>OX384041.1:22044260-23523010 GCA_947534325.1 Agonum fuliginosum
TTATTCAAATCTAATGCAATGCGTCATTATTGTGGTTAATACGTCATAATAAACTTTACAAAATCAGAGTTAAATGTTAAATGTGTAGTAATGTAGTAGTAATAGTAGGTACGTAGCAAAGTATTATTCTACCAAAAGTTTATAGTTGTCAAATGTTTATAGTGCTAATGAGCTGATGTATTTGTGTAACTAATAATATTATTATCATAATGTTTCTAACAACAAATAGCTTATTTGATATTTTGCTCATAATTTTCACTATTAAATTTGCAATTTTAATAATCTGTTTAATAACAATAATTTTTGTCATAATTTTAATCAAATGTCAGAAACGAAATCCAAACAATAATACTGAGGTGTGTTTGTACTTAAACTTACTGAATTAATAAGTTTTGTGTTTTTACATTGTATCATTTTTAGCTACAACCAGTAACTCAAGTTACAGTTCAAGGCCAAGCTATTGAACTTCAAAATAATATAAGTGATAACCAGTCTGAATCTTACGCTTACATTGAAGTATGTATAACTTACTTACTTAACTTAATTAAGGCATTAAGGAGCTGTGTTTACTTATTACTGTATTTATTTGTCCACTTTTATTACCTAATTATTCAAATTTAATTAATTCTCTGCCTGCGCTAATTTTTAATGTTGAAAAAACCATTCACAACCTAAGAAAAAGTTTAAATATTTTTTATAGTAGAATTATTTAGTTATGAAACCGCTTGGTTCCAAAAAATTAAAAAATACTTTGTTTTTGAAATAAAAACCTGCCGGTTGTTAACTTCGAAAATTAATGTATATATTTAAGACTATTTTGAAATTTTATTCTATATTTTTTCACGAAAATAATATAACTTTTATTTATTTTATTATGTTCTGGTCTGGTTTTATTTATGAAAAATCTGATGTGGCCAACACATAACATCACGTCCCCTAATACTGAAATAGAAATTTTAATTTGATTACCTAATAAAAATAATTATTAATTATATAAGGGATAAAAGTAACAGATTTTAGCTGAAGGTGTGATGTTAGTCTCTCGACGCGCAGAATTTCTCTATCCCGTCTATAATACAATATTTTATTCTGTAACTACTAAAACATTTAAAAAATCAAGTTAATTGAGCAAAGCATGGCATATTTAAAAAAAAATGAATTGTAGAATAGTAGGTCGTTACTAATGTCAAGCGTTGATTGGTGAGTGGTGACAAAGGTGACAAAACAATAACAGTTATTTACTCAAGGGATAGAGGTATTTCTATCCCTGGAGCTAAAATAATACGATTTAGCAACTGACAGCAAACATGAAATTTAATTATTTTATAGTTTAAAAAAAAGTTTTCTGTTTTTATTATTTATTTATAATTAGTTCTAAAAGATTAAATAAATATTGTAGAACATAACTTCTTCTTGCATGTGACGTAGAAAAAATTGTAACTTTCGCATTATTTTATACGATTTTTACAAAAAATATTATTGTGCTTCAAGAAAAGACCACTTCCGGTTGGAAGATTTTTACCAAAAATTTGATGATTTTTTGTGGGTATTGATTCATGAAAGCTCATTGCTTATTAAGGGAGCCAGTATATTTAGCGTGTAGTAGTTACTTATTAAATTAATTACTCGTCCATTTTTATTTCTTTTGAACCAAATTTTGGTAACAGTATACTATATTGTCATTTCTAATTTTACGCACTTGTTTTGAATAATGGTAAGTCTAGAAAACCATTAAAAATTGTAGTTCTCTAATAACTCTTTTGTCGATTGGAATATCTTTTTCAAAAAAATTACACATAATCTACATTAGTATCTTAACATGGGATTGTCAATATTTTTTCAAAAACTATTCCCAATTTCTAATTTAAAAAAATAATAAAATTTTGAAATTTGCTTTTTTGAGAATTTTGAAATTTTTGAATCAATCCGATGTTTAGCATAAAATTATAGACATTTTTTGTAAATATATTTTTTCTCTAAAGTGCACCTGAATTAAGTTATTAGTAAAGTACGAATGACACTTAGTAGGTATACCGGGGCCTTAAAACTGGTCACAAAGTGTCTCGCGTATAAAAACTTTCAATGCTTACAAAACAATCAATATAAAATTATAAAACATGACTTATTATTTTCTATTTTAATCTACATATTTTTTTAAGCCAAACACAATACCAGTCGACGCAAGAAATGATCCTTTGTTTGCAAGAAATTTGTCACTTTTGGAACGAAATTCTGCAGCCAACAATCACATCCATACAAGTAGGTATTTAAAATATTTATCGATTATTACTATTGCATTATTCAAGCAATCATAGTAGGTATATTATTTGACGAGCAGATAATGTAGGCTATAATTCAAGAAGATAAAAGTTTATGCACGAGCTGAAGGTGCGAGACGAATACGACGTTTTATATACGACTTTTTAAATATAGCATTTCTTTGCAAATTTGTATTAATTAATCTAACCTCACATTTTGATGTGACGACAGTGACAATAGTGTTGAATAATAGACTCATAATACAATAGTGTGTCTTATGGACGGGTTTATCTTACTCAGTTACCTATGTATTATTCAATGGTCGTAGATAAAGTTCATTTACTTTACTAGCAAACGAGCAAGATTTTAATCTAACTAAAATATCTAAAAATGACTATACAGTCGAACTTCGTTAAGTCGAACCATCCATGACATGACATGTCTCCAAAAGCTCAAGCTATCAAATCTTCGAGTAACCTAATTAGTAATTATAACACATAGAATATGTATAGGTATAGGCATATGAATTAGGGTGTTCGTTATATTATAAAGTTTTGATTTATATTATAATAACCTAACCATAAGGTGCGCCCCCTGACTATAATTGGCAAATAATAATAGAAATCCGTTCCACCGAGAGTATTAACTTTTTGAAAATATCTCTATCAATCTGAATTCTAAATAATAATTTTTCAAATTTCAATATTAGGTATACTTAAATTTTATAATTAAATTAATGTAATTTGTAATTTATAATTTTAGATGAGGCATATTACTGAGAGAAGCAGAAGAAAATAGATGACCAATGTTCTGGGTCAAGGAGAAAATTTCAAGAGTCAATTATTCGTATTTTGGAAAACTGTATAATTCTTATTAATGTAATGTATCATTACATTATTTTGCTTAAACTGACATTTTTCAGTGTAGGAATATAGATCGCATGTGAAATTATTATATTCTTTAAAAATATATATAATTTGAGATTAAGAATAAAATTTTACTAATAACTTATTTCTTTAAAATTAGTTATTCTAGAATTTATTAAATATTATGAATTTAAATTTAACCTTTAACTACTAGCGCCCATTGATTTAACATAACTAAGCGCGCGGTGAATTCTATATACCAACATTAAAATGACCAAAACAGTGGAAAAATTAGAAATTATTTTTAATAAATATCATAACTTCGTGTTAAATAAGTAATGTTTATTAAAAAATATCAAAATAATAAAAAAATTATCAAAACTAAGAAACGGAAAAATTCGGAAATAATTTGACAAAGCCACTATGGTTCATCTGCTGTGAGCTTTTTATCGGCACACGATTTCTGTAAGATTCATTATTACTATAGAAGTCTCTGAACCATTTTTACATAGACACAAAAAAATGTTGAAAATCCTATTTTAGAGAAAAAATCCAAATTTGGCATGATTTATTTATTTATTTATTTCAGACAATAAGTTCTCGTACGACTATGAAAAACCTTAGGAGTACGAGAGCTTTTTCGTCCGTGTATCATACACTATTTTTTATTCGATTGTAAGTGAGAACTTAAAATAACTAGAATATTAATATTTTATTATAAATTATTCTAAATTTTTGTTTAGTTTGCTAATTGTAGTTATCTGCGAAACAGACAAATGAAACAAAAAAGAACAAAAAATTATTCGACTGTGTCAGTTTGCTTAAAAAAAACGCGTTTGCGTACGAAAAGTACTTCTCGGCCTAAGACGAAAAGTGGGTCACCTAGCAACGGCACAAATATTAATACTCTACCTAAAAGGTTAGCTTTTCGTCCGAATATCTCAACCAAAAAACGTCACTTTTTGACATAATCGAATAAAAATAAATTTTTATAAACGTCAAATATGTTTGTGTTTATTTGGTGTTTCGTTACAAATAAAATAGTGAATTTTAAGTAAAAAATGTTCTAGAACACTAAGGAAAACCAGAGATAGAAATATATTTTATCAGATTTTCTTTCTGATTAATGTGTATTTTTTTGAGAAAAAAATATTGCTATCGAAATAACAGTAAGTAAATTCGACTTTCCTTAATTTTTTACTAATCTAGTGCTGCATATAGAAATTATATTATTTAGATTATGTGTAATTTTTTAGAGAAAGATACCGGGTCTCCCAAAAAAATGGTACGCTCAATATAACTTTTTTATTAATAAAGCAATTGCAATAAAATTTTATATGGGTAAACTAGCCATAAGGATACATCAAATAATTATTATTATTTACGAAAATATCACTTCCGGTTAAACCGGAAAAGACATCAACTTTCTTATTTCAAATAGAATACCCTATATATTTTTGCAAATTTCAATTCTACATATAATTCTGAATCTAATGATGTATCACAAGTCTAGATTCCATGCAAAATATCTCAACAAAATAAAGAAACTGTCAAAGGTTTAAGTATTATTTTAATGCAATACAAACAAAAGATAACAAATTAAAAAATTAAAGAAGAGGTTCAAAGTGACCACCATTTTCGTTTACACATATTCTAGACCTTTGTCTATTATTAATAATTATTTTCACCTATCGCATGTCTATTGTTTTTACAAATTTTCAATTTTCGCCTTTTTCTTGAGATATTTTGCATGAAATCTATAGACTAGTGATACATCATTGATTTCAGAATCATAAGTAAAATTTAAATATGTAAAAAATATAGGGTGTTCTGTTTCAAATAAGAAAGTTGATGTCATTTAAGGTTTAACCGGAAGTGATATTTTTGTAAATAATATATATTTTAATGTCTCCCTTATTCCTAATGTACTCATATAAAATTTCATATAACGATTGCTTTATTAATAAAAATGTTATTTTGACCACCATTTTTTTGGGACCAGTTTTGATTATAATATGGTTGAAATAAAAAAGATGTTGACATAGATGTACAATGACAATTTAGATGTACGAGTATATGAAACGATAAAAGGAAATAGATTATTAGTATTGTATATTTTAGTTACAAGAATGATTTTTACTAAGCCAAAAGAGTAGATTGTAGGAAGTAATGACTGGATAGTTGGCTTAATTTTATTTTAAAATTATGACGTTTTGGCTATGGGATGTAGCCATTTTCAGGTCTGTACATGTCCTTGGTTAACAACAATGATTTAAAGTTAATACAGTTCTACTTACTTACTTAATCCTGCGCCTTTCTACCTTTCGGTGTAAGGCGATTCCTGTGGTTATGTCTGCTCTGTATTCCAGTCTTCAGGGTTCCTTCTCCATATTTCTTTCCATGCTTGGCGATTTTGCATACTTCTTTTAGCCTCGTACCAGTTCACTCCCCTTTGTTTTGCCGCTTGTTTTATTTCTTCTTCCCACGTTTTTATTGGTCTGCCTATCTTCCTCTTTACGTGTGATCTCGCTGCATGTACTAATTACTTAAAATTATTATAAATCAACATGTCGACACTGAAACCTTTGTTCTTTTTATTTTCCGATTTGGATGTTTTTTTAAAATAATTTTACTGTACTAGATGTGTAACTATACCACAATGAACAATAGTTATTAAGAAACAGTTAACAATGTGTCATTATTGTGGTAAATACGTCATTAATAATCTTTGTACAATCTTGGACGTGTAAAATGTAATTATAGGTATTATTCTGCATCAAATTATAAATGTTAGTTACAGACTTAAGTTTATAGAGTTCAAATGTTTAAATGTTAGTGAGTGGTACAGATGAAAACTATTATGTAACTTCATATTTTCAAAATGTTTCTTACAACAAAGAGTTTATTTAATATTGTGCTCATCATTTTAAAAATTAAATTTTGCAAAACACAAGTAGTCACAAGAAATAATAATTTCCACACAATTCACAATCACAATACAGAAACTCATAATTATAATAATTATTATTATTTTTCTGATATTGCAATTGCACTTTCATGTACTATTATAATAATATTTTTAATTACAATTTTTGCCATAATTTTAATTAAATGTAAAAAATGGAATTTAAATAATATTGACAGTATTAATGTATGTATATACTTTAATTAAGAAATTTTGTATTATTTACATAAGTACATTTTTCAGAAACAGTCCGAAACTCAAGTTTCACTTCAAGCTATTGAACTTCAAAATAATAAAAGTGATAACCTATCAGAATCTTCTAACGCTTACGTTCAAGTAAGTAATAACCTCTCTTAAATAAAGGGACCGTCTAAAGCAAGTTTTTGTAACATTTGATCAAACTCGAAATATACCTAGATGTATTTATGAACGAGTAATACCATCATTTTCAGAAAATGTTTAACAAAAACATTAGTATTACGTAACATCTACTACTTTACTACCTACATATTAAAAATTATTATAAAATTCAGCATAAAAAACATTCGCACAGCATTATCAAATTCGTAATCCGAAATTACAAAATTCTAATCTTTCGAAAATGAGAATTCGATAGTTTTAGTGGCGGTGGAGTGTGTTTCTTTCAGGAAGCGCGCCGGCTAAGTGTAGATTTTTTTCTGACCTACCTATATGGAAAACAATGTTATAATTTTAATTTCGCTCTAAGTTTTTACCTATTGATTTAACAGCCAAACCGTAAATATAAAAGATATTCAGAATAAAAAACTGCATCAAACAAGCCATTATTTATTGCTACAAAACCTTCCTGTCACGAAATAAACGTAAATTAAATGTACCATATTTGAGCTGTTTACAGAGTGCCATGAGAAATAAAATGAATTAGTCAGATAAAAAAAAATCTGACGTGGCCATCACACAACCTTCCGCCATATCTAGACTTTAAACAGAAATGTATACGTACAATCCGGTGCCCATTTAAAATATACAAATAAAAATCTGCTGTGGCCAGTACACGACCTCTCGCTTAATTCTGCTTATTCTACTAATCTAATAAATAGTTTTACTTACATTTTAATAGTTTCATGTTCATGTAATATGTAAACGATAATGTATACCAAGATGCAAGCTAAAAATGTCAACTGTACTGTCACTGTCATAATAATTGAAAATGTAGAAACAAATTTCATATGTTCATGGACAACAAGATACTAGAATTTAAAAAAAGTAGAATATTAGTTGCACTTTATTTTATTGTTAAATACTACCAGATTCAGCAAATTGTATATAAAATTATCTGTACCCATAGATAACTATATTATCTTTTATTTTTAATTGCAAAAATTGTCATAAATAAATAATGTACCAATATATTAAAGGAAAACTATATCAAGCTTCAAAAGGTACTACTTCCGGTTTGCGGATTTCTACCAAAATCTTATCCGGTGTTAAGATCGTTATTAAAATTTTAAATATGAAATTTGGTTATTATAGGTTTAATACCTTTTAAGTTATCGTGGACGAAAAATCGTCACATACGTCCATACATACATACGCACACACACACACACACACACACACACACACACACACACACACACACACACACACACACACACACACACACACACACACACACACACACACACACACACACACACACACACACACACACACACACACACACACACACACACACACACACACACACACACACACACACACACACACACACACACACACACACACACACACACACACACACACACACACACACACACACACACACACACACACACACACACACACACACACACACACACACACACACACACACACACACACACACACACACACACACACACACACACACACACACACACACACACACACACACACACACACACACACACACACACACACACACACACACACACACACACACACACACACACACACACACACACACACACACACACACACACACACACACACACACACACACACACACACACACACACACACACACACACACACACACACACACACACACACACACACACACACACACACACACACACACACACACACACACACACACACACACACACACACACACACACACACACACACACACACACACACACACACACACACACACACACACACACACACACACACACACACACACACACACACACACACACACACACACACACACACACACACACACACACACACACACACACACACACACACACACACACACACACACACACACACACACACACACACACACACACACACACACACACACACACACACACACACACACACACACACACACACACACACACACACACACACACACACACACACACACACACACACACACACACACACACACACACACACACACACACACACACACACACACACACACACACACACACACACACACACACACACACACACACACACACACACACACACACACACACACACACACACACACACACACACACACACACACACACACACACACACACACACACACACACACACACACACACACACACACACACACACACACACACACACACACACACACACAGACATCATCGTGAAAATATTAAATTCGTATTCTAGAGACCCTGAAACGTGCTTATATACCAAAAACTCATACTCGAAAATTTTGACCCATTACAATACCTCTCTTATAGAATATGAGGCAAGAGGTAAAAATCAGAAATATTCAAACAGAAATTTGCATCACCTGAATAAAAAGATTCCATCACAGGAAAACTCTGCTGTGTTAAAGCCATCCTCCGTTCAATTACTACATTTAATATCTTACTTAGGACTTATAATAGCGCTAGTATGCCAACTTGTCACCCGTCTCACCTGTCAATATTTTTTACGCAGAAACAAAAATCAACCGATCATGGATTACAAGATATCAACGTTTTATTTGATAAATTTATTTTTTAAATTTTACTGCAGTTCTTTAATGCTACCAGATAAAGACAATTTTTTTATAACGTAAGTTGCAAATAACTTTTCCTCTTATTCTTATTACAAATAAGTACTATATTTTTCCAAATTTATATAAAATTTTGACAATTAACCTTTTCAATCTTCAAAAAATATCACTGCCGATGAAGATATTTGTACCAAAATCTAAGGAGCTCTTCCAATTTATATACAAATGTTAAATACTAAATATCAAAATTTTCGGGTAATTCGTATTTGAGTTATGCGACTAACACCCGGCCTTGACCACACACACACACACACACACATACACACAGACATCATCGTGAAACTATCAAAAATGAGTTATAAGGACCCTAATTCGTGCTCATCCACTAAAAATTCACCATCCGATTTTTTGCATGATTCCAATACCTTCCTTTACAGGTAAGCGGAAGGTAAAAATACTTCAATTAATTACGATAAAATGTACCTTAGAAAGAAAAAGAAGCAAAATAAAATAAATATTTTCATTTTTGATTATAGTGAATCCTTCTTCCAATAAATCAATTAGAATAAAAATTTCAAATTTGTCAACAACTGTCAGAGTGACGGAATAAATATTTTTGTTTTGTTTAATTTTACATGCCAGTCTAAAACTATAGCCTAAATTGTTAATTACCTCTCGCCTCATATTCTATAAGAGAGGTATTGTAATGGGTCAAAATTTTCGTGTATGAGTTTTTGGTGGATAAGCACGTTTCAGGGTCTCTACAATACGAATTTACTATTTTCATGATGATGTCTGTGTGTGTGTATGTGTGTGTGTGTGTGCGTGTGTGTGTGTGTGTCTGTATGAATGTATGGACTGGCGATTTTTCGTCCACGATAACTGAAAAAGTATCAAACCTTTAAAAACCAAATTTCATATTTAAGGTTTTAATAAGTATCTTAACACCGGATAACATTTTGGTAGAAATCCGCAAACCGGAAGTAGTACTTTTTGAGCTTGATAAAGTTTTCCTTAAATATATTGTTACATTATTTATTTATGACAATTTTTGCAATTAAAAATAAAAGAAAATATAATTATCTATGGGTACAGTTAATTATAAATACAATTTGCTGAATCTGGTAGTATTTAACAATAAAATAAAGTACAATTAATATTGTATCTTTACAATTAATATTGTCCATGATTTGAAATTTGTTTCTACATAAAATTTGAATGATTATGACAGTGACAGTACAGTTGACATCTTTTGCTTGCATCTTGGTTTACATTATCGTTTACATCTTACATGAACATGAAACTATTAAAATGTAAATAAAACTATTTATTAGATTAATCTCGAGATTAATAGAATAAGCAGCATTAGGCGAGAGGTCGTGTACTGGCCACAGCAGATTTTTTTTATTTCATGTTTGTTTCGTGAAAGAAAACGATTTGATACACAAATTTAAGCTTATTCGATGCAGTTTTTTATTCTGAACATTTTTTGTATTTACACTCTGCTCTAAAATCAATAGGTAAAAACTTTTAACATTGTATATCCTGTAGGTCAGAAAAAAAGTCTACACCCGGTAAACCCCAAAAAATATTTTTGTCATACCTGCACAAAAAGTAACCTTTTTCGTGCCTGTTTTACGTGCGCAAAGTGGCTTATTTTTTAACTAGACAAAAATGCGTGCGCAAAGTACAAGCGTGCGGGAATAGCGTGCGCAAAATTTCACTTTGCGCACGCAAATTTAACACTCACACAGTTTTCTCTAGTTACCGACACGAAATGTGCGCGTAGCACAAGCGCCACACACGTGATAATCTAATACTACAAGCACGTGAACAGCTGTAGTACCTACTTCTCTATGCATAGTTTCTACTGGCGACTATTGTGCAGATTGTGCATTGGATATTGGATCTAATGGACAATAATATTTTATTCTTATATTTTAATGTTCTTTTCTTTACTGTTAATAATTAGTTTCTTATGCTTTTACATGTAGGTAAATATTAGTTAGGTACTTTTTTATTTTATACATATTAATTTTAAAAGTATTCATTTTATCTTTTGATAAGTAAGGTCACTCAAAAGGTTACTTTTTGTGCAGTAATGACAAAAAATATCGTGTGCATCTCGTGAGCAAAGGCGCAATTGCGCACTAGATACACAATATACTATTTTGTAATAAGTAAGTAAATAAATAATTATTTATAATACATTTAACAAAATAACAATATTTATAATAAACTTGGTGTTCACATTACCAAGTATTTTCCGGTTTCTTTTCGTAGTACATGCTACAAGATCACATTTCGTAGTAGGTACCATTAAAAAGATCCCAAAGGTCCCGGGACGGAGCTAAAAGTTTTGAACGAGTGAAGAAATAAAATTGAAAATTTGGGGGCATTGTTTTGTGATCACTCATTGCTTATTAAAGTCGGCCACTGGTAGTGATGAAGTGTCTCACATGCAAATGTTTTAATAGTGCAACGAAAAATTATAAAACATGATTTTGGTATTACGAGTTATTCTGTTTTAAAAATATAGGTACTTTTTCTTATTTTATAGCCAAATGCAATACCACTCAACCTAAGACATAATCCATTGTTTGCAAGAAATTTGTCACTTTTGGAACAAAATTCAGCAGACAACAACCATATCCATGTAAGTATACAAAGAAAATACATTTCCTTTTACTTTCAAACGTATGAGATTCTACTAAAAATTATACTTAATTTATTACAATCGAAATCGAACTTTGATAACTCGAAAATTGGTTTAGTGAAAAAAATTGAGCTATCAAGACTAGGACTAGACAAAATTATAAACTAAATAATAAAGTATCAGGTATCAGGTGGCGGATCTAGAATTTTTAGCATTCAAGGTCAAATGCTTTATAATTGAAAGTTCTCATAGACATGTGTCCTGAATTATAATGTAGAATAATATTAAATTATGTTTGTTTTACTTGTTCAGCATTTTAAAGCTTCAATATAGAGCAATTCGCTTGGTTTTTACTAAAAAAAAACTAATAGTAAAAATAATCATTCCCCTCTACATCCGCCACTGATGGGTATTATGTATTATTACTTATGTAAGAAGCTGTTGTCTATAAATATTGTTTGAGTTATCTAGATTGTATTAAGATTTTTTAAATATATCACTGCTGTTTTTTGATAAATTTTGCATATTCAACATATCAAACATACATAATATGTATTATCTATATCTATTACGCCTTTTACCCAACAGGGATGTGACAGCCTCACATATTGTTAGTCATCGGTACCTATGTATAATATTATATTATGTATTATACCGTGTGTGCGGCTATATTAGCCGTCAATTCACGAGTACTCTATTTTTGATAATGAAAAGTAGGTACGCCTCATGAGAAATTTATATACAATTAAACTGAAATGTGTTGCTACCTGATGACTAGATTCGAACCTGTGTCGGTCACGTTACGCACTCAAATATCTGCCTCATAATTAATTAATGTTTATTTATATTTTTAGGTGTCGTACAATACAAGAAAGGAAATAAATGAGAGAAGGGTAGGCAACATCAGAAAAGAGTCATATTTGGAACCAACGGCCTTGAAATTTGCAAGAAACAATAGTCAGAGTTATTCTTATATAAGTTTAAACTAAAGTTGAATATATAAATCAGAATTGAATCTCAAAGAATTTATCTTTTGTATTAAATTATTTATACTATTAGGTATTATAGGTACTATTTTTCTTCACCAAAGATCATAACGGGACTGGACATGGAAACAATTATTATCACTAAATTTTTGTTAGGTATATTTTAGAATAACTTATAAAATTATAATAATTTCAAAGGCTTTTATTATTACTAAAAATTCTGCTCATACAGGGCCGTAGTTAGGGTGGGAGGGCAGGCAGAGCAAACAAACCTTTAAAAATATTGACTTTAGTTTCTTGCATGTTAGGTACAGGTATTTTAATATAATGTTAAATTAAGGATATAGGTAACTTAATTACTAATCTGATTTACGTCGTTCAAGATTTTTTGATAAATTATATAGTTATAGATTTGTTGCTAATGAAATAAGTTTATGGTTTAATTATTCGTGAATAATGATGTGATAGCGAAGAATAACTTATTTCAATCGAAATTTATTCACAGTAATGGCATTTGAGATCAAACACAGACCACAAGCCAAAGTTTCTAATCTAGCAGATTACAATTTAAACCGTAACCATTCCATTATCTCCTCACATCATTTGCGAAATCCCAGCACATTCGAGTAAACCAAACCAACGTGCACGCGAACAAACTAGAACAGAGAAACGTCAAAACTTTGATTAAGACAATGGTTTCCATCGTTGACGCCAGAAGGCAAACAAAAGTCGCTCTTCGCTCGCTGCTATTCTCGTTTCTTTCTCCCTCTCCCTTGCTCTTTATAAACTCGATACGCAGTTCGCAGTCCGAGCTAATAAACTCGCTGCAATGAAGTGTAGCTGAAAGCAAAAATGACGCTGATCCGTTCGAGAAGACGATCGTGTACGTAATGGAAACTGTAAACGTAGTGTGTGAGATCGCCGTCGTCGGCATTTGCTCCAGCTCCTGTTCCCTTCCTACATCCGACGTCGACGTCCCGTTTGGACTTGCTGGCGCCACGATATATTGAGAATGGTAACTGCCAAATGGCAAACGGGAAATAAAATAAACTACGGGAAACATTTCAAGTGCTGTTTGATGTTTGACAAAGTTTTTGTGTTGGTTTTATTGTTTTTTACTTCCTTGTACGAAGTAAGGAAGTATTGTAATCGCGAAAAATTTCGGTTCTCAGATTTTGACGGAAATATCCGTTTTGACCTTTTCTGAATCCATTATGACTAGTTTCGTCGTGACGTCTGTACGTACGTGCGTACGTGCGTACGTGCGTACGTGCGTACGTGCGTACGTGCGTACGTACGTGCGTACGGACGTATGTGTGTCGCATAACTCAAATACGGTTAGACGTAGAAAGCTGAAATTTTGTATTTAGGACTGTTATAGCATCTAGTTGTGCACCTCCTATTTTTGGTTTCAGTCTACAAACCGGAAGTAGTACTTTTTAAAAATATTTTGATAAATAATTAATTTTAGACAATTTTTTTTATTTTAAATGAAAGATTATATGATTATTATCTACAATCGGTATTTTATAAAAAATTTCTGTATCTTCTATCATTTAAGAATAATTAAAGTATATAATTATAATTTAGTATTTCGGTATCTTGTACTCCATGATCGTTTAACATTTGTTACTACGTAAAATTTAAATGATTATGACATGACAGTGACAATAGTAAAATATGCTTTATATCTTCTTCTGCAGTTTAAATAAAATGACTAAAATATATTTGTGAGTATACTAGTATAATAAGTTAAAAGAATTTTTAATATTATTTTACATTTTAGTTATTAAGAAAAGTATGAACACACAAGGCGTACAAGGAAGTCATGTGGTGTCCACGTCATATTTTCATTACTTTGTTTTCAATTCGAATTAATAATCAATATGATTTACTCATTTCTATAGTCATTGATGCCAAATTTAAAATTGTTTGAAATGTTTGCATTGTTTGATATAGGTTCATGGCCAATCATGTAACAATTATTATAATTATAAGTACCTACTAACTAGGGGACGTAGCTACTGCCAATTTCTTGAATTTGGCGAAATTTGCGGTTCTAAAGTCTATTGTACGGTATCGGCTATCTCAGTAATTTGTATTTTACATATCAAACAGCTGATGTTGTGACGTAGGTGCGCATATGACTTATTGCCGGTGCGTTTTATGAACGCGTTGATTTATTTTTTTTACAATTTGTTAAATTTCCTTCATTGTATAATACGTACGTACGGACGTATGTGTGTCGCATAACTCAAATACGGTTAGACGTAGAAAGTTGAAATTTTGTATTTAGGACTGTTATAGCATCTAGTTGTGCACCTCCTATTTTTGGTTTCAATCTATAAACCGGAAGTAGTACTTTTTAAAAATATTTCGATAAATATTTAATTTAACACAAATTTTTTTATTTTAAATGAAAGATTATGTGATTATTACCTAAAATCGGTATTTTATAAATATTTTTGTATCTGGTATCATTTAGGAATAATTAAAGTATATATTTTTAATTTAGTATTTCTTTATCTTGTAGTCCATGATCGATTAACATTTGTTACTACGTAAAATTTAAATGATTATGACATGACAGTGACAATAGTAAAATATGCTTTATATCTTCTTCTGCAATTTAAATAAAATGACTAAAATATATTTGTGAGTATACTAGTATAATAAGTTAAAAGAATTTTTTATATTATTCTACATTTTAGTTATTAAGAAAAGTATGAACACACAAGGCGTACAAGGAAGTCATGTGGTGTCCACGTCAGATTTTTTATAACTAGTGTGTTATATAGTACGTGAAGACATAAAGAGTTGGTTGGGCGAACTACGAATTTTGGTCAAATTGTGTAATATGTGTAGTACACAAAAATTAGCTTCGCCCGTTCGCGCAGCTGAACCGACCGTTCACTTCAAACTTACTTAGAAGCAGTACTTATAAACTTACTTAGCTCACTCTTCTAATATGAGACCTGAGACAGAAAAGACAGAAAAGAAACACCAATACATATATATATATATATATACAGGGTGTTCATTTTAAGTGGCGCACCATTGCTAACTCGAGAACTATAAGAGATACGAAGTTGGTTAAATTAGCAAACAATTTCTATTTTATATGACTACTTTAATGAACGATACAAATTTTTTTTTAGACCAGTGGTTCTCAAACTACGGGGTGCAACTTTCTTATTTCAAATGGGGACCTATTTTTTTATTTGCTTATTCGATTC
Source organism: Agonum fuliginosum (assembly GCA_947534325.1). NCBI lineage: Eukaryota > Metazoa > Arthropoda > Insecta > Coleoptera > Carabidae > Agonum > Agonum fuliginosum. Next base: position 22,060,230 of record OX384041.1, read on the forward strand.
AGTATTTTTTTCTGAATTCAACGAGATATTAGTTTTATACTTTTGCATAACAAAAACATAAGAAAAACGCTATTGAAAATTATGATAATTTAATTAAAATCTGATTGTTAGTTAGTGTTATGGCAGAAAAAAGTTGAATATTTTGTTTCATATTAATTGTTTGTGAAAAAGATTGTAGTATACTACACTGATCAGACCAAATAAGGTCGAAACATGTGTCCGTAGTTACCGCCGCCTTACACCCTACTGAGTGCTTAGTACCCTGAACTCATACACTCAGTTGCGGTCCTGATTTCCTGATTAAAATCAAAGAGTCTTTTTCATTACCAAATAACAATTAATATGAAACAAACATTCAATTGTTTTCGTCCATAGCACTCTTGTAACAATCAGATTTTAATTAAATTATCATAATTTTCAATAGCGTTTTTCTCATGTTTTTGTTATGTCAGGGTATGAAACTAATATCTCGTTAAATTCAGAAAAAAATACTGAATCGAATAAGCGAATAAAAAAATAGGTCCCCATTTGAAATAAGAAAGTTGCACTCCGTAGTTTGAGAACCACTGGTCTAAAAATTTTTTTGTTTCGTTCATTAAAGTAGTCATATAAAATAGAAATTGTTTGCTAATTTAACCAACTTCGTATCTCTTATAGTTCTCGAGTTAGCAATGGTGCGCCACTTAAAATGAACACCCTGTATATATATTTCACTACATTACAATTATTATAAATTGTTTGAAGCAAGTCAGGAAAATACAAAACATTTAAAAACAATATTTTACAAATACAAATTCAAAGTAAGTAGGTAGGTATATTACATGAAAAAGTGATCTCCGTTTAGTATTTAGCTATAGGGCTATGAATAGCAAGATAATAGTTTGTGAAAGAAATGTTGAGTATGTGTTCTCCGTAAAGCGCCAAAACATTAGCATTTCTTGCTAATAGTTCTCTGGAAGTTAGTAAATCTTAATAGTGACAGTTCGCAAACAAATTCCCAAAATGCGGTGTTGTACCCGACCATCCGTCATCCGAGATAGTTGACCGGACGCGGCCGCGGACCATTAGCATTGGTTGACCACATTGCATTAGGGAAGCACTCAAGGCGGTCTTTCAACCCTCTTTCACCCTACACATCAACTTCTAACCACAAACATCGCAAAAATCCTCATGCACAATGAACCTTCCAATAATAGGGAAGCTACTTGTACAAGCGATTGTGTAATTTTGTAAACTAAATCATATCAGCCAAGTGAACAAGCCAATACAGTGCTTACTCGTCACAGATATAGACCAATCGGAGCCAGTTTTATTCACCTGAAGTGTTGAGTAGCTTCGTAAGATTTTAAGATTTTTTCATGTTTTGTGCCATTTCATAAATATATTATGCATTTAAAGTGTACAATATAAGTGTTTCTTTTTTCGATAAGTGTAATTTTTATTGAAAAGTGAATATTTATTACAAAATACTGCATTTTTTCAGCAATGAATTTGACAACCTTTTCGATACCTACTTAAAATTAAATACAACATTTCTGAACCTCCACACATTGCATTGTGGAAGCTACAGAAAACTAATTATCATTATTACATCAATATCTATTAAATAAATACAACTTTTGATAAGACAAAGTAATAAATACGAAGCATTATGTTACGGTGCAGAATTCAAGCACAAGACAACGATTTTTATTAAAAATTTTTGCATATTATCTGAAAACTAATGCATAAAATAGAAAGTCCATTAAAATCAAGTATTTATTACTAAAATTGGGAATTAATTTGAAATAAAATATGCATTATGGTCGCGTATGCCTACTCTAGAGTAAAACAGAATAAAGTAAATTGTGTAAAAATGATATCTGAAATGATATTTAATTGCACTAGGTAGGGAAATATAATATGTCCCTTTTCATCAGATATTAATTCAACAACTAAATTCTAAACAATTATACAACAGAATTTTGTTGTACAGAAAACCTCAAATTTTACTTTTCATCATTATTATGCTGAATTAATTTGGGATGAGTCAATATAAGACCTGGTTTATATAAGGTGTAACTTTTGCATTTGCCTTAAAATTACAAACATAAACTCTTCTAATTCAGCATTAGCCCTATTACTCAGTCAAAAATTTGCTAAATTCTTATAGGTATTTTAAGATTTCAGCATAATGTTTATGAAAAATCACGGAAGCATTAATGTTGTAATACGTGTTTTCGTAAACTTGAAATCCCTATTTTAAGGCAAATGTAAACCTTTCATAAACCAGGCCTTACCATGACTATTTCCCACATATTAAGTAAAGCAATCATTTGCTTCAATTTTTTAAATTCTAACCAAAGACGTACATAAACGCATAAAATAAAAAATAAAAAGGGATTGTTCCAATGACAATTTTTCCATTCCATTCCTACTCGTAAGACTTTTTAGTATTTATACGAGGAGGGAATGCTTAAAATGCGTTTTTTTTAGAAGATGGTTTCTTATGCTAAAATATGACCTAAAAAAGCAAAATTAGTGCGCGGAAGAGTGTTTTTAACAAATTTTTACCTCTCGCCTCATATTCTATAAGAGAGGTATTGTAATGGGTCAAAATTTTCGAGTATGAGTTTTTGGTGGATAAGCACGTTTCAGGGTCTCTACAATACGAATTTACTATTTTCATGATGATGTCTGTGTGTGTGTATGTGTGTGTGTGTGTGTGTGCGTGTGTGTGTTTGTATGAATGTATGGACTGGCGATTTTTCGTCCACGATAACTGAAAAAGTATCAAACCTTTAAAAACCAAATTTCATATTTAAGGTTTTAATAAGAATCTTAACACCGGATAACATTTTGGTAGAAATCCGCAAACCGGAAGTAGTACTTTTTGAAGCTTGATAAAGTTTTCCTTAAATATATTGTTACATTATTTATTTATGACAATTTTTGCAATTAAAAATAAAAGAAAATATAATTATCTATGGGTACAGTTAATTATAAATACAATTTGCTGAATCTGGTAGTATTTAACAATAAAATAAAGTACAATTAATATTGTATCTTGTTGTCCATGATTTGAAATTTATTTCTACATAAAATTTGAATGATTATGACAGTGACAGTACAGTTGACATCTTTTGCTTGCATCTTGGTTTACATTATCGTTTACATCTTACATGAACATGAAACTATTAAAATGTAAGTAAAACTATTTATTAGATTAATCTCGAGATTAATAGAATAAGCAGCATTAGGCGAGAGGTCGTGTACTGGCCACAGCAGATTTTTTTGAATAAAATGAAATTTTTGTATGTAAACCTCAAAATGTCAAAATTGCAAAAAATTTAATAAAAAACAATAAAACTAGAAAATATTCTTGCCTAACATTTTTCTGAACTTAACCCCATCATACTCGGTTACCAATAATTGTAAAAATTGCAAATATTGCATATTTAAATTATACTCATTTCCACACAACCTTTGAGGTAGAGTACAGTAGTGCGTTTTTTGTTTATTTTTAATGTGGCATCCCCAGTAGGCCTAATATTAATCTTAAAAAATCTGACGTGGCCGTTACAATACCTCTCGCCTTGACATTGAAGTATTATTATTTAACCTCGTATTTAACCAAATATTAAGCTTTAATTTAAATAAAATACAACAACACCGTATAACATTTGATATAATAATATAAAATAATCATATATTATATTATTTTAAAATTCATAATGGACTTATAATAATTATGTAGGTAAATAAATTATATATTTCACAAATTTAATCAGCTCTTAGTTTAATATATAATTTTATTTTATAAATACCATATTTACATAATACTATGTCCATTTAATATCTATACTATATCCAACATTTCAAAATTCTACACCACACTCTACACATGCCCTACACCACAGAGAAACCTCCTTGCCACAGACATCTGTTTATCTGTCACATTGACAATTTTATTTTTGTTTTAAATTCTATTTCTATTTCGGGATTCACAAATCGTGGTAGGTAAAATTATATATTTAAAAAAATTATATTTCTTTATTTGTTAAAGATATAGAAACAAGTAAGATTAAATATTGTACAATGTAATTTCTTCTTTCATGTGTGGTATGTCAAATTGTAACAATCGCATTATTTTATACAATTTTTGCAAAAAATGTTATAGTGCTACAAGAAAAGTACCATTTCCGATTGGTATATTTTTACCAAAATCTTTTCAGCTCTTCATTAACATATATAAATGTATAATGCAAAATATTAGAATTTTATGTTCAGTAGAATTTGAGATAATGAACCGGGACGAAAGGCTATAGTAGGCGTACACACACACACACACACACACACACACACACACACACACACACACACACACACACACACACACACACACACACACACACACACACACACACACACACACACACACACACACACACACACACACACACACACACACACACACACACACACACACACACACACACACACACACACACACACACACACACACACACACACACACACACACACACACACACACACACACACACACACACACACACACACACACACACACACACACACACACACACACACACACACACACACACACACACACACACACACACACACACACACACACACACACACACACACACACACACACACACACACACACACACACACACACACACACACACACACACACACACACACACACACACACACACACACACACACACACACACACACACACACACACACACACACACACACACACACACACACACACACACACACACACACACACACACACACACACACACACACACACACACACACACACACACACACACACACACACACACACACACACACACACACACACACACACACACACACACACACACACACACACACACACACACACACACACACACACACACACACACACACACACACACACACACACACACACACACACACACACACACACACACACACACACACACACACACACACACACACACACACACACACACACACACACACACACACACACACACACACACACACACACAGACATCATCGTGAAAATAGTCAAAATAGGTTCTAAAGGTGCTAAAACGTGCTAATTAACAAAAATCTCGACATCGAATTTTTTCACGATCCCTATACCTCTCTAGGCGAGAGGTAAAAACAAAAACAGGTAATAAAAAGCCTTATATCTGTGAAAAATGAATTTATTTATTGATATCTCGCTTACATAAATGTATAAAAACGTTAAATCAAATGTTTAATCTGTTAATTTTCAACATAACCAGTGTTGACAGTAACCACACATTTTACTCTAAAAACTAACAAAATCGTAATAAATCCTTGCTTCCGCGGCCTAATTATGCTTTATTTTAGGTCAGAGAATGTTACTGAACCGATAAATATATTCATCCCACTCATGAAGGATGAATATAATCCGAAACGTATGCAATTAATAGATTGAATTTATTTAATCCTTTCTTATCCAACTTCCGAATACTCATCCAATTGATATACTTTACTGGATACGATTTTCAACTTTAATTTTAATTTAAGTTTCATGTTCATGTAATATATAAACGATAATGTAAATCAAGATGCAAGATGCATAAATCAATCAAAATATACCCACTTAATTTTCAATCCTTATAAAATAAACAATATATAAATTGAAATAACTTATGCACTATTGGGATCTAGATAAATATGGCTGAATCGAAATTTGATTACAAGATATATAATAGTATAAAATAAAAAAATTATTAATTAAGGCAGAATTTGTTTTTTATAAATAAGATAAACAAATCAATACAAAAATAAAGATTATTACATAATAAGCTATTTAAAGTTAGCGTTGGCGCTACATGTACATATGTGCCAAATATGGTAAAAAGTTACATCCTTCGACCATATATAGGAATAGACAAATAACGCAAGACTTTGTTGTGAAGCAAAGAACTAGCGCAGCGGTGTGAAGAGGAGTATGACCTTCATAGTCCAGTCAAATTAGAGTTTCACCTCGGAATGAGAGATAATAAGCTGGAAACTCGTATACACCTTCATTTTGGCGTTCTAAAAGTTGTCTCAAAAGTCTCATAAAATCTCGTGTCTGCGTCATAAGTTATTCGAGGTCAAAGATCACAAAACTCGGTTATTCGAGATTATCTAGGTTTCTATAGCTCCAATGAAGTTAACCTATTATAAAAATTGTAGAGAATAAAATTTCCTACAACTTTGATTTAAAAAAAAAATTTATCCGATCAATAGTTCAAAAGTTACGGCCGAAAGAAAAAGGAACGCTTTTTAAAAATTTAATTATGGCATTATTTTATGTCATAATCTACAAAAACGACTGTAACTTTTCAACACATTAAAATATTGATTTCCGGTCTGAAGCATTCAATTCTTAAGACTATTTTCTATCTACAGTACAATTTTTAAAATTTTGGAGATTACAAGGTTAGCCAAAATTTAAACAAAAAAAATAATTATTTTTTTGTATTTTCTTAAATTATTGTGTTTAATCAGCTCTAATTTCTGAATGAATCGAGATATCAACTTTCGGTTTTCAGCATTGAATTCCTGAGACTTTTTTCTATAAGGTACGTTATTTCAAAAATGGTTTAAAGTACTTTGTTGACCTGAAATTTTAAGTTGTTCTCCGAGAGAATATAGTGAAATTTTAATTTTGTTATAGATTATTGTATTTAATCAGCTCTAATATCTGAACTAATTAATATATCGACTTCCGGATTCCAGCATTAGATTTCTGGGACGTTTTTCTATAAGAAACAATATTTTTATATCTTTTAAAGGTATGTGATGACCTAAAATTTAAAGTAATTTATAACAAAACTAAAATTTCACTATATTCTCTCGGAGAAAAACTTAAAATTTCAGGTTACCAAAGTCTTTTTAACCATTTTTGAAATAATATATCTTATAGCAAAAAGTCTCAGGAATTCAATGCTGAAAACCGAAAGTTGATATCTTGATTCATTCAGAAATTAGAGCTGATTAAACACAATAATTTAAGAAAATACAAAAAAATAATTATTTTTTTGTTTAAATTTTGGCTAAACTAGGACCTCCAAAATTTTAAAAATTGTATTGTAGATTGAAAATAGTCTTAAGAATTGAATGCTTCAGACCGGAAGTCAATATTTTAATTTGTTGAAAAGTTACAGTCGTTTTTGTAGATTATGACATAAAATAATGCCATAATTAAATTTTTTTAAAGCGTTCCTTTTTCTTTCGGCCGTAACTTTTGAGTTGTAGGAAATTTTATTCTCTACAATTTTTATAATAGATTAACATCATTGGAGCCATAGAAACCTAGATAATCTCGAAAAACCGAGTTTTGTGACCATTGACCTCGAATAACTTACGACGCAGACACGAGATTTTATGAGACTTTTGAGACAACTTTTAGAACGCAAAAATGAAGGTGTATACGAGTTTCCAGCTTATTATCTCTCATTCTGTGGTTGAGCCCATTTTTTTGCTAAAATGACTGGACTATTCAGATCCCTTGAAGTGTTGCAGTTAGCCTATTTTCATTATCTGTTGCATGACAGTGGTGTATCAAGACATAGTCGTTAGGGGACACCGGACAACATAATATATTATTTAAAAATTATAATAATTACCACCAACATTTAGCAAAATATGAAAATATACAATAAGAAGTATTTAAAAACTAAACATTTTCAAAATAATTTAAGTTTCCTTACTTATTAAGTCAGTGTTTTTGAAAAAATTGTTAAAATTACAAAACATAATTTTAAAGAAAATCAATTTATACATATATTTAAAATCATAGTAACAATCTTGTAACATAAATAATTACTTGTTTTTTTGTAAACACATTCATTTGTTACCTGATTAACAATTATTATGAGTTCTGCAAAATTTCTGTCAATCTATAAAATCAATTTAGTTTTTTCTTCTTGTACGTAAAGCCCGTCTGGCACGATACAAAGTTTTGTACAAAATTTAATATTAAATTTTGATACGAAATATTATGATAAAATTTAAATTTGTGTCTGACACGGTATTAAATTTTTGTACAGAATTTTAATTCATAAGCATGCGTTCGGCATGCGTATACAAAACAATTTCGCAGAAATGACACAATGACAGTATTCGAACATGAAAATAATTCTATGAACTAAGCCTGGTTAAGGATTTTTGTAGATGTAAAAATGAATATATTCACATATTTTTCATGACATTTTGGTGCAACGCAATAGCGAACCATTTTAATGTACTTTACTTTATCACACAATCACTGCTTAATCTACGACACAAGTCACTATACGCTTTTAAAAAACGAACTCACAATACTAACAAACTCAAAGCAAAAACTGCAAGCACAGCAATGGCCATCATCTGTTACAACAAACCAGAAGTCAGCAATGTGCAACACTTTAGGGTGTCTTCACCTCCTTTCCCCGCCTATAGCTGCTGCTCCCCGCTACCGTACTTCTTGCCTTCACAACATTGTATACTACAGTATTGAGTGTTATCTGTCTATTCCAATATATGGTCGAAGGTTACATCGCTATTACAAACTGAGTTCTTGTTATTACACCTACACTGTTTATATTTTATATAATATAGATAGAAGACGACTCTAGAGTGCTATGGAATTATATTTTTGAAATACTTACCTAATAGTCTTTTATTAATAAATTAGTAAAAATTGTCTATTTGGCCAGTTTTTTACTATTTTTTTTTTACTTCAGATGTGTAATTTTAAAAAAATATATTTTCATAGCATTCTTGTCTTAAAAACAATATATTATTACAAAATATATCAAGATACCAACCCGTATATTATTTTTTTCTTTGAAAGATATTTGTAAAAAACTATAATGCTTTGGATTTATCTTTATACTAATTTTATTTATTGTAAATTTTTTACATTTTTATATTCTGTACTTTTTTTACTTATTTTGTTATGTTTTATGTACGTTTTTCCTACCCTTGCATTGGGCTTTGCCTGTGGGTAGCTGTATTGAATAAATAAATAAATAATATAATTAATATTATTCACACAAAGCAAACAAACTAAACGCACCCGCCTTAACTAAGTTACACTGCTACACTTACGTTTGAGCTGTGCAACAAGGCTTTATTTAAACTCGGTATACGTAAACCAGTAATTCATCCCTATTTTGGACTTGATTAAGTTAATAATTGATAACAAGGAAACAAAATTGACTTACCTATACTTATATTAATAATTGTAGGAAAACCACTTTTAGTCGTACGTCACTCATTTTGTTACATACACCTCCACACTCGTCTCCTCCAAATCAGATGCACTCATCATTCGCAGGAGTCTACTATCGGAGTAATAAGTATAGTCACTCGGATGTAAAGTTGAATAACTTGTTTAAAAAAAATCCAAAAAATTTAAATAAAACTTTATACTGAAGTATGCCCATTTCTACGTTATTGTATAGAATTTCAAATTTTTAAATGTACAATTATAGAAATAACAAAAATTTATAGCAAAAATGAGCTATGATTTTGACACATTTTTAGAAACGTTAAATTTAATCACGTCTACTGTCAATATACATCAAGCAAAAAAATTCAAATTTTGGTATAGTATAGTTATAAGCTTAGTTGAGTTATTTGCTACTGTAAATTTTTTCAAATATTTATATTTCGTTTATCATAATAAAATAAGTGAACATGTAATATCTTTGTTACTGGTAATCTTATAAGATTCAAATTCAGGTTACCGATGCCTTATATAATTATAAAAAAGAATTGTTAATAATTTTTATTTTAAACTTATTATATGAATTATAATAATTGTTTTCTCAAAAGTGATAGGTACCTCAGGATTCATAAATTTCAGAAAAAAATTTATTAAAATTCAAGTAATAATTTTTAAGTAAAAATTATAAACAAATCTTTTTTATAATTATATAAGGCATCGCTAACCTGAATTTGAATCTTATAAGATTAACAGTAACAAAAAGATATTACATGTTCACTTATTTTATTATTATAAACAAGATATAAATATTTAAAAAAATTTACAGTAGCAAATAACTTAACTAAGCTTATAACTATACTATACCAAAATTTGAATTTGTTTGCATGATGTATATTGACAGTAGACGTGATTAAAGTTAACGTTTCTAAAAATGTGTCAAAATCATAGCTCATTTTTGCTATAAATTTTTGTTATTTCTACACATGAACATTTAAAAATTTGAAATTCTATACAATAACGTAGAAATGTGCATACTTTAGTATAAAGTTTTATTTAAATTTTTTGGATTATTTTTAAACAAGTTATTCAACTTTACATCCGAGTGACTATACTTATTACTCCGATAGTAGTTCCAACCTCCAGTGAGTTCAGTCACAGTATTGTTCCAAACTCCAAGTAACTCAGTATTGTTTCAACTTCCAAGTAACAGTCACAGTATCGTTCCGTTCTCCAAGTAGCATAGTTGTGTTCCGTTCTCCAAACCGCACTGTCTTGTTCCGTTATCCAAGCAGTTCAGTCATATTCCATTTTAAACTCAGTCATTCTTAAGTATTAAGTATTCGTACGAGGATTCTTTGAAGATTCTACCTGATCCTGAAAACAAGAAGTTTTCTTCTTTCTAGTGATAATTACATGATTTTGAAGCAATCAATAAATTATAAATTCTTCTTTTCCAAGACTCATTGAAGATTCAATTTAGCGACACCGAAATTTAACAGATAATTATCAATAGAAAGAAAAAACTTATTCTTTTCCAGTATTCAGAATCTTGGTAGAATCTTCAAAGAGTCCTCGTGCGAACAGGGCTGTCAGACAGTGTCGAGCCCGTGCGATTTTCATAACCTTTCTTGTGCATTAAAGTGTATGTCGTTTTTTCGTTTGTTCAAATTCTATTTATTTTTTGCTACACTAACCAACCATTGAAAAGTCCAAACAATACTAAAATAATTTCTTAATTATTAGCTAAAAAGAGTAGTTTTTTATTTTATTGTAGTCAGTTTTTACAGTTTTACTTTTTAAATTTATCTAATCATCTGCAACATTTTAATCCAACTAAAATAACTCTCGCTAAAACTGCACATTGCCAGTTCTTATCTGAGGATATAAAATAGAAAAACTTTACTTCTAAAACGTATCAGATAAATTAAAAAACTATACATTTTGGAAAGTTTTATAATCTATAAAATGAGTAAGATATATCTTTATTACTAAGCAGTAAAACTGAAATCAAATGCAACTTTATCTTTATTACGCGTAAATCCTTTCAAAGGTTTTATAAACCATTTCAAACATCGGGCTGAATAAAACAAAAAAAATACTGAATAATCGTATTTTTCTTAAGCTGTAACTAATTTTATTTGTGTTCGTAAATGAAGACATAAAGGCAGGCGACGGGTGGAAAGAAACATTAACACGTAGCACGTTAATTTGTCTGCACTAATTCCGTTGTCCTGGGTGCGTTTCCAGCAGCTCTGGCTCCGGACTCCGGGCATTTACGGGCGCCCGGAATAATGCGACATCTGTATGTAAAGGACGTCACAATAATTCGAACTTCGACGTTTGGTGTTGGCTTTACATTTGGAACATTGGCGGGCGAAGAAAACTAGAAAAGGGGCACAAGGATGGAAATCTTTATTTGCAATAGAAAGAACCAACTTCGTATAATTATTTTATTCTTGTGCTTTAAGTGATATTACGCAAGTCTATCCTAGCCACATTCGGAGTACGTTCAAAAATTACATACTCAATACAAACATCTCAGAGAATTATATGGGATACATTATTATCAAATTATTAATATTTGGATGTTACATAAATATAAATAATGGTACTAAGGGCCGATATTAGCAATAGCTAGGATATTAATTGGATGTTAATGAGCAAATATGGCATGTAACAAAGCGGTATGTTCACATTCTTGAAATGTTCTCGAGATTGTATTTTGTCAAATGGGAATAATGGTATTCATTAACATTAAAGTATTTATTTATTATTTATTCGAAATAAGTAAATAAAATTAAATACGATTGCCATAGAATAATAGTATACCTATAATAGTAAAGAAATCTACATTAGATCAATTCTCAATTCTATGCAAATCTTAAGCCATTCACAACAACAAAATTAGTGGCAACGGTAGAATTAGTGGCAGTGGTTGTGGTAACAAAATTATAAAATTAAAGTCTAGCACCACTCGCCGTTCAGAATAGAAAAAATTAGTGTATGGTAATAAAAAATAAACAGAGATATATTTCATTCAATCTGGTGTGAAATTCTAAAATTGCCTATACTACCTGTCATTCTGAACTGTTCTTGTATACGTTCGACGATTATAGACAAAGATATACTTTCTTATTTCAATAAAGATTTATATATTGCACATGCAGTCAAACATAACATAAACATCTTTCGGTTTCTGTCACTCATGGTAGAATTAGTGGCGAAGCAGTGGTAAAAGTTTGGATCTTGCAAACTTGTACCATTACCACTACGTTACCGATACCGCTACTTCACCACTAATTTTTAGAATTTTTAATATGAATGGTTCCTATTACAAACACAGTGTCAAACTTTTACCTCTGCCACTACCGTTACTACTAATTCTACCACTGACACTAATTTCTGATTGTGAATGCTACTTTAGTTTTACCGACTCAACAAGGTACATTCAATATTGTTCTATATACATATGTCAATTTTAATTCTAATCAAAATGCTTCATACAAGAAAAATATATGTTAAAATGATTTTTTAAAATAATTAATCCATATCTGTAGCTGTTATTTGCACCAAAAGATCAATTTTACAAAAAAAAAAAAAATCTGAAGTAGTTACCAGCACAAAGTTCGAGGCAGTGTTGATATTTTCAATAATAATTTTACTTTATTTTCTAATTTGCTACAGATTTGATCCTACACATCTATTAGGTTTTTTTTCTCTTATATTGCTAGATTGTTTTTCTCTTAATGTTTATTTTTTCTTTTGTTCTTATTTGTGTTCAAGATATTTGGTTTTAATTAATATTTCTGTGAGATTACTCTTCTTCAAATATCGCTATTGTAACTTATGTAATTGTTATGATTTAACGTGTATCAATATTATGTCCGTTCATTCGATCCTCATGAATATACCTACTGTTTACTCCTAACCTGTAATTGGGTTCGCCTGTAGTATAGTGTATAAATAAATAAATTAATATAATAGGTGGGCCAATAAGAGTTTCGCCATGAGAATATAGCAAATAAAAAAATCTGACGTGGCCATCACACAACCTTCCGCCATATCTAGACTTTAAACAGAAATGTATACGTACAATTCGGTGCCCATTTAAAATATACAAATAAAAATCTAAAATATTCAAACACAGAAATTTGCATCACCTGAATAAAAAGATTCATTCACAGGAAAACTCTGCTGTGTTGAAGCCATCCTCCGTTCAATTACTACATTTAATATCTTACTTAGGACTTATATAGCGCTAGTATGCCAACTTGTCACCCGTCTCACCTGTCAATATTTTTTACGCAGAAACAAAAATCAACCGATCATGGATTACAAGATATCAACGTTTTATTTGATAAATTTATTTTTTAAATTTTACTGCAGTTCTTTAATGCTACCAGATAAAGACAATTTTTTTATAACGTAAGTTGCAAATAACTTTTCCTCTTATTCTTATTACAAATAAATACTATATTTTTCCAAATTTATATACAATTTTGACAATTAACCATTTCAATCTTCAAAAAATATCACTTCCGATGAAGATATTTGTACCAAAATCTAAGGAGCTCTTCCAATTTATATACAAATGTTAAATACCAAATATCAAAATTTTCGGGTAATTCGTATTTGAGTTATGCGACTAACACCCCTTGACCACACACACACACACACACACACACACACACACACACACACACACACACACACACACACACACACACACACACACACACACACACACACACACACACACACACACACACACACACACACACACACACACACACACACACACACACACACACACACACACACACACACACACACACACACACACACACACACACACACACACACACACACACACACACACACACACATACACACACATACACACAGACATCATCGTGAAACTATCAAAAATGAGTTGTAAGGACCCTAATTCGTGCTCATCCACTAAAAATTCACCACCCGATTTTTTGCATGATTCCAATACCTTCCTTTACAGGTAAGCGGAAGGTAAAAATATATTGCGTTGGAATGATTTGGATTTCTTTATTGAATCACGTTTATTGATCGATAACAATTATTACTTGTATGTATGAAGAGATCGTGTGATTTGACACCCTTGGACTTCTTTCTTTGGGGTCATCTCAAAAGTAAAGTCTATGCCAATAAGCCAGAAACAATTCAAGATCTAAAGGACGAGATAATAAGGCATATGTATGGAATAGAGGAGTAATTATGCCAAATATGCCTAAATTTGGACAAACAGATTGGTATGTGCTGCCGAAGCCGTGGTGGACATATGATCGAAATTATCTTTCAAACATAATTGTTACCGATCAATAAGCATGAAATCAGTAAAGAAATCAAAATCATTCCAACGCAATAATTTTTTATTTACTATTTCACATGGTGAAACTCTTATTGGACCACCCATTACATACATCGATATTTTATTACGATATTATTTCAATATAATCGATACTATTTTCTATATGTCAATATTTCCGATATTTGGACTCTATAAATATTTGATACCTACTACTGTTGTAATAAAGTTATTATTTATTAACATGATCACCATTATCATGGATTCAATTTCAATATATCGATATATTGAAACTTTTGATATAAATATAAAAATATCGATATAACGAACATAGCACAATTTATTCTAATATATCGATAATATCGATATACAGAAATTGCAGTTTCGTCCACTTCTAATAAATAGTACACTACATTAAGTTGCTTTCAAATTGCGGAAAGTGACAAATATGCTTTGCCTAATCTATAAGGTAGGTACTTTACTTTATATCAAGCAACTGAATAAATGTGTATTATATAATAGAGTACCAATCAAGTACCAACGAGTATATCAATACATCATAAATTATCATAGTGGACTTTTACATAATATTTATAATTAACATTTTTATTTCAGAATTTCAATCCGATATTCAAATAATTTAGGTTAAAACTGCACAAAAATGAACTTCATTTAATAGATTATTGGCACTTGAATTTAGAATCATCTTCACTATATATAGAAGTGTAGAGTTATTTATTTTAAAAACTGTTTAAAAAATATCATAATATATTTAAATATAAACGACATAATTATTTGAAAATGTAGTTAATAATGCAACGCAAATCCTATTAAAGTATGTCGTGGAAAAATATGCTATTACAGAAACTTAATAACATGTCACTCGCAATGCCTTTAAAAATAAAATAAAATTTCTCTCGCCGCCGCTGATTTTAGATGACTAAATCAATGACCAATGAAATTTTACAGGTTCTTGGTTTGCAATTTGAATGTAAAGTTCTGCAATTCGTATTCCTCATGAGACTGTCGTAAAACATTAAGTTTTCCCTCGTTCGCGTTTTTTATACAGCCACCAATTAACTATGCCTTCGGTCTCTGCATTACCGACAAACAGAAAGTTGCAGTAGATGTTACAACGACGTTAGTTTGTTATAAAATGACAATCAAAAGACACAAAGAACTAACATTTCTTCGTCTTCATTATTCTCAACTAATGAGATGCATGTTTTGTTTAAGAAGAAAAATGTAGATGTAGGTACACATATTCGTTGCCAATTATTAAACTTTGAAATCAAAGGATAATTTTACTTTTACAAACATATTTTTATGAAAACATTCTCGTGGTTAAAATAAAGAAGCCTGCAAACTATAGGTAAGCAACAGTTTCACTATTTTACATTTTATTTATACATTTTATTTTAACGAGCTATTTTAGTTTAACATAAAAATGATTAAAATGCACTGTGCACAAATACTTAAAATAAAAGTTCTAAAATAAAAGGAAAAACAAATGAATTTATAAATAATTATTATTTATATTAAGTAAAGACTAGATCTTTTACATTTTACATATTATTTAGAAACCGGAATAGGGAATACCTAATATATTTTCCATTTAATCAAATCTGGTTTGATTCCGGACGCTATTTTATAGCGTTTATTGTTTTGTCTACAATCGTTGTACAATATGAACATTGTTATGCAATTTTTAGTTAGGATATGTACAAAAACATGAAACTATTAAATTTATTGCGTCAACTTGGCGTCAAACTACAATAATTGTGACAATTCAACTCATGTGTCATCTGTCAAAAATGGACCAATCAATTTTGAGGATTTATAAATTTTCCACCAATTGAAACGAATTTTTTCGACAATTTATCACTAGTGCTCGCAGCGACATAATTTTTCGACAATTTTCACTAGTGATCCAATCGACAATTTTAAACAATTGAATATATCTTTATTAATCAAAATCCTATTGTTATAACTGTTGTAATGGAAGTGAAGCTATTTATAAATCATTTTCATAAAGAAAGAATACATTTTTATTCGGTGAATACCATTCGTGTTCCAAGTTATGTAGACAATTTTTGTGGCTGCATCACTCATGATTATTACGCTTAAGAAAATAGCACTCGTGCTAAGCGTAATAACCATTCGTGATACAGCAACAAAAATTGTCGACATAACTTGGAACACTAGTGGTATTATATATGAACATTTTGTTTGAAAATTTTTTGTTTTGTTTATAATCGTTGTCATGATTATGATCGATATCCACGATTTCATTATAAGAATTTAAAATTAACTACATTGACGTTATACAAAATATTATGTGCACCTCGTTGGATAGAGCTTGTTTGTTGATCTTGGCGAATCGTCAATCTCGGCTTCGCCTCGACTGAACAAATTTTTCACCGCGTGCAAGAAACAATGCTCTATCCGTTACAAAAATAACTATTATTATACATAAAAATAACAAATAATTTATGTTTGAGGGAGAAAAAATCATTTTGGCACCCATATTTGTAAAAAACTGAAATATTTCTATTTTAAAGCAAAATTTAAAATTTTGCATCGAAAATTTTGTAGATTGTACTTTTATCTTCAACGATATTTTTAGAATATTATATTTTTTAACAAAACAATAAACGTTGTGGAGTGGCGCGCGAAATCCATGTTTTTGGATGTTTTCTGGCGCGATAAAGGGATACTCTTAATAGTATAGGTGCTTATTTTCGTACCTACCTACTTAACAATAATTGAAAAAAATAAGCAAAAGTACTAACATATTATTATATAATATATTATAACACATACACATGAAGTTCTAAAATTATAAAAAGATAGTTAGATGAAGGTTTTTTAATACAATTTGTTATTTATTTATAACTTTAATTTAGTTTCCCACCTTCATCTCGTGAACAATACCACTGGCTAACAAAAAATATTTGCTTCTATTTTACCGAACCTTATTACTTTTGTAAGGGAGCGCTGATTTTCACCGAACCGCAGTCTCGTCGAACCGTACTTTCAGCGAATCGCAATTTTCCGAACCGTAGATTCACCGAATCGCAGTTTAGTCGAAACGCAATGTCACCGAATCGCAGTTTAGCCGAAACGCAGTTCCACCGAATCGCAGTTTAGCCGAAACGCAGTTCGAATTTTTCAGAATAGTTTCATAAGAGTACCTATTTATCAAAAACGGAATATGTTGGACTCACGAAGGGTAAAAAGGTTGAATTATTTAGTTTAGTTTCATAAGAGTATTTATCAAAAACGGACTCGGTGGAACTGCGTTTCGGCTCAACTACGATTCGGTAAATCTACGGTTCGGAAAATTGCGATTCGGTGAAAGTACGGTTCGACGAGACTGCGTTTCGGTGAAAATAGCGGCTGCCTTTCGTAACTAAATCTGAAAGAAATTTTATGCAACCAGTACTGCATTAAGGCAAACTGGTCAATATCGCAGTAAATCCAAAACTAAAATAATTTATTGTATTATATTAATTTGGTTTCTGTAATTTTTTACCACTTATATCTGTGAGAGGTATTGTAATCATGCTAAAATTTCGATAGGTATAGGTAGTGAGTTTTCAATGGATAACCACGTTTTGACTTCCCTAAAACTAGAACACGATTTTGATAGTTTCGCGATGATGTCTGTGTGGATAGATGGATGGATGTATGGTTGGATGTTGGAGGTACGATAACTCATATACCACTGAATAAAAAAATTGAAATTTTCTATATAATATTCTGACACCCTAGATTAGATCTGATGAGATTTTGGTGTTGATCGTGCAGCCAGAAGTGGTAGTTTCTTGAAGATCTGAAGAGTTTTTCTGCAATATCATCAAAATTTATGAATTAATGGGAATTTTTTAAATAACATTGTATACTAAATGTTACTGTCTACAATTTGTATTCAAAACGTTGTTACTATCTAGCACCATTTTCCAATTACAAGAAGTTTAAAATTCTACAAATTTGATTTATCTGCCTACCTATGAAAACAAAAAATAAAATATTTGAGTGTTAATGTCATATAAATTTTTGACTTTTTGACAAATTGAAATGGAAAATATGAAATGTATTTATTATTTACAAGGTCATAATAAACTTTAATAATGTTATAAAAACTACAATTATTCCCGAATATCCGTCTATAATATAATGGTGCATTTTTTGTGAGTAGGTAAGTACCTTCATACACACTTACTAAAATAGTAGAGTATGGCGAGAGGTCATGTGTTGGCCACATCAGATTTTTATCCTCTGTCAAAACGATAAAATTGTGTTTTGTTTATGGTTTACGGTTTACTCTTTACTTTATACAGGAGTGGAATTATCAAGAAGAAAAATATTTTTGTTCCAACCTACCGATATCAACTGTCACTTTACTGTGAACTGTTACTGTCAACAGTGCCAACAATATTTTTGTTTTATAACGTCATAGGAACGTAACCTTTAATAAAAATGAAAATATAAATAATAAGCACAAAGGTTGGAACGACAAAATTTTAATAAATCCGTAAAATGCTCTAAAAAATTGAAGAAAAACGAAAAATGAATTGTTCAATCTATTGGTGAGAAAAAAATCCTGATTAATAAATATTGGGCCGAATTCAGCACTCTTCTCTAAATTAAAGAAGCTTATAGAAAATTAACAAACAAAAACAAACGCATACTTCCACCTGTAAATAAAAGAGATAAAAGATGTTTCCATGGTAATTAGAGAAACAGCTTAATAGCTTAAGAGTGCGTTGCTGTATGGCGGAAAGTATACGCAATAATGACATTTTTTTGTCATCATTTTCTCATTTCTTTGAAACAATATACCCCCATAATATACATATTTATAAAGCATATTTTTTTGTTTAGACAATGAATATATTTTGATTCATTATATGTTGTTGTTGAAGAAATTATAATTTTTATTTTGCCAACTGGATAAAATAATAAGTTTAATTTTATCTCATTGACTAAAGTATGTACAATATGTCACAAATGTAAAATTTCATCTGGATTGATGCACTAGTTTTTGAGAAAATGATGACAAAAAATAAAGTAAAATATTTGTCTTGAATAGCAAGATTTGGCGACAAATAGTTCTCCCTTTCTTACACAGATGTCCACCACATCGGATCGGTAATGCAGCATGGGCATGGATCGTGACCGTGGCAAATTTGAAATGAATCATCCCACATAGCACAAAGTAAATCATAAAGATATCTTTACAATAAATAAGTTACCATAAATAAATAAAGCTGTTTGTGTTATTCATATTTCTGAAATATTTATTATTTTACAATTTTTACTTTAAAAAAATTGTTTATTTGTATAACAGAATATGTATAATACAAAATTCTGAAACTAATATTAAAATATTTAGCGCTTTCATATGAGCAAATTTTTTAACTTCATCTGTATTAATTTTTGATACCGTATAGTTTTCAATCTGAATGTAAGCTATCCTTTTTGATAGTAGAATGCAAATAAGATTTAATCAATTTAAATTTGCTGAAGTAAGTGTCACTCGATATTTTTATTCAAAACTACTACACATATCGATTAAGCCGGCCCTGAATATAACAATAGAGGAAATAAAATGCACGATAAATTGTAACAAATTTATATATTTAATAGAATTTAAAATACAAAACAATTGTAGTGAAGGTATTGACAGTACTTCGCTGATCACATACTGCAAATCTACGATTCTGTTACCTTCAATTTTTATCGGTGCTGTTAATTTAGGAACTCTTTCCACCTGCAAAACATGGTCCATTGTGCTAGAATAAATTATATTTAATTAGTAATTTTATACATATTTGTTATACACAGTATTTTAAATGTCGTACATAAAAATATTATACATACTTATTATATTCATCTTGTGACATGAAGGACACGGATGCAGATTCAATAGAATTATTATTAAAACCAACAGCGGAAGTAGACGGTGTTGCGAAGTTGTGTTCCTCAATGGAATCTTTCATATCCGGTAGTGTTGTAGAGACAGAATTCAATTTCATGGTCGCACTATTAGTTTTATAAAAAGAATGAGTTAATATTTTATATTTAAAATCATACCTTATGAAATATTACTGATAAACATACCTGAATTCAGATAAAGAAAAGCGTTGTTTCTGACGTTTGGAAGCCTTATTGCGTTTACGACTTCGAGACGCGCGAATATCACATTTTCTACCCATAATGTAATTGTTCAAATATTACACAAACACAAGTAAAATAATATTGAAAATATTCTCCAATAAAAACCACATTCAATATTCACGTCTGCACTGTTAGGAAGCACAAAACAGATAGAAATTTGAATTTCTAATAAAATATAACACTTCTTAAAATTAACGGTACACATTGCTAATTATGGAAGGGTTAATCTCCACGCTCCACCCGCTCCCTATTGGCTAATTATTATCTATGCAGGATGTCATTTGTATTGGTCCATTTTTGTTTCTAAACAATACACCGAATATCGCTTATTTCAATGTTTCTTCCATAAGGGGAGGTTTTAGTACTAGGTCAAAATTTTTGAGTATGAACTTTTCATTGGTAAGCAAGTGGATGTCTTTATAATATTTATTTCATCAGGTGTCAAATTTTCTTCTTAAATACCACTCGAGATGATAATTTTTTTAGAAAATTATTGTCGCCCACGGCATCTTATTACAATTTCACTCCAGAAAACATCACAGTCACAGATATTAGTTAGAGATCCCTTTAGATTTTTAAATCCTTATAATCTCGTAGGAAATTTTCCGCCCTAACTAATGGTGCTAATAATTATTTCAAATTTTTTCGCTCATAGCTGCAATAAATGATTTTCAAAAAAAAAAAGATTTTTACGTTTAATATATTTTTTCCATGTACCTACTTATAACTTACGTTTTATACAACATAGCACCGAAATTCTTTTTGTGTTATATTCATGGATCTATTCATATCATAATGATCTCATAATAGTAATTTATGATATGTGTTAAAAGTGATATTTTATGAGTGAGTGGGAAAGTTTGCGAAACGAGGCGAAGCCGAGTGAAGCAACCCCACGAATGACATAAAATCACTTTTAGCATATTATATTATACAATATTTTATCTACGACCTTCTTAGTGTAAACTAAAAATTGAAGAATGATATTTCGGTAGGTAATATTATATTTGTTGATTTATTGATACAAATCGTTAGCAACGTGTTAAAAGTATAAATAAAATAACACTGTGCCATAAATTGACACTTTTAACTTGCTAAGCAACCGTTAAAAGGTCCACTTTTAACAACAGTCGTAGATAAAAGTATTAATTATATTTATACGTTTAAACAATTGAAAAAAATAGAAACTAAAAATAGAATCTACACATGGGATGAAGTGTGCCTGACAATGCACGATTCGGGCCTTCGGATCTCCAACTATACGTGTCGTGAAACTGTTAGAAATAAGTTGCCGTGTACCGACTAAATAAATTCTTAGAAAATATCACCTCTTGGGGTATTACCCTTGTATATTTTGCATAAATTTATGCACACCAAATTAGTCGGTACTATGATTATAATGGCTCAAATTCAAAACTAAACTAACTGTAATTACTGTAAGCCTCTTATAGTATTAAAAATGCAATTAAACCTAACAGGTACAAAGTATCATGTTGAAGTCACCATTGCATTGCATAAAATTGCATGGCACTCAAGTTTACTCTTTATCATCTTGTTATTAGAAATAATAAGAAATGGTAACCACAAACATTGCAGCGTCTAAAAAGTACTTCAAATCAAAAACGAGTTCAATACTATGCAAAAAATTCTGATCTGCTACTGAAGTAAAATAGCGAAAATTCTGATTGAAAATACATTTCACTATATATTTCTTATTGAAAAGATTGAAAATAAAGTACTTTTTAGCCGCTACAATATTTTTGTATTTATCATTTAAAAAAAATTCTAACAACAAATTACATAATCGATTGAGACAAATTTAGGAAATACCTGTATACGAAGAAAAATTATTTATATACATTTACATTAAAATGTTATTTGTTTATAATCATTATTTTGTTGAAATTCAACTTAAAAATTACGTGAACGGTTAAAGATAAATACAAAGTTCTTATTCTAAATTTTTGAATAAAGCTAAGAACAAATAATACGATGCGGACTAAAAGTGTAAAAGTTAGTAGTCTCTTCATTTCGGCAAAATTTCTTCACACAGTCCAACGAGTTGAGCAGATCGGAGATCAGATAGTGAGATAAGCAAAAGCGGTATGTTTACTATGAATCACCTCCCCTGCTCCCCTTGTCAAGCAGTGCTATGATGCAGTGTTCGAGTGTTAGGCCATCTATTAGGAATATTTGTATCTTTTTGGAAGTAGTTCTACGTAAGACCGGTACAAATAAATTGGCGCTGACCGGCAAACGTACTCTTAAAGAAGAGTGCTGAATTCGGCCCAATGTTTATTAATTATTAGGTTTTTTTCTCATTTTGGTATCCAGTTTTTATACTCCGACTCCTTGTACTGATATTTTAATGCCAGTTTTACACGATTCAATTTTCCTACCGAGAATGCGAGAATTTATCATAGTTAGATATAGCATATAGGTAGGTACCTACTGAAATAATAAAAAAATGGTTTACTTAATTTATTTTCCACAAAGAAGTAGGTATAGGTATAGTAATTTTATTACGCATAAAACATTTTGATTTTTAAGAAGTCACCAGTGAAATAAACAGAACGAAATACAAAGCTAACTATTTTCTACTATTTCAGTATTACGCATCACTTATGATAAAAATCCTCGGTTGATTGAGATGCATTATTGCACCAAATGGCATTTTTTGAATACCTATATCAATTTTTACAATGTTAGAATAAAGTATTGTATTATAGTATAATTACATTTAGATTACTTAAAAAATTTCTAAGACAAATAAAAAATAAAAAAGATGACGATTTTTTCAAGATCAAGTTAAAAGTTTCGTAATACAGTAATTAATTTATACATTATTAGCATTTAAATACATAAGTCAGGCATTTTATATCTAATTTTATCTAATTTACCGTTACTAACCGCAAAAACATGAGTTTCGTTTAACTGTTAAATAAAAAAAATCACTTTAATTACAAAAAGTACATTGGTGGCAAGAAAACCGATCACTAAAAGCCAATAAACTGTGTACAAGTCAGTCATGTCAATAGTTCTCCCTGCGAGTCCGATTGCCTGCAACGCACGAGTGTTCGGCGGTTGCCGTGACTGGCTCCCCGAGAGGCTGGGTCAGCTCCCGTGGGAACACGGCCTCCGAACCCGTGCTCGTGCTCCGTGACTGTTGCCCGACTCCCTCCGAATTCCATTACCACCGGCTACAATCTATCGAGAGAAATTCACCCACTTCACCCCAACGTACTAAAACTAAAACTTTGATTGAAGAAAACCGCCAAGGGTTTTCTTCACTTCCTAAACTACCTACGTAATTTAATGAAAGTGTATTTTTTGCAGGTTTGATGTTTATGAAGGTTGAAGGTCATCTTATTTTAGTTTTATCTAAATTTATCGATGATATAATACGGTAATAAAAATGTGCATAATCTACTAAAGAAAATCAACAATAGCATAACAATCCACGTGTATTTTTAAACAAACTTAAACCATACAATTATTATTATTGCATTTTGGAAAATAATGCTACATCATATTTATTGTTATACAACAATAATTATTAATCGTACTAAACAAAATACTAATAAATAAAAAGTTTTGTTAGAATTAGATTAGATATGATTTATATACTAAAAAAATATTGTAATTTTTGTGTAACGAACTATAAATTTTTTTAAAATTTATAGCCTACATTGATAATTAATAATTTTTATAATTTGTTTAGAAAAACAAACGATAGTTATAAAACAAAAGTAACGTGATTCCTGATAGCTGCTGCTCTCTGCTGATCATACAGTAATGAATTAACTTTGCTAACAGTTGGTAATGTAGTGTTCGTTCTAAGCAAGAATAACTTACTAGAAAATTATATGTCTTATTGTCATAATTATTAAAAAAATAATTTGTATTTAAGGAATACAATGTGTTTAACAAGAATGCATGAAAAAATTAATGATTTAGTTTAAATTCTGAAAAATCTTGATTCAATTTTCTAGACAAGTATTGTCCTCTATCGGACTGATCTCAAACACACACTTCGCGCACTGCGTATCAAGAAGCGCGCGCAACCAAAAACAATGACAAAAACATGGCTGTTTGAGAGTGGTGTGTTTAAACATGTTGGAGCGAAAAGTGAACAATATCTTTGTAATTGTGTGTTTCAAGTGATGTATAATGTCCGAACCAAAACGTGCAACATTTACCACTATAAGTACGCAAAAGAATGAAGTGAAAAAAGTGAAAGAGAAGTCAAAAACTATACGTTTTAGCCTAAGTCTACCGGAATCTAACGAGAAGTCATGCCCAGAGTACAACTATAGAGACCTACTCAATTCAGCAGAGGTAAGTTATAACAGAAAATGGTTACGAATCTTGCAACGCTCAATACTGGGCAGTGTCCAGGCTTTCTATTTTCAAATTTTTGCGAAAAATCAGCCAGTAAAATAAGCAAAATGTGCCTGTTGTGGTGTTAGACCAAGGGTACCTCTCACATTATTTTTCGATGTAAGCTGGTTTCTACGGTTGTATTATTCACACATGCTGTGGTATTCCATGTAATTATGTCCCAGGAACCGTACAGTCGCCATATTTGAAGGATATAACAAAATAGTTTTAAATAAATTGCACATGATCTGAAAAGTTGCTACATGATAGGTGACATCTCCAAGATTACTGAATTTTTTGGTAGTGACACCGTCATTGCCGTAATTAGCTTTAAAAAATACATATTATAATGAATTTTGCACGTCGCTTTTGTAATCGATCTGCAATTTGTTCTGGTTTTAAATAAAATCACTTACGTTGTCTCAAGTGACACATTGACAGTTGAATGTATTTTTGTTACTGTTTGATGAAAATAGCATTTGCCCTGTAATTATTAAAGATCGGGTATCTCATGCTAATAGTTTCTACCACTATGCCTACATCGATCAGGCAAGCATTGGGGCGGAGACCCTAGATGCAGATCTGCACGTAGGCACGAAACTTGGCGCGCTAGTTAGATTCTGGTCTTGAGCGCTAGGCCCGCCAGACCAAATATTTTTGATACACCTATTTTATATGTTAATATTACTATGTGAATCTAATTATTTGCACATATTACTTATCAAGGGCAACATATTTTTTATCAGTAGATAATTAATTTTACGTTTCATAACCAATATTCTTATACGATTAGAGCATTCGATTGTTTATGGACATGATGAGTTTTAGTGTGTATTGCATTTTTAATTATGTGTTTAATTGAGTTACACAAAGAAAATTAAAATGGGTCTGTGTGTAGGAGGACAACGAGAAACTGACATACGGCTGTGTGCGATGCATACGTCACGCAACTGTCCATAATATATTATGTTTTTTTCAGTATTTCCTGTTATAAAATACATACATATTTAAAAAAATTAAGTATGATTAGTTAAATAAATTTAATTACATTGTTAATCTAAAGTTGTTCGTGGAAATTTATTTTTACGGAAAATCCAACATATACAATGCAATTATTTCAATGCAATACTTTGAGTATGTATGAAAAGTATTTAAATAATTACTGAATAAAATATTTAACTTTTATTTGTTATACTTTTCTTATTAATTTTTTGCGTTATCAAACATTTTGGTTATATGCGATACAGTGCAGTTCATATTATTGTTTTACATTATTTACAAATTAATTTATATTTTTCATTATTCTCTAATTACCGATAGAAAGTTATTTGTTGTTATTTAGGTCAAATATAAATGCAGTTTGCGAATCACCTTCACATTTTGATAGTTTCACATGGCATCAACTCCGGGAATACTGATATTTTTAATAAAACCCAGTTTTTAATTGCAAATAAGGAAAATTTGGATGTATGGTATTATTACTTATTGTTAATAATGAATATGTCATGGAAATTTTTATAATTAATATAGAAATTTTGCGTAAGATGAACACAATTCTCGCGCGAAGTATCAGGAGAACAGCTGCACAGGAGGTAAACCGACGCATGTGCACTATTTGTGTGGAGCAGTGGAGCGGTTGCTCGTGATTTTGTTTTGCCGCGTAACATACGCGAAACCGGACTATGATCTCTACTCAACTTCGCATTGTCCTCTTTCCCTGCACTCTTCGCGCCAAACTCGCTCTCATTATATTTTTAAATTTGTTTCTTTTGTGTACACTTGTTTTATGTAACAATAAACATTAAAAATTTGGTTAATATTTTGTTTTGCATATTAAATTTTGGACTGCAAAACAATGAAAACATTAACAATTACCTGCTCCATTTTTTATACTTTTGTATGCTTTGCAACTGTTCGCTTTGTCTAACTATAATATGAATATGTTAATAAAGTCTTGTAATACAAGTTTTTTTCCCTATGTTACAGAAAAAGAATAAATTAAAAGAAAAATCAGCTGAAAAATCTGAAGGCCAAGTAAATGGATTAAATCATCTGGATCCATTTGATGATAATGATGATGCCGACGTTAAAAGAATTGCACAACAATTCGAAGCGAAATATGTAAGAAATAGTAAAATACAACCAATATTAAATTTAATTACAATTATTTATTCTTAAAGGGGTTACCAAACACTAAAAAAAGAAAAGGAAAGAAAGATGATTATGCAGATATTGGAGCTGGTTATGATGAATCAGATTCATTTATTGACAACACTGATGCGTATGATGAAATGGTACCAGAAGATGTCACTACCGTTCATGGAGGCTTTTACATTAATTCCGGGGCTCTCGAATTCAAACAAGTTGAACTCTCTGGATCCGAAAGCTCCGATTCGGAAGCTTCTAATATTGAAAAACCTACTAGTCGTAAGGTAATAACACATTACATTACATTTATATACTTTATCAAAAAATTAACTTGATTTGTTTGTTCTTACAGCGTATTATAGAGGATACTGATGAATCTGATAGCGAGGAAGAAAAGGAAAAAGAAACAAAAATAGAACATGTGGAAAAGAAGCCGAAAGTAGAAACCAATGGAGTACAAAAACCAGCTAAGAAAAAAATTATTTTAACAGATGAGAAGGAAAACGAAATTAAGGAACCTGTAAATAAAGAAATTTCTAAAGAAAATATATTGAAAAAGAAGAAAGTTGATGAAAATTTACTAAAAAAGAAACCAATAACAGTCAAAGATCTTCTTCGAGAAAAGCGAGAGGAATTTGATATGACAGTGGCACCAGGTAAAATATAAAATTTCACTCTAAAACCTTTGATTGAATTTATATATTTATTTAGATTCTCCACAAAAAGAAACCAAACCGTCCGGCAGCAGTACAATCAATGACGTCATAGAATCAGTAATAAATGCAGGACGAGTAGAAACTATAGATGAAACTAGTAAAGGCAGTAGCAGCAGTTCAGATGATCCAGCTGTTGGTATGTGTTTATCAGAGCAACAAATTATACCTTTACTTAATAACTTCATTTAATTATATGATGTCTTTTAGTTTCTGCAGTGTCATCTGAATCAGAGTCTAGTCGAGATGGTCTACCTGCAACCTCGGAACAGCCACAAGAACTACCACAAACTGAAGCACAAAAAGTAGAAACAGATATTCCAATAGTTAAACTACCGGATGTAGTTCCAGATAATGTAATGAAAATTATAAATGATATAAAAAAAGCTGCAGAAAATTCAGAAGGCAAGGTTAAATTTTTCTCTGGTCCTGTAAATAATATGCTGTTAAGGTAAAAGAAAAATAGTCTAAAACATATTATAATTTTGTTAAAATATTTTTTTTTATTTCAGTTTGGAAATAAATTCTCGAAAGTTATTAAGATCAGATCGTGTGCAGATATTTGAACATCTTGCACCTTTTGTAAAGTGTAAAAAAGATACATTAATGCGTCGTGCCAAAAACTTGCTGTTGGATCAAGAAAAGAATAAATTAAAAGATCCATTACTAAGACTGAAAGCTATTGTAGATAATATTATGCCACTTGTTAAGAAAAATTACGAAAAGGAATGTCAGAAAGTTCGCGATGAAATGTAAGATATTCCAATCAATTAAGGTAAAATGAAACTAATATTGAATTTATTAATTAGGTTTTTGGCTAGTGCTACCAGTGCCAATTCGGATAGCGATGTTAATAGCAAAGTAAATAAAATAAAATTTCCGAAGAGAAAATTTCCTTGGTCCGAAGAAACAAGGTGGGGAAATTTTAATAAAATGTATGATTTATATTTTACAACTTATATTTTCAGAAAAACACTTCAAGAAATAATTCTACTACAGAAAAAATATTTTTTCTTGGTACGAACGCGTAAAGAAACATTTGAAGAGAATTTAGAAGCATTTTTGAAGGCAACTGTTCTTCCTATATGGCCTGAAGGGTTCATGACCGTAGCTACGCTTATGAAACAGGCTAAAATAATTTTGGAAGCAATGTAAGTTTACAATATTTCTTAAAAATATGTTGATTGAAATGAATTTAATTTGTAGCGAAAGGCGAAAACCTACACCAGTCACAATGAAACCAATTTCATTGGACATCCAAGCAACACCAGTGTCATCAATGATTCCAACTTCGCCCTTCGCTCATTCTCCAGTTAAAAATATGTCCCTCAGCCCGTCATGTGCAACTGGAGTTTCTGGAATCACTGTCATTCCTATTCCACAATCTAGCCAGCATTCCCCTAAAGCTGCAGCTTTAAATGGGCCAAAACTTAAACCTAGCCCGCCGATAAGATCCAGTGATGTTAGTGTATCAGTGAATAAAAAAGTTGAACCTCCTGCGAACAGTACTTCAGTTTTAAACTTGAGTGCGGAAATTTGTGCCGTAACCAAAGAACCTAAAGAGTGTATTGAAAGAGTGCCCAATTCGTTACTTATACCGTCTAGTAAATCCAGTAGTGTTACAATAACTAGTGTAGATTTAAGGACAAATAACAATACAAGTAAAAAAGAACCAGTGAAGGAAGAAGATATGTTAATATCAATAGCGGAGAGCGTTCCCAAAGCGGTTCCTATTCCACCACCTCCAAAACCAACCAATCTCAAACAAAGAATATTAAATGATATTCCAAGCAGTAAGCCTCGCGTGGAAAACAACGATGATTGTCAAATAATAGATTTAACAGATACACCAGTTATAATTCGAAAGCCAGGTCCAAAAAGCAAAACAAGATATGTTGACGGAACTGTTAAAACAAAGAGAATTAAAGAAAACTCAGAACCAAGCAGTTCGATCCGGCCAGTTAAAACAGAGGATTTGATTCAAAAGAAACCTGAAGAAATTTCAGGTAGCCAAGCTCTTAATCAATTAATAACTGGTTTAACCAAATATGGTTCGAATTCGACAGATCTTAGCACAAAATCAAATTACAAGGATAATACACCAGCTGTTAATGAAGATGATATGGAACAAGTGATGAAGGATCTTAAAGAATTACAACAACTTCAAGAGCATGCAAGAAAGAACGATATGGATAATATAGCGCCTGCAAGTTCACCTGTGTCTGTGATTGCATTCAACAGCAACTACTCGCCCAATAAATTACAGGCAAATGATCTGTCTACAACAAAAGAGCGAAAATTGTCAGTGGATGGTCCAGGATTTCAGGATATATTCCAGAAACACCTGTTTCAAGAACCACCAATATTGAAAGCGACTCAATCTTCCAGTGTATATAATTCAAACGTTCAACCAAAAAACAGCTATAATAGGTGCAGTTGAACTGCTTATCTGTTATTTTTATTTGTTTTCTTTCTTTAAATTTTTTTATATACGTTTTATTTTACAGCATTAATAATTTTTCGTATTCATCGGCCGGAAGTATATCAAGCTCTATGAACAATATTAGATATTCTCAGGTAACATAATATGCCGCATATTGTGATTGTTAAACGAGATAGAATTCCGGTTGTAATATCATTTAAAACAAACCTTTAATTTCTTAACAATACAAACACTTTTTAACTTCTGTCAATTGGCACTGAAATATTATTATTACTTTTCAAAGTACGATTCCTGTCTCGTTTTCCAAACACTTTCTTTTATTGTTTATTTAGTTTTCTAGTTTTGTTTATTCTTTTCAGAGTTCTAGCAAATATCCAACATCAATGAATCATTTACCTACAAATCCTACAGGTAATAATTATTGTTATTAATATTTATATGTTGTCCGATTGTCATTTATCATTATGTAAAATAATTATTATTTTCTAGGAGCAACAAATCATACTGATGATTTTGCATTGTTCCAAAACTTTTTGTATCAGTACGGATTTCATAATACGTCAGGTAGGGGGGCATGGTCTCCGGTAGTGTTTTTGCTTAACTTGGTGTGGTGTGCTTCTTATTTTTTATTTATACCTATTTATAATTTTTATTTTACACCCACTAGTATGTAGAAACACGTGTATATAATATGCATATTTATTATGTATGCCCTCCAACAACCTGAAGTCACATTTATTTATTTGTAACATTTTTATTTAATTTTTATTTGCACATTTTCAAATGAAATTAATAATACTTTTTCAAAGTATAAATTTATCTTAGTAAAATTATTTATTATTAAGAGAAAAGTATTATTAGTTTTATCTCGCACTGGTGTTAATATTTTTCTTCTTTTTTAAATGAAACATGAATTTTACTCTTTATTTTCTATTTTCTAGGTCCTAAGCAGAAGTCTCCACCATAGCATATTATTTGAAGACATAGAATATGCATACTTATATGTACTACAGTTTTATTCAAATTGTGATAACCATATTGAATTCATTTTGAATTTTGATATACTGCCTTTTAAATTAATGTATTTATTTCAAATATGATTTATACAATATTTTAATATAAAACATTGCTTACTTGTTTGTACCATTCCGTAGTTTTGGAATGAACTGTTTGAATTGTAAATTTGTACATACATATCGTATTTAACAAATTTTGTATGAAATTATGTCTTTCATTTCTACCTTTCCATAAACTCAAAAACTATTTTAATAAGAAACATTAGTCAACAATTTTAAATTCTTTTTTAAGAAACTGAAATAGGGACTTTTGCACTTTTGTCCAATGATATTTATTTACCACTAAGGTTGGTAATTGTGTAATAAGCGCGTAGCTGTCAAAAGTATTGTTTATCTAAATTTGATTATTTAGAAGTGTCGCATAATTTGAATTTCCAGGTTATTGTGGTAAGTGCATTTATTATTATATGTTGGACATATAGAACGGATTTTTACTTAAGTGTCATTTAAAAATGATAACTTTATTGGTTATAATTTTTACATGGTTTGTTACGGTCGGTTCAAAACAAGTTACTACATGATATTACAATTAATTTTTTTTAAATAAGAATGCTGTTTTGTCACATAATTAAATTATATGAGATTATTATCGAAGAATTGCTATTAATTGTTCAGAAATTAATTGATCATTAACAATGTTTTTATAGAAATGAATTTAATTTAAGAATGTTTAAGTATTATATGGCAAAAAATACAAAGAAATGTACTTAAATAATGTTAGGACTTTTGTATTGATCTGTGCCAAATGCCAAAGTTACAAGGCCGGACTAGCCATTTAAACAAAAGGAACATTTTTAGTAGGTCATCTTCATCGTATTGTTATAGACATGTTATCTGTGAGCTTTCGCTGTTTCTACAGCTATAGTAAATAGAACATTCTAGAAATATAAATTAAAGTTAATCATGGTACAAAGAACAATATTAATCAAATTTTTATTGTAAATGTAACTGATTTATCGACAGATTGTTTATTTTTGTTAATTGTTAAATAATATTGTACGAGTGAGTTGTGAGTATATGCGCGGGCTAGACAAATCATAATAATAATAATGTTCTCAACAACAACCGAGGGTATGTAACATAGGTAGCTAGTTTTCAACATGGTGTTGGCATAGTCCACGACCAATTTTAGTAGGGGAATATTATTAATTAGATATGTTGAGTATATTTTTGTGTTGCTTAATGGATTTTATTTACCTATAAAATGTAAAAGTCTGGTTAATTACTTAATTCGTTTTAATTTCATACATTTTACAATAACAAAAATAATTCTTTAACATTTAACTCACTTACCTACCAAGTTATAAGAATATGATACCTTTATTGGTATCTTTTAACATTACGTACAAATTCAGAAAATAGACAAAACACAATTTATTTGAGTCCGGTACTTTTGATACTATCACTATGAATATTTTACATTTAAGTAAGTACCTACAGTAAAAAGAACTTTAATATATCTCGTTAAAACAGCCAATGGGGCTAATTGAGGGTTGCCAAAATCGCGCAAAATTAAAATCCGGATAACCGGATATAATTATGTGTATCCGAAAAATCCGAGAACGTCGGTCCGAAATCAAATTTGACGGTCGTATATAATACTTTTAATCAACTTTATCACCTTTTGGTCGACAGTCTGTGTTACTTGGGCGGATAGGTATAGCCAAATCCTAAATCTGATATATCCGGAATCCGAGATGCGTTATTCGGAATCCAAGATCCGTTGTTCGGAGTCCGAGATTCGTTATCCGGAATCCGAAATTCGTTATCCGGAATCCGTGATGCGTTATTTAGTATCCGAAATCCGTCATCGGGGATTCAGATTATGATATCAAGTACTCATACGTCTCCAGATAAGTAATAACAATACCAACCAATACAACCCAATAATATCCTACTTGAATCCCACAGACTCGGTTTTGATAGACAACTTGATTGCACTTAATTAAGTAAAAAATCAACTACCTACCCTTTTTGACAGTGGCGTATTAAGCAA
This sequence comes from Agonum fuliginosum, assembly GCA_947534325.1. Taxonomy (NCBI): domain Eukaryota; kingdom Metazoa; phylum Arthropoda; class Insecta; order Coleoptera; family Carabidae; genus Agonum; species Agonum fuliginosum. The sequence continues at coordinate 22,093,775 of OX384041.1, forward strand.
TATAAACGCTCAAAGCCAACTTTTTGCGCCCTTTTTTAATTATGAGTTATTTACTTCTAAATATACCAACAGCTACCCATAAAGCACTTTCAAATTTTGTTGCACAAAAATATGAAAGTATAGGGTCTGTTTATAAATGAACCAGCTTTTATCTCGTTTATATGTTGATTTAGCGTTTTTTTGTCAAATACATGATTTATACGTAGTAAATGATAGCGGATGTGAATCTTTGGTATCACTTCCAGTTTTTGAGGAAGTTATAGCAACTTTCAAATTTCAAATGGAATGTGGTAATTTTTTTACGAATTTGAAAAGTACATTAAATTTGCTTTACGGTGGTATAAAAAATCATATGTTGTAAGTATTATTAAAATATTAAATTACGGGCACTTAAATTATGCACCTATATGAACGCTGAAATAAGTATGCCTTGCCGCAAAAGGAAGAGAACTAAATTTACATTGATTGTTGACAGATAACTGCTTTCAACTACCTATTGTTTTTGTTTCGCGGCAAGGCACACTTATTTCAGCGTTCATAGTTGCATAATTTAAGTGCCCGTAATTTAATATTTTAATAATACAACATGACTTTTTTTATACCACCGTAAAGCAAATTTAATATACTTTTCAAATTCGTAAAAAATTACAATGTTCTATTTGAAATTTGAAAGTTGCTATCACTTCCTCAAAAACCGGAAGTAATACCAAAGATTCACATCCGCTATCATTTACTTCACATGATACTATATAAATCGAGTATTTGACAAAAAACGCTAAATCAACAAATAAGCGAGATAAATGTTTGTTCATTTATAAACAGATACCCTGTATAGTATAAACGGAAAAGCAAAATGCGCTGCAGGCAAATTTAAAAAAAAATTAATGGTTAAGTGCTTTATAACTGAAAGTTACAAAACTTGAAAATTACAGTTTAACAAGAAAAATTAATTTAATTTTCAAATAATTTAAACAATACTATATTTAAAAATAAAAATTGACTGATGTGGTCCATCGTTCGTTTTGCGCCAGAAGCCCACGGGCTTCTTTAGGCTTCTAAGATAATACGCCATTGCTTCTTGAGCATCAAATACTCGGTTTTGTTACAAACTCTGATTGAACTGAACTAAATAAACAACCCAATACCCTTCGTGAGTTCCACATACTCGCAACAAATATGCGAGACGAGAACGAGAGCGAGATAAGAGTTTAAAATGCGAGGCGAGATTGAATTAAACAATTGCGAGAACGAGAAGTCTCGCGAGACTCTCGCGAGAATCTCGCAATTAAAATACATTTTTTATATTACTTTAAATTTATTTCTTCCTACAAAATCAATATGGTTATCCCAGATAGCAGATTTAATTCTCTGAATATTCTTAGAGATGAACGAGAAAGGGAGGGAAAATTTGAATTGGGTAGAACAAAATGGGAGCGTAAAGTCAAAGTTATGTGTAGACGAGGGGAAAACCGCTACGGCATTTTAGTGTACATGAGGAGGCATTGTTTCGGCATTTTCGGCATTTTGCCAGCATTTTTGGCATTGTCACGGCATTTTCGGCATTATCACGGCATTTTTGGCATTATTACGGCATTTTTCGGAATTTTTATGGCATTGGTACGGCATTTTTATGGCATTAATACGGCATTTTTCTAGATGAGGAGAAAATAAAATGGTGGCATTTGAAGAGATCATATTAAACATATTTTGTCAAATGCGTAGTGTCCAAATTAAATAGATAAAGAATTGGAATAGTCGGATAGTGGACAGGTATTGCGTAAAATTATTCGAAAATTACTAGCAACGTTTCGCTTTATTTAAAAGCATCATCAGGCTACAAAGTACCTACAGAAAACGAGAACGAGAAATTTTTTCTGTACTTTGTAGCCTGATGATGCTTTTAAAGAAGTCAATGCCTATGTATGGCCTAAAACTGATGATGTAGCTGATGTTCACAAAAAATATATTTTTATGGTCCTGTAGATTTAATAGGCACTGGCACTTTTCAAATAGAAAGATCAGATTTACTAAACATTAATAAAAAATATAAGTTTTTAAAGAAATGTGTATTTTACAGCCTATAGCAGTTTTTCGTTGTTTTGTTTTTCACCGGTATTAGGTTCCTACTTTTTAATTTTTTTTCTAGTTTATATCCTCAGTATAAAATCGTATAAATAATGTAAAGTATGTATAAATTCGGTATCAATAATGTAATTATTTAAAATAACATAATTAAACAAACATTCGGTAATCCACGTCATTGCATGGCATTATTTGGCATTGCACGGCATTGTTCGGCATTGCCCGGCATTGTTTGGAATTGCACAGCATTATTCGGCATTTTACGGCATTTTTGGCATTTTAGTGTACAAAATTGTGGAAGCGGTTCTCCCCTCGTGTGTAGATGACAGTACCCCACTTATAACCACATGGAGGGAAAATTTGAATTGAGTTATTTGTCAACTAGGTTTTATTTCTCTTTTTTTAAATATTTTATAAAGAATATTTATGGTTTTAAAGTTAGAACATTTGTTTGCTCTATATAATTTATAAGTAAACTTTATTTCTTATTTAAATTGTAATTTCTTGACTGTTTAGGCAAATGGAATGAAAAAGTAACAGAGTTCTCAGTCTTCAAAGTTAAATTTATTTATTAACAAATGATAATCATCACCGACGTTTCGGTAGCAAATCTACCTTCCTCAGGGTTAATTATCAAAATCTTGAAAAATTAAACATTTAGTTACATAAAAATTTAGCAACTTGTCGCATAATTCAAAACATACACCATACAAAATTATTTCAATATTTGTAGACCAAGCAAAGTTGGTAGTAACTTTGATTAGTATTATGATTGATACTTCATTGTGTGAAAATACTATTACTAGTTTTTAATTAACATCTATAACTAAAAATAATTTGTTGCTTCACAATGTAGTATCAACCGTAATACTAATCATTTTTGAACAGTTTTGTTTCAATGGCGTATTTTAAATATTGTCTACTTATAAAAAAATCTGGAAATAAGCAATTCTGGTAGTAACTACGTTTGAACGCGCGCCATAGCTGTCTCACCTTAAGAGCGCGGTAAAATCAAATTCAAAAACTTGTGCTATTAACCGCAACACGCTTTCTAGCGCCCATCGGTATTATGTAAATAAAATATTTAAAAAAATATTGTTATGTCCATCTACACACTTTTATCTTCATTTTAGAATGTTTTGTACAATTATCTTTATTCAATTTTGAGTAAATTGAACAGGTTTAAAATCCATACGTTTTTTTTCTGCGCGGTATTTTAAATCTGATCAATTTACTCATAATTGAATAAAGATATGATTGTACAAAACATTCCAAAACAAAGTTAAAAGTATATAGATGTACATTACAGTATTGTTTTAAATATTTTATTTTCATAATAATAACGGTGGCGCACACAGAAAGCGTGTTGCGGTTGTTAGAACAAATCAGAACATCAGCAGTCATAAAATTGAGCAGTGCGCAAGCGCTTGTTTTCTTTGCGAGACTCTTGCGAGACTCTTGCGCGAGAACGAGGCGAGAGTAACAAAAATTGTGCGAGATCGAGAATGAGAGCGAGAGTAAAGTTTACAAAGCGAGACGAGATCGATATATTGAATTTCTCGCCTCGTCTCGCCTCGCGTACATCACTAGTGGTTGAACTGAACTAAAAGAACCTAATACCCTTCTTGACTGAAATAAAATGATATGACATTGTGTTTTTAAATATGCCTGCATGACTAGGTTTTTTATAGGAAAGCCTAATTTTACAATCTGTCTACGACATTATAATATATATTTTGGGATTTGAACCTCTATAAGTTATGTCCCTGGGCTCCAAAATTTTGAAAGAATGCGTTGTCATTGACGAAGAGCAGGTAATGTACCATGTTTTAACTCAATTGGATGACGAGAAGCGAAAAATTTATGTGGGGGGGGGTTCCCAATTTTGATACAATGTGTTGTCATCGGCCATGAGTCTACATACCAAGTTTCAGGTCGATTGGGTGGCGGGAAGTGGTTTAATTAGCCCTCCAAATGCCGTGCCCGTCGATAGGTCGGTCGGCCGGCAGCCAGGCAGACAATCCAAATTAATATAAAGGATTTAAAAAGTATCTGCCTAAATTGCATATAGAACATAATTATTATTTGTTACTTTAATTTTATCTAGATTTGTATAAACATAATCTGGATAGGTACCGCTAAAAATTGGTTTAATTGTCATTTTTGAATGTAAATACGCAATCAATAAGATAAATAATACACATTAATTATAATTACTAATGTTAAATACACAATTAGGTATTCAATATTTCAGATCGATTTCAGATATCCAGGTTCCTATTGTAAAATTCTGATATGACAAGCATACAACATACAACTTCCCGTCATATCTAGTGCCCATTTAAAATATACAAATAAAAATCTAAAATATTCAAACACATAAATTTATTGCATTACCTGAATCAAAAGATTCATTCACAGGAAAACTCTTCTGTGTTGAAGGCATTCTCCGTTCAATTACTACATTTAATATCTATGACCGAGCTTATGACTTATGACGTAAGTTGCAAGTAACTTTTCCTATTATTCTTATTACAAATAAATACTATATATTTCGACTATATTTATCCAAAATAGAAATTGTGGACACTTAATCTTTTCAATCTTCAAATAATATCACTTTCGGTGAAGATATATGTACCAAAATATAATGAGCTCTTCCAATTTGTATACAAATGTAAAATACCTAATATCAACATTTTTGGCTAATTCGTATTTGAGTTATCTGACCTCCAGAAATCCGGCCCTGATCACACAAATACATACAGACATCATCGTGAAACTATCAAAAATGAGTTGTAAGGACCCTAATTCGAGCTCATTCGCTAAAAACTTACTATCTCATTTTTGGCATGATTCGAATACCTTCCTTTGCAGGTATGGCGGAAGGTAAAAAAATATAGGAGCTGCGATGTCATTACTATTTACTTATTGACTCTGCACTCCTGTATTAATTCATTTGTAGGAATTTTTTATCGCGCACTCAAAAAATATCCGGAAAGAATGCACATGTCACATTATGAGATTATAAGAGAAAACTGTAATAAAATAATCGATCATCTATCCCAAGATATATTGCATGCAATCCTCCATCGCAACCTTATTCATTTGTTATTATTTCAGCATAGTTATGTAAAAAATAAAAAAAAAACACAAATAACATAAAGATAAACGGAGATAAAGGTAGCCGAAAGTACCTAATTAATATTTATAAATTATAAATATTTTAAATAATTGATATATGATTTTCTTGGCTGAAATGTTTAATGGAAAAATTCGGAAAAAAACTACTGGAAACTGGAATTCTGCCACAAAGTTTATTTTAATCCACTTCTACTGGTACGGTTGTCGTTGCGATTGTGAAATATTTATATTCCACTTATGACTTGTTTGATTTTTATAAATTATTTATTTATTAATTATTTTATTATTTTTGACGAAGAGATCCATGTTGTGTACTGTTTTCAATTATTGTAATGTTTTTAATATGTACCAAAGTTTTTAAAATTTAATCACCTCCTGATGAAGACGCATGTTGCGTAGAAACCGTTAGAGGTTAGAATAAACAGTATGGCTGAATTCCAGTTTTATTTTTCCATTTTTAATAATAACAACAAAAACATTGTACATCGGTGTTATAGGTAGGTACTGACGAATAAGGCGAAAATTCGTGATTATTATCGCTAGAAATTTAAGATCTACAACTATCTAGAACCTCGACTCGACTACTACCGACCAGAATTAATGACTATTTGAAATGCTTCAATCTTTATTCATGGATTCTTTTAAGATGAAGATATCTTACCTTTTTCTATCAACATGAGAATATATTCTTATAGTTGATGACTTAAGATGATCCTCTACCGTCTTACTATGACAAAAAACTGTCAAAAAACATGGATTTTGCGCTTCATTCTACGGCGTTTGTTGTTTTGTTAAACTACATATATTATTAAAGATAAAAATATAACTAAATAACTACTATCATCCTACTATCTACCAAATTGCCAAGCAGAATTTTAATATTTTAATATGTTTTTCGGTTAATGTTAATTTGAATAATGTAAGCTATGTTTTGAATTTGAACACAAAATATCTTCTATTTTAGAACGAGTTTGATAAATTGGTGGGCGTAGAGCATTTTTTACAAATATTGGTAGGTACCAAAATTATTTCCCCCCTCTGAAGGTGGAGAATGGCGTGCGAAACTAAGTTTTTGTCTGTTTTCTGGCATTGTAGAGGATCATCTTAATAAGTTTAGATTTATTCTATAAGTTTCGATTTAAAAGATCATTGAATCACCACCCAATTACGTCATATAATTTAAACATCAAGTTAATAAAACAAGTAAAAATACATGTCGGTATTCCAATACTCCCCTCTCATCGCTCGCCACCTCCACCCCAGCATCCCCACGTCCTTGTACATAAGAAGAAGCGATTCCGTGACTTTGGTCGATGTCACTAGGAAGGCTGAAGGCTGGAAGGCGTCTCCTCTGAACGTGAACAGTGTTTACGTATTCAGGCGGCGTGTGTGCAAGCCGGTAACTTCACTGGGTACCGCATTGGGTCGCCCCCGCACCCCTCCCTCGCACGCCCCCGCCCGCACCTGCCGCACGCCGGGTCGTATCGATCAACGGCGGCGTGGGGGCAACGGTGGCGGCGGGCTCGACCTTCTGTGTCTGAGGACACTAGATAGCGATGGGTGAGATGGGATTTTACTGGGTTGTGGCGTGGGTGAGGGATGGTGCAGTTATTCTTTTGTTTAAATTAGGTACATTATTTTATAATAAAATTAATAAGGGGAAAACGAAGGGAGAAACCAGTGACCAAATTACATTCGAATTACAGTGTTGAAGGAAAGGTATTTCGTAAAATATATTATGATTGTAATTACAAAGTTCAAATTAAATAGCTAATTGATAATCTATTGTACATTGAAAAGATAAAATTAAATAGAACTTCGAGTTACGACGTTGTGCAAATATAATATGAAGTTTTAGTTCTTGTCGATATTATTTAATAATGTAATCCATGCGCATTCAACCACCGGTATCCCTCTTAAGTAGGTAGGTTCATACCTTGGTTATTAGGTAAATTAGTAAAGTTATAACTTAGGGGTTACTTTGATATTGTATGTACCTACGTCAAGAGCCAAGATCTACGCATAGATTATTGAATTACGCCAGGTACCTAATAGCTAATAATATAATAACACTAAGAAAAATTACAATCTTTTACCATCGTAATGAGCAATGATTTTGAAAGAATTTAAAAAGAATAAAACGATGTGTACCCTCGTGGTAAAACCAGGCGCGCATCCAGAAGGGTGGCTGCCGGGCTGCACCCTTTCCCTTCCTAGAAGCCCAAAAATAGCAACTATCCATTGAAAATGTAAAACTAATAAAGTAATCAACATAATTTTTCAAAATTAAATTAAAACCTATTGAACACTACAGTTATGAACAAAAAAGTGCCAGGCATGGATAGAAGGGGAAGTAATGGAGGGTTAAATTAAAACTATAGTTTTTTTATGTCTGAATAATTTAATCTTCAATTTAAACTTATTTGACCTGAAACTGAAAGAATTTCGCCTGCGGTGCATTTCTTTAATACACTTTTTCAGTCCACAAATCCTGGGTGCGCGCCTTCATAAAATATTTGTATTTTGCTAGATGTTAAGTAATATTAATAAATAGCAGACTTTTGCTTTATTTAACATTATTTTCTTTTATTCAAGAATTGGACTAATCGTCTCCTCTCTGCAAATTATCTCGTCATGACTACAATCGAATATCGAATTGAAGGAATATAAAACTCAAGAACAAAATGATATAGTTTTATACAAAACACAAATTTGCAAATCAATTATACGTTTGTATTAGTATTAGTATGTTGCTATAGTAAATTCCACTCTGAATTTGCAAAATAGAAATAGCGAACATAAGAATAACATTGCCTATCCAATCCTTCCCTACTAAACCTATTGTGTGGAGTTACTTAATTATAGTAGGTATAGTATAAGTAATGTAAATATTCTTATAATATCATATATTTATATAAGTGGTTATTCGCCAGAACGTCAGTTCGTTTAGAGAAACAAAACAAATTATAATGATATAGGTATTTTGGGCTAAAGTTGAACTTAAAAAATGCATATTATTCTTTCTTTGACTTTCTTGACTTTTAACAATAAATTACTCATACATTAATGTAGTACCTACATTTGTATATACATATGTCCCTAAAAATACTTAATTTTCGTTCATTTTCTTCATTTGAGTTGAAGTATCAAGATATGGCACTTGGCACCTATTGCTATGCTTGTACTCCCACTCCCAAGTCCCAACAGATTGTGGTCCGCTGTTATTAGTGATTAACGGATTTTGGGATTATAAACCACATAGTACATTAGGGTGGATTTATACGAGAAGGTTGAAGGTTAAAATAACAAGGCCAAGGACAGTGTTGAATATACCAGTGCCAGGTTCATTACTATCACTCTCATGTGTAAAAGAAAGACTTTTGAGACTAACTCCAATAAAGTGATCATCGGTTATGATATGATTAATAAATTTAAACATTTCCTACAAGTACAAAAAAATTTAGTTAATAATGAGTAACGAAAAGTGACGATATAAAAGTATGTATAAAATAAAATATTGTCCATATTGTAGATATCTGATACTTTGTACAAATAATGTATGTGCTGAATTCACACATACGACACGAACCTATGGTTCAAATCCCAGCCATTCATATGGAAGGAATGGGTATATCTATCAATGGCTCACAGTATGTGATGCTATCACACCTAAGTTAAGTAAAACGCGTGAAAGGTATGTTTGTTTGAAATAATTACATTATTCTCTGTATCTACTCATATTCGTTTTCTACAAATATTTACGCAAAGATAAACTTTAAACTTATGAAGTAGGTAATGATAACTACTCAATTTAAACATCGTATTTGTAACAATCTCGCGAGATCTCTATTCAATTTAGGACATCCTGATCATGTAGATATAATCAGTTTTTTATGTAGGTATGTATATTTACGGGGGTAATATAACAAGTGCTACGATTATCATCGGTGATAGCATGAGTTAGTTGACGAAAACTGACCGAGTGCGCATCACGAGTTCAAGTTTCTGAAGACAACGAATACTATCACCTATGGCTATGATTAATCATAGTCCGAGTTATATTTGGGGAGAATATATAATGAATGACTCTAAAATGTTTGGTTATATTTTTCAATAGCTGTCAAAAACGTTTCAAATTCTGTTTATCTTTCTCAATTTCGTCCTCACTGGCATTTTTCTTTTTCCACCGAATACAACCAGGTTCATTCATTTTGCGTTATTTTTGACAAACAGCAATATTTTTTTGATTAAGAAACTGACAGTAGGAAATTAATAAACAAAAACAGTTGACATGTAACAGCGGTTATAAAAATATCATCGATTTGATAGCACCTTACTATCCTATATTTTTAGCCAATCAAATTAGTCAAATATTATTAATTTTATGACAAATTACAAAGTTTTGAAAGTATTTCGCAATAAACCTTAAAATGAAAGTAAATTCGCATGCACCTGTTTTCACCCCATCTAAAACTACCATCACTCTCACCTTTCCACTACTGCGCCTACTATATGAGTTTGCGTACATCACGTGTCAAAAGAGTTCAGTTGACAGCGAAATGCCATTTAGGGGAGGCAGAACCACCCCTTCCCCCTCCTCAAGCCCCAAGAGAGATCACTCGCCACTCGCGTATGTTCCACGTCACGCGCGTGTGTGTGTGAGTGTGTCCGTGTCCGTGTATGTGTGTGATACAGGTTGTGTCACCTGGTGGCGGTTCTACGTCTTTTACCCGATGTCGATGTCGAACCGTTTTGTTTCGTGGTAAATTTGATCGGGCGAATCGGAAGAGAATTTGATACTTTCTTGTTTGTTTATTTATGCGGCCGTGTCACTGATTTTGTTGTTTCACGCCAGGATCATTGATAATGTGAAGGCTCTACTAAAAGGAATTGATACATTTTTTGATTTCTTTTTATATTGAATAACTATAACTACATCGTAACGAATCAGTTATATTTTAGTAAGGGATGAATTTTCTGATGAAATTGTTAACTTTTTTCTATACAGATAAACCACAAAGCAAGCTTAACCAGTCAGTTAAAAAATATAATAATAATAATGGGTCAGTCTCTATAGTCACCGTGCAGACTATCAGACTATCATTAGGTTAGGCCATCTAGTTAAATATATTCAGTTTATTTATTCTATAAATAATACATAACTCATTCATAGAATTTTACTAAGTTAACGCTTAAGTACCTACTTCACATAAGGTACACTATGTTCCAAATGTTCTGCCCCAACCTTAGAAAATCCCCCAGTGATCCGCAACCATTGTAGCACCATTCGTCAAAATATTCGAAATACGGCCTTCTTAGGTTGTAGAAAAAGACAGCTTGCGAAAGAAAGAAGCAGTTCTCGGTGAATCATTGCGGATTACGCCAGGTAGAGGAAAAGTGTAGAACAATAATTGCTTTGAGCTCTGTTTCAGTTTAGGAATACAATTTCCATAGTTTTGTTTTGTTAACTTCATTACATTTCTAAACAAAAATTGAATTATTATGAAATGAAAAAATTATTTTAAATACACAATTTTATAAAAAATAGTATCTTAAAAATGCCACAATACCTACCTTAAAATGAAAAAATTAATTTATTGCCAAATTTAATATTAAATACATATAAGATAATTATTGGCACTGACTAAAGGTAATAAATCGAAAATAAAAAATCTAATTGTAGCATAACATGGATATGATGGAAGAATGATTTTTGTACGGAATTGCTAAGTAATTAATTAAAATATAAAAACATTCTTATGATATATAGATTATATAAAAAAAATTGAATTAAAAATACAAAAATATGCAGAATTATAATAGTTTATTATTTTTATGATTAGTAATTTCATTTTCAATATTTTAATTTAGTTTACATTAAATACATAATAACAATAAATATGATGCAAAAGTTACATAGAACAAAATCCAAGTACCTAATATCATTTTTAGCAATAATTCCCGGGCAAGATTACAAGATTATAAAAAATTATCACCACACGATTTTTTATTTCATAACCCGATACACAGTAAATCTTTGAATGTTAAATCAGTACCTACATTAATTAACACACAATTTGACTTGTGCAGCGTTGAGCTTGATAGAGGCGGCGGCGAATTGTTAAAAATAAACCGGCGGCGGCGACGCGCAGGCATGAACGCTTAATTTTTAAGTGGCTTTTCTTTAGACAGCGCGCCGGTGTACGCCGGCGTATTCACATCAAAATTTACTTGTATATAACTTCGTAATATCGACATGTGTAGCAAAGTTAGTGGAAAATATCTTATTAGATGCCATCCATCCACATATAATACAATTTTATTTTTTTAATATGAATTATTAAAATTCCTATTAACGATGTCGAAATTTTTAGTTAATTTAGAATATTGATGGCGGCGCGCCGTAAAAAATATCGGCGTCGGCGTGAAAAATATACCGGCGGCGGCGGCGCACGGGTCTAACACACATGTTTACCATAATGCACAATTTGAATTTATTGTTTTGTGTTTAAGTAAATTCAAATTTTTACTTGCATAAAATTTTTAAAATTGTAACTCTCACTGGCTTTATTTATAAATTACTCGTATTTATTTGGGTTTTGTTCTGTATATTTATATTTATTTATAAGACGTTTCGGAAACGTCGCAAATCGATTAACATTAGTTGCTTTTATAAACCTATTTAAAAAAATCTGACGTGGACACCACATGACTTCCTTGTACGCCTTGTGTGTTCATACTTTTCTTAATAACTAAAATGTAAAATAATATTAAAAATTCTTTTAACTTATTATACTAATACTCACAAATATATTTTAGTCATTTGTTTTAACTGCAGAAGAAGATATAAAGCATATTTTACTATTGTCACTGTCATGTCATAATCATTTAAATTTTACGTAGTAACAAATGTTAATCGATCATGGACTACAAGATACCGAAATACTATAAATTATAAATATATACTTTAATTATTTTTAAATGATAGCAGATACAAAAATATTTATAAAATACCGATTGTAGGTAATAATCACATAATCTTTCATTTAAAATAAAAAAAATTGTCTAAAATTAAATATTTATCGAAATATTTTTAAAAAGTACTACTTCCGGTTTGTAGACTGAAACCAAAAATAGGAGGTGCACAACTAGATGCTATAACAGTCCTAAATACAAAATTTCAACTTTCTACGTCTAACCGTATTTGAGTTATGCGACACACATACGTCCGTACGTACGTACGTACGTACGTACATACGTACGTACGTACAGACGTCACGTCGAAACTAGTCATAATGGATTCAGAAAAGGTCAAAACGGATATTTCCGTCAAAATCTGAGAACCGAAATTTTTCGCGATTACAATACTTCCTTACTTCGTACAAGGAAGTAAAAAGACTAAAACAAATAATTATATTGTTTATGTAGATATTTTAGAAAACAATTATTGTAAAGTAGTAATTTTCACGGATACATTTTGAACACATAGATGTTTATACGTGAGTGCAATAATTTAGGCAGTAACGGGAAATATGATAGTAGCGAAACTTGATAATAATTGTAACTTTTAGGACAATTCATAGTTTCTTTTAAAAAAAACTTTTAATTTATGCCTAAAGCATACAATCTTGCAACATGCATTTCAATAAAACAGTTTGATATGTTTTATTCTCATTTAATTTACTGAAACATTATTACAAATGCAATATAATAATGCAATTTATGTTTAGAAATGTAATGAAGTGATGAAAACAGAACTAAGGAAAATATGTTTCTAAACTGAAGCTCAAAGCAAACGTAGGTACTACACTTTTCCTTTACCTGGCTTAGTAATGATTCACCGAGAACTGCTTCTATCTTTCACATGCTGTCTTTTTCTACAACCTAAGAAGGCCGTATTTCGAATATTTTTACGAATGGTGCTACAATGGTTGCGGATCACTGGGAGATTTTCTAAGGTTGGGGCAGGACATTTGGAACATAGTGTACATTGGTATGAAAATTGGCTGTTTTAAAAAACTAACATCTGATCATTCTAGAAGTATAAATAAATGATCCGTAAATGATCAATTAAATGATACTGCATAATTGTATTATGAATTTTGTTTCATTTAGATTTAGAGTGACCATTTATTTTTTTGATGAAATCAGTATAAAATATAGTCTTATTAAGCCACCTTAAGTTAAGTAGATATACTATTTTTCTGAAAATATTGAGTTATTGAACTTTAACTTTAGAAGCTCTTCGTAAAAAGCATTTTATTATGTTTCAAGCAGAAGCTTTTGTTTCACAATTTATACTACACAAATTTATTAATAATTTATTGTAGCTCGCTCTCAATGTAAAACCATAAACCCTTATTATTATTATTATTTTGTTTTTCTTTATTTGTTTGACAAACGCACGATAGGGTTACGGTAAATACTGCAGATGCAAATGATGTAGCATTTGGGTCAACTTATTTTTCTTTATACTTACTTAAATCTTTTTTGTTAAAAAAATTCATAGTAATTAATCGTTCATTAATGATTGGTTCATTATTTACCTACCTATGATTGTCAAAATATAGGTTTTTGTATTCGCAGTGTATTTTGCCCTTCGGTGAAGTAATAAATAAATACCAATGTTCTGATGACAAAATCGAAACCAAATTAAATACATTGTTATTTGGGAGGTTCAAGGTTCTAGGATCATGACAGCTATATGTAATTTGTTAGTTAGGTAGTAATTATTTGTTCAGAAAAAATCCGTCAGAAAATTTCCTGTTTTTGTCTGTACTTTGTTTTACATTAATATTTCAAAAACATATATTTATTTTAATTTTAATTTATATAAATATCCGACTCATATTCGACTACAATCTGTGTCGGTGATATCACCACAAACATAAAATTTAATTAACACTTTATTTAATTTTCTTTATGAATGTAAATAATTTATTTCTCTGATATTTATGTTCTTCGTAACCTTAAAAGTAAAATTTACGACGTGAACTAATTATAGATATGATTCAATTGTGATAAACAATAACTGAACGAATTATTTCATTTGCTTCTTAGAACAAGAGAGTTGTTAAATGTCACACATTTTCTCTTATTAAAAATAATTAATAATTAGTAGTTTATCTTGTCTTGCGAATTGTGCGTCACGCCACCTTTACATGCTTAATATCAGAAAAATAACTTTAATATTTAAATATAGAATCTATTGATTGTGTTTAAATATCAGATAGTGACTAATAATTATATTTTACTACTAGGAATTTCGAGGATTCATTCAGGAAGGTTAATAGCGGATAATAGGTTTAAGGACACGTTTCAAAAGTAGAGACAATTGCTACATATCGGTCATACTTATGAACTACGTTGCTATATTTAAAATATTCTCAATAGAGGGCTATACAATCGTGTTCTAAGGTTTGTGTCTGTTTACTATGACGAATTTCTCCCTAATTCTTGATGAACTCATCGGTGACGGGACGCAGGAGAAAATCAAGATCCTCGATAAATTTAAGATTTCCTTCATTTAATATTGATTAGTCATTTTTATATCTTAATCTGGTTTTCATAGTACACATAAAACAAAATAAAATGAGCATTTTTATTATTATTTAATTTTTTGTTTTGTTTTTTAAATAAATTTTTACCTTCCGCTTACCTGTAAAGGAAGGTATTGGAATCATGCAAAAAATCGGGTGGTGAATTTTTAGTGGATGAGCACGAATTAGGGTCCTTACAACTCATTTTTGATAGTTTCACGATGATGTCTGTGTGTATGTGTGTGTGTGTGTGTGTGTGTGTGTGGTCAAGGGTTGTTAGTCGCATAACTCAAATACGAATTACCCGAAAATTTTGATATTTGGTATTTAACATTTGTATATAAATTGGAAGAGCTCCCTAGATTTTGGTACAAATATCTTCATCGGAAGTGATATTTTTTGAAGATTGAAAAGGTTAATTGTCAAAATTGTATATAAATTTGGAAAAATATAGTATTTATTTGTAATGAGAATAAGAGGAAAAGTTATTTGCAACTTACGTTATAAAAAAATTGTCTTTATCTGGTAGCATTAAAGAACTGCAGTAAAATTTAAAAAATAAATTTATCAAATAAAACGTTGATATCTTGTAATCCATGATCGGTTGATTTTTGTTTCTGCGTAAAAAATATTGACAGGTGAGACGGCTGACAAGTTGGCATACTAGCGCTATATAAGTCCTAAGTAAGATATTAAATGTAGTAATTGAACGGAGGATGGCTTCAATACAGCAGAGTTTTCCTGTGAATGAATCTTTTTATTCAGGTGATGCAAATTTCTGTGTTTGAATATTTGAGATTTTTATTTGTATATTTTAAATTTCTGTTTAAAATCTAGATATGGCGGAAGGTTGTGTGATGGCCACGTCAGATTTTTTATAATTTTTTTTCTGTAGTTCTGTATATTTAACAAATGTTAAGTACACATACACAATTATTTCGTAACAATTGGAAACGTTTACAAATTTCTCTCATCATTACATTTTTATGTACCTACTTAAACCTATGTGTATTTGTAAAAAACAGAAATTATATACAAGTATTCGTTTGGACTGGAGAACTAAATAAGTTATATAAAATTTAACATTTATTATTATATTATTGAGGCATAAATTACCAAATTTCTTAGAATTTTTTTTATTGTCGAGATTCGAGAATATTTTCCTGGAATCAATTTTGCTGGAGATTAGACAAATTTTTCTGAAACATTGTTGTGTGGCGATCAATTGTTAAAATATTTTCAATAGGAATTATTTTTGTTAGATTTGATTGCAATATCAGATGTTTCTAAATAATTCTAAGAAACTTCAAAATCAAAATTGAAATTGAATTATCATTAGCAGATGTAAGAAAAATGAAATATTTTAGTCCCTCCTTCGTTTTAGTTATAGAGTAGTTATTGTTAATTTAGTGTAAAACTAGCATCAGGACCCGTTACGCGGCTCTAACACTAGGTCCCGATATCGCGGGACAAAGGAAATGCGCCCCGCTTCGCGAGGCTCAAACTCCGCGCACCCTGAATTTGGGAGGATTCGGCACTTCGTGCATCAATAATTGTAACATTTAGACTCTACCGAAATAAATTGTAATCTTTTCGTATGATGAAATTATAATTATTTAATTACAACTTCAAATTATTCATCTTTCTTCTTCAATATAAATTTTAGTTAAGCCATTACAATTTTAGAATAGAATAAGATAATATGTGTAATAAAATAAATATCCTGGTTATCCAACTATAAACAAAAGACGTCATTTTGAACAACATAGTACATCAGTTCCCATCAAGAACTTTAATATGATATTAAACTCAATATGATTATAACATTTTTTTATATAAACAAATTGCAATCGCCGGCAATAATTTTAAATAAATTTATTAATTAGCCCTCGCCCTCACCTAGCTCTCTAATTAGATGTCAAACTCGATATAGTTCTATTATTTTTTCGATTAAAACAAATGCCGATCGTCGGTCACCATTTTCAATAATTTAATTATTGAGCCCTTATCTAGCCTTTAATTTGATACTAAACTTGATATGATTTTATAATTTTTTTTATTAAAAACAAATGCCAATCGTCGAACACCACTTTAAATAATTTTATTATTAATTAGCCCTCATTTGGCTCATTAATTTGATGTCAAACTCGATATCATTTTATAATTTTTTCGATGAAAACAAATATAAACAAATAATATGATTTATCTAGACCTTTAACTTCATATCAAACCAGTGTAATTGATCTAGATCAAGATCTTCTAGTTTAATATGATCTAGATCAGATCTTAGATCAATTTTTACGATAGGATCTTTTTTTTAGATCAGATTAGAATTTAGTGATCTTTTTTTCTTTAGATCGTAAAAAGATCAATATTAGACAAAATATTTAGGTAATTGTTGTATTACATTAGGTACATAAAAAAGAAGAAAATACGTAGTATTCAAGCGATTTAATCTACAGTTTAAAATTAAAACATATTAAAAATATTAAACTCGTACTTTTGCTAAATATTCAATTTCATGCTTTAACTTGCATATAGCGTAGAAAAATCTAAAAATATAATCTTATTTTAAGATCGTAGATCATATTTATTTGATCTAGATCAAACTCAAGATCCTTAAATATAAGATGATCTAGATCAGACCAAAGATCACGTAAATTGAGCTAGATCAGTGATCTAGATCAGTCACAACACTGTATCAAACACGATATGATTCTATAATTTCTTCGATAAAAACAAAATCGGAACGCGTGCCGCAATTTTTAACAACTTTCTAGCCCTTAAATTTACTTTTAAAAAACAATAGCCTGAATAGCCGACCTCTATTTTGAACAATTTTGTACATCAGTCCTAATCAAGAGCTTTGATTTCTTTTCTTAGAATAAATATAAGATTTCGTGAAAATAAAGTATATGTATAACTAATGTAGAAAATATAGTAGTTATCGGTTATCCAGCTCGGTTCAAATCAAATGTGTCATTGTCACTGTCTGTTGGGTAGAAAGTCGAAAACTATATTACCGATATTTAGTGACAATTAAGTTATTTCGACTGAGCTGCCATCTCTATGGTAAAGGATGAACTATTTTCGACTACTTTGCTACTCAAATCTACTCAATTTGAATAAATTTTAATAGCCATTTTTGAGAAAACTACTGTAACAATTAAGATAAACATTGCAGATGTGTGAATATTAGAGCAAATATTGTTTCCTGAGAGTAATTTTGTATTGATATAGGGCATAATATTGAATAAAAATATTGTTTTAATGTTTATAGTAAACAATATTGGAACAAAAAATATTTCAGGAAACAGAAAAAAAAATATAAATTTCAATAATGTTTTGTTTGCCTAGATATTTTGACCAGGAGCGGAGAAAATGGCTATTAAAAATTGATATATTTTTATGCAACCTGCAAAACATCTGTAACGCACCCTTAAAGTAGATTTTATTTTTCAGCATAATATCCACTTAATAAATACCTCTAAAATACATCCTCCAATGGCATTGTCTGTAGCATTAAAAATTAAATTTAATAAAAATATAACGGCAAACAAAGTCTCATTAAAACTTTAAAATTGAATTAGTTCCATTATGTATTTTAAATGAAGTGAATTTGAATTTTTTATGTACCAATATTGATTATTAGAGCGGCAACTGGGATGACATTTCAGTGTAGCCGGTAGTGTGAACTTTCGAATGGAATACTAGTATTGTCTGCATTTAAAATACCAAATAAAAGTCTGCTGTTTAGCTGTATTTCCTCTATTGTTTCAGTTAACCTAAGTGTTTTTAAGGTGACATAATTATCTTTTTGTGTTAATGAAATGAAAATAACTTAATAAATTATAATTGTTATACAAAAATATTAGGTATTGTTTAAAGAGATGCGTTTAAATTACAAGATAAAAAATCCTACTAAGGAAAGTTTTTAACAGTTTAATTCACATTTTGAAATCTTTAAACCAAATGTTGTATTGAATATAACTTTTTTTTTTCAAAATAAAATGTAACATTTATTTGTTTCATTATTGTTTTATTAGATTATAATTTCTTCATTCTTAAAGTAAATACCTAAATAATTTTAATCATAAATTGAAGTAGGTACCACCTATATGACTAAATTAGTTTAATGATAGTGAGATGAGCCGATATTAAATATTATTGAGACAATGATGTATGATGTCTCATTTGAAGATGTGGAAGAAGTTAAAACTTAAAAGTAAAACTTTTTAATTTCGTCTCATATTATCTCATCTCATCTTGAATATCGGTAGTGATACGAGACCTACACAATTTGTCTCGTGGAATTTAAGTTCATTTGACGTTTGTAGTTGACAGGCATATTGGGACGGTCGGTGGCAACGCGTAATTATAAACGAAAATTTTATTTTATTTATAATACCTATTTTTCTTATAATATTTTATTTTCCGTGCCAGTATTAAAATCACATTGATTTTTAATTTTCATTAGGTACCTACTTACTTTTAAAGAATTTTTATTTTTTATTTCATATAGGTACCTAACCCCAAATTTGATTATCTCAAAATGGCACTAAGTAATTTTTACCTCTCGCCTAGAGAGGTATAGGGATCGTAAAAAAATTCGATGTCGAGATTTTTGTCAATAAGCACGTTTTAGCACCTTTAGAACCTATTTTGACTATTTTCACGATGATGTCTGTGTGTGTGTGTGTGTCTGTGTGTATGTATGAAAGTCTGTATGTGCGCCTACTATAGCGTTTCGTTCCGGTTCATTATCTCAAATTCTACTGAACATAAAATTCTAATATTTTGCATTATACATTTATATATGTTAATGAAGAGCTGAAAAGATTTTGGTAAAAATCTGCCAACCGGAAATGGTATTTTCTTGAAGCATTCTAACATTTTTTGCAAAAAATATTGGAAATACTGCGATAGTTACAATTTGTCATGCGACATTTGAAAGAACAAATTACCTCTTACAATATTTATTTAACATCTTTTCTATATCTCTTACCAATAACGGAAAATTATTTTTCAAAAATATGTAATGTTACCTACCACGATTTTTGAATCACAATATAGGAAAAAAATTAAAAACAAAAATGAATAGGTATGTCAATGTGACAGATGAACAGACGTATACACAATTTCTGAAATGTTTGTGGCATCATTTTAAAAGAAATGTAATAAGAAAGTTAAATTTGTATCTATAAAGAGCTAATAATTAAAGAACTAAGAACTATAAAATTATTTTAAATTTTTTTGTAAATTTATTGCAAAATTATAATTTAAGAAAGCCTAACCAAACCAAATTCACATACATTACAGTGTTAAGGCGAGAGGTCGTGTGCTGGCCACATCAGATTTTTTTCGTTTCCTTTCATGGTTCAAATGTTTAATAAACTTCTTGCCTATCATATTATTTATGCTCCCGCCACTGAACTATATAATATAACGGGAAGGACGATCACCACAGAGATGTACTTCCAGCATGGAGCCCTCCATTTTGGATAAATTGGCTGCACTGCTAACCCCATATCTAGTGTCTTTCATTTTAATCTAGTGTCTTTCATTTTAGCGGTTGCCTGTATTGCTGATATAATGGCGAGCATTTTAAATAAAATATACTAAAATAGAACATAGTAAATCAAAAAAGGATAAAACAAAAACACTGAAAAACACCAACAAACCGAACGACAAAAATACAAAATAAAAACGGTTGTCGACGACCCAACGTGACGTATCGTTACAGAAGTCACTAACTTTAGGCAACATAAAAAATAAAAGACACTAATTATGGGGTTAGCAGTGCTGCCAATACATCCAAAATGGAGGGCTCCATGGTGGAAGCACTTTTAATATACATGTCTTATGGAGATCGTCCTTCCCGTTATTTTATATAGTTCAGTGGCTCCCGCCTTAATTTATTGTAGTTTTTTCAAGTCATGCTCAATTTTTCCCGATTTTTCCTGTTTTGTTTCCGAAAACAGCTTAATTTTTGTTTATTCTTATTCCCATGCAATGCAAGAAAACTTTCATCTGTGAAACAAAAGCAAAAGACTTTAATTATTGCGTCACCTCATTGTTAACCTCTCCCCCCGGAACCCGCGGGTCTTAATGTCAAATTAACCCGGGCGCATTACACACGTTCAGCCGCTCACGAATTATGAAAATCACCGTCCCCTGTGTTTACATGCTGCGCGGACGACACAATTAAAGAAGATCAAAAATTAAAACATTAACCTGCTCGCTAATGGCAGAAAATAACACCTCCGGCAGTTAGAGCGTTTAAAGAACCGTTTAAAGAGGTCGTAAAGCAGATTATTTTCACGTTTAATTCGGCGTACATTCGTAAAGCGCGCGAAATTGTTTCGGCTCCTCCGTAGTGTGAAACAGTGAAGCCGGTAAAGTGACTGATGACGGCTTTGCTTACCGCCTTCAAAGAACGCTCTACATTTGCACACGGAATTTTTATTCCTAATTAACTTAAATTTTCCCCTTAAACAAGAATTGTAGGAAAATACATATTTTCTTTTGTTCAAATAACAAAGAGAAAAGTCATAATTTTCTGAATATTTGTCAATTAAAATTTTGTATTAACGACTGTAAAATGATACATTTATTGTACGGTTGTTTTCAGTAAGTAATATTCTACATTACTCACTAGTTACTTTTTAAAATTATCTAACTGGTTTTTAGGAAAAAATTGTTTTTGGACTACTTAATAGAACTTACTGTAACTATATCTCACTCATGAACATTTTGTAGGAGCACATACAGTCGTAAATAAAGAATAGTATTTGATTTAATTTTTTCATGCAATTAGGTACTTAATAAATATAATGATAACCAAATGATAACAACGACACTTACTTTCGGCTGCATATTATGTGATTATGCTTATAGGATTGGTTAATGTTTAGATTTAGAACCTTTCAACATATTTTGGTATCATCGTCATATAATAAATATGGAAAAAAAAATTATTTGCTATTTTACTAACAACGCTTCTTAATAACTTGGACCAGAAAAATTAATAATCTGTATTATATTTTGTCGCTAGAGCTAGCAGTCTTGCCTTGAGAAGATTAAAAGATTAGTAGGTACAGCTAATATAAATAAAACAATAATAATCAATAATTTAAAAATCTGTTAAAATACGAGTATAATATCCACAATAATTAATATCCATATCCATTAAAATATGGTGCACTGCCTACTTATCTCTAATTATAATTTAGTTTTCTCTTATACATACTCGTATATTTTTAGTATTATCTAATAATTGTAAATAATTAGTGATGCCGTCGAGACGAGAAATTTCTCGTCTCATTCTAATCTCGTCTCGACATTACGAGACGAGAACCAATAAATTTCTCATCTCTGATTTTCGAGATGAAACGAGAATTCAAAATTCGAGAAATTGTTCTCGAGAAATCGAGAATTCTCAAAGCTAAAACTTTGATAAAAATTTGATATCATTCTTTTCCAACATTCCTTGTTCGTAGCATTTCTTTGTTTTGATAAAAATATTGTTATTTCTTAAACAAAAATTGTGTGCAAATTTAACAAAAATTTACACAAATTTCCTAAATTCTCTTCTCGATTCTCTTCTTGATTTTCAAATAGATGGAACAAGTAATAAATACTAATAAATACTGGCAGAAGAGCCTCTTAATGAAATTGAACATATTCCTAGGAAGGAAATACCTATGCAATTGAGCTGGGTGAAACACTGAGTTTCGTTAAAATTTAAAAAACATCAAAAAGTAGGTAATCCATTTCACGTTATGTGGATAATTCTCCTTTTTATGATTGCAATAATTTTTGTGTAATCGGATTGCGTTGATCCCCTTACACATGTTATCACATTTAATTAATATTTATCTGTGAAATTATCCGTATTTGTGTTTTCGTTTTTGTCCCTTTTCAATAATGCAGGATTACGGGTGTTCTTGCTATTTGAAATCGATGCGTATGGCGTATAGTATCAGCGTGAGCTTAGCTAGGTGAGGTGGAGGAGACGGTGAAGGTATCCAAAAAACAAATATTCCCTTAGCTCTCGTCTTACATGTTTCTAGCTTTTTACCCCCATAGGCGTCAGCTACGGAATCCAACAGGGGGAATTGAACATTGTATATGAATTTATAATATTTCAATTTTACGAAAGCGTACCGATTTATAAAGTTTCTTAGTTCATTCTTATTTTACTTTCATTGTTTACAAAAATACGTAATTCCACTGCGCGCTGCCGTATAATTTGATTTTTAAGTTTATTAATTTTTTTCAAATTGCCAAAATTACACAGTTTGTAGGGATATAGATTGAGATTTACGAGTTGATTTCAACCTCATTAATCAATTGATTATTTTACTGAAAACAATTATTAATTCAAATAAATTCCGCTCTATTTGTTGAAATTATAAAATAATTAGGTACCTATTATACTGTACATTTTTAATAAATTGAGTTATTTTAAGTCATATTCTTGTATTTAATTTACAATAATATATTTTTAGTATAAGTTCTCTAAAATCGTTACTTTGCGATCTGTTTTGAGTTCACAAAATAATATTTTTCTATTTGGCGTTCACAAAGTTATCTTTGTGAAACACAACTGAATGTCCGTCAGAGCGCAACATATTTTTTTTAGAAGGTTGGTATCGGTAGTATCAGATGACATTTATTTCAATAGAGGATTTTACTGGTGACGTCAAACGACCGTAGCGCCATAGTATTAATAATACTACGCGGACAAACAAACATTAATTTATACTTTATATCATAATAATGTAGGCAGTGAAAAAGAATGTTAACACGAACACGATGTTGACGGAAGTTCCTCAAGCGTGCTTCATCACTAAACATCTTTAAATTTTAATTTTAATTTTGACACATATCTTGAATCACTATTTTATAGACCGTACGCACATCTTATTCTTATTTCAACTATAATAAATAATAATAGTAATATAAATTTGTATGTTGCGTACCTGTAGTACTAAGCAGATGATACAAATTCTGATTAGTTTGTCCGCGTAGTTATACTTTCAGTCGTTGGCGTTACCATCGATTTTTCGAGTAAAATCCTCTATTGTCAAACGACAAACCTTAAAACGGACAAATTTCAGTATAACCTCTAAATCTCTTTTGCATAATTAATTAGTTTTTATTCAATAAAATTAATGAATCTAGTAATAGAAAACATATAAGTTACCTATATACTTTTACAGTGATAGTGACAATTAAATAAATAGCAATATTAATTTCACCAACTAAAACGTTACACACATAAATTTTCCTAAATCGACTTGTGTATTGTGGCTGTATAATTTCAAATTTAATATTAAAAATCTGACGTGGCCATCACACAACCTTCCGCCATATCTACACTTTAAACAGAAATGTATACAAACCGGTGCCCATTTAAAATATACAAATAAAAATCTAAAATATTCAAACACAGAAATTAGTATCACCTGAATCAAAAGATTCATTCACACGAAAACTCTTCTGTGTTGAAGCCATCCTCCGTTCAATTACTACATTTAATATCTCACTTATGACTTATATGGCGCTAGTATGTCAACTTGTCACCCGTCTCACCTGTCAATATTTTTTACGTAGAAACAAAAGTCAACCGAACATGGATTACAAGATTTCAACGTTTTATCTGATAAATTTATTTTTTAAATTTTACTGCAGTTCTTTAATGCTACCAGATAAAGACAATTTTTTTATAACGTGAGTTGCAAATAACTTTGCTTCTTATTATTATTACAAATAAATACTATATTTATCAACATTTATATAAATTTTTGACAATTTTCTTTTTCAATCTTCAAAAAATATCACTTCCGGTGAAGATATTTGTACCAAAATCTAATGAGCTCTTCCTATTCGTATACAATTGCAAAATACCAAATATCAAATTTTTTGGGTATTTCGTATTTGAGTTATGCGACATCCGGCATCGGCCCGAACCACACACATACACACACACACACACACACACACACACACACACACACACACACACACACACACACACACACACACACACACACACACACACACACACACACACACACACACACACACACACACACACACACACACACACACACACACACACACACACACACACACACACACACACACACACACACACACACACACACACACACACACACACACACACACACACACACACACACACACACACACACACACACACACACACACACACACACACACACACACACACACACACACATACATACAGACATCATCGAGAAACTATCAAAAATGAGTTGTAAGGACCCTAATTCGTGCTCATCCACTTAAAACTCACAACCCGATTTTTAGCATGATTCCAATACCTTCCTTTACAGGTAAGCGGAAGGTAAAAATACATCAAATAGAAAAAAAAAATATAAAAAACTCATTTTATAACACATTTTTCGCACTTTTTCTTATTTAGTAAACTCGCCTAAATTTGGAAAAAATAAAAAAATAATTTCGAATAATTACTAAACTAATGTATGTAACACGTACACAAACTGAGTTTTAGAGGGCTCGCCTAATTTAAAGACTCGGCTTGCGCCTCGTCCGTAAATACATTCGTCCTCTAATACTATATTTTGCAAACTTTATACAGGTATCTATTATAAAACGGTACCTCGGTACCTACGTAAGCAGGCATATTAAACCTTTTCTTTATGTAAATATTCCGCAGCGTTAAAGTAGGCATGTATTTAAATAAATGCACATAATAAGTTGTAAAATGCATATCTCTAATTATGAGTTTTTGCATAACTGTTTATAAATTCTAATTAGTCACATGAGTACATCTTAAAACTGCACATGGTAATTAAAGCATTTTTAGTATGCGTGCGAGCTTAGAGCGACGACAGACCGACAGACGACAGCTTGTGGCTGTTATTTAGAAAAGCTCGGGCTTCAGGCGTCAGTAGTGTCATGTGAAAGCCCCACACGGGAGCTTTTACATTTATGAAAACACACGTGACCTATGAGTCAGGCGGTGGCAGCGATGCAAAGCCCGGTCTGCTACAAATCGCGTTGTCCATTTACAATTCTGATGTTGCCTGACACCAGACTTACAGGACTTTTCCACGGGATGACAGAGCATAGGATGTATGAACCAGGGCAAGACTGCAATTTCATACGTGTTGCAACACTGAAATTTCTATATATTATATATTACCTTACACCCCAAACCCATATAACCTGAACATGAAGTTTGCTATAAATTTCAATTTTAATAATTAACATCTCTTTCAATAATAATAATAATAATTTATTTTCGCGTTTGATTTCTACAAAGCACATTATCGAAACACTCGTTGAAACATGAATATTCATGTTATGCGTATGTAGGTATAATCATGCATAGAAAAAGAAAGGTTTCAACGATGTTGTCTTTGATGTTTATTATTCTAGCAATAGCAATGCAACCAGCCGTTAGAAATAGAAGTACACTGCAACGAAAAAAACCAGCCGATCCTGAAAACTTGAAAGGAAAACTGAAATTTCAAACCGCTGTAACACTGACATTTCATCCAAATCATTTGAAATTTTGAATCTCTTGAAGCTAAAAGTGTAGTCTTTGAAGTTCATAACCTCAAGTCGACTGCATTTTCGCCCCCTTTGGCCTGGTAAATCGCGTGAAATGCTTTTTATGTGAAAAAACGTCACATTCAAGGATTGTTATGGACAGGCTAAAAAAATTTTAGGGTGGGCTGAAATTAAAAAAATAATTATATCCATAGGTATTTAAAATAACAGAAAATTTCTATTGTCCAACGAAAGAAATATGTAGTTTCAAGGTTCAACTCGGATTTAACCATAGTTTAAAACGAAGCAGAAATGCGCCGCAGGCGATTTTTTTTAACTCAAGGTCAAGTACCTTTTAATTTTTGTCGTATGTGTAACTCCTAGCTAAGGGCATGTATATAGGGATAAAATGTGGACAATTCCTTTATCAGAACGCCTTTTATGTTTTTAAGTTTTCCGGGTGGGCTGTTTTTGAGTTGCACTGTAGAAAGAAGTACTGGTTTTGTAATTTTTATTTATAATTTTATTTATTAGATGTATTTGCCTTAAGCCCTGTTCACACGAGGATTCTTTGAAGATTATGAATCCTAGAAAAGAAGAAGTTTCAAGATTCTAAATCTTGAAACAAAAATTAATGGTTTTGAAGCAATCAATAAATTATAAATTCTTTTTTCCAAGACTCGTTGAAGATGCAATTTAGCGGCACGGCAATTTAACAGGTAATTCTCACTAGAAAGAAGAAAACTTCTTCTTTTCCAGGATTCTGAATCTTGGTAGAATGTTTAAAGAATCCTTCTGCGAACAGAGCTTTAGTTGTATTACTTTCTCTGATTGAGTTTTGGGTATTGCTTATATAGAAATTAAATTATTTTTCTGCACAGTTGGAGTTGTTATATGTTAGTTATGGTTATAATTTGTTCTCCAGCTTGAGCTAAAAAGTAATCGAGTTAGGAAATCGATGATCAAACGATAGAAACATGAGGTGCAATAAGTACTACAGGTGCATTTCAATTCGTCTAGATCCAAACGAAAACAAAATACGAAACCAACGACACAAAATAAAACAAACAAAATCAAAAAAGAGGAAGTGGAAATGCAGGCAGCAGGCGGCAGGCGTCCTGCGTCCTGTCCAAGAGCACCGGTGTGTGTAACGCGCCACACGGCGCTAGGAGGCAGCAGCAGCACTGGTACACACAGGCACTCACTTCGGGTGGACCTTGGGGCTCAAACCCCACAATCAAACGGGGGAAAAATTAAATACGATCGTATAATAATTTAATAAATACATATTAAATAAAATATTAAAAGTAATAGCTTAGTTACTGTTATTTTAAGGCGATTTTAAGGTTGGGTTATGTTATAAAATCATATTTGAAAATTGAAATATGTATCTTTTATATCTAATACTTCGTAATGAAAACACTATACAAGCATGGAAATTTGAAATGTGAAAACCTCGATCAAAACAAAAGTGGTTCATAAAAGTAACGCGCTTTGATATTAATTTCTGCTATAATAGTTATTTATGATATTAGTGTTAAAACTAGCGTCAGGCCCCGCTACGCGGGCCTTCAGCTAGGTCGCGCTACCGCGCGACAAGGGGGATTCGCCCGCTTCGCGGGCTCAAGCTCCCCGGACCCTGAATGTGAGACGATTCGGCACTTCGTGCCTCAATTATAACGATTTTAACATTTAGACTCTACCGCTACCGCGCGACAAAGAGGATTCGCCCGCTTCGCGGGCTCATGCTCGGCGGACCCTGAATGTGGGACAATTCGGCACTTCGTGCCTCAATTATTGTAATACTAGGTCCCGCTACCGCGGGACAAAGAGGATCGCCCCGCTTCGCGGGGCTCAATCTACGTGGACCCTGAATGTAGGAGGATTCGGCACTTCGTGCCTCAAATAAATCCACTTTTGCATTTAGACTTACCATTTGAATAAGTTTTTTCTGACGTCTTTTGATGTGATTATCGGAATATACCAAGTAGGTAGTCATTAGTGTTTTAAAAAGAAAATAACAAAATTTTGTGAAAACTAAAAAAATACTTTTTGTCCGACTAAAAACAAAAGCCAAATTGTCGAAAGTCATTTTAATGCATACTGTAGATTTTTTGTCCTTATTAAGACCTTTAATTTGATATCAATCGCGATATAATTTTTAAAATATTCAGAAAAAACAAATTCCGCTCACCGAGTGCAATTTTAATTTTTACTTAGTAAACAGCCATAATTTTGGAAAACATTGGACGATAAGATTGACACCAATCATAATTATATTAAATTTATATTGAAATACAAATGCTGCTCATTGAAGCCATATTTTGGCCCCTTGTTGCTAATTAATACCATACATACTTTTGTAAAAACAGATTTGATACTTGATACAAGTGCAATAACAATGTAGATCATTTCTAGTCCGCTTCGTGTCTCGTGCTTGTCCAGTTGTTAGTTAGTGGGCGTATCCAGGATAAAGATCCTAGTAAGGCGGCTTGGGCACGACAAACTCAAACTCAACCCAAACTTAAGTACAATAAATAAAAATCCCGATTATCGGACACGTTTGCTAAATTTGTATATTAATTTGACATTTAAAACTTTCCGTAAAATACTGAGAAATAGTATTATCCACGGATATTGGATATAGATACCTAATTTTAATTGAATATTTACACTTGGGTCAAAATATATTACTATAAATATTACAGTAATAAATAAAAATATGATTCAACTTCACAGTGCATTGTTAAATTGAATAAAAATTTTCAAAAAATAGATTACAAATTTATACAAAACCATGTAAACATAATGCGTGCTCCATCTTTAAATACTCAATAAAATTTTCAAAATATTTCTACCTTATCAAATATAAAAGATAAATCCAAATAAAATTTCAAATTGGAAACGTCAAATCTGACACTAGACAAAAAAATCATTTTTATCAAAAAGAAAACAAAAATTCCATGGCATGCTCCCATTTGCGTTCCGTGCATTTTTCAGTTTTTACCTCTCGCCTAGAGAGGTATAGGGATCGTGAAAAAATTCGATGTCGAGATTTTTGTCAATTAGCACGTTTTAGCACCTTTAGAACCTATTTTGACTATTTTCACGATGATGTCTGTGTGTGTGTCTGTGTGTGTGTCTGTGTGTGTGTATGAAAGTCTGTATGTACGCCTACTATAGCCTTTCGTCCCGGTTCATTATCTCAAATTCTACTGAACATAAAATTCTAATATTTTGCATTATACATTTATATATGTTAATGAAGAGCTGAAAAGATTTTGGTAAAAATCCACCAACCGGAAATGGTACTTTTCTTGTAGCACTATAACATTTTTTGCAAAAATTGTATAAAATAATGCGATTGTTACAATTTGCCATACCACACATGAAAGAAGAAATTACATTGTACAATATTTAATCTTACTTGTTTCTATATCTTTAACCAGTAAAGAAATATAATTTTTTTAAATATATAATTTTACCTACCATGATTTGTGAATCCCGAAATAGAAATAAAATTTAAAACAAAAATAAAATTGTCAATGTGACAGATAAACAGATGTCTGTGGCAAGGAGGTTTCTCTGTGGTGTAGGGCATGTGTAGAGTGTGGTGTAGAATTTTGAAATGTTGGATATAGTATAGATATTAACTGGACATAGTATTATGTCGGTATTATGTAAATATGGTATTTATAAAATAAAATTATATATTAAATGAGCTGATTAGATTTGTGAAATATATAATTTATTACCTAATTAAAGCTTAATATTTGGTTAAATACGAGGTTAAATAATAATACTTCAATGTCAAGGCGAGAGGTATTGTAACGGCCACGTCAGATTTTTTCTTAATAACTTTCTTAATATACCCAATATTGGGTTGAAACATATATAGAAATATAGTCAAATTCATTCTCTACCTATATGTCAAATGAAAAAAACAATCGAATAACGTATAATGCCCGTATCCAAGGACTCAAAAAAATCACGGTTTTTCAACTCCCCTGCGACTACCACGCCATCTACAATATTCATATACCCAAAAGGCACTACTTCACATGAACCTCTATCAAATAAAAAAAAGTTCATAAAAATCGGTTGAACCGTTTAGGCTGTAGGCGATTCTAAAAACGGTTGCTAAGCTGCTGAAAATATAGTGATACCTAGCCTTTTAGTATATAAGATTGATATTTTATGGGTACGATCGTATAATAATTTAATAAATACATATTAAATAAAATATTAAAAGTAATAGCTTAGTTACTGTTATTTTAAGGCGATTTTAAGGTTGGGTTATGTTATAAAATCATATTTGAAAATTGAAATATGTATCTTTTATATCTAATACTTCGTAATGAAAACACTATACAAGCATGGAAATTTGAAATGTGAAAACCTCGATCAAAACAAAAGTGGTTCATAAAAGTAACGCGCTTTGATATTAATTTCTGCTATAATAGTTATTTATGATATTAGTGTTAAAATTGATATTTTATGGGTGAGTGGGAACGCGAACGAAATTTGTATTTGTAAAAACTAAAAATTGAAGAATTATATTTCGACAAGTAAGATTATATTTGTTGATTTATTGATACAAATCGTTAGCAACGTGTTAAAAGTGTAAATAGAATAACTTTTAACACGTTGCTATGTACTTTTAACACTGTTCCATACAGTGACACGTTTAACTTGCTAAGCATAACCAACCGTTAAAGGGCTCATTTTTAACAACAATCGTAGATAATAACAATTGTTTGTTAATTATTATAATCATTACAAATATGCCAAATATGATAGTTACACTGCATTGTATAATATTATAACCAATTAAAGTTAAACTGCGATAATACTGCTGTAGCAGTGTTTTTTGCCTTTTCATGACAATAGATTGTTTGAAAGTAAACGTCTCATTCATCATGTTTGTTTTTGTTTCCAATAATGCCGCAGTCGTAGTTAAAGTATTACTCCTGAGATTTTCATGGCAATTACGTACTCGAATGATTTTACTACTGGAATTCTCTTTTTCTTTAAATTTTTTTTTAATATTTTAGGGTTTATGGTGGCGCAACATCTAAGGTCATGTGCCCACCATGTGTATTTTGTGGATAAATCTGCGGATCTGTGGCGACTCGAACTGAGGATCTCTCGGTCCACAGTCCGAAGCGCTGTCCACTAGGCCATTCCACGCGAACGAACTCTCATTTTTATTAATTACCTCTCGCCTCATATTCTATAAGAGAGGTATTGTAATGGGTCAAAATTTTCGAGTATGAGTTTTTGGTGGATAAGCACGTTTCAGGGTCCCTAGAATACGAATTTACTATTTTCACGATGATGTCTGTGTGTGTGTGTGTGTTTGTGTGTTTGTGCGTTTGTATGAACCGACGATTTTTCGTCCACGATAACTTAAAAAGTATCAAACCGTTTATAACCAAATTTCATATTTAAGGTTTTAATAAGTATCTTAACACCGGATAAGATTTTGGTAGAAAGCCGCAAGCCGGAAGTAGTACTTTTAGAAGTTTGGAAAAGTTTTCCTTAAATATATTGGTACATTATTTATTTATGACAATTTTTGCAATTAAAAATAAAAGAAATTGTGATTATCTATGTGTACAGTTTTGCTGAATCTGGAAGTATTTAACAATAAAATAAAGTACAATTAATATTCTATTTTTTTGAAATTCCAGTAAGTATCTTGTTGTCCATGATATGAAATTTGTTTCTACATAAAATTTGAATTATTATGACAGTGACAGTACAGTTGACATCTTTTGCTTGCATATTGGTTTACATTATCGTTTACATATTACATGAACATGAAACTATTAAAATGTAAGTAAAACTATTTATTAGATTAGTAGAATAAGCAGAATTAGGCGAGAGGTCGTGTGGTGGCCACAGCAGATTTTTTTAAAGTTAAAACACTAATACATTTTAAGAAAATCTGACGTGGCCGTTACAATACCTCTCGCCTTGACATTGAAGTATTATTATTTAACCTCGTATTTAACCAAATATTAAGCTTTAATTTAAATAAAATACAACCACACCGTATAACATTTGATATAATAATATAAAATAATCATACATTATATTATATTAAAATGCATAATGGACTTATAATAATTATGTAGGTAAATAAATTATATATTTCACAAATTTAATCAGCTCTTAGTTTAATATATTATTTTATTTTATAAATACCATATTTACATAATACTATGTCCATTTAATATCTATCAGTACTATATCCAACATTTCAAAATTCTACACCACACTCTACACATGCCCTACACCACAGAGAAACCTCCTTGCCACAGACATCTGTTTATCTGTCACATTGACAATTTTATTTTTGTTTTAAATTTTATTTCTATTTCGGGATTCACAAATCGTGGTAGGTAAAATTATATATTTAAAAAAATTATATTTCTTTATTTGTTAAAGATATAGAAACAAGTAAGATTAAATATTGTACAATGTAATTTCTTCTTTTATGTGTGGTATGTCAAATTATAACAATCGCATTATTTTATACAATTTTTGCAAAAAATGTTATAGTGCTACAAGAAAAATACCATTTCCGGTTAGTGGATTTTTACCAAAATCTTTTCAGCTCTTCATTAACACATATAAATGTATAATGCAAAATATTAGAATTTTATGTCAAGTAGAATTTGAGATAATGAACCGGGACGAAAGGCTATAGTAGGCGCACATACAGACTTTCATACATACACACAGACACACACACACACACACAGACATCATCGTGAAAATAGTCAAAATAGGTTCTAAAGGTGCTAAAACGTGCTTATTGACAAAAATCTCGGCATCGAATTTTTTCACGATCCCTATACCTCTCTAGGCGAGAGGTAAAAAAAATGTAGTATTTTCTTCAGTTTACTCTAATTTTGGCTGATTTTTGAAAATTTTAAAACCGGTTACCGGTTCAGTTCAAAAAGAAATATGAAAACCGTCACAAAACAGAACCATTTATAAAACAATGAACCGCGATTCGAACCTGAACCGTAATTTTGTACGGTTCGAATCCCAGATTTTAAATTTTATTAAATACTTATTTTCGGCGCAATGGCGAATTTGAAAACTCGCCGCCTATGCTGGCGGGTCAAGGGGCAGTCGGGAATCGAACCCGGCTGCTCTGGTGCTCCCTAGGCGAACGTAAAGCGGGAAAGTACTGACGCGGACGCAAGGTAGTGAGGCAGCGGAGAACCGGCTGCGGTACCGGTAAATCCGCTGTCGCTGTACCCGCCATGCTGCAGGCTTAAATGTAACATACAGTTTTCCTCTTAATATCCACCAGAAAACGAGATGCATATAGTAGAAGTAGCTACTCTACACGCGGATGCTTATTATAAGATCGGTAATTACGACGCAAGATGTTCATACGATTATAATGAAACATAATGTTCTTGTTCAAAATGTGAAGACTTGAAATTTGAGTGCCGCAGAGTACAATTCAAGAAATATGTATAGATTAATATATTTTTACTTTCAATAATATGATATAATTTAAATAATGGTTTATTACTTTCGTGAGGTTCCTCTACTCTATTCACTTATAATATTATTAAATAACTAGGTAGGTATTATTTATCATTATCTCAAAAATTGAACGTTTTTTTTCCACAACCAAATTGAGTAAAAGGCGCGTGAAAGATATGTATGTATATTTTTCCAGAATCGTTCTAACTTTGATTGAAATTTTGATAATAAGAATATAAAGGGTACCTATTTAAAACGTAAAGAACAACAAACTTATGTTATTAAAAATTAAAATGTAACATAGTATTATTTACGATATCTATTGTGATACAAAATGACTTAGGTATCTAAGCAAATTTCGGCTCGAGTAGATTTCTACGTCTACCGCAGTTAGTTTGGTTGTTTCCAACCGATGCTCAACCCACTTGAAAACCTGAAGCTTTATTACAGATTACTTTCTTCCAATTCATACTTAAAATCATAGCAAAGATGGCAAAAACCTGAACATACGAACTTGTTCAATTTGTATTTTTTTTTTTATTTGAGAAAAAGCGCTTTAAGTGCCATGGTCATAGCGCCGGTACAATAAGTTTACAATTTAGTATTTATAATAAATGACTGGGTATTACATTGTTATATTTTATTTATGATATTTGTTTCATTAATATATATTATTAAATTTTCCAGGTTTTTTGTGTCGTTATTTAGAGCTTCTTCTACGCTGTTTGGTATATTGCATTTTCTTCTTATGTCTGTATGTTTATGGCATTCTGTTATTAGATGTTGTACTGTCAAGTCCGTATTGCATGATTCGCATTGCGGTATTGGGCTTCTTGTGAATAGGTGACCATGGGTGAGCCTGGTATGTCCAATACGAAGTCTGGTCACAGCTATTTGTTCCCTTCTCGTACCTGGTATTTTCCATGTCGTAATATCGTTCTTGATGTTTCTGAGCTTGTTGTTTGTTGTTTCAGTCCATTCGTGTTTCCAGCTCATTTTTACATTTATTTTGGCTAATGCTTTATCGTCTTCGAGTGGGATTGAAATTGCAGTTTCTTGGAGGTGTATTGCTTCTTTTGCAGCTGCATCTGCTCGATCATTTCCTGTGATTCCAATATGAGACGGTATCCATACTAGCATGATTTCATTGTTGTTGTTTTTTAGTCTGTGTATGCTTTCTTTTAGTTCTTGGATTAGGGGTGACTTAGGATATAAGGCCTGGATTGCTATTAACGAGCTCAGGGAATCACTGAAAATTATGTATTTATTTCCTGGTAGACGTTGTTGTTGTTGTTTTTCGTTTATTTTTTGAAGGCTTTTTAATATACTGTATGCTTCGCCTGTAAAGGTACTGATGGCGTCTGGCAAATGGTGTTGTATGACTTCTTCTTCTGTCCATATTGCTATACCAATTTTGTTCTCAATTTTAGAGGCATCTGTGAAAATTTTTTTGTGGTTACTATGGAGGGCACAAATTTCATTGAACGAATTTTTGAAGATCGCTGGGTTAGTATCTTCTTTATTATGTTTTGTGAGCTCCAAGTTAATTTCGGCTTTCTTCAATGTCCAAGGTGGTATAGTTCCGTTATGCTTTCTTGTTAGGTTTGGTATGGTTAGGGGAATGGAATTTAACATGGATTGAATCCTCAATGAAAATTTAATTTAGGGTGCTTGGCTCTGAAAAAAGTTGTGAATGTGTTGGATGGTCTGGTTGGGCTGCAATGGAGGTAATGTAGGTAAAGGTTAGCTGTTTCCTTCGCACTTCTAGGGATGGTTCTCCTGCTTCATTTAAAATGCTGTTTATAGGGCTGGTTCTGAAAGCTCCTGTTATGCATCGAATTGCAGTATTGTGAATGGAATCTAGTTTTTTTAGTGCGCTTTTACAGGCTGTCGAGTATACTATACATCCATAGTCTATTCTTGTCTTTATTATTGCTCTGTATATTGTTAACAGTGTTGTCCTATCAGCTCCCCATTGGTGGTGACTAAGAGTTTTTATTAGATTTAGTCGTCGGAAACATTCTGCTCTTAACTCATTAATATGATATTTCCACGTAAGTTTTTTGTCAAATATCACACCCAGAAATTTTATTTTGTTCTCTGTAACAATAGTGTCGTTTTTCAATTTTAAGTTTATATTATGTTTGTGCCTCAGTCTGCAGAAGTTTATCATTTTTGTTTTTGCAGCTGAGAACTTAAATCCATGATTTTTTGCCCAATCCTCTAAGTTATTTATTGTTTTTTGTAGGTTGTTTTTAATTGTTTTGATATTTTTTCCTTTATTATAAATTGCTAGGTCATCTGCAAACAATGCTACTTTAACAGGTCTGGGAATTACTTCTATAATTTTGTTAATAGCAACCAGAAATAGAGTTACACTAAGCGTAGCTCCTTGTGGCAGTCCATTTTCTATAGTTTTTAATGCAGAGGTATGACCGTTGCATCGTACCCTAAAAGTTCTGTTAGACAGAAAGTTTTTTATAAAATGTAGCATATTTCCTTGAACTCCATCTTGTTTCAATGTTTTAATGATTTGGTGTCGCCAGGTAGTGTCGTATGCTTTTTCTAAGTCGAAAAAGACGGCAGTAAGGTGTTGTTTATTTTTGAATGTTTCTTGGATTTCAGCTGTTAGATTTACAATATGATCGATTGTGCTTCTTCCTTTTCTAAAACCACTTTGTTGTTTTGATATTAAATTGTTATGTTCCAAATACCATATTAACCTTTTATTAATTATTTTCTCTAGGATCTTACATAAGGTATTGGATAATGCAACTGGTCTGTAGCTCTGTGGGTCTGTTTTTATTTTTCCGGTTTTGTGTATTGGAACGATAATAACTTCTTTCCATTGGTAGATTTGTAATAAATTCATATGGGATATTGTCAGGACCAGGGCTGCTATTAGGTTTTGTGTCTTGTAAAGCTGATCTTAGTTCTTCCATTGAAATTATGTTGTTTAATGAGTTTTCTGGATCGTCTTCTATATGTATTTCTTCTTGTTCTTCTTGTACTTTCTTTCTTAAAAATTCTTCGTAGTAGTGATTATTGCTGGAGTTTTCCTGGAATGTTTGAGCTAATAGTTCGGTAATATCCGCAGATGAAGTAATTATTTGATTATTTAGCTGAAGAGAGGTGATCTCTGTTATAGTGTTCTTTCCCTTAATTCTTCTAATCTTATCCCACACTTGTTTCATAGGTACATTAGGTTGTATAGTTTCTACGTAATTTTTCCAGGATTCTTTTTTGCTTTTTTTGATAGTATATCTCAATTTAGCTTTATTCTTTTTCATTTGTATAAGGTTTTCTGTGTTTTTATTTCTTTTGTACCTTCTTATTGATTTTTTTAGACAAGTTACGGCTTCTTGACATTTTTCATTCCACTAGGGCACACATTTTATTTTTGGTACATGTTTGTATCCCACCGTTTGTTCTCCTACTATTGTTATAGTTTCTACAAGATTTTCAATTAGCTCGTTACAGTTTTCGTTGTTATTTATACTGAGTTCTATTTCCTCCAGATTTTCAGTGAAATTTTGCCATTGTGCTTTGGTCAGATTCCATTTTTTTATATTGTTGGGTGGATGGATTTTTTCATTGTCCAAATAAAAGGCAAGTTTTATAGGGAAGTGGTCGCTACTATATGGATGTGGAAGTGTTTGCCAGAGAATGTTTGGTGCTATTACTGGATCAGCTAGTGACAAGTCAATTGTAGAGAAGGTACCACTTTGTGTATGGAAATGAGTTTCGCTGCCATCATTTAAAAGAACTAAATTATCTAGAATATCTTCAAGGATTTTTCCTCTTCTGTTTGTGTTAGGAGAACCCCATAATGGACTATGAGCGTTAAAATCGCCTAAGATTAGATAGGGTTTGGGTAGCTGATCTAAAATTGAAATTAGATCCTGTGGTTCGGGGGTAGTATGAGGTGGGATGTAAATAGAGCAGATCGTGCATGGAATTGATAAAAAACATTTTATCGCTACAGCTTCTAAGTTAGTGTTCAAAGTTATTTCTTCAGTGTGTATTGAAAATTTTGAGAGTATTGCTACTCCTCCTGCTGCATGTTCCTCACTGGGTCTATCTTTTCTATAAATGTTATAGTTTTTTTATGTTTACAATTTTGTTTTCTTGAAGTTTAGTTTCTTGTAGACAGATAATGTAGGGTTCATATTCGGTTATTATCATGTTTAATTCACTTCTGTGTGTGTTCAAACTATTACAGTTCCACTGTATTATGGCCATTTTAATTCTTATTATTATAATTATTGATATTATTTAATAAAAATTTATATATATTTATTTATTTTTTTAAATAAATTTATTAATTTTTGTTTTGTTTTTATTCTTGTATTATTGGATTTTTGTTTATTCTTTGGATTGTATTCTGTGTCTGTGTTTGTTTTTAGTTATCTGTAGTGTATTGGCTTTCTTCCGTGTTGGTGTTTATTGGTAAAGATTCTTGTGAGATTGTTAATTTCGATTTTATTTTTGCCAACTTGATTTTTTTCATGATTCTCGCTAATCTGTGTCTTATTTTTCTTCCGTTTATTTTAGTATGAAGTTTTTCAAGCATATCGAGGATTTCTAGTTCGTTATTTGTATAATCTTTGATAATGTTTATAGGGTCTGTGCCGATTGCGTTTTCTATAAAGTCCTTAAATTGGTCAAACGTTAGAACATAGTTGTTAGGGTTTGTATTTATTTCTAGTTTTGCTTTGTCTAGTGATTCTGCATCTGTTTTTTTTCTTAGTTTCGTTTTTCTTTTCGTCTTTTTTCTTTTTTGTTTTTTCTTTTTCTTGGTCGATGTGGTACTATCAGTAGTTTGGTCAGATTCATTTGAAACATCTGCTTCTGAGGTATTTTTTGGAGCAGGTCTCTTTTGTGCGGGTGTAGTTGAATCTTCTTGTTGTTGCATTTGTATATCTGTGGATTCTGATTGTGATTGTGGGATTGCTTGGGGTTGTGGTTGTGCCTGGTTTGAGGTTTGTACAGGTGTTTGCTGTGCCAGTGTTGTAATTTTTACAGGATTTGGTTGTTGAAAAGAGGGTAGTAAGGATAAATCATTGGTTATTTGTGTGTCTGTGATGTTTTGGATACGTTGATTATCTGTTTGTTTGCATTTGTTTTCAGGGTGTCCGTGTGCGTTGCATTTTTTACATATTATTGTGTCCGACGTAAGGAAGATTAGATGTTTTGTGTTTTCGTGTTCTATACCAATGGTTTCTGGAACTTTTGTTTTATCGTTTTCTGAGATGTAGACTTGTCGTCTAAAACTCAGAATGTGTTCATATCCTCTTAGTTCTTGTAATCCTGCTCTAAGATTTGTAATTGGTGATAGAATTCTAATATTAAGAGATTGGAGGGCCTCTTGTAATTGTTGTTGTGGTATTGATGGGCATACGTTTGATAATATTAATCTTATAGATGGTGTAATATATCGTCTTAGTTCAGTTGTTTGATTTTGTACTGATATTTTTTTGTGGTTGATTACAAGATTATCAACTAATTCTTTGTTTTTTAGAAAAATACATATTCTCTGGTTTGATATTCTGGATACGTGTGTAATGTTTTCTGGGTTGATAATATTTCCTATTGTTAGAACATATTCTTTTATTGGTATTTCGTTTATCGCGTTTATTATTATTGCTTGGTCTTTTCTTGGATAAATAATATTCGCCTGTTTAGCACGTTCTGCGTACGTTAGTTGTGTATTGGTGGTATTTTTACTCCCTTCTCCGGGGTCGGTTTGATACATCAAGGACATATCGGTTGACATTGGCGCTTAGCTAAGACGCACACCATTCAAGGAGATTGAATGTGCACAACTAGTGCCTCTCGTTGTAAGATGGCGCTGCTAGCTTCGTTGTTTATGAAGGTAGTTTTTAGGTTAAAATGGATCTATTTTTAGAATTTAGATGATAAGGGTATTTATGTAAAAGGATGCTGAGATAATAGTGTGGGATGAGTATTTTATATTTATGGTTATGGTAATGATGGGTATGTAATATATAGTATATAAATACCTTTCAGTATTTGGTTTTATTTTGGCTCACTAAATGACAACTGTTTTCACCTTTAATTGTCCTTTAGAACTCCCAATTTGTATTTTAAATATTATTTTTGTAAAATTACAATCGTTATCGTTATAATAAATACTATTATTTCAATGCTGTAACCGGAGCTACAACATAATTTTAGTAAATTAGCTATTGGCAAGTGTAGAATTTCTGTCCGAAACATATCTAACAGATCCTGAAAGAATATTTTATATAAAACCAATAGGGAATAAGAAAACAGAAATCTGCGATGATATATATTATTTTTTAAGTGTCACTTAATTGAAAAATATCGAATCGAACTCATGACAGCAATGTTATTTCTACGTTTAACAACTTGATTTTGATTCGATATTGTCTATTTAAGGAAAACTTAAAATTTAAGTGAAAGCTGCGCAATTTTGGAATGCAATTTTATATTTAAGATCTTGAGATTGACTTCAAGTTCGATAATGAGCTTTATTATACCACTGGTAACTTAATAAACTGAACTTTTTTATTTTTATTAAAATACTATCCCGGGAAAAGAATTCTAGTAGAAAAATAAAAATAACATTTAAACGATCGTTATTTTTTTTTATTATTATAAATTATTCAAATTATACCAAATTTGGTGTTAATTTAAAGCTCTCGGGGAGATAAGTTTAGTAAAAATGTAAAAAATGATATTTATGCGATATTCGATAAATTGTTTCTCCAAAAATTATTCAAATTTTTTCAAGTGTATTATCAAGTTAAAGCTCTATAGGAAAAAAAACTAATCGAAGAATCAATTTTTAAACGATAACCATCTGTTTTTACACATGTTATTCAATTTATGCCGAAGTTGGTATCAAACCTAAATATTTCGGGGGGAAAGATAGATTTATTTAAATTATGCTGAATAAAGCATGTTATTAAAACTTATAATCGGAGAAGTACTGTGTTGGCCACAAAAGATTTTTTAATATAAAATAAATAAATAATTTGTTTTAAGGAAAATGTTAGTGAAACAAACTGTTACCACCGATGTCACCAGGAAGTACCAGATTTAAAAAAAAATCATATTTTCACACCGTGTTTCCACTAATCGTCATATTGTATTGTGTAGTTTTGTAAAAAAAAAAGTTAAAAAATACGGTGGAGGAGTCTATAGGGAGTAAATACTGTTGAATGGTAACCAGCAAAATTAAAAATAAATAAATATTTGGAAGAGTCTTCAGTTTATAGAAAATACTTTTTTCCATCATCTTTCATTTGATCAAACTATGGTATTAGTTACACATAAATTTATTGTTATATAATCTTCCATAGTACATACCCGAGCTCATACCTTACGCGCATGAAACGACAAAACCACTTTCATTGCTTTGTTTTACGTTCATTGTCTTCGTATTGCAATTCTCTAGGATTGATTGATCACGTCCGTCATCAATTAGCCATTCGGTGGGCTATAAACACCGGCGAGTGGTTCAGCGGCGTCGGCAGGGGGCGGACACTGGGCGCCGTGGCCGTTCGTCCCGCAACTTTACGGCCTTCTTCACCGCAAACCGGTAAATTTCCACAAGAGCGCGTCGTTGTAC
Source organism: Agonum fuliginosum (assembly GCA_947534325.1). NCBI lineage: Eukaryota > Metazoa > Arthropoda > Insecta > Coleoptera > Carabidae > Agonum > Agonum fuliginosum. Next base: position 22,135,238 of record OX384041.1, read on the forward strand.
AGCACGAAATATGGTGGAGGTCCCTGGCGGCGTCGTGGCGGCTGGAGACTACAGACACATGACTTTCTGAGAACGACGACGGGTGGGGTATGTGTGTGTGGTGAAGGGTTAGGGTGTTTATGGTATGTGTGTAATTTATAAATATGTTGGAACTTTGCGGTTGTTAATAAATAAATAAAATCATTGGAATATCTGTTCAAAACTTTATTAAATCACTACAAACCAGCGTTTTGAGAAGTCAAAACCAGGAATGGAAACCGAAACCGTAACCGAAACAGTTTATCTAAAAAACCGGAAAACGTGGAAACGAAAAACTTTATTCGAAACCGAAATTTAGCAAGCAAAACCTTATTTATTTATGGGTTACCGTTTTATATATTTATGTTTTTTTATTAATTAAGTTGAAGAAAATAAATACCTACCTTACTTAGAAGTTCTATATATTTTAAATTGTTCATTATACTTAATGTCGCCGAATTGTAGAAAAAGTAGATCGACAGTCTTTCATATATTCCCCAAATTTAAAAATATTTACTATGCATTTACAATGTTAAATAATCTATATGTTTATTAACATATTATTTTTTGCTGTTATAAATAATGATAATTACTAATACCTAAAGAGTTCTTTAAAACTGAAACCGTGAAACCCTTTGAATAATATCAGTACCTATACCGAAAACTGTTTCTGTCTTGAAACCGAAAACCATACCTATGGTCAAAACAAAAATATTATAAAGTGTAACATTTAAAATAGACATAAAATCACACAGTTATCAAGTACTAACTCAGGTACCTTCATGTTTTGACGATTGTGTGATTTTATGTCTATTTTAAATGTTATAATATTTATGTTTTGACTCCTTTACCCAGAACCCAGATGAAAACCTCAGTAAAGGTCAAAACGTTGGTCGGAGTATAGTTTTTGACTGATAATCCAGCGATGTTATTTATTTATCATCATAGGTACCTGGAACTTGCAGTTGTAAGTCTTAATAAATTTAATTTTTTTTACTTTGTATAAGAAGTGTCGTATATCACCTGGGTGAGATTTGTCGGCATATTGCACAAAATTTTTTACATTAGGATTTAAGTGCATACGAGTACTTTATTTTATAAAATTTTATTAATAGTATTGTAATCTAATCTTGAGATTTTGACTCAGACTCCACTGAACATAATGAAACATAGTTGGAAGTTCGAGACTTGAATAGCCTGAAGCAGTAAAATTATTGTCAAATATTATTAAAATCTAGTTTTGCCTATTATCGACGCCAAAATTAGGTACTTTGTCTATAGGAAAATTAAATATATTTATTTAAGGGCACGGTAAAAAATGTGCTTGTGCTAACAACCGCAACACGCTCTCTGTGGGCGCCACCAGTATATTATATACCAGCCGCTAGAGATATCAAAATTTACTTCCATGTGGGCTCGGCCTAGGCCATTCGTGTTCGTGACTCGTGAGTCTTCGTGATACGACCGAGAGTGCTCATTCTGCTTTATAGGGATGCGACGGAGAAATTATCTGATGATAGGTTTTGAATTGTTTAAGTATTATATTTAATATAAACTGAAATGTCACCAGTTAGAAGACCAATGGCTAAAAGTCACCGAATATTTAAAAAAATCTTCAAAATAATAAACGTTAGCTTTTGAAAACGGAAAGAAATGAAAAATATCAAATAACTTGAAAATCAGTACCTACCTACCTAATTAATAGAGTTGCGCTTTTAGTATTTTTATTTTATGAGCCAGAAGAATTTTAATTGAACTTGACCTAATTTACTTATTAAGTACCCCTACCTAAATTATATTTTTAATGTAGGTACCTAAATCGTATTTTTCAGATTTTATTAGGTATTCTTTATTTGTTAATTTTCACAAATTTACCTACAATTTGTAATTTAGAAGTTGTCAAATTTTAAGTTCAACAAAATTATTAAAAATTTACAACCTTAGAATACTTTTAGTACCAAATTTAAGATATTTAGTACATCTAAAACCAGAATTATTATAGCCTATTTATGTAGGTACCAATTTCTGCAAATTTTTCAACAACAAAATCCAATCACTACTAATAACATTGTTGTCAACAATCAAATTCTTGCGATCGGCGAAATATTTATTCTGGTTAGGCGTTAGGGAAGGAAGAAAAGCGGGACAGGGATGCGCTCACTCAATCGCTCAATAGTAATACATTTACATTGTTGATTGTCATAACTATCAAAACAGTTACTTGCGTATTGTGCAGGGGAACATTATGCAACAAGCACCCATAATAACAAAAAATATAGTACATTAAAAGACTACACTAGCTATTAGTATAACTAGAATATTATGCGATTTATAATATCGAGGATATTGCTAAGCGACGAGGTAAAACCGAGTCTCTTTGAACATGCAAGGGGGCCTCGCATGTAGTCGCGTATAATCAACGACAGCGATGTTAAAACAAATCAACAATTTTATGTGTTAATTAGCTGACAATTTGCATATCATGAAAGGTTTTGATGTTATTATGGTTGTATCTAACATATTCGTAACTAAAGAACTACGAGTACCTAAGGTATTATAAGTAACTAATGTATTATGTTGTTTATAATTATTATCAATACATTTAGCATAATAAAAGGTAATAACAGTTGATAATACGATTAAAATTATTAATTATTATAACAATGAGATAAGTACTGCGAAATACTTTTAAAATATACCTATAGCTTCATTTTTGAAATCGTATACACTATAGTATTTTTATTATATTATTATTTTATTATTATTATTATTATTATTTATATTATTTTTCATTTATTACGTACCAAAAAAGAAACGGAGCAGTAAAAAAAACTAAATCGCTATTTTTATATCACTTGTATTTTTTAAATTATAGCATAGACCTGACTCATAATGCATAATGAACACATGAATAATCCTTACTTGATTTGAGTATATAGGTACATTTTGCATTATTCCATATTTCTTTGTTTTTGAGTAGGTAAACAGTAACCTGGTCAGATGAAAATGCGTAATTTCTGACAAGTTTAAAACAAAAATTATACTTAGTCCAAATAGTTATTTGTCTCTTGTCTGTGAAATGATTGTTCAGTGCCCGAGTGAAATAGGCCGAGGCTAAAAAATTCTCGAGGACACTAAACACATTTCGCAGACTAGTGTAAATATGTTTTATCTACGACTACTATGAAAAGTTTATATTTATGCTTTCAATTATTGTCTACATTTTGCACTGTTCCATATTTCTTAATTTTTTAGTAAATAGGTCATATTGTATTGAATTTTTGCTATAAATGCACTGATTACTGATTACCTAATTTTTTTATTTGGATGTAATATTGAAATTAATAAAAAATTTAATGCTATCCAAATTTAAACAAATATTTTATTTTATTAATAATATTTATTAGTAGTTTCAATTCGATACTTTTTCTTTTTCAATGACAGACTGGCACTTGCAAACAATAGATGAGACGATGAGAGTTCTGAAGTCGCGACTGGCGACTCGGGAATCTTGTACATTCGGAGATAAAAATGTTACAATGAAGTTAAATAAAAATTATTTTATGTTCTATTTCTATTACTTCTTTATTCATCGTTGCATTTATAAACATATTTTATTTCAATAAATAACCTATAATCGAGCCTATAATACCTGATTAATTTGTTAGTTATGTTCAAATATGCAGCAGTGATGCAGTGCACAATTTTAAATTTCGTTTGCTAGCTATTTGTTATATACTTGAACAGGCGGAGTTACTTTTCTAGCGCGGTATACAGTTTAGATAACCGTGTGAGCGACACAGCTAGGTGCGGTAAAACGCTGAACTATATTTACATTACAGTCTTATGGAGAACTCAAAACTACTTAATTTTAAGACATACTAGATAAAGTTAATGAACGAACTTTAAATAATATGAATCTTCATGTTTTTCCTCAGGATCTAAAGGTAAAATTTGTACATAAAACGTTTTTAAATCAAGAGAAAAGTGACTTTGAAAATGACCATTTCGGATACTTTTTAGTTTTATTTAATTCTTCAATTATGAACATAAAATGTCGACAAAAAAATACTGTTAAGTCCATCTACACACTTTTATCTTTATTTTAGAATGTTTCGCACAATTATATCTTTAATAATTTTTGAGTAAATTAGGAAGTTTTAAAATACATACATTTTACCGTGCCCTTAATGATCAATGAATAATTCTTCGCTGTTTGAATGATAATTAGAAAACAGTACTGGGAATTCAGCCAAACTTTTGCGATATGAGAACGTCTCCTAGTGTTATTTATTTATTTATAATCAATTATTTTAATATGTTTAAAGAAGCAAATAATTTTTCAAATTGATACCGCTGTAAGTGGCTTATTATTTTAATTGTCTATATTAATATTTAAAAAAGGTGTAATTTTAATATTGTTGCTCCTGATGATGATCTTGATAGGATCGAAACGTTGAGAGTGTGATTGACATAGGCAAGATAAACTCCCTTTTTATTCTTATCGTACTTCGTTGTATACCTACCTTATAAGTACTAACAATAACAACTAACTGCAAAGATTTACACTTCTATACTACATTACATGAAACCTGCAGATTTGCTCTCGTACAAGAGATTTAAGTGCAACAATAAATGCTGGTAATTTATTTATTGACTTAAAGCTATTGTAAACAACAATTTGTAGCAACGAACAAACAATAAATTTTAACCGTTTTATGTTACATAAATGGAAAAAGAACTACAAGTAATGAAACTAAAGAGTAACACTGAATAAACGATACAACAATGAAATTGATAATTATTTTTGATGAATTTTTGCCAAAAAATAAGCGTTCTAACCATTTCACTAATAAGTAGTTACTTACTGTTTTATTGAATACCTACACGAATTTAGAGAAACTTGTTTGGAAATTGTTCATTGTATTAAAACTTTTACAGTTGTCATCATGCATAAATTTGTTTCGTCGTATCAAATATTTTCGTTCAATAGTTTCGATGACAAAAGTTTGACGTTCTAAATTTTAAATGAATCCGACGTAGTCGCCGTCCAAAATCACGTCGCGTATCTGTCAAACGAAAAACTTATTTTGAACTCTTGGATGACACATGAATAGGATAAAGGACACGTTTCATATCAGTTTCTTAAATCTCGTAGAGAATTATAGTCTTGCTGTGACAAATGAACTCTACGAACAGCATCAGCGACGTTAGAGAACACAAGCCATCCTGACTGAAAGACAGTTTTCCTCTTAGGAGTTAGTTATTTTCGGGAATATCCACTTGGCCATTATTAAATAAATCTTTCCATACAGAGACGTCTTTCCGATTTTCTTTTTTAATTTCCTGTCTACGAATTTTCGCATTAATTTCTTAATTCAGTTTGTAAATTAATTAGACCCGTCAGCGCGAAGACTTGAACTCTGCATTTTTGACGCAAATTTAATTACACGAAGATATTTGTACTTTCCTCTCGCAAAGAAATGTAATTAGATTTAAATCATGCTGTTTTAAATTTACGTGAATTACATTACAATTTATTTGTTTACGGACTATTCAGCTTATTGCTCGCGTTGCTACAATATACACAAAAGACAAGACCCGAGTTTCACTGTTCGTTTAGACTAGATGTTTAAACGATTAAAAGGTTTTTTAGTCAAATAATGGAAGATTTAATGTGTTGAAATTTTTAATTTTCATTCATCCATGTATGAGAGTAGGTAAGTGAATGTGAAGTTACCAGAACACAATTATTTTCAAATCTATATTTATTAAAATAAAGTTTTTGCTGTGAGAGTAAAATGTTTTTGGAAAAGGTAACCTACCAAATAATCATTAATTGGGTGTGACTTTCGGTTTCTTTCACTCTCGTTTTCTTACTTAAAAGTAATTAAATTAAACTACTATTAAAGTGTCTTATCTTAATGAATATTTCAATAATTTCAATGTCCATAGCAACTGGGTGGTAATTAGCGATACAAAGCCGTACTAATATTATAGTCTAGTATTGTAATGACTCTTTTACCAAATGTCAAAAACAATATAACATCTTCTGATTGCGAAAAAATCGAACGTAACCAATTATTTTGTTATTTGTTTGTTTGTATCGATCGTGCAAAATAATATTATAAGCGTCGCGAACGATGACGTTAATAAGTAGGTACATTTTTATACCGAATAGATAATGTTTGGAGACTGAGACGTTCAAGAGTTAGGTACTTATTATGCAATCTGATCTGAACGTTTGATTTAAACAACGGATATTTGATTAGTGTTACTAAATCATTATTAATAATAATAATAATAATAATATGAGTTTATTTAACATGATGTTATTTTACAAAAAAAAATTTAGAGATTAATTACATACCTATACATAACATTTTATAAATTCATTACATTTCTTCTTAAATCATGATACATTCGGTTCCTGTTTAATTGCATCAGGTAAAGAATTATACAATTTAAACCTATTAAAATATAAAGAATTTTGTGTACAAGTTTTATGTACTACATTGATTTTTAAATCAAACTTATTCCTTAAATTATAATTTGTACATTCATGTTTAAAAATACATTCCTTAACTTGAATTCATGCATAAGTTTTCGGTATTAATGACTGAAATAATACCTACTTATGTGGATAGACAAATTTAATTATTTTTAGGTAGATACATTATATTCTAAATTATAAGATACGTAAAATAGTACCTAGTACATCTAATTTTTTAAAATAACATTTACATTAACTCATCGGCTTGAAAGTTTTTATAGAAAAGTTCAAAAGAAACAATTATAAACAAAAATTTCGTATAAGAGAAACTAAATAAAGAAGTTGGAAAGAAGCGTGTGTTATTTTATTCTGTGTGACAAGTAAAACTGGAAATTTGAATACAATAAAAACAAAGAAAAACGTGTTTCCAATGGCAAATGTTTCTCCATTCGGCCTTTTGTTTCACAGTGAAAAGACAAAAAACTGCGGAAAAACTTTCACAGAAATATGAAGATACGCAGAGCGGGGCAATACGCTCGACTATATTCGCCGAACTCTGTTCGAAGAAGAGGGTTATACAAAAGAATTTGTGTTCGCATATTACTCTATTATGTCGGAATTTATTTCGCATATATCACGGGCTAGCTTCCTTGTTGTGTCGTTACGCTTTGCCTGTGTTTCGGTTCTTAATACCGAGGCTTCGTTGGTTCTTTGGGGCCCTCCTTGAATATAAGTCGGGAGTGTACCAAGAGTCTCCTGTTTAATAATCACTCTGGGGTTGATAAACGCAAATGGGTCCGCACTCGTGGTGTCGTCATATCCTTTATTCTGTATTTTTTACTATGTAATATGTAATTTATTGCTTACCTTCAAGATATTTTTTCAGTAATACCTTGTTGGTTTAAAATGCGTACCTATTGTAAATTTAGAAACCAACTAACCAATTTATGGGTTTAAATTGAATCCAGAAATTTCTAGTTATTATAAAATATATCTATACATACATAAAATTACGCTATTTTCTTAAAAATGGTTTGCATGGCACAAACCCTAAACCTACTCATGCATTCCACACGTCAAATATATCAATTCATAAGCATTAAACCAGCATTCAACCTTCGCCAAATATTTCTATCCTGACCACCGAAGTATAATAAAGACAGGAGATAACACTCGATTGTTAAACATGTCATATTTTTTTATTCCATGAGCAACTATATTGGATGGGGCGATGGGGGCCACCATAGTCAGTAGTTAGAAGCATATGAATGAAAATTAAATTAAACTACTTGTATTTAATAATAAATTTATTCAATATTGACGTTGCAAACTAATTAATTCATAACATGTTGTTATTATGTCCAAATTAAATAAAATATAATAAAAACCACTTAAATAAAGTTTATAAATACCTATGATAATAGAGGAGGTAATATCTATTTAAATTTTAAACTGACAGGTCGCCACTAAATTCACTGCGGCCCTCTTCACCCTCCCAATTTGATTGTTTCGGAGTAAAATTGTATGACATGGAATCACATACAGAATCAACAGAGTATGTCATCTCCTGTCTTATTATACTTCTTGATCCCGACACACTTGTTTGCCTCGTCTACATTCATTATTCTATTCATTCAAGCTTTCCTATCCTTCCCACTATTAACTTTTCTTTGTCACTCTTGACGTCTTGACATATTAAAAATAATGATCGTCATTTTACTATTATATGTTTCGTTAAATTTGCGAAGACATGTATGATACTGAATAATGTTTTTATAGCTAAGAAACGAAAGCATTTATTTAACATGCTATTCAAAATTATATGTGTAAATAAATTTTATACTCTTACATAAATCTATTCGCTAAATAACACATCACATCCTAATTGTAATGTCTACCTATTTTCTCAAAGGATGCTTGCTGCTTTGTACAAACACAAATTTGCATTGCACACGCTTGAACGACGAACGTTTAATGTACAATATGCAAGCACTTATGATAATCACTTGACTGGATTACGTACCTTGAAACTGTTATGGATTTTATCCCGCAGCTGTGTGAGTACGACTCCAACTAGGTGCAGTAAAGTGACATATATGAGCTGAGCATAGCTATAAGTTCCTGGCTTACATTATATCACTTCGTTATGCGCGGAAGATACAGCGTTCGTAGGACATATTTTGCTTTGTTGTCCTGACGAGTTGAGGAAGAGTATGTCGTGCGAGTGAAGAATAAATAAGCTTTCAAGACAAGAAACATTGTAGTTTATAATTAATACATCTATTATAATTTAGAAGAGTTAGTAATGTGGATTTCCTTTGTTCCTTTTCCAGGATTTAATCACGTTTATGCACGGTCATATCATAATTTGACAGTTATACACGAATTTCTTTGATATAAACGTTACTTTATAGCCCACGGATCACATTATAGCGCAGTGCGCCATAAAAGCTTCTTTTCATCCGTAATACATAAATAACTATTATATCATGATGCATTATTGATGTTAATTATATTTATATTTTTACTTTAGTGTACCTACTCGTTTCCATATTTTGTCATTTTTTGTGTAGCAATAACTGTAGATGATTTAACTTATGTTGACAAATCTACAAAGTAGGTATGCTTATGCAATAACAAAAGAAATTAGTTCAACACCAGAAAATAAAATTTCAGAATACCAGGAAAATGCATGCACGATTATCTGCATGAAAATATTCATTCACAGGAAATTTCAAATCTAGAATTTTATATTTGTCATAAATGCAAACACAGGAAGAAGCAAATCTAGAAAAGCTATAGTTCCACATACTCTGAACTCAATAATGGTATTGGGTTAAATCTAATTTATGTATCCCTCTTGTGTTGAAGAGACAAACTTGTATTCTAGAAATGCATTTTCCTGTGTTTGTATCCTCCTATGTTTGCATTTATGCCAAATCTATAATTCTAGACTTGCATTTTTCTGTACATGAATCATGTACACTTTTAAGTATATTCTAGAATTTTGTTTTCTGGTGTTGAACGGCCACCCCAATAACAAGATTTTCAGAGCTATATTTCATGTAAGTCTACCTATTATCTATGAAACGTGTATTAATTTTTTTTTTCTAAAAATGGAACCTTATTAAAGGTGGAGCTCTGATACAGATAATATTTCGTGTTATATAAAAAATTACATTTAAGAGGAAAGTTTTAATAGACCGTAGTTTAAATTCTGATAATGATCTAGATTTTCTCTACTAATTTTGAAATAAGTAATAGTGAAACTAATTTTTTTAACCCCCATATAATAGAATGTTAAGTTTTGAAAAACAATACTGCATTTTTTCTTTAATGATTAAATATTTATCTATTATTTTCTAACCAAGTCGCTGGCTAAATACCTATCTTTTATATAAACAAAGATGAAAGCCACAAGGAAAAAAATCTGCTCTGGCCAGTACACGACCTTTCGCCTAATTCTGCTTATTCTACTAATCTAATAAATAGTTTTACTTACATTTTAATAGTTTCATGTTCATGTAATATGTAAACGATAATGTAAACCAAGATGCAAGCAAAAGATGTCAACTGTGTCACTGTCATAATAATTCAAATTTTGAGTAAAAACAAATTTCATATCATGGACAACAAGATACTGGTACTTAGTTGCACTTTATTTTATTGCTAAATACTACCAGATTCAGCAAATTGATTTAAAATTAACTGTACTCATAGATAATTATATTATCTTTTATTTTTAATTGCAAAAATTGTCATAAATAAATAATGTACCAATTTATTTAAGAAAAACTATATCAAGTTCCAAAAAGTACTACTTCCGGTTTTCGGATTTCTACCAAAATCTTATCCGGTGTTAAGATCCTTATTAAAACCTTAAATATGAAATTTGGTTATTAAAGGCTTGATACTTTTTACGTTATCGTGGACGAAAAATCGTCACATAATTCATACGTCCATACGCACACACACACACACACACACACACACACACACACACACACACACACACACACACACAGACATCATCGGGAAAATATTAAATTCGTATTCTAGAGACCCTGAAACGTGCTTATCTACTAAAAACTCATACTCGAAAATTTTGACCCATTACAATACCTCTCTTATTGAATATGAGGCGAGAGGAAAAATGATTAAATAACTATTTCAATGAGTTAATTTACGATCATATTATTGTATTTAATGATCTACCTAATGTGAATTTTACGAGTATCTCTAGGAGTAGCGGAGTACCTGCATAATCGTAATTAAACGTTGGTCAAAATTGAAAGTTGATTTTTAATTTTAATTTAGAAAAATTATGTCCCAATAAATTTCATTCAATATCCATAAAAATAGCGACAAAGCAGTGATACGTCTGCAGGGCAAAATGGCGAATGGTGGAAATTAATAGAAGTTACAAAAGTTGAAACTCACGTAAAGTTAACGACGCAGTCAAACGAATAGCAACAAGCAATTGAACGCGGAAGAGCAAAGTTAATTGAAGCCGGGGAAACGATTGCTATGTGGCAATTGTACATGTACAGTTACGTACCCCATTTTGTATTGTGTAGGGTGTAGTTCTTCACCCCCACTACTCACCCCCACTACTATAGCCAATATATACCCCAAGATTTGTATTAGGGTAAGAAGTCGACTCACAGCTATTGAGTGTTAACCATATAACAAGTATATTCGTGTTGATCAATAAAGCTATTACAAATATCTAATCTTTTATTCAACAATCCAACAACATTCAACCTCTCCAGGGGTTAACATATGGTCCTTCGAAGCCGAATCGTAGCAGCCATCTATGGTATTCTAAGTTCACGATCATCAACATTGTTGGGAGTCATCAGGTTAGTGGCTTTCTTTAAATCCTCTTGCAATCAATCCCTGATCGTTATTCCTTCTTCAAGTGCTTTGGTGCGCACTGATTGTTTGGGCATTCAGTTTATTTGGGAGGTGGTTTTTTGCGATCTATAATTTCATTCATATTCTTTGCATTGTGCAAGTATAATTCTTTAATCAGTCGTAATTTGTGTCCGTAAAGTATTCTAAATATTATTTTATTAAGTTCAGTTGTTTTGTATTGAAGATGACTCGAATTGATGAAGTCAGAAACCATCTTGTTACTATTCATGAAAAAATAGCACGTTTGGAAGTCTATATTGCAAATTTTAATAGTGCGAATACTAGTATCAGTCGTTTGAAAGCGCGTCAGGAAATTCTTGAAGCTGTAAGGAAAGAATTCGAAGAAACCCAGTATGAATTAGAAACTCTTGATAACAAGGCGGAAGCAAGAGCCAAATATCGGGAAGATAGGATTGAATTTGAAAACAAATATTGCGATCTAATGGGTGACATAATGGATATTATTCATAAATCTGAAAATAAAAATGTTCTTAACTCTACCGCATCATCTCCAAATTTCGCTAACAAAGAGTCGCTTCCTAATCTGCCAATTCTAAATTTAAAAACTTTTTCTGGGAATTACAAAGACTGGACTAATTTCGAGAATTGTTTCAAATCCGTTATTGACGAGAACAGTTCTTTAAATAATAGGCAAAAACTACAATATTTGAAATCCTGTCTGCGCGATGAGGCATTAAGAGCAATTGAATCTTTAACAATCGAAGACGAAAATTACGGTAAATCATGGGATATTTTAGAAAAACGTTTCAAAAATACTCGATTAATTGTCCGTGATCATGTTATGTCCATGATCAACGCCCCAGTTATAAACAAATCTTCTCATTCCTCGCTCCGCGAACTACTGGATACTATTATTACAAATATAGCTGCACTTAAGACATTAAAAATTCCCGTAGAAGCATGGGATGCTTTAATTGTCCCTATTATCACCGAAAAGTTAGATTTTAGTTCAAAAAGGGAGTGGCAATCTTCTTTAAACAATAGTATTCCAACTTATAGTCAGTTAATTCAATTCCTAGAAAAACGCGTTATGGTACTAGAATCATTAGATAGCATAAAACCAGTCAGTCAGTCGTTTAGTCAAAAGTCGGTAGTAAATAATAATAAACGAACGGTAACAAATGTAGCAACAAATGTAAAATCACCTCTTTGTTATGTGTGCAAAAATTCCGAACACTCAATTCGTAACTGCTCAGAATTTTTAGATCTGGATATCCGAAACAGAATTGAAAAGGTCAAACTGCTTAAACTATGTTCAAATTGTTTGAGAAACAATCACACTACGTCAACTTGTCGAATTACAACAAAATGCCGTACATGCAATAAAAAACACCACTCCTTATTGCATATTATTGAAAACTTAAATGAATCTCAAAATCAGGACAATGTAGTAACTACAATTAGTCAACATTCGTCTTCTAAATCTCTTTTACTCGATAGTGTTTTGCTAGCAACAGCTATAGTGTTAATTAAGAATCGTAAAAATCAATATATTCCATGTCGCGTACTATTAGATCCGGGTTCAATGTCGAATTGTATCACAAAGTCCATGTGTGAAAAATTGGATTTAAAGTGTATTACGGAGAATATTGAAATTAAAGGTTTAAATGGCACCACGAGTATCGCGAAAGAAAGCATTCTTGTCGACATCAAATCAAAATACAATCCTTTTGTTGCAAATCAACTCAAATGCATTGTTGTAGAAAAAATTACCGAAAACTTACCATTAGTTACCGTGAATCCATCCATGTTGCAAATTCCAAGAAATATTCAACTGGCGGACCCGACATTCTACGAATCTTCAGGTATAGATCTGTTACTTGGAAGCGGTTTATTCTGGTCATTGTTATGTATCGGGCAAGTTGTTCTACAATCAGGACTAGTCTTACAAAAGACTCATTTAGGCTTTATTGTTGGGGGTCCTTATCAAATCCCAGAATTATCAAAGTTTCCTGTAATAAAGTCTACAATGTGTAATTTAGTCTCATCTACTGGTATTTCTCTGGCACTAGAGGAAAAGGTCGCTAAATTTTTTGAAATCGAAATGGCTGGAATAGAACCAATTAAAAAACAACTGCTAACTCCTGAAGAATTAGAATGTGAAGATCATTTTGCTATTAATACAATTCGTGATATTAATGGACGCTTTTTAATAAAGTTACCAGCTAGAAATAATCATGTTAATGTCGGTGAATCAAAAAACCTGGCAATTAAACGTTTTTTAAACCTTGAAAGAAAGTTTTCCAAGGATGAGAACTTTAAGATCAATTATTCAAATTTCATACATGAATACCTCTTATTAGGGCATATGGAACGAATAGATAATATTCCGGACAAACATTTATTTCTCCCTCACCATGCAGTTTTCAAAGAGTCCAGCACTACGACCAAGCTGAGGGTGGTATTCGACGCGTCCGCGAAAACATCTAACGGATATAGTTTAAATGACAATCTAATGTGCGGTCCAGTCATACAACGCGATTTATTTTCAATCCTTTTAGAATTCCGTACATTTCAATATGCTTTAAATGCTGACATAGCTAAAATGTATCGTCAAATTCGAGTCACTGACGAAGACGCAAATTATCAATTAATTGTATGGCGTAACAATACAAGTGAACCAATACAAACGTATCGTCTATCAACGTTAACATACGGAACAAAACCCGCTAGTTTTATTGCAACTCGTTGTTTAAAAGAAATTGCTGAAATCAATTCAGAAAAATTTCCAAGGGCTAGTCACGCAATTAAAAATCATTTTTACATGGATGACTTATTGACTGGCGCTAACTCCATTTCCGAATTAATTGACATAAAAAAGGACATAATTTTTATTCTTAATCAAAGTCAGTTCGAACTTAGAAAATTTTATTCAAATGATATAGCTATCTTATCAGAAAACTCCAATGAGAATTCAAATTCTAAAGTTGACTTAAACAAAAATGAACAAACTAAAATTTTGGGTTTAGCGTGGAACTCAAAAACAGATGCATTAAATTTTGAATTAAATCTAGTTGATACTCCGAAAAAGGTTACGAAACGCATTATTTTATCAATTTCGGCACAAATTTTTGACCCTTTAGGCCTAATTGGTCCTATATTAATGAAAGCAAAAATCTTGCTACAGCAGCTTTGGTCTCTAAAATTGGGTTGGGATGAATCGGTTCCAATGTCCATACATACATCTTGGACAACTTTTTTAAGAGAGTTGAAAAACTTAAAATATGCTACGATACCACGTAAAATAATATCTAGTACATCTATAGTAATGACAGAGTTCCATGGTTTTTCCGATGCATCTCTGCAGGGTTACGGTGCAGCCATTTATTTAAGAACACTTGATAATGAGGGTAAATACGAAACTAATTTAATGTGTGCCAAATCGCGCGTAGCGCCGCTTAAAACAATTACCTTACCGCGACTCGAATTGTGCGGGGCACTATTGCTTTCGCGATTAATTGAAAAGGTGCGTCAAAACGTATCAATAAATTGCACGCGCGAATATTTATGGACTGATTCAAGCATTGTACTTGCGTGGATAAATACACCCGTAAATTCATTGAAAACTTTCGTAAGCCATAGAATATCGGAAATTACCTCATTAACGGAAGTCAAAAATTGGCGACACGTACGATCTGAAAATAATGCTGCTGACATTTTAAGCAGGGGCGCATATCCATCCGATATCATACAAAACTCAGTTTGGTATAATGGGCCTGATTTTTTAAAATTACCGGAAATTCAATGGCCGACTTCGCACTTAAATATTAATCATACTGAATTGCCGGAAATAAGGAATCCTACTATTATATGTAGCACCGCTTCTATCTCAATTGACTTCCTAAGCAGATATTCTCAATTCTTTAAATTACAAAGAATCGTGGCTTGGATGATTCGATTCAAAAATAATTGTAAAAACAGCAACAAAATTCTTAATAGTACTCTATCCATTGGTGAGTTGAATAATGCCATGATAACAATAATTATTATTGTGCAGCAATCCGTATTCAATACTGACTGGCATAGTCTAAGAGAAAACAAACCACTACTAAATAGTTCAAAATTGCTCTCGTTAAATCCATTCATGGACGATCATAAAATAATACGCGTGGGTGGCAGATTAAGAAACGCTCAGATTACCAATGATGTAAAATTTCCTATTTTATTACCAAAAAATCATTTCATAACTAAATTATTAATAAAACAAGAGCACGAACGTCAACTTCATGCGGGCCCCCAGGCCACGTTGGCGGCTCTTCGCCAACGGTATTGGATTATTTCAGCGCGAAACGCTATACGTCAAGTATTACATTATTGTCACCCATGTTTCAAAGTCAAACCTACAGAATCAAAATTTAAAATGGGTGACCTTCCCGCACCCAGAGTAAAACCTGCACGTGCTTTCCTTACAACTGGAATTGACTACGCGGGCCCTATTCAAGTCAAAGAATCACGAGGGCGTGGAAAGCGATTGATAAAAGCCTATATTGTTTTATTCGTTTGTTTTGCAACTAAAGCAATTCACATAGAGATGGTTACTGACTTGTCTACCGAGGAATTTCTCAATGCATTCCGACGTTTCATTAGTAGACGCGGATGCCCTCATGATATTCATAGCGATAACGGTACAAATTTTATTGGCGCAAAGAATGAACTTAAAGAGTTATACACATTCATAAACGAACAGGACAAAGTCTTTGTGACCGAATTGGCAAAATTTAATATAAGGTGGCATTTAATTCCACCCAGATCCCCACACATGGGAGGACTTTGGGAAGCAAACATAAAGTCAATGAAAAGACATTTAAAAAAGGTCGTAGGAAATTCACATCTTACTTGTGATGAGATGTACACGCTGTTAGTGCGAATCGAAGCATGTCTTAATTCAAGACCTTTGATGCCCTTAAGTTCTGATCCCAACGATCTCCAAGTCCTAACTCCCGGTCATTTCCTCATAGGAGAGCCACTAACAACTCTTCCAGAGTACGACCTCAAGGAAATACCGTTAAACCGCCTGTCAAGGTGGCAGTTGGTTGAAAGGCTACGCAGTCATTATTGGTCACGGTGGAGTCGTGAATACCTAACCAACCTTCAAAACCGCTCAAAATGGGTCCACGCCGTAGACAACCAACAACTTCTGGGCGCAGTGGTAGTTCTCATTGAGGACAACTTGCCACCCCTATCTTGGAAGAGCGGGAGAATTTGCGACACCCACCCCGGAGACGACGGCCAGGTACGAGTCGTAAGCGTCAAGACGGCCCAAGGCGTCGTCAAACGGGCCATACGAAAAATATCTATCCTACCGATTGAAGACAATAACTCACAGTGCAATAGCAGTGTTAGTGTTTAAAGCAAAAGAGAAAATCAGTGCTTCAGTTGGTGTTAGTATTAAAACAAAATTAGTATAATAGTTTAACTTAAAACAAAAAATATATGTATTGTATTGCAATATGTGTTACATTGAAACTTATAGTTCAAGGGGGGCAGTATGTACAGTTACGTACCCCATTTTGTATTGTGTAGGGTGTAGTTCTTCACCCCCACTACTCACCCCCACTACTATAGCCAATATATACCCCAAGATTTGTATTAGGGTAAGAAGTCGACTCACAGCTATTGAGTGTTAACCATATAACAAGTATATTCGTGTTGATCAATAAAGCTATTACAAATATCTAATCTTTTATTCAACAATCCAACAACATTCAACCTCTCCAGGGGTTAACAGTACACACAACGTTAAATAAACAAGAAACGATTTAAAAGCAATAATATGGCTATTATAGGGTACTTTCTCACACTACACTTGAAGAATTCAATACTTGCTGGTATACATTACATGCTTTTCTAATTGCCTTCTGCTAGATTTACTCAAATTTGTTTGGTTAATTTATCTTCTATTCATTTATATTACTTTGTTGTGCCACATGTAGTATTTTTTCTAAATCATTTATTTTATCGCACCTTTTTACAGGTTATAAATCGAAAAGAGCCATTATTTTCATATCGAAAGTATGATGGCGTTAGATAGTGAAAACTCTTGGAAAATCACCGCAGTTTTAAAATGATGAACACGAGTATCATAAATAAAGTATTGTACATAAAAGTGATAAACTTTAAACGTACAGAAAAAATATGGTAGTAGGAAATTGCTGAAAGTCTTGTAAGAGCTGAAGAACAGAAGATTTTCTTGTTTATAAATATTGATATTATATATTCTATATTCATATTAGGACATCAGGAGAGGTTTTATAATTTTTTTTCTCGGACACCGCATCGAGTTGACAATAAGTATGCTAGTAAAGTAGTCAAGTTGGCGTTGTGTATAGGAAAATAAACTAATGTGTCTGGCGAGTCACCATAGAGACATAACCGTGTTGGTTCAAATCTCGAAACTAATACTATACGTACTATTTATATTTATACTTATGTGATAAATAAAACGAGAGAGAGGGATGCGATATGTTAGGAACGAATACTAAACAGGGTTTTGTAGGGCCTGGCCAGTTTTATTAAACTAACAAAAACATTGTGAAGAATATGACACACAACACACGACACACACTATATAAAATTTATTTACAAATACTTCCTAGTTTATATTTACAATACTAACTAAAAAAGCGGTATATAACGAAAAACACTGTAAATCTGAATGCAATTGAGAGTCACACACTGACTCGACAGACTATTATAGCTCTCGTAATTACTTAAGTGTACCAAACTTATGGTAACGGAACTAACTTAAAGCTCCTGTACCGGTTTGAGTCAGACGAACACTGAGTCTGTACGTAATTGATCGAAACTTATTGTGAGAATTCATTTTCTCACACATGTTAGCCAGACCACGATCATCTACTGACTTTACATAAAGTCAAACTTAAACTTTACTCGGGAATACATTTTCTCGAACGATGACCCACTGACTGGTTATATTTTCTCAGTCTTCATGAGTAAGCTGCGTATTTGGATCACCACCTGCAATAATACATTTATCTTCAAGCATAAACAATAATAACCAAACCAGGGACTAAAAACGAAAAAAAATATGGTCGTTTTCTATCACAACGAAAACGGAATATTTCGTTTAAAAATACGTAAATATTGTAGCGAAATATAAAATAGGTACTCATCGAAATCGAAAAAAACAAAGATCAACAAACACTTGCTTGCTATTTGTTGAGAAAGAGTGAAGTATCTAATAGAGTGGCTTTATACAGAGTGTGGCTAACTTCAGTAAAATTGTATTTGAGTAAAATAATATGTTTGGATATATATGTACATGAAGAGTTTTAAAATTTGATACTGGATTAATTTTTGAATTTCATATTGCTACAGTTAAACATTATTTAATTCCATATTTTTAGAGTATGAAACCATGGCTACTTGTTTGCAATATAGCGCCTATGGTCACACTCTTTTTACATATAGGTAGTGATACTCTATAAAGTTTTCTTAAAAGTTGGCTAACCTTTCTGTTACAGTATAGATAAACGTCAAATCCAGTGTGATTATCGATTATGAATCGTAACTATAGCTCATGTTAACAGAACACAGAAGAAATCACCAGTTACATCCATTATAAACCAGCCTTAAAAAGATAAAGTATAAACCAAAAGAGCGGTTACACAAGAAGAAAAATATATGTTGTATGATTGATATTTTCTATTTTGAATAATTTTTCGCCTTATTGGTAATTAACACTCGCAATTTAAACTCAATAATAAAAATAAAACCTAATTTCCCCGATATTACCCTACACATTCATGGCAGTGAGGAACAGTGGAGAGAAAGTGTTTGGCTGGTAACCGCAGCACGGCAGTCAGAGTCAGACCGCCTCGCCTAGCAGCGGTAGTTCCTGGGGGAACTCTAACAGCCAGGCGCGATATTATATTTTAACGAGTTTTTACCCAAGGATAATTGGGCCACAGGAGCGCTGTACATTTACGTAAGATACATACGTCACCTGGTATTAGAAGAGGGGTCGTTGCCTGCTGGTGTTATACGCTCTGTAGTCTGTACGAGGTAGGAATAGAGTTGGAAAATGCCGAGAAAATACTAGATAGGTACTTCATGTTGGAGGTATTAAACTTGTTTTGTGACTAGTTTATTTTATTACCTAATCCGTGTGCAAAAGTTTGGTAGGTATGTCCTGGGTATGCCCGGCTATGATGTATACCTCTGGAATGTATTATTTTATTTGGATAATATGTTTTTCCCTTTTTCTAAAGAATTACAGTGGGATTCAGTTTAAACTCCCAATAAAGTATTTAGCGTAGGTATTCAATTTTCTATTCCAGTTCCACGATCCTCGATGTTGAGAGGATGTAACCCTATGCCAAGTAAAGCGGTAACAAAGCAGGTGATCGAATATCTCACAAAATTTTCGCGCTTTGCAAGATAAGTAGATCAAACGAACTTACCTGTAAGCAGGGTTGGCAAAAAACATGTTTTTTTATTTTAAACAAAAAAAACTGTTTTTTTTTGTTTAAAACTGTTTTATTTGTATAAAACGTGTTTTTTACTGATATAAAAAAACATGTTTTAAACACACAAAAAACAATGTTTTAATCAGCAAGGAGTTCTGAAATATGCATCATTACGCACTATGGCGATAAATATGCTGGGGATTCCCCTACCTATACTTATTATTATGGCTATGGGTGACAACAATAGTGAGAAACAGTGTATGCTACAGGTATACTATTATTAGCAATATGAACTTTGTTTTGTTACGTAGATAAAGTATTAAAAATGTTTAAAACGTGTTTCAAATATATGTTTAAAACGTGTTTTAAACAAGTTTAAAACGTGTTTTAAACAAGTTTTAAACATTTGTTTAAAACGAAATGTTTTAAACGTGCCAACCCTGCCTGTAAGTGAAGTTCGATCGAAATTATAATACGAGCCTCGCTCTCGTAATTACAATATTAACAACGTAGTAACGCCTGCCTGTACGATTATGCCACAATGTTTAAATTAAATTAAAAATACTTAATCGCTTATGTCACTATCTTCCAATATACTAGGTAGTCCATTTACAACTGTTCATTAGGAAATCTGACGAACCAGTGGAATGTTATATGTTTGGAACTCGGTTTGGAACGAATTTCGTAAACAATCTCCTCATACCCAACTTCTCAATCAAAATGGAATGTGCCGATCCAATGCGTAATAGCACCTCATTCTTAAGTTCTCAGACAGTAATACGAACTTGACAAATGACAATTGTCATTTTGGTGTATTGAGGATGTACCGAGACGAGGTTCGCTGTCCACTGACGTGCGATCAATTTGAAGCGGTTGTACCACTTGCTTTTCGGATAATGCTCAAAGCATCGTCTTCGAAAAACTATTGAATTTTCTAAAAAACTGTCACTTTAAATTAAAAGTTCCAGACCTTCAAGTCAATTTTAATTCAAAGAAATGTCTTCAGCAATATAAATAAATCTCTAGGATATTTCGATACACTTTTGCTTAAATTTCAGCAGAACTTTTCTAATGTGTGTTAACGAACTTGTCAGCTACTGTACAGTGTACACACCTGACTGGATTCCAATTTTAGTTATCAGAATCACAGTTGATCACTTCAGCTATTATATTTTAAATTGTGTTATTGCCTTATGCCTGGAATAACGACTATTGTTTTTTAAACATAATTAAATGTTGCTTATTGGCAATATTAATGTTCTATAAACAAGAACGAAATAAATGATTTCAATATTATGAACAACATTGTGTAACCTAAAATATGAAGGTGAAAAACGTAAGAGACTGTTCGTTCTGGTGTGCGATTTGATTCGGTTCATTTAGTGATGATATTCAAAGATAGCAAAGCTCGTGTCGCTTCCTCGCACATGCATGCACTTGTAGCATCACACACTCACATCATTCTTCTGTTCGATCCTGGAACTCAAGCCTCGATTGCTGCAGTTTCCCGGCCGTTCTGCCGTTCCACCGTTCGTTCGCCTATCGGAATATCTGCCCGATTCCTTTCATCCGAGCCATTTAACAAGCGCTCGAGACGCCTTTCACTTCACGCCGCGACGTCTGATGTCTGTGAATATGGCGATCGCTTGTAATGTCGCCCGCCGCGGTGCTCTGATGGACCAGATGTTCAGCTGTTGAACTCTTGATGATCGGGGTGGCGGTGCTAAGCGATGCGGTGTTGTTTACTGATAGGGTTTTCCTTACATACAAGCGATTTGACACGTGCAATTATTGTTAAATTCACACAGTATTTGCACGTTGTATGTAATATGATATCTTTTCTAAACAGCAACACTGAATTCAGTTACAGCAACCAATTAAAAATAGATGTGTTCAGAATTCATAATGATAAATACATTATTTATTTGGGTATAGTTCTGTATGTTTTTAATTTATTTATACAGCGTATCTCTAAACGTTGTATAAATAAATAACGCAAATAAATAATTTATTTATCTATTTATCTAATAGTTTATATAATAGACCGTCAGGGTTGGAAGGAATCTAACATCAAACTGTTCTGAAGTTTACGGGTAATTCTAATAGTCAAATAAATTTTCTGAATTGCTAGTCATCATAATGCCTGTGTTATAGTTATTCAGTATTTTCATCACGCCGTCAATGTTAAAGTGCCAAACTTACTTATGTGACGTCACTTTATATAATCATAATTAATTCCAGAAAACACGTACGTTACAATAAGGTTATCATCTTTGATTATTTCTATGAAAAGTTTGCTGAAAAACTTCTCTACCACTACAGGTCTCGTAATTATTTCATATCTATCGTTTGAATTTTCTGTTGTATTTTGGTTTATTTCTCATTATACATTTTGTATTCAAATCACGTCAGTCATCTCCATCTCCATCTCAAGTTGCAAATAAAATATTTCAATAAGTCAATTTCTAACTTTGGTTTTGAAATCTATAATACTTACAGGTTTTGCATACACGGCTATAGAATGAAATTACAAAACGCCTTTCGATATTTTACATAATACTTTAGAGTTAATTGGTTACCTTTTTAAAAAAGCCATCTTCCGAATAATGTACATTAAAGATGTTATAAGAAAAAAAAATTGTGTATTAGTAAACGTATAAATCAAATTATTTAATGATAAAAATTAGCTACAAAATTGCTAATTGATGTCCAAGTAATTTCACATTTGTATCCATTGATTCACTAATGAATCATGGTTCTATGTTAAATTTTTGTTTAAGGGGCTTTTATCACAGTAAAAAAGTATTTAACAAATTACTCTCAACCACGGTAAACGAGAAGTAGGTTGGGACACTTCCCTATAGTTACCATTATAAACTGCGGTCAAAAATTTTCCTCCAGAAATTAGCTCAATAGATGTCACTAGTGCATTACCCCTCTCGTTTTATCAGCGTTTATCAAAGATATCTATGCACAAATTTGATTTTTATAAAAATTGAATGACAAATTTTCATATTTTGACATTTAATGTCACACTTTGAATAAATGTTTCGTGCCCCAATGTACCTCTGGGTAGGGTACAATCCTGGTAACGAAAAATTCCCACTATGTGTACGTGTACCAAAATTCAGTGAAAGGTTGGAACAGTGGAGGCAAGCTGTATCACTGATAACAAATAAAATTTTAACACCTAAACACATAATATGTGCAAAAAACTTCGCAGAAAATGATATATTAAAACACTGGAAATCAGGAGATGTTAGTATATTTTAGATCTATACATTTGTATTTGAAAATATTAAACAATGTATTTTTTATTATGCAGATTTGTTTCGAGTATAAAATTCCTCGTTTGTCACGTAGTGCAATCCCTACTTTTTTTAATATCAGATGGTGATAATTTCGAGACACAATCAAAATTTATCATTGAAAAGAAAATCTGTTATTTGCTATGAGAGAAACTCAAAATTGTCCAAAAGTTCTAAAATTCCTCGTTTGTCACGTAGTGCAATCCCTACTTTTTTAATATCAGATGGTGATAATTTCGAGCAGTGAATTTCGAGACACAATCAAAATTTATCATTGAAAAGAAAATCTGTTATTTGCTATGAGAGAAACTCATCAAAATTGTCCAAAAGTTCTAACAGTAATCTACGGTTTAGTAATCTTATATGTACTGATCAAAATCCTCCGATAGTGCCAGTCGCAGCTATTATTGATACAAATAATGAAACTAAACCAATTTAGTCATGTTTAAGAAATTTGTCAAAAGTTTGACATTTTTATTGTCAGTTGTAATTAATGAGGTTATCAATATAGATGTTTCTACTGCAT
Source organism: Agonum fuliginosum (assembly GCA_947534325.1). Lineage (NCBI taxonomy): Eukaryota > Metazoa > Arthropoda > Insecta > Coleoptera > Carabidae > Agonum > Agonum fuliginosum. The sequence goes on from OX384041.1 coordinate 22,158,950, forward strand.
CATCCCTCTTCTCACAGCACACTAGAGAGTGACTGTTTTTTGCCACGCCGATAGCTCAAGTGTCCCAACCTAGCTGTCTAGTAACCGTGCTCTCAACCTATTAATCCTATAAATTAAAAAAAATACCGTATAAAAACAAAGGCAGTAAAAATCTAGCTACGTTGTTGATTTTTTTAAATTGTTATTATTATTATTTATAATCAATTAAATAATAGTAATTCTTAGAAAAACTCTTCGTAACTATGATTGAATTGTAAATTTAAATGTTTGTATCACATTATTACATAAAATTTTCAAATAGTAGTCGAGTAATTTGTTAAATAAATTTAAAAATTGCATGCGCGCTAGAAAATCAAATTGAGTATTTTCTAAACAAGAATGGAGCGAAACATAGCAATTAGATAAATAGAGACAACATATGCTCATAAAACATAGGCTGTCAGTGTGGGTACCTGAAATAATGGGGATTTGTGATCTAGCAGCGCTGAGCGATAAAACCCTCTTAATATTTTTGATAATATAGCATGAATAGTTGAAATTGTGAAGCTTCACAGTGTTGCGCATTAATAATGGTTTTTAAATTTGGAAAGCAAAAGGTTTTACATTTGAAGTATATTTCTTGATCAAAAGGACTACTTTAAATTCTTATAAAAATTTAACAGTGGACAAAAGTTACTTAATTTTTGTTACATTTTACTAGGTAGACCACCCAAAGAATTTTTACTTAAAATGACCGAAATAATATTTCTACGTTTTTTAAATATTCTTTATTGATATTACGAGTAGTACACATCTATTATTTATCACGTTGTGATACTCCATGATGTCAGAAATCAATAAGTATGTAAGTTTTTATTTTATTGTACAAACATCTTTTAAAAAAGCAAAGGTTCCTTGATTTCTACATATTTTTCCGTTTCGGTACTTTTCCACCAAAAATATCTTAACCCGCGAAAGGCCAACAGATCTTATTCAAAGGAAAGCGATTGAGGAGCGAAACGTTGGTAACGGTAGGCTCGGTTTCAAATGACAGCAATTACACATTTAGACTCGGAAGACGGTCGGCGGAAGGGTAAGAGATTTGAGACCATTCGGTGCAAAGACATTGGAGAGGAGAAATTACACGCACCACCGGCATTGAAGAAGAGAGGAGAGGTTATACTGCCGCATTACTCATGCTACATAAAGCAACTCTAACTCTCGCGCAAGAAAATCAGGAGAGAGAAAGAGTGCAGTACTAGTTCGTCCGAAGATGATTCTCAGTCATCTAGTTCAACTTGTTTGTGTCAAAAATAGATTTTTTGTACGAAAGTACGAATTCACATTTTTTCGGATATTAAAATTGATAGTGAAAGTAGGTTCTTGAAACATTGAGTGTTGAAAATAATTTTACATACTAGTCTTATTGTTTTTTGCGGTACTACCCGAAGGTTCAAAAACATAAGCATGTAAAATAGCATGCTAACGGTGTTAAGTTCGATCATCGGATCGATGTCTACTATTAAAATCTAATACTACTGAGTGCGAATAGTTGGATTCTATTTTGTTTCTATTATAATAAAATATATCATTATTTCATTGGAATTCAAAACTGTTTGATGGTTACCAACGAAAAGGAAATGTTTATTAGTTGTAAATACTGTTTTCCGTGGATAACAATTTAGATATACTTGCAATTTAAATTAATCTCATAATCGAAAATTGGAACCAACTTGAATGATCTTATTTTAAACAGCTTTATAGCTATTAATATAACAAGAATATTATGCGATTTATAATACCGAGGATGTTGCTAAGAGACGAGGTGAAACCGAGTCTCTTTGAACATCCAAGGGGGCTTAAATCGCATATATTCGCGTTATATTCAAAGCTTAATCGTATCATCAAAGATAGCGATGTTAAAACAAATCAAGAATTTTATTTGTCAATTAGTTGACAGTTCGCATATTATTATTATTAAGTCCGTAACTAATGAATTATAAGTATCTAACGTATTATAAGTAACTAACGTATTATGTTGTTTATAATTATCAATAAATGTTGCATGTTATAAGGTAATAACAGTTGATGATACGATTAAATGTTAAATGATATACAGTACCTATAGTATATCAATTTTGGAATTTAAACAAATTCGGTTATGTTCCTAGGATAACTTGCTATACATATTAGTTTTTATTTTCCTCTACTATGTCACGTTGATTTCTTACTATACTAGCCAGTATCCGTTAGCATTGTGGTACTATCCACTAGTGAATTGTATCCCGACTTGGAATGATGACAAGAATAGGTACCAATCCAAGCCAGGCTGTGAAAATTTCCTACCTGACTCGGAATCGAACCCACGACTTCTGTAATCAGAATCAAGCGTTTTTCCTCAGTGCTATTGCTATCTCGCTGTAAAACAACTTAAAATTACTTAAATAATACAAGTTAAGTTGTCAATTATTCCTTCTTATTCTTTCATTATTTTAAATCAAATAATATCTTATTCGCACCAAATCATGAATACCTAGTATAAGTTTAGCCAATCCACAGAGAAATGTATATTGTCATAAATTTTTTTCTGTTGGTGACTCAGTATCAGTACAATACAAAGTATAGGTACACGGACGAATTTTTGCGGACGATGTATTACAATGTCTAAAGGAGAGTCGACCTTTTCGTCTTACTTGGCTTTATCACTCATCTTGGAACGAGGAACGTGTTCCTCCATCCTGCAAGAGCCGTCAGAGTTGCGTTAGAGGCGTCAAAACTCCCGCGACCCACCATGTCGTGTTGTTGAGAATTTGCCACCGGCTTTCCTTTACAACCGCTTAATAGCGTGGAAAATGGCTTTTAATAACGGAAATATTAGGGGATAATGATGCCACTCTTTGTTCGACAATGTGTTTTCTCTTTTCCTGTCGCAGGATCCGCACAGCGCACGCCCTTAATGACACTCTTAAGATTTGTTACTTCGATCATCAAACATTTTGATCTACGAGCGCTAATGATGCGATTGGAAAAAATATTAGTTTGGGAGATTTATCTGGAGGCGGAGCTGCAATCAGGACAATCGTTTTTCTCTATTTTTCTGACACGAACATAGTTTTTCTCTTTTTTTCTTGATACAGATGTAGTTTTAAAGTTGTTTGCTAGGGATGTTGCAGTTCTAATTAGATCTTGAAGTTATGGCAAGCATGTATTTTGTTTTTCTTTTATTTACGTGACATGCCTAAAGAAATATCACTTAGAGTCGAGTTTTTTTTTTAATACAGATTTTCTAAATGTAAGTTTGTATTAGTAAATTCTTCTGTATACGAGATAATTTTACTTCTTAAAATAAAGTAATGTACCTAGTAACCTAGTTGGTCACTTGTACAAACATCTTTTAAAATAATGATTCAATTTTACAATTTGAAAAGTATAAATTTAAAGTTAAGTTAAGTTAAGTATTAAATTGCGAATGCGTATCTCCCGCCCCACAGAAACGCACCAACTCTGGACGGCTTTCAATCCTAGGCTTCATACTCTGGTACTATAAGTAATAATTTCTGAGTGATTTGTTTTTATATTTAAAATAATGTTTGTTTATTTGTTTTACTTTACATTTATATTATAGTTTATTGCATTCATAGAATTTGGCATCTGTCTAGCAATTGCTTTTAATTTTACATAAAAATCTTAAGAAACGCACAATGTGATTGTGTGTCCGTTAGACAAGTGAGCACGTATCATATTTAACCCGAACTACTGAACAAAGAACTACGGACATGCCCGAGCGCATAAAATTCTTACATGCGAGGATGCAAAGTTTGAATGTGCTTCTAACGCTTATGTATAACGCGTGTTGCGTCAAATACGAATACAACATTAATAATTATTATAAATTTGTAAATACCGTATATAAGTTATTATATATTATTCAGCTCGACAGGCCTTAAAGGCCTTGGGCTTGTTTGACTACATTTTTCCAATCTGTTCTGTTGCTTGCTCTGTTTCTCCAGTTCTTGATTCCTATCGCTTGGAGATCTGCTGTAACTTCGTTTAGCCATCTCTTTTTTGGCCTTCCTTTTTTCTTTTTCCCTTCTTGTCTCCGGTCTATGATAAGTCTTGGTGTTCTTCTTTCCATTAGCCTTGTTACATGACCCAGCCATCTTATTCTTTGCATCTTTACCTGTGTAGTAATGTTAGGTTCTGCGAATATCTCTTCTATTTCTTTGTTAGTTCTTCTTCTCCATAGTTCGTCTTCTTTAATGCCTCCGTAAATTCTTCTTAATATTTTCCTTTCCCATATCTGAAGTTCTTGTTCTTCTTGTTTTGTTAGCGTCCAGGTCTCTGATCCATACAATACTGTCGGTCTCACTATTGTTTTGTATATCTGCTTTTTTAAATTTCTGGATACCTCTTTGCTTGCTAATATTTTGTTCAGAGTTCCCATAGCTTTGTTGCCTTTACTGAGTCTTGTCTTGATTTCTTCTCTCATTTCGCATCTACTTTCTTACTACTCATATTCATGTATTTGGTTTTTTCTTTGCTTATTTTTAGTCCCAATCTCCCGGCTTTTTCGATTAATTTCGAATATAAGTTATTATTTATTTTAATATTGAAACATTTAAAAATATATAAAAGACAAGGGAAACAGTGCTTCCCTTGCTTCCATGGACGCCATGTCGCTTATAAATTCCAATAACACAACCATGAATTATAATCAAATACAAGCAAAACTGAAATATTTAGTTCATTTCTAGTTCAGAGCAAGTTCTTCAGTGATATAACAAATGGAACTCGGTGTAGAGTACATCATCATTTAGAAGCAGCACATCATTGTAGTGTGGTATGCACGATGCATTTTCACGGCAATGATGCGCTATTTTGCATTCGTGGCGCGTCGTAATTGGGTAGAAAATTGCATCCCAGACCCGTGCAGCCGCGGAACACAATTAACTCGATCCGGAGGCAGAGGTGTCGGGGTATTTTGTCCGTGTTATCTCGTCCGTGACCAATTCTTATTCTACTTGTATCTTTAAAGGATTATCATACGTTTGTCAAGGATGTTTATTCCCCTAAGATAGGTACTTAAGGAATTATCATACGAGATGGGAATTAGCTATTTCATTTGATAAGCAACTTGGGATTCATTCACATTTCATTGTATGCTTGAACCAGTTGTGTTGTTGATTTAGACAGTTGGTTCCTACTTTTTGAAAGGTCTATTTATTTCTAAAAGATTAAGTAAAAAGTTATAAAGAACTTTCAAAATAAAAACAGAAAGGGCGAAATCTATGTGTAAATCTGTAATACGCAGGCAGTATATTTTAAATGTTGGACTTGATAATTCATACTATTACAATACAATGCACAATGCAGAAAACTACTAATGGGATAATATATTGCAAATTAAAATGTAAAAGAACTCTCATTTGTAGATTTCCATAATATGCGATAATACATTTTCTTTGTTTTCATTATAATTCCAATTCAAGTGCCACTATATTTATTTCAACAATCAAAAAATATTTCAATTTTTGAAATCTAAATTTCGATAAAAAATTATATTTTACCTATTAACTTGGAAAGTATAGCGGTCTTCTGAATTCATATTTTTTAATGCATATTGGCAAGATACATCTATATAAGATATGGAAATATATAGAAAATCGTTGCTTTGGTTTTTAAGTAATTAATAAAAATTGTAAAGAAAATACTTAATTTGATCATAGTTTCATAATTTTAGAAATATTATCAAAAGTTATATCTTCTATATAAAGTTAATACCATAAGAATTAAAAATTGAAGGAGGAGTTCCGGTTCCGGAGCGGACCAAGCTCACGGTTGAAACCCTTTCTAGTCCCTTTACTGTTTTGTTCCTATTAATTCCCAGTTTTAAAGATAATTCTTAATACAAAATAACTACGAAATGAGTGTGAAACAAAACGGACAAAATAACAGAACACATCACACCACGATGCAGTAGAGGTGATTTGCACTAGAGCTTCACTAGCATTTGTTTCACATGGTCACACCCGCACTGCACAGCACCCGCACTACTTTGACAGCTTTTTATATCGTTTATTTTTGTTTCAGTTTACACGAAGCTTTGTGACGTCATCCCTCGTTTGCAGACAAATGAACACGAAGTACGGACTGCTGCTTGTCGTAAGTTAATTTTCATCAAATTTAACAGAATTTCACGATGTTTGCGAAGTGTAATTTGTATACTCTGACTTGTGTGTTTGTTATTGTACCCTGCTGAGTTCAGAGCTTCGTATTTTTCAATTGTTTAGATGTTATTTCAATTTTCGACAACACTCAGATTAAACATTTGTTTAATAACAAGTGTATCAAAATAGTTATAGGGGAAGATGTTCTACCTTGGGACAAAAATTACATTTTTTGTTATATTTTTTTGGTGATGAGTTTTTCGGAAAATGATTGTACATTGAAGAAGAACTAACTTTTGTTAATAATTATTATTTTTATTGTGATGATATTTGAAAAAATAATAGTAAAATCTTATATATATGAAATAAAAATGGCAAACTGTCCCGAGATACAATGCGGTGTTGTACCATGGAACAGAGCTGGTTATACTTCGGGACACATACAGAAAGAATCAAACGAACAGAAACAATTTTTGTAACTATATAGTAATTTTAAACGAATGTATTTATAAATTTTTATGTTACATATATTTATTCAACGAAATATAATTGAGTTTGGGAAGAGAAATAAAATGATCTCATTTTATACGATTTAAAGTCTATACCGTAGCGCGATACTTAAAACTTTAGTTTAGCGATAAATATACGCAATTATAATTTCCATTATCCTTGAAAATTAAATTTAAAGTTTACATATCCTCGAAGACATGTACCTATGCCTTGGAACCATGTCCCAAGGTACAAGCAAAGATACAACTAAGCAAATATTTTTATTAAAAATAACGTAGTATTTGTTTCATTCAATTTTAAATATCAATGCAAGAAGTTTTCGAAGAAGTAACAATGTATATACTAACTGGACTATCAGACAATGAAAGGTACCAAATAGGTACTAATACAAAATTCAACATACGATCAAAAAATACATTTCCCTCTGAAAAAAAAACATTTATCTTTAGTAACTGAACAATAAATGCATGCGTCTTGAAACAACGTGTATCACTTTATTTTCAACAGTGTTGTCAAATTCTATTTGAAATTAGTATATTTAACGCTAAATGCGGCTGCAATTGATGTTGTCCAAAGGTACATTCCTCACAAGGTACAACACTTTCCCTTACTCTTTGTTTCCCTTGTAAAGTTTGAAGCTATTTGACAAATATTAATGATGTTTTTCCCATGGAAAACGAAGGACGACGGAACAGTTTTCTGTTGTGTGGTTAGGTTATGGCTTACACATTTACCTGAAGATAATCAATTTATTGAAAATTCGCGTACAGTTTGTGATTGATGACTGTTTGAGATATTTTGGGTAAATTTCGATAAATAACTTTGACGTAAAAAGAAAAATGGCAAGATGTCATGGCTTGACTCGTTTTATTAAGAAAGTTTTCACGGTTAAGAAAATAATTGTGCTGAAGTTTACGGATATTACACCACGAATTTTTATTTTTACAAACACCGATGCATTAATTATTTTTTGTTACTCACTTGTTAATGTCACATTACTTTTGAAAATGACTCTTTACATTTTACTAACCTGTTAAATTTGCAGCTGACTTGTCAAAATTAAACATGTTATAATACACTCGAGGAAAATAAAAACGCACCACTCGAACATGCACCAAAAATGGTAAAATTTCAAAGTGCGATATCTCGGTTGCATTTCTACGAAATTGGATGAATCTTCGAGTTATGAAAATGTTGAAGGCTTATCTTTAATGTGATGATAGCCAATGTGACAAAAATCCACTCCACCCCCTCCCTAGCCTAAGAAAAAAAATTTACCTGATGTCCAAAAAGGTGTATGTGGTGGAGTGGATTTTTTGTCACATTGGCTATCATCACATTAAAGATAAGCCTTCAACGTTTTCAGAACTCGAAGATTCATCCAATTTCGTAGAAATGAAACCGAGATATCGCACTTTGAAATATAAGTGTTAAAAGTGATATTTTATGAGTGAGTGTAGAATAAAATCACTTTTAACACATATATCATACAATATTTCATCTACAACCTTCGTAGTGTATTTGTAAATACAACGAATGACATTTCGACAGGTTACATTATATTTCTTCATTTATTGGTACAAATAGTTAGCAACTTGTGAAAAGTATAAATTTAAAAAAAAACTCTTTTAACACGTTTCTACGTTACTTTTAACACTGTGCCATAAAGTGACACTTTTAACATTCTAAGCAACAGTTAAAAGGTCCACTTTTAACAACAGTCGGAGGTAAAATTATTTAAAACAATATCCAATTTTTTATTGTGAATTTAAAATTTCGTATGATATAAATCATAATGCAGTAGAATTGGAATGTAGCCAAATAGATAAGTCTTAGATAAAAATCATAATAATGCTAAATGCATTAAGAATTAAATTTGCGAATGTAATTGCCAAGCATGCTTTATACTGCATTCTACCATTTAGGTAAAGAAATAATGTGTGTAAATTTCTCGTAACAAACAAGTAAGTTCGCTCATTACATAGAAAGCCCTTGTGGCATAAAAACCGTCGTATTTCAAGTTGTGCCCAACGAAAACGCACGAACATCGCGAGTATTCTCGAGCTTGAGAGAAATAAAAGCAAAAAAGGAACTCATTTCATTAAACTATTTTACTGCGCGTACTATTTTTTAACGCTCCGTTTCCAAACATGTTTGTTTTCTGCCGCTGCTGCTTTATGTGGAGGAGCCATTCTGCCTTGTCCCACTGGACTTCATTCTCCACAACTTAGCCCACATATCACACAATGCTGCATCTGTGAGTGCGCCATTATTCCTTTTCGTTGTAAAAATTTCCGAGATAATATCATAACAGATGATAATTTTTTGAAAATTGTTTTGTCGTTTCCACGGCAATCTAACAATTTCACGACACAAAACATTATTTATCTGCCAATTTCCCGATGATGTTTCGTGGAGTGAAATTGCAATAAGTTGGCGTGGAATAGACAAAAATTCTATTCAAAAATTATTATCTCGTATGGTATTTAGGTAGAATATTTTTCTTCTTAAAAAACAATACCAAAACTACTAATTTTGCAAAATATTTTGGACGTTGCGTAATATGATTAGTTAACCATCTGCCAAAAAATATTCATGGATAGGTATACTGCTTATTAACAACTGTAAACTAAGAATTCATTTAAAAAAATCTGATGAGACCAGCAGAGGACCTCTCGTCTAATTTTGCTCTTTCTAGTGATTTAATAAATAATTACTTAGAAATTGAGTAATAGTTTCTTGTAAAATCTCATTCGCAGACCAAAAATTCAGTGTAATTTCTAGAGACAGTGGATTGTAGAAATGGAAATTGAGTAATAGGGTTTTATCGTTTACTTTACTTTGTGATTAAACTTTTTTAGTACATACCCAATCTAAAAGATGATTTTGTTATTTAAAATTCATAATTGTGAAAATCAATAATGTCGACATACTGGTGAGCTTTTACAAAAATTTATTTCCCAGGTTTTTGTACGGAAAATAATTGTTAAAACACACGTATGACTAGATCTTCATATTTCGATGCCTAAAAGAGCTTCTTTCAAATGAATTTTGAATTGTTTATTTCCTGCAAAAATATTTTTGATCCTTCAAGTTTGAAACTTTTTTTGTGTAAAATTCTTCACTAAGGTCGCAATTTTAAGAAGTTTTACTTTTGCCTATACCCAGTGATCTCTATACCATAATGGATAGGCTTGAAGGCGTGTCTTAGTGACTCCAAAGAAAAATATACAATCTGCATTACAGGAGATAACTATGTCTCAACTCTGTCTTCTTCTACCCTCTACCTAATAGGCTGCAATGACAACTTCGTATTTTTAGTCATGCGCAAATTATCTCTTAGAAAGAGAAAACAATATACGAAAGGAGAAGAGAACATTACCTCCATGACAGTTCTACGGCGTCAGCCCCTTAACCTCTACCAAAATGTTAAAGTATATGTGTATTTTTCTCCAATTTCCAACACATGTTGTTGTACATGTTTTTTAAGGAAATAAATATATTATTATTTTGTTTATATCAATTATTATTATTATTATCGTTACCTATCCATTCTGGTATAGAGATCACTGCCTATAGCACATACTTGTCATTATTGTTGTACAACCACTACTTATACATATATTATATTCGTCAAATTAGAGATTTACATTGGGTAAACAAAAGACCGACAGAAGACTTAGTTCATTAATTGAAAAATAGCTGCATGTAATATGAAGAAGCAGTGACATGATATTTTGGGAATTCGAAGCAGTGTATTGTGAAGTTAGAGACGACGTCCAAGGCGTCGCATCTTAGGGCATTTACCTTTGGTTTCCGTCGCTAACTGGGATGTATGTTTTCCATCCGCCGACCAACTTTCCTCCTTCTCCTTCTCTGATTCTCCTATCAACTTTTCCTTGTTCTCTGCTATCACCAGCCTTTATTAAATCCCCTACTAAAATGTTGTTTATTACTTTGTTTATTATGACTCGTACAAATAATATGGTTTTCGCCATTTTATGATCTGATCCCATTTCTGATAGATATGGTTTCCGCTCTTTTATATGCGATTGATATCGGAAGATGTTTTCCTGTTTTACTTGTTTTACAAACTTGAACTTTCTTCTACACAATCTTGACGGAAGTAATTAAAGTTTTGAAGTTGTAGTTTAACAACTCGGCTTTGAATCCTGCACCTTAACTTTGTTTTGCATTAATTAACCTGCTTTTATTAGCTTAGTCTATGCTGCAGAAGAATGTTTATAATTGACAAACATAATGAAGCAATTATTATACATACCTACATAATTTGTTTCTGGTCAGTTTACTGGAACCTTCACAGTTCAAAGCGAACCTTTTTTAAATATTTGTTACATATTACTAAACAAGGCGATTGATAGATTATGAACCAATTAAATCAAGTTTGAAAAATTTGGAAACCCGAATGGAAACCCTCATTTATTTCTGTCCATTATTCGCAATTTCCAACATTATATAAGGTTTTTAAATTTGTATTGCATACTCGTAAATTTTCAAGTTGAAGTTTTGTTGTCAATCGAGCGTGGTATGCTAATTTATACAAAGTACAATCATCAGACCAACAGAGTTGTGATCAGATCGCGCTGCAACAAGATCTAATAAGTCAGTTTAAGAAAAGAAATATTAATTTAGTGTGCAACAAATATTTAGTTTAGTCCGCTTGAACTAAACAAAATAATGTGTTATAGAATATCATTTGCCGTTCGTTTTGCTACTAGTATTTGAAATTTTAGAATAATATATGTGTTAGGTATTTTATTTATTTGTTTTATGACAAATTTGCTACTATAATGCGGATTATACTACATGTAATTTTTTTGGTAAGATATTCTATGTAAATGCATTTCATAGACCGTAATGTGTGCATTATCTGTTGTCAACAAACTGTCTTCAGTTGGTCGGTAACGATGTAATCACCTTGGATTACCACCAACTTCTGATCATCAGGTCTTTGGAATTGACAAGTTTAGTGATGTCACAAATAGTTTATGCTATCGAGTAGCGATTGAGAATGGTTACCGAACCAGACGTTGGTGAAGTCAACTGTCTACGCTGTAGAGATCAACTAAATTATTAGAGTATGTTGTGGTGATTGATATTTTGAAAGAAATTTCATATTTAAATAAAGAAAAATCAGTTCTTGAAAGTATTCTGTAAAGAGACGAATAGGTAAGCACTTTTTTATTTAAGACAAATATGTTTTACAACAACTAGGTAAGATATAATTTTTAACTTTAAAACACTTAAATAGTCACGATTTTCTAATTAAGAAAAGTAGGCAAACTGTGTTTGGAAAAAGGCATATATTCAACTCGAATGCAAAGTTTGTACACAAGCCAAAGGTGAGTGTCATGGATGTACGATAGCGAAATAGCTATTTTATACATGTTGCACAGTATAACTTTTTTTCGTACGACTATACATTTAGTAAACAGAATTCGTAATCAAGAAAAAAGCATTTTCTATTATTGCGAGTGCTAGTATTTAGTGGCACATTTTAAATTTAATTGTGTGCGTTATAAAGGTACCTAATACCATTACCTAAAAACTTCCCAATTTAAATAATATTGTAAGTTGATAGGGGAATTGTGACTAAAATGATATACCTACCACATTTTAAAATCAAGATTGCGGTTTTATTTATCAGAAAAAATAAGTTATTTTTAAACCATTTGCACAAGAATACCTAGATGAATCTATAAATTTTCCAAAACAGTACCTATCATATTTTATATAACAGTGCTAATTTTTTAAGTTTTAAAAATAACCTAGGTATATGTTTGTGTTATTCTTGGGCAAAATATTATAGTTTTTGAAAGACTAGCATGTCACATATACATTGTTTTATAGATTTCGCACAAACAAATTCTAAAAGAAACAAAAAACGAAAACATTTAACAACATACGCGGGTAAAATGACATATAATTTTGTACAAGTATCTACTATGTCATTTTACCCTACAGTATTCAAATTCAAAATAGTGAGCAAACCATAACTTACGATAAACTTTAAAGTAGATATTCTATGGTTTTTTTACAACCCAAGAAACAAACAATCATGCACGATATTGAAAAAAAGTTTATAGTGCTTATTGAAAATAAACTTGTACTGACTTGGGAAATATTTCGACACTAAACTTATACGTTATTTTCACATTGCCAATGATAAAGCTGATCTATGCATTTCTGGTTGTTAGTCAATACATTTTCTTGAGATGGCCGATACCGTACAATAGAATTTCTCCAAATTCGAGAAATGGCCAGTATATGATTTTACCTTAGTATGTCATTTTAGACACATCTCCCCTAAGTAAGACAAATTTACATTATTCATAATATGACGAAGAACAAGAACTAAATTATAATTGTATGTGGGTATACGTGATAAACTAAAACAATGTTGTTTCGAGTTCTAGAATACAATTATTGTCATTTAATATTCTTCCTTCAACCACATAATATTTTCCTCGTGATCCCCTTTTGATCAATATGCCCTCCAAATTAATAAACCATTTCTCCGCTGCTCAATCAATTACCATTCCCTCTCGTACAAAAACATCAAACATCCATCGTGTAAGAACATCAGCAACACTTCGTTGCCAGCGGCCCGGCGCTATAAAGTTGCGCAGGGACAGTCAACATCAACACTCGCCTCCTAGATGCTCGTACTTACATTGCACAAAAACACTTTCCAGTTTCCTTGCCTTGCCTTGTCTTGCACCCGTGAATTATACATCCTCGCTGTTCCGATGCTTGCTCCTTGCCTTAGTTGGCGCCTCCGATGTTTCTGCTTTTAAAGCGCGTTTCACACTGTCATATTGTACTTAAGAGAGCCGTTTGCTCCCACACACGTACATGTTTTGTACTTTTCTTCTAACACAAAAATAATTTTTAATTTTTATAATTTTTCTGCAAATTAACAATTAATATTGAAATAAATTCTGGATTCAATGTCAAGAAACACTGTTTTCAAAATTTGATTTATCATGTATCTAGTACCTACCTATGATCTAAAAATCATAAATTCATTTTATTATTTTTTGGTTTTACAAGTTATAATATTGTTACTTATGTTTTTAATACGGATGTATATTATGTAGTAATTTAAACCTTAGGATAGGTTAGTGATGGGTAAATTCCCGGGAACGAATATTTCGGGAAATTTTCCAGGATATTTCCCGGGAAGTTTTCTGGGGAATTCCCGAGGAATTTCCGGGGAATTCCATGTGAAAAAATTTACGATAAATTTTCTTATAAAAATCAAAGGCACAACAAAATTTTTATTTCAAAAATAAAGAAAATTAAATAACAATTATGTCATAATGTTTACTATATAATAATAATAATATCAATATTATATGTACATTATACGTGATCAGAATCATCTATGTCGGACAGAGAGTGGATATCATCGTCTTCGGTATCCTCATCCAAGCAAACGAGCAGTGAGCAGTATCCAAGTTTAAACAATAATGGAACGTTGCTAAATGTTCCAAGAAATAGGTCTGAACAGGTTGAAGCATGTCGGTAATGCTGCGCATGCGTTAAAATTCTCCGTTTATTATCGCTATCGTGAATTTCTCTTCGGGAATTTCTCTATTTATTCCCGGGAAATTTCCAAAATGAAATTCCTGATTTTTTCCCGGGAAACGTGTCTAGGGAAATTCCCGGGAATATTCCCGGAAAAAAAAGAATTCCCCACGGGAAATTCCCAGTGACCCATCACTAGGATAGGTAGACATTTTAAATCAAAGGATCACGTACGGGTTGTTAATTACCATGGTTGTAGTAATGGTATAGCTTATCACGTTTAAATGACAAAAGTAAATTTACAAAAAAATACCCTTTAAAAATATAAAAAGGGCGCTTTGCAGAACTGCATCATCCTAGCGAATTGCCTTTTACAAAACATAAGTATCTTTACGTAGGGCATAGATTGTTGGTATTTTTTCCAAATATAATTTTATATTTCAAAATAGATGGTTTCGAATTTTATTTTTAGAGATTTCTTTTACAATAATAATTACAATATTAATTAAACATTTAATTAATTGTTATCCAAAATAATTTTGCACAAATTATCTATACGATGATTTTTTATAATTTCAATAAGTTTCTGGGATATTTTGAAAATGGTGATTTGAAACCAATTTACAAAATTAATTTTTTTGAATCAACATAAAAATGAATTTTTGGAACAATTTTTTCGAAAAATTTGGAACTTTTTACCGATCTTACTGGTTTTTTTTACTTGACCAAACGTGTCCGATGACCAATTATTGGGAACACGCCACTGCGTCAAATTGCCGTAATGTCAAATAACCGCTGTGTCCAATTGCCGCAATGTCAAATTGCCACTGTGCCAAAACGCATCCCCACCACTTACATACTTGTAATAACGTATGTCGAGAGACTACTGCAAATTTATTTCGACACAGAGGCAATTTGACCCAGTGGAAATCAGGCACAACAGTAGATTTGACGTAGCAAAACCGAGTTTGTGGGGCTCTAGTACGGTTTTGTTAGCTTTGTTAGTGTAGTAAATACCAAAACCGAGTTTGTGGGGCTCTAGTACGGTTTTGTTAGCTTTGTTAGTGTAGTAAATACCAAAACCTATGCCCGATTGCCATTATGTCTAAATATTGCTGTTGTGTTGGATTGCCGCTGAGTCAAATTGCCCGTACGTCAAATCTACTGTTGTGCCTGATTTCCACTGGGTCAAATTGCCTCTGTGTCGAAATAAATTTGCAGTAGTCTCCCGACATACGTTATTACAAGTATGTAAGTGGTGGGGATGCGTTTCGGCACAGTGTCAATTTGACATTGCGGCAATTGGACACAGCGGGTATTTGACATTACGGCAATTTGACGCAGTGACATCCACCCCAATTATTTAGTCGCGATTAGTTCATTTTTGCGGCTTTTAGAGCGCGAACAGACACATATAAATAGATACATACAATGTCAAATGGATGATGGTATTTATTTGGCAATGGCCGGATCGGTGGAGATTTTATGAATCCTTTATCAAATTTGGTCATGATAACAACCAAATAGCTTTTTTTCCTAAGGGAAATTTGCTAAAAGTGTTTTTAAATTAATTGAACATGGTTTAACCACAGTTCCCTGCGCCTAAACTACGACAATTTAACTATAAACTTACCTAATACCTATCTAAAAGTGTACCGATTATAGCTTCAAAGTCATTATGGAAAAAATTAAATTTGCTAACATTCAAATCAAACAAAAATTTTAAGTTAACCAAAAGCATGTGACTTTAAACTGTTCAAAGTTCAATGAATTTTAATTAGATTAGGTTTGTCAGATCTGCTAACAGAATTGATGGAATGTATAAATATAACTTAATACTTATCCTAACACAAATTAATTTTATCTGATGCAAGATTTATACAAACTATATGTAGCAAATAATTACAATTTTATAATTCGAATCTGTCTACCGAAAATATCCAATATAAATGTCAATGACATTTCACTATCCCCTTGAAAGTTAAAACAGCTGAATAATATTTAACATTTCCGTAATGGGATGTGAACGGGATGGTAGTTTTAGGTATAGTGTAAATCGAGCTTTAAAATGGAATGTTAGCAGTGTTGCTGGTTACTGCTGCTGCGACGCCTTCTCTTTGCGTTTCTTGATGTCGCAAGTCGACGCCCTGCTCGATGTGTTTTTGTTTTTCTTTTTTTTGTAAAGTGCTTCTTAGGGGTTTAGGTAGATGTAAGTAAATTGTATAGGGTCGAGTGAAACAAGAGTTTTGTTATTGGTGATTTTGTTTTTCCTGTTTCTTTGAAAGTTGTTTTGCACTTTGGATTGTGTTAATGCTTGTTTTATCATTAATTTGTAATTCTGTAATTGTACCTAGTAAGATCTTTTTAAAAACTTTACCTGAATTGCTGAATTTTGTTGATAATATCGTGGTTTACCTCTACAATAATTATCATGTATGTTGAGAATATTGTGCTTTTTCAGTTTTTAATTTTTCAATTGATTAGGAGTTTAAGCTCTAGATAAGAATGATATGAAAATTATATATGTGGCGAATAGCGCTTTATTCTACATAATTAAAATATGACAATCATGGGCGTCGGCAGATTTTTGAAGGGTGGAGGGAGGGAGAACAATAAAATTATTATAATTTTATAACTTATTCTAAAATATAACAAAATTCTGTGTTCATAAGTGATTCCAGGGGGAAGGCGCCCCTCCTCTGCACCCCCTTGCGACGCCCATGATGACAATGTTAATAATCTATATTTGCAAAGCCAAATTAAAGGAAAAATAGTATTATACTTTATAAGAGATTAATCAAAGTAAGAAAGTAGAATATATGCCACTACTCGTATAATATGCTCTTAATTTTTTCCTCAAGTACCTACCTACCTAGTACCAAAACCGATGGATTTCATGATCATGACACATTTTATAACCTATTATGGATGGGAGAGATAATTTTTGTTATTAAGAATTTATTAATTTTATAATTTAAAAAAAATTAAAATTTCATAATTAAATTATATAGGTACCTACTTATTTATTTATTTAGATCACTTCTGAAACGAAGTATTTTGAATAAAATAAACAGAACTATACCCAAATAAATTATTTATTTTTACAGTCTTTATCCTTCGCTTTATCCTATCGGCAATACAAACACTTCTTAAACTTAGCGTGTATGATTTAATGTAAATTTATTGTGGCATTCAGATTTTTGTTCACCTATTTAGGTAGGTAACAATATTGTAACTATTGTATTTTTATAAAACATTGATTGATATTATCTCAATCCATTTTCATGCATATGCAGGTGTACCATAACTTGAGATGCGTATTGTAATGGCATATATTATTTCACGTACTGATTCTGGAACAAAAAGATTTTTTTAGAAATTTCTGTATAAATAAGGGTAGTTTACTTAAGGAGAACATTTTTAGTACCACTGGATACTATTTATTTTGAATAAGAACAGTTATGTGGCTGGCTATTTGAAACTAAATTCAATTATTTTATTATGCCAACATAGTCTTTAATTAGTTACAACGTAATATTTAATATTAAAACTACTTATTCAACCAGTGGCCCAAAACGATTTCATTCAGAAACCTCAAAAATTAATTTTCAAATTTTGAAAAAAATATTTTTGTTCCATGATCAGTACGTCAAATTCTATATGTCATTCTAATATGTACCTCAAGTTATGGTACAGCCTGTATACATACCTACTTAACGTATAGTTATCGTTTCTGGCAAGGTTTCTCTGCAATTAATAAAACTTTCTTAATTCAAACTTTAAACAGAAATCTTAGAACAGATGAGACAAACTTTAAATTTATTATCACAAAAAACAAACTATTCCAAGAGTTATTCCCATTTAGATTTACAATTCAAGTATACTTGAGAAACAATACAAATTCCATTTCAACACATAGATACATTAAGAATCTCGTACCTCTATCATCTTAGAATATTTCCATTGGAAGTTCATAAATCAAAATATGACACGGTAAAGTCAGCAATACATCAACGATAAAACAAGAGAATATCGGCAGGACAATACAAAATCCTCGGCGAAACAATTGCACATGAAAGTTTCAGTGGGCGACGACAAGAAGGTTGAAGGACACAGAGGCGGACTAACTGGTTGCACGCCTGTGGGCTTTCAAACATTTCGAGCTACGTTTTATTTCATAGAGTATATTAATTTTTTGTGATCTATGTTTAGATATGATGGTATCGTAGCGAGCAAAGCATCTATCTTTACGTTTGTGTCTCGCTAGGCACCATCACCATATCGTAGACAGTGAAACCGGTAAATTAAAGAATTTGCTCTTTTTACTTTCTTATACACGGTATAAGTAAGTCCAGGTATCATGAAAAAATTCTATATGGGAATTTTCCGGAAATACACATGTTTTGAGGTCCTCTGAATTCGTTTTGTCCATTTTCTCAATGATGACTGTGTGTGTGGATGGATGTGCGTCCGTATGTTCATTAACTCATGAACGAGAACAGATAAAATTATGAAACTTGGTATTTATAAAATTTAGGATATTGCGCAGAGCAGAAAAGATTTTGGTCAATCAATTTATTTCAAATATGGAAGTAGTAATAAAAAATGTTTCAAATGTATAATAAAACGTGTGTCAAGTGCAATAATAATTATACGAGTACATATACATTTGTGTATAAGAAAGTCTTGTGGTGACCACACCAGATTTTTAAAATAATTTAAATTTTAAAAAAAATGTTAAATTCAGATATCTTTCCTGGTACCTAAAGTAGTAAATGGACGAAAAATCCTTCCTTTCTTCCTGTTCCTATTCCAGTTTATTAAAACAAAATTATAATTTTAGTTCGAACGCAAAAACATAATCTTTTAATTTTTTAAATTTCTCGATCAAACCATTTTTCATTGTATAGTAATTAATTTTTTATTATTTATTTATTTATCGTCTAATGGTTACAGTTATTTCAAAAGCATTTTCCACTCGTACTTAATCTTCCTAAACAATTGGCTCTATTAGTTAAATGAATACGTAATGAGAGGTTATACCGTTTCAACTTCTAACGTGCCACATTTTTATTTGAAGTGGTTTTGTTCTTATATAATGTCTTAAGCATCTTTACCAATAACGGTAACAAAAATCAACGTAACCAATAACCATTTTTTTGGTTGCAAGAACTAATAAAGGATTTACATAGCGACGGAACAAATTGAAGTAGGTACCTAATTTATATTTACTAAAATCAAATGATATACTCGTAGATAATTATTGAACTCCTGTATAAAAACAATTTTTTCACTTTGACATCGAATAAAAAGGAAGATAACTTTTTGAAAGTGATAAGACCTTATTTATCTTTTTCTTAGCAACCAAACAAAACACTAAAATGTCATTTGCTTCATATTTCTAATGTGTCAGCGAAATGATTAGATTTTGGGAATATTTATAAAGAAGAACCAAAATAGTCGTTAAATTATCTCGTTGAATTACACTCGAGAATTATATTTCATATGAATAAATTTCTGTTTGATATCTCAACCATGTCACCTGACAGCAATGTGACTCGAAAAATTGTTTTAAAATTAAATCATTCCACCTACGGTGTCGTGATTTTATTAAGCAATTTTCGGTTCAAATTGCTAGGCAACAAGGTTTCAATACAAACAGTAATTTATCCGGGAAAATAAAAAGCTTTTGTGTAATTACAGTTCGTAATTTTGTTTCTCATTTTTTCTTCATTTTATCGTCCAGAGCTCCTGGTTTGTAAGTTCACCTCTGGAAGTCTACGACGTCGAGCGTCGAGGTGCAGCAACTGAGGTGCGGACGAAGCGACGAAGTGTCCTGAACATTATTTGCTCGCGAGAGATTTATAAGTTTCCATCGGCCGCTGAAACGGGGCAGATGTAATACTCAGTGATCCGACTGTAAATAGAAAAGGATCAGGATGGCGTTGCTTGGGTGGCGGCCTGGCAACAGTTCGTGATCGTGAGACATTAGCACGAGATTTTAACTTCGACGCAGTGACTAAGTAAATGTAATTTTAGGTAGGTACTAGAGATGATGTTGATTGAAGTTTTAGAATAAAACTATTTATTCGAACTCGACCAACTATCTAGCAAAGATACTAAAATCAAAATTGTACATGACCAAATATATACCTACGCTGAAAATTTACCATTTTTCTTGAAATTACATTGATTAATCTTTTACTGCTATTTTCTAAAAAAATACACGTAATGCAAATAGTTTTCTTTATTCGAGACCTTTTTGGCCCTAGCTAAAAATAGTAACTTTCAAGACGCTAAAAATAATTTGCCCGTCTTGGTACACAAATAAGTATGTATTTTTGTTTTTTGGTATTCCCATAGTAGATATAGTAAAATTAAGTAAGAATAAATTATTATTTTCTTATTCCCATTAATAGAATACCGATAGAATACTAAAGTAGAATCGCCAAAACAATAACTGAAACGAAAACAAAATTTAACAAATGTACACAAAAATTAATAATAAGTTTTTTAAATATTCCCACGTGTTATATTATCATTGTATTAAATTATATTAGGTAGGTACCTATCGTTAAATCAACATAATGTAGATATTATATTGTTTGATACCTCGGCTGCTTCGGTGCTTCTCCTGTATAATTCTCCTGCCCCATAATAATTAGGTTTCACACTATACAGATAATTTTTTTGTGTATGAAAAAATTATAATTGGAATTAGTCTCGTAAAGAATAATTAAGAGCCCTCATAAACAAGTGTAATGTTTATATTACGAGTGTAACATAATTTTGACACATAATGGTTGTCATTTCCATAAATTTTATCGTAATGGTAATGACTGCATAGCATCAAATAAAGCTTATTTCATAATGTTATTACGATGCTTTCATATATACTTGCAATCAATAACAATAATTGTTGGATAGAATTATATGAACTAAAAGCTAAGAATATTAAAATCAATTTTTACTATAAACCTGCTAAATAAAGAATTAGAATATTATTTTATACAGGATGTTTCAAGTCGAGTGTAATAAACTTTAACAGCTTATTCCTGAGATAATTTTAAGCAAGAAATGTCATTGAACATAGGTCCTCCTATTCCATTTGGTTCACAAAATACAATATAATAGGTTGAAGTTATAAATAACACGAATTTTTTTAATTTTTGTAAACAAAGCACTTTTGAAAAGCAAATCGTTTTATAGAAAAATTAATTAGTTTGACAGTAAGTTGTCATTTAGTGACATTTACAAATCGAGATTAGAAATGATTTTTTATAAGTTATAGAAATAATACGAGCAATATTTAAATTATTATAATAAGCATTTTAAGTATTATTGCTATAACTTATAATAAATTCATTTGTAATCTCGAATTGTAAAGCCGAGTTTATGCAGCATCATCATAGTCACTATCATAGTCACTGTCTTAGTTTTAAGAATTGAAACTATCCAATTGGTTATCATAATGACTATGACTGTGACTATGACAATGCTGCATAAACAGGTGTATTAAAGAAACAAGTTTTATTTCTTAAGACTAAGACTGTGACTATGATAGTGACTATGATGATGCTGCATAAATCCGGCTTTAATGTCACTGAATAAAAGCTGTCAAACTAACTAATTTTTCTGTAAAATGATTTGCTTTTCAAATAAGAAATAAAAATGTCTTGATTACAAAACTTTTAAAAATCGTATTATTTATAAAACTTCAACCTCATGTGTTTTGTTAACCAGAAAATGACCATAAAAATAAGCTATTAAAGTTTCTTACACTCGACCTGAAATAAATTATAAGAATCAAAATCATGCAGTGTTTAAAATTTAAATATACATATCCTGTATTTCCAAATTGGTTAATACTTGGTCCTATATTATAATATGAGACTTTCGGTTTATTTTGACCCATTTTCTATGTCTATTAAACATTTTGTTTTTATTCCCTTTGTATTTCACATTCTACTAAAACTAAAAAAGTACGTATTATATAATATTTCTTCCATATACTGATCCATAATTACAATTCCAACATCCTACATCATCATTCCAGCACCTGTCAACTTGTAACCACCTCATCCGATACACATTACAGGCATATGTTCTTTGTGACTGCCACCCCTTACCCCTTTCTGCTTCACCTCTGCTTTACCATTCACAGCCACCTCAGCAACCTCCCAAAGAACGCAAACATATTTGTTTCTTGCTGCGGCTGCGCTAAGCACGAAGTCTCTGCCGTTCTTGCCTCCACCGTTGCTGTGTCTGTGTGTTAATAAAGCGATGGCTGTCCAAGGAACACGACGGGTTAGTTATTAAATTCCGGCGTACGTGCGTTCTTGTAGAACGGAGAAGGCTCTGGAGAAAGGAGGAATAGTGGTGGGGTGAGGATATTGGACAAATTATTGGATTTGGTAATGTTAATGTGAAAAGTACTAACTTGTAAAGTTATCTTGTTATCTACCTACACGACAGGATAGCATAGTTGTAGGGTGCAAGGCTCTGGTTGCAGAGATCGTGGGTTCGAATCCGGGTTAGGTTGGTAATTTTCACAGCTTTGCTTGAATCGGTATCTACTCTCGTCACCGTTCAAGTTGGGATACAATTAACTTGGCAATCACAATGCTATCGTGTACCACTAATAGCTGTAACAACAGGCTTGCTCCGATTTGGCTTTACACATGCTAGTAGTAAATAAACAAGTGGCATTTGTAAAGGAAAATAAACTTTAACTTTAGTGTGTGTGGAAAATCACTCTAAGGTGATATACTCTAGAAGTTTCAAATCCCGAAACTTATTGATTTTTATTAAGGTGCATATTAATATTTGTGACCGTTACTATAATACTTAAATTTAAACTGTGCAGTTTAATTGTCGTGTACGAATTGTTCAGTTTAAAAAAAAGATTTTTACTAAGCCAAGAGTAGATTGAAGGAAGTAATAACTGGATAGTTGGCTTAAAATTGTACTTAATTTAATTTTAAAATGTTGATATTTCGGCTATAGGATGTAGCCATCTTCAGGTCTGTACAAGTCCTTGGTTAACAACACTGATTTAAAGTTAATACAGTTTTAATTACTTAATATTATTATCGACATGTTGGCGAGTCGCTGACTAGAAACGTAGGCATTTTAAAACAAAATTAAATACAACGTTATTACTTCCTTCATACTATTTAATTTAATTGACACAGTCGTAAGTCGGAGTAAAATTATAAATTTAAATGATTATTTTTTAATTACGAGTATGTCGTTTTGTATTTTATCTTTTTTCTAAAGGATTATTTTTATTTGCATTTTGGCATCATTTGATACCGACTGCACCAAATCCAAAATAGGTATACACTTCGTTAAATTGAACAGTTATGTCGGCTACAAATTTTATTAAAGTCGAATTACATTGCCGAATCATAGTTTTGCTTACAAAAATATGGTCAGTAGATATTAGCTCTCTTAATTCTTGTGAGTACGAGTAAAAGTCTATCAATTAAGCTTGAAAATATATAATTGTACCTACGAGTAGGGATATGTTTGAATATTTTTAAGTTCTATTGTTTTGCATTATTGAATTTTTCCGACAAAAAGACATTAGTTTGCCGTTTATCTAATTTTGCAAACAAAACAGTATTGATATGCATTATGGTAACGTAGTTATTTTTTAATAGTATTTGAAGGTAAATCTGTGCTAAATTCCGGAATTGTTTTTCATGAATTAAATTTTATCTGTTTTACATTTCTTCGTTTTTTATTATAACAAGATTTGTCCAATGTCCACAAAGCAATTTCTAAATATTTGAAATAATGGCCGTATTAGATGTGTTTTTTCATACCTATATACGTTTATCTCTAAAACAGTATATGATATTAGGTGTGTTGGTATAAAGGCCACTAAGAGAAAGAAACCGCTTACGCGTGTTTGGTAGAAAAAGAGTTGCGATATTTCAGAATTAAATGTATAAGTTGGCGAAAGTAGCGATGTCGCGTACGCCACTGGTCCCTGAAGTCTACCTTAAGGTCCCTTATTCCCGCGGTCTCGTCTCCCTCCAAAGCTTCTTTGTATTCTCTTCTTTTTCCCTAGCGTCGTAGCTCTTGCAACGCACGCAACGTCTGTTATGCCCCTTATATTGTTGTGTGTCCTATGCCGTCTCAATTTAGCGAGTTACCTATTGTCCGTTGTGCAAACATGTGATCTTAACTTCGACCCAATGTTATCAAAAGGTTAGTATCCAACTGTAGGTTGCGCTTAAATTATACTTTCAATACCGTGAAGTACACGAGTTATGAATTTCGGCACCTTTCGCGCTTTGCTAATTGCATTTATTATTTAGGACTTTATTAATTAACGAATTAACGTCGACGCTTGAACGCTAATTTGGGGAATTTATCGCTTAATCGATACCTATTTATTTTTCGGCTGCTATTGTCGAAATAACACAAATTTAAAGTGTAATTGAATCATTAGTATTTGTCCAACGTGATGTATATGATAGTCATTTTTTATCTGGCGTGACACTCTATGGATGAGTTTACAAAACACGTAAATAAATATTCGCTCGTTGATTTTTATCAAACATTAAACATTATTGACAGCTATAAAATGAACTAGCTACATTACTAAATATTGCATTTTAAATTTTAGAATATTAACTGCATGTATTCAAAACTTCCAATATTCCAATTCAGTCATGAAGTAACCTAGTAACCCTAGTACCAAATAAACTTACTTTTGTCTACAATCGTTGTGCAATATGTACATTGTTATTAAATGTTTAGTTAGGATATACACAAAATTGTTGCACTAGTGCGAGTAATAACATGAAACTATTCAGTTTATTGCGTCAAATTGGCCGCAAACTACGATTGTGAACATTTTGTTCGAAAAATTTATCATTATGATGATGATCGATAACCACGATTTCATTGAATTGTTATAAGCACGACAAATAATAGTAATTTTAAAATTAGCTATATTGACGTTATACGATTGTAGATAAAATATTGTGCGCACCTCGTTGAATAGAGTCTGTTTGTTGTCCTTGGCGAGTTGTTAATCTCGACTTCGCCTCGACTGAACAAATTTCTCGCCGCGTGCAACAAACAATGCTCTATCCGTGCTTGATACACAAATAACTGTTCTCGTTTATTTAAATCTATGAACTTTACTGTTCGATTGGTATATAAGAATAATATAGAAAGTAATTTTCTATCTCTTTTTATTAACTAATCTATTTAGCTCACTATAACAGTTTTAAATATACTTATATGGGTCTTCAAATGTAAATTTCATAATAAAAGAAAACAACTAAATAACATAAAGTCGCGAAAATGGCATATTAGGCTAACAGAAAACACAAGACAAAATATGTTGGATATTTTTTGCATCTTTTTTTATTAAAGCAATCCATTGAACACAGCATGGCATCACACAGCCCACTCGTCGTAGAAAGGGTTAACGTAACAGCAAGACATGCTCGTATTCCGTTCTAAAATCTACATTTCCTTCTCTTATTTTCATAAAAATGCGCGCGCGGAGTAGAATCACAATACACATAGCCGCCGCCACCGCCGGCGCCTCCACCATTTATTTTTTCTTCACAGAGCCGGCAGAAGAAGTTTTACTTTTTATTTTTGACAGTTCATACTATACACGGGAATTAGGAATTTAAACAGTACGACATAATGTCTGCAACACAGCTAGATTTAAATGAATAATAAATGAAATATGGTAATTTAATATTACAAATTTTATTGCAGTATTGTTAGTGATTCAAACTTCAGATGTTTTGACGTTCCATAAAGGCCATAACCTATAAATTACAAATTAGTTTGAAGACATTGCCACTTTGATAATATAAAGGATCTATCACAAGTTTCTGAGAAAACAATTTTATTTTGTGCTGGCAGCGAGTTAATGCTTTATTTAATGTGTACTGAAAAATGTAGTACTTTAGCATATTAAATATGTAGAATTTTCTCGAAGTTACTCATGCTATATAGGAATGCGCTTCAAATGGAGAACATATTAATCTTGGTTTAATTTAATCTAGTTATTACTTACATCTAGAATGCAATTCTAGGAAACTTCTGTGAAGCAAAACACATTTCAGTGTTGCAGTACAGATATTACATCTAAGATGCATTTAGTAGAATGACATGTTGTATACCGTGTTCTCATTTTCGGCATGATGGTCTTATATTCTTATTAGACTCTGTAGAACTTATGTTTGTCTTGTTTAATATACATTTTTATTTGTCAGTTAAATTTGATCTTATTAAAGATAATTGTGCAAGACTTTTGAAGGTATCTACGTAAAAATTAGATCAAGAAATGAGAAAATAAATGCAAATAGCTCGGCAAATAGTGATTTTAACAGTAATACACAAAATAATAAGTAGGTACGTAACGAATTTAAGAAATTTTTTTTTTTACATTTTATGGTATTATGCTTAGCAGAGAAATCAAATCTAAGTATTCAAAAAGGTATTTATTCCGAAAGTTATCATTTTAAAAGCAGACTCTTGTACTACTACGTTTAATGTTTTCAAATATGGTTGACTTCACTGATAATCTGTCGCCAAAGTGATTGGTACTTGAAAAGCTAGTTTTCGACAATCATTTATAGTTGAATCTGATCGATCGTAGCAAAGGAATACATCAATATCATTAATAGTTGTTTGTTATAGAAATTCCATACGCTTGAGAAATTCATGAGAATTTTGGTCGCATATAATTTAAAATTAATAAATTGCAGTGTTTCAATAGTTATTTACGAACCAAATGCGGGAAGATTTTGATCTCACATGAGCGGTTATTTGAAACACGAGCGAAGCGAATAAAACTATAATCAAATACATTCAAGTTGTAGTTGTAGTCTGATCATTAAATTTGAGGTTACGATGTTTTTTCCACTCACTACTATCGACAGATGGCGCGCTGCACACAAGTTTTATAATATTGGCGGTTTTCGGTGGTCTTCACTAATTATAATTCCAGGAAGTAACACTTAAGAAACTAAATTTTATTATTTTTAAGATGATTTTACTCTAAAATGTCTAGAAAAGCCAGTGTTCTTTGCATTTTTCCGGATTGACTACACTAGGAAATTGACATTCCCGATTGGCAATTGCGTGTTTAATATGTCATTTCCTAAGTGATAAGTACAAAAAAAATTCTGATTGATATCTAACACTACTTGAACAAGCAGGCAGTGATATTATAACACTCTAGGTGGGCACTTATGGGAGTACAGGGATGCAATTTGCAGTATCTCTACTATTTTGAATCTGCATGATAGAAAGATAGATGCCTAATTGATAACATGATAGGTAAAACGTCTATAAGAATAGCTTTTTCTATCCTTCCCGCACTGAAACTATAGAGAGTGGAATTACCTGTAGAAGATAGCAGTAGACCTAGAGATCAAGACTTTCTAATGTTCCGTTATGCACGTACCCTTACTCTTTCTATAAAGCATATTTTAAGTCAACATGTTCAATTAGGTACCACTTTTAAAATTTTTTGCACGATCGGTCATCTTTAGCGTTTACTGGCTCTGCTTCTAAGGTAGTAGTTTTGTTTACAAATTTGCGGGTGATAAGCAATCTTAGAAGGCGGTAAGAACTCATGAAGAAGGCGGTAATAACTCATGAAGAAGGCAGTAAACACTAAACAACAACAGAAACCAAGGCAACAGCATCAAAATACAAACTAAATCTACATAACCAAAAATAAACATTATTTTCAAATTTATTTTTATTGTATCGATCGAGCAAAAAATATTATAAGCATCACGGACGTTATGTGCATTTTGTACCGGTTTCGGATAACATTGGAAACCTCGACTACGTCTCGGTCTTCAAACATTATCCTCAATCGATAAACTGCACATACCGCCCTTAATACTATATATACTAATTTGCACGATTGATCTTCTTTATTAACTTACCATGCCTGTTTCTAAGAAGGTATGTTGTTCTTACCGGTTGCTAGGCTAAACAGACCGGTATGTAAATTTAAACTGAACAGTAAGTAAATTAACAACATTATTTTTAAAAAATGTTATTTTAATGATTTTGCTTACTGCAATCGTGCAAAAAATTATATAAGCATCACGAACGTTGAGGAATTACCGATGTCAGACAAGACTGCCCTTATCGTTCTTGATACTTAATATACAATTACCTAAAAATGCACTACGAAGAAATAATTTAAAAAGCAGCTCATTGTTAGAAATCCACCAAACTAAAAAAAAAACAGTAGTTTACAATAGTTTACTATACACCACTACTTCACAAAACACTATTGATAACCTCGCCAGACTTTTCTCCTCGCCGTTCGATGTTTTTCGTCTGAAACGGTCCTGAATGTCCGCACGTATCCGACTTAACTTACGATGGCGTTTTTCCATCGGCATGGCGAGGCGAGGCGTTCTCCAGTTCTCCTCGTTCGTTCGTTGTACTTGTATTCCGCGCGCATAACGTGTCGGCAAGGTACAATACGCCCGGCACAGCACAGCACAGCATTACCATAATGTGAAACGATCAATACATAAGTTGTATTAGGACATAAGTCATGCAGGAGCTTCGGAAGTTTCAGAGAGGATTTCATTCAGACCAAGTTTGAGGAGTTTGTTACGTTGAAGTGTGGAGTGGAACTAGGTGGTCTAGTTTCTAGTTGTGTAATGTAATCTGGCAAGGGTGGTAAAACTGTGTTCAACAGACGTGACTTGTTGGAGAATTAATTAGTTTCATATTAATTATATATTAACTTCTCTTCAAATATGGAAGGCTCATGTAACTAATTTAACTACTAACTTCTAAACAAGACTGTTTTAGATGTGTTGATTGCCGTCAGCTAATAACTAACTTGTAAATTTTCAATTTCTGAAACAAAATTGAATCCAGTGTTCTTTACTATAGTTTGCCATATCATGTGTTCAGCGTGTTAGGTGTTAAATATGGAAAACAGATTTTTGTAAATTAACTACTACAGGCCCGGATATGGCCATCAGGCAACTGGGAAAAAGCCC
This sequence comes from Agonum fuliginosum, assembly GCA_947534325.1. Lineage (NCBI taxonomy): Eukaryota > Metazoa > Arthropoda > Insecta > Coleoptera > Carabidae > Agonum > Agonum fuliginosum. Next base: position 22,188,186 of record OX384041.1, read on the forward strand.
GGTGGGCCGGATCGACGGAGCCTTAAAATCGGGCTGAAATAATAATTATTATATGAATAATGTAAATATGCAGGAATGCAGTCAGTTGAATAATCCAATGGCCAACGTTTGGCCCTCTTTTGTAACATCATCAGTACAAAGACAAAAATCTCTAGTCTCTAGAGACTCTGGTAATTGTTTTTTGTGATGGTAGTACTAGATGTGCTCGTTGAATTTTAAACTTGACAACATCACTTTGAATGTTTACTATTTCTTCAAAATTTAAGTCTTTGCCCTGATGATGCCACAAAAGGTTGCGAAACGTTGGCCATTGGACTAAATAAATAATTAAATAAACTGACTGCATGCCTGCGTATTTCCATTATTCATCTGCTCACTCACAGTCACTTATTGAACTTGAAGATTGCTGATTTGTTCAAACCAAATATAAAATTATCAATTTTCAAATTGAGATTTTGGTTGAGGTCATTATATTTTCCGAATATTTTCTAACTAAAAGAGACACGCCAGTTTTCGTTTTTAAAAGTTCCATTTTAAGATAATTTTCATTGGACAGAAGAAAAAGAAATTTCCGCATGAAAGAGAGAAAAGCATGAAGATTCACATCCCTCAATAAAATGTAACTTATAATTATAAGGCATTTGACCTTGAATAATTTTTTTTTTGCATTTTTCAATTTATTGTTTTGTGTTAAGTAATAATAAAGTGAAGTCTTGTAACGATTTGTAACTGAATTAGAATTATTTTTGCATTCATACATATTACATATATACATAAAAATCACGATATATGCCTAAATAGGGTTAGCAGGAACACAAACTCCTTAATAAATACATTCATTCACACGTATAAAATAATATATAATAATATATACGGTATAAAATGGGATCATTTTTGTTCTCTTCCCAAACACAATTATATTTCTTTGAATAAATATGTGTAACATAAAAAATTTATAAGATTTTATTATTATTCTTTCAAATATCATCACAATAAAAATAATAGTTATCAACAAAAGTTAATTGTTCTTTAATGTACAATCATTTTCCGAAAAACTCATCACAAAAAAATAGAACAAAAAATGTAATTTTTGTCCCATGGTAGAATACCTTTCCCTACATTTAATTATATTAAATTATAATAATTTGAGGATTAAATCATTTAGGTAATCAAATTGGTTATTGAAATGCAATAGGTATGGAAAGTGTCAAACCCTCTAAGTTTAAACTATAATATTTTTATTTATGTCCAGCCTGGTCTTGCTTATAAAACTTACGAAAATTTTTGTCCACTCGTTCCGTAAGAAAACTTTTCTGAAGTTGTACAGTAAATGCGATTATTAAATATGATTTTGGTCCTTTCTATCACTGTAAATATTTTTAAATTCTTTTAATATTTTTCATATTTGTAATAACTCTGTATAATTTACCCACTCGTCCTGTAGGAGAACTTTTCTTCTAAATTCATAACGCTTATGAGTATGGAATTATCTATACTCAACTACTATACATATTTAAAATATCAGCAATTAATTAAAGTAGTAATAAATAATTCTTAATGTTTTCTTTGGTAATCAAACAAGATATCAAATCTTATTCAGAGTTATCTTTGATCCAACGTGTAGTTTTGTTTTATTTGTTGGTTTGTATTTACATGATTTTGTGGGTAATTTAGACAATGCCACAATACAATGACATTAGAATTTATGGTGTCACGTGGTGTAAGTAAGCAGATATACCGACGTACATAATTTATAGCATGCTTACTGTGTCTTTATAAGAGCTCCATTGTTTTCCTACATTTCAATAAATTATTCATGAATTATTATTACCTACCGTTTTATGTTGCCTTATTCCCTTTGAGGCAAAGCTTGTCATTGTTGTAACTCGCAAAGCATTCAGATAATTATTTATAATTCTATTTTCTAATCTAATGTCTTACGATCAAATTTACTTAAATTTATTCACTTGGATTAAGTACTTATACGATAAATAAGTTCACTTGCTTCAGAAGTTGATTAAGCATAATAAATTAAGTGGTAGTACATTTTAACGATAGTTACAAACTAAGTGAACTATTTCGGTACCTATATTTATTAGCACGTAAAATTTCTTAAGCTAGAAATCAGTGTTCCTATAAATAAAAAATAACACTTAAAGGTGAAGTATTAAACTCAATACCTAATACTGATTTTAAGACTTTTTACTTCCTTGTACAGAGTAAAAAGGAAGTACCTATTGTAATCGCGAAAAATTTCGGATTTCAGATTTTGATGGAAATATCCGTTTTAACCTTTTCTGAATCCATTATGACTAATTTCGTTGTGACGTCTGTACGTACGTACGGACGGACGGACGTACGTACGGACGTATGTGTGTCGCATAACTCATATACGGTTAGACGTGGAAAGTTGAAATTTTGTATTTAGGACTGTTATAATATCTAGTTGTGCACCTCCTATTTTTGGTTTCAATCTACAAACCGGAAGTAGTACTTTTTTCAAATATTTCGATAAATATTTCATTTAAGACAATTTTTTTATTTTAAATTAAAGATTATGTGATTATTACCTACAATCGGTATTTTATAAATATTTTTGTATCTGGTATCGTTTAAGAATAATTAAAGTATATATTTATAATTTAGTATTTCGGTATCTTGTAGTCCATGATCGATTAACATTTGTTACTACGTAAAATTTAAATGATTATGACATAACAGTGACAATAGTAAAATATGCTTTAGGTATATCTTCTTCTGCAGTTTAAATAAAATGACTAAAATATATTTGTGAGTATAGTAGTAGTACCTATATATTAATATATTAATCGTATCATCAACTGTTATTACCTTATAACATGCAACATTTTTTGATAATTATAAACATAATACGTTAGTTACTTATAATTCATTAGTTACGGACTTAATACGTTAGATACAACCATAATAACATCAAAACCTTCCATAATATGCGAATTGTCAACTAATTGACAGATAACATTGTTGATTTGTTTTAACATAGCTGTCTTTGATGATACGATTAAGCTTTGAATATAACGCGAATATATGCGATTTAAGCCCCCTTAGATGTTCAAAGAGACTCGGTTTCACCTCGTCGCTTAGCAACATCCTCGGTATTATAAATCGCATAATATTCTTGTTATATTAGTAGCTATTGTATAGGTAATAAGTAAAAATAATAAAGTAGGTATGGCGGGAGGTTTTGTGGTGGCCACGTCAGATTTTTTATATTATTCTACATTTTAGTTATTAAGAAAAGTATGAACAGTTTAATAGGCGTACAAGGAAGTCATGTGGTGTCCACGTCAGAGTTTTTTTATTTCCACTTAATTTGATAATTTTTGTATTGTATTTATTTTACGTTATAGATATTTGCTTATATTTTTATAAGAAACTTGTGCCAGTTCAAGACTAATATTTAATAAAAGATGTCTGGGCCGTAAATATAATTCACGTCAATCAATATTTTAGATATTACGTCAGAATTTTCGTGACATGTTCCACTAAAAATGTTACGCAATATTACAGAACCAATGGTCTACATCTGTATCTGTTTTATTGATTTTCAACCAGACATTTTCTTCAAATTCGACGACGTAAACTTGTTAGATGCAACTCAACAACTTTGTGTCATTCATTCATATTTTTATTTGGCATCAGTAAAAGAACAAATTTATAGGTATCTACCATCATTCTATTTTCTTCAAAATATTGAGAGTAAAAAGATAAAATTAATCAGTATTCTATATTTAAAAAGTACCAGTTTGTTGACTCCTTCCAACGGACGAGATTCAGCTTATATGGTTGTTTTTCTTTTCCATTAACCCTCTGGTGTAATACCTTGTTACAACCACCAGGCGATGCCTTGTGTTTGTTAAGTTAATTGAAGTTAATTGTATGCTAATTCTAAATGGTGACGAGAATGGATACCGATCCAAGTCAAGCAGTGAAAATATCACACCTCATCCGGAAACAAACTCACGAGTCACGACATCTATGTTCAAAGACAAACACTCTAACCACTGCTCTATCTTGTCTTCATAAAATTTTAATTTCATCTGAATAATAACGTAAAAATTTTTAATTTTTTTTTTTATTTTTTCATTATATTACAAAAATTGAAAAGATACTCACATAATAGCAATATAATCAAAATAAATTATAGTCTGTTTTTAAACTAGGAGAAGAATAAGATTTCATGCTTGTGATTCAATCTACTCAAATAACTATTGAATTTCAGATTGCAGTATAGTTTAGTAATTGATTAAATGTATGGATATATAAATTAAATAATTTATTAAAATTAATCAACCTCGACCGGTTTTGGCCTCACGTAGGTCATCTTCCGGAGCTAACAAAAGTATTAAAATTATTGTAATATAATATGAATGATTTAAAAAGACTTTAAAAACTTACGTGATATGACATGAAAAGTTACAAAAATATTGCAAAAAGAAAAATATAAACAACATCAAAATAATGTACAAGAACAAGAACGTAACAACTATTGCGGATTTACTCCTACTCATAGTTTTAAAACAGACTATTAAAGTAAAATATAATCTTATTATGCCAAATTTAAAATATTGAAAATTAATTTATCAATCTTTATAAATTTAAATAAACAATTTGCCTTAAAAATATAGGTAAATAGTTGTTTTACATTTCTAATATTAATATCTATTCTACAATTTATATCATATTTTGAATTATGAATCATCAAATTTAGATAGAGTTGTGCATAACATTTATAAAAAATTAATTGAAATTGGTACTCTCGATCCTTTCAAAAGATCCTTTATAAAAACCATATTACTTGGTCTGCTAGCAAATTCATCGTTAGTGGCAACAACAACAATAATACCCTTAGCCGGGTGTTTTTCTTTTGGAAATAAATTCCCGTAAATCTCATTATGCGCGTCCTTAGGCCGGCGCCAATTTGCGTCGAAGCGCTCAGCGTTGAACGCTCAGTGCAGACTTGCACAACTATGAATGGTTTTGTGCCACGCTTGCTAATAAGATTATTCTCTCATTACCTCGGGGCTATGAAAAGGCCGGGACTTCGGTCTTGGGCTCCGGCGCTCCGGGTACGGAATTAAGCCGGATCGATGCTCGATAAGCAACCTATTTTCAGCTGTGATCGCGTTTTCATAAACACCATGCCAAGTGGGGCATTATGGATAGGTCAGGTGAGGTGAAACAACTAAATATCAGTGGAATTAGGTTAGGTTAAGGCCTTTTTCAAACACCAACAGTATTTTATAATACCTTTTTACTGATTTTACTACAATAACATGGTGGAGGTGCCATACATAACTGTGCTTAGAAATTATGTACCTAGGCAATTGTTTTTTTTTTTAAATTTAAAACAATAAAGAAAGTTTATTACATTATATTGAATGTTTCTATCTTGAAAATACATTTCAGTATTAAAAATATATACCGGGTGTTTTTTTGAAAACTTTCCACCTAAATATCTCGGGAACCGCGGCACGGATCGAAAATCTGCGAAATACGGGTTCGATGAATTTGAGGGGGAAGAAAAACCATGTAATTAGTTTTCTGCCCAAAGTGGGCATACTGCCCATATTGGGGTCTACTTTATTTTTTTTAAATGGGAACCCTACTTTTTTATTTTGGCAACGTGTTCTACGCGAAAAAAGAAGAAACTTTTGTACGAATTGTTTTTCCCCCACTCCAATATTTCGAGTTATCAGCGCGGGAAAGTGAAAAAACTTGAATTTAAAAATGTGTTTTTTCAAAAAACCGTGGAACCCAGCCAAAAATGCTGAAACATGGGTTCAATGAATTTGAGGGGAAAGAATTATCATATAATTTTTTTTGACCCGGGTCAAGGTAAGTGTCATCCTGGGGTCAACTTCATTTTTTTGAATGGGAACCCAATTTTTATTATTGCATCGTGTTCTACGTGCAAAAAAAAACAATCTTTTGTAGATATTATTATTATTATTATATTATTATGTTATTCTGAGATATTAAGCTGGAAAGTTTTCAAAAAAACACATTTCAAAATTCAAATTTTTTCACTTTCCCGCGTTGATAACTCGAAATATTGGGGTGGGGGGAAAAAACGTTTCCTACAAAAGTTTCTTATTTTTTGCGTAGAACACGTTGCCAAAATAAAAATGTGGGGTTCCCATTTAAAAAAATAAAGTTGACCCCACTATGGGCAGTATGCCCACTCTGGGCAGAAAACTAATTACATGGTTTTTCTTCCCTCTCAAATTCATCGAACCCGTATTTCGCCGATTTTCGATCCGTGCCGCGGTTCCCGAGATATTTAGGTGGAAAGTTTTCAAAAAAACACGCTGTATATGTATACCGAAGCTTCAAATAAATATTGAATGCTCATTTGGAGATTTGATATACAACAATCACCAACCAGTGCTAGATTTACATAATTTTTTTGCCATAATTCGAAAACATCACTCGTACAATGGCGATATTTTAATTTAAATGTGCTACTTGTGTTTGTCGCTTATTACTAAAACTATCTCCTGGGTCTATCACAGGTTCCAGCCAAGTTTTAACATAAGATTTTTTTTATACATCATTAGAATATAATTATCATGTCCAGATCGAACAATGGACTCTGTTCATGCGTACAACATAAATTTGGTGAAGTAAATTGCAATCATTTCACGTACATTTACAAAAAAATAGTGAGTAAGCTGACATGATGTTCGTTTACGAATTTGGCAATGGAAATGCCAACAAAAAGAAATAACAAAAGAGCAATAACGAGCAGTTACTCGTTCTGTCAGCCACAGATGGGATAACATAGTTGCTTTCAGGCTGTGCTACAAACTTTAATTTTTAAAAAAAATCTATTTGTTTTTAACAAGAAAGATTACTATTATGCAATATGTATTTAATACTATTATTGCTGTATTTTTACAAAACTTCTATATTAGTAAGATACTTAGGTACTCTATGCCTACTAAAAGCTTTGTTTCTACATTGTTTTTAATTTCGAAAGTAGGTGTTTGCCAAGTACCAAAGTGTGCGACAAAGTAGCTATTTATTAATGATGTTGTTCACGATCATTATTTTTGATACATTAAACAAATATTGTTGACAGCTGATTTTTAGGTAAATACTTACATGGATCTGGAAATTAAGAACTTCCTGTACTTTTGGAAACGAATTTACAGATTATGTTAAACAAATCAACGCCTTTATTGTCAAAGCTAATCGGTCCACAAAATCGTAAACCCAGTGCATGTACTTATTCTGTAAATGCTGTATAATTTTCAAACGCAGGACAAAATAATAAATAAAGATTTTTGAATGTGTTCGGTAATTGCGGTATAACCGGTATAATTTTCGTAATCGTCTGACATGTAGTATAAGTAATATTATACGTTTATTACACAAAGATAAAAAATAAAAATGAATATTAAAACACCACAGTGTATTTTATTATTAATAATAATATCTTCAACTGTTTAAAAATGCAGTTCGTGTACCATAGACATATAAACCGTACGAGTAGGTATATCTGCCATGGATCAACAAATTACAAACTTCTAGCTTTCTATTGGCTAAAAATATATTATGTGAAAAATGAAATTTTATTTTATTCTTATCTTATCTTATTTTGTTTTAAGGAATATACAGGTGGGTAGGTATACATTTATTTATGTAAATTTTAGAATTATTCAGATGTACTTAAACCTATAGAAAACTGTAAATTTACAAAAATTGTATTTTAATTTTATTTCAGTTACAATTTTATTTTACATCTTAATTTATCATTTATACATATTTTTTATGTTAATCTAATTTGAAGTTAATTAACTTTCTTCTGCATCATAGGAAGTACTACAAATTTAACTTATACCCGAATAAAGTGTGATTAATATTTAGCCGTAAACTGTTAACGAAATGAAAGTTCTAAAAAGCAACATTAAATTCCGTGTCGCTTGGGGAAAATCAACATAAAATTATAACAACCCTAAACGGTTCACATTTAAATAACAACCACAAATAAATCGCAAGTAACCGTATTAACCACTCATCAGCTATAAAACTAATAATGCCGGTCGGCAGTTAACTGCATGCTCAACAGGAGAACCTGTAAAATAATAGTAGCCATAAAATGCGCTAATTAATAAGCTAATTAAACGTAATGAACTAAAATTCGATGTTTGGCTACAGTGCCGGCGATGGGCATTTTCTCTCGGGGGCAGGGTGAATGTATTAAACACAGGGGCAAATGACGTGAGCATGAATAAACAATTGGTAGCGCAGCCCTTTGCGCCCGCCGATTAGGGTCTGTACATAGTGACGTCAGCGTTTGTTTACTATTAATAAGGAAATAATGGTAGGTGTGTGACAGTGGACCGGCCGCACGGATTAAGTCTTAATTTGGGTAAAGACGTCTAATATGAGCTCGTAATGGCATGACTAGAACCTGAGTAAATATGTAACACGGTTTACCTAACCACGGCATAATTTAATGTCACCTTTGGCATATTATAATCTAGATGTGTTTACTTATTGGATGCTAATATTAACGGAAACTTCCTTTGATTACTCAATTAACTATTAAGGTGGCGAAATTAAATTTAAAGCTTAACAAAAGTTCCCAAATTATTTCAATTAAAATTCTATAGCTGTGCTGGATGCTGAACACTGGTAGAATATTTAATTATTCTCATTTTCTTCTTCAAAGGACTTCGTACCGTGTTTAAAATAATATATTTCTTTTATTTTAAGCAAATTCCTTGCAATACAGGTTAATAATAATGGTCGCTGATTGGTCTGTCGTGCGCATTAATTGAATTTTCTTTTGTTTAAACACTGAAATCGCTTTATACCGAGACTTTAATATACATTATTTCTTTATAACAAGGATTCGATGCACATTGCACATTATATTGCACTTCAAAAAAACCTTATTGCTATCAACTTTGTTTCTCAAAATTTACAGATTGCAAATTATGTTTTACCTTTTAATAAAATGACAGAATTATCAGCGAATAAGTGAAAATTTTTATTGGTTGCTTGTACACCAATGTCAGTGTTTTATCTAAGGTTTTATCCTATCACTTGGTTTTTAATATCGGAATTTAAGCTATATATAATTTCAGTATTTTGAGCTGATATAACATCCTAACTACAGCAAATTTTGTATTTTACATTTTTGAGTCTGCAATTGAGAGTTTTAATTGCATTTCACAATCTACTATTGATTTTATAAAACTAAGGCTACAAAATCGTATTGACTTTTAGAAAGCACCACAGTGCAGTATTTCCGGAAATCATCATTTTTTAAACACTTTAAAAATACATAAATCCAGAACTATAATTTTGAATTTAATATAATTTCATAGGTAGGTTCACAATAATTTGATGTTTCATACTATTTTCTTAGCACCTAAGCAGAATAATTTATTTCGTGTAAACTTTGATTTCCTGTAGAAATTTACCTTTTCGAATGTTTCGTTGTTATTTGAAAATTGCGTCTTCAAACTTCAAACTATAAAACATAATAGTCCTGAAGGCAAATTTGTAGAAAACAACAGTAGATTAAAACTTATGTAATTACATAATGATAATCGGGAAATTATCATATATAATAGGTATCCCAAGTGCATGTCAAATTATCGACAATTACATGCACGAGGGATATTTGAAGGACTATTTCCCGACTAAAATTTAGCCAAACGCTGTTTCTCTCATGAAAAATAAAGCAAAATTTAAAAACTTCTTTTGACAGCAAGTCAGAATCACATTGCCACGCCGTATCCAAATATGATAATTTTGCACTAGTGCAAATTATCGTGTAATTCTACGTTGATTGGACGACATTCAGAAATGTCAGACTTCTGATTGGCTTAAATTTTATGAGGGAAATAGTCATCACAACATAATGATGCTGTAAAATAAAAATGTGTAAAAATTGTCAGAAATATCACTAAGGTAAGTATGTACAATAACGCCGTACGCAATAATGACATAGTGGTATACCTAATTTCACAGTCATTACCATTACCCCTACATATTGAGTTGCACCAGGGTACCTTCCTATAGCAACAAATGTCTTCTATAACATGAAATCAGATATTATCTAACATCAATATAATGTTTGAAAGGTCAAGTGGTATCACTATGTTTTGTTTGTTGTTATTTTTACCAAAATATATAAGCTACCTACATTACATATTATATAAATATTCTGTTTCTGCGTTACTTTTAACATGAGATTGGTCTGCTACGAAAGCATTCACATGTCATAAAATAATTTATTACAATAAGTAGTAACAAGTAAATTTATTAGCTCTTTTCCCCTTATAATAACCAAATATTGTCCAGTTGGTGGTCGCCTCTTTTGTCTGTGAATAACACCGAATGCGAGAGACAGAGAAATCCAAGTTTTCATCGCCCTACGTCATCATTGCAAAATCCTTAGCGCTGTTTGCTAGCGTGGAAGTGGTAGCGCCCTTTCACGTCGTTCCGTCGCAAGGCAAAGATAACGCGACCTACGACCTCTGCCCGAGTTCATTACCCGCGACCTGCGAGCTGCTACCAACTCACCACCGACGTCACCTCGACCACCATTCACAATCCTCTAGCTGCGGAATACTTCGATTTTCGCTGCCTATCGCACCATCAACTCAGATCAACTGGAATTTTAGATAGGGCATCATTTGGTGCCTAATGAGTACATGGAGCTTTTTATCCTTGGGTATGATCACAACCCAAAATATGACTCAAATACAACAGTCATTACAATTCATTTGGATAAAAATTAAAATTCATAGGTAACCGTTGAAATAACGAAGATAATTAATTGAATTTAAAGTTGACACTAAAACGCGCTAAAATACATACGAATGGATGTTAGCAGTAGTTTTACTAAACGATTAGAAAATATAATATCATAACAAGCCAACACATGTTGTATTACACTCGAGCATTTTATTTCCTCCGAATAAATTTCTGTTTGACATCTCAACTTTGTCACCTGACAAGAATTTGTATCGAAAAATTGTTTTTAAATATAATCACTTTGCCCACGGTGTCGTGATTTTATTAAACAACTTTTATTCAAATTGCTAGGCAACAAGGTTTCAATACAAAAATGTATCCAGCGAAATAAAAAGCTCTTGTGTAATTACAGTTGATAAGTAAGTATATTCATCTTAAATAGTGTATAAATTCATATTATACTTTTGTTTTTAAGTTGCAGCGTTAATTACTTTATTTCGGTAGCACTTTTAACAAAATTATCGATTTAGAAAAAGTATTTTGTTTTTGGTATTGAACGTACCTAAAAACTGAAATTACTGATACAAAAATCAATAATTAGCATCTCTATCGATAAATGATTTATTTACTTGGGAATTTAGTTCTGTATAATATAAAATAATGCTATACATATATATATATATATATATATATATATATATATATATATATATATATATATATATATATATATATATATATATATATATATATATATATATATATTATGAGTTCTGATAATTTCTATCTGTCCATATTTCATGAACTATCACCTTTTTTATTTTCTGTACGCTGTCTTGCAGTGGCGGCCGGTGACTTTTTAAAGGTAAGGGCTGCAATTTAAATGAAAATGCGCTGCAGGTCAAATTTTATTTGTTCATGGTTAAATACCTTTATATTTAAAGTTAATTTTTATTAGGGAAGAGAAACTTCACTGTTTATCCCGTTTTTGTACAAAAATAAATACAAATTTAATTATAAACATAATTATATCAAATATCACAATCAATTTTAATAAAATAACAATATACCTTTAAAAATATACAATTGTACGCCTTATAATTTCAACGCAAACTATTTTGTACCTTGAAACTACACGCAGTTATGTTCACCGTGAACGACAGAGCTGCGTTTGTGGCAGCCCCGTTGCTCACTGTGACACTGTGTAACCCACACATTGGCTATCATTCCCCTCACCGCGCACACCTACTTCTGCCTTAGTTCGAGGGCTGTTGCGACAACAGCAACAGCCCATAGAACGAAAATGGGTATAGCGTTGACTCACGCCGCAACAAAGTATCATCAATAGTAAGCCCACAGGCGTAAATTTTTTAATTACAAGATATATTTGATGGATAGATAGATAATATTGTTTATTGATATTATTTAAATAATGCCCATGTCACACCGGCGTGGCACGAAGCACGGTGCTCGATGGAAAAAAATGAATAACGTAAAAATTTGTCGCCGCTATTCCGTCGAGCATTTTGACATATGGAAATTTGTTGCTGATTTCACAGTGAGTCGTCAATATAATTTTTGACATTTGGTGAATAATTGATGTCAAAATAGTAACAGTAAGTAATTCGATAATAAGAGCTAATAAGATAATATAAGCTTTTGTCAATATTATGAACTAATTATTGATTTAATTGAAACAAAAAATTTATGAATTTTAATTCTCAGCTGTCAAAAATAATTTTCAAAAACCTTCAAAGTACGAAGTGAACATAGCAATATACAAATTTTCGTATGGCATTTTGCTATACCGGTGTGACACCCTTTTGACAGCTTTGGTCGAAGCAAAATGCCACATCGAGCACCGTGCTTCGTGCCACGCCGGTGTGACATGGGCATAATGTATCAGAACAGTTTCATTTCCTACTAGGGGCTGCAGCCCCGCAGCCCTTACCAACGAGCCGCCACTGCTGTCTTGTTGTGGTCCTGAATTTTTGTAAATTAATTGTATAAAATTTAACGCCGAAGACATTTCAACGAACCAACGAAGAAACAGTCCAACTACTAAAGCACCTTTTTAACATTATTGTTGCAAAGATTAAAATAATATTATTATAATTTAACAAATAAATAAATATAATTCGAATTTTTGTAACGAATTACATTGCCATTAACTTGAAGATAATGATTTTAGTGAACACAAACATTATTTGTCCCGTGTCCTTATTTGAATGAATTATAACAACACTAATACTATCGAACTATATACCGCTATTTAGCTTCGTATAGGTACTATTATTTTATCAATAATATCATTGACGATAAAAACATAATTTTGTGCGGCTTTATTACTAATTCTAGTAGGTACATTGGTTACTGGTTCTTTGTAAACATTTGTTTAATGTGCACCTATCAACTTCAAAACACGAAACTATTATATTTTATATAACCCACAGTTTTTGGAAGAGGCATAAAAATGTTATGCTACTATTAATTGAATTAATGAAATAAACATAGGAATTCTAAATGTACTTTCCATGCTTTCAAATATACAAACCATATTTTTGTATTTTTAGCAAAATCTAAATTTTATTACTGAATTGGAAGGTAGAAGCAAAGCTTTTATTTTATTCATGTTTTTCAGATTGAGATAGAACTTTGTTTCTATTTTATGTAGTTTCGTGTTCATTGCAGTATCAATGATCTCTTAATGGAATTTCAGTCTAGACACATTTATTCATTAAGAAACATGTCCATATGGCTATATTTTAGTTTTGCTTCAAATTGATTACTGTACCTACTTTTTCATCAAAAACATATCAATTTCGCAATGGCATTACCTAACCTACGCTATACTTTCATTTTAGTTGATAGCAACAGGATAGCAACACTCTTAGTTAACAATTAAGTGATTAGATGAAATAATTCTTTCCAAACCAATCAATATTATACAATCTACAACTTCGAAACCTATTGCAATTTAATATTTTTTGTTTGGATATTTTACTAAGATGTGTATATTTGAGAGTACTCGTACTGTATGAATTACGGTTCTAGCTACACCGTTTATTGAGATACTTGTACTAATAAATTATGTTTAGGGTAGTGAACAGTATAGGTACTTTCTAAATGAACTGTCATTTCAGTTGCGTGTTTACTTAACATTTTATGTAGGTACCCATTATATTTTAATACGCACATCTTTAGTTTTATGGATATATATTTTCTGGAAATGAACTTATTGAAACATAGTAACAGCAAACATCTACGAAAATGAGGAAAATATTCTTTAGTTCGAAACTAATATCTTTTTAATATATTGGAATTGGTATTTCGCAAAGATGATTTTGCATTTCAAAATTACTATTGTGCCAGCGAAGCGAACCTACCTAATGATTAGTTTAGCTGGCTAAAGGTTTATATATTAAAATAAAAAATATGATTGAGCGTTCCAGTGAAACAATTTGTCGGATTTTTAAAATAGACTTCATACAATACGGCTGGTAAATAAGTCAAAATCTTACATGCTTCCGAGACACAAGAAACTGTCAAAGTGGAATCCAAACTATGTTTCAAAAGAAATCTTCTGACTGCTTTTACCGAAGTGCATTTTTGTCAAAATCGTCATATAAAACAAAACAAAATAGACTTTAAATTTTTTCTGTTTCACACTATTTGAAGTATATTTTAGATTTAACAAAACTAGTTTTTAGACAGGGTTATGTTCGTCAGTTTGGTGTATATCCGACGTAACATTCTAAGAATCCCTTGTATCGTTTTGTAATTGTATCCATCTTAGACATCACAACATCACGCAACGCAGATATCGTTGATTGCTCATATCAGTAACGATCCTTTGACTACCTCCTCATATCCACTAGGATGTCGTAGAGAGACACACTGACGATGTCATATCCCCGGTATCGATTGCGGTAGCCGTGACGCCAACTTGATTGTTCTATTCTCAGTTGTGATGTTCGATTGACGATTGACGGGCTCGTGAACGCCGAACGCAGTTCTGTGGCTTCGACTGACTCTGCTCGACACTCAATGCGTGGAATTAGATTGTTTTGTTGATGCTTGTTGGCTTGTATGATTTGGTTTCTGTGGGAGGCACTGAATAGAGTAGGCATATTGATTGAGATAGAGGCATTATTTGTATACTAATTATAGTTTCAACAGGCAGACTTAGTAATAGCTTTATAGTATAGTAGTAGTAGAAGTTGTAGTAGCAACAGTAGTAGTAGTAGTTGTAGTAGAAACGGTAGTAGTAGTAGTATAAGTAGTAGCATGTAGTAGTAAGAGTAGAGTAAAACCAGAGGTCTATAGATAAGTACTGTCAGATGTAACCGTTTAGTACAGTTTTTGAAAAATAAAAAACCGGTTAATCGGTTACCCGATAAACAGGTTAATCGGCTAGTCGGTTAAATATAGGTAATTATTATTAGGTTTCCGGACTGTTGATACAAACCAGAACACCAATAAAAATCCTCAAAAATTGTTACGTATTAATAATCGATAAATTTTTAATTGTAAATTAAATAAAATGGCTAAGAAATCTCGATGAGCTTGAGCTTTTATGCCAAAGCACGGGGGTTTAGTTATCTTATCTTAGTCCTCGCCTCAGTTGTAATGAAACACTTTTCAGCTCGGTATGAAATATACTGTTATATGAGTATTTGCAGTTCGACAAATAACAGGTTAGTTGGCTAAAAATAAAAACGGTTAATCAGTTAGTTGGTTAATAGCGGTTAACCGGTTAGTTTCTTTATCGCAATTAACCGGTTAGTCAGTTAACCGGCTAGTCGCGGTAAACCGACTAACCGCGGTTAACCGGCTAATCGTGGTTTAGTAACACGGTTAACCGGTTACTATTTGTGACGATTTTTGACTACTCCATTGAATTTTATTCGACTACAGGTTGATAATCTGGGAAAATACATACCGAATGTCTGCTGGAAATCTGTTATATAGCAAAAACAATGTTATTTCTAAAATTTAGTAGCTATAGTTACTTACCTAGTTATTTTAGAGGAAAGGTGTAAATACAAAAGTTGTTCAATATTAAATACTACACAATATTAGATCATATTTCTATTGATAGTTTTCGAGAAATACGCAAAAGAAAATAGTTATTTATAGCATTAATTCAGAGCGCCATGGAAGTAGGGATGTTTTTACTTCCTTGTACGGAGTAAAGGAAGTATTGTAATCGCGAAAAATTTTGGTTCTCAGATTTTGATGCAAATATCCGTTTTGACCTTTTCTGAATCCATTATGACTAGTTTCGTCGTGACGTCTGTACGTACGGACGGACATACGTAGAAAGTTGAAATTTTGTATTTAGGACTGTTATAGCATCTTGTTGTGCATCTCCTATTTTTGGTTTCAATCTATAAACCGGAAGTAGTACTTTTTTCAAATATTTCGATAAATATTTAATATTTAAGATAAATTTTTTTATTTTAAATGAAAGATTATTACCTACAATCGGTATTTTATAAATATTTTTGTATCTGGTATCATTTAAGAATAATTAAAGTATATATTTATAATTTAGTATTTCGGTATCTTGTAGTCCATGATCGATTAACATTTGTTACTACGTAAAATTTAAATGATTATGACATGACAGTGACAATAGTAAAATATGCTTTATATCTTCTTCTGCAGTTTAAATAAAATGACTAAAATATATTTGTGAGTATAGTAGCAGTAGTAGTAGTACTTATATAAGAATTAATATATTTGTATAATATTATATTATTATTATATTTACATTTTAGTTATTAAGAAAAGTATGAACAGTTTAATAGGCGTACAAGGAAGTCATGTGGTATCCACGTCAGATTTTTTGTTATTATAAAGATGAATTTCCTACATATGATAAATCTAATGTTATCTATAAAATAAATTGTATGAAATGTGAAGGCGTATATATTGGTCAAACAAAACAATATTTGAAGAACAGAATAAATAATCATAAAAATGACTGTAAAAACCTAAAATCTAAAAAAACAGCATTATCTCAACACAGTATTATTTTTTAGACAAATATTACTGTTACATTTTTTTAAATATAATTAAAAGTAATAAAAAAACATCTCTAGTTCGATAGTACTATAGATAATAGTAAATAATAAAATAATGCTAAATGGCTATTCTCTTACAAATATTGTGTAGTTTTTAATTTTGAACAACTTTCGTGTTTACATTGTACAACTTTCAACTCAATAGGTAAATATGCCATAAAATAAATATGGATAAACCTACAGATTCATGTACATGTACACTATGATTTTTCTTAGAAACCTCTGCGAAACGATCAAAAATGAGGACTTGAATTTCGTTTGAACAGTAGGTAACTATAAATAAAACGACATTTTATGCAACTTTTTTCAAATCCCTTATAAATTGTGTATAAATTAAAAGCTGATAAAATTACTATTTTGATAAGTACATAACTGTGTTGAGACATAAATCTTAGAGGTTTATTGTCAACATATCGTACTTCATAATTTCTCGTATCTTCGTACTTTAATATCAAAGTGGTTTACCTCTCGGGTAGAACCAAATTTATAAGTTTTTAATTGACTATAGATTACTTACGTACAATACTCCAATTAATTACAAAAGTGACAAAATTATACTATCAATTCAATATTTCATTCACTATTCACTTTCACTTTATTCTCCCAAAATAATGTCGAATGATTTTTGTTTCCTATTTCCAATTTGTGGTACTGAATAAAATTTGAATGATATATGCACTTTACCTGTAGCTTCTGCTTCTTCCCCCAATTTCGTTTGTAAAAAGCTTGACATTTCTCAGAACCCCACATCTTACGTACGTCAATTTATCGAATTCTGGTATTGACATATTGTCACCCCAATAAATACAGGAGGGTAAAATTGGCATATTTTTATATGTGCCAACATTACTCAATCGTAGCTTATTCAATATCAAAACGTAACGAGAAAGAAGAAACCTTAGAAATTTCAGGAAAAATCGGTTTTGTGAAACTTTTCAATACATTCCTTTCAGTAAATGGAAAATTCAACTTTTGAACTTTATAACAATAAAATGGACTATGATAAGAAATAATCGGATATAATAAATATAAATATAGACTTTTACGACGTTCGAGAATGTACCTACTGTCTATTTCCATGTCTTTTTTTACTTTAGACTCTAGACTAGACCTTACAGACAAAAATAGATAAAGGAATGTAATTTGAGCAAATTATGATTAGAAAGAATTAATATTATATTTCAAAGTTTATTCTCATGATAGATGAACTTATTTGTCTATTAAATGAAAAATATCTCACCAAATAATGATATCTAATTAAAACAATTTTCAGTATAATTTGACCAATATCCTTTTGTAATAGTAATATAGTCTATAACACAAATTTTTTGACTCCGGCTGTATTTTTTTTCCACCTTTTTGTATTGGGGCCTCCCGTTTCCTTGTAAATTTGTATTGCCGCCCTCTCCCCCCTTTCTTCTTGAGATTTCACGAGCAATTTGCATATTACATTAACCCTAAGATGCATACACAAAAATATTTACATTTACATAATTTGGACCTTGGCCAGGTCTACAAATAATATCTTTTGACAAACGCAATTTTTTGAAATAAAACTATGTTTAAGGATAGGTACACGTAAGAAAACAAAAATATCATAATTTTTTTTATTAATCTTTAATATTTTAATAAAAACAAAATAAATATATTAAAAAGGCCCGGTTTCTACATCCTATATGATTAAAAATGCAAACCTATGGGCGAAATTTGTACTAAAACAAGGGAGCGATTTGAATGGTCGTAAATGGGCTTCAAGCGCTTATTTTGTGCTTGTTGCAAATTAAAATATCTTAATTTAAAAATATAGAAATCACCCCAATATTGAGAGAGAACTAAAGATATCGATTTCAAAAATAATACCATCCTTTGAAACACTTTGCTCCATGAAACAGGCACAAAGAAGTGTTAAGATTAACATAATCTACTTACTAGGTATAATTTGTAATAAAAAGATACCTTATTAAAAGGATTGCAGTAAATGGGTTGCAGTCAAAAAGATATTTTTTTATACCACTCTACCGGTTTCGGCTCCACAAGGGCCTTCCTCAGGAGTTGGTATTGCTTATGTATCACAATTTGTAGTGTAATCATTAAAAAGATACCTACTTTAGATTTTTACCTTCCGCTTACCTGTAAAGGAAGGTATTGGAATCATGCAAAAAATCGGGTAGTGAGTTTTTAGTGGATGAGCACGAATTAGAGTCCTTACAACTCATTTTTGATAGTTTCCCGATGATGTCTGTATGTATGTGTGTGTGTGTGTGCGTGTGTGTGTGTGTGTATGTGTGTGGTCCGGGCCGATGCCGTCTGTTGGATAACTCAAATACGAATTACCCAAAAAATTTGATATTTGGTATTTTACAATTGTATACGAATAGGAAGAGCTCATTAGATTTTGGTACAAATATCTTCACCGGAAGTGATATTTTTTGAAGATTGAAAAGATTAAGTGTCAAAAATTTCTATAAATTTGGATAAATATAGTATTTATTTGTAATAAGAATAAGAGGAAAAGTTATTTGCAATCTATGTTATAAAAAAATTGTCTTTATCTGGTAGCATTAAAGAACTGCAGTAAAATTTAAAAAATAAATTTATCAAATAAAACATTGAAATCTTGTAATCCATGTTCGGTTGATTTTTGTTTCTGCATAAAAAATATTGACAGATGAGACGGGTGACAAGTTGGCATACTAGCGTTATATAAGTCATACGTAAGCTATTAAATGTAGTAACTGAACGGAGGATTGCTTCAACACAGAAGAGTTTTCGTGTGAATGAATCTTTTGATTCAGGTGATACTAATTTCTGTGTTTGAATATTTTAGATTTTTTTTTTGTATATTTGAAATGGGCACCAGATTGTACGTATACATTTCTGTTTAAAGTCTAGATATGGCGGAAGGTTGTGTGATGGCCACGTCAGATTTTTATATTTTATTATTTTAAACATATTATTTTGTTTTTGTTTTTTTTACTCGATAAAAGTTTTCTATCAAATGTTGTATTTTTCCACGCCCCCTTGTGGGGACGCGCCTCACAGGTTGGTCACTATGCATTTCAATATTGTATAAAACTGTCTGGAACTTTGGGCTTCACTTATGCTTCAAGAATGAACCAAATAGTCCTCGGATGCAGTGGACATCACCGGTGAATAGATTACAGGGTGGTATATAATAGAAGTCTTTTGATTTTCATATTGGTATGCGAAGAAAGTAAAAACTTGTATCACATGTGATACAAAAAATAGGAGTCAACGTGTTAATTAACAACTCGATGGCTAAATAACTATTATCCTTTTTTGACAAATCATAGTTTGTTCAAGTTATTGATGTACGATTGTTGTTATCTTTCTATTTATCCAACCTTAGCTTGTACTTATTTGTAACATTATAACTCTCATTAAAGAAAATTTTGGGATTTTTTGTAATTAATTATTTTGAATTTTAACAATAAATACAACTTCTCATGTTCAGATATTCTGATAATACGAAGTATTGATTATTGATTTGCAATAGCAACATTATCGGTACGATAGTAAAGTGATATATTAGTTCATAGTGCAAGTAAATCCTGGTAGTTTATAATTCCTGGTGATATCTCCTCGTACTTCCTGCAGTATATCGATACGTCTGAGTTGGAGGCGGCTAATTGACGGAGCGGACTGAATAATGACCGCGGTCACGACATATACGTCCCCGAACATGACGATAACGATAAATTCAGCGAGCGAGATCGTCCTGCCCATCGTCAGACCGGCCTCTTACATTCGATTAGATTGCCAGTTCTATCCGTGTGCGGTTTCCGTTTTGGAATGATGCGCGTATACGAAACGCAAGACTGCGACGCCATGTTTTATCTACCTGAAATCAAATGGACTATTTTATATTTTAGTTACATTTTAGTGTTAAATTAAAATATTGATATTGTTGTTTATTTTATTTTTATTGTTTTATTTGTTGATAAGAAAGAAAACTAATTTTAAAGTACATTGGAATTTAAAAAAATTAGATTTCAGATTTCATAGATTAAAGACTCTAGAACAATATCCCAGCTAAGTAAATGACAGGCAAATAGAAATCCAGATGTAACAAATTTATTTATTATTTATTTTAAAATATGTATTATTGGATTAGGCACAGTTCAATCAATACGTCGATAAGCCCAAAAGAATTAATTCATTTAACGTGGGATGTTTTTCTAATAAATAGGTAGGTACGTTATTTAGGTTTGTTTCTATAAACGATGCTTTACACTTATATATCTTTGATCACTTAATCTTCTGCTTGAATGTTGGATAATCTTTTAAGGCCGTTTCACAATCGCTCGAGAACGGTAACGCAAACCAAGTACGAGAATTTCAACTAATAGAATAATTTCAGTTTGCCATTTCATGCAATTGCCAAATTTGTGTAATTTATGTTTTTTTATTTACAATCTAGATATATTTAATGAAAACTACTTAAAAAACTTTTCTATTCAACGGTTAGTCACTTTTAATCGAAGCAAAATGCAAAAGAAAATTTATTTGATAAAAATTTTCATTGGGCATGATTGGTCTGCTATTAGGTCGTATTAGGTATAGTGTATATATAATCTCATAAGCTGTTGAAGTTGCTCCTAACAAAAAAAACTGTTTTGTAATCACACGATTTCTTATACAGATGTACCATAACTTGAGGTACATATTAGAATGGCACATATAACTTGACGTACTGATCACGGAACAATAAGAATTTTTTCCAAATTCGAAAATTAATTTTTGAGATTTGTGATGGGAACAGTTTTGAGCCACTGGTTGAATAGGTAGTTCTCCTAAAGTACCTAACTACCCTTATTTATAGGAATTTCGAAAAAAAATATTGTTCCAGAATCAGTACGTTAAATACTATGCCATTACAATATGTGCCATAAGTTATAGTACACCCGTATAAACAATTTTGGTAATATTTAAATGCAAGATTAAGAAAACATTACGTAACATAGAATAAACACAGTTTAAAATGTAGTACCTACTAAACATGCTTCATATATTATGAAGGGGGGTAAATCCATCAATAATAGAATTCAACTGAAACAGATTGCCCTCAACCCTCGTGAACAAGGGAAACAGAAACAATACTAATTATTTAATAGGAGTATATTCACTTGCATGGGGTGAATATCCGAGACCATTAGGCAGTGACATTTAACCCAAACAGTTGCATGGTTGGTTCCCTCAAAAACAAATACTACCGCACTTTGAAACCCCCAAAATTCGCGCTTAGAGACCCTACCTAACAACCTTAAACCTATACATAATTCACCTACATCAACAAAACAGCACATTTCAAGGACAATTGATCATTAGGAAAAGTCGGGAAAAGTGAATATACGTATACATGGGTAAAAAGATTATGTCTGTATGGTGTAATAATTAATAAACTATAGTGATGCTTTGGAATGGAACGAACCACAGCTATTTTAGTGAATCCGAAACCAAACCTCAACCATTAAAAATATTTTGGTAAATTCATAACCGGAGGTGAACCGGAACGGTTAAAGAATGATCTAAAATCGTATTCATAAGATACAATGTAAAAAAATTCTTAAAATACACTTTTTGATCAATTTTGCTATATGGATTCCAAAGTTTTTTTAAGAATTCTAACACGGCCTAAACCTAGATTAATTCTTTGGCAAACATATACTACTTACCTGTTTTCCTCAAAATTTATAATATGCAATGAATAAAGTAGAAACTTCTGCACGTCTAAACACGCAACATTTTTTTACGAAGACAAGACCCTTGAAATTCTGTTAAATATTTCTGAAATTGTTGTATTTTGCTTTAGAGTTTTTTTTAACCTTCCACTAGTCGCGGTCATATTTAGAACGCTACTGGTCGCGCTGGGTCTCGTAGACTTTTTAAGATATTTCGAAAATAATTTATTTTTTATAATAAATTTAGCTAAATTTACATTAAATGGTTATTATTCTGTGTCATTTAAGTTTTTATTTTTCAGTACCTATTATATTTGCAAAAGTATTTATTATTGAAAATTTCTGAAATATAAAGCAAAAGAATTACATGTTTTCAAACTTAAAGTTTCATTTTGTTTATAAAATAAATAAATATGTTTTTACATACAAAAAATGGTGGATTCATGACAAATAAGTTTTACAGAAAAAAATGTATGTATTTTCATTAGTGCACATTGGGCAAAGCATTTTAGCGTGCGGCAGGCCAGAATCATTGTCAAAGAAAGGTTCTTCTGCTTCGAATTCATCCCATAAACGACGTAAATTTTCATAATTCATCAAAAATATTTTCTTTGGTTATACATAAAAGTCTATTATTAAAATATTTGAACTATACCTTGCAATTCCGAAATCAATTAATGGCGATAATTTAAAAAAACGTTAAATAAAAGAGGAACACAACTAGTCGCGCCGGGTCTGTAAGACTTTATTGCTAATTATAGGCCAAACAATAAAACATACTGACTTCAAACTTTACTATGTTGTACAGAATACAGAATCAAAAACTGGAAAGCTACACAGCTGCACAAGTATCGCCTTTCCCCCACCCTTCAATAAACAATAAATAAAAATTGGTTGGGTCTGCGAGACTTGATGCGACTAGTGGAAGGTTAACATTGAAGTCCAAAACTGGAACAGAAATTTATAAAAGATTATTATTAAATTAAACATTGAACTGAAACCGGAATTTGAACCGCTTTTTTGAAAACCAATTACCTGTTCATTTGAATATCTAAAAAGTAGGAAATTAAACCAAGCTCTTTAAAGCAAAGTGAACTGTGAACCGAACCTGAACCGTTATTTTGTGCAATTCGAGTGTCGAGTCCTTGCAGTAAATTAAAATGTTTATGATTGTCTAGGTTAGGTAAAGTATCAAATTTAAATTGAGCCCAACTTGATACTCCATATATTTGATTTTGCTAAAAGTATAAAAATACAATTTTAATTAACTTATTATTGTTATGAATTTTTAAGAAATAATTGGAGATTACGGTACGTACTCTATAATCTATAAATTAAATTAGATAAAAATAAAGATAGTAGAATTTTTAGAATGAGTTAATTATCTAGAAACTGTAGAGGGCAGCAATTTCCTTGCATGGTAACTGTCAATTAGTCTTATTTTGTTTAACAGTTTAATGACACATTTATAACGTTCTATATTTTAGATTATATCATCTGGTACATTGTACTGTTTTGTTTACCCCTTAAACCACTTATGTGTCCATTTAGACTTCCATTTTAAAGTGTGTAATATTTCGCAGAAATAAGTGTGTAATTATTTCATAACCCTAATTTGATAATCGCTGAGTAATCTAATTAAATTTGCTCTTGTTAAATATTAAGTACGTATCATTTTTCAAAAGTTTTATCTAGTTAAATTAAATATTAGTTATTACAGTAATGTAGCAAGATAAAATCGGTTACTGCACACGGTTTAATCTGAAATATGTAAATAATAACTAAAACACATTATTTATTTTCACTTGTGTTATGAAGGCGTAATAAATTCAAGTCGAAAAAAGTTGCACATGTTATTTAGTTGCGAATAGCACACGCAGAAGAATAACTCAGAGGTCAAAGGGGTTAATGTTTTCATTAATAACAACGAGAAATGAAAAAACTTAGTTAAGTAAACGGTTTTATTTAGATGACCTTTCTACAACAATATAAGTATTGTTTAACCTTAAAGAAATATCTTGATTAAAATCTGTGTAGTTTGTAGGCGTGCAGATAAAAATACTTGTTTAGTCAGAAATACAAAAAACTAATTAGATATACCTACTTTGCTGGCCAAATCATATTAATCTTTTTGTTTTAGTTGTTTTTTAAATTATATTTTTCTATAAATATTTCGTTTTGTAATTACTGCAGAAAATTATGTATAATGTCCTATCCTGTACATTTGCCTTCTATATTACCTAAGCAAATAACAATAAATCCTTGTTATAGTACCAATTATTACTTATTAGCAATTAGCTATTAAATACGTTCATTTTAGTTTGATAATGCCTATACTAGTTGTTTATTATTACCATAAACAAGCTGAAATTAATAATTGATTAAATTAAGGAGGTTCCCTAGACATTTCAAAAAATGTTCTAATGTAACCAAACTTTGAATTTATGTTGTCTGTGTCATAAAAATGATACCTGAGTTTTTTGGAAATTTTTGACCACGTAGTTTGAACGAAATTAATTGTTAAATTTTAATATTTTACATGGGCTCTTATGGCTTTCCATTAATTGATTAAATAAAAAGATGTTAGAAATGTTCTATTTACTTAATTTTTGGTATATAAACGTATGCAAGCACGGACATCAATTTTCCAAAATTTGAAGAAGGTTGACCACTCGGTTGACCACATAGTTGTAACAATATTGTTGTTGTTGTAAAAAAATCTTCAATCATTTTTTGATTAGTGAATTATAAATGATTGTAAAAATATATCACCGCAACTGAACGAATTGCAATATCAACTAACACCCGTTGACCGAATTTTTTTTTACATTAATAAAAATATTTTTATTAATTAAAGGCTGATATCTGAGTACGCCACTGCATGTGTAGGGAACCTCCTTAATATAACATTTTTTGGAAGTAATTTATACGTAATATGATGAATTTTTTTTATTCTGTTTTATTTTATTACCAAAAATATATTTACGAGATATAGCTATTGTAGTCTTTTTCGTATTAAATCGTTGATTTCTATTTAATATAAATTAAATTGACAAAGTATGTATTTATTAATACAATAGGCTATTTGGACTTTACTTAGTTACTACTTGAAAACGTATAATTGCAGATCAATGCTTCTTTGTAGACCGTTCCTCATAATGAAAGTCTGAAAATATTTTGTCTACAGTTATGTTTGTTGTATTTGTGTTATATTTATTATAATTATAGCAAAGAAACGGTATAATTAAATAATAACATTTATGATTTTAGCGGATTTTAGTTATGAAACCAAGCATAAGTATAGATGTGACAATGATTTTAATTTTTATTGCAGAGCCTTCTAAACTTTAACATTTATGTAGAGTATTTTTATTCGACTGGAAAATTTTTAATTGATTAACCCGACTGATTGCCGAGTAGTTGTTAATCAATTTTAACATTTATTATATGTTGCCCCCTAAAATATTTTGAAAAAATAACATGTTACTTCTATGACCCCTCGTTGTGGAAAAGGCTTAGCTAATATCTGGAAATAATCCCGCAGACGAGTTACTACAAAAATCGAAGGCAGACGAATCCAGACAGACTAGATAACCGCTGCACCGACATGAACTAGTTGCATGCAACTCTCACTGCGCCCGTGCTAATCTCTAGCCTCAGGCTGCAAGAAGCTTTTTTCAGCTCTATAAGCATACAAACTATTTCATGCATTATATTAGGTGGCGCAAAAGTAATCACCCTATCGAATAATGCTTGCATATTTGCAGCAGGCGTGTCATGTCATCGCGACTTTGACATTAGTTAAGTAAACAAATGTAAAATACACGTGGACGAACCATAAATCGCTATACTCCTCAAGAACGGAGAATAATTGTGGCAAAATGTTTTTGACAAATAATCCATCAGTAGTTTTGACTCATCGTAAAATTTCGTCGTCGATTCCCTGGCCGTGTAACATTAACTGGACAAACACTGTGGCGTTTAGACGCTCGCCTCGAGGAAACTGGCTCAACATGAGACGGTAGCAGATGTGGCCGGCCCCAGAGCAGCTATTTGGTCGAGAAAATCGCTGCTGTGGTAACCTTGTATGCTGTGACTGGTGCATAGATAAAATTTAGGACTGGGGAGCGCTACAGAATTATGATCAACGACTTCTTGCTGCCACAAATTGACGAATTGGGTTTGGAGAATATGTGGTTCCAGCAAGACGGTACAACCGCACACACAGCACAAGCGAAGCGTTTTTCGGGTGCTTGATCTCTTGTATTGGCAATTTGCACTGACCCGCGAGATCGTCCAATTTGATCATTCTAGACCTCTTTCTTTGGGATTTTTAAAATCAATGTCTATACCAACAAGCCACAATCATTGTCGTCTCTAAACGAGAAAATCCGACAAGAGATGAAGGATTTATCGCCAGAAATGCTGTGAAACGAGCCCAAATGTGCATCAATTATGACGGCGGATGCTTGATCGATATTATCTCCGCGGCATAATGGGAATAAAATTACACATTTAAGTAAATATAATCAGCAAACAGAACCATTTTTTTCTTTACAAAGTTATCAGGTGATTACTTTTGTGCCACCTTGTACAAACATACATTCTACTACGCCCTTTGCCCAATTTCGGTGTGTCGTCCCTACATGCTGTGTCACCGGTATAAATAAAAAATATTTAACCGTGTGTGTGGTTACCACCCGCCAACTCACGAAAATTTGAACTAGGGTTACCAGAACCACAATTAACCATAACGCACTTTATTATCCGCCCTATAATAAAACAGTATTTGCAAAAAAATAAAAATAATCTCAATACCTTCTAAAAATCCCAGCATGTAATCCTGCAAGCAATCTAACTCGTGTAGAAAGCAATAGCACAGCAGTATCCGCAACCCGTTAATAATAACAAGTCCCCAAGAAGCAACAACAGTGGCCAGTGGTCACCAGATCGCAATAACCTTCGACCTCTGTCCGACTCCTGCGTAACTTTCAATGAAGAGCGTACAAGTGGCAACGCCAGGCGACACGCGACGCTCGTTTCATTGCTGGCGCTGGTGGCGGTTAACTCCCCGCGCTGCTTACTCCTGTGGTTCTCTCCTGTGTCCTGTAGGCAGCTCACATCATAGCTGAGGTGCAGATTATGTTCGTCCTGTGCGTATTAAGACCTAAGAGGAAGTTCAAAATGCTCATTCGATTGTAGGTAAAGAATTGCGGATATGGGTAGTCAGAAAAAGAACCATTTGCAAATTACATGCGAAGTAAGGAAGAAAATTATTTTTATTTGTTGGAGTAATACCAATACTGCACAAAAAACTCCTCTGTGATGTACCAGCTCTCCACTAACAACCATGAGTAAGCTGACCAGACATACAACTCTTTTTTTGAGTTTTATACTCTTCTCTAAATGATGTTCTATTTATTCTTACTTTTTATTAAATAACTTACAATATACTATCTTATATTATCAACTATCAATATTTGTCCAAAGCAAGTACCTAATTTGAATACAAATATAAAAGAATAATTTTTTGTAGCATATTAATCAGAGGCGGGACAAAGATAAGGCAAACAAGGCACTTGCCTTAGATGAACATTGAAAATAATAAATTGCAATGTTCGGCAAATATTTTAAACAAACTAATGACATGCAACGAACGCTCATTTCCTACCGGTAATTCCTAACGCTATAAACATTTCCGCCTCGCTTCGCTCGGTATTTTCCTTAATTTTTATTATAAAAAGCCAAGGTTACATGAATGCGCAAATTTATCTTACTGCCTCAGGTGAAATACGTCCAATCCCGGCTCTCGTGAGAAATGCATATTATTTTAGGACAGTTTTGAAGAAACCTAATGCCAAACGGGTGAGAACAGATCCACATAAATTCATTTAAAAAAAATTTTGCTGGCTTTATTTGTTATTAAAATACTGGTTTACGTCAAGCTACCAAGTATACTCTATTACTATAAAAAAAATCTTAACCATGAGTACTTGTAAGTCTAGTTCTGGTAAATCGCAGATATGGTAATAATATCTATAATCAAAGTATGTAATGTTGTCACACGTCACACTCAAGATGAATGAAAAACATGCTACTAATAATATGTAATTTGATCAGAGTACCTGAGTAATTTTTTTAAGAAAACAGTCAAGTTTCCGAACGTCGTACCAGAAAATTTTAATTTATTTGGACTATACTAACTAACCAACTCTTAAAAAATGTTGGTGTTCGTGATGACTTATGCTAGTTCAGTAGATAATACGAGTATAACATAAACTGTATGGTTTGATTTTTCGGAAAGTTGCCAAAATTGAGCAACTAGTAAGCAGGAAGGCAAGCCTCAGCCCTCAGGCCTCACACCCATAGTTATTCTAGTCTATAGTTTCCGAACATGCTGTTAATAAAAGAGTTTTAATCATATTCATAACTTTCATTAGAATTTCGTTTGGTTTGTTTGTGACTTTGTAAAATATCTTAACTTTTATGACATCATCTTCACATTAACAACTAAACTAGACTACTTATAATCATGATGCTATGAACTGCCAATAAGTCACTTATTGTGTAAGCTTTTTTAGAATAGAAATGTATGGGACTTTTGCATTAAAAATTATAGCTGTAAAATGCAACATTTTCATTTATTCTTTAATTCACATTATACACATGTAAACATTGTTTATTTAATAATGTAAAAACATATTTAAGTTCATTTCGATACGTAGAACTTTTTGTCTAAAAGCCATTTTGGCATTCAATGTCTTGTTATAAATTAATAATAATAATAACAAAGATATTTATTTCCAAAGACACAAAGAAAACAGTGTAATAGAAAGCGTCAAAAGTAGGTACATAAAAAATATAATATATTCATATACTGAAATATTCATTCAGACTATATAAATTATGGAGCATTAAATAATTTTTTATTTCTTTTTTAAAAATTTTAAAATTACTTATTTGTTTTAGGCTCTCTGGCAAATTATTATATAAATGAAGTCCAAATATTTCGGGAGAATTTTTAACAATATTTAGTTTCGCAGTCTGAGTATAGAAATTATCGTTATGTCTCGTGTTGTTATTGTGTATATCTGATGTTTAGAAAATTTACTTTTATTTTTAAAAATAAACACGCAAGTTTCATAAATATACAAACTAGTAACTGTTAAGATATTGTATTTTTTAAATAGTTCACGACATGAGGAGGAATAACTAACTCCAGCTATACAACGAATAATTCGGTTTTGAGCAATAAAGACTTTTTTTGAAGCACTTGACTACTCAGGACTACAAATTTCCTTGATCTAGATTTTTTCATTTAGAGTTATGGCAACAGTTTTTTTGGTACATACTACTAAAATTATGATTTTAAAAACAAGCCAAGTAACTACTTTTAACGTCTTGTATTTTACAAGTTTAATCATTTGGCCAGTTTAAATATAGTGTGTAGTGTATAGAATTCCGTCTTGAATAAGAGTAATGTATTTTCGTTGTTTGAAGCCTTCTGTCGGTTTTTTGCAACCTTTACAATATACCTTTAAATAAATTGATGCCAATTTTAAAGTTTAATCAACTAGTAATTAAATTTTTGCATCGCACCTTTGTTTAATATAATAATTTAATATTATACCTAATATTGTGTTCTAAATCATTTACTAATCAGCACACTTTTGTTTACAGGAATTCGAAGCTTAAACATCAATCATGTCCAGGTGAGTCCACTATCATTCTACATCTTTGTACGAATTTGCACAGGACAAATCTCCTGCACCCTACGGTGCTTCGTTCGCCTTCATCGGCCTTTATTTAGGCTCGTGCGTGCGACTGCGAACCTCTTTGCTGTGTCCTGTGCTTCTTCTGCCGTGCATGCATGTGTGCGTGTGTGTGAGAGAGAGAGAGAGAGACCAGGACGAAGGGTAAGAGACAGGGCAAGTGTTCGTGGACTGGAATTGAACTGCCTCCTGCCACACCCCGATGGTCGCGTCTTCTTTTTTCCTGCTCGCGTTTTCTTTTGTAACAAGCACAGCCGAATACTAAATGGCCGATTGGGTTATTGGTGTTCAACGGCTTATGTAGTACTGATTTTGTGATTTTATTTTATTAAAATCAATAATTAAAATTACTTGAAAATTATTCTAAAATATTTATAAAAATAATTTATAAAGTGCTAGGTAGGTACGTTACGTACACATAGTATAGGGTGGGCCAACTAGTGGTTTTTTTTTAAATCATAAGTTATTTTGACACTGACAGCTTTTCCCACTCGAAATCTTGATAGAAAGTAAGTATCATACCTCCGCGGTACGAAATGAGTCGCTTTACGCTTGAGCAACGTTGGGAAATGTTGCAAATTTATTTCCAAAGTGAGTGCTGTGTAGCCCAAACAGTGCGTTTGTTGAAAAGAAGATTTTTACAGAGCCATGGTATCCGACTTTTTTTTACTGAAATTGAAGACATGGATTTGGACTACCTCTGATTCATGCAGGATGGCGCGCCATGCCATACAGCCCATGCAACAATCGATCTTTTCGGCACCAAATTCCCAAATCATGTTATCATCCGTCTTGGCGATGTCAATTGGCTGCCTCGGACCTGCGATTTGATCCCTTTTTTGTGGGGAACCGTGAAGGACCGATGTTAGCTAACAATCCAGAAACGATTCAGGCCAATATCATCCAAGCAATCCGTGAGCTACAGCCCGAAACAATCAACCAGGTCTTGGAAAATTGGGTGACAGAATGCGCTACTGCGAAGCCAGCCGAGGCAACCACTTGAACGAAGCTGTGTTCCATAATAAATGGGAATGTTTGCTCTTACTAATGAAGCCATAATACACGGAAAAAAATTATTTTTGTTCATTTTATTGCATTTTCAAAAAAAACTTGTATTTGGCCCACCCTATATAAGCAATTGTATTTCTCCTGCTTATGCTGATATCATTTTAGTGACAGTTCTAAATAATGTGACGCAATTATTGGGAAAATATTCATACAGCGCATAATCATAAAATGCCACTTTATTGGACTAGTAACAGGTTTATGTAAATAGCAAAACTGAACTTCTGTTAATATCATTTAAAAAATGAGAGTCAAAATAAATTTTATAATTAAGAAATTTTATTTCATTAATTGAAATATTTTTGCTATTGTTTTGTATTTTTCCACATATTCTAAAGAAAATATCTTGAAAATGAGAATAAACTATCAACAGAAACACTTCAGTCTCAAAATGTGACAGATTAAAATTTTTAAAAATTAATTTAAAAATATGGAAAAAAATTCTTTTTGAGATGTAAATTTTTCAAACATTATAAGAGAAAATCGCCTTTGGAAATTTAAAAATTATATACAACTAGTACATAATTGGGCTTTATAAAATTCTATGGTCATTTGGCTATAATCTATTACTCTATTGGCTAGTTTAATTAACTAAATATCGCTAAATATATTAACAATTTGCTAAAATTTTAATCTTACGAAAATAGATAGTAATGAAGAAAATTTAAAAAAAATCCTTTTATGAAACTATCTACATGAGGTAAGTTATGTTTATTTGCTTTACGGTACCAAAATATTTTAACTTGTATCCGAAGCACCTAGTTATAAAAATATTTGTATTACAAAAAATACAAAATTGCAGATAAGCAAAATCCTACTTACCAACTTACCTACTTGATTTTTTAATAATAATAAAACAATTTAAAACAGTCCAATTTTGCTGAACTTGATTTTTATATGGTTATCAACTTTAAATCTCACAATCCCACATGTCATTTTTCCATGTTTTTATTCTTATTATCTGCATTTTAGTTTTTCTATTAAATGATTAACTGGATAATAATATAATAAAATATTTATTTATCTACATAAAAAACTTTTCCTGAAAAATATAATCACATTATTCGACGTAACAAAGCATTGTCAGTTGTCAGATTTATTACATTCATATATTATTCCCAGCTCAATTTTCTGTATATTTTTCTTATAATAGGAGTAAATGTAAAGGAAATTAACGTTCAATATGTCATTAATTTCTCATTTGTAAATAAGTATGTACCTACCTGAACAATCAAAAGTTTTGTTGTTTCGACAGTAATTTAAATATAATTTAAACATGTAAATATGATTACAAATAAAACAAGAACTAGATTCATAATGAGTATTTTAGCAGGGAAAATTAAGAATAAATTTTTGATTTTTACACGGAGTTTCTTATAAATTAAAAGAAACTTAGGGTGGGTTTATGCTCAAAAATTTAAGAATAATAAATAAGAATAACAATAATTTTAAGAATATTTCAAAACTAACCGAAGTGAAACGTGATTATATTTGTTAATCTGATGTTGCTGCACCTTTGATAATCAATATTTATGTTTTTTATATGAAGAAATGTATCCATTCCCGCAAAAATCTATAAGATTTCAAGCATTTTTATGTTATGTCATACTAAAATTTTTAACTTGTCTGTCAGAAATAAGAATAAGGCGTAAAATGTTTGAGCATAAACCCACATTTAAAGTTACGTTCAAATTACTATTCAAGGATTCGTACCTATGTTTACTTGCAAGGTTTACTACAGAGTGATCATAAATGATTGGCCGTCACGTGACTTGGAGTAGTAAGTTATTTTTAATTAAAACTATGTTCCGCGGAAAAAAGTTACTACTCAGTTCTTTGTCAAACCTGTTAATTGTCAAACGAACGACTGTAGTGCCATTACGATAAATTTGCGAGTTTATAGTAAGGCAGAAAGCAAGTGAAGAACACTATTAGTAATTATTATTGAAAGAAAACTATAATTTTTTGCCATTTTAAGGTTAGGATGGTGAGCATAGTTTAGTAGCAAACACATCGAGGTCACAAAAATAAAATCAGAACGATGTGGCACGGTCAATCATTTATGATCACTCTCTAGTTGTTTTTCTTCACAGGTAGTTAAGTCACTATACTATACTTCCGGCGCATTTCGTTTTCCAGAGAGTAACAATGTTAATATTACTTTTGTATGTGATGGGTTAGGTTTTATCTTTGACTATTATTAGTGGGGAGATTGGGCACTATAGTAAATATGTATGGTTGAAAATCGCTTGTGATCAGCTGTTGAAGGAGGCATAAAAACTTAGTTTTTAGGCTGCCCGCTAACAATTGATTGCAACTCGCAAGCATGAACAGACATGAACGTTCCTTATAAATTTAATATATGTGGCGTATTTCCTCGCTATTAATAAATTTAGATTACATTATGAACAATAATTAAAATTAAGTTAAGTTATCTACAAAATTAAAATAACTTGGTTGATTTTAAATAAATAATGTGATTTGTCACTATGCTGTTTCTTTGAGGATATTTGTGTCATTGAGTCACTATTTCTATAGTTGAAGTACAACCCAAACACAATATGCTATCGAACACCTGTTAATGGTAATGGCTTGTACCGGGTTCGCATCAATATAGTAATAGTAATACATAGGTACCTACTATATCTTATACTACTTTAGTTTATATTATTCAACTGAGTAAAAGTATTCAATGATAATAAAATTATAATCCGTTAGAATACAAGAATGTACTCAATTTGGAAAACCTCATAAATTTACAATTACAAATGACTCTTAGTTCTAGTCAACGAGATGTAAATAATTATTGTATAGTAATAGTAATACATAGGTAATAGGTAGTACCTACTATATTTTATACTACTTTAGTTTATATTATTTAACAGGAGTAAAAATATTCAGTAAAATAATTATATTCCGTTAGGAAACAAGATTATACTCCATTTGGAAAACCTCTCATAAATTTATAATTACAAATGACTCTTAGTTCTAGTTCACTGGCAATAGACTGATTCCACCTTTTTGTAAGTGTCCTCTGGTGACCATCAGCATAAGTAATACCTTTCCGTTGGTATCACTCTCCGATACCGCGATATCCGCCTCATGTTTTAGTCGTGGAGTTTATTAAGGGCGAAATGTGGCCCCTGGCCCTGTGGCCCGAAGCCCGCGAGTTCCGATCTTGTCGAGGGCAGAGCGAGGTGGGTGATAACGCCAGAGAGGTTCATTCAATTTTAAAATTTCATTTGGTAACTTGGCAGCGAGGAAAATACACAGAATGAAATGAAACACAATTGTTCGGGCGCTAGACGCTGTACGGTGTAAGGTAGGAGTGTAGTCTGTGCCTTTGTTCAGGCAGACGCCATTATGAAGACGGTGTGAGTGTGGAGTGTACACCTTTGCGATTCGTGCCGAGACTGATGGAACAAGGAAGTCGATGTGCACCTGAAACCCTAGATACAAGAGTTTTTCTCTTAGTTTTGGTGCTTGTGTTTAAATCTTGAAGAATTATATACGACATTGTTTACCTAAATCGCTTTGAAAGTATCACTAGGTAGAATGCTATTTAATAAAGAATAAAAATGCTGATCACTACTATCTCTTGAAAGAAATAAAACATTTTGAAATAGGTAATTCGAACTTACCACGTTTTTACCTCCCGCCTTATACATACACTATATAAAAGGTGACGGTTCAAAATTTTCGAGTGTCAGTTTTTAGTGGATAAGCACGTTCTAGTATCCATAGAATACGAAACTTTTTCTAAATGATGTCTGTGCGCGCGTGTGTATGTGTCTGTGCGTATGTCCGTATGTTACAATTTTTTCGTTAACGATAACTCAAAAAATATCAAACATTTAACAACTAAATTTTATATTTAAGATTTTAATATGAATCTTAAGACCTCATTAAATATTGGACGAGAATACAGTCAAATACAATATTTATTTTCTATTAAGGCTTTATAAAAAATAAATATATTAATATAATAATAATAATAAATAATTAATAATTAATGTTTTCCGTATTTACAATGTATCATCAATATCATTATATGACACATAATGACATACCTAATTAAATCAAGTATTATCTATCTATGTACATTATCCTGCATACCCGCACATAATTTAAACACTAGTTACTGACACATTTTTTTAGTGCTGACGATATGGCAGTATAAAAGTTGAATCAGAGCATAATAAATTGAAGAGTATTTTCAGTAATGCTATAGTTAAATAATGATACAGTATATTAGTTAATAATTAACATTAATAATCAGTTAATGTATGATACCATATTTTTCATAATTAGATTCAATTAAGGAAATACACATACTTACGTAGTAGTTATTGTTAACAGCGTTAACAATCTCATTTTCAGTGATATTAAGATTTAGAATATTTAGAATTCTGACTAATAAGAACGTATATTTCACAAGCAGAAAAAGTAGTATGAATAAGGGTAATGGAAATGCAAAATACGGCGTGGTGAATCAGTGTAGACGTAAAGGTGTATTAAGGACAATATAAACGTAGTAGTAAGGAAGGCAGCAGCATCACGAGGCAAAGGCGAAGCAACACCAAGGCAAGGATCGTGCATCGTCCAAGCGCTCGAGTTAATATGCTAGTAGGCAGTTCTTTATCGTCGTTTACACGAATCCCTTGCATAAATATCGAACGTTCTTGCGTTCGTGGCTCTCTCTCGCACACTTAGGAAGATAAGTAACACCCAGATGTATAGAAATATGGCATCAGGGATTGTAGATTCAAACTCGCAGTAAGGAGCAGGAAACTAATCTCATGTAATATTTATTTCCTCTCAATTCTTCTTTGTTACTTCCAATGCTTTTACTCTCTTCCTTTTCAGTTGCTCTATTGCCATTTGTATAAAAAATCCTCCGTCATAAAAGCAGATGTTTCTAAAGAAGAGATGTTCGTCTGTTCACTTACGCTCGTCTTGTTTCTCATATAAGTGTAATATCAAAGGTCACAGATGTCGCTCTCGCTCTGTCACTGTGCGTTCATACATTTTTCTTCTTTACCCAATGATATACTGATCTGCTTCAGATGAAAAATGTTCTATTGATCTACTTCCGTTATTATGATTGCCTCAATGAAACTTGAGTGAAATGAATTCGCGTGAGCTCTGGTAATGGCTTTTGATTGCTACAAAAAACATTTCTCTTTTATTTTTTCCTAATTGCATGTGATGGAAAACGATCCTTTGGTCAGAAAAACGACTTGAATTGATCAACTTTTATTGAATTTCCATTTACTAGAAAAACATAAAAATTTTCTGCAATCTTACATAATTCCAAATAAATTGAAAAGATTTTATGTTATGTTGTAAAGTTGAAAGATTTGTTGAAAATATGTCAAAAATATGTTATAACGTTATGAAAATGCAATATCCGTAGGTGCATTTCAAAGATATCTACGTCAAATCCAGCACATTTTCTGCAATAAATTTAAATTTTAAGTGAACATTACGTAGACCTTTTTGCAAAGTGTCAACTTTTTAGGTTCGAGAGATATATCCTGCCGTAATATTTTAACAAAACCCTCATGTATGTTACAAAGTAGCTTTACCCAGCAAAATTATTTAAACACTGCTCTTTCCAGTTTCCAGCTCTATTTTGATAAGCCTACGTTTCTCTTTCGTCCACAATGGAACATCAAAGGTCCCAGACGGCATTGTCGTTGAAAAATTCTCTTTCCTTCAAGTTGGATGCTTGGATGGCATGGAGCGAACTCCCTCGTTTAATCTAGTTCTCTTAATTATGAACGTGTATTCCGTTAAGCATAAAAGAAAGCTAAGGGGTTAATATTCGTGGTGGGATGAAGAGGTGAATTGGTTGAAAGAGTTACCCCAGGGACTGCGGCAGCGACGGGACAATGGGGATTCATTCTCCTGCAAAAAATATTCATGATGACGTCGACCACTAAAGGATCACACAATATAATTAAAGAATGGGCATTTGACGATTAAATTTCAAATTCAAATTAATCGAATGTATTTTTATATTCATGCTAGTAATACATAGGTACCTAACATTAATATCGTTATTGTTTATCATTCTAAGATTTTATCTTTATAGTTGAGCATCGAGTGAGCACTAATTATCTATATATTATACGAAATAGATTCATATCTTCGTGCTTTATGCATATATTTTCATGGCATATAGTACCTACTCAACAACATGGAACAAAAAGTTTTTGTTTTAGTTCGCGGATTTGAGGTTAGTTTTCATAAAGAATAAATTTTTGTTTTACTGGATTGAAGATTGCATAATGAATATGTATTAGCCTAACTATATGAATGGAATAATAATGCATTTTTTATTATTTATTCAATGACAAGAATTACTTGTATGGTTAAGAAATAAGTAAAATCAAAAACCTGGAATTAATTTTATTGCATTTTGAAAAAATTCTTTCAGTTCCCTGATTGCCTAATCCAGTGTTTCCCAAACTGTTTTAAACGCGACACATTTATACAATTTAATTTTCTCTGCGACACATCACATTTTTGGAAAATCTATTTACGTTCGCAAAATGAAATTTTGCGCACTCATATCCGCATAGTTGAAAAATGAGCAACTTTGCGCACAAATAACAGGCACGAGAAAGGATATTTTTCGTGAATCATGCAGGTATGACAAAAAACATGTCATTTGTTGTTTAAAAATATCTGTACCAAACATATAAAATTCAATGTGAAATATGTTACTGATGATTTAACATATCTACATGTTTAATTTATTCTTTATCTCACTGTTGAGAAGTTCTGTTCTTTTCTATGGATAATAGTCTTTCTCCCATTCCTCCTGTTTTATTTCACTAAGCATCGAAAAGTACAATATTCGCAAAAAGTAATAAATGAAAAACGGTAATAATATTTCAAAAGGTCTTAGAAATGTTTCGATTCGAATTCGAACAGTTAATTTATAAGTAAGAAATCATTAGTAGGTATCAAATTAATATCTAATATAATTTATAATATAGGTACCTACTTAAGGAGGTGGGGGGTTAGGGGCATCTCCTATACTCGCAATGTATTTCATATCAGGGTTCCAACTTATAAAAAATAAAAATAAACATATTTTATTGTATGTAAACGCAGTCTATTTGAATTTTTTCTAATAAAATGAGGTTTAAATTAATTAATTAAGAATATTATTATTTTTTGTTATTTAAAAATTGTTTATTTTATAAAATTTCATTCGGCTAAATACCAGTGTAAACTACGGCAACGCTGTGCTGTACATGTCATTTTTCACGTTCTGATGTCAATCTGACAGATAGTAAAAATGGAAGGTAAAGAGAATTCTGCACTTGAAATTTCATTTAAATCGTTGGGTTTGAATTATTTATTATCATTTGTGCATATTACCTTTCATTCTTGTGAATAACTTGTGATTGTAGATAGATAATGTTTTTTTTCAGGTTAAATTCAAATTTCGCGCTTTTAAACGTTGCCGCGTCTATATTATGTTCTCGCCAATATTCTCCAGTAGGCATAAACGTCAGTCTTTCGATTAAGAATTCTTGTTAATTACGTGGTAAATGATGCTTGTATTACTTTTCTCCGGTCTATGAGATAAATGCTTTTTACGTTGATTTAAAAGTAGTCCCATAAGAGGCCATGTAAAATGTAGTTTTTTAATATTTATTTTTGGATAATCTACGTGGTGAAAAATTATGAAAAAATTCAGGTAACATTTTTACAATGTTTTGATTAATTTTGCAAAGTTTCATTAAACCCTCTTGCAAAAAGTGTATATCTCAATAAAAGAATTTTTATAAAAAATGTGCGTCACAAAATTTCGCGGCACAATTACAATGTTGAACCCCGGATCTTCGTATTCCATGACACAAAAAACACTAGATTGTGCTTTAACACGCTCGGCCACTATATCAAAAAACACATTGGCAATAAAAAGATTTATAATAAAACGAAATGTGAATTCAGCCTTTCGTATTTTGCCCCCACATTAAAAATTCCCTTCCGCAGCTCAGTAATCGCTGCCGCCGCCCGCTTGACCCGACGAGTTCCGTTAACTTTGCGAACACTAGAGCGTCCTTGAACATCTGTACTAGCATCGAGCGGTTGCTGAGCGCCGCGCCGCCTGCCCAGAGCCGGCTCCGCGCGTTTTTGCCAACTTGTGAATTAGTTTTTCCGTGCTAATTGAGCGGAAGTGTTCTGGTTAATTATGGCTTTCATTATTTTACCCTTGCAGCTAAGAGAGATATGACAAATTTTCTTTCCATCGAGCCTCCTACAAAATTTAGAGGCTGGAGTTTTTTTGCCTAGCAACAGTTTTCTAATATGAAATTATGATCGTAGAGAAGAGAAGCCACTTCTGCTAGGTTAAATATTCATTGAGGAGATTCTTTTCTCGTGGTCGTTGCTTTCTTATTTTTGTTTAAGCTTGAGAAAAGGTTGCAGTTATTATGTTATCAGAAGTGTTTGCAAGTCTTTGTTTAATTATGAAATATAGTAGTTGAAAAGTTGTTGAAAAATAGTATATAACATTATATAGGTACTTAGTGTGATCATAAATGATTGACCGTCACGTGACTTGGAGAAGTCAAAACTAGGTATGTTCCGCAGCAAAAAGTTTGTTAGTTAATTTGATGGGTTTATCTTGTTTTTTGGCATTTATAGTAAGGCAGAAATAAAATCAGAACGATGTGGCACGGTCATTCAATTATTATCACTCTATACTGCCCATAAAAAATGACAACGGAACACTTACTATAGAGGAGTGAATTGGAGAAAAACTAACAGAAAAAGTCAATAAAAAAACGCAAATGGACATGGATTTTAATATGTACGGAAAACGTAGAGTCGGTAAACCATAACAATCACATGGAAAAGAAGCATTAACAAAGAACTGAAGAACACCAATCTTACATGGATAGAAGCAGAAAGAAAAGCACAATACAAGTAGGAATGGAATGAACACGTAGAAGAATAATTGATTATTTTAAACTTAAGTAAAATTGTATTAGTCCGGCGGCTTAGTGGAATTATTATGCGCTTCGATCCAAAAGCAATTTTCTCATTTAGCACACTGATTGTCTCCGTTTTTAGTTTTTTGCGTTTATCTTACAAATGGTTTACATTACGAAGAAAACTGTTAAACGGCATTGTAGAGCACAAAATTCTCTACAAGATAGATTTATATATTTAGATATAGAGTAAGTTCCGTAGTAATGGCAAGTGTAAAAAGTAGGCTTAAAGGATCCGTTTATAAAATTCTTTATTTTACAGGACGTTTCGGACTCTGAACGTAGTCCATCTTCAGCTGTAGCTGTAATACAAAAAATATACAAAATACGTACATACAATTTAGCTAGCTGCTGTCACAAAATAAAATATATAGAACAAGCCAAAAAACGTCAACAGAAAAACAAGCCAAAACACCTTTTGTTAGGTAACATTAATTTATATATTGACAAAAGCTTAAAGTGTTACTTACTGTTATTATTTTAGCATCAATTATTCATTAAATGTCAAAAATTATATAGAAGTGTCACTGTTAATTAGCAACAAACTTCCATGTGTCAAATTGCTCGATGGAATTGCGGGGCTACACTTTTCATGTCGTAAAAACGTTATTTATTTATTCCATCGAGCACCGTGCTTCATCCCTTCATACCATGCCGGTGTGACATATACTAGAACAATAACAAACAAAAATAAGAAAAAAAAACCGAAAGCCAAAAATAGAAATAAAATATTGAAGAGTTCACTGGACATAGTTCATAGTTCACTCAATATTATAAGTAAATTTACTTACTTATTTGTTGTTTTTTTTTTTTCATTCGCAGACTTTAAATTGCATTAGGTCAGCAGATCAGTCCAGATTTTACTAGAAACTGAACAAATTGTCTCTTATACGTATGGCGTGTGGTCCAAAACTTGCTGTTAAGATTATAATGTCCTTCTTTCGTATTGTATTCAATTTAATATAATATAACGTTGTGCTACATATTTACCATTACCATTCTATTTTTACCACTCCAACTTTTACCACAGCATTTTTACTACCATTCTTTTTTACCGCTATCCTGTTTTACCGTTAACCCATTTTTTACCACTCAATTTTTACCACTCCAACTTTTACGTCTGCATTTGTACCACTATACTTTTTACCGCTACCTATTTCGTTTTACCACTAATACATTTTTACCACTCCGTTTTTACCATTACAACTTTTACCATCATACTTTTTACCGCTATTCCGTTTTACCATTAATAGTTTGTGGGGCTATAGTACGGTTTTGTTAGTGTAGTAAATATCAAAACCGAGTTTGTGGGGCTCTAGTACGGTTTTGATAGCTTTGTTAGTGTAGCAAATACCAAAACCGAGTTTGTGGGGCTCTAGTACGGTTTTGTTAGCTTTGTTAGTATAGTAAAAACAAAAACCGAGTTTGTGGGGCTCTAGTACGGTTTTGTTAGCTTTGTTAGTGTAGTAAATACTAAAACCGAGTTTGTCGGGCCTAAAGCTTTGTTAAAAAAGAGACGGTGGTAAAAATGGATTGGTAAAAAAACACGTGGGTAAATATGTTGGTGGTAAAAATGGATTGGTAAAAGAATACGTTGGTAAATACGTTGATGGTAAAAAAGAATTAGTGGTAAAAAGGGACGGTGGTAAAAAAATGGATTGGTAAAAGTATAATGTTGGTAACAAATGGATTGGTAAAAGAATTACGGTGGTAAAAAAGGGACGGTGGTAAATAGGGATTGGTAAATATGGGGGAAAATCACAATATAAATTATTGTAAAACATAGACAAGATAAACAGGGAGAAAAATATGTATGTTTATTATTTAAACAAAATAACAACTGTTGCTCCTGATTACAAAAAACATAATCTAATATTAAATTATACTTGATATTCAATAGTATATTATATATTGAGGGACTAAAGTGCATGATTTAATCCTGAGGGTGAAGTTTAGTTCACGAGCCGAAGGTGAGGGAAATAATCACCTGAGCGATTAAAGATACTTTAGTCCTGTGGTATATACGCTATTTTTTGCACTTCATCCTCAAATGAATGCAAAATAGTTTAAAAGAATACACATTTTGCAATTTTGACAGTAAATTTTTTGACAAATATTTATATTGTTACCATAGATACTCTGTAACAAATAGCACGTATTTACTTGACAACGGGAATAATTAATTCAGTTTCTTGACAACGGGATTAAATATGAAAAATAATCCCTTGGGATCAAATTAAGAACCTTAGTCCCTAAAAATAAAGACTAAAGAAGAGTTTTAGTCCCGGAAGTGCAAAAAAGAACATAGTTTGACATTAAAATGTAATAAAAAATATGACAGCTGCCACACATGTATGACATTGCAAAACATACCCCGGGAGTTGCTAAAGATGTTTCGCACATAGAAACATGTTCCACTGTGAATGCATTCACTGGTACAGCAGAATTAGCATGTGCTGTTCAGGAAGTAGACATCATTGTAGTTCCTGCTGGAATGCCCCGCAAGCCAGGAATGACCAATGATGATCTTTTTACCAGTAATGCGTCAGTTGTGAAAGATATAGCTGAAGTTACTTCGAGAGCAAACCATGAAGCTCATTTCTGTATTGAGTGTGGCAGCTGTCATATTTTTGATGACATTTTAATGTCAAACAATGTTCTTTTGAATATCAAGTATCATTTGATATTAGATTTTATGTTTTTTGTAATCAAGAGCAACAGTTGTTATTTTGTTTAAGGAGGTACTGGTCCTATCTGCGAAATATGAGCATGATGTAAAAATTTAATATATTGTTCATTATCTACATCTTTATAAACGCGCATGTAAATTTTTATGCACACTTACTAGCTCGTTCAGGAGTTATCATCGTTTTAGTTACCCATGATATACTGAGGTCTTATTTGCGACATATGAGAATGATATAAATAAATTTAATTTATTGTTTATTACATCTTTCTAAACGTGTATGTAAATTTTTATTCACATTTACTAGCTCGTTTAGGTGTTCTCGTTGTTTTAGTTAGACATGTTTTACTCAGCAGCCCACCATCTGTCAGTAAACACCGATAAAAGTTATGAAAGATATATGACAGTTTCATGAGTCTCTTTTAATATAATTCCCTATACTTCTGGAAACATCTATGCAAAATATCATTACGATGCACTACTTAGATTTAAAGATATAAAAGAAAATGTGAACAAAAATTTACTTTTTTCACGACATGCGGAGAAAAGACAATTTTCTTCTCGCGAAATAGTGAGGAAAGTAAGTTTTTCCTCTCTAGAGAGGAAAGTAAGCAGTGTTATCACCAGTGTTATTTTACGACGAAATATTTTAAAAATTGTAATGAAATTTATTATTTTATTGAAAATTCTGATTTTATAGTGATACACTGTAAACTATTATTTTACAATTATTATGTTTTATATTTTCTTCTTCTACTATTTCACGATTTTACAACTTAAATTAAATTTGGCATATTGGTTGCATTTCGTTGTTTTCAAACGTCATTCTGACAGAAGGCAGTTATTATAACCTAACTTCTAGTTATGTGTTTCTTCTACATTTACAATGTTTTTAAATATGTCGTGAAAAAAATGTTGTGTCTAACACGAGAGGAAAGCTCTTTTTCCACTCTTGCTCGATTGCCTCAATCGCTTCGCTCGTGACACAAACTTCGAGCTCGAGTGTGAAAAAGAAGCGCTTTCCTCTCTAGTTGGACAAATAACTATTTTTGACGTCTTCCGAAAAATTGCATAAAACATACTACAATGCCGCATGGATCGCATTCTATATTATAAAATTGAAATATTGGAGACGCAAATTAACTTATGAAATCACA
The DNA here is from genome assembly GCA_947534325.1 of Agonum fuliginosum. Lineage (NCBI taxonomy): Eukaryota > Metazoa > Arthropoda > Insecta > Coleoptera > Carabidae > Agonum > Agonum fuliginosum. The sequence goes on from OX384041.1 coordinate 22,232,432, forward strand.
AGCAGGCTGTTAAAACTGTCAATATGACATTTGTTACTGTTTTGCGTTTTTATTTTTTAAAATAGAAAAATCATAAAATTTGTATTATAAATTATTGTTAGCAACATATTTACAGAATATTTACGAGATAAATAGCTGTATAATAAAACATAATCATCCTAGTAAGTTTGAGTGCCGATCAGTTCTACCAATCATCTTTCAAAAATTCTGCTCGACTTGGAATGCTACGTTGTCACTTATACGTTATACCACTGTCAATTAACATTTTATTTTTATTATTTTATGAATTTTTATTAATCCTAGGGCTAAAAATAATAACTTTTATCGATATTCCAGCATATTTACTATAATATGTTCTTTACTACAATCATACGACTCATTTAAAATAGATAAGATTTTCTTGTTGTGACGTTTTTTTCAGGGCAAAATGAGATTTCGAAATTTTATGTCATTCATAACAAATTGTTATAAATAGTCGTAAGTATCGTATCTTAGACCAGAACAAAATTATTTATAATGCAGTGAGTGTTAATGATCATTTTAGAGGTAATAGGTACATCTTTTGTATGCCCATATATATTTAAGTTACAGAAATGTGTGTATTTCTGATAACTTTTGTCTCCGACGGTACGACCAGTTCCTCCTTAAATAATAAACATACATATTTTTCTCCCTGTTTATCTTGTCTATGTTTTACAATAATTTATATACATATTTAATTGAGTTCAATACGAAAACTACATAACCGTTGTAGTTTTAAAACTTTAAGAAACACAAATTAATTGCTTTTTTGCACGATTGGGTGTTTTTAGCGTTTACTGGTTGTTTTCAACGCAGTATATTTTGTAACAGTGATCTACACATATCGATCAAAAGACGATAATTATACTTACTATAGTATCAATTACAATAAATTATCAATATAAAAACTATTGTAATAATTACATTTTAGGGTATGTTAAGCTGGAATAACCCCATTAGCAGAACCGGCCAAAACCGATAGGAATAATTACTACAGATTATTACTAATTAATTACCCTAATCCCTAATTTATTACTGTGGTTTAAAAAAAAACTAACAAAACCGTACTAGAGCCCCACAAACTCGATTTTTGTTTTTACTACACTAACAAAGCTAACAAAACCGTACTAGAGCCCCAGAAACTCGGTTTTTGTTTTTACTACACTAACAAAGCTAACAAAACCGTACTAGAGCCCACAAACTCGGGTTCGTAAAACCCTCGTTAATTTTAAAAAAAACCACAGTAATAAATTAGGGATTAGAGTAATTAATTAGTAATAATCGAGTACTAATTATTCCTATTGGTTTTGGCCGGTTCTGCTAATGGAGTTATTCCAGCTTAACATACTTAATTTTATTATTACTTAAAATTCGAGAAAATGGAAATATTTGTGTTTCCTCTAATTGTGTGTTATATTACAATTTGGAAATTCTCTTCTTCAAAATTAGCATAACAAGGATATTAAATTCGCATGATAGTACAAAATAAATTATCTTGCTTAAAGACATTGTGCCATTATACAATCTAATCTTCAAAGATATTTTACGCAAAATATCAAAGCTACGCTCATTCTAAGCCGCTGTATTGTTTATGTGGTAAATAAGATACTTTCCTATATCAAAGGCATAAATTGTAACATGATTTAATTCGTTTCCCTGGTAACGCTAATGTCAGTAAACCAAGCTCGTAGGCATATTTCAAATATACATGCAAATACTCTTACCGACGAAATTTTAATCATAACGTAATAAAGTATAATCACTGCAAGAAAAATGAAAATCTTCGTAAGTTTTTCATGGCTGCTACAATAATTTATTGATGTAATTATATGTTGATGCTAGGGGAAAGAAGTTATAAAATTCGGTGGGACGATACGAGATGACCTTCGTTCTAAGTTGATAGGGGTTAGGGATGGCGGTGTCAGATATTTAATGACATCTAAAAATGAATGGGAAACTCATGTGTATTAACATAAAATATTCGGTAAAATTTGTCATACAAGTAAAGTAAAAATTATTCTGTATTAAATTAAAAACATTTTTATTTGCTTTTATTTCTCTTTTCTGATAGTTTGGTTGGTCAGCAATAATATAATATGGTTATTATATTATATCATATTGGTATTTGGTATAAAACATTCTTAAGTTTTAGTTTATGTTTCTCTAACTGATGTTATACATTTAACATTGTTTTGTTTGTTTATTGAAACTTATTTACATTATTACATACTGTTTGAAATAACGAAAGAATTTTAACAGATAGATTCTTGTGAATCTATTGCTTGCTACGTGCTCTTGCCAAGAGCGGTTTACACAAACACAATTCAAGTGTTATGTTAATAATGATTATTAATCAATCTGGTTTCACTTTTTATAAGTGCTGCTCGTTATTATTTGTTGTTATTTGTCATTTTTTATTTTTCCCTGGCTATTTTTATGTATTTTTATCTTACGGCTTTGTGAACTACAATTAGCGTTTCTTTTTAAACATTGAAAATATTTTGGTGTAAACCAAACTCCTAAACCACCCCCTAATTAACTGTCAAAATTCTTTCGTTATTTCAAACAGGCTATCTTATTCTTGTTATTCTACTCGTGTAGAAGATAGACTTTTAAATGGTGCATTACTTATTATTTAAAAGAAAATTGAAAAATTGGTGGTTTCAAGGTAGTTCGATTTAAAAATTAAACTTATTTTATATATTATTTTTCATCAATAATAGTTAAACTTGGGCAGTATTTTCTAGACAAATGTGTCAAAAATCACAATGACCTAACTAAGTGGTGAAATATTAGTATAACTTTTTGAAAGCGTTTGTGACGTCCACAATAATCGCATTCCAATTCCAAAGTAGTAGATTTTGTTTACAAATTAGTAGGCGGTAAGCAATTTTCGAAGGCAATTGTATCGATCGGGAAAAAATATAAGTATTTAAAATTTATTCACAAGGGATATCATTCAATAAAATACATATAGGCATCACGGACGATATGTGCATTTTGTACCGATTTCGAAAATATTGAGAATCTCAGCTACGTCTCGGACTCCAAACATTATCCTCCACCGGTAAACATACCGCCCTGGCCCTTGATACTTAATACCTACTATAACTTGTGTCATTATGAATGAATGAAAACTGAAAACATTAAAATAATATCACTCATCATAATACAAAATTATATTTACTATGATGCTAATTTTAGATGTACAGAAAAATTAATTGTCACCTTACCAGAACATTTACCGTCATTTTCTCGTACAGGAGGTATCTAATTATATCCGGAAACAAACTGACAGTATCCTCCAACCAGTAAATAAAGTTCAGCCACAATAAAGTACATCGTATGGAAGTAACGATTTTGTAAAAATAATCTGTTACATAAGTAATAAAATCTTTTTGATGATACTCGTCGTTGACCTTGATTGGACGTCTTCCAGGTGTTTGATGACATGTAGGATGGTATCATAACGTCGCCGAGTACTTATAACCTATTTCGTTCTGATGCGGCAGCCCCTTCCCTCGGCCTTCACCGCGCAGCAGCTCCAGGAAGTGTAGGCCTCGGCGGTGAAGAACAGAGTCGCGGGGGTGTAAAAATCAATATCGCTTGTTGTCCGCTGCGCGCCGCTAGCGTCGGCGCTACGCCTCACTCGCCGTCGCCGCGTTGCCGCTTGCTGGACACCCTGTAGCCTGGACGGAGCGACAGCTTCCGACACCGACGTGTAGTGAGACGCGAGTGACTCTCTGCAGTGTGCAAGTGATTCGCAGTGTGATCCCCACCAAGTGCGCCCACGCGATCATAGACTAAACGCTTAATCATTTGTTGTTCGACAAGGTAAGATCAGATCACATTCGTATCGTAGAGGTTATGTAATCGAAAATATTATAAACTAAATGACACAAGTTGTTACGTAACGAGTTTTAAATGATATAAGTAAAACGCTTTTTTATGCACATTATTGTCAACTATGTCAAAACGTATAGTAAGAAATCGAGAATACGCTTTTCTTGTATCAAAGCTGCTTCCTGCAAATCTGCTTTGGAATATACTTTCATGATTCTGTATTCAATAAAAATATTATTCTCTTTCCGCAAGGATGAATTTTAAGACATCTATCTGCTCATATTCTTCGCAAGATATTTATTTTACAAATCCCTTATGTAATGTAATTCGCTATGCTTGAATGTGCATATTCATGTATATTTACAGAAAGAATTAAACCTTCCCCCGAATATGGTTGTAATGCTACCTCGAACTCCAAAATGTGGTACATACATAATTATGTAGAAGAAATATCCAATTTACTTCGAATTACGTACAGAAAATTGTATTCATGGAATCATATTTCCCTTTCTAAATCGGTTTAAAAAAGGTATTTACATTTTCTTCTAAGTACTAATATCAAAGGAGTTTCCAACAATTCCTTTTAATTTTAATAATACGAGTATTTTGTTGTCAGTAGTCTTACTATTATATAATTTTAAAGCTAAATTCATATTGACCACCTTTTACTTCTTTTTTGTCATTATTTTTAATCTTTAACTGATGGCTAAACTGTGAAATAAGTGGCCACAAATAGTGTGTTTATATTGAATTTTAAAACTATATAATTTACTATAAATACGTTGTGAATATGTAATAATGTTTTGTATGCAAGATTTTTTTTTCTTGACAAAGAATAAGTGGAAAATTAACGGTATACGTACTATAGAATTTCTTGTGATGTCATGAAGAGGAAGAGGTTAATAAAAAACGCCAATACTTTCCATTAATTTTTGCTGGAATCTATGACACCTACAACAGAAATAAGAACGAGTTATTGCAAATGTTTAATCCTTCTCAATATTCAATATTGTTTTAAATTAGTAAAAAGATCAGCAAACATCCGCCTTCACCTTCATATTATGTACTTATTATCTCAGTAACTCTTTCAGTATTATTCCTTAATACCATTGGATCTCGTCCCGTCTATAAATTGCAAGCCGTGCTTGTACCTTGTACGATCAATTAGGCCCTTTGTCTGTTCCACAATTGACTGAGAAATGAACAAGTAATCTGATAGCACACGTACATGTACTAGTAAATGCTGAGTAAGAAATTACTTAACAACCTGTAAAAGTCTTTGCACATAATCATTCTCAACGCGCCTTCTAAATTCAAAAGCCTTTGAATTGAATGATTGTATCCCAAGAGGATTATACCAACGAATCAATCAAAATATTTTTATTATACAGAATACAATTACATTGTATGGTGTAGGTATTGATTCGCGATATAATATGCTTACGATATTGAAAACATTGAAAAGAAAATAATTTCTGTTTGTAAAGTAAATTTAAATACTGTGAAATTATCCGTATTCGCATTATTAGATCTCTTTTGTGTATTACAATTTGATGGAATTTTTCTTCACGATTAATTCTCTTTTTGTTTGAGTTAGACAATTGGAATTTTCGACCCTTTTATGAACCCTTTTAATAATTGTTTCCGTGCGATGTTATGTCTCATTTCTTTTTTAGAAATGCAGTCATTTTTCTTCCTTAATTTCTCGTAATTTGAGCCTCTTTGTATTGTTTTTCATATCCCTAAATTTGAGAATGGGCTTAATTTTAGGATACATTCTGGTATGCAGTAAACCTAAATCTAGTCTAACAAAATGATGTGATCAAAGTCGTATTAATATTAATTACAAATTATAATTAAGTTGGCAACATTTAATAACTACTAAAAATAAATTTTAGAACAAGTAAGTAAATCACCGAGTATCACACATAGTGTGTGTTCAAAAAAGATGGCAAGATATCAAATAAGATGGAAAATCCACCATATGAAGCTATTTATCAAATTAATAAATTTAATTGAGCATTTTTCTAGGCTAGTTGCCAACAAGAAGTTGACCTACACGCCAAGTTTATCCAGCAATTTAACCATAACATAATCGGATTCTGTACAAGAAAGATTTTGAAGAAACGACAATATGAAACTTATTTTAACAAACATTGTTCATAAAAATAGTTGTATGTTATGTCAAACATAACATGACAAATATGTATATATTTTTAATTTACTATATAAAAATATGTTTTTTTTTACAGCAACCTGTGTTATGATGTATTAGACATTTGAATAGTTTAGTGAGTGTTGAGATTGAGATTAATCAGAATACACTAGTAACTATGTATTTCTTCAAATGTTTTTATAGGAATCTTTATCAAAGACAATAAGCTCGCTTAAAAATAATGTCCTAATGAAGCCTGAACTGCATTTTCTCTTTAAAACTTTTGTTTCAAAATCCACAGCTTTCTACAATTTAATATCACAGCCATATCAAACCTCATCCTCGTTAAAAAGACAAAAAAGTTTTCATTATTTCAACAATCCACATCCACCACAATACAATAAACATCACGAGTAGAGTTTTTAATTAAAATCTTCAGAGTTCTGAAAACCATCCACGAAACTCTCAACGACAGAACGACACCTTTTATCTCGATCTCGCGTTCGCCTTTTCGTTTCTGTGACGTGGAAAGCCAAAAGCCAGGCAAGTCGCATTTTTCGCGATGTAATGCAGATAGTTAGGAAGTTCGACATGGTAGTACTCGTCGGTCTATGCATAGGAATCTAGCGATTTGGATGAAACGGGTGCATTGGATGCATTCTTCTTCTAAAGCTTCGAATGGAGATGCACTGGTGAATGCACATGCCCCAGGGATTGCGGTTATGAATGTTTGTTTTTGGTTGTTTGGGTATTTTAGTAAAGTAGGGTTATCTTCTTGATGATAGTGTTATGGGAGGTTGTTTAGCTAAGCTTTCCACGTTTTCATTTTTCTTCTGCATCATGTAGCATTACTGAATGTAGGTTTTACTCAACTGGGTAATCGGTTTCTATTCTTTTGAAAATACTGACTGCTTTGTTATATTTTCCATAATATATTGTGTTTGTTCTTTAATATTTTTTCAATATTTTTAGAAAATTATAAATGCTATACTGGGATGTTTAAATCGTGTTTGTTATATGTTTAATATTTATGTTTTTGTAAATGTTTTAGTAACATTTGATTTGAATCCGTAGTTTCCAATAGCACCTAGCCCGATCGTCTTAAATTATTATTGTCAAATTTGCATTGTTCTTTAAATAAATATCTTTTTCATAAGCCCCTGATATCAAATAATGAAACAAAGTTTTAAATACATACCTACATAATATAATGAAAAGTCAAAATGACTGCATTTTTTTGTTAAGCAATGAATACTACGTTTTTTAGTTACAATATAATATATAGTAGATCGATAATAAAAATAACAGACAGGAAATAGAACATAAATTCAGCATGTCAAAAAAATGTAACATATTTTTACTACTACTATTAGTTGTAAGCATCAATAATATGTATAAAATAACACCAAAAATTTCGGATTTAGGAAAAGAGTTCAGTGTATTGTAACAATTTTTCGGCAGAAAAAAGTCTTCATCTTGAAATTAACTTATTAACTGCAAATTTACAATTTCTCATCGAAAAGAAAAACAGTTTAAAAAGTTTTATAAAACGAATTAAAACTTTTTTATCTAGGTACATGAAAAAATATATTATTCAGTATGATGTTATAAGTTCAAATGAATACTTACGCACAATCTTTAGCTTGACAGTGTAAACATTTATGAAATTATTCAAATGTTCCAATTCTGCAGTAACAAACAATGGGGTATTTCTGCATAATTTATTTTTGTAAAATTTTAACATAATACAAATGATTAGGTTCATTTTTTGACTAGAAAGTGCAATCTTTTTTATGTTCTAAAAATGCAATGTAACGTTTAAAGTTTCTAATTTTGTATATTTTTAAAGGATTTTATACTTTATATTGTATATATCGGCAGTGATACGTATGAATGCAAACTTTTATGGGCTTTATAAACACACCATTTACCGATAGTTGGCGTTGTTGTCACTTAAACATCAAAAGACAAGATGACCTCACAACAATCTGTTTGAATTTTATAAATTGTTGTAAATTTCACTTAATACTTAAACGTTTTCACTAAAATTTGGATATTTGAACTTCTGTTGACGTATAGCACTAATGAAAAAATTGTTCCCAAAAATTCCGGAATAGCCCATTGAAGATGATGATGACTACTTAACGACTGATTGAATAAAATATTAATATTGTTATGAATTGTTTTCTTTAACTGAAATTTTAATGGCACAAGACATAGATTTTGACTGTTAACCATTCTAAAAAGTATTTGCGTTTTTTTTTATAAATTGGCTCCGTATTTTCGTATCATTGTTGATTTCCTTGAAGTTTACAATTTTTATTATTATTAGTCTTATTCTTAACCTGTTACCAAATTAGAGGTCGCAACGTCTTTTGAAAGAATAAATGTTTAATTTTTAAACCAAATTTTATTGAAGAACATTTCCCAAAAAATATTGGGCCGAATTCTTTAAGCTAATGAAGCATCTCTATTTTTACATATGCTTCTTTAACTTAGAAAAGAGTGCTGGATTTGGCCCAATGTGTTTTAAAATACGATAAAAATAATAAAAGCTTTTAGAATTCATATTTTAATCAAAATGTGTTTATTATAATAAATGTTTACCGTTTCAATAACATGTCATTGCCAAAGTGTTGGATTTTTCTTACCATAAACGGTAATTCTAACAAAACTTTAAAATTTTATTGAAATATCGGAAACAATATGTAGGTTAAGAATATAAAAATTTTATGAGTATAGTTTTATTTTCAAGAGGAAAAGATTCAACGACTGTTATCTGTATTTTACTACTATTTGAAATATGCATATCTTCATCCTCATAAAATGAATAAACTTAACTTTTATAGATGTTAATGTTATTATTTGACTTTAAAAATTCAACGAAATTAAATTTTCCGCTTTAGTTCTTCCGAGCATAAATAAATAAAATCCTTTACTTTGTAAGTGCAATATGTTCAAGTTTCAATATATATTTTCCGCACAATTGACACAGAATTACTATAATCTTTTTGCAACAAGGAAGCTTCGACATCTAGTGGTGCACTTGAGAGCACTGCAGCACACCTGCATATCTTGTAGCAAGAGTCCTTATTGGCTGGCACCCTCGCCGCTCGCCACGGATTCCTCGTTTTATTAGCGATAAATCGGTCGCGTAAATCACGGAACATGCATAACGTTACCGACTCCTACCAGCTACAACACGGGTATAAAACCGGAGATATTTATGCGCTGCTGAGATTTTAACTTTCATCATTTTTTGCAACTTTTTCCTCCGTTATACACATCGATTTTTTGCGAAATTCAACTGATGATATTATTTGATGTCGTCGTAAATTTTTCTAAACTTTCTTGTGATAAGCAAGTATTTAATAGGATGTATTTTAATCTAATGACTATTCGTATGGTTTAACGATTCAAACGTACACTCAGGCGTTTACGAAAATTATACCGGTAAATATGTACCATTCGCCAACCGGTTGACAGCTGATTTTTAGGTAGGTACATGGATCTGGTTGAAGAAATTAAGAACGCTTACGGTGTGATGAATAAACCGTACTGATAAAAAGTATATTTATAAATATATATTTTCTGTACGAATCATTTAAAAATTTTAATATACTCAAAAGAAGATAAGATTTGACAGATCTAGAGGAAAATCACAACTTCTCATAATTTTAACAACAAATTTACAGGTTATGTTAATAAATCAAATAAATCAATTTACCGTCAAAAGCTAATTGATCCACAAATCGTAAACCAAGTATTCGGTAAATGCGGTATAATTTTCAAACGCTGGACAAACTAACCGGTAAGATTTTCGAACGTTATCGGTAGTTACGGTACAAACCGCTATAATTTTCGTAAACGTCTAGGGTATAAATATAGGTATACCGATTATAGGTGAGAAAACTATCATATAAGAAATTATCGATAGTCATAAGTTCATAATTAATCAATACTATCGATAATACCGGCATCTCAAGTAAACTGTAAGGCTGCCACATCTATGTTGCGTTAGTAAAATTTGTTTTTCTTTTAAATTTTCGACGGATGCCACTTTGAACACTAATTGAAACAAACATTGTCAGTGGTAAAATTTATCAAATTTACATGAGTATATCTGTAAAACTTATACATTTGCATAGAATTCCATCATGAAGCTGCATTCCTTCATAGCTGCTGCTTTATAAATTATTTCAGTTAACAATTTGATCTTTGAAGAACACCAGGATGTGTAATGTTTAAATTTTGTTGCCACATGAAAGTTTCCGATAAGCCAAAGTGCGTGAATTATTTGTCATTTGTATATGAAATTTTGTATTTCAAAATTTTGAATAACTTGACAAAATGAAATCTCCAGAACATTCTAAGAATGTGAACATCACGCTTGTTACTCGCTATAGATATTTACCTATTAATATCCTAGCGATTGCTAATGTCCGCCCTCAGTAACATTATCTATGTAACATCCCAATGTTAGCAATTTGGTAATAATATCCGAATTATGCATCCCATGTAATTCTCTAAGATGTGTGTATAGATGCTATTTTTGATGTGGCTAGGATAGACTTAAAGTACAAGAATAAAATATTTTTAAACATCCCATGGACGATTCATGTCAAGTGGGATAGTGTGTACCTACTTCTGCTTAAGCCATAAACTCACTGTTAAACTGAATTTGAAATTTATTAATGCTATGCAAGTTTGTAAAATAAATATTTAAGTCATGCGAATATGGTGTGCTGGTGTTGTGCAGGCAGCATTTTATATTCATGAACTTCTACCAAGTTTTTTTTACATTGGTATGTTTAATGCTAATTTATAATCAATGACTTTCTTAAAATTAAGATGAAAATCTTTCTTTCTGTGTCTGACTTGTATTACAGCATGATTACACATTTACATTAAAAATTTTGTATCTTTTTTACGTCATTCTCACGGAAACTTGGCGTCCTAAAAACTCGTAACACAAAAACTTAATAGAATTTTTAATAACACTTTATACACCTTCAGACTCACTTAAATTAAGAAACTAGGGTATTTTTACGGTGTAGTATTTTGATGTACTGCCGAGAAGAACTTTATTCCACTATAAAAGAAAAGCGAAGTGAGCCTCAATTAGTACTGTGTAAATTATAAAGGGCACGTTTGTTGATTTTCTCATTTTTTCTGGAGAATCTCTGTGCGATGCTCTGGCAAGGAGTAGGGGTAGGAATGTTATTTCTACGCACAGAACTGTTAATTAATGCAAAGAGTTGGATGACTCGGTCCAATTACATTCGCCTCGCGTCTGGTTTTGTACAGTGTGCACTGGGCTCTTCGCGACGCTTTGTAAAGACCGCATTGCGTGAATTGCCTTAATTGAGTTTCCGACAGTTTCGTCGTTGTTTTCATATCTGACTACAGGCTGCTGCTACTAGAACTCAAAACTGCTGTTGCTGTTGCCAACAGCGGCGTAGGTAAGGTCTTTGCCATCGAACTTCATTTTTCTACACCTTGTAAATAGTTGAGAAAGTGTAATCAATCTGCATGTGATGATATATGAACCCGAAGTTCCATGGTTCGAGTCTTATGGCCAGCAGTATGTGATTGTAAAAAACATCTTACAATTATTATATCACATTCGGGCAGTCAAGCTGACCACTTGAACGTCTTAAATATAGTCCTGGTTGAGAACATAATCTCTACGTTGCCGCTTTGAATTTCAATATATAACATCTACCGTTCTGTAATTGGGTGTAAATCCTGTTGAATGATGAATGGTTACCAGCGAAATTTAATTAAATCAAATTTATAGATATCGCCGAATACCACTTGCAATAAAAGTTAATTTTCCTAATTCAAAAGAAAACAAATAAGAAATATCCAGGGAAATATACGAGTATCCAAAAGTTGCGCCAAGAGCAAAAATGATCACACGTAAGACAAGAAAATCAGAAATTCTGACAGACACACTTGAAAAAATTCATTCATTCATTGTTAATAAAAAAGTAATCGACATTGAATACTGACTAATTAAAGTGGCCCCATCAATTAAAATTAGAAATAAGTGATTAAAATGTTCAAAACGATTGCTGTAACTTTTTGCCCCGTATGCTGTAACAACCTACCCCAAGACTGGGGTTGGTTGTGACACCTGCCTAATTTTGAAAAACAACTATTTTCATCTACTTAAAATTGCATTAATAAATATCATATTTAGTCCAGGAATTATACCGAAAAACAGGCCCAAACCTCAGAAAAATTAATTCATAAAATTTTATAACTGATTTCGGTTCCTCAGACAGTGCACTATCACCGGAAACAAAGTCCCCAAAAATCCCCGCATTGGAAAATTTGCAGGAACCAATAGAAATATACCTATTTTAATGTAAACTGCTAGAAAGTGAAATTAGCGTTTACGGACCATGGTCTGATGTGGTTCAAATGTTATTTTATGAAGAAAAAATATCTAACCATAGATGCGCTGATGCGCAATTTCAAGACAAGCGGGCTAATAGACTAGACGGGAAATCCGAAATTCGCACTTCTAGGTGCATTTTATGTAACATTTTGGTAACATGAGTTTCTAGACTAATTTAACCCCGCTGAATTCGAATCTGCTCGTTACCAAGCCGAATTTTGCATGCAACACCCGGAATCCAAAATGGCGCAATTTTCACTTGAAGATAATAATGAAATTTTGGGTTATCAATGGCCTTACAAAAAATTTAATATAATGTATCTTACGTAAAAGTTACCAAGGAATCCAACGCTGCAAACCGGCAGTCGATATATTTATTCGTTCAGAAAGTAGAGTTGATTAAACATAAAAATATTTAAAATTCTTAAATTTTGCAATTTTCATTTGAAGATAATAATTAAATTTTGGGTTATCAAGGACCTACCATAACATTTAACATAATGTTTCTTACATAAAATTTACTAAGGAATCCAACGCCGCAAACCGGAAGTCGATATCTTTATTCGTTCAGAAAGTATAGTTGATTAAACACAAAAAATATTTAAAATTCTTAAATTTTCCAATTTTCATTTGAAGATAATAATTAAATTTTAGGTTATCAAGGGCCTTACAATACATTTAATATAATGTATCTTACGTAAAATTTACTATGGAAACCAATGCCGCAAACCGGATGTCGATATCTTTATCCGTTCAGAAAGTAGAGTTGATTAAACACAAAAGATATTTTAGATTCTTAAATTTTGCAATTTTCACTTGAAGATAATAATTAAATTTTTGGTTATCAATGGCCTTACAAAAAATTTAATATAATGTATCTTACGTAAAAGTTACCAAGGAATCCAACGCTGCAAACCGGCAGTCGATATATTCATTCGTTCAGAAAGTAGAGTTGATCAAACATAAAAAATATTTAAAATTATTAAATTTTATAATTGTTTGTGAAAAAGCTAGGGCATCTAGCCACAATATATGGCACCGTTATGTTATTATAAAAATATATATTATAACGTAATTAAAAATTTGAAAGGGCTAACGTGCCGACATTATTTCTCTGTAAACTACTGGTTTAACGCATTTTCATCCCTTTCAACACCACAACTGCGAATGCCATCGCACGCACGCACACACGCACTCGCGCGTACACACACACGCCTAGACATGCACACACACATACATACGTACTTAAACTCAGTCACAAGACGCGTAGCACCTTGAAAAAGGGTGGCAAACCCTTTTCTCCCCATTTTTAAACCACTTCCGGTGAAAGTTTTGGCCCATTTTGAAAAAAAAAATTGTCTTTGGATCGAAAAAAATATTTTTTCTTCATAAAATAACATTTGAACCACATCAGACCACTCTTAGGGTCCGTAAACGCTAATTTCACTTTCTAACAGTTTACATGAAAATAGGTATATTTCTATTGGTTCCTGCAAATTTTCCAATGCGGGGATTTTTGGGGACTTTGTTTCCGGTGATAGTGCACTGTCTGAGGAACCGAAATCAGTCATAAAATTTTATGAATTAATTTTTCTGACCCTAAAAGCTATAATTTCTGGACTAATTGTGTAGCCAACAAGTTACTTTTTTAATCCTGCCAATTTCATTTTAATCGTTTTACCCAATAAAACGTTAGGATAAATTTTATAAAAAATGTCACAACCATCCCCGGTCTCCTCTACTTTTATATTTGATTCCTCCTTTACACTCTTATGATAAACTAACTGTTACCTTTTAGAAGGGTAACAACGTAAATGGTTTAAATATAAACTCTTATAGCACCGCCACTGATTAGTTGGCGTCTCAAACATTTGTGCTACTACAAACGAAACTTCCACCAAAAAAATCTAGGAAACTTTGCGATACTGTAACATGTTGTGTCGTTCCGTTTTCGGATTTAGCGCCACCGGTTCGCACTTGTTTTTGATTTATTGGGTTTATCATTTGAGTGTGGAACAATAGCCTGTAAAGTTTGTACTTCCAGTGACGTGATTGTTGAAATCGGTTCATTTTGCTGATAGCAAGCGTTAACGGTAAACCCTCGTTTTGTTTGTCTCGGATTCTGTTTCAACCGGTTTCAACTGTTTTCATTTCAAATCTGAATGAGAGATTTTAATTCAGATATTGTGATTGAATTTTGCGAGAATTGCCCATTACAAATACGTTCCAATGTGGGATAAAAATCTATAGACGTTTTTAATCATATGTTCTTATTTACATGACAAACAAAAACGGTACCTACAGTTTTTTAAAAAGATAACTATTATTAACTAACCAATTGAGCTGACAGCTATAACATGCTTGTAGCATTAGTAGCAGTAGTATAGTAATAGAAAATACGAGTACATAAATCATTTTTTTTCAAAATCGGCATGAAAATCGTCATTTCCAGTCTAATTTGCGGCATGAAAGTAAGATTTTCATGACTAGGCATGAAAATTTTATTTTCATGCCTAGGCATTTTTACTTTCAACTTTGTTTACTTGTCATGACAACTTTTTCTAAAATTTGTTACAGCTCTGATGATTTGTCACACAGCTCTGATGATTTATGCAAACCTAATTTTTTTTATAATTTTAAGCTTAATTGCCGATTTAAAAAAAATAGAATACATCACGCGTCATAAAAATGTCTTTGCTTGACTCGGAGGCTTTGAAGAAATGCTCGGACGCTACGCATCCTCGCTTTCTTCAAACGCCTCCTCGTCTGCAATGAAACATTTTCATGACTTGTAATGTAATATACTATTGTATTAGACATTAAAAATGAGACGATGTAAAACAATCTTAGATACCACTCGAGGTGAGAAGCAAAATGCAAATAAAAGAAGTTGTACCATAACCGACCATATCAATATCGAAATTGATTGGTTTTTACTTTAAGTTACGTTATGAAATCCAGAGTAAAATGTACCTGCTAACGTAAGTGTAGCCAGTGGCCAGTAGAAAAATGATATTTTTTTCAAAATGTAGTTTAGACTGAAATAAAAAAATTCTTTAAAATGTCCAATTTATACAAATTTTACACGGACATTGAATAGTTTAGATGCGGCAAAGTACGACTATCGGGCTGGTTTTGGGCATCCGTAATAGTGAATAATAATCTAAGAATTCAGAAAAAAAGTACCTATAAAGTATGCTTAAGTAAAAAGTCTAATCAATATCAAAATAATTTTTATTTCAAAAGACTGATTGTTAAGTTATTAAAATTAGAACTTTTTGTTTTGTATTTTATTATCTCATTCTGTGATGAAATGATGAAAATAAACTGTCAGTGTGTCAGTTATACTTCTAAAAAAATTGTGTAAATAAACGTCACATAATTCCATTACAATCTCCTGCTCATTCACAAATGTATCCTTCTCGCCCTCCCCACACATGTCATCACCAAACATTTACACAATTCCTGTCATTTACATTACAACATCCCCAAAACGAGCTTCTCCCGATCCGTTTCAGTTTCTAATCCACAACATCCGCAATGTAGCATTCTCTTCCTTCCTATAGCACCGCTGCCAGTGGCGGCTCGAAATCTTTTGTCTTCAATATACTTACTTGTTTAATAATTGTATCTTTCTTAGAGTATGTTTACTGGTTATATGTTTCACTGTTGCGCACGAGAGCTACCAAACTATTACCAACATTTGTAAAACAATAATAATAATAAAAATTAGATTTCACTTAATATTCCAACATTTTCTATTATTATTATTATGCAACAGGGTGTTTGAGACACTATACTATGTTATTTTAAATATAAGCTTTTAATATTATGTTATAGATATAGGTGTGCTTTTTCGAAATTTCCCGATCGTGTGACGTGAAGGAGACATGGATAATTGACATTCCTGACGTTGCTTAGGTGACGGGAAACAACACATTTCAATGTATGAGTACAAAAAATATCTTGATCCTAGAACTAGATACGAGTAACATGAACTAGTTTTGACCTTTTGGTGTTAAATTAAAAAGGATAAAATTATAGAAAGTTTTATTATTAAAATTCATCGTTTACAGTGAAACTGGTAATACACTTCGGCATTTATAATGTTTATTTCTTTATGAAATATTTACTGAAGACTGATATTAAAACCATTCTGTTTATTTTAGAAAAATTGCGACTGTATTTAAGAATGTACAAAAAAATGTTACATGTGGAAAAATGGATCATTCCTAATCAGTGGTGATACCAAAATAAGAAATTTTTTCATTTGTTTCGTTGGGTTGGAATATTTTCAATAGTTATGAAATTTGCAGTTATTTACTACTGAATATATATCGCGTGAAAAATATCAACCAATCAGGTAACAATATTTTTTAAAGTTCGAGCCAAAACAATCAAGTCTTAGTCTGTACGTGCATAAGTGCAGTGTACCCGCGAGTATTTGCACAAGTGCATACCCGAGTATTTTCGACAGGTGTCAACATAAGAAACAAATCATCAAGAAATTAGTTATTTATTAAAATTATAGTCTGTACAATAGCAAATGCAGGTATTTTTGCTATCTACGAGTACATTATATTTTTTTAAATCAATAAATAGAAAATTGCATGTGACAGATCAAATATTAATTATTTTATATTAAAAATATCGAATTTTCCTCGAGGAATATACATCCGTGTACTCGAAAAAATATTCAGGTAGGTATTTGTCATGCACTTGTGATATAACTATTAAATATCGTATTCTTCTGATCAAGACCTAGAGTCGAGAATTCAATTCCAGCAACTGATTGATTGATTCTATTTTACATAATTATCATCTACCATTATTTCATTGAGATTATGTAGTTCTATTGAATGGTTTCTTATAAAATGATAAAAAATAAAATCAAAACCAGATTAAGTATAGTTAAATTTAAAAGGCGGTAGGTAGTTGAACAAAAGTGCAAAAAATTCATTAATTTTAAGTTTAAAAATACATATAACTTGAGGTTAGGTTAAGTTAGGTTAGTCCTGAGTTGGTCACAGCAGATTCTTGTTTTTTAGACCTTTATGGGATTTCCCACCACTGCCCCATTCCCTTTTCTCACATGCTCCCATCCTCCAATTCGCGCACAGATTGTCTCTTGTCTTCACGTCTTGTGTTCTGCTGTTCGCGTTCCCTGGTGAGATTGTCTCATCTACCGACAGTGATTGGAATGAAGTTGGCTGTGGAACGCAGTCAGGTTCGCCACACAGTGATGCTGATAGTGGAAAAACCTATATCTTATAGATTGTAACTCGCATAGAAACTAGCTCTTTATCGGGTAATGTTGATAGGTCCGTTTGTTAGAAATGAGAAATTTAAATTTGAATCTGGAGGCGAGAAAAGCAAGTGGAGTGATTTGTTGTCATGATTTATACACAAGATTTTATTTCTGATTTTAAATAGAAATTTGTCAATATACTGTAAGTACCTACTACAAGCTGTATTAAGAAAAAAATTTTAGGATATATATGGAGATAAAAGGATATAATAAATTATTTATTTTGATTTATAAATATATATTATTTATTTACTACGTTTCGGAAACGATGTGTTTCCATGGTCAGGTGAAAAATGATAAATCGTTTATGCAAAACAACGAATAATAATTTTACAAAATCCTACTAAATATACAATAAATTGAACCCCTTACATTTTTTGTCTGACGTGTAAGGGAAACTACCCTTATAAACTTTAATCGAAAGCTCAAAACAAAATAATATGTTAAATATTAAAAATTGGTAGCTAATATTTATTTAGTGATATATTTGGACGTACTTATCTGATTAACTTTCCCATAATTTTATTACAGTTATTTCGAATCTGTAATTTGTTAAGTAGTTTGTTATAATTATCATCATCAATGATATTTAAATTGTTTAGTAGCTAGGATGTTATTATTCTAACGAAAACAAAATTCAATGTGTTGCTCCTTTTCTTTCACCTTACCTACGACTTACTTGTATCTGAATAGTTTTCTCATTAGGAATTTACTACATTTTCTATTCTATTCAAAAGTTGCCTTAGATTTATCGCAAGACACCAACTGGAACCTATTCGCAAAATGACCTTCAATCCATCGTTAACACCGCTACCACAAAAATCCAAAATCAATACCTCTGGTTTTAATTTCCACAATCCGAACATTCTATTTGGAGCCCTGCGGAAGAATATCAGAAAACAGGTCTGAAATCCGGGCATCGGCGCGTTACTAATCGCGTTATTACGTCGGAGATGATCGAACAACGAACCAGGGATAGACTTAGTGGTGCGGACGCGAACATAATCTCATCATATTGGAAGCGTCGCTAACGAACTCAGAACATGAGAAGATGCATGGTACATGAGATATGGGATAAAGATAGTTGTGAGATGAAGATGATGAGATGAATCAGAACAAATGGAATGATATGTGTGAGAATATTAATACTCGGATTATGTAGTACCTTTTCAGTTTGAAATGAACCAAAACCAGTCGATAGTTTGGTTTCAGAACATCTAGCCATGTAGGATTTTATACAAAATCAAAATGCAAGCGTGCAGAAAACAATTTACATGACTTGTATTTCGTAACCGCACACACAGTAACATAATGTATCTACTCACAGCATGTTCATATTAGGCTACCACACTCAAAAAGTACCTGGCTGTAATAAGGCGTGATTGATATTTGCATATATACTCGTATACTTTTAGGAATTTTATATACAGATCTATTCAAATTGTTATACAAACATGAACTAAACTTCATATAAAGACTGCTGAATTTTTTGTATTTGTGATTTTTTAAATCTTATAATAGTTTATATTTTGGTTTGCACGTTAAATTATAATACTGAACGTAAAAATCTAATAATTTTTTGGCATAATTGAAATTCTGTCCAATAATATGACAAAAACTTGTTTGACGTTCATATTATAAACATAAGTATTTAAAATAAGTCATTAACATTAGTAAAGAGATACAAATACAAACAAGATACCTGTGTATAGGAAGTAGAAAATCTACGTCTTGATAAATCTATTATATACCTAAGTACCTATAATAATTATTGCTCGTCAGTCATTCTCGTCGTTATGTTTAAAAGTTTCTTGGGTTATTTCTTGTCAAATAGTCATAGAAAATTGTTAAACCATAATTCATTTTTGGTTTGATTTTGTAACTTTCCATTTTTTCTGAAGAAGGCTAAAACAAAGTCGAAACGTTGACTTTAGGAATAAATAACAAAATCAACAACTTTTGTGACTGGTGGTTAATTTCGACCTTCCAATATCTAATTTTTAGATTTGGATGGTGGAAATGGCTCGTCTTCAACTTCTGTACCTCTTGTACCAAATCCCTCGACATCAAGTTCTAGTCAATTACATATACCACCTAAACCCAGCAATAGTTATAACTATAACTATAACAGCCAGACCAAAAAATCAAATTAAAATATTTTATCAAAACATTCAAGGTCTAAAAAACAAACAACTGGAACTAGAGGCATCTTTCGAATCACTTAATATTCATCCTGATGTTATACTGATGAACGAACACTGGCTTAAGAATGATGAATCTTGTACTTTACAGATATCTCCTTATAAAATGGCGTCGATTTTCTGCAGAACTTATTTTGAAAGAGGTGGCACCTGTATTCTGCTGCATGATAACCTGAAATTTGAAAATATAACTACACATAACAACCTACTTCTAGAAAAACATTTCGAGTTCTCTCTCATTAAAATGTTAAGTACCTCGCCACCTTCTGTTCTGCTAGTGTTATATAGATCGCCTGATGGAAATTTTGACACCTTCATTAGTCATTTAGATCAACTGCTCACTCTCATCTATAGACCAAAGGAGCAGCTACTAATTTATGGTGATTTCAATGTTAATTTTTTAACTGAATCTACAAACAAAGTTAAACTTCAATCACTTGTCGAATCCTTTAATCTCATGATAAATATTTCAGAACCAACTCGCATATCAGCTAACTCTTCCACTTGCATCGACAACTTCATATCATCTTCTAACGTCACTGCTTCATTTCGTATAGTTAATAACGGCATGTCAGATCACGAAGCTATACTCTGCGATTCTCTCATTTACAAAACTAGTAAACCTAAAATAAACTCACAAAAAAGATACTACAGTAGTCACAATTTTTCTAATTTCCTAAACATATTGAGTACTCAATCTTGGTCACACGTACTTAACGAGTCTGATGTTAATGTATGTCTTGATCTGTTTCTTACGAAGTTTAGTAACATTTTGCAAGAAGCTTTTCCTCTAAGACATGCTCGTACGAAAGATCAGAACATTCCTTGGATCACTAAAGGTATACGCATCTCCTGCCGTACTAAAAATAACCTACGATCCCGTCTCCTTCATGTTGACTCTACGGATCTACGAATACACTATAAAAAATACTGTGCAACATTGAGATCTGTAATAAAACTTGCAAAAAAGAAAAGCCTTTCTAATTACATACTGACATCGAAAAATGAATCAAAGTCTACGTGGAACGTAGTAAATAAATTAACTGGAAAATCAACCTCACATCATTCAGTAGAAGGTGACCCTTCAGCTGTAGCCAATGACTTCAATAACTTATTCTTGTCACATACTTCAGCTCCTGTCAGCAATTATAACTACAACATCGAACGGCTTCAGCACTCTTTATTTTTATCTCCAGTAACCGAAGATGAATTGTTAACTACTATACTCTCCTTAAAAAAATCTTTCTCGTGTGGCCACGATGAAATCCCGAGTGAAGTGATAAAACGTAGTGCACCATTTATAGTGTTACCTCTTACCCACCTATATAATTTATCTTTGAGTGATGGTGTGTTTCCAGATTCCTTTAAACATTCGATAGTGACTCCAGTTCTAAAGAAAGGTGATCATAACAACATTCAAAACTACAGGCCGATATCCTTACTTACCAACTTCTCTAAAATACTTGAGCGATTAGTCTATAAAAGACTTACGGGTTTCTTTAACAAACATAATCTTGTAGTTGATTGTCAGTACGGCTTTCAAAAAAATAAGTCAACGTTAGATGCAGTGAACTTCTTAGTAAATAAGTTAATTGGTGACTTGGACATGAACTTAAGTGTATTTTGTGTCTCCAGTGACTTATCCAAGGCCTTCGACTCCGTATGTCACTCTATTTTATTGCATAAACTGGAAAATTACGGCGTACGCGGAGTTGCATTAGCATGGTTTAGTTCCTATTTGTCCGGTAGAAGTCAAACTGTTAAAGTCATCGACAGAGACAGCAACGCTCCAGTATTTTCCAATAAGGGCTCTGTCCTACGTGGAGTACCTCAGGGCTCTGTCCTAGGCCCTCTACTCTTCATCATATATATTAATGACTTACCTAAATCAGTCAAAAACTCTATATGTGCACTGTATGCTGATGATGCCTATTTTCTGCTATCATGTAGAAGAAGTGAATTCGATCCTATAATAATTAATAATACTGTAAATGATATTATACGCTGGTGCTCTGACAACGCACTTACATTGAATCTTGAGAAAACCAACTTTATACAGTTCTATCTTCATGCTAGCAGCCGATTAGAAATTTCGCCTTCTGATATACAAATTTCTCGTACAGAATCTACAAAATGTCTAGGAATACATTTGGACGGTGACAACAAATGGCTAACAAATGTGAGAAATGTTATTACCAAACTCAGTAGGTGCTGTTACTGTCTTCGCACACTCTGTCCACTGCTTGAGACTTCCGTTTTATTGTCTGTCTACTATGCCTACTTTTACTCGGCTGCAACATACGGAATAACTGTCTGGGGTTCTTCTCCGTTGCTTCAGGAGGTCTTCCGAGTGCAAAAAAGAGCTGTTCGAATTTTAAATAAATTGCATCCGCGCCAGTCCTGCAGAGGTGAATTCAGAAAACTTAATGTCCTGACCGTTCCATCTATTTACATATATGAAATAATCAAGTATGTACTTTATAATCTGAAACAATTCACTTTGATCAACAATGAGCATTACAATACAAGATCAACTAACCTCAGCATTACTGTTCCAATCCATAAAACGCAAGCGTTTGAGTCTACTCCGCACTATGCTGGCATAAAATTATTTAATGCTTTGCCCAACACTATTAAAACAGGTGGAACTTCACAATCAATCTTACGCACTGTAAAGAATATTTTACTTTTTAAGGAATATTATTCTCTTAATGATTTCATGTCAGATTGCAAAAATAATAATTTCTTCGTCGACACTTAACTCAAGGTCGACATCTGTCAAGTTATAATTAGTTATTGTAAACATGTATGAAATTATCATTTATTTCTAGTCGCAGTGCAGCCAATGTTGTATTAAATAATGTACTTGATTCTATTTTAGTTTCACTGTTAAATAATCATATGATATTTAATTTTTTTATTTAGTATCTTCTTAAATTTAATTCTTAATATATATATTTGTTATTTTTTCATTTATTTTAAGTATGTGAAATTTTATTTGTAATATCTTTGTTTTTAACTCTCAGGTTTTAAGCATTTGTAAATGTCAAATTGTTTTTTGTAAACTTTATTTAGGGTTAAGATGAAAATCAGCAATCGCTGAACTTTATCCTTTTGTATTGCAATACAAATAAATATTATTATTATTATTATTATTATTATTAATGTTATCAATATGAAAGTAGATAAAGCATTATTGTAGAAGAACATAATATACCTTAAATTTAATCGAAGTCGTAGCTCGTAGTGTTTTTGCATCCTTTGCCTTTGTAAAATGTAGAATGCTGTATACTAAAAGAAAACATAAATTAAAAGTAACCAGTGTTCTAAAACACTTATTTTATAATGTACATTGTACAAATCTCGTAAGCTACAAGTTTTCTTTAATTTGTCTGGGTATAATTTTCCTATAATCACATGTAAAAGAATAATGTTGCCTAAGCTATATTTTTGTTAGAATTACTTAAAATTTAATTGCTCGTCTACGCTAGGGTTATAATATTCCACCAAACAAAGTTATAATTTCGTCTATTTTTGCATCTCTCTTTACTCGTTACATTACAAGTGTCGTATATGAAAACGTACGCTTTTATTATCTCTTGCTAGGAGCTAGGAGACATACAGGCGCCTCCTTCGCTATTTAATTAGTGTTGTTAAGTGTAGAAGTTAATGAAATTGCTTCTCTGTTATTAGATTTCGTCTAGAATTGGCTGCTTTAACATTATAATGAGGTACGGTAATTAGACACGTATCGTATGTAATATACTAATAAATATTATCTTCGCGCTTTAATGAATTGCTGTGTGCACTTGCTGGGAATTTTTCACACTCTTTATAAACTGCAAATTGTAGCGTTAAGGAGTTCTAGTTTGTCTTCGTCTTCCTTTGTCTTAAGTCACAGTTTTTTACGGTAGTTTAAAATTAAAACGTTTTAAACATTTTCATCGTGAAATTGCTTTTAACTGTAATACATTTTTAATTTTTTTAAAACTATAAATAGTTGAAAATCAGAAATAGTAGATTATAGACTAATTTCTACCAATCGCGGAGTTCGAAGCCTGAGTTGGATTCGACCGGTTCGGCTAAGCATCCTTCATAAAGCAAAACTTTGTCAATAATATCAACAAACTGTGATTAAGTAATTATTTTGTCGTTAATGGCTAGCTATTCGCACTGCTGTCTCTTAAATTTTAAGTATCTACCGCTTAATTAAAAAATGTCAAATCGTAATTATGATAACAATGTTATTTTAAATGTGATAATTTAATTTTGATTATTATAATTACGATAATAGTCGAAGAATTCAATATTGTTCATTTATGAAAAACTTAATTTAAGGAGAAGCGCTAAAATACGAGTAAGCTAAAATAGTTTGTTATTTACGTAACAAGTAGGTACGCAAAATAGAGTTTTAGAGGATGAATCTGTTTACGAACGAGGAACAAGCGGAGTCCTTAAATTAAATGAGTCCTCTAAAACTCAGTATATATGTTCCTGTATTAATAGTGATGCCATGAGACGAGACGAGACTTGAAATATTCAATTCTCGTTTCATCTCAAATTTTCGAGACGAGAAATTTTGGTATTCTCGTCTCGGTCATTTCTCGACTGTTCAGTCCTCGTCTCAAAGAACTCTATTCTTGTCTTATCTCAACTTTTCGAAAAAAAATTGTTTCCATAATCAAAATAAATAAGAAACATACATTTACCAGAATATCATTTAAAACATTTAAATATTCAAATATGAATCTAAACTGGCGCCATCTCTATGAAGAATGTGCAAAACATAAACCTGTAAGAACATCAGTGATATAACAATCAACGCGTGGTGATTTCGTAGTGCTTTATTTACTAAAATCTGTAGTTATTTCGCGATAAACGTTTACAAAACTATGTGTATTGTGAGTGTCTCAGGACCTCAATGAATCCTGCAAAAAGTTTAAAGGCCCTGCTATGAATAAGACAAGGTAAAAATTGATTTATAGTTTTTCTAAGTGATGTACAGGCCGAACTAAATGTAATATCAAAAATCTGAATGCACCATTGGATTTCTCGTAGTTTTGTTAGTAAATAACCGTAGTTTCATATTTGTAGCTCTTTTGGCAGAATTTCTACGAATTTTTACATAGTTTATTGAGGAATTGTTCACTACTACATAGACACATAGCTCGTCTGCGTGTACATTCAGGAATCTGTCTTCGGCAATCATATTTATAATACCTAGAGTATGATACTTTAAATGTTTAAATATATATTTTGAGAGGTTATTATAAACATATTCAAATTTTGAACTGTGCTAATTAAAATATGAATTTATATGTTTACTCACAGTATGTAATGCTGACACATCCAAATTAGGCAGAATCGTTGTTTTGTTGGTAAATTACAGTAGTTTCATATTTGTAACTCTTTTGGCAGAATTTCAACGAATTTTAGTTTAGAATAGTTTATTGAAGAATTGTTCACCATTTTAATTTTGCATAGAAACTAGTTTTTATTTTTAAATGATTAAATTTTTCTTGGGCCTCGGGCAACTGCCCGAATTCAACTGCCCTACCATAGCTACGCTACTGGTTACATAAAAATTTATAATAAACAAACAAAAATATTGTTTCAAAAGTGTAATTTGAATTTGTAAAAATTGTAATGAAATCGAATTGTTATTGTGTATTAAATTGCATTTGCTTTATACAAAAAAATCTGACGTGGACACCACATGACTTCCTTGTACGCCTATTAAACTGTTCATACTTTTCTTAATAACTAAAATGTAGAATAATATAAAAAAATCTGACTTTATTCTTTTGACTTATTATACAAATATATTAATATATAAGTGCTACTACTACTGCTACTATAGGTACTCACAAATATATTTTAATCATTTTATTTAAACTGCAGAAGAAGATATAAAGCATGATTTATTATTGTCACTGTTATGTCATAATCATTTAAATTTTACGTAGTAACAAAAAAATGTTAATCGGTTATGGACTACAAGATACCGAAATACTAAATTATAAATATATACTTTAATTATTCTTAAATGATACCAGATACAAAAATATTTATAAAATACCGATTGTAGGTAATAATCACATAATATTTCATTTAAAATAAAAAAATTTGTCTTAAATTAAATATTTATCGAAATATTTGAAAAAAGTACTACTTCCGGTTTGTAGATTGAAACCAAAAATAGGAGTTGCGCAACTAGATGCTATAACAGTCCTAAATACAAAATTTCAACTTTCTACGTCTAACCGTATTTGAGTTATGCGACATACATACGTCCGTCCGTCCGTCCGTACGTACGTCCGTACGTACAGACGTCACGACGAAACTAGTCATAATGGATTCAGAAAAGATCAAAACGGATATTTCCGTAAAAATCTGAGAACCGAAATTTTTCTCGATTACAATACTTCCTTTTTACTCCGTACAAGGAAGTAAAAATCTAAATTATTAAGATATTTTGTGCAGTTGCATTATTTAAATAATGATTTAAAAGTTAAAACGGCCACATAATTTACAAAACTACCTATATTAATTGCTTAACCTAACGAGCTTCTTTAAATACGAGTAGATAAGTTCGTATGTTTAGCAAAATAGGTACAAATATGGGTTTATTAAAATGGCAATCAACTTCCAAAATAACATTATTCTTTTGAACTGTAAATTAAAATTAAATTTAAGAAGATTCGAAATTTGTTGGGTAATTTAGAAAGAATTATATTTTGCAAAGAGCACCGTAGCCATAAAATATTTTTCTTAGTAGGATGTAATTGCGATAGCAATTTATCGGAACAAGAAA
Organism: Agonum fuliginosum; assembly: GCA_947534325.1. Taxonomy (NCBI): domain Eukaryota; kingdom Metazoa; phylum Arthropoda; class Insecta; order Coleoptera; family Carabidae; genus Agonum; species Agonum fuliginosum. The sequence continues at coordinate 22,259,180 of OX384041.1, forward strand.
ATTCCATTAGAACGTGACGTGTATTGCGATTCGAGGATTAAATTCTAGTTTTCAAGATAGACCCGACTTTATTTGACCCTATTAATTTTTTGCCACCTACTTTTTCTGTCATTTCTATCGAAGCATGCGAAAATACGACATTAACGGAATTTAGAGTTTCAGATAAAGGTTTTAATCTGCAGTTTCAATTTGCAATTTTCATAAATGAATTAAATTGCAATTTATCTTCTCTTCGTTCGCCCATTTCTCGTCCAATACAAACTTCCTTTACTCATTTTGTTTTGAAACTTAAAAATAGACGAAATAAAATCAGAAATAGCATTGGTTATTCATATTTTGGACTAGGTAGGTATAGTAAAGGACCTTGTTTGTAAATTCATTCATGGGCTAAAGTTTTATTTATTTATCTACGACTACTATGAAAAGATTATATTTATGCTTACAATTAATTGTAAACGTAATTGTAAACGTAAAGTTGATTGTTACTGAGGACCAAGCAAAAATCATTTTACTGCGCGTCTCCTAGGACAACGCGCAATAAAGTACTTTTTGATTACATAAAATAAAAGAAAATGACAGAATCAAACAATTTTTTTTATTTATTTATTTTGATATTATTAGTATCGTCATAGTTGCGAATAAAACATAAATTGATTGAACGCAGATTGAACTAAATGAATATTACTATTATTATTATAACAAATAATTTTAGTCGTTGATAAAATTATGTGTGTATTATGAGCGTAAAGTGTATTTGTTCCTCTTGCACTATTGCATCTCTCTCGCTGCAATTACCATGCGCAAGTAACAAAGAATCACTTTACGGTCTTAATACACAAATAACTATTATGTTACATTTTTGTCTATTTATGTAGTAAGATTTTAACTTTATATCCTATAATTTATTGTCTATAATTCAAAAGCAATAATTATTTCAAAAAAATTTTAAAAAAATAGTTCTCTTGTTCTCTATGAGTTTCGCAAGCGTCTTTAAAGAAATTTAAAACGAATTTATTGATCTTAATACCAACTAAAAATGTAAAACGTGCAATTGTGTCTTCCACAATTATTTCAATTTGAAGGTATACAACCTTTACCTGTAACGTCCGTTCATTTTAATTTTATATACTAAATATTGTCTCAAGCCGCGTTTACAGTTCGAAAGGTGTAATTCGTATCACTGAAATTTGCAGGAATTAATTTGACTGTTCATATTCACAGTTCAAAATTTGTGTATTTGGTGTTTGTCTTGTCTGTCAGCACAAAGTGTAAGTTTGTTTTTGTTGATGAAAACGCGAAATAAAAGAAGGTTTTGTAGATATAATTGCGAAATTTCCATGTTTGAACGATAAAATAAATATATTTTTTCTCAATAATTAATAGAACGAATCCCAAATTTACTAGAAAACTTTGGGTTTGATACTTTTCTACGAATTGAAATTCGAGTGCACCGAATTTCAGTTTGATGAACGCAAGTACACATTGCCATATGACAAAATTTCATCAAATTTCGAACTGTGACCGCAGCTTTATCGTTGAATCACGAACTATTTCCTTAAATTAATTTCATAGTTTTTAGGTGCTACCGAAATAAAGTTGAATACCACTGATACAGATTAAAATTTTAATTTAGAATAAGTAAAGAATGTGTTGTATGATTTTATATGTTATAAATAATTATTGAACAGATAATGAACATGTAGTTCTTTTCCATGTTTCCGGGTTTAATCTACAGTTATCATTTATAATTTCCATAAATGAATTAACTTGTAATTTATTCGTATAATTGTTTCTATATCTCTTCATCATGCACCCCTCGCATAGCAACACTCGCACACGTTCTTGTTCGTTTTTCATTCCTGCGGTGGCATTAGCCTGATATTGATCACGCTCCAGCCCCTTAGTACGGGCCACTCGGTCCTTAATTTGTTTATGTTCGGCAATAAACCTGGCACACAAATTAACGTCGTTTGTCCTAAAGTGCGAATAAAACCACAAATTAAGTTTATATCGGTAATTCCCAACGAAATCTGCACCGAATTACATGGACGTTACTGAGGGCAACCGCCTTGTTCCCATGTTACTGTTCTTACTTCTATTGCCTTCAGCCTGGGCCCTGTTGAGCTCGTCAACTCTAGAACGAATTACTCTGAGATTTCGGCCTCACTAACCACTCGTAGAAATTACTAGTGATGACCATTTTATGTTTAGTTGCGAACAACTATTTGTACAATTCTACTTTAACTTAACTAACCATGACAGCTAGAGTTACACTTTATTGCATTGACAAGAATTTTAACTATAACATAACACTTAAACATTAATTGTACTCGAATTTGATTCTTTAACTTTAAATAAAGTTTAAGTATTCAAATTAAGTTTGAGTAAGTACGAATTAAGTTCTGTAAAGAAGAAATCAATTTTTATTTTTTAAATTAAGGTAGGTACCTATATGAAGAGTATATAATTTTGTAATTACAAGGCAGTCAAATGTCTTAAACCGAAAGGTAGACACATTAGCGATTAAGAGTGTCGTTTACCTATAAATGACCAAAACGTGCTTCACACAAGTTTGTGATTTATTTAACAACAAACAAATGTAATAGGTAATCAAAAATTCGCGATGTACATCATCAAATCAAATCATAGCAACATTCCAAAACATACTTGGCTGGGAACTGAAAAATCTTTGTGTGAATATGAATGAGTAAAAAACTTACCCAACGATTACACATGGGAGTCGTCTGGATATTTAATCGCATAATATGTCGAATTGTAGTCTTCTTAGTATATTTCGGAATGTGTTAACATGTACGTAAAATTATATTTATACTGATCTAATTTAGTGCTCGGACATATCGTAATAGCAGGAAAAGGAATAATGCTTTCTAGCGAACGATACAATTATGGCTTCGTTTTCCATTTATTATAATATGTGATATACCGGGTGTATATTGAAAAGTGAAACATAGGCGTTTAACATGGTAAATCAGTTTTTCCGTTCGCATTGCTTCCCTAATTATCTTAGACAAAAATGTTTCAAAAACAGGAGATGAACAAATGCGTAACGCTTTAAACGTCAATGTCAGAATAATAGATTGTCAAAATCATTTATACGTAGGTATTAATAATTTGACGTTTAAAACGTTACGCATTTGTTCATCTCCTGTTTTTAATTCCATGGCTGTTACTATTAATTCGCTATTCCGTGTATTTTCAAATTTGATTTCTGCAGTTATAAAGCAACCAAAATAAATTTAGTTTACTGATCCGGATTTTTCGCTCAACAACATTTATTTGAAACATTTTTGTCTAAAATAATTAGGGAAGCAATGCGAACGAAAAAACTGATTTACCATGTTAAACGCCTATGTTTCACTTTTCAATATACACCCGGTATATTTAGCAAAAATGAGCAGATTGTAATGGCGCATATTATGAAAATTAACCACCAAAATCTAATCGCGCGCGAAATTCATGTTTTTGGCTGTTTTATGGCGAGGTAGAGGATCGTCTTAAGTAAGTGAAGATTATCAAATTTAGTTTAGAATATTGTTTTACGTGTATGGAATTTAAATATTCTAACTGTGAATTTGCATGGCGATTAAATTTAGTTTTAGTCAAACGAATATAATGTCCTTTGAAAACTGATTAGTACCTATCTTACATAATATTACTATTGCTATGTTAGATACCTACAACATAGATGTAACCTGAATCATTTATCTAGATTCTAGATAATATTTGTTGATTTTAATTATTTCTCATTCTTGTGATTCTATACTGATCTGATAAAACATTCCGTTTCCGTTTTTTGGTTTGGTTGCGGAAATTTCATGTAAATGTTCAATCCTTTGTTAAAAAGCAACGTAGCTCAATTTCAAATCTAATAAAACTTTATGTTCTGAAATTAATTAGTTTTCATTATTATTCTCTGTGGGATAGCAGGCAGAAAAATAAGTTTATATTCATTTAGTTTTAACAAGGTTAATTTTCACGTACATAAAAGATTAATCACTGGTGAGATATTTTTTTTGCTTCACTTCCTACATATTTACTAGAAATTAAAGATTTTTAACAGTTTAATATGCAAGAATATTTACATTAACTAGGTACTTTGAACTTTTAGACGTACCTAGGTACCTCAAACTGGCATTCTTGAAATACTGTCTAATTTGCCGAAAGCTAATTTGTGATCAAACGAAATTAATAATTTGCGTATTAATAATGAAATTTTGGGAAGCATTTTACGCATTACAAACTACTACCTGAAGTACCCGGCTTTGCCCGGGTTGATCTGGCCGCCATTTTGTTTCAAGATAGCGGACTGGCATTTTAATATGCCTATGTCTTAAGCAGTGGCGGAAATAAATCTGAATGATTATTTTTCCTATTTGAAGCACGAACATAATTTGGATATTTTGTATTTGAGTCAAAAAATCCTAAGTCCGCCCCTGTCCTTAAGTTCGAACCTTAGCTATTACTGTACCAAATTTGAACGAAATCGGTGCAATACATTTTGAGATAGCTAGCCGCCATTTTGTTCCAGGATGGCAGACTGACATCACGACTTCCCTATATTTTTCCTCGGGTGCTCAAAAGTATTCACTAAAAAATTGCGAGCAATCGCTCCAGTGGTTCTAAAGCTTTTGAGGCACATATATAGGTATTTACATACATACTTTTCTTCTTTATATTATATAAAAGATAAAAGATTGATAGATACTAATTTATTGCCAAATTTTGTATTTTTATTCGAATTTTATCTTTGGAGGAAACTAAAGTTATTAAAATATTCAATATCGTTTTATAAATTCATTGTATATTATGCATTCCGTACATATTAGAAGCAAAAAAAATATTTAAAAAAATACTTTATACCTAGATCTTCTATTCATAATGAACATCCTTGTTTTAGTTTTTAATTATATTTTGCATTTGTGAATATTTATTCTTTGTACACGTTATTAAATATTATTCATGAAATTGTGCAACTTTGTAATGTAACAGAATTGAGGAAATAATTTAATTACATAAATATACGGTGCGTCAGAATATCCATAGAAATAATGTGCTTTTAGAAAATTTAGTGTAAGAGCTAAGACTTTTTATAAATTTGACAAAAATTGTTACATTAGAAGACTAGACTGATAGTTTTCTAAATTTTCTAAACAAAAAAACTCAGAAGGTACTAGCAGATAACAAATAATGATAATAATTGAATAATAGTAAGTACGTCAAGTTCGTAATTAAATTTTTTAGAAAGACAATGTCAAGTATTAAGTTTTAAAAAAACAATAATATCTAATTTTTGAATTATGTTCCTTATGCACGTTAGTTTTTCTGAAATAGAGGTTAGTACTTATAATGTTGTAACAACTCAAATTCATAATAATTATGATGGGTTATATTTTATTTTTTTCCTGAACACTAAACCCTAAAACCATACATTATATTCATAATAATTTATTATATTCTAATGTAGTACTTTATGTTAATTTAGGTATATTCGAGGTATATTATTTTGATACTAGATATACTTCAGTTAAAAGTGCCGAACACATATTTTGTGTCTACCATTGTCCAGAAATGTATGGTGCTTCTGTTTATAACCGCAAAGTAAAAAAATTACGATATAAACAAATTATACAAACAGTTTGGAAGAAATGTAGAGAAATTTGTTCAAATTCAACTATTAATGGCGTTAAATACCTAACTAAGGCTAACACCAGTTTATTTGAAAAGTATTACTTTATTCTTTACAAATTTTTTTGAATAATAATTTCAATTTTTTTTCTAAGATTTTGGTGGTTAATTTTAATAATCTGCGCCATTACAATATCCTCATTTTTGCTAAATATCACGTATAATAAATGGCAAAAGAAGCCCATAATTTTATCGTTCGCTACAAAGCATTCTTCAGTTTATGATATTCCTTTTCCCGCTATTACAATATGTCCGAACATTAAATTAGATCAGTATAAATATAATTTTACTTACATATTAACACATCCAGAAATATACCAAGAAGACTACAATTCGACATATTATGCTATGAAATATCCAGACGACCCCCATGTGTAATCGTCGGGTAAGTTTTTTACTCATTCACATTCATACAAAGTGTTTTCAGTTCCCAGCCAAGGATTTTTTGGAATATTGCTATGATTTGCGGAAGAAATTTTTTGAATACTACTACTGCCCCGGACTTTTTAGATAAATTTTGGTTTAGCAATATGCAAGAAGTACATAAAAATAACTGTCATTAGCCTTTAAAATAATGTAAATATTTTCTAGTATTCACTGAGCCTAATGCGCACTATATCTGGTGTGAAATGGCAAAACAAATTTTATAACAATCCATATGATCCGAATAATTATATAATTACAACAACTGTCACTTCAGAAGGAATATGTTTTACTCTTAATGGATTAAACCATGAGGATATGTATACAGATATAGTGTAGGTAAGACTAATTTTCATACAACCGGGCCCCGCTTAAAGTATAACAAGTGAAACGTATAATGTCTGTTGATGAGGATGAATTTCTTGGAGGTGTATGACAAATATGAAGAAAACTTACATAATAGTTATTTATGTACCTACTTATTAAGGATATAAGGAAGTTTTTATGGCTTGAGACGTGATTTTGAGCCCGCACACAACCGAGGGCTAAAAACACGCCAAGAGCCATAAAAGCAAGTTACGCCCGTGGTACATACTCAACTTTATGCACGGTTCAATATTTTCTAATAAATTAATTAATATAATTTACTTGTTCAAATTGCCAATAATTTCTAAATTCTTTGATTGTTGCTAAGATACCAAAAAAAATCCGGAAATAAACAAAAATCTAAATGTCAAAGTTGTCATTATTGATTTAAACATTTACAAGATAATTTATGTTAAATGTAAGTAAAAATGATGTTATTTAAATAAACAATGGTACAACCGGGTACAACTAATTATAGAAAATTGTTATTTATAGAATTATTAGTAGTGTATATGAGGAAAATTGAAAAACTAAATTGTTTGCATTAATTTGACGTTTTTTTATAGGTCACTGCACTATAAAGTGGTTCGTGGGATATAAAGTGATGTTTACGTCAAAGAAATTCGTGTAAAACTGTCAAATTATAATATGACCGTGCATAAACATTTTTATGTCTTCCTAGTATGTAATTGTTTAATTATGTCATGGATACGAGGTATGTTATATACTACATTATACCTTAGGGCATTAAGAAATTGCCATGGTAATATTGTGACATCACTAATGTTTTTCTTCTGAAATTAATATATTTTCTGTCTGTTACTAGGATACCAAAAATATTAACAAAATTCGAAACGTCAAAGCGAAATGTCACGCGCGCAATATTTTATATAAAATATTAAGACATAAAATATTGTATCATTGATGTTTATAGCCCTTGGGCGATTTACAGACCCTCGGGCCAGAGGCCCTTGGGCTTGTAAACATGTCGCCCTCGGATGAGCATAAACATTATCATGATGTCCTTGATACATAAATAACTATTATATCCTTATATTTGTTTATACACCCATAGATTTAGTCGATATAGCAGGGGTTATTCTATTATTTATATACAGAGTGTTTCTATACTTATGGATCAAACTATATAGTCCGGTCGCCAAATGAGAAAATCGGCTTGAACCTGGAAGTTGGGTACAACAAATATTTTATGATTGATTCTAGTAGTATTTGATATACTGAATAATAATATGACGGATGCCAGACCGGCACCCCTGGGCAACTCCGGGAAATTCGAAAAAATCGCCCAAAAAAATGGATTTTTTTGGTTATTTGCCAATAACTACTAAACGGTTAGTTCTACAGTTAAGATTGTCCAGCACATTTTTGTAGAGAACAAAATTTCCAAAAAAATGAAACTTTGAACTGCTCTCTCCGATTAACCGTTTCTGAGATACACGCGTTCAAATTTTGAAACTTGATTTTTTTTACTTTTTTCATTATTTTTGTGTTTAATGACCTGTAACTTCTAAACAAATTAAAATTTTGATATTCGGTTTCTTTTATTAAATTATGCAAAAAATTCTCTATATGATAGATTGTATGAAATGTTTCTTAAGCCAAAATTTTAAGATTTTCTTCGAGAGAAACTTGAATTTTTTTACTTTTTTCATAATTTTTGTGTTTAATGACGTGTAACTTCTAAACAAATTAAAATTTTGATATCCGGTTTCTTTTATTAAATTTTGCAAACAATTCTCTATAAGATAGATTGTATGAAATTTTTCTTGAAGGCCTTAGTTAAGCCAAAATTTTAAGATTTTCTTCTAGAGAAACTTGAATTTTTTTTACTTTTTTCATAATTTTTGTGTTTAATGACCTGTAACTTCTAAACAAATTAAAATTTTTATATCCGGTCTCTTTTATTAAATTTTGCAACCAATTTTCTATAAGATAGATTGTATGAAATTTTTCTTGAAGGCCTTAGTTAAGCCAAAATTTTATGATTTCCTTCTAGAAAAACTTGAAATTTTTTTACTTTTTCCATAAGTTTTGTGTTTAATGACCTGTAACTTCTAAATAAATTAAAATTTTGATATCCGGTTTCTTTTATTAAATTCTGCAAACAATTCTCTATAAGATAGATTATATGAAATTTTTCTTGAAGGCCTTAGTTAAGCCAAAATTTTAAGATTTTCTTCGAGAGAAACTTGAAATTTTTTTACTCTTTTCATAATTTTTGTGTTTAATGACCTGTAACTTCTAAACAAATTAAAATTTTGATATCCGGTTTCTTTTATTAAATTCTGCAAGCAATTCTCTATAAGATAGATTATTTTAATTTTTTTTGAAGGCCTTAGTTAAGCCAAAATTTTAAGATTATCTTCCAGAGAATATTGAATTTTTTTAGCTTTTTCATATTTTTTGTTTAATGACTTATAATTTACGAACTAAAGTTTTACTTTTTACTACGATTTAGCGGAGCTAAAGTTAGTCATTATTGAACGATTTCATAAAAAATAAACCGGAAGTCGATATCTTTATCCGTTCAGAAACTAAAATTGATTAAACACAAGGAACTATAAGAATTCTAAAATTTTATAATTTTCTCTTGGAAAAAATAATTAAATTTCGGTTTATTAAAGGCACTTTAAAAAAATTAATACAATGTATCTTACATAAAAATGTCTGAGGAATCCAATGCCGGAAACCGGAAGTCGATATCTTGAACCGTTCAGAAATTTAAGTTGATTAAACAAAAGAAACTTTCAAAATTCTAAAATTTTACAATTTTCTCTCGGAGAAAATAATTAAATTTCAGATTATTAGAGGCCTTTTAAAAAATATAGTACAATGTATCTTACATAAAAATTGTTTGCAAAATTTAATAAAAGAAACCGGATATCAAAATTTTAATTTGTTTAGAAGTTACAGGTCATTAAAAACAAAAATTATGAAAAGAGTAATAAAATTTCAAGTTTCGCTCGAAGAAAATCTTAAAATTTTGGCTTAACTAAGGCCTTCAAAAAAAATTAAAATAATCTATCTTATAGAGAATTGCTTGCAGAATTTAATAAAAGAAACCGGATATCAAAATTTTAATTTGTTTAGAAGTTACAGGTCATTAAACACAAAAATTATGAAAAGAGTAAAAAAATTTCAATTTTCTCTCAAAGAAAATCTTAAAATTTTGGCTTAACTAAGGCCTTTAAGAAAAATTTCATATAATCTATCTTATAGAGAATTGTTTGCGGAATTTAATTAAATAAACCGGATATCAAAATTTTAATTTGTTTAGAAGTTACAGGTCATTAAACACAAAACTTATGAAAAAAGTAAAGAAAAATTCAAGTTTCTCTCGAAGGAAATCTTAAAATTTTGGCTTAACTAAGGCTTTGAAGAAAAATTTCATACAATCTATCTTATAGAGAATTGTTTGCAAAATTAAATAAAAGAAACCGGATATCAAAATTTTAATTTGTTTAGAAGTTACACGTCATTAAACACAAAAATTATGAAAAAAGTAAAAAAATTCAAGTTTCTCTCGAAGAAAATCTTAAAATTTTGGCTTAAGAAACATTTCATACAATCTATCATATATAGAATTTTTTGCATAATTTAATAAAAGAAACCGAATATCAAAATTTTAATTTGTTTAGAAGTTACAGGTCATTAAACACAAAAATAATGAAAAAAGTAAAAAAAAATCAAGTTTCAAAATTTGAACGCGTGTATCTCAGAAACGGTTAATCGGAGAGAGCAGTTCAAAGTTTCATTTTTTTGGAAATTTTGTTCTCTACAAAAATGCACTAGACAATCTTAACCGTAGAACTAACCGTTTAGTAGTTATTGGCAAATAACCAAAAAAATCCATTTTTTTGGGCGATTTTTTCGAATTTCCCGGAGTTGCCCAGGGGTGCCAGTCTGGCACCCGTCATATTATGATTCAGTATATCAAATACTACTAGAATCAATCATAAAATATTTGTTGTACCCAACTTCCAGGTTGCATGGCTTGGCGACCGGACTAATATGGGAATATATTGTAGTGATGGCGGTACAAAAATATATTTTTTTAATTTTTGCAAAATCAAGATGAGTTTATTTAAAGTAAACATGTTCAGTACCACTGGCATAATAGGAGCCTGAGTTATTGTAACATATATTTTTTCTACGCCAGCACCAAAAATCGCACTTCCGGCATTCACTGCAATCTTTGAAAATTATTTCACACCGCCTTGTGGATATGTTTACGAAAATGCAGCATGAGCGTATCCTAATGTTGTACGAGCCAATCACATGAATTCGCCCGTACCTACACTGCCCGTATGTAAAAAAATACGTATTTCGGCGATTGACATTAAAAGTGCTGTTTTTTGACAGGTGACAGTCAGCAAAGTGTCACTTTTTCTGCCTAAGCATGCAAAAATAGTAAAAAATTATGAACCAAAACCAACAAATTTGACATTTATAAAATTCTTCAACATATACCTAACCTATTTTGTTTTTTGATAGCAACTGTCAACATACGCATAGCAACATAATTTGATTGCTATACCTACCTATCAATATATTTAAAATAATCACTAAATTAATCTTAATTAATAACAATCGCCGAAAAAATAATGTGTTTAACATGGCAAAAAATACAGATTTGCTGCCTAAGCTAAATTCTAGCCGCGGCAGCAAATCTATATTTTTTTTGCCTAGTTAAACAAATAACTATTTTGTTTGTACAGAAGTTAATGTCACTATACATGTATAATGTAATGTATCTTATAATTATTGAAAACTGCAGTACCTACAATCTCAGGTAAAATCAGCAATCTGTACTTTATGGAACCGGGTTGAAAAAAAGTTAATTAAAATTTAAATATAACTTAGTTAATAAGTAGGTATATTTTTTAATTGTTTGCTCTAATAACTATAAACGACTTTACCACTGTGTAACTCCATCTTTATTTTTACAACTGCTTCAATTCGTTGTGGCGTAGTATCTACAAGTCTCGAACATAATTTTTTAAAGAAAAAATCTGACGTGGACACCACATGACTTCCTTGTACGCTTATTAAACTGTTCATACTTTTCTTAATAACTAAAATGTAGAATAATATAAAAATATAATAACCGTATTTGATTTATGCGGAAAATACCAAAAAATACCTAGAGTAAAGTGCCTTTTTGGCACGGACGATCGCAACCAAAAACATGAGGTGATTAACTAGATGCAACATGAGTCTCAAATACAAAATACAACTAGATGCTATAACAGTCCTAAATACAAAATTTCAACTTTCTACGTCTAACCGTATTTGAGTTATGCGACATACATACGTCCATCCGTACGTGCAGACGTCACGATGAAACTAGTCATAATGGATTCAGAAAAGGTCAAAACGGATATTTCCGTTAAAATCTGAGGACCGAAATTTTTCGCGATTATAATATTTCCTTTTTACACTGTACAAGGAAGTAAAAATCCAAAATATTCTGCAGTTTGTAGCACAATTCTTCGATTTTCCTTGCAAGACGATTTTAATGATTTTTTATCATCCGGTTTCATAAAGTTTGGATTTCTGGTTTTATCTGAGATTGTATAAAATTTATTCACAGTAGTTTATGAAAATGTACGCAAATACCGAGTTGTAGAAAAGTATAGTGTGCAACACCAGTCGTTAAACTCCTGCTTGCTTATGTTTCCTGCGGAACTCCCCTTGGGAGATGCTTTATTTGACACTTACATTTACAATTATTTGGCACAGAACATGTTTAATTTAAGTATACTACCTATAATTTTGCGAATTTTTAAAATTTCGATGTCAGTAAAGCATGCTATATTTTATATACCATTAAAGTTTGATCTATGAAGCCGCATCCTCGTTACGATCAACACTGTCAATCTACAAGGTCGATCGTCAATGTAGTGAGTAACTGTTAAAAGAGATGTAATCACTACAGCAACATTGTCGATTGGCAATGTCGACCGTAATGGGGATGCGGCTTAAGAAGTATAGAAGCACTTTCTATATAAGACATGAAAAATATTTTAGTGTACGTGAATTTGATTATACTGAAAAGGGTAGAAATAGCACAGGTTGGAATATTGAAGACGGCTACTCCGAAACAAATGAATCTGATGCGTATCCTGTAAGGACTGTCCAAGCAGGCATAACATTTGGATTAGATTTTGTTTTATTTAAGGACACGAACACTATGGAGCCTAATTGTGGCGATTCCGCTACAGGATACAAAGTAAAACAATTTATACCCGGTTCCAAATAAGAGTATAGTAGATAGCGCTGCGGAGCCAGCCCGTTTTACACACATTAAATAGAAATTTAAACGTAGCGCGGTATTTTTGAAATAGTGTTATGTTCCGCAAGTCACGCGTTACTGACGCTAATCAACGACTCACATTTTCAACAATACCAGCTGTTACTACTACGGCGTTCGACAGCTAAATGATGCGCGCATATCACAAATTTTTCGCTGATGTAAACTTGGTTTCCGGCTAGACCAATCAGAACGCTCAAATCGTAGGCCCTATCTTGCCCCATACTATATTCTTATTTGGAACAGACCATAGATTATAGTAAGAAAATTATTAACAGATCTTTTCACAGGCAATGTTTCACAATCCTGCTGAACTACCGCGATTGTCCGAAATTTTTTACTTCATTTCATCAACAAATAAAGTAATGTTTGCAGTTACGCCAGAAGTTATCAAAACTTCTAAACTCTTAAAAGACACTCCTATCAAAATCAGGAATTGCTATTTTTCAAATGAAAAAATATTGAAGTATTTTAAAATATATACAATGCAGAACTGCAAAATTGAATGTTTGATTAATTTAACGATAAAACGTTGCGGATGTGTTCCTTTTTACTTGCCACGTATGATAAAATTATAATTAATTTTCAAGAAAATTAATCAAACAAATAATTATATTTCAGGAGATAGTTTTGCGAGAACTTGTGGATATAAAAAGCTAGATTGCATTAAAGAAGTTCAAAGTAAGTCTTTGGAAACATATTTTGTGCAAATTTACAGTTTAGTTTTATAGGTTTATTTTTCACATTAGAAGACATGTCAAACAAAAAACAAGATACATTCGAAACGAAACGTGATAAACAAGAATTTAAAATCTTTCTTAAATGCAAATGTCTTCAGTCTTGCATTTCATTAGACTACAAAGTCCGCGTTTCGCAAGCAGAATATCTTTTCAACACAACAATTACAGGTCAAGCTCATGAATTTAATTCAGGGTATAACATAAAATAAATTAAAGTTTTCACAAGTTACATTTTTCTTTTCTACAGAATAGAGATCAGCCCAGTTAATGTATTTTTCAAAGATGCAGAATTCCTCGTACTCGAACGGATTCAGTATTTATCAGCGATTGACTATTTATCGAAAATTGGAGAAATTTTAGGATTGTTTGTTGGGTTTTCTATGATTTCTTTCATGGAGATTGTATATTTTCTTGGAGCTAAATTGTGGTTTATACTATGGAAAGAAATGAAAAATACTTAGTTGCAACAATAATAATTGTTATAGGACTACTGTACAAAAACAATGCAATGCGCAAGCATTTGCTAGACAGCGAGTCCTGTGTGTATTCTCTCGCACGTGTCATGTTTCACTCGTTCCCGAACCGTAACGAGTAAATGCCACGCGGTCTAAAACCACGCCGTCTAATACCCACGCGTCCTAATATCCACCCGGTCTAATAACCACCCGGTCTAATATTTCTCCCACCACTATGAAAATTCGAGTAAAATCCACGCGGTCTAAAACCACGCCGTCTAATACCCACGCGTCCTAATATCCACCCGGTCTAATGACCACCCGGTCTAATAACCACCCGGTCTAAAAACCATCCCGTCTAATAGTTCCCCCACCACTATGTCCACGTCATATAAACTCGTTCTGTATGACTTTCCCCGTTTCCCCAGTAATAGTATAAAATAAATCTGTTAGAATGCACAGCGTTATTAGTCCAATATAAAAGTATGTGCAACATTTAATATATTTCACGATTTCTATTTTTTTTAATAATAACTATTACACTCCTATATAAAACAAGCCATGTTTTGGAAACTTTTCACAAGTGGATAAATTTTTATTTATCTTTGTCATGACAACTAAAAACATATGAAAACTGACAGCTAATAGAAATGTCATTCGTGAAATTTTCAGATCGATCATACTAATCTGAGTTTACCCCCTTAAAGTAGAGCCAATATGGGTTTTCCCCCAAAAAATCATCTAATTTGGTTGAAAAGTGGCTGAGTTATGTGCGAAAAACAAAAAAATGCCCTTTTTAAAAAAAAATTCATAACTTCGTTCTTTGAGTCCTTCACAGGGAATTGAACAAATTTTAGTGCCCTTTTGGTGGATCAAGTCAAAAAAAATGTTTAAACTCCGTACACATCCTCAAAGTTGGACATTTTTAAAATTAAAATTCTTTTTTTTTGCACATGATTGCTAGAGGGGGCGGAGGGGGTTGCGCTTAAGTTTGCATGCATGACTTTAAAGTAGACACTTCAAAGTTTCTCGCCCTCGAAGATTCATCGATATCGATTGAAAATACACCGAGTTATGGCAGTTTGAAAATGGTCGATATTTTTATTTTTTAAATATCTGATAAAAATATATGTTGTAGATTTCTGTCAGATAAATTACACGAAATAAATTGAATAATAATCGAGTTCCTACAATACGAAAACAGATTTTAAAAAATTAATATATTTTTTTCTGTTTGAATTTCGCGCCAAAATGAATTTAAAAAATAATTTTAGGTATAAAATTAGTTTTCAGAATTTTAATCGATGTGGAAGATAGTTTAAATAATAAAAAAACACTTTTTCCACTTGAAATATTTGAATTTCGCGCCAAAATTGTAATTAAAAAATGTGTTTTTTCCAAATTTTTTCATTTTTTTAAATATTTTTAACCAGAATTTCAAACGTCTTTGTACAAACATATTGTATAGTATTACGCTGGTAAAATTACGTTTTTTAGTAAAAAACTGAAGACAGTGACGATGAATAAGTATTATAACCTAATAATATTAAACCTTAAATATCAACTTACATTATATTTTCAATGTAAATATAAAATATAAATTTTAATGACGGGGGTTTAATGGTTTTATTGTGAGGATTTGCAAATAAATAAACATTTTTACTATTTGAACACAACCATCACACTGCAAAATCACCCATGACACTTATAGCACCAAATTCAAATAATGTTGAAATCAAAATATTACAATAATTAAGTTATTTATTTTTTCGTTTCAACAAATAAGTAAATTGAATATACCTAAGTTAAGAGCCGAAATATTGAAAACTACGTGGATTGGATATTGCAGGGATTTGAGTAGTTTTTTTAAACCAAAAAACGTAATTTGACCAGCGTAATACTATACAATATGTCTGTAAAGAAACGTTT
The DNA here is from genome assembly GCA_947534325.1 of Agonum fuliginosum. NCBI lineage: Eukaryota > Metazoa > Arthropoda > Insecta > Coleoptera > Carabidae > Agonum > Agonum fuliginosum. The sequence goes on from OX384041.1 coordinate 22,275,133, forward strand.
AAAATTCTGGTTAAAAAAATATAAAATTTGGAAAAAACACATTTTTTAATTGCAATTTTGACGCGAAAGTGGAAAAAGTGTTAGTTATTTAAACCATCTTCCACATCGATTAAAATTCTAAAAAAAATATATGTTGTAGAATTTTATTAAATAAACGAAAATGAATTTTAAAAACACCAACATTTTTTTCTATTTGAATTAGGCGCCAAAACAATTTGAAAAAAATACCATCAGATGTAAACAAATATTTTGTTTCGGGTAGAATTTTTTTCAGCTCGATACATACCATAGACGCTGAGAAAAAAATGAAACGTAAAATTCACGTTTTCCATCATAACTCGGAAACAAAACGGTTTAGGAAGCTGAAATTTCGCGAAATCAACAGCATTTTTGATTATCTTTCATCCAGATATCCCGATTATTAATTTCCTTTGCCGCCCTTTTGACCTGCTTAGGTATTCCGCTATACCCTTTCTGCTTTCTAACCTCATTTAAAAAAAATTTATGAAACAAAAAAAAAACAATTTTAGTCCTAAAATTAATTTTTTCAGTTCATTTTGGTTTCCACCAAAAAAACATTCATATAGAAAATTTATGTTTAATTTTCAAAATCAATTTTCATATTGAAGGAACTCGATTAATATTTCAATTACTTTCTTAATCTAACCGGGAAATTCAAATATGTAAAGTGATAAAATTAGTTTTTAATTTTTCTAACACTTTTTACATATCTGAAAAAAATATAGGTAAGTATGTTGTAGATTTCTCTTAGATAAATTACACGAAATAAATTGAAACAATAATCGAGTTCCTACAATACGAAAACAGATTTAAAAAAATTAAAATATGTTTTCTATTTGAATTTGGTGCCAAAATTAATTAGAAAAATTATTTTAGGTGTAAAATTAACTTTTCTTTTGAATATAATCTTTTCAGCTCGATTTATGAGGTAAAATCGGAGAAAAAAAATAAAACGAAAAAACTTCCATAAATATGAGTTTATGAACCTAAAATTTTGAAAATAGACAGGATTTTGAAAGACCTTTCATTTAAAAATAAATCGCAACTAATCATTTGCTTTGGGGGCACTTTTCAGCCTCTTATCCGGTTATACCCTTTAAGTTATTAGCTATAAACGAAATTTTTAATTCTACCTAACTGAAACTATTTTTATTCGACTGGTAAAATTATTCCGCAGTTAACTGTAATCATTTTGATAATGACTTCAACAGAGAAATTTTTGTACAATAGTAATTAATAACTGATAGGTTAATTATTTGTTTTAAATAAGAAAATTTTTTTAGAATTTTTTTTAATATTAACGAATTTATTCGGCTAAGGACCGGTTTTTGAAACCTCTGATAAATCGCAGAATAAATTTATCAGTTGAATGAAATATTTATAATTGCAACGAATATTGGGCAACTATTCGGTATTCTGCCTATTCCGCAAGTTTTTCATTATTTGGCCGAACACCGAATACACATGTAACTTACATTCACAGACAAAAAATATATGTATATTCATGAGTTTTTATTAATTATTATTACTAAAAAAAGAAAAATATTGTCATAAACTTTATCTAGTAATTTTGATAAAAAAGAAAAATGATAAACTGTTCGTTATTACAATTTAAAAGCGGCAAATTATGCAGCAAAAAATAAGTTTCTCTGCATTCAAAACAGCCTCCTCAGTCCTTGTAAGTTTATCATTTGGCATCAAAAGGGTGCAGAATATTCGCCGAATATTCGGATATTCGGCAGATAGTACGGTATAATATTCGCCGGTATTCGGCACATTTACTATTCGTTGCATCTCTAAAAATATTGCATTGAAACCATAAATCGCAAATTACATTTTTTATTCTAGTCTTCATTTTTTGATGTGTTATTTTCTTGTTATTTCACCAACCCTAAGTTAAATTAAACAACTCAAAATATCGACAAAAAGTTGTTCTTTCTTACTGCTTCACTAACACTAAATAAAACGCAAAGAACTATAAAAACAAATACTATCTAAATTACAGCGTTGCCTACCTATGAAAACAAAAAATAAAATATATCAGTTTTTCAGTGTTAATGTCATATAAATTCTTGACTTTTTGACAAATTGATATTGAAAATATGAATTGTCATTTATTAATTATTTATAATGTCATGATAAACTTTAATAATATTATTTATAAAAACTAGAATCCCCGAATTCTCTTCTACAATGGTATATTTGTGAGCAAATACTTTCATACACACTTATTAATATAAGTAAAATAGTAGATTTTTTCTAAGATTTTGCAAGTTCCATTTCCGTTTGGCAGATTTTTACCAAAATTTGATCAGCTCTTCGTTTAGACGTACAAATGTTCAGTAGAATTTGAGATAATGAATGACAAAGAAAACGCGGGAAAAATTCCATCCATACATATAAATAAATCGTAAAATATAATAAACGTTGCACATACTTTTATACTGGACTATACGTAATAACCTAATCAACCTAATAGCGCTGCGCAATGCGCATTCTAACAGATTTATTTTATACTATTACTGGGGAAACGGGGAAAGTCAAACAGAACGAGTTTATATGACGTGGACATAGTGGTGGGGGAACTATTAGACGGGATGGTTTTTAGACCGGGTGGTTATTAGACCGGGTGGTCATTAGACCGGGTGGATATTAGGACGCGTGGGTATTAGACGGCGTGGTTTTAGACCGCGTGGATTTTACTCGAATTTTCATAGTGGTGGGAGAAATATTAGACCGGGTGGTTATTAGACCGGGTGGATATTAGGACGCGTGGGTATTAGACGGCGTGGTTTTAGACCGCGCGGTATGCTTCGACCGTAACGATGCCGCATGGATATTTAACATTTTATAAAACCGAAACCAATATGGTTTGTTTCATAAATATGGAAACTGAAAACTGAAGAATGAGTTCATTTGTAAACTGTAGTTTTATATCTGATAATGTTATTAATATCCAATGTAATGGTAAAATGTTCTATTCCTATAAAAAAAAAACAATACCTACAAGCTGCAACAAACATAGATTTACATTTTGATTTTTTTTAAAATTAAAATTGTAATAGTATTTAAAAAGAAACGAAGACTATTTAAATGCTGAATAATTAAAAAATATTGTATTTTGTAGATGTGTGCGTGTGTGTGTGGCATATAATATGTATGTAAAATCGTATTGTTACAGTTATGTACAAACATATAAATAAAATGTATACCGAACAAATACCCAAATAAATAATTTATTATTATTATTGTAGTTCTAAAAATTTATGTAAGCTATAAATCCATAATCCGTCATTAGTTAATTTTGTTACAGTTCATAATTTGCTTCGCCTACTTCCTACTTTATCAAACTATCGTATGAGTCCCCATGACAATGCTTCAAAGATTTCAATTTCCTCTTCTCTAATAATATTTTAAATATACTTTAAGGTAGGATTTTCAGTTAAGAATTATCAATAGGTAGGTAGTTAAAATAAGTGATATTCGTTTGTGTATTTTTTGTTGTAACTGATGGCTGGTCTGTCATAAAAATTAATATATTTTGTTCTAATTTATAATCTTTTATCTAAAATTTGAACAATATTATATATGGTTATGCAAAAATTATTTCAATTTAGTATACATGGTGTTTTTATACCTCTAAAACCAAACTTTGATAGGTTATATAATATAAAATTCACAAAAATAAAAGAGTTGTGAAAATTTTAGTGCCAGTGATTTGAAAGTCCATTTAACTGTGTATTTATTATGATCTCGTTGAATTGAGAAAAAAATACTTAATCGAATAAGCAAATAAAAAATAGGTCCTATTTGAAATAAGAAAGTTGCAGCCCGTAGTTTGAGAACTACTGGTCTAAAAAAATATATTGTTTCGTTCGTAAAGTAGTCATATAAAATAGAAATTGTTTGCTAATTTAACCAACTTCGTAGCTCTTATAGTTCTCGAGTTAGCAATGGTGTGCCACTTAAAATGAACACCTTGTATATTCTGAGAAATCCTGTGGAGGTCATGATGAAGTTAGTAGAAGAAGAACATGTTGGAATGTCAAAGATGGATACTCCGAAACAAAAGAATCTGACGCGTTTTCTGTAAGGACTAGAATGACAATTTATTAATATAAAAAGAGACCTTTAATAGTCAATTCATATACTTCCTTAGTCGTTTGTAATGCCTTCTGTGGTTATCCAATCCACTCTTTATTAATTTTATTTGTAATATTTTATTTAGAATTTTAATAATATTAAAGTCATGCATAAATTATATAGAATAGAAGAGTAGTGAGTACGAATAGACCATACTTTCAGCTAATACATTGTGATATTAAATTACATTGGCGTTAAATGTAGTCATCAAAGTAGCAGTAGCACATGCTTTTCTGTTCACTTTTGAACATATTAAAAGTTTTGATTCCTGGTGAGTCTTACATAATGTTTACTGGTACATGGTTTGTTAAATACTTCACATATGAGTACAGCAGTTTATTTGAGAATTAAAGATCTATGTCTCAAATAATCACTCGCTTATTTACATGTGTTCCGTTTTGCTAAATACAATTTATCTAAAATGGAAACATACAGTAGTTTTGTTATTTGCAACTGAACATTAAAATGTATCAAGATACATACAATTTTTATTGGCAATAGTATAATCTCTTTGTATTTTTATTCGTCTTTTTTCTTTGGAAGGAAACTAAAATTATTAAAATGTTCAATACCATTTTATAAATACATTGTATATTTTCCGTGCATATTTAGTAGCAAAAAATATTAATCAAAATAGGTACTTTTAATTAAAAAACATCTTTGTTATACTTTTTAATTATATTTTGCATTTGTGAATATTAATTCGTTGTGTAATGTAACAGAATGAGAAAATAATTTAATTACCTACATGTAGGGAGCATCCGAATTCACATCACAAATCATGTCAATTTAGGAACTTAAGTGTAAGAGCTGCTTAGACTTTGGATAAATTTGACAAAAATTATTACATTCAACATAAAACTCACAAGGTAAGCAAATAACAAGTAGGTACTGATAATAAAACATATGATAACAGTAGGTACGGTGGGTTCTAAATTAAATTAAACTGTTTAGGAATTTAGGCAATTACAAAGTATTAGTATTGGCTATTTTTTTAAATCATTTTTGAATCATGCTCCTTATGCACGTTTGTTTTTCTGAAATAGAGATTAGTATGTACTTATAATGTTGTAACAACAATTATGTTGGGATATATTTTATTTTTATTCTGAACACTAAAACCATACAATATACAAAATAAAGTTTGAAATGAAGAGCCAGTTCAGCTGCGCGAACGGGCGGAGCAAATTTTTGTGTATGCAATGCAATCAAAACAAATTATTGCAAGCATCAATGAGAAAATTCCTGACTAATGTTTCTTTCACCTATACATCTTTCTCGAAGACCAAAATTAGTAGTGCGCGCATCCGACTCTTCATTTCAATAGTATTCTAATTTATTATATTTTAATGTCTTACTTCATGTTAATTTAGGTACATTATTTTGATACTAGATATATTTCAGTCAAAAGTACCGGAAATATATTGTGTCTACCATTGTCCAGAAATGTATGGTGCTTCTGTTTATAACCGCAAAATGAAACAATTACGATATAAACAAACAATTTGGAAGAAATGTAGAGAACTTTGTTCAAAATCAACTATTACTGGCGTAAAATACTTGACTAAGGCTAACAACAGTTTACTTGAAAAGTATTATTATTTTACTCTTTACAAATTTCTTTGATTACTACTTTCAACTTTTTTTTTCTTAGATTTTTGTGGTTCATTTTCATAATCTGCGCCATTACAATCTGCTCATTTTTGCTAAACACTACTTACAGTAAATGGAAAAAGAAGCCCATAATTGTATCGTTCGCTACAAAGCATTCTTCAGTTTATGATATACCTTTTCCTGCTATTACGATATGCCCGAGCGCTAAATTAGATCAGTATAAATATAATTTTACGTACATGTTAACTTATCCAGAAATATACGAACAATACTACAATTCGACATATTATGCGAAGAAACGTCCAGACAATCCCTATCTGTAATTGTTGGGTAAGTTTTCTACTGATTCACTTTCATACAAAGATTTTTCAGTTCCCCGCTAAATATGTTTTGGAATCTTGCTATGATTTGCGGAAGAAATGATTTGAATACTACTTCTGCCCCGGATTTTTTAGATAAATTTTGGTTCTACAATATGAAAGAAGTACATAAAAATAACTGTCATTAGCCTTTAAAATAATGTAAATATTTTTTAGAATTCAGCACCGCACCTATTGAACACTATCACTTGTGTGGCATGGCAAAAAAAAGATTGTAACAATCGATATGATCTGAATAACTATTTAATTAAAACTACTGTCACTTCAGAAGGAATATGTTATACTCTTAATGGATTAAACCATGAAGATATGTATACAGATATAGTGTAAGATTAATTTTCGTACAACCGGACCCTGGTTATAATATAAACTATGAAACTATAAAATTTTGTTTACTTATCTATCTATATATAATTGACTTGATATTTGATTTTTTCCAAAAAATCATGATTTATACACCTTGACTCCTTGACCAAAACAAAAGTAACGTATAATAACTTTTTAGAATATAATTAACACTTTGGAGAATCAGGCAGCATGTTTTGAAATCGTGAATTTAGCGGGTAATCTTTTCTCTGTAAATACATCTAAATCAATGATAATTAATTACTTGTAATATGCTTACAAAACAAAACAGTATACTAAAGATTTGCTAGAAAAAAATTATAACTTTCGGTATTATGCTTTCAAAGCGTGATGTTAGCGGTACAATTTCATTCTGTAATTACGGCTAAATCAATGATAATTAGTTACTTTTAATATGCTTACAAAACAATACAAACAATATACTAAAGATTTGCTAGAAAAAAATTATAACTTTCGGTAATATGCTTTCAAAGCGTGATGTTAGCTGTAGAATTTCATTCTGTAATTACGGCTAAATCAATGATAATTAGTTACTTTTAATATGCTTACAAAACAATACAAACAACATACTAACGATTTGCTTGAAAAAAAATTATAACTTTGGGTAATATGCTTTCTAAATGTGAATTTGGCGAACAATATAAAAAATGAATATTTTGCAGAAACCAAAATAATACAAATTGTTTCATACGGGTTACAAAACTATACTAACACAATACTAAAATGTTTCAGTATTATTTTTAAAAAAATGCATATTATGTCCGCTAACTTCACGCACCTAGCACTTTGTATATAAAACATAAATATTTTAGTGTACGTGAATATGGTGATACTGAAAAGCGTAGAAGTAGCACAGGTTGGAATATTGAAGACGGCTACTCCGAAACAAACGAATCTACTGCGTATCCTGTAAGGACTGTCCAAGCAGGCTTAACATTTGGATTAGATTTTCTGTTATTTAAGAACACTATCACTATGGAACCTAATTGTGGCGATTCCGCTGCAGGATTCAAAGTAAAACAACTCAGATTGTAGTTATAAAAATATTAACAGATTTTTTCACAGGCAACGTTTCACAATCCTGCTGAACTACCACGATTGTCTGAAAATTTTTACTATATTTCGTCAAAAAATAAAGTAATATTTGCAGTTACACCAAAAGTAATCAAAACTTCTAAACTCTTAACAGACACTCCTATCAAAATCAGGAATTGCTATTTTTCAAATGAAAAAATATTGAAGTATTTTAAAATGTACACAATGCAGAACTGCAAAACTGAATGTTTGGTTAATATCACAAAACAACATTGCGGTTGCGTTCCTTTTTACTTGCCACGTATGTTTATATTATATTTAATTTTCAAGAAAATTCGGTAAACAAATAATTTTATTTCAGGAGATAATTTTACGAGAACTTGCGGATATAAAAAGCTAGATTGCATTAAAGAAGTTCAAAGTATGTATTAGGACACATATTTTGTGCAAATTTACAGTTCAGTTTTATAGGTTTATTTTTCACATTAGAAGACATGTCAAGCAAGAAACAAGATACATTCGAAACCAAACAAGAGAAACGAGAATTTCAAATCTTTCTTAAATGCAAATGTCTTCAGTCTTGCAATTCATTAGACTACAAAGTCTATCTTTCACAGGCAGAGTATCTTTACAATACAACACTTAACAGTCAATCTTATGATTTGACTTCTGAAGGGTAATAACATAAAAAAAATTAAGTATTTAAAAGTTACATTTTTCTTTTCTACAGGATAGAGATCAGCTCAGTTAATGTATTTTTCAAAGATGCAGAGTTCCTCGTACTCCAACGGATTCAGTATTTATCAGCGATTGACTATTTATCGAAAATTGGTGAAATTTTAGGATTGTTTGTTGGATTTTCTATGATTTCTTTTATGGAGATTGTATATTTTCTTGGAGTTAAATTATGGTTTATACTATGGAAAGAAACGAAAAATACTTAGTTGTAACAATAATAATTGTTTACTCATGAAGTCATTTTGTAGGACTACTGGGCATAAACAAGTGCAATGCATAAGCATTTGCTAAACAGCGAATCCTGTGTGTAATCACTCGCACGTGTTATGTTTTACTCGCACTCGTACTCCGAACCATAATGGAACTGCAACAGAAGAGTGAAGACTCCATCGATATTTAACATTTCATTAAAGCGTTACCAAGATCCGAATATAAATTTTTATAATGGAAACTTTCCATTATGTAGAATTGGAAAGCGAAAACTGAAGCTAAGGATGAGTTCATTTGTAATGGAATCGATATTATTTCGGTTTTAAAACTGATATTATAATATTTCTTAATTTTTCGAAACCGAAACCAAAACCAATCTGAAACTTTTATAAAACACTGTTTTTATTAAATGTTTTGTGGTGAATAACAAATAATATACTGATTGCCTTTTTTGATGTGTGCAAAAATAAAACGATTATAATATTATTATAACAAATAAAGAAATATATCTTTATCCACGACTTTTGAAGAGTACAATCACTATAAATTGTTAAAGTGAATAATGTGCTCCATTACTCACTAATTTTTAATGACTATATTATAATTATTCAATAAACTGGCTTTTTTTGACCAATAAAATTTCTCGTTTTTGAGCAAGTACTATTGTTTTTAGGATTTATTGTATAAAATATGATATAGGTAAAATAAATATTTATTAAAACAAGAGCAAGTTATTTAAACATGGTCGGGGAAGAACTCTGGTGGCCACAGCAGATCTTTTCTTTTACTATTCTTCCTATAATTGTTTTATATTTTGTATTTTTTATAACTTAGGTATACCTAACTACTTGGTTAAGTAATTTTGCAAAATTATTTGTTCTTTCAGCACAGGTAGTACATTTCAACCTAAACGGTCATCATCAGGATCAGAGCTGAGCAAATTACTCAAAAAGGAATTAATTACTAATTACCATGAAAAAATGTAATTAAATTAGTTGTTTAATTACTTGTCAAAATTAATTACTTGTAAAAAAATGTAATTACATTTTTCAACTACTTACTTGCCTTCTTTTTATTGTACATAAAATTCATATTAAGCTGTCATACGAATGGTCTGAAAATAGCTCCAAAAATTTTCTAAAAAAACGGCTTTGCCAAATAATGTTATAATTCAGAAAACAGTCAATTAATAGTTATTTATATATTAAGAAAATGTAAGGAAGCTTTTATGGCTTGAGACGTGATTTCGAGCCCGATCGTTAGCCGAGGGCTAAAAACACGTCAAGAGCCATAAAAGCAAGTTACGCCCGTGGTACATACCCAACTTTATGCACGGTTGAATATTCTCTAATAAATTAATTAATATAATTTACTTGTTCAAACTTCCAAAAATTTAGAAATTCTTTGACTGTTGCTAAGATACCAACAAAAAAACCGAAAATAAACAAAAATCTAAATGTCAAAGCTGTCATTATCGAATTAAACATTTACAAGATAATTTATAATGGAAGCTTCTTGACTGAAGGATTATTATAAATAAAACACAATGCTGGGATGTAGTCAATATATTAAAATTTAATTAACCTCAACCGGTTTCGGCCCCACGTGGGTCATCTTCAGGAGGTGATATGTCGTGAAAAATTACAAAAGTATGTCATGATATATACAAAAATAAATAATAATAATTACTGAAGTACCTAATTAATTACCGCCCAGCTTTGACCAGGAGAACTAATTCTTTTTATTTTTTTGGCTACAACTAAGTGTGGGGGAATATTGAGTTTATTATTATTCCTAATTCTAGTTTTTGTTCACGTTATTATTTTTTAATTGGCCGCTTTGTGGATTTCCAAATTTTCAAGTAGGTTAAATCGAAATCCCTTCTGTTGAACATGGAGGATTTCAAGCTCGCCGCCAAAATTATGGTTATTCTCTTATTCTATGCAATGTGCGGAAAATTCTGTAGTATTTTCTTTGTCTTTAATGTATTTGATGTTCTTTCATTCTGCATTTTATGTTTCTCCCACTTTGTCCAATTTAAATCGCATCGCAATCATTCCAGGTACATACATACATATTTCATATCTCCTTCTCTAGTAATATTTAAAAGATTCTTTAGAAGGTGTGTGTGTGTTAAGAATTATTAATAATTAATAATACTAACATGTGATATTCAAATTTGTAATAATTTAACTAAAGCTCGAGCAATATGAAATGGTAATGCATAAATTATTTCAATTTATTATGTTGAAGACTACTTCTAGCTCAAACGTTTTAAAACTACAGTAAGTAGGTACTTATATTTATATTGCAATCAGATGTACCTAATCATTTAATCCTTATCCGGGCAAGGTGAGTCCAACCGTCCAACGGACTCATTTTAACATATTTAGCTATTATACTCATAATCTGGTAATATATTGGATGCCGCTTTTAGAATTCTCTTATTTATGTGTTATGTTGTATTTGATGATAAATAAAATTTTTATTTATTGTTAATTATTTATAAATAATAAACAATTTCAAAATTTGTAACGCAGGCGGACCAATGAGTCTATCGGCTACAGACGTGTAGGTACTTAACTGACATAAATTTTATCGTTGATATTTATTATTTTAGTCTGTATAGTTGTCTAGTTTTTATTCAAAGAAAAAAAAACTTATAGGGACCATGTTCAAAATTCATCGTTTAAGCGTCTAACCATCAGAGATGGCCATTTGCATTAATCTTAATTTAAATAATTATGTATTATATACAAAAATATATGCTTAATATGATAATATTTGTATCTATTACCTAAATTTCATTAAAAATGTTAAATAACTTCATTAAAACAATATAATAAATAATATGAGTCTGTCGGACTCTCCGGTACGTCTGAGTTAGTAAAATAGTTTGGTCTTGGTGCACGAGCAGCCATAGCAATCTTTCAAGGCGATTGCACTGCTGTAGTGTGTTCATATTTTAACCTAAATTTTTGAAATTTCTTTCCTTTCAATTTTTAACCATATCCTTTAAATAGCATACTTAATAACATAAAACAATTTTCTTTAATAAAAAGAGACATTCAATAATAAATGTACATGCTTTCTAGTCGTTTATAATATTTCTTATGGTACCTGTGGACGACACTTTGTATTTATATCTGCTCTTTATTAATTTTATTTGTAATATTTTATTTAGAACTTGAACGTAATAAATAATGAAAATGAAATTGTTATAGACTTTTGCCGAACCCTAGATGTGTTATTTTGTACTGTATGTTTTATTTTATTGTGACTTGACACAACTAACAAATTTTGTAATGTCTACTATTATTTTTATATTTTCAAAAATTACTACCTAACTAATTTTAGTCAACGCCCTGAATAAACCAATAGTGTTGGCGAAACGTCGGCTCTTTATTAAATAAAGAACAATCTTAATGCAGTCCTGAGTATTTTCTATACCTATCGTAATAAATCTTGCATAAATTATTTAAATTTATTACATAAAGTAGAAGAGTAGACCATACTGTCATCTAATACATTTTAATACTGAAAACATCGTAGTAAGTAATCCAAATGTAGTCATCAAGGTCAAATTACAAAATATTTTATATTTACCTGTATATTTTCTATTATAACTGACATTAATGAATGAAACATGAAATTCGTTATATTTTATTCAAAACTTAAAATTACATAAGTTTACATATCTTACTGCAGTATATTTCAATCAAATGTTATCATTTAGGGTAGCACGTGTTTGTGTGTTCTTTTTTAGTCCGAATAAAACTTTCATAGCTAATATAGCTACTATTAGTCTGAAAAAAAGTATTTTGATTAAATACTAAACTACTTACTATTATGAATTGTTACCTTTCGAATTGTTGGTACACGGTACTACGTATAAAAATGAAAAGCTTTTTCAGAGGTACGGTGAAATTTTCTCGTCTTTTATTATTGTAATGAAACGTTTTCCGCCGATCCCATAAACGTCATTGGGCATTTTGTAGAAATAAGTTATCGCCGGCTGTCAGCGAAGTTAAAAGGCGCAATATTGGCGAGAGTAATTGTGAGTGACGGTATTCTCAATGCAATAAAGTAACCAATAAGTGCAGCATTTTCACTTAACTGACCATTAAAGCCGTCGATTTCGTACGATCTGCCACATGCCAAACTGGAGTTCACTGCTCAGATGTACAGAGTCGAAGCCATAGCCACCTATCGGTAGCACCATGCAATTTTAATCGATTTCTTTACGACTGGAATGTTATTTAAAGCTCGCACGAACGTTTAATCCTCACAGGATGAACGTGAGGAACAAATTCAACTAAGAATTCTTTACGTGTTTAAGAACTATTCGCTTAATTTTGTTGTTTGGTAATTATGGGGTTTTTAAATTATTCGCAAAAACATTCGAATTTTTGTAGTAGGGTAAACCATATAGTTATTGGACAATTAAGAAAATATTAAAACAAAAAATTCACGTCTTTGTTATTTATTGCCAATTTTGGATGTTTAATGTTTTTAATAGTAGGTTTAAGATCCCAATCCCTTGTAAATTTATTATAAAATAATAATAATAATAATAATAATAATAATAATAATTAACACCTGAAGAAAATACAGAGAAAAAAGCCAAAATAAAATAATAATAATAATAATAATAATAATGTGCAAAAACGGATAGTAATCTGCCAAATAGTTATTGGATGACCACTTTTATTTAATTATAAGATTTATTTATAATTATTTTATATAAAAGACTATTACAATTACTAGTTCAGACATAAGCAATAAGTAAAATTATTAATACTTTTTTGCCAACACCCTGTCGCAATTTATTGGATTTGAAACGTTTCAATTTTAAAAACATCAAATACAATTATTAGACACCATAACCAGGGGGTGCGCACTTGTAGGATATCTGTCAATTTTCGAAATTAGTTTCTACCTACAATCGCAACAATCACAATGAGCGCTGATGTAAGTGTTTTTATTATGTTGCATAGTCGTGTGTCAAAAAACTTGAATGTTGTATTAATGACAAATCCACGTGACATTTATTTTTTAAATGTCCTTTAAGTTTTGTGTGCTAGGATGTAAATCTTCAGCCAAATTACATCGATTTTCTATTGACAAAAAAGTGAGTAATTCTATATTAATATATAAAGCAATACTCTGGAATTATTTATAATTTAAATTTCCTAAATTGCAGCGTCTTATTTTGGTGTAAAAATATAAGAAGAGAAGATATTCTTATCAAAGAAGCAAGAACAATACGAAAAAATATAGGTAGGTATTGTAAAATCCTTAGTGTAGAAAGTTGTTATTACCAATGTATTTTGTATTATGCCAATATATTAAATTTTGTTCAATATTAATGTAATTTGTTTATAATTTATTACATTTTTGTAACGTGATTGTTGTTGCTGTATCGCATTGTTCTAATTTTCAATCAATGAAATTAATTTTATTTCGTTTTCTGAGTTAAACTGTTGAAAATTATAGGTATATAAATAGATTCAGCAACAATAACCAAGTTACTTAAAACTTAAAAGTTGCCGTATTTCTTTTCATTCTACTGTGACATTCAGTTACGATTTCAGCGCCATTGGCGGTTGTAGGTTGATATTACAAAAATGACAGAATTTATATCGAGTCGGCTATCTACACCAGTATTAGTTATCTTTAGTCTATGACCATAACTATCTAGGTTGTCTTAAAATCTTTTTTTTTTAACTGGAAGCCTAGTGTCCTATGGATAATAATAGAACAGCAAAATTGAGGTTATGTTATGAAATGTAGTTATTGGACACGTGTTCAACAACTGTATTTATAGGAAAATTTTATTAGTCATTGGACACCTTTTTTAAGTTAAAATTTTATTTAAACAAACAAAAGAATTAAAAATTGTAATCTGTAAGTAATTTATGGCGTTTTTGAAACATGATTTTGTTATTCTTTTAACAAAGAAGGTGTTTTTTTTTGTTAATGTGTTCTTTAACATAACAATTTGTCAGGACAGAATAGGTATATTTCAAAAGCAATAGATTTGCTCTGAATTTCTTAACCGGATTTTGAATGAAACCAGCCGTTTATAGCTGTCATTGTAATAAAACAAAGATCTAAGCACTGTCGAATTTACGATGGCTAAATTTCTATTTAATAGTAAGTTGATAAACGAAAAACAAAATACTAAAGGCGGATTTATGCAGCCATTTACATTTACATTTAATTTTCATTTAATTTAATTTAAAAGATAAATGTGTGTAACTCAATGGAGCCATGCATGTACCATTCTCATTTATGTTTTCAAATGCGACATTGTTACCATAGTTATATTTTAAATTAAATTAAATGAAAATTAAATGTAAATGTAAATGGCTGCATGAATCCACCTTATGATTTGTGTTTTTATAAAAAAAATATATGACTGCTTATTGCTACCATATAATGGACAAGAGTGCAGAATTGTGAAAATTACAAGGAACCATATGAGAATACCACGAGTGATTCTGAGTATACGACAATTTAACATAAAATAAAAATTTAATTACTTTGACATTGTATTTAAAACAACAAGTCGTGTTAATTTCCAGCTTTCACAAATAGTAATTTCCAATCAGATTGGCTGCTGTGTCACACAGAAAAATACTCATATTTAATTACATGATGCTACTATGATTGCAAAACAGTTTCATTCA
Organism: Agonum fuliginosum; assembly: GCA_947534325.1. Taxonomy (NCBI): domain Eukaryota; kingdom Metazoa; phylum Arthropoda; class Insecta; order Coleoptera; family Carabidae; genus Agonum; species Agonum fuliginosum. Next base: position 22,290,332 of record OX384041.1, read on the forward strand.
ATAAATAAAGTCATTATGAGGTAATTCCTTATTGTATTTGGTATATTGTAGAATAAAAGTAACACTGCTTTAAACCAAATGAAAACCATGACAATAAAGTCTGAACTTCTGAACACCTACAAATCGTTCTAAATTCAATATGTCGATATTATGCTGTACACATTGTGTAATTTTTCGAAAAATAGCAACGAAGAAAATTTTCCTTTCGATTGATTCCTTTGTTGGCTCGAGTTCCACCCCAGAAACCCAAATATCTTCCCACAATAAAACTCCCCTGCTGACCTACTACGATCAAAAATCACTCAGCATAAAACACCCTCGGAAAAAATTTGAGTACGGAAGAAAAACGCTCCCTAACAACATCCGGGGGGTGAACGATGAACAGTGAGAAGATTCGCCGTCTTGAGCTTGTCTCCAGGCGATGGCGCAATGTTGCGGCCAATTGACCGGACTCTCACACCCGGAATGAGTTAGACTAAGACTCCGGTTAGTGCAGTCATGTTTCATTGGCTTCTGTTACTTACAGGATTCAACAGTGGACTTGTGCTCACATGTATTGATTTTCGTTACTAGGTACCTACTACCCACGGTTAAATAATAATTAGGTTTGCCAACATGATCTTTTCTAGCGGTTAGAATGTGTAATTGATCTAGGTGTTTTTGACTGTATCAGATCATAGGTACTACGAGTATATAGACACTGTTTTAAATGTAAAAATACACTTTAGACTTTAATACTATAAATAGTATCTAAAATTGTAATTTTATGTCCCATAATGTACCTTTCAATCAAAAATATTATGACAAAACGTGTTTGAAAATTTTCCATTTCCTACGAGAGAGATCGTCGTTATAAATAAATAGTTTCATCTTCATTATTCAGTTTATAAAACATGTCGATTTTTATTCAGTTCTCTGAAATTTAAAATAATCTATATCTAATACATTAACAGTTTTTCTGAACACTTTTCATTTTTTCACAACAATATTTACCTGTTACTTTATAATGTGTTCCTTATATTTTACATTATATTTCTATATCACTAACGCACAAATTATTGCATTACAAAATACTATTCAGTGACAGAGAAGTAACAGAATGAATTTGTACAACTAGTAAGTCAAGAAACTAGTGACCAGCAGAAACACCTAGAAACCCTAGTAACACCTATATGAACTAATTAGGTAATGAAAAACGTGACCAGTCGGTAAACCTAATTATTCTTTAACCGTGGTACTACCTAATATAATATTATTATAATTTTCTTTATTGACTGTTTTTAATTGTTTTAAAAAATTAATTTTTCGCGATTATTTCGAAGTTGTAAGATGACAATATTTGAACATGTTTAAGGATGCTTCAGGAAAGTTTTAAGCTACAATCATTTTTAAATAATTATTAGATGAAACCTGTGAGTAAAGCTAATCATTTTTACAAACATTTCTCAAAATCAAAATACGAGTGAAGCAAGTGTTCTACGAGTAGCAAGAAGAGTACTACTTTCTTCTAAACTGTGCGAATACAAAAACAATAGCTTTACGTGCTATTGACAGTTTCTAAATGTCAATTTTTTATACATGTTGCAAAAAAATAAGTGTCACTTTTATACTATTTTCGGATGCCATTTAAATGTGTTACATAGTATATACAAAAAAATCGAACACTTAAAATATAGTGTGAACATTAGCGAAACACCAATTTACCAATAAATATTGAAGCAACACTTTCTATTTTCAGTGTTAAAATTTTGTTATAGTAATATTTATTAAAATATCGTCTTCACATAAATGGCAGGCTTTTCATACACAGGATGTTTGAGTTACACATAAGAAAAATTTATATTACGCTTTCTTGTTTTAATTTTATTGAAATTCACTCATGTAAGATATCAATATGTAGCCTTCGGGCTGGAGGCTAACACTTTAAACAAACTACGTAAATTTTTAATAAACTTTATTTGTTAACGTTGATACTATGCATATTGATTTATTATTTTTCCTATATGTTTACAAAATTGTTCACATTCCTACTTGTAACTTCAGAAGCTGATATCTCTCAAACGAAGCGTTTGCAAAAAAATCGCCAAATAAAATTTTTTGTTCTTGTTTTGAGGTCCTACACCCATATTTTAAGTTAGGATACTTAGCCCTGAAATATCCTGTAGGTATACTACTATTGCATATACGTAAATAAAATATTGTCTAATAATAATTTTCCATTTTTTCGGAAAATTAAGCAAATTCTAATCGGACAAAAAAATCTGATATCTCATGTTATAATATTATTTATATAACCATGAATTTACAAAATGACATTTTGCTTTTGATGCAAAGATCTATAGCTTTTTACAATGAATTGTGACTAATTTCGAACTTTATTCTTTACTCTCTGCTGTAAGATTTTAATAAACGCTATCCGCTATCTACAAAGCAACAATTTCTTAAGAAATAACAAAATCGCAGTAGCATAAGTCCATGGATAAGATCCCCAGGACAAAACCATCCGACCACCTCACCATTTCAGTGTCGGGTTCTACACACAAATCTCCATCAAGGCGGCTTCGCATTACTCTCATTACTGTCGCATCCTCCCAGTGACAAATAGTGCAATAAACGCGGAGTCTCGACTCTCGAGGCAGGAACAGGGAAATGTTCGCTTTACTTACACTTCCACTACGTGTTAACATTCTACTACTCCAACTCTGCACTAATATGCTTGTGATAAGCGAAATACATTATTATGTTAGCACCGTTAATTATTTCTTGTACTTGTATTGGTTTATTGTTGGGACGAGGACGAGGTACGGCGAGCTTGTAGTCACTAAGGGATTTAATTCAATTATAACTGGTTGGAAATGCACTGATGCTGCTGTGTTGCTAACTTGATTGGAATTATCACTTTCATGGAACATGGGATAGTTTACTACTATTGTCAGCTTAATCAGATAATCAGAACTTCATCATTATTTTATGGATCGATTTGTTTTTCTTAAAATATTTGTTAGTAAGTTTTTTATTTCGTATACTTATTTCAACTTTTTTGGTTAGCTATACGCACTTGCGACTGAAAAAAATTATGCCTAGTCTTATTTGTAGCATTGTAACTAACCTAAATTTAAATTGGTACTTGGTAGTAAGTTTCGACCATAATATTGGTACAGACAAAAGACGGCGGCATTGTTGTGAAGCCAAAAACATGCAAAGTGGGGAGAAGACATATATCACTGTATGAAGCGTTGCTGTTTGCCTTTTTAGTTTGTTTACTCACTATCACTACACAAATTACTTAAATACTTAAGTACTTAAGTAACAATTTTTAATAACAACTAGTACTTAATACTTGTACTTAAGTATAAATATTTTTTGGTACTTATTACTTTAAAATTTTAAGTAATAAAATAAAAACTTGTCCTTAAGACTTATTTTTATTTCATAATCGTAATTATTATTGAAGTAGGTACTTTTTAAATAGGTAGTTATTCAAGTTTTTCAATAATACTGAAATGATGTAAAAGTAGTAAAGTTTCTTCACTAGGTGTAGTAATAAACTGTTCATACTGTTCAACCTGCGACCACCAGCGACAGAATACGACATTTTTACTGTGAATTAATCTTCCTCGATAAAAAAGGTAATAATCGAAGGTAATCAGGTTACAAACCATGTAATTTATTATATTAATTATAAAAAATACTGGTGTGGTAGGTACTTGAAAAATACTTATTTTTAAGTACTTTTGACAAGATACACTTTACTTAAGTACTGTGAAGCTTTACTTGAAAATGTAAACGTTGTGTAATACAGCATTGAGTGTTATCTGTCTAGCCTATTAATGGTCGAAGGCAGTAAGTAACTGTAGTAAATTTTTTTACATATAGTTTCTAATATTAATCTTACCAGTTGAGCTAACACAATAATAAAAAATATTGACTTACTGTCATCACCATCCCTACTACAATTCACTTGCCTATTTTTTTATTACTTTATATAGTTTGCGTATTATAATATAATAATAATTCGAATTTATTTTAATTAAAGATAAAAATTATTGATCGGTTTTTGTAAGCACTAGTTTTATATGTTATTTTGTTATGTATAATTTGAATTTTATGTAAATGTGTAAAAATAATATTTTATCCTTTTCATGTGTTGTTACAGTTAAAATTATAGTTAATTATACATATAACTATCGTATAGATCTAGGCATTGCTCTGGCATTAACACCGTACAATTATCTTCATCTATTTTCGATAACAACTTTAGCACACTTGAAATTTATCTCCGAAAATCCCATTTCCAAGATCTAATTACCATAGCCCACAGTTAGCGAGATAATTCAATATTTATTATAAAATTATCTGAGCATTACCGGTAAACATCTATAGTTCGTTATCAGCGATAGTTTTCGGGGCGTGATAATTACCCGAATATAGGGACAGAGTTTGGGAAATATTTCACCGCCAGCCTGATCAAATTTTACCACAGTTTGCTCGGCCGCGAGTTGCAATTGAAAATGCTAATGGCGGATTCGCGTCACAGTTTTGGGAATGGCCTATTATTGATCACTGCTAAACAAATGGATTATTAATGTTGTCATTGTTCGCTTTACGAATCATTGGGCATTGCCAATTGATTGCTTGACATTTATCTCATATTTTGGGAGAGGATGTTTAATATTTTATGATGGTATAATTATTATGCCTGGAAATATTTAAATGTAACAAATTATTGTTCACTTTCTAGTTTTATTTCTTGCCAATGATTAAATATTTACTAGCCTCAAGTCAATTCTTATTATGTTACTACAAAGTAAAATAACCAATGTATAAGTAAATAGTATATTAAGTATCCAGGGCGGTAAATGCACATTACACGCTTAACGTTCGTGATGATTATTACCTATAATATTTTTTGCACGAATCTTTTTTTTTATTTCGCTCTTTTCCTCACTACTACGACTGCCTAAAACCAGCCCGAAACTCGTTGTTTACCGCATCCTAGCAATGCAATGTCATTTTGAATTTGAAAAATACTGTGAATGTGTCAGTTTATTATTGACATCAAGGTGATGTTTTTATAATCATTTAATAGAGAAAGAATGGATTTACAGATATGCCTTCTTAAAATTTTAAAAATAAATTTTTATCAGGAGATATAACCATGAAAAGTTTGCATAAATTGGAAATTTTTATGAATTTTTGGGTGTTTTTATAATCATGTACAATTTTTTATTAAAATTTTAAAAATGCACAACTGTTAATAATTGATCCTTTAAGTATATAATCCTTGTTAAAGTAAAATTATTTCACCATTCTCGTATTGGCCACAAAACAGTTGCTACGATAGTATGTTTTGTGCTGGACTTTAGGAGGTAGACGGGCCTATTTTGATCCTCTACTCGTACATATACCATGCCAGAAAACAGCGAAAAACATGGATTTCACGCGCTACTTTACAGCGTTTATTGTTTTGTTAAACATAATATTATAAATTTTGAAGTAAATGCGACATGGCTTTCAGTATCAAAGAAACATCCTGACAGCCATGTCGCTTTTACTCAAAGATTAACATCGACTGGAATATCCATACCTATGTTGAATAATTTCAACAAAATTGTGGACACATTTTGGCATGCAGATGTAATTGTGTTTCGCCGATTAATCAATTACTTATAACACTTCGAGTATTTGCGGTGGACATTTCATAAGTACAGCAGATAACAGTATCAAAAATCGTGCGAAAAGTTGCAGAAGCAATTGCTGATTTAGCGCCGTAATATATTCAATTTCCATCAACACCTGATAAAATAAAAATACCCAAAATGCATTTTATGACATTACTTCATTTCCGAGAGTTTTAGGCATAATTGGTTTGTAAAATTACATATGCATTTCATGTAGATATATGTAAAGAACAAAACAATATTATTACAGCAATAAGTAATAATTACAGCAAAAATTACTTGATTTTTACAAAAAATTTAGTCATAAATTTTTTATAGATTATCTTATAACTATGACCTAAAATAATTATGCTTTGCAACGCGAGTAAAATTTAGCAAATAGTTAAGGCTAACTTGTAGTCAGCTAACCATCAGTTTTAATCCTATCTCGTGCAAATGGCCATAATGTGTTATTTTTATTTTATTTCAAAATAAAATAAAAAAAAGAAGGTATATAAATGAAATATGAAAGAAACAAAACATTTTAAAAACATTATAGCAGAAACAACATTTTCATTTTCTTATTTTTAGAGAAACAAATATTAAATGTACCGTTTCATATCTTGTATCATCCTCATAAATTGTACTTAAAGGACGAGAACAAAAAAAACAAAGTTGTGTAGCGTCGCCAGTATATTCATTTAATTTTCTGTTATTTATTCAACATTCGTTTCTATCTCATAAATTTATCTTGTAATTCTATCATCGCTCCGACAGATCTTACCATTTCCCTTGTTTGTAATTTTCGTAGATAAATTACTAGTTCCTTTATCGCAAAGTATTGTAAATGAATACAATTAATTTTCGTGCTGCGACCTACAGAAGTTGAAACTAACCTTTTAATTAAAAGCTTCAGCAAAAAGAAATAGAAATGGAATCTTCTCGAAAGAGGAATTTCTTTAAATTAAAACTGCTTTGCTACTGAGAACATAATTGGATTCATTGCCTAGTTTTTCATCACAATTTAATGTCATACAAATCCTGTAGTTTGTCGATCTTACGATCTTATTACATTTTATATCCCAAGCTGTATAAAGAAACTTTTTTTTTCTTTATCAGCATTTTAACTTTTGATTAAATACAAATTTAAAGGCATGTTTTATGATAAAAACAATTTATTTGTATTTGATTTATTTAATTGCTTACTAGGACATAGAGATATTTTTTAATAATAAAATTTTTAACTACAAATAATAATACATATTATACCTCCTGTTCCTGTTATTCCATAAAATTGTTTCATTATTACGGTCAGTTTACTAAATATAATCTGTAGTTAACAGTAATTGAAACTAAGAGTGGTATAATGTTATATAATATAACATATCATAAAAGCTTAAGATGGTAGTTTTCAAACTTAAGTAGGTACTATGAAATGAAAAGTGCGAATACTCGTATAAATGTAAACTTTAAAACTAAATGCTAATTTAAGTGAATTAAATTTGCTTTTTCAATCGTTAGCATAAACCGTTCGTATAATTTAGCGATGTTATTTTTTTACCAAAAAGAGCAAAGCTTTTAACTAGTAAATAGATTAATCTATTATGAAAGCTTTCATGATTGTATAATGAATTGTAACCCATATTTTTTTGTTTTTGGTATGAACATCAATTTGTATTTTACAAAATGTAAAAAAAAACAAATACGCACAAACAAGAAACATCAATTACTGTCACAAACACATCATTTCAAATACACGCACACGGTTAGTGGGGGTCCGATAGCGGGGCGTGGGGTGGAAAGTCGAAATTGGCGAACGATCTACAACGCAATCCATTAGTAAAACGAGACCATTAGTAAATTTGATAGCGCGAATTCGCAATGAAGCAACGTCGAATGGCCAAATAGCCCATTGCACAAATGAAAATCTAGAATCTAGTTGGCCGACTGCGACTGGCTGGCCAGATGTTCAGATGTTCGCGGAAGTGGAAGTTTCGATGCGTTTCCGGCGCCAGTGAGTGTGCAGACCTAGTAAAACTTTTCACTTGTAGGGTTTTTCTTCTTTCCTGCACTGGTTGGACACAGGAAACCACTTTTGTTTAGTAAAAATCACTGCAAAACTTTCAAAAGTAACAAAGAAACTAAAGCGTGGGATGCTTGTTCGACAAAATATGTGCTTAAACATGACATTCTCCAAAAAAGAAATTCACAAAGCGTACACAAAAATATTTCTTTTTTAATGAATATTTTGTATGAATTGTGTTTCAACTGATACAAAATACATGACGGCATGACGGGCTTGGACCGGACCGGGCCTACTATGTCATTATATAATGGGACTGGGCCGGGCCGGGTTTAATATGCAACGGGCTTGGGTTAGGCTGGTCCTACAACAAAACGGACTTAGGTCGAACCGGACCTGCCAAATGATAGGATTCGGTTAATTTAGTTTTTAACAAAGAAAACAAATAAATATTATATTTTAACATTGTAAGTCGGGCCGGCCCGGGCTCTATAATAGGTCGGACCGGGGCTAAAAACAGACGGACCGGGCTTTTACTTTATTTTAAATTTCGGGCCGAATTGGATCGGGCCTAAAAATAGTCAAGCTTCTGACGGGCAGGACTTTTGTTATATTTTAAAATTTCGGGCCCAGTTGGGCTGGGCCTAAACACAGTCGGACCAAGGGCGGGCCGGGCTCCAAAATTCCGGCCCATGCAGTGCCTATAGCCGTAATAAATAATGGTATTTTTTCTTTCTTAGCATTTTAGGCCGCGAAGTTAAATATTTTATGTACGATATATTTCGCGACCGTTATTATATTATCAAGTTATCAGTAACGGCTGCGAAGTTGAATTTATTGAATTATTGTGTGTATGTCAGTGTCAAATACTTTTTACAGTTGTTACACTTGTAATTTTAAGTCCCTTGCAGACAACACTTTAATCTTCAAGGGACTCAAAATTTCGAGTGATTTGGATGAGATTTCTCAAGGTTAGAGTGGTTTGAAATTTTCATTTTTTTAACGTTATCATCACGCTGGACGATTTTTTTTTCGTTCAGTGTATTTACAATCAGCCAAAGTATTGGTAGGTAGTTTTGAAAACAGCTTCACTTTAAGGTTCCTAGTACTGAACATTATTTGCAAATTAAGATCTATTTTGTATTTTAAGTTATTCTTATAAACTAACTACTTTAAATTTAAATCGTCTCATTTATTTTCTTCCAAATAGCTCCATTATAATAAATCATTTAAAATTAGGCCAAGTTTAAATTAATTTAACCCCCCAAAGTTAAAATTACTATCTCTAGTCCTAAACATAAATTTGTGATTCTAAACACTGCAATAAATTCAAATAAAAACTTTTCTGTCAGATAATAAATTTCAAACGAAATTACCTCCATTTCGCAAGCAGGACCGTACTTACTTCTTTCCCTTTGTAAGGCCATCAAACCGCATCAAAATTCATTCATTACGGGTAGAAAAAACCCAAATTCGTATGTAAAACAAAGTATTGCATTCCGGGTCTCATTAGTATGTAAACGCCACCGACCGCTAATCCATTTCTCCAGTTGTCCGTTTCTCCGACTGTGTCGCTGCGGTCGGGCGGTGTGTTTGTCGACGAAACAATTGAATTGCCTTGCGCAATTAATCAAAAACACTGCAAGTATGGTGGCGGTGCTACGGTGCTCTCCATTTGGCATTCTTATCGAATCGAATTTTTAACCTGACACATTGATTAATCGCTCCTGCCCGGCTCTGTTGCGTTCTTGCGTTCCGGTCGCTCTTGGTGCGTATTGTTGGTTGATTGTGCGTGCGATTCGCCGACTTTATGCCATTAGGTCGAATAATCCACTGAACAGATGAAAAATTGTCCCACTTGTGAGTTTCCTTTACAAAATTGTACATGCTATACAGCACAAAGCACAATACGTCAATAATACAAGCTATTATTGATTCTGTAATTTATATACCTGATTTTTAAGAAAACAAATGTGTGCGTCTGTTATACAAAGTGATCATAAATGATTGACCGTGCCACATCGTTCTGATTTTATTTTTGTCACCTCGATGTGTTTGTTACTAAACTATGCTCACCATCCTAAGCTTAAAATGTCAAAATATTACAGTTATTTTTCAATGTTAATTAACAATAGTGTTCTTCACTAGCTTTTTGCCTTACTATAAATGCCAAAAATCGAGATAAACTACTTTTATCGTAATAGTACAACATAACGTTCGTTTGACAGATTTCACAAGAACTGAGTATGAGTAAGTACTAACTTTTTTCTGCGGAATATAGTTTTGATAATAAAAACTGACGTGTCGGTCAATCATTTATGATCACTCATGGTGACTGTTTCATAGTGGAATTCAACTAGTTAGACTAAGTGGTTTTTCCGTTTTTCTCTACCCGGAATCGAATTTAGGACTGCTATCTTATCCTATCATGATTAAATAATAATAAGTTATTTTATCTAAATAGGTATTTATGTAACAAGTACGCAAAATGGAGTTTTCGAGGACGAATCTATTTATACGGACGAAGCGCAAGCTGAGTCTTTAAATTAGGTAAGTCCTCTAAAACTCAGTTTGTGTATGTGTTACATACAAAAAAATTAGTATATGCTCTATAAATTTGTTTAGTAACTATTCTAAAATATAAATTTAAAATAAAATTTTGAAAAACGTAACCGATGAAACTAAAGCCGGATTTATGCAGCATCATCATAGTCACTATCATAATCACAGTCTTAGTCATAAGATATAAAACTTGTTTCTTTAATACACTTGTTTATGCAGTATTGTCATTGTCACAGTCATAGTCATTCTGATAACCAATTGGATATTTTCTATTCTTAAGACTATGACTGTGACTATGATAGTGACTATGATGATGTTGCATAAACCCGGCTTCAGTGAAAATAATCCCATAAAATGTAAATAACAGCTCATTGCCTAGGTTACGTTATTTTAAAGGACTGGATCCCCTAAAATATTATTTTGCGAACTCCGAACAGTTCGCAAAGTAACGATTTTAGAGAGCATGTACTAAAAATATATTTTTAGTGGTTATGCTGTTATGCACAATATATTCTGGGGAATTCGAAGTTACCAGATGTATTCACTGCAGTATTCATTCAATCCTTGCGTGCATTTTGCTTTGCTGATAGTTTCATTCTTCAGCTGTAAAACAATCGTTCGTCGGTCTGTGAATTCCAAAGTTGCTTTATTTTTTGTCGTCGAATAATTTGATTCTAATCTCCGCCGGTTGGAAGAAAAGTTATACAAATGTTTTTGTTCTTGTGTTTTTGAAACAACATATTTCTTGTCAGATATACATGTTAGTTTTGTTGCAAGTCGTGCTGAAATTTTTGACATCTGCTGTGTATAACTGATTATTTGAGGTGTGACTTGAGATTTACTCGTACACACACTTTGATTAATCGTTAACTATGTTCTATACGAGTATACGAATATGTTTCGTATAACTAAAAACGAACTTATAAACCATAAACTGTTTTATATTTTATAATATTGGCCCGTACTCCATACTTCACATTATTCTGGCCTCAGCAAAAAATAGTGTTTCTTTAATAATATTTCCAATCAGCTTGTGTTTTTTTATTATACTATTACTTAATGCTTGATATCAATGTTTCGTTTATTCAATTTTCGAAATATTTCAATGTGCTCGCCCAAGCAATAAATAATAAATTATGCCTATTATATTTTTAAAAAAATAATAATATTGTTCATTAAACATAACTCGTAATTGTGATAGTCAACTTCTGTATGCTTTTAAATAATACGAAATTTTATAGGTAGTATACATTTTTGGTTATAATGTTTGTTACATAATAGTTTAGAAATTAAAAACCTAAGTAAACTTGGTAAAAAATTATTTTTTTCCCATCTTTTCCAGTTCAAGTTTCACTAACAAAACCCTCAAAATATTATTGATCAAAAATAAATGAGATATTTTCTAGCAAGATACTAAAAATGTTTTTGTTTGTTTCCAGGCAAGCTGAAGAGCATGGCGTGGGACACATCACGATTTGACTGCGGAGTCTCTGCGGAGCCCAAAGTCCCACACAGTAAGTAACCAAAACATCAATCTTACCTTTTTCACCGAAACTTCAAAAACTCGCAAATAAACCAAACAGTGTTTTTATTGGAATCTGGAATCTTTGTGTAGTTTATTTACAAACAAAACAGAATTCTGCGTTTGTCTGCGATTTAACAGCTTTATTTAAAGTGAGAGTATTATTATTGTGACATAATATAGGTTGAGAGTTAGAATAAGCAGCAAAATTATTTATTACTAATCAACATCATGTATTTGCACTAACTGTAACGGGTATAATGTTTGAATTAGTTGTGCAGTTGGTTAGGGGTTATTTTTATGAAAAATTATATAAATAAGCTCCACTGAAACGAATATATTGGCTTGAGTTTACTATACTTACAATTTGGTTCTCAATCAATTAGTTTGCTCTTTGCTGACCTGAATCTAATGTTTAGTCAAATCCACGAAATATAATATAACTAACTATAATGATGGCGTGGAGAGGTGTTGGATCTGAAGTAAATTGAGTATGTATGCAAAAGAGAACTCAGAATTTTTTATTGACAAATAATAATCTAAATGTCAATGTCTTTAAATTTATAATATAAATTATTCATTGACGTTTGTAATGAAAATGATAATTTGTCAATAGGTATTTGCGTATTTAAATTATATTTTACTTGATTTATGCATTCTATAGGTGCGTTTTGTAAATTAGTTCTATTCACTATTTTTATCTGTGTACTCCAACACCGTTCAGTAATTTTTATAGTCAAAAGTTTCGGAGCGTTTGGCAAACGGAGAGAAGAGTTTAACTCCATTATCTTTCATACAGTTACTGCATTATCCCAACCTCAAAATGCTAGTACAGATGGAGTGATAAGGTTTTAATGTCAATTTTGTTTATGTTACAAGTTCATATGTCTTAGTAAAATAAAAATTAAATGCAAATACCTATTAACAAATCTGTGGTACCAAGGAAAAACCCGATAAGGCAAACGTCAAACCTGGGCACCAAAACACAGGATAAACAAAAATGGTACGAATCTACAGTACTGAGGAATTTCCACTCCTGTGTATATTATACGTACTTCGTGGTCAAATCTTATAATTTGCTGCTCGTTGTAATCTGTAATGTAATTCTGCAGAAAACCAACGTCGCTGTACTTATTAAGTAAGTACACTAAGCACCCTCAATATTTCTCTATTCTGGTTCCATATTTTGTTTTATGTTAATTAAGAAAAATAGTACTGAATTTGCAAAAATAAGGGTAGTGAAAATTTTAGTGCCACTGTGCCACTGGTTTGAAAGTCCATTTAACTGTTTATTAATTAGGTAATTATTACGTAAGTATTTGTAAATAGTATGAGAGTATTATTTAAAATAATAATTTAATTTTATAAATAACAAAAAAACAGTCAAATAGACGTTCAAACTAGTGGCACTAATATTTTCACTATGCTGATTTTTGCAAATTAAAAAAAAAATTCGGTGATCAATATATCAAAATATATAACCTATTACAGTTTCGTGCAGAGGTGAGCCCTGAAAGTAGTTTTTAATTTTTAATTTAATCTGTTTTTCAACATCACCCCAACTTTAACTATACGGTGTATAAAACAAATAGGTATTCTACTCAATGCGGCTCAGCAGTAATTCCCAAATAAAATTACTTGTAAGAGCTTACGAAGGAGAATTTCGTCCTACTTCTGGTTTAATTTATTCAGGAGTTGCGTGCATCTAAATAATCCCATGTGCCTTGAATTCCAGGGTAGTACGTACTAACTTGTTTTCGGAATTGCTTACCTGGCTTGGAAATTTTAGCTAGCTCGTAAATTGTACCATCGACTTCTTAAACAGCAACTTGATAAATAATTCAAAGCTTTACTTACTTCCTACAACGTGTGCCAACTGTTTGGAACTGCTGATAACGTTATATTTATTGGCTTATTTTACCGGCATTTTAATCAAGTTAGGAATCTGACAGAATTTTAAAATAATGTATCTACATATTATTGAATGATGTTCTGCATGTAATAGGAATTTACTTATTATACTGATAAATCTCTTATTTGTATTGGTCATATAAGAATGATATAATAGTTTGCGAAAACAAAGCTAGTTAATCTGACCACTAGAAAAACAAATTTGGAAAAATCAAATTTTCATTTAAATTTTTATAACTTTATACATTGAAATAAATGTTCATAACTCATCATTTAATTAATTTATAAATAATTTATCTTACCTATAACTTTATTCAAAGGCATATTCTAAAAACGAAATTAAATATTTCTGCTTTCTGCAAACAATAAGAAAAGTAAAACTATATGACGCCGACCACGATGGCCGCGCTGATTAAAGCCCTGTTCACACATTTATTGTACATACATGGATAAGTAAGAAATAATGTGTGTGTTGATTGTGAAATAAAGGCGCCACTATTTTGTGGCTTCTATATGAGTAAAGAAAAAATCAATTTTAAGGCCACAAACATTCCACATGTTCTGCATTTTGCTTTTGTTTCCTGTGTGTCTTCTATGTGTCCATGTGTGAACAGGGCGTTACGTGCCAAAACCCAAAACTCACTGGTCCGAGTGGCCAAGCGAGCTCGTGGGTTCGAATCCCTATGAAGAGCATGGACGTGCGATTGTTTAAAAATTTGAAATAATTATATTGTTTCTAGCTAATAGGCTCTGTTCCTAAAGCAATGAGGGTTTTCCCTTTAAAAAAATCTATATGACAAAATAGATTTTTATTGACAGCATACGACAAAGTTCTTTTTTCGCCTTACTGCAAAACATACGCTTTGTTTCGACAATATGATATCGCGCTTTTCATCCCAAATTAATAATATGTAATGCGTATATCACATCGGCGTGGCATGAAGCACGGTGCTCGATATGGCATTTTACTCGATGATAAACTGTCAGAGGGGTGTCACACCGGTATAGCAAAATGCCATACGAAAATTTGTATATTGCTATGTTAAGGTTTTTGAAAAAAAAAATTAATTCATCTATTATTTGTGTTATTTAAATCAATAATCAATTAATACACTGGCGGAAAAAAATGAAACACTTTAAAATTCGTGAAATTTCGACCATTTTCAAACCGCCATAACTCGGCGTATTTTCAATCGATTTCGATGAATCTTTGTGGGCGAAAAACTTTGAAGTGTCTACTTTAAAGTCATGCCTGCGAATCTTAGCGCAACCCCTTCCGCCCCTCTCGGGCACCCCGGTGAAAAATAATAAATTTTAATTTTAAAAATGTCCAACTTTGACGATGTATATGGACTTAAAAATTTTTTTTTTGACTTGATCCATCCCTTGATTATCCCCTTAAAGTACACCCACAATTTGGTTTTTCCCCGAAAAAATCGTCTAATTTGGTTGAAAAGTCGCTGAGTTATGTGCAAAAAACCAAAAAATTCCCTTTTTTAAAAAAAAATTCATAACTTTGTTCCAAATCATCGTAGGAACTTCGTTCTTTGAGTCCTGCACAGGGAATTGAGTGAATTTTAGTGCCCTTTTGATGGATCAAGTCAAAAAAATTTTAAAGTCCATACACATCGTCAAAATTGGACATTTTTAAAATTAAAATGTATTATTTTTCACCGGGGTGCAGGAGGGGGGCGGAAGGGGTTGCGCTGAAATTCGCAGGCATGACTTTAAAGTAGACACTTCAAAGTTTTTCGCCCACAAAGATTCATCGAAAATACGCCGAGTTATAGCGGTTTGAAAATGATCGAAATTTCACGAATTTCAAAGTGTTTCATTTTTTTTTCCGCCAGTATATATTGACAAAAGCTTAAAGTCTTATATTCTTATTATCAAATTACTTACTGTTATTATTTTAATATCAATAATTATTCACCAAATGTTAAAAATTATATTGAAGACTCTGAAATCAGCAACAAATTTCCATCGAGCACCGTGCTTCTGCCATGCCGGTGTGAAATAAGCATAAACGAGAAAAAAATTGTTAATTTTTAAAAATAGAAACAAATTTAAAACCGTAGATAAAGCGTAGACAAGCTTATGTATTTGTAGAACTCCCTTCGGATCGTGCCGCAAGTTAACAAGATACTATTTTTGGATTATTTTGGCTATTTTTGCACTTTTTACTAATATTTAACTAGGACCTGTTACATTGACTGAACAGCATGTGCGAAGAAAATAATACAAATCACAACTCAAGTTTGAATGGTTTTATAATATAAGAATTTTATTTTTAATAAAAAGTTTTATCATCAATTTAGTGCAGGAGACGAAAAAGTTTCGCGATCACTTTTCTATCTCTTTCCGTCCGTCGTTCGATACGTTGTCCATTGCTTGTTGGTGTGGCGGGGAGTGAAGTGGCGAAGAGCGAAGGGATGTAGGGTTTGACTTCACTCCTGCCCTGCCGACACGAGGGCAAAGGGCCCCGTACGCCGTTTACTTTGTATTAATAAGGCATGAACATTATTTCTGCTTGACTACCTACCCAAACCCTACTCTCCTGGGATATAACTTTCGGCCATTTTCTTTCGCCGCCTGCACACCTGAATGAGAATGTGTTTTATATTGTGGCCTCCTTGTACAGGTCCGTACTGACTTAATTTTATCGCTTACTCCGACTGGAAGACTCCGGAAATTTGTAACGCTTTGTCAACTATTAAATTCATTCCATTTCCCCCAGTTTGATTTACTGATAAAAAATACAATTTTTATCTTTGTTTTATTTACTGTTTCGCTTTTGTTTTTATGAGCGAAGAAAAATATAAAATGGAAAGGAACGTCGACAAATGTTTTTCAATATAAAGTGAGCTTTTTCTGCGGAAAGCTCTCTATTCAGACTGGAACACTGAAAGAAAGGCAGGTAATGTACCATTGCAGCAGCTTAATGAAGAACTATTGTTTTAACCTCCGACACCAGAATGCAGTTATTACGGAACAAAAGAAAGTTTCCAACGGCTACTATAAACCTTCATTTAGCTGCAATCTGCTACGGTTTTTAACAATGAAAGAAATATTTCAAAAAGATTTCAACAATAAAATACGTGTTGTTTGCAATACTTCACACTGTTTAAAGTTTATGGCACACTACTGCAAACTAAAGCACAAGATAAACTAGAAATATTTCAGCCAACTTCGAAAGGAAAATTGGTTAGGAATGAAAAATAACATTTCGTAATATTTTTTTTACATTACGGACCTGCACATAAAAGTAATGAAGAACAAATCAGAACACATGAAAGACTAGGAAATTTAATTCCACAGCAAATTGCTAATCCTTGTATGCGAATTTCAATTTACAATTCAGTGTAATTTGTTCGTTTCCCTATGGCACTATTGAAATCCTAAATTATTAACAATTTAATTTGGTAAACCAATTTTGAATTGCTGTAATTGATATTTACTGATGTTGATTAAAATTAACCATCGCCGTAGTTTTTATTTACCACTACTTTAGTTTAGTGGTAGGACAATGGTAAGCATATAGCTTATTGAAACTAATAATAAATAGTTTCAATAAGGCGCAACACTTTAAATCTGTAGTAGCTTTATAGTTTCACCGATTCTGGTTCCTTTTTTGAAAATTCAATACTATTATAATTAACATGAAGACTCTTGATCCTTAGTGAATTTATTTTGTTATTTTTATTTAACGAAGAACAGAAAAACTATTCAAAAGAAATTTTCTTCCCAATCATAATAAAGATCGTAACGTCTATTATTAAGGTACTAGTCGTAAAGATTATCAGACGAGGCGAAGCCGAGTTTGTTAACACGACGTGTATCATAATGATTGGTTACGATCCGAATTGCATATAAAATTTTATCTGCTCGCGTAAATTAGTCAAATAGTAAAATAAATTATTTTGTTTTGAACAAAAAAAATTTAAATCTAAAAAATCAGGTACTTCCTTACTCGCTTCCTTAGTATTAGTCTATTAGTAACGAGTTGTTTGTTATTGCATTGTGGTACTGACTACTATACTGAATTTATTATGGTCCTCAAATTGAGACTTATAATGTTGTTATTATGACACGCCATCAGATACTTTGTAGGATTTTTTGTTTGTTATCACGGCGTTACAATCATACTACCAGTAGGTATCAGTAGCACTAAACGATTTAATTATACAGAATTTCAATTAATAACAACTAAGTCTGGTTTTATTTTCGATGAATATGTCCGGTTTTGCTTCAATGTGCACTGTACTTTAAAATACTTTTAATAATAAATTCATGTAACAAGGAATTTAAAAGTTGTCGTTAATGAAACTTTAAGCGAAACTTAGCATTTCTGAATGGGATCCTCCACCATTTTTTTTATAATTTGTCTTTATATGAAACTTGATGTTGTTTGAAAGCATATAATAGAAGTAAATCCAACTATTTTTGGGTATATAAAACACAATTTATATTTTCTTTATTATATTATGTACGAATACATTTGCGAATATATTCCTTAGAAATAAATGCGCATTCAGAAATTTAATTCTGCGTTTTTTATACCACTCGTATGTTTGACAGAGCTATGTCATTCAAAATATGTTTCAATTCTCTATTTTAGACTAACATAATCTCACAGAAGTAACGTGTTCATTTTTCTGGGTTCTTGTCATTTCGATTGTGTTTTTTTGTTTTTTATTTCTTAATATTATTAAAAATAGAACTTGGATTTAGCAAAGAGGATTCCAGTCAAAAGCCCACTTTTTGGGTTAGCTTGACATGGCTTGACATAATTATTATGACAGTAGATAGACGTCATACATGTAGAAAGAATTCAGAATAGGATAGATGTGCGAGAGAGAGAGAGAGAGATAGGGGGAGGGAGAGAGATAGTTAAAATGAGTAGGTATGCGCAATATTGTGACGTAATAGTATATTACATAACGAGCATCGAAAGTGTAAGATAACAAGCGAGTGAAATTGAGGAATGAGGCGCATAGCGCCGAGTGGTTCAATTTCACGAGCACTGTTATCTCACTTTTGAGAGAGTTATGTACACTATTTTTCAGACGACCACAAAATATTTAAAAAAATGTTCAATGAACTAAATTATATACAACTGTTGAAGTTGAAGCACTGACGTTTAAAAGTTAGGTTATGCCTCGATACCAACTGTGCAACTATAATCTGAAATGTCAAAAATACTAAAGAATACACAATTAGCCAATAAATAATTATTATTAAATTGAAAAATGAAAATTTGTGTCTATATAATATTACAGACTGTGTCAAAATGTCAATTTATTGCATTAATATACTTTTTTTTCCATTTATTTGAATTGATTTTTACTCGTAACGCCATCTGTTGTCATATAGTGTAACTCGAAGCGTTACGTTATAAGTGTGCGTTAGACTAACATGTTAGTTTGTGTTATTTGTTTGTTTCCATTGTAGTTTATAACATTGTTATGGCAAGTTTCCGTAGTGGTCGTCTGAAAAAGTATAAATAGCTCTGTAAAATTTCAAATATTTTTGAAAAACGTAGGTAACTAATTGACTCGATTTATAAATTGCTGTTATGGTGGAGGTCCCTATTGTTGTACATTAAAATGTGTCTAATCAATACGTCACAAACGCATATGTAACTTTATAAATCTAAATTTAAATTATTCATTAATATTATGATTATATGAGCAGAGTTCAGAATAAATCTACTTTCTTATACTGTACTCACTGTACTATATAAGTCTAAAAAGAAGAGTCAAAATTAGCTTTAGACAGGTAGGTATACCAGTACCTATTTTCCAATATAACGATTATGTGCAATCGTGAAATTCAAGGAAACCAGCTTATATGTTTATTTTACAGCAATGCTATAACAAGTGATGCAAAATGTAATACAGAACAAAATAAAAATCTTCCTGGAAGACTGCAATGCATCAATTTATTGGCAGTTCGGTAGAGCAAATCTAATCCATCATAGCTGCACTTATCTATCAGATAACCATAATAGAACGTACCTACATAAAAACTAAAAAGGAAACTTCGATATTGGCTGAATCATTCGTGCATCCTTATCCTATCCTGGCGCTCCAGCCTGGCTTGCTGCACCTGTCGAACTGCAAGTAAAATGTTAAACGTTCCCGAATGATTTAATATAAAGCTCTCGACTTGCGCCGTATGTTATGCCATGTTAAGTCGACGGTGCAGTACGGTACGTTATGCTAACGTCCGTATATCTGAGTAAAAATTTCCGTTGGCAACGAAGTGAAAATTTTATGTGTGAGAAAGTACGATTTGATTTTACGACGCAGGAGGTAACGTCGAGCGTCGAGCACGTTCATGGAGACGGACGAGAGTTTAGAGCCCTGCTGCTCAGTTCAATGCAAGTGCAACCCTGTGGAAAGGATTGCCGAACGACGTGAACATCAACTATTTAAATCAAGTGCCAACTGTCGCATGCATAGACGTTCACCTTTATAACTTCTTTTTTATCCCAATAGTACTGTTAGATTGTTGCTTTTTTATCTGTTTTTAAAATTGACTTGGTATCATATATTTTTTATTAATTGAATTTCATTACGTATAGTCCAGTCAATGAGTGCTCAAAAGAGGGGTGTAGAGTGCATGGAATATGCGATAATTTTTGACTTCAGGAATTTGTTGGGAGTAGTTAGTAGGTAAACATACTAAAAGTCCCCACCCATGGGAGGTGAGCTAAAGGAGGGAGGGGGGTTGAAAGGTCCCATTTTTTGGTTTTTCGCTTATATCTCGGAAACGGTGCATGTAGGAAAAAATATTCTGAATAAAAATGAAAGCTAATTAAATTTCCTATAAAATTGTCTATATACATATTTGTCGAATTCCTAACGGTTTCCGAGATATACGTTATTGAAAATCGATAATTTTCGTAAAAATAATTTTTAACCATTCTTTTTGTCGAACATTTTCTCTCTTCAAATTTCAGCTCAACAAAGCTCATTAGAAGTATTAGTTATAATGACTCGTACAGAAAAAAGTCCTAGGAATCCAATGCTGGAAACCGGAAGTCGATATCTTAATTCGTTCAGAAATTAGAGTAGATTAAATACAAGAATTTGAAAAAAATACTAAAACTCATTTATTTTCTTTGTTTAAATTGTGGCTAAATAGGGCCTCCACAAGTTTATAAAATTATATTCTTAATAGAAAAAATCGAATGCTTCAAACCGGAAATCGATATTCTTATCTGCTAAAAAGTAACGTTCGTTTTTGTGAGAAAACATACGGTACTGGCACTTTCCCCTTCCTCTCTCCCCACCGCCTCTGCTAAACCCGACAATATGGTTTCGAAGACTTTTTACCACATTTAGAGCCAAGGCTAATGAACAATTTGGAGCATTCAAACCTTTATTTTTTTTTAATTTCCGGCTTTGGAGCTAATATTACTGTACTATTTGCTCGTTGGCTGTCAATTGAGCGTACATTTATTATTCTATAACTTTTGATTGGTTGAAGATAAAGTGTCAAAATATCAAATTGAAAGAAATTTAATGTTCTATAACTTAGTTTCAGACAATTTTTCTGAGAAACGATCATGAGAGGCACTAGAAGCAAATGTTCGACAAAAAAAGTTGATAAAATTATTTTTACGAAAATTATCGATTTTCAATAACGTATATCTCGGAAACCGTTAGGATTTCGACAAATATGTATATGGACAATTTTATAGGAAATTTAATTAGCTTTCATTTTTATTGGTAACATTTTTTCCTACATGCACCGTTTCCGAGATATAAGCGAAAAACAAAAAAATGGAACCTTTCAACCTCCCTCCCTCCTTTAGCTCACCTCCCATGGGTGGGGACTTTTAGTATGTTTATCTACTAACTACTCCTAACAAATTCCTGAAGTCAAAAATTATCGCATATTCCATGCACTCTACAATATATTCATTGACTGGACTAGTAAACTAAAGGACTACAGCAAATAATTGTTTAATCATTTTATATAAAATTAAGCATAGTACTTTTTTGTAAGAGAAAAAAGCAATGCATATATCAAAATAACACTAAAAATTAGTTCATAAATAACAGATCACTGTTATTAAATTATTATTGTTATTTATTAGATATGAAATTTTAATAAAGCATGAAGTAACAGCTATTGCTAATTCGTGCTTATCGACTAAAAAGTAGGAATGGCGAAATTCGAAAATTTTGGCACCCGAGTACCCGACTCAACTACCCGGATAATATCCGTTACCCGTTAAATACTCGATACCACATACCCGTTAATTATCCTTATCCGGTACCTGTCACGACTTGTATCATTTGCGCAATAAAACTCGACATGTACGCCTGCGCGACGCACGAGTATGCTAATAACGGATAGATTTAGGGTCTTCGGGTAATATACAGGTATCGGATAGATTTCGGTATTGGGTAATTAACGGGAAACGGATAGAAATCGGGTAATCAGGTAATAAATTTTCTACCCGGGTACATAATTATCGGGTCGGTTCCGGGTACCCGTCGTCGTACCTACTAAACAGTCACTACCCGATTTTTAGCTTGATTCCAATACCTGTCTTCCATGTATGTGACGGGAGGAGAGAAATTATTAAAGAAGATATTTGTCGACTAGTGGATTGTTAAGGGAATTGAATAAATTAATTGAGACTGCATTTCTTGATTATTCAATTCCCGTAAGAAATTATTGTTGATTCAAATTTTATGCGGCTATTCTTTGTGACAAAAACACAACTGTATAACAGAGATTTATTTACATATTACGAGACTCCTATAGGTACTTAAATATGCTTGTAAAATATTTTTTGTATAGTTTCAGTATTTTATTGATACCAACTTTTTTGTTTTAATAAAGAATATAAATATTTTAGCTGAAATATACCCTTGAAGGGTCGTAGTATGACAGATGAAGCAGATAGATATGATATTTGTGCTAAAGGAAAGATGGAAAGGAAAAAAGGCAACTGAATTTGGAATTGCGTTCAAATCGAGTAGAAGACGATAATACGCGTGCTGCGTCGTTCTCTGCGATCGAATTCACGTCGCGAACTTTCAATCTGTTTCCGCTCAAATTCATTTCAACTCCTCACTCCTAGTATTATTTATAAGAAAAGAAATGGTCATCGATTTTTTATTAACGATCACAATGAATGCTTTCGAAAATTAGCTTTACTTTATTTGAAAAGCTGATGCTATTTATTTAAAATTGTTGCGAAATTGCTTCTTTAACCAAGGAAGGTGCATAATGTTGCTGTTCATAGTAAAATAAAATTGGTATGCTCAGGTCTAAAAGAAGGCTAAAAAGTCAATCGTTTAAATGAAAACTAGACGAAGGCAATATATACACAAAAAGGAGTATAAAATATTATTTTAAAAAAACATTTTGTATTATATATCTAAAATACTGCCAGGACTTTTCATTCTATCGGTTTCATCGGGTAATTTAGAATGTGTTATAAGTATATGAGAGGGATGGACAAGTGGGGAAAATTTTTTATTTTATTATTTAAGAAATGGTAGTATTTATGTATGTTATTCTTCGAATTACTTTTTACTATGTATTGTTACAAGTGGTTACTTACAAACTTGCATGCTTGTTCCGAAAAATGATATCATTGTTCATTTTTCCAATTTCGAATACTATTCTTTTAATCAGGGATTATTTCTGGCACATTACAGACGTTATTTCTTATTCAATATTTAGATTTCAATTATAAAAAGGCGAAGAATACAAGCAATTTGCAAAAATAAACAGATACCTTGGGTAGTGAAGAAGTTATCCATTAAATTTAAAGTGTTTTAAAATAAAACTATTTCTTAAACTTTTAGATTCTATTCTAAATAAGCTTTTTTATGATTTTAGTTTTTTATCGAGAGCGTTTTAATTTTTTAAATTTTATATATCATTTTTTTAAATATATCTATACCAGAAATAAATAAATTATAAAAATATAATATAAATAACATTAATATCATCATCTAAATTAAGTTCTAGCCACTGTTTTTTTAGTTCAAAGTTCTCTCTGTTAGTTCATATGGATTAATAATGTAATTCTTGCTTGTATTTATTGTAGTACACTTCAAATATTTTCCAATGCGAGTGTAAGAGATAAATATCTCTCTTCTGAAAATGTGTGTAATTTAACGATGAATAATGCGCATTGAAAAAGTAAAACCGGAGTTTTATGTATCTCATGAACGGACAATAAATCAGCAACCTACATTGAACATCACACATTACACTCCATTTTCCCACTCGTTATTCTTATCACAACAACTGTGCTTTGGTCGAGAACGATCCAATAACTTCACTATAAAATATTCACATTTAAAGAAGGAAGTACATGGTGCAGCAGCTGAAGCAGTTGCCGAGATTGCACAAGATTGCACGGCCCCAGCAGCCGCGGCATCTGGGACTTCTTGGAGAACAAATAGCACCCTCAACAATGCCGTATGTGACCCATTTCGCAGAATTGCTGCTCGAAGACGTGTGCAGCAAGAAGAATCCGGCTGCATTCGTCATAGCAGACATGGAAACATATCTGCCCTAATGTTATTGTTGGTCGCAGGTGGCGACGGCGACGACAACGACGACTGGCGACGTCCCGATGACGGTCGATGATGGCCGATGTCGTGGAAAGGCTGGCTAGGTCGCCGGGTCAATGAAACTATCAATTCGCTTCGTTTACTGCGTTTTTGGTTTCTTGTTCTCGTGTTCTTCTTCGTTTTATTGTTCGGCTGGGATCTAGAAGGTGTTGTTGTTTTCCAGACGACCGTAACGGTAAAAATAAGTTGGGTTTAGTTGCGTTTTCTGTGCTGGTCAACGCTAACTTTCATGTAATTGAATTGGAAAATGTCCTCGGCATTGGTTAATTTCTATTTCTTGTTCAGATCATGCTGAAACAAAGAAAATTTAAGTTTTCGAGGAGGGAAAATTAGCCAGCTTGTTCTTGCTCTAGTTTCCGCTTCCGTTCTTTTGTGTTGCCGCCCCTAATCAGACGTTATTATATCAGTTGGAGACCTTACTGCATTACAGACAGAGAATCAAATTTGTGCTCAAGTAATTAACTCTGTTCTGCTTCTTGATTTCACATTTCATTTATGTAACAAGAAATACTTGTAACTTCTCTAAATTTCATTTTCGTACCAGCAATTTATAAAATTCATAACGTCTTTTTCATTTTCTGTTTGATGTAAATATTTCATGAATGTCATAAGGGCACAACTGTTTTATTAATCAAGTAAAGTGGATTATCATTTGTGTTGTGAGGAGAATTGTCATATACATTGAACATAAAATTAATTTGATTGCGAAGTGTTAAATTTTTAAAAGTTTTTGCCACGCGAAGTAGACATTAACGTTATAAATAATAAAGGCGGCTGGAACACTGGCGCCTCCACCATCGATCCAGTCGGAATTGACTTCATTGGATTATGTCTTCTACTGCTAGCAAAAAATAACAATATAACAAAATACATATCATAAAGTTTAACAATAGTTGCAAATCCAGATGCCGAACGTATAGGTACTACAAGGATGCCGTGAGCGTGAGACCGAGAAGTTATTTTAATATTAATTATCTATAAATATTTATCAGTTTAATACATCAAAAATAAAAATATGTACAATATTTACTGCATATTAGACATTAGTATCTTTCAACAGATCTCGACTACTTGAAGTTTCTTCTATATAACCTCATAGTCTGGGACTACAGAGGAAATCTTTTGTATATTTTTGTAAAGAGTAATATCTAACCATGAATGATTAATTACGTGAGATGACATTATGGATAATTTGGATTTAATGTAAAGGAATATGATACTAGCATAGATGGTAGGATAACAATGTTTACAACAAAACAAAAAGGTATGTAACTTTTGAATGATTTAGTTCTAATTTATTTATAATGAGCTTTCAGCACACCATCAACACTTTAATAAGGTTTTTGCTCGTATGGCACATAATAATTTCATATTTGGCGTATCGAGTTGAGTTTTTGTTGGTCGCTTTTTCTGTTGTAATTCATACATCCCTCTGATTAGTATTCATGATATGTAGATTATGCAGAACGTGTGTATCAACCTGTATACAAATTATATCTCATCGCGCCATAATTCAAGCTTTTTTATGCCATCGAACTTCATCGCAAAATTAATTACTCAATATTTCACACATTGTTATGTTAATTGGCGTATACAAATACATTTTTACTGGTTTTTAAAATCAATTTCAGCGACACAAGCGCATTAATCAACGTAGACATGCAGTTTTTCAATGAAACAAATATATCATCAAGGGGATATTTTTAACTTCCCCAATATGGGAATCGTGACTTTGTTATTTACAGATTTTGCGATTAAATCAAACCACGTTTTGCCTTTTTTTAAATTCAGAATCAGAATTATAAACAAGTTGAATTTAATACCTAGTTAATACTTGATTAGAATATAAATAATTTAATAAATTTGTAAAATTTTCTGGATTATATGCATTTATCACAACAGGTTATTTATTACTATTTTATCACTATTATTTTCATTTTCACAATAGATAGACGAGTGCATTTCTACGACCATTATTAAATCTTTTAATGTAGGTATGTACCTACTTATTCGAGTCAAAATTTCAACTGAATCAAGTTTACTAATCTTAGGTGATGATCAAAGAGGGAATGGATTTTAAAGTAACAAAATAATTTATTAGTTCAGTAAATCAGTACTAATATTAATATTTCTAAATGTAGTTTCGATTTTATATAAAAATTAGTTTGGTTATGTGATCACTTCATCCACTATAGCCTATAGTGAACAGTCAAAATTTAACACATGAGGTTTTGTAGAGTGAACACGGTCAATTTCAATTATGTGAACAATTCAATAGTGCATAGTACAAAGTACAGATCTAGTTAATACATAAACTGGGACTTCCCCTAAATAATTATGAAATTTTAAAAATTGATTAGCTTTAATGCCAGTTGCACAGTTACCACTTAAGTAAAAGTTTAGTTAATCCTTAAACTGTCACTTAAACGAAATACTTAAGCCGTACGTGTTGTACAGTTCTCAATAAGAAAATACTTACCTAAGCGAAAAAAGATCAATGTTGGTATATATGAATAACTGTTTATAACTAATTTGACATAAAAACAAACAAAATATGACCAACTGTCATAATTCAAATGAATTTTAAAACAGTGTTTTGTGTAATTATTGAATATAAATCTTAAACGTGGACAATTCAGAAAGAAATAAAATAAAAAGGGCTCGAATTTCATAAAGGATAAAGTATGACGTACCATTTTTACTAAATGTTGTAAGAAAATCTAAACATATTGTAGAGTGAAAAAAATCGAACACGTTATTATGGAAGCACAAAACTACTATTTGTAAAACAGTGCACCATAAATTCAATCACTGAATTCAATAGTGAAATCCATATTGGTAGGTACTAAGAGCAGTAGGACATAATGTTTAAGAAAAAAGTTCGAAAATATAAATAAAACCTGCAAGAGACAATACAAATTGATTTATTATAATATATGTACTTAATTGGATTACAATAAATTAGAAAAGTAAACATTTGTCCTGCAATTTTCTATTTTTAAGCCTATGCGAAAGTGATAGTTTTGATCTTGATTATTTACTTGTATTGCGAAAATGTAGAGGTATGGCAGATATGGCATTACTAAAATGCTTGAATGCTAAGATAATCTGAATGTATTATAAACATGAATATGCTTCGAATAATATTAAATAAATAGGTATTTTTTTTTTTTAATTTCGATTAAAATGAACAATTCGATTTTATGCATTGTCCTGGTTTTTATTAGTTCATATAACCGAGCTCCTACTGTTAAAATGAAAAATGAAAAAGCAAGAAATAAATTGTTAATAGTTTGTTTTTCAGTTTTTGTGATTAAAGATCATACTCATACTATACCAACGGAGTTCCTGGATTCTTGAAGCAACAATAATTATTCCTAAACCTATTCCAACTAAATTATAGTTTTCGAAAATATGAAATAGACTTACTAAAATAGTTGCAGGTTGTAAATAATTTCATCGTAGGTACATAAGATTATTAGTGTTTATAGCGAAGATTATTTATTTTTCAAAATTATCCGACGTTCAAGTAGTTACACTTCAAAAGTCTATTATTAATTAAGAATTAGGTAAATAAATATCTATAATACAGACAGACAAGAGTCATTAAATTATGTGCGAAAAAATTTTCATTAAACCACAAATCGTAGTAAGATATGTACCTACTTAAAATTCTTCAAATACTTTCTTACCATTTCTGCATTTTTCTCTTCAAAATTCGCAAAATAAAATAAACTTCTCTCACCTGCCCGCCAACGCACAAATAGAATTTTCAATTTAAACATCGGCATCAGCAGTGTAAATTTTTCGTGTTCGTTGTGCTGTAACATTCCTAGGATGCTTCCTCCCTCAGGTGGGGTGCGTTGTGAAGTGTCCTCGAAATGCCTGACGCGAGCGGCCGATGTGCGCACCAGACGCCTCGGTTGCCCGCAGTGACGTCACTAAAAGGAAATAATGTACAAGTTGATATAATTCTAGCAGTAAAAGCTTCAGGATCCCGAAAGATCATGTTTATCATAAAAGGTGTTCCCGTAGTTAAATTTAAACAATAAAAATAATTACCAAAATGGAAGAGTTAACCGTTCAACCATAAGCGTAACTAAGGATGGGGGGGGGGTTGCAGGGTACGCTCACTCCCTTGTTAAGATTTTCAAAAATTTATCGGTATTGATAAGTTTTGTACTGATTTTCGTTTCCCCCTCTGGAAGAAAACATTGCCAACTCTAATAAAATCGAAGTGATGGACCAAATTTAATAAGTGTTATATTTATGCTACGTCTGTGACCTCACAATTTATTTTTGCACATCCCTTGAAAAAATTAAATTGCAAATCATTTGAAAAAAAAATTCCTGCGACGCATTTTCTTTTCCATGCACGCTATAGAATTGCGCGCGAATTCTGCTTTCTGCCGTGGGTAGAGGATAACCTTAAGTTAACATTATAGCAAGTGCAAACACGCTATTTGAACTACAACAAATTTTTATATATTGTCTTATCCTAATAGACCGGGAGCTCATGACAGGTGATGGTCTCCGATTTCATACAGCATGCATTTTGGAGGATAGCATATTGACCCTATGACAAAATAGAAAAACGGATATTAAACCCTTGCACACTTTCCGGTCATATGGAAAATTGCATTTCCACTTGTACAAAACTTTTCCGAAATTTTCCATGCTTGGGCCAACGAGGACTGCATGCCAATTTGTTTATACGTGTTTTATGACGCAAATATTAATTTTTTCATCGCCATGCTGTATGGAAACACGGAAAATCATATTTTTTATTACAAGACCACGTGACCGTTTGAGCTTTTTGGGAACCTGCGAATTGCATGCCTATAATTTTTAAAACTTTAAATGTGTTTAAGTTTCTTTTGATAAAAGGACATGCATTATTAAATCAGAGAAAAAAACAAAAAATTTTGTGCAAGTGGAAAAATGCAATTTTCCATATGACCGGAAAGCGTGCAAAGGTTTAATACTCGTTTATCTTTGTTGTCATAGGGTCAATATTCTATCCTTCAAAAGGCATATGCTGTATGAAATTGGAGACCATTACCTGTTATGAGCTCCCGGTCTATAAGTTTTATTTTAATTTTTTTTTTGTTTACGGGTTACACAATTCGAAATTTCACTTTAAAATTAGCAACAGATATCCTTTGGAAATCATTTTCATCGCGCACCGTGCCATACCGGTGTGACATAAGCATAAGCAGTATGTTCTTTGTACTTAAAACTTAAATGATATACCTATAAAAATGATGATTATAGAATATAGAAAATTATTTTCGTGGTACCCCTTTGATGATTTCATCCAGCACACCTCCTGGTTGCCTGCATTGTAGCGTGCCCGTGGCCTCGCGATAAAATTTATTACGAGAGCGACGCGCAGTGTGCGTCACGCGTTAGGTTTGTCGTCAAACAAATCAGCAACACGCAACTGAGTGTTAACGAATAATAAAAATGCCACTGCGATAAACTAGTGTCGATGTGGAATTAAACGGCGTGTACACCTAATTTATGAGAGCTACAGGAGTTTACAGAATGTAATTAGCTAACAGGACTAGCAAAAAGTGCCAGAAATTTATAAACTGCGATGTTTTGTTGCAAAGAAGTATCAAAATCAGGAATTGGAGCCGAAACGCTATATAGAAACAAAGACCGAAACAAACCACATATTATTTTGATATTAGGAACCCAAAAACAAATCTGAACCGTAAAACAATAGGATAAACTTAAACCGGACCCAAACCGAGGATTGTGAATTTGTTGATTTAGTCATTTAGTGCAACATCTTAAGTTTTTTTGTGGTGGCGAGTAACTTTTTCCAATACATTTTTCCCAATCTGTATTGTCCTTCTAATGATAATTTTCCAATAATGCATTTTGCCAATGGGATATTTTTTCCAATAGAATTATTATTTAATGTCGGTTAATTTCAGTTACATTAGGTTAAATTGAAATAAATGAATATTGGAAAATAAGAATCACTGGAAATATTGATTTGGGAAATGTGTCGTTTTGGAAAATAACTATTTTTTTATTATTTTAATCCAAAACTGGAACTGTAGAACAAATAAAGATTTTTAAGATTAACCGCTCTAATTCTAATCAAGGTCAATCTTAATCAGAGTATGGTTGTTCATTTAGTTCAGTTAAACCTTAGACAAATATCAACCAAAACTGAGTACTTATGTCGGAATCGAGGAAGGTAGTGGGTTGTTTAAGTAATAGTTATTGTGCAGTGATTAATGTGGAATACATTATTTGAAAGACATTTTCGAAAATCATTACCACCGCCGAGATTTGAACTCTGGACCTTTACCTTGCCGGGATAACGCTCTAACCTCTAACCAACTGAGCTACACTGGTCCTGCTCAAATTTCAGCAGTAATCATGATTAACGAGTGTCATCACTGAATTGATTTCAACAATGGAAATCATTATTTGTGCGTCACGTTTGGATGATGTGGGGTCTACAACCACTTCATTTAGACATCATGTGACATTGTCAGGTGAATCGAGGTTTTGAATCCCAATTTGTAAATTAAATCACGTCCTATCGGATGTATTTATATAAGTAATCGTTATTGTGCAGTGATTAATGTGGAATACATTATTTGAAAGACATTTTCGAAAATCATGACCACCGCCGAGTTTTGAATTCGAGACCTTTACCTTTTCGGGATAACGCTTGTTCTTTAAGTTCAGTTAAACATAAGACAATTATTATTTACCAAAACTGAGTATACTGGGTTGTTAATTTAGTTCAGTTAAACCTAAGAAAATTTAGTGAAAAGCAATTATTTTGTTTTGCAGCAACTGGCGCCGACAGCCATATTGATCTATTTTTGTCGATTGCCGGTAGCCGAGGCACGGCCTTTATTTTTAATTAGAATCTTCACAACTAGAATGTACAAAGCAATAAAGATTTATATTTCAAATTTAAAACTCAAGACTACGTTCAAGGTGTCTGAAATTTCAAGCATAAGTACATATCTTGGAAACTATTGAATTTAGAGAGATACTCGAGTATTAGAAGAACAAAGGTTCTCTTGACAAAAAGTGTTTCTAGTTAGTTGTTTTATTAATGATTTTGAAAACAGTAGAAATGAAATATTTCCTCACAGTGAGGAAAAATATCGTACTTCACATGTGGGAGAAGTAAAATGCTGCTCTAACTCGTATTCTGATTGGCCACTCGCTTTGCTCGTGACCAATCAGACACTCATGACAGAGGCATTTTACTTCTCCCACTAGTAAAGTAATATACTTTTTTTTTAAAAGTTTGTACGAGTAAATGAATATAAATATATTATTATTATTTAATAAATAAACATGTACATATAGTGACATAGCTATTTTAATGCCTACTTAATACAAATTTATTCAGACATTTTGAACGTAGTCTTAATAATTTTAGTCGCTTCTCTCAAATCTGGTACTTGAAATTTTTTTGATGGCAAGATAAACCTGAACAACAATAATTAGTCTACATCTCAAATTAATTTGCAGTTGGTATTAGTGCCAGCTGATACTCGATCTCATGATGTATTTGATTTCGGGATTGCTTGATTGGAATTGAGCCATTGTTCCTAATATGGTACAGAATATACCTTGAAGCTATAAATTATGTGACATTGGAAGCACTTAACATAATTGTATTAATTGGTTACTAATTATAGTCAGCGATGTTTGAATTCCACTATAAGCATGAATGCTTGAATGGAAGCTATTATATTGAATGCATGTTGTCTAAGTATAAATATAAAATCAAGCAGTTGGTACTCGTACCTATCTACGACACAAAATTAAAGCTTTTGAATAATAATTTTAAAAATAATTTATTTCTTAATCTATATACGAGTACAACAACACGTGTGTGTATGCATTTTTAACTTTGAGAACCTACACCTTTATTGATAAAACATTAAAAATATAACAATTTACCCTGTTTTCAGTATTTTTCATAAAATAATTTGAAGTAGGTATATATTAGAATGACATATAGAACTTTATGTACTGATCACGGAACAAAAAGAATTATTTCAAAATTCGAAAATTAATTCTTGAATTTTGTGATAGAAACAGTTTTGGGCCACTGTTTGAATGGATAGTTTTAATTCTAAATATTAGCCGGCCACGATGGCCGCGCGGTCTAACGTGACTAGACTCACTGTGGACCGAGCGGGCAGCGAGGTTGTGGGTTCAAATCCCACTGAAGAGCATGGGCGTTGTGATTGTCTAAACATTGATTTATATAATTTGTATAATCTCATTTCACAAATGTTACTGGCTGATAGGCAAAGTACCTAAAGCCATAGGGGTTTCCCCTTTAAAAAAAAAAAAAAAAATTCTAAATATTACGTTGTAACTAATTACCTAATAGCTATATTTGCATAATACGATAATTGAATTTATTTAGTTTCAAGTTTCAAGTAACCGGTCACATAACTTCTGTCTTTTTTCAAAATAAATAGTATTCCGTGGTACTAAAAACTTCTTATTTATAGGAGTTTCAAAAAAATCGTTTTGTTCCAGAATCAATACATTAAATTAATACTACATGCCTTTACAATATGTACCTCAAATTATGGTACACCCTGTATATTTAAATAATAATTAGAATGTGAACATCTTTAAAGATAATTGCTCGGATTATCGTAAAAAAATATTAATCGCCTTCAAAGTTTCATACAAGCACAATATTTGAAATTCTTCTTCCCCGGCCTATATAATAATGGTAGTATAAATTGTAATCGTAATTTTTTGACAG
This sequence comes from Agonum fuliginosum, assembly GCA_947534325.1. Classification (NCBI taxonomy): domain Eukaryota; kingdom Metazoa; phylum Arthropoda; class Insecta; order Coleoptera; family Carabidae; genus Agonum; species Agonum fuliginosum. Next base: position 22,323,402 of record OX384041.1, read on the forward strand.
TTCGAGATTTTAATAAATCTTCACGTTTCAGACGGTCTGCCTGTATCTGTATCTGTGTCTGTCTGTCGGGCTGTCTGTCCGGAAGCATAATAACTTGAGACCGCGTACGAATTTTCGACTGAAATTTAGGCTTTTTACAAAAAGTTCGTTAATGAGCCTTATACAATCAGTGGTACCAACTTTATGAATTAATTTTTTTATTTAGTACTTTAAGATGAAAATATTGTAAACATTTGCGCTTTCACTAGAAATAATTTATTTTATTTACATTTTGTCTATAACTTTATAATAAATAATGCAATTAAAAACTCGAATTTCAAACGTCACTAAATGACTGCTGTCACTTTGCTATTGACAGCTGTCACTTTGACATTGACAACTATCACTTTGACATTGACAGTTGTCACTTTGACACCGCCTACGTTATTTCAAAATTTATTCAAATTTTACTGAATGAAGCATAAAATGAAAGAATGTTATTAAAACTTATAGTCGGGAAAGTACTGTGTTGGACATAGCAGATTATTTTATATTCAAATATTCTAATTTCAAATGTCGGCAGTCTTTACATTATTTTCTTCTTAATAAAAACTAATAATTTGTAGCAGTACTTATTTAAATTAACCCTTGAATACGAAAACTTAAATTATTACAATTGTTTCCATCCAGTGTCCTATTATTTTTAATTATGAGTCATAATTCTAAAAATAATGCTTCTACTGTTTCACTTAAAATGGTGCGACACAAATGTAAGTACTCTTCTCGTAAGTGAAGTGCTAATAACAATCTCATGTTTTTTTGTATGAAGTTTTTGCGTGGGGTGTTAAGGGACTTTTAGGATCGGGATTCTATATCATGTCGCACCCCATTTCATAACAATAAAAGGTCATATTTTTAATCGAGTGGCTAGTGGCGCCGCCGGCGGCGACATGAACTACTACGGAGAGGGTGATTTTACAGCTCGTAAAAGTAAATGCCTTTTTGATAACAGACGGGGAACATTGTTCGAAAAATGCAGATAGCTGGGATAAAGCACGTCATCGATTGTTTTATATGAAGTGTTACTCGACATACGTTTACCTTTTTCCTAATTTTACTACCTCAATAACTCGAAAGATTGTAAGTGTCATAAAAGCAAACAGTTCAAGGATCAGATTATTTAATATTACTTATTATTTCTTTCTATCATTAAATTACTGATATTAAAAACTGTTCTTTTTTATAAATTTATAATTTTTTTTTCTATTCTCATTCTTTAATTTACTTCATGTATTGTCTGTTATGAATGACATTCAATACAAATATTATCAATCCGATACAGATTTTTAATGAAAGCATGGAAATTAAGAAAAATAAGGCTTGCCCTGATTTAAATCACGATTTAAATCATGATTTAAATCAAGTAATTTTTTAATAAAAATAATTGTTTTATTTAAATAAAAAAAGTGAAAAATACTAACGCCTAAGGAATAGTTAGTATACCCATGTACGCTGTAAAGAAGGATTTTTATTTATAATTTGGAATATTATTTTTAAAGTCACTGACCGAGGAAAATAACCACTCAAATAATAAAATATAAATTATTATTTATTAAAATTAAAATACATAAGGGAAATGACGTGATTTTATGTAGATATGTATGTTTTGATATTAATACATTTTCCTTTCATTTTCTTATAGTACTCGTACTTAACAAGATCATGTTTTGTAATAAATATATAAACGTGGAGTCACGATTACTGTATCAAAGACAATTTCTGCAGAGTAATTGATTTTGAAATAAATCTCCGCCACAAATCCACAAATAACCCAGTTGGACATCTGAACCATGTTTATTAAATCTCCATTTCTATCTAAATACACAACTTCCTCTCGTCTAATCACACAAACAAGTGAACACAAATCCCAATCATGGTATAACCGTCAAACCGATTACCGGTTCGAGTTCGGGTTCGGTCGTTCAGGTCAGCGCTCAGTAGCGTTAAAACAGCGTTCGTCGGAGGGTTTTTCAGGCGCTCGGTAGTGACGTCACTGACGGCGCTAGCGTCGATATTCACGTCACGTTGGCGTCCCTCCCCCGCGCCTCCTCGGCTCTGTCGCCGACCGACATCACACGGGATTAAAGCAGCGTCTTCAAAAGCGTCGTGCTAAATTCGTAGACGTACAACGTAGACGCCCTCTTGGATGTTGGATATAGCAAGTTTTGAGCTCTGGATATTGGTGTTGGTGTTGTCATATATGTTAGCAGTTTGTTGTCAGTGACGTAGTGGAGAAATTTATATTAGTGTTTCAAAAACTTTGACGTTGGCACGCTGGAAGCCGGGAGTAATGTTATTGTGAAGCAAAAGTTTATGGAACTAACTCCCATATTAGGAGTATGAACTTGGAGTTCCGTGATTCAAGTCTCCCGGTCGGCAGTGTGTGATTGCCGTTAAATTGTAAAATCATCTTGCACTTAACCACTGACCACTTGATGGTCTCAAATGTAGTCCTGGTTGCAGAAGAATCTCCGATGCCTGGCCAGATTTAGATTCTGACTGCAGCAAGACGAATCGGTCTAGAAGTGGTTGGATTCGACTGTAATAACATCTTCCATTTTATTATTATTGAGAGTAGGTAAAACTTGTTGAATACTATCACAATAAAATATAATCCAACGTTACCTAATTAAACAGGGTCTTAGAATTTTTTTCTCTTTAAATTGATATATGTCACATGAGGGTACGATGTGATGTTATAAATGTTTGCAAGTAGATTATAAACAAGTAGATTATAAATGAACGGATGGTTGTGTAACAAGAACGGTTAACGTCAACATGGAAACGATAAACAAATTTGAAATGAATTTCAGCACACCAATAATTTTCGTCGCACATCATATCATGATGTGAGCTTATTTCGTCCTATTATTGTTTTAGTTGTCACGAAAACGTTCAAATGTCAATTAACATTTTCGAAATACCTATTTCAAACGACAAAATTAATAAACTCTATTCCTGGTTTCGTTTATCTGTATGTCAAATGTTAAAAGTACCTTTTCAATGTCATTTTAGGATTTCAAAATTTTTCGGGAAATTGATACGAGACCAGATCGATTTCATGGCATCACTATTTCTGTTTATTTGGTCTCAACTTCGATCAAAATAAATAAACAGCTGTGTATCAAATCGAAGTATGCTATAAAAACAGAAAAACTATTTCCTCTTTCCAACGATGAAATCTAATCCTCTACTACAAACTTCCGATATGAGTAAACCTGAACCATAACACTCGCATCCCACGCTCATATCGATCCACTATCCTTATAAGTAGCGATTAGTCCGGGCAAATTCTCCCGAACTACAATCATAAAATCGTGGGCGGCTGGGGATGGCGGCGGTGGTGGCGGTGACATATCGGCCACGGCAAGCTGATTGCGGCCAGGAGGTGGCAGTAAGCCTAGAGTAGGGGAGACGTGGGAGGAAAATCTAAGTTAATTAATCCAGAAGAAGTAAGGCAGGAAAAAACGAAAGAGGCATAGAGGAAAGATTTTGTTGGTAGTTTTTGTTTATTTAGAAGTTATAACAGTAAAACTAAAGAAAATGAGAGTAATATCCTAATTTTAAAAAAAACTATTTTATAAATACTGAATATACAGGTGTCTCTGAAATAAGTGTAAATAACAACTTCCTGAGCCCAAAATAAGACGATTAAACTAAGCTTACCTATATAACTGAAATTTTACCGTTAAGCCGGTATTCACCTTCAAAGCTTTTGTTCAAAAATTAATTTTATGATAACTAAAGAATGCTTTGATCGATTTAGATGAAATTGTGCATAACACTTTTTTAGGGTTTAAAGGCTCTTCAACAGCTGGGTTATTTTAGCCCCTGATACATTGATTTTACATTATAAGAATAAGTTGATTGATTTACTGATTACATGCCATTAAATATTTGAAAAGAGTGCAATATGTTTATAAAACGGTGGGCTTCGTTGGAGAGGGCTTCGGAGATATTTGTTGGTATGCCATAATTGATCTCGCGTTGTTGAATTTTGGACAGTTCTCTATTATGTGTTTTATAGTTAGAGATAATGTACATGGTACAGATGTCGCACTGCTGCTGATTGATCCTTGTAAATAAATGGCTGTGTGTTATCTTTGTGTGTCCGATTCTCAGTCTTGTTATGAATGTTTTTTTTTCTGGTGCCTTTTTCTTTCCAGGGTGTTACTTCGGATTTAATGTATCTCAGTTTGTTGTTGTTTGTAACCATTGGTTTTCCCATACTTTTCTGCACTGTTGTTTGATATGCTATTTTACTTCTTCTTTGCTGATTGGTTTTTTTTATTACTTTACATGACTATAAATCATTGGTACACTTTCGGGTTTCGGATATACATAAGTTTGGTTTAATCGTCTTATTTTGTGCTCAGCAAGTTGTGGTTAAGACATCTGCACTTATTTCGAAACAGCCTGTATACACTAGTGGTAAGTCAGTTACAAGTTGAGGATAACGTTTGAAGACCAAGATATATAAAATGTCCGTAATGCTTATAAATAATTTTTCGCGATCAATACTATTAAATTATATTTTAAAAAGCTGTTCATACAAGGATTCAGTCAGTTTCTTTGCATCCAGATGTTATTGGTTTTTTATTTCTTATTTGTAAACAAAATCGAAAATCTACTGCCTTTGAAACAGAGCTAGTAAACGCTAAAAATATCCGATCGTGCAAAAGGAACATTAAAATTTATATTGCTACATAGTTAAACATCGTCTAATCGTCGCTTTTATAGACACAAATTGCTTATCTACCAATAGGCCTGTTTTATAAGAATGGGATCTTAGTGCTTTAAATAACTGCTTCAGTGTGTCCCAGCAATTGACAATAATATCTCTAGGTCCGAGTGATGGATTCTGCTATAACTCAATAACATGTTCTATTCTGTGATAATTGTGGGAGTTAATCCTATGTGAATGATTAAAAATAAAAACAAAGTATGATAAAATACCTAGTTAGAACAAGGTGACAAACTAAAGTAAATTAATTTATCAAAAATTAGTTTCAGATGTTGATTAAGGAGCATAATTATTTTTAAATGATGAATTATTTTTAAGAAATGTACAAATCTTTAAGAAATATACACCACAAAATATTTTCGTTGTACAAAGTAATTACCTACACCTTAAGCCCTGTTCACGCAACAGTAATAAATACTGTGCGTATTGCTTGTGAAATAGAAGCGCCGCTATTTTGTGGCTTCTATGTAAGTAAAGAAAAAATCAATTTTGAGGCCACAAACGTTCCACACTTTCTTCATTGTGCTTTTGTTGCCTCTGTGTCGCATGTGTGTGTATCTTCTATGTGTCCGCTGTGTATCATGACTCATATGTCATTGCAATCAGTCACAATGCCTAGCAAAATATGTGTCCTTAATCAATTAATATGAATTAAAATGTACCTGTATCAATTTTGCTTGTAAATAATAGAATTTATTCAATCTTCACTACTATACAATTATTAGGTATAATATTGATAAATCAGCAATATACTGCAGTACAAAATCGTCTTCCTGCGCCCATGTCTTCATCCTTGTACAGGGCCGGACTGGCACTGGGATGGGGCTGTCGGCAACAGCAAGAGCAAGGCTAGGAAACGAGGACGGTATCAGATTGGCTGATGGGAACTGCAGACGCGACACGAATTGAGATTAAAATGAATTAGAACAGCGAGAGAACTAGTGATTTCGCAACTTCTGTCTTCGCCGGGTTTCATCTCTTCCATCTAACGCTGTCTTCCTCCCACCTACACTAACCGAATCTATCTCTCTCACTCGGGAATTTTAGAAAGCAATGGGAATTAATTTTATGTTTATAACCTTCACCTTAACACTTTGACTTGTGTGAATTTGAATTGTTATTCGCTTATGAAGTTTTCTAGATGTGTAAATGCATTATAAATTGCAGGATATAACAATGTAAGTGTGAATATTTTATTATATACGCATTGTTGACTTTCACTTTTTCTTTGAATCGCGAAATTAATCATGCATTTAACTTTAGCACATCATAAATTCTGTAGTTTAGCATATAATTAAAGAAAATTCGTGATTAATCAATAGCTTATATAAATCTTTATGGTAATGAATTTTATTATTTATGTTTGTTGTCTTTGTAAGATACATACTTGCCAGTTATGTTTTTTAAAGCCAAATTTGTTAATGAATGTATTCTGTGTTATGAACAGGCATAATAATTTTAAAAAGCAACATTAATTTATTCAAAATTTTAACTGTTTTCAAACAAGTCAGACTTACGAACCAATATTTTTTTCTTTATATTCTGTACCTAGATACCTATATTATTAAACTTACTATATTTAATTTGTAGTAGATAGGTACATTATTTTTGCATTTTCAGAATTTGATACCTAATTATAGGATATGTTTACAAAAAATGGTAACCTGTATACCAGTATACTTATATACAAAAACAAATCTTAAAATTCTTTATAATACAACAAAATGTTTTTCTTATTTGAACAAAGTCTTATAAAGATTCTTTAGGTACCTACTGACTGACTGGCTGATTATCAAATTAATTTGTCTCTGTCAAGATGCCCTTGTCTACCTCCTAAAATATAGCACAAAACGTTCTAACGTAGCGAGTGTTTGTGGCCAGTACAAGAATGGTAAAATTGTATTTCAATTATTATTACATTATATTATACATAAAGGATCTAATTATAAAAATTCCGAAAAATTCATAAATATTTCCAATTTATGCAATCTTTACATGGTTGTATGTCCCAATAAAAATTTATTTTAAATATTTTAAAAAGACACATCTGTAGATCCATTCATTCTCTATTAAATGTTTATAAAATATTACATTGAAGTCAATAATAAACTACTAAACAGTATTTTTCAACTTTAAAATGACATTACATTGCTAGGATCCGGTGTGAGAGATAATAGGAATGGATGTCCGGGATTCCGTGTATGGAAGATGGTAACAGAGAGCGAGGTTGTAAATCTCACTAGCACAAGATTCACCACGTACAACACTTTATTCACACACACACAAATAATACGGATGTAACAATTCAAATAATAATACGGCAATAATACAATGATAATAATGTACTTAAATTCTCGGAATATAAAGCACAAAGGCTTTGGATCAAAAACACAGTTCAAGCACATGGAGCGAAACGGGACAGCGTGCTGAACTCCGCAGCGTGATGTCTAAAACGGAACTGGCTGAACTTTACAAATTCAGTCCTGCTATGCAGACAGGGCACAGCGGTACCAACTGCTACAAAAAGTACAGTTGACAGTTGTAGAGGGCGATTGTCTCGAACATGCTGCCCACCTAGTCGAGAAGCGACTAAATTAAACAATAAATACATAGAAATTAACAAACAATTAACAATAGGGGAAACTTCTGATGGACGTCAGGCCGGCTGGAGGCTGCCCACCGTGGAGCAGCTGGGCTCTGATGACGGCGGCGCGGCGGTGCTCTGGGTGGCTGGCGGTGCGACGTCCGTCTCGATCGGCAGTGGGCTCAGCCGGGAGATCGGCCGGCGGAAATCGGAAGTGGCGGTCTTGACTGAGACCACCCTGACGAGGCCATCAGCGCCGGGGTGCAGCTCCGTGACTCGACCCAGTGCCCATCTACCTGGAGGCAGCTGCGGATGGTGAACCAGCACTAGCTGGCCCACCCTGAAGTTGACCTTTTCCCCGCGCCAGCGAGGACGTTGTTGCAGCTGGTGTAGGTACTGCGTGGACCACTTCTTCCAGAAGTGATGCGTGAGTCGTTGAACGAGCTGCCAGCGAGTCACGAGGTTGCTGGGCTCGTCGTGGAGGCTTGGTTCTGGAATCGTGAGCAGCGGCGAACCCACCAAGAAGTGCGCTGGGGTCAGCGCGGACAGGTCTGCGGTGTCCGACGAGGACGGCGTCAGCGGACGCGAATTCAGGCAGGCCTCTACCTGAGCCAGCAGTGTGGACAGCTCCTCGTAGGTGAGGGTCGTCTCGCCGATGGTTGTGCGGAGGAGACCTTTGACTGACTTCACCCCTGCCTCCCAGAGGCCGCCGAAGTGCGGTGACGACGGTGGGATGAAGCTCCAGCGGGTGCCGGAGTCGGCCAGTGTGGTGGCTGCCTCCTTGTAGAGTAGTGATGCCTGGTGGAACATGGAGCGCAGCTCTGCGCTGGCACCGACAAACGTCGTGCCGTTGTCGGACAGAAGCTCGCTGCACACACCACGTCGTGCAACGAACCGACGGAAGGCCGCCAGGAAGGCCTTGGTCGTGAGGTCGCTCACGACCTCCAGATGAAGCGCCTTGGTGGCAAGGCAGACGAAAAGGGCGATGTAGGCCTTGGTGGACTGCCGCCCCCGACCTGGAGATGGGCGGCACTTGATGGGTCCTGCGTAATCTACCCCTGTACGCAGGAATGGGCGGCTGGGAGTCACACGAGCAGCTGGCAGGTCGCCCATGAGCTGTTGACCCATCAGCGGATGACGGCGCCTGCAGGGGATGCAGGCTCGGAGCAGCTTCTTCGTGAGGGCCCTCCCTCTTAGGATCCAGACGTGCTTCTGGAGTAGTGAGTATGTGAGTGCTAAACCAGCGTGGAGAGCCAGCGCGTGCCAGTGATGGACGTGTAGCTGGCTTAGCAGAGACGACTTTGGAAGAATTGGCGGATGTTTTTCTGACGTTGGAAGTTCGGAATTCTCGAGTCTGCCGCCCACGCACAGCATGCCGTGTGCGTTGAGGAATGGATTGAGACTGGTCTAGGTCATCCTTCACACAGCAGTGCAGAGAGGACGCTGGAGAGGAACCATCCTCGCCGACGGTTCCGGACAGAACCCAGCCGAGTGCCGTGTTCATGGCTACCACCTTGGAGCCGGGGACTGGGTACACTCCTGGACGGAGTAAGGAGCCAAAGACATCGGCTCCGAGCAGCAGACCGACCTTCATGTCCTGGTGATAGCTGGGGTCGGCCAGCTCGAGTGGCAGCAGCAGCTGCGGATCGACAGAACGGACTCTCCGTTGTGGAACGTGAGCCGTCAGACGTGGAAGTACGTAGGCGGATACCTGGTGCCACGCACCAGGTGCTGTTCTGGCTTGGAAGGCGACTTCCACTTGAGAGGAGGCCGTGGCCGAGTGCGAGGCCCCGACGCCGACGACCTTGACCTGGGAGCGCCGCCTGGGTAGTCCAAGACATTGGACGATGTCCTCGGAGATGAAGGACACCTCTGATCCGGTGTCGAGGAGTGCGCGTGTTTGTACGCGCTGTCCATCGGGTGAGCAGATGGTGACCAGGGCCGTGGTCAGGAGGGCCATGGCACGGGATGTGCCTTGTGATGCGGAATGGGTGGCGACCGTGGAGGCGTGGAACACAGCAGCGCTCTCGGAGGGGCTAGTCGTGGCTGTAACAGAGCTCGTTAGGAACGAGTCGTGCAGCAGCGTGTTGTGAGTCTGGCTGCACTTAGAGCACGTCTTGGTGGACCTGCACGCATTGCGCTGGTGACAGCCCAGGCAATTGTAACAGAGCCGTAACCTCTTGACCTCGGACAGGCGATCTTGTGGAGACTTCCCTCGGAAGGATGAGCACGAGAAGTTGGAGTGGGAGTCCCCACAGAACACGCAGGCCGTGTTCTTGATGCTCACCTGGTGCGAGCGGAATGGCGCGGCCTTCGCGTTGAAGACCGTCGTGGATCGGACAGGTGGGCTCAGCGGCGCCGACATTTCTAATGCGCGTATACGCATCTCGAAGAAGGCTTCCAGCTGCTTGAGTGTCGGCTGTTCCATCTTGTAGGCGGGGTTGACTAAGGTTTGAGTCGCATCTATGGAGGAGAGATGCAACTCCCACGCTCGGCGGGACGTGGAGTCTAGGCGACGGAGAAGCATGAACACCACGACGGCGTCCCACTTGTCCACGGGGAGCCCTAGGTGCTTAAGAGATCGCAGCTCTTCTGTTGCTCGATCGATCAGTGCACGCAGGTCGCGTGCGGACTCCTTCGGGACCTGGGGCAGGTCGAACAGCGCCGACAGATGTGCACTCACCAGGAGCCGCTCGTTCCGGTACCTAGTGCAGACGGCGTCCCAGGCGCCCTGGAAGTTCGCTGCGGTGCTGGCGATGGTGCGCACTAGGAGTGCGGCCTCTCCCTTCAGGGCTGACTTGAGGAGCAGCAGCTTCTGGACCTCGGGAACGTCGTCGCGGTCCAGAACGAGGCACTGAAAAGCGTCGTGGAATGTTTCCCACTCAAGATACGAACCTGAGAACTCTGGCAGCGTTATCTTAGGCAGAGGCGGAACGGCAGCCCTTGGCGGCTGCACTGGAGTGGTTACTGGTTCTGACGGGGCTGGTGGAGCTGGCGTTGGGCGGAGGGCCTCCAGGAGGGCGACACTCTCCAAGCACGCCAGTTCTGTGTTGGTGTAGTGATCCTCGGTGTAATACGCCGTGGCCTTGTAGCCCTTCTCCAACCTTAGAATGATGTGGTTGTCCTTGAATGTCTCCCAGTGACTCTGGAGGTGAGCGAGCGCGGTGTCGATCAGCTTGCAGGTCGGTGTAATCGTCTTCTCCGACAACCGTGCTTTGAGTGCCAGCGGTAGCTTCTGGATTTTCTCCATTAGCTCGTCCTGGTGGAGCAAGATATCGGCCATCGTTGAACCTGGTGAGAACTCCCGACACGGAAACGTAACTTCACCGGCGTTGATTTGCGGTTAGACGGAACGTTTGACAAGCGTGGCGAACACAGGAACACAGAACATGGACGGATGACGCTGGATGAATAATTTGACAGGCAGAGCACGTGATGTTGCGGTGAAAAAAGACACGGAAAATCCGGATGATCCGGCTGAGAACTCCCGACACGGAAACGTAACTTCACCGGCGTTGATTTGCGGTTAGACGGAACGTTTGACAAGCGTGGTGAACACAGGAACACAGAACATGGGCGGATGACGCTGGATGAATAATTTGACAGGCAGAGCACGTGATGTTGCGGTGAAAAAAGACACGGAAAATCCGGATGATCCGGCTGCGAAGGACCAAAAAATGTGAGAGATAATAGGAATGGATGTCCGGGATTCCGTGTATGGAAGATGGTAACAGAGAGCGAGGTTGTAAATCTCACTAGCACAAGATTCACCACGTACAACACTTTATTCACACACACACAAATAATACGGATGTAACAATTCAAATAATAATACGGCAATAATACAATGATAATAATGTACTTAAATTCTCGGAATATAAAGCACAAAGGCTTTGGATCAAAAACACAGTTCAAGCACATGGAGCGAAACGGGACAGCGTGCTGAACTACGCAACGTGATGTCTAAAACGGAACTGGCTGAACTTTACAAATTCAGTCCTGCTATGCAGACAGGGCACAGCGTTACCAACTGCTACAAAAAGTACAGTTGACAGTTGTAGAGGGCGATTGTCTCGAACATCCGGTAAAGTACGAGTTTCGGGCTTATTTTAGGCAGTCGTGCATGTATTACTTTACCATTGTAGGTAGCTAATAATTTAAATTTATAATTCTAAAGCTCTAATTGCAGCTTAAAACGCAACATAAATAAGTGTAAAATGGAAAATAATAACAGTGTCTCAGTCTTCAAAAATCAATTTATTTTAATGGATCATAATCATCATCGACTGTCACAGTTGATTCTTGGTAGGTAGTTGCATTGTGATTTCTGAAATTTTCATGGTTGTATGTGTTTCAACATTTATTTTGATAATTAACCCTGAGGAAGGTAGAATTGCTACTGACACGTCGGTAATGATTATGATTATCATCCTTTAAAATAAATTGATTTTTAAAGACTGAGACTCTGATAATTATTTTCCAATTCAACTACCTAAACAGTCAAGAAAAATAAATTCATTTGTAAATAAGTGTGGCAATCACTTTAATTTTAATTGTTATTTTTATTTAGTAATGTTACCTACATTAATAATAATTTTGTCTTCTGTTTCTGCAATAATTTATTCCTTGTTTACAAGGCAAATTCGATAACATTTTATAAAGCTGTTATAAATATTCATAAAAATAATCCTTTTAAATCCTGTTTCATGCAAAAATAATCTCAGTTCCCGAAAAATAAAATTAAACCTTCATATACATTATAGGTACAATATCTTTCTACCCTATCAAATAAAAACTTGCAGTTTTAATCAGCGTTTGTCGAATTTTCATAATTCATTGTCCGTTGGTTTTGGGATCGCAGTACACTGCGGTTTGTGCAAGCCCCAAGGCTCCCAGCTAACGCGGGAGACGTTCTTAATTAAGTCCAAACTTTTTAATCTCCTTAACTCAAACGAAGCAGGATCACGAACGTGCTCCCTCTGTCTTCTATTTGCACTCCTGTTAGCTTAACATGCTGTTTTTCTTTTTTATAATTTGCCACTAGAAATTATTTTGCCGTAATTGTTTTCTTATTTTTGGAATTTGAATTTGGCTGCATAGTAGTTGTTGTGCTCTCGATTATAGAAAAATTTTGATGTATCTGTAAATGAAATTTTATATTATACATAAATAATATAATCTTTCAATTCATTCGAACATCAACCCATCAACGATATTTGCATCAAATGTAACAGTAACAATGACTTTCTTGTACTTGTACCCGCTTCTGCTATTAAGGTCATACCTAATAAAAGACTTTTTCTACTCCTGGTACTAAACTATCATTTAACGAACTGGTTTCCATGGCGCTAAATAACATTTTAAACACACCTCGACAAGCTGTGGCTTTAGCCATTTTTAGTCACGGGTTGAACATAGCAACTGTCATTTTGAGCACGGGGTGAAGTTGGTTCCTATATTTGACATTTTATTTTTGTGAAAAACTGAGTGAAATTAATTATTTCTTTCAATCATTGACAATTTTTTCCCATATAGAAATTAAATACACTTGCCTCAGTAGAATTTTGTAGCTATTTTATAATATCTTTATGATTGAACCTAAAAGTATTATATATAAATGAAATTTTACATATTTATGAATTTATGTTGTTTAATTTGTGGTCGCAGAAAAAATATAGTAGGTATGTGACTCGTTTATAAGCTCTCTAGATACTCGTTTTTAATACACCCGCTGCGCTCGTGACTAAAATGACGTTTATAAATCGTGATACATTACATACTATTATTAACAGCTATGAGCTTAAATTAATACATTTCTTTAAATATAAATTTGAGTAACATCGCAATTTTCAGCCCTGGAACCTTTGAGGTATTCGGTGTGACTTTATTTCTAGAGTATAGTGATTATTATTAAAACTAATATAATTCTGTCATATTGTTATTTTGTAGAAAAAATCGTTTCGTTTAATTAATGAAAACAAAAACATAAAACATAAATTCATTGATAATACCATGATAATATCATGAAAAGTTATCCTTGTTTTGATAAACACTGGCATTAGTATGGTTATGTCGCGCGGCAGTATAATACACAATAATATTTCGGATTAATTCGTTGCAATGTTGAATAGGTGGTGTCATGCGTGTGGCACATAATGTGAAATTGTGTTAAAGATCGCTTAATAACTATGCGCGTAGAACAATTGAATGACTATTAAAATCTGATAGTAATTCCCACGTGTTTATAATCACGAACATAACAGAGCAGAATGAATAAATGCACATTAAAAGGCAATCATGAACAGAGGGAGCGGATAAAATATTTCCCTATGAGGTTAATGCACCGATTCGCTTTTGTTTGTTGCGTTGTGCACATTGCATTCTGACGTGGCGTTTGGCGTCACTATGGAAAATTGCCAAACAAACTTGCAACGAACAGTTGAATGTTGAATACTGAAACTAGCACGATATTTTCCCTTCACAACTTTATTCATTGTTTTTGAATGAATATTTATGTGTTGCTTTGTTGCCAAATTATTGCTTTCATGTTTTCCATTTGCTGGAAAAGTTTGTTTTATGCCAAATTAACTGATATTTTCATATTTTTGCCCCAGTTCTTCTTCTTTTTCTTCACAATAACATAACTGTTTTTTCATTCCCTCTGTTGCTTGCATAAAAAGGGTACTATAGTAATGCTTTTATAAACAATGTACTACAATCAATGGACTCCACACTAAGTACCTGTAAAGGGCGCGCGCGTGAAATGAAAAATGATTACAAGTTTGTTACACTCAAACATTGGTTATATAATTGAAGCAAATAATGATCTCTACACATCCACAATATTTATAATTTGGAAAAGTATAGATTCCTGTAGTTTTGTTCTTTTTTGCCCACAATTGAAACACAGAACACCTACCTGTGGTGCCTTGCCTTGTCTAGAAAATGGTAAAAATGAAACAATACGTAACTAAATTATTAACAATTAACGTGTTTGGGCGCGTAGAGGAACCAGGGATGTAACTAAGGGTGGGTCTGAGTGGGCCAACCTTGCAAAGTGTAGCCCATTTTATTTTTTATTGGTTTCACCCTTGGCGCACCTAAAAAAATCCTAGTTGCATCCCTGAGAGGAACACAAGTAAACCTAGTACTTGTTGATATCAATTAAGGACTAAGTTATCCCTAACCAGAAAATCTTGTTTGAAAGGTACTGAAGATGGCGCAAGTGTTTAACTTCCTGTTGAAGGGTTAACTTAATCATCAAGAATGTATTTATTTCATCAATCTTTCAATTTCCGTAACTTTTATCTTATAATCAATCACCTCATTGACCTTATAAAATGCCTTTCTTTCAAAATAAATTATTTTTAAATAAATCTAACAATACATGGTTGCTGATTACGTTTCTCCATACATGATTAACAAATCTAACAATTCCTGCAGCCATTATTTCGATTAACTAGCGAAAGTTTTAATTTTGGAAAATGTCTTTGGGCGGTATTTACTTTAGTGCATTCGGGGTCAGAGTTCATTTCTGGGTTCACGCATCGACAACACAACATGTCAGACCTGCCATTCACTTTCTGTTCATAATAATTGTCTTGCGCCTCAAGATCGTGACCGTTCAATATGGAAGAATAACGAAAATTATGTTGTTCCGCGTCCCATGTTTGGGCAGTGATTTTGGCCTTGCACTGATTTTAACCATTGTGAAATGTTATTCATTTTTGTTTTTCTCAATTGATAGTTATTGTTGATATTGGTTTTAATTCGCAGTTTGGGTATTTGGATTATACCTTTTGCATGTTTTTTCACAAAACGTAATTACTATCTAAATTCAATTAGTAGATATATTCGTGTTTGGGTGTAGGTACCCTGTTCTGTTCTGTACAATTTATTTTATATGAAAATGGAATTCAGTTACCAAAACAATGACGGAGACAAGTACATGACATCAGTGATAAAAAATCTGCTGTAGCCACCACAATACTTCCCCGACTATAAGTTTTAATAATTTGCTTTCGTAAAGGCTTTAATTTTATGCTTTATTCAGCAAAATTTAAATGAATTTATTTTTTCTCGAACTATTTAAGGCTATTTAAGTTGATACCAACTTCGGCATCATTTGAATAACGTGTGAAAAACAACTGACCATCTTATAAATGTTGTTTTTGGTTCTTATTCTTTACATGTTTACTAAACTTATCTCCACGAGAGTTTTAAATTTACACTAAACTCGGTATAATTTGAATAATTTATAAAGAAAAAAAATTGACGCTCGTTTAACTGTTATTTTTATTTTTCTACTAGAATTATTTTCCCGGGAGCTTTAATTTGATACCACACACGATAATATTTTAATAAAAATATGCAGTTTATAAAGTTGATACAACTGGTTAAATGAAATTAATTAACGAACTTGAAGTCAGTTTTTGGCTTAAGATCTGAAATATAAAATTTCAATCTAAAATTCCAACGCGTTTTTAAGTTATCCAACATCCAGACAGACCGAAAGATTGACAGACCGACAAATACACAGACCGACTTTCAGATTCATCAAAATCTCGAACTGGCAAAAAATCATGATCACAATACTTTACATAGGTCGGGGAAGTAAAACAAAATTAATGCTAATGAACTCATTTCGATTTTTTTGAACTCGAAAAATCGTGAAATTATATGACATTGAAATTGTTATATAGTTGAATCAACTCCGTTTTTTAATTAGCCTCTTGTTTACGATAGTAGTCGTTTATCTAACGTTTCATCACATCTTCTAATTATTTGAAACTAATGTTAATGTTTCGATTTATTCTATTTTCTGTTTAATCCTTCCTTTATTTATGTACATATCTCGGTATATGAATATGTTAATCGTATGTATCTTAGTAAATCATACCATTTACCTATTAAAACAAATTTAATGATCCTTTGTTCCTACTTAAGATACTAATTAAATAAAAAAATTTATTAGAGTTGAGATTAGTTGTAACTGCAACAAAAGACAACTTGAAACTTCCTTTTAATATTTTATATACCTAATCTTAATCTTTAGTCCTGTGCCGTATACGCAGACCTATACATTCTTTCTTATACCTAACTTTCATATTATCTACTTGTACAAGTACATTTATGTTAAATAATATAT
Source organism: Agonum fuliginosum (assembly GCA_947534325.1). Classification (NCBI taxonomy): domain Eukaryota; kingdom Metazoa; phylum Arthropoda; class Insecta; order Coleoptera; family Carabidae; genus Agonum; species Agonum fuliginosum. The sequence continues at coordinate 22,339,917 of OX384041.1, forward strand.
TTACAAGTGTACAAGTTTTGACCGTTAGTAAAGTTTAACCCAGAAAATAAGAAAAAAGCACAATGTGGTTAAAGTAAATATTAGCATGCAAACAATCCAACCATATTATCATACTTTGAAACTCAAATCAATAGTTTTACAAACAGTAAAACAAACAAATAACAAGAACCCAGCCCCACGTATCAAATATTTCCGTCAGAATAAAGAAGAACAAATACGAACATCATGTTTTCAGTCATTACTTCTCCTCGTATCTGTTACAATCTCGACTAGTTTTATTACTCATAGTTTGCAGTTGCATCTTGCATACGTACCGCAAATTTTTATGAATAACAGGTTTTATTATCTCAACAATGTGAGTAGTTTTTTCACGGCGAATTCCAGACACGAAGCACGTGAGGGGGTGGGGTTAGTAGCACGGTGGTGACGTCATCGCAGGCGACGCCGACACGGATCTCATTATTGTAGTTCATCTGTCATGTCGACCTGGGAATGCGTGCTCAAAACTTGGCTTCAAATTTTTTTCATTGCAAAAGTGTGCAGACAGCGAATTTGTTTCGAGACTAGAATAGTAATGTTCATTTTTTTGTGCTACTAGTGTTGGTTTTAACAAATTTCAGAATTTAATAGATACTACTGAAATTATGTTACGTTAATAGAGACACAATTCAATTATGAGTTCAAAAATTCAGTTTATTTTGTAATTCATTCGGTTTTCGGCTAGGAAGTCAGAGGTTCCATTCCAACTTCATGACACCATGACAGTTTGTCTTGGTTTAAATTATGAATTTACTTCATTAGTAGGTACATACGTATCTATCACGAGTACCAATCATGCATTTTATGCCGTGTTCTCATGGGGATTATTTGAAGATTTTTTCATGCTTCTGAATTTTGAGAAAAATAATCCTGATGAGTATTGTCTGTCAAATTGCGGCGCATCTAAATTGAATCTTCAATGAGTCTTGGAAAAGAAAAATTTCGAATTCGTTGATTGCCGTGAACAGAGAATTTATGTTTTTCCAAGATTCAGAAGCATGAAAGAATCTTCACAGAATCTTTGTGTAAACAACTTGAGTGTGGCTGCTTCACATACTGTGAGTAGTGATCGGTACTTGTTTAAATAAACATATTTTGTTTCACAAAGCATAGTCTTCGATAAATCAGACATGAAAGAATGGAATGGCAATCGCGAATTTTTTATTATTCCGTTTGTTTGTTGTTAAATAAATCACAAACTTGTGCGAAGCATGTTTTGGTCATTTAAGTAAACGACACTCTTAAGTTACCCTATAAAATTCATTGTTTTGCTCAAAACTACTTTCCACCTGTAACTATCATGTATTTATGTGGCAAAATAATTAGCCATTTGCCATCTCTTTTATATAGAGAACAATAATTATTGATGTCATCATCGACTGTGCATCTTATATCCACGAACGATTTGCCACTTTAAAGTAAAGGGGACAAATAAGATACTGTGGTAATTTTTTATCATTTAGTTATACTACCTATTAACTTAATTGTAATTAATAAAGATTTATTTTATTTTGAACTTGACATTTTATATAACAAATTAGTAAGGTATGTTATGCTTCTAGTATACCTGCTTATTTTAAACTTAAGATGCTATTTTAATTAATTAATGTCCGTTGTCCGTTATAGAGGCTCGCAGAGTCAGAATTCCTTTTCATTTTAACCTATTTGTAAAATTTAAAAGGAAGGTTAAATCTATTTCTTTCCCACATTTTTCTTTTCTTTTAATTATAATAAATTTTGGTTAATTTTGATCGCTATAATATATTATTTAGAGATTAATTGAAAGAAACACATTAGTTGCTGCTATGATAAAAAATATAAATAAGAGGATTATTTATATGACAAATATATGTATAACATTATTTGTTGGTTACTTATTTATTGCTTTTCGTGTCGTACTAACTGGCTCTCCAAAACTTCCAAATATTGATTCAAATTTTTAAACCGTCACCACTCGCCACACAATTTTGCATTATACCTTTATCTACATACTGCGTATGTTAAACTCCAAATGAATGAGCTTTACAGCTCGAATTAATCGCTCCGACAAATCAAATTCCCTCTCACACACTCAACACATTAGTTGTAAGTCATTGCAATTTAATTTCCAACAAGTGTATTCGCTCAACTCCTTTGTAGAGAACAAGAGTTTGCATAGGATGCCAGGGCCGGATCTACATATTTCTGGATCTAAAGCGGAATTTACAAAATTAAACATTAAAAGAAATGAATTCACTTATTCTTTCAAATCTGTACCAGACTATCAAAGTTTTTTTCATCAATCTAAACCGTCAATGTTTTGATTGTCAAACATACTTAGCGGGTTTGACATTCAAACTTTTAATGATTTAACAGTTTGGTTACAAAAAGACCAAAAAGACCATCTGCCATAGTCGTTACGAAATTTTAAGAAATCAACGCCGTAGATAATTATATTTTTGTTTATAGTCTTATATAATCAAAATTATTAGAGAAGCAACGAATAGTAAATATGCCTAATACTGAATATTATACAGAAGTGTGTGCGGAATATATTGGCCGAATATTCTGCATATTCTTATGTTACCCACTTATACCTAACACACTCATTCACTCCACACGTCAAATATATAAATTCACAAGCATTTAACTAGCAATCAATCTTCGCCAAACATTTCTATCCTGACACATTTATTTTGCCTCGTCCACATTCATTATTCTATTCATGCAAGCTCTTCTATTCTTCCCACTCGGAAACTTTCGCACACGCAACTCGTAACAAACCATCAATCATATCAATCCATTTACTCACCCGGATGTCCACGCAATCGCTCACCAACTATCTCACCCGCATATATTCACTTTGCTAATCTTTCATTCCACATTCGTTCCACAAGTCCGAACCATCGCAACTGACTTATTCTTACTCTATCAACTACATTCTTAACAATTCGACATTCTTTGTACATCAATAACCACTTAAGTGCGCCGCGCAAAACATCTCATTTCAACCGCAGTCACACGCCGTTTATGTTTCTGCAACCACGACCAACATTTATTTCCATACATCAATGCAGGCACAAGTACTCCCATTATATACACTCAAACGAGCATCCCTAGAAACATTTATATTACGAGCAAACGGTCCTAACGTATCTAAAATCTTACACCTTGCAGACAATCTTGATTCGATTTCTCGGTTAATTCTGCCATCCCTAGACAACGACAACCTTCCTAAATATTCATTAGCTTGTTTCAATCTCACACCATTCACTGAAACATTGCAATTAGTCATCAAATCACCTTTCTCAAACACCAACACTTTACATATATGTCGATATTTGAAACAAGATTCATGTCCTTCTTACCAACCTCAATTATTTTATCATTCTTCTTAATATTTAATAAATAAAACATAATTTGATCGTCAATCTTTAGTTTAGAGTTCTTATTATCGTAATAAATCGAGAATGCTACGACGTGTTGTACCTATACAATAAAATAACGAAATTCGTGCTAAATAAACTTAACTTATCAATCAACTATGAACGCTCAAAAGCGCGCGGTATGAAATTACTACGTCTTGACGCGTTCACAGACGATGCACCAATGTCTTGCTACTAGTCAGATTCCAAAACTTAACCTTTTCGGGGGTGTAAAGGAGGTTACAAAATTATGCAATTTAACAGCCTGGATACGTAACATCCGGTCCAACCGTCAGTCAGAATGTTTCCTAAACTAAAATTTCTAGAAGTGATGCATCAAACTTTAGCCAACATTTTACGTAAAATTCTGCTGATATTACTAGTGATGCCGTCAGACGAGACGAAACGAGAAATAGTATAAAATTTGAGACGAGACGAGAATTTTAAGTATTCTCGTCTCGGTCATTTCTCTGCTCTTCAGTTCTCGTCTCAAAGTACTCGATTCTCGTTTCGTCTTAATTTCTTAATTTTGGATTTTTTTTGTACATTTTTGGTAAAATTGCACACAATTTTTTTATTTTGGAAATTAAAATATGTATTAAAAAAAATGCTGCGAATAAATTTAAAAATATATTTTTTTACATTTTCGAAGAGAATAATATCAAAAAAAAAAGTTTCTCGAGACCTATCTCTCGTCTTGTAATTTTGAATTCTCGTCTCATCGCCGAGACGATAAATTGATTGTTTCTCGTAACGTAATTTAGAGACGAGACGAGAATGAGACGACAAATTTCTCGTCTTGGCGGCATCACTAGATATTACCGAAAATAAAATGCCAAAAATTTAGATAAATTGCATTTGTGTTTTAGCAATAAATATAGGTACAGTTTTATGAATATTTTTTCATTCATTTTGTACAACTCATATCAAAATAAAAATTGAATAATGAAACCCTTAAATGGCTATTTAACCCTCTTTATAATAGATCCGGTCCTGCACGGCGCTCATTGCACGACTTGTCCAGGATTTCGCCACACTATTAATCAAGTGCCAGCCGCGGATACACACAAATTCGGTTTAAAGTTGGACCCTCATCACTCGCGAGCGGAACATTTGCGGCTGGATGAATTGTTGATTGCACGAGAACACAAGAGAGGGTGGCAAGGGTTTGCCGCACTCCACCTGCATCCGGAATTCACTCGGATGGGAATATTTTACGTGATGTTCTCTGTTTGCACTCGATCTTATGTTTGAGAAGATTCATCAGCAGACAAATCGTTCTAGATGTATGTATTTGTTGGTTTTCGAGGAAGTTAGTGATTTATTTTACCAGGAATAGGAACTGGTAACCCTATTATGTTTGAAAATCCGGTTTACATACGAGTATATAAAGATTAAGTAGGTATACATTGTTTCTCCGAAAGCTTGGCAGAAACCTTCGTAAACAACGAGAACGAACTATTTTAACATTCAATCAGCATTTCTTTCACGTCATCACGTCTTTTATATCCATGTTTCAATTTTATACAAATTTTAGTTTAGAAGACAGAGGTGCATGTTTTTAGCTGACCGCACCAGTGTTGGCACCTACCATCACAGTTTAGAAGTTAAAACAAAAACAAGTCTTAGTGTCTGTACTGTATACTTACGTGATTTCATCTGCACTCTTCTGGTCTTATTTTTGTTTCTGGTATAGTTAATTTTTTTATGTATAAGTAAGCCTTCAGATTAGATATGGATAAGATGAGACGTGCATATCCAGTCTGGATTTTCCAAATATTAATACATATTTTCATAGGAAACTGTTATTTATTAGAATATGTAAGTATCTATATTTTATATTTTACTCTGAAGCGTTCCTCTAGAATAAATTTTTGCCAGCTGTGTTAATTTTGTATTATTTTTTTATATTTTAGCTAAGCTAGAAGCAACCTATGTGACTACACTCGCCTACTATCTATTTTAGTAATTTTTCGAACCTATTAAACATAATTTACACACATTTTTAAATTTCCTGTCAATGTATATTATAGGAACATTTTGCATTATTGGTGCTTAATGAAGTTATTGTAAGACTAGGTAAAAAACAAAATGTTTATAAATACTAATAGGTACAGTTAATTTTTTATCAATATTTTTGTATATATAGGTACCTACAGTTAGTTGGCCTATCCTCTATCGTAATGCGTCTAAAAAATAAAACGAACATTAGTGAAATAAGGTTACTTAGGAAGGATATATTTAATTAAACTAATATTAAGTTTATTATAAAATATACCTGAATTAGCTTAGACATATAGATACGTGGTTATTTCATGATTTTCTAATATAAGAACAATAGTTTGCGTAATCAAAATTTGAAAAATGTATGTACTCAACAGGTCCCATTTTTCAGTCTATTAATTCAAGGCCCACTAGACAGAAATTGTGTTAATTTTCGTCATTTGTCCGCTCACATTCTCTCATTAAAATTTGGCTAACGTATTTTACAACTGAACAATACGATTTCAATCAATTATCATCACAGTGAAAGCACAGCATACATTTCGAAACCATAAATTTAAAATTCTCAAACACGTTTACCCTATAATCATACATTAGTGTCAAGAAATGGATCACAATCCAACTGTTACTAAATCGATTCTACTGTATTGTTAAAACTAAAATACTGTATTTTTCTAAAGTTACACAAGAGAGAGTAGAGGTAATAGTTTCTTCTTTACTTTAAAATTATGACGAAACTGATTTTATAAAGTCAAATTTCTGAACGAAAATTATGTACTTAGGTACATTAGTCTTTTAAAGGAATTTAAAAATAATTAATAAGTTGAATAGAAATTTTTTAATAATCTGACACCAAGTTCATTTCAACTTTACCATTAGCAAGCAAATAAAGTTTCTTCATTTTCCTTTCGAGGGAAAAAATTGAGTAGGTACCTGCGATAATTTGACGCAAAGTTATGAATTTTTGAAAAAAATTGCAGTTTTTAGACATTGAAAATTTATCGAAATTGTCTACAAATGTATGCCTTAACTTAAATTGAAGTGCTTTTTTCGTTTAATGTTCTCGTGGTCGCTTTAGACTTAAAAATTATAAAAATTCAAGCAGAGTTATGAAAAACTCACAAAATGCTGAGTAAATTTCAAAAGCTTCGGATAAAATCATCGGTAAATGAATTTTTTTTTCATTTTTTCGAAAAATAAATACATTTTATCGCCATATTCACCAACTGGATCGAAAACATTTTTTGGTACACCATACATGTTGTCAAAGTTTGACATTTTTAGTCAAAAACATTGTTTTTACCTCTCGCCTAGAGAGGTATAGGGATCGTGAAAAAATTCGATGTCGAGATTTTTGTCAATTACCACGTTTTAGCACCTTTAGAACCTATTTTGACTATATTCACGATGATGTCTGTGTGTGTGTGTGTGTATGAAAGTCTGTATGTGTGCCTACTATGCTCTTTCGTTCTTATTCATTATCTCAAATTCTATTGAACATAAAATTATAATATTTTGCATTATATATTTGTACATGTTAATGAAGAGCTGATTAGATTTTGGTAAAAATCTGCCAACCGGAAATGGTATTTTCTTGAAGCATTTTAACATTTTTTGCAAAAATTGTATAAAAAATTGCGATTGTTACAATTTAGCATACCTACCACACATGAAAGAAGAAATTACATTGTACAATATTTAGTCTTACTTGCTTCTACATCTTTAACCAATAAAGAAATATAATTTTTTTAAATATATAATTTTACCTACCACGATTTGTGAATCACAAAATAGAAATAAAATTAAAAACAAAAATATAATTGTCAATGTGACAGATAAACAGATGTCTGTGGCAAGGAGGTTTCTCTGTGGTGTAGGACTGTTGTATAGGGCATGTGTAGAGTGTGGTGTAGAATTACTTCAATGTCAAGGCGGGAGGTATTGTGATGGCCACGTCAGATTTTTTAGAGGGGGTGTCTAGGGGTGATTTGGATTAGCCGTCACATTAATTTGCATACCATTGAAGAGGAAACTTCAATCTTGTCAAATTTCAAAGAATCATCGATATCTGTGCAAAATTAGCTGAGATTTGACCGAACAGGCACAAAATGCATTTTTTTTTTTCAAAAATTCATAACTTCGCGCCATTCATCGGATGTAGGTACTCATTTTTTTCCCCGAAAGGAAAGGGAAATGAATGAACTTTATCGCCTTGGTAGTGGATTGAGTCCACGATTTTTTTGCAGCTGGTACAAATTGTCAAAGTTTAACATTTTTTGACATCAAGAACTTTTTTTGTAAGGAGGGTGGCTTGAGGTGAAATAAATTTGGTGTCAGAATAACTTGCATAACCTTAAAGAGGAAACTTCAATCTTGCCAGAACTCGAAGATTCATCCATTTTCGACCAAATTATGGCGGTCTAAAAATTCGGAATTTATAGTGCATTTTCAAGTAGTGCGTTTTTTTTGCTGAGTGTATTATATCGTACTAACTGGCTATTGAGTATAAAAAATTACAAAAGGAAAAATGTAGGTTTTCAATGGTCACTTTTTTCACTTTTAAAATAAACTCGCTATCAAAATTCGATTTTTCTCTTATGATGAAAAATGCTTACTAACTAAAATTTCGCTTTCGAAAAAATGTGTATTGAATAAAACAAGTTGAATTTTCATGTGCGTCAATCGAATGAGAATCTTAATCCAGTGTTTCATAATTTATAAAACTCCTGGCGAGGAAGAGGAACCCATATGCACCAATAACCATATCGTCACCAAAAGCAGAGCGAAGTTTCTGGAAATGTTACCCTGCGAAGAATGCACGCAAGCTCTGCATACAGATTCAGATCTTCACAAAGTTTCCTCCTAAGTAATATTTGGATCTAGAATACCGCTTTATAACGTCAGAACCCTCATTTTAATGTATGTTAATTTCTATCGAAATTCTGACCTGTTTTATTAATGTTAGCTACTTTACGAAGTTGCCTGAAATACTTTAAAAGTTTTTTCAAAGTTGGTGACCCCTCATACCCCCCTCTTTATTCAGGATATTAAATACAGAAAGAGGGCTCATAAAATTTATATTTATGAGATTGAATGTCTTATTTACTAATACTCTTTCCTGATTAATTAATTAAACATAACTGAATAACAATTCTAAGGAAAACGATCAATTGGGTGTACAATTATTGTATTAAATAATGTTGTACCTACTCGTATTTAAGTCAAATACCAAAATAAGCGAGTAGGTACGTTGGATGATGATTTACTTAACCCCATAGTGTATAAACTGTAGGTGAAGTAACGAGAGACTGAAATCTGATGAATTAAGTGGGCAAGATGGCCGCCACAGGTACCCACCTTTTGATTGGTCAATGGTCAGCGCCGGGAAAAATAAGACAAATAATAATAACCTTTGATAAACAATTGAAACAAAAATACAACATTAACAGATTAACAATAGAAAATACAAGATTTGCTCGTGTAAATAGGAAGTGTTAGGTGCCTAATTCTAAGACGGTTTACAAATGATTGAAATTAATCTCCACGGGATGCTGTGTGTGAAAAATGTTTTGACAGTTATTTCGAATTAAAAATACAGAAGTCATGAACCGGGTTTGCGCAATGCTTTTATATGATCGTGATATCACCTATATATAATATTCACCATTCTTAACCCTGGCCTTGTGGTTTTCATAGTGAAACCACTTACAATTTTTTTTTGCATCATAGTTTTCAGAAGTATCCACAAGTAGGCACCATCTATGTGAAAAAAAATTAACTTTGTCATAAAGTACCCAGATAATTAGGATGCGATTTTGTGTTGCAATGTGCATTATTTCTTTTTATTTTTCCGGCAGAACTACTCAGTTCAAAAAAATTAAGTTTTGGTAACCGACAGTATAATTAATTATATGTATTTATCTACAACAATAGAATAATGTATTCATTATATACGTGAAAGTAGTATAATAAACCCCTCCATAAGGACACATTATGAAATAATGAATTCATTATTTCACACTGTTAAATAATGAGTACTTTATTCTCTCGAACTGTCAAACTGCCATCACATCTGTTTTAATATTAGTGTTATATCAAGTTATCATTTTATGACGTAAGCAGAAACAGTAAAAATAATAAAAATTTGTAAAACGCTGTATATGACTAGCCTATAATAATTCTAAATTGCTCGGATAAATTGTCATCACACCAAAGTTTGAGGTTAGGTTAATATCAATACAAATTTGTAGTAAGAAAATGTTGTTTTATTTAAAAAGTTGTAGATAAAACGTCGTATTTGACTCGAAAATAATGGCTATAATTAACTCGGATGATTTATACACTCGCCTTCGGCTCGTGAACAAACTTTCATCCTCATTAATTATAGCCTACATTATTTTTTTACTCGTTAAATAATATACTATTATCATGTCGTCAACTGTTATTACCTTTTAATATGCAACATTTATTGATAATAATTATATACAACATACTCGTAATACGTTAGTTTTATAATTCATTAAGAACTTAATACGTTATATACAACCATAATAACATCCATAATACCTATTATTATGTTTTACAAAAATTATTGTTTCATTTTAGATGATAAAAATATATGTACTTTTTTTTGGTTTGTGATTTCATAGTAAAACCACGTTTTATCGCGATTTTGACATCAAAAAAATAATTTTTGTTCAAAAATCATCTTTACCTATTTAATATATTAATTGATAAATTTATCGATAAAAATAAAGTTTATTAAAATTTGACACCGTTGTCTGGAAAGAGTTAAATGTTAAATGAGTACATAAAGTATGCATATTAGGTATACCTATCTATATGGTCGACATCGTATTCCATAATTAATGTCAACATGTCTACTTTACAAATCAATAAAAAAATTCCCAATTAAATAATAATTTACTGTGTTTCATGTCAAAATTAAATTTTATTTCAAAATTAAATCCGGTAAATCCGATGGGCCACCCTAAGAACTATAACAAATTTTTATAAATAACTACATAATTGAAGGTTATTCTGCAAGATACATAAGTGCAGGTACATACTTATTATCTTTCATTCCAGAAAATCTGTTAATACTAATTAAAATCTGTGTAGAGGATCTATTTAGAATAATATTTAAATTATCGATACAAAACTTGAACTCACTCACTAATATCAAATGTGTTTTATTTTAATACCTTTAAACAGAAGATGCATATGAAGTAATACTTATAAGGAACTACTATTACTATACATACTAGTTGAATGTATTTAATTTACAAACGAGATATAAGATATTCTTCGTTTGATTTCCCATTTTGTATATTAAATAATTTAAACAAAAATGTCAAATCACTTGTTTTAACTATTTGATGATTATTGCATTTTGAAAATAATGTATTAGGTACCTACTTACTTCTATACTCTACATGGATGACCACAAGAAGGATAGGTACTTAAATAAAAAAATATTATTGAATAAACATTAATCATGTGCAATAAAATTATAACTGAATTAAATTATTCGCAAGAATATTTTTTTGGATATATAGGTACATAAACGAAGGTTCAGAGTTCTAATCTTTGCCATCCAAATTAAATGTGCTGAACTGAACATACTGGATCAATCATTTGTGTTCTGTGAGTAATTTTTTTTCTTATACCTTAATTTGTTTAGAAACCTTACAATTAACTTGAGCCCAAGTTGCTTCACATACAGCAGGCCAACATGCAAATATGAACATATGATTAAACAAATGATAAATGATTCATAGAAATTTTCAGAACTCATAATGATAAATAAATTTGAGAATAGTTCTGTGTATTTTTATTTATTTATTAATATGACGTTTCGGAATTACTGAATTAAATATAAACAGTATTCGCGTATGAATCCCAAAAGTAGAAATGACCCCCAAATTTCGCTGCAGTTAATAAAATGTTTTGATATGATAAATTAGTTACAACACCTTACGCAATGCGAGTATAATAAAAGTAATGAAGATAAATATTTAATAAACCTCAAACAACATAAAAATAAAATTTTCTCATTTATCACTTTTAAAATCAGCCACAATTTCGCGGTAGGCGACTTGGGTCTCAGTGTGCCATGAACCTTATGAAATATACATACATACATCCGTGAACGAGTCCCATGCGCTGCGTGCTAGGCCCAGTGGCGCCTCCATCGCACAGTGGTCACGCGATGAACTAACGTTCCCCGACCTGCCCCACTTCCGTCAAAAGCTTCCTGTCTGCCACTTCCGCAAGGCACGCGAATTTTCATCACTTGTAGTAGAAGTCGGAACGGGAATTTCATAGTGATGTTTTAACTGGGTCGAGATCATGACAAATTCGGCCAGTGAATACATTACAACAACAATGTTTTATGATGCAAATTTTCTTGGAGGAAAATATTTTACAAACTGACAATTTTTGTATGTCTCTATTATTAACTATGATACATTTACACAGTTATAAATGAATGTTTATTCAAGGAAACAAATTTAACAAGATGGAAGGACAAGTAAATTAAATTATCCAAATGTTGTACAATACTAAAAACTTTAAATATGGAACGGTGTTTGTCCTATTTAGGAATAGCGTGATATTTATATTCCTATGTATGTTAGAAAATAATTCAAAGTTTGTTGAACAACGCCACCTCTTATTTAAGATTAATAACAATTAGCGCGTATATAGAAAGAAACGAATATTTTTTAAATTTTTACATTTTCTTATGACTGATTTTTTTTATCATTATTCTTGGTTTAAAATTTAGAACACAGCTGAATATCGCATTGTTACGCTAATAGGTAGTTTTAGCTACTAAACTTTTATCTATAAAATCAACTTTGGACACAGAGCGAGTTAACTCTAATTGCTGCAGAATTGTATTTTTTATGTAATGGCAGTAACAGGAAGTGTAATTTTCCACCTGAGCAATGTTTGATAACGAGACGCTGTTGACTCGACGCGTTGAAGTCTCCAATATTGCAATATTATCAGAAATCGATCAAAAAATGCACTATGAACATTCATACTGTATTATTCTTGTGCTTTTGGGCGATTTGTTGTATTAATTTCATGGCAAAAAAACATTTATTCTTACAGATCCAGTACACTAGTAAATGTTAGAAAATACCTGATCTTGCAAATATAACAAACTGTTTTATTGACTTTTTCATTTTTAATTAATCGTAATTCTTAACAATTTTTGAGAGTGCTCTAATACTGCAAATGCACATCATGGGTCTTATACAGGGTTTCCCAAAAGTTACGGAACGGAGCTATAAGTTTTGAACGAATAAAAAAATTGAAAATTTAGGATCACTAAAGAATAATAAAAACTTCATACTTAGATAGTTTAGAACTTTTGTAACGTGGAGTTCTTTTTAGGGGATAACCACCTCAACATTTTTAAATAGCAACCCCTGTCGAGTTTCACCTTATTTTAAAGGAATAAAAAAAGAAACGTACCCATAAACCAAAACCCGATATTTTAATTCTTTCAAGAATTTAGTTTTAATTAATTTTAATGTTGTTTGCACGTTTATTATGATTTTTATAACAAATGTTCAAATTGTCGACCTTTTTTTTCTTCACTCGTTCAAAACTTATATCTCCGTCCCGGGACTTTTGGGAAACCGTTTATATGTAGTATAATTAAGGATGTTAAACAGATAGGTATCGGATACATCAATTAATTAAAGTACTTTTCAGAAACAATATTTTTAAATTAGGTATCATTTTATACCTATTTTAATTAGTTTTAAATGAAGCCAGATAAATAGATATCTAGACATGTCTGCTATATTTATCTTTGAAATGAGACCGAAATTACGTAAGTAATTGTCTAAAACGTCTAAACCAGTGACAGTTTATATTTTTCCGTTGAAATATTGCAGAAAGGATCTGTTTAATAATATTCGTGATTTACAAAACTGCATATAAACTAATTTAATTTGTTTTAAATGAAGCAAAGACAAGGATATAATCTAGACAATGTCTACTATTTATCTTTGAAATGAGACAGTTATTACGTATAGGTAAGTGATGCTTGTCTAAACGTCTAAACCAGAGGCGATTTATATTTTTCTGTTAAAATATTGCAGAAAGAAATTGTTTTAGTCTTGGTTTAATAATATTGGTGAGGAATGACGCAGTAGAGTAAACCAATTTCTAGTAAATATTGCGGAAGAATTTCTCGCAGAAGCAACAGCAACAAACCTACAACTAAAAGCGATGAGTCTCTGTCGGCAGGAAGCAGAGAACGTAGAACGTAGTCGGTTGCCGCCATTTCCAAAGTACCTAAGTATGCAGTTTGTACCCGTTATGTGGGAAGGACATAACATCATGCACTCTGCACGAAACTAATATAGTTTGCGGGACCAAATTGTTTGCTGTAATATGCATTCTTTCGTAATGTTCGCGGCAAATTGTAGCTAATCTCGCAGCTGAGGTGAACCAGCACTCACCGAATTGCGGCTGTTTCGCTGTTTCTTGTTTCGTGCTCGTAGAGTACGGAACTCACTCGTACTGCACTTGCAAAACTTACGTTAACTACATTAAAGACTTGTAAAAGCACTTACACTCGTCCTCAGGTACCTGTTATGGTGTGAAGCTTTGTTAGATGGCACGGATTTTACTCACATGCCGCTAACTACTAGTTTTATTTCACTAAACTCTTCTACAACTTTGTGAAAAACTTTAACTACAATAAGTTATACTTCCAACTTCTGCCAGTTTTTATAATTTTAATTGTTTTCTTTTTCTAAATTGTTAGGTAGGTACAATAAAATAAATATAAGTTTATTCTTAAGACCCTTAAAACTTGTCTATGAAATTATACTTTAAAACTTTGTGAAGAATATCAAGTTTTGTTCCGTTAATTTTTATAATTTAAATTGTTTTATTTTTGTAAATTGTAAGGTAAAATATAGTAAATACAAGTTTCTTCTTGGTGTTGATATTAACACGATTAACACAAACGATCGTCAATCAACTTTACAATGTGAAGAAGATTTCATGCCACAGTTGTAACAACTAAAAGTGTTAGAAAATCGATTAAATGTACATCTCATATTGTAATTCATGCAAACTATCATTTAGCAATTCGTAAAATAATGGATTTATGGATTAGTCTGTTATTACCTACGTTTGTGCCAATTTTTTATGTATCTCATTTAGTGATATTTAATTTCATTTTTATTTCATTGAAATGTTTCATAAATAAAGTTTTTATATTTACCAAATTTATGAAGTCTACTAATAATTTTTGCTGATATTTTGAAACAATCGAAAGTTTCGAAATTTTCGGAAAATATGAAAACATTATGATAGTATTATTAGCGTTTTTGCATGATTTCAATTGACTATTTATTCGCATGCTATATTATAAAAATTGATAGGTGTAGCAAAATTTACATCTCATATTTATTCCATTATCATACTACTATTAAAATACTTCCAAATAATCAGTTTTACTTTTATAATGATAAGATAGAAAACAATATTTCAAAACAATATAACCTTACTTCATTAAGCAGTAAAGAAATACTAATGAAAACTTAATTCTGCTCAAGTTTTTGTATAGCAAAATGGAGGTAATATGTTAATTTCCATTAATTCAAAGTTTCAAAAATTTCAGTGAAACATTTCAAATTTCAATTTTTTTTAACGAAATGATTGAAAAGTTTCAAGAAATTCGTGAAAGTTTCGAAAATTTCAATGAAGAGTTTGAAATTTCAGAATGAAATTTTCGAACTCACATCACTAATATCATTTAATTACTATTTATTTGTATGTAGTTAAGTACTTTACTGATTATCTCAGATAAAGTGGCTACACTTCTTGACAATAATTACCTGTCTGATTACTACTACCCTACTACCTTTTTATTTGAAACGTTCATTTTGATTTCAAGCTATTGTATGAGACTTGAAAGTTTGAAAATAGTTAATAATTAATGGAATAATTATAATAATAGAACGACGAAACTAATGTAACAATGTAATTCTAAAAATAAATTATCAGAATGATAAAGTTTCAAAACGAAACAATTACTTGAAAACAGCAAACTTGCGAAGTGCATCAAAGAAAGTAATGAAGCAATTCATTCTATGTCGAGTCAATAAATGTTCTGAATCCAATTTCATCTTTGCCAAATAAGAAATAGTAAACACATTAAAAGGTCACATAAATCATAAATGGAGCCATTTATCCATAGCACATTTGGCTTCGAAATCTGGCGACTGGTAAACATTTCATTCTTACATTTTCATGTTTCTTTTTTACAAGACGAAACAACAACTCTAACTTTGTTTTCTCAGAGGAATGAGAGTAATTTAATAACGAATTCAATTTAAATTACAGTTCTCTTGAAAAATATTACCTATTCAGGTATTACAGTACAGTTTTTTTTGTTTCATCTCACCTTAATTTAAACATTTAATTTAAATTTTTGTTTATGTTCAATTAACTGTTCAGTTGTTTCTGCGAATGAGAACTCTTTTGTTCTGCATTAACGGTTGTTTTATCTGTTTTTGAACGAAATGTTTCTGGGTTTTGTATTGCATTACATTGTTTACTGATTTTATTGTGGAAAATTTTGCGGAATTTAATGGCTTTGTAATAGAATTGTAATAAATTTAATTCAACAGGTATTACAAAGATTCTATTGAATTTGCTTGTGTTAATTCTAAATATTTACATTATTTCAGATATGCTTTTGTTAGTACAAGTATGCGGAACAAAGAAAAATTTAATGTGGTTTTAATTATAGAGTGTGGGAAGCACCCTACTAATATGTAAATGCAGTTTCACCTGTAGCTATTGTTCACCCTCTATTTTCACCCTAGAAACCATTATGTGCTTTAGTTGTCATGACATGCTATGCGTCAATAAAAACCTATTTATCGATCATATAAGCACCACTAAAACTATTCTTTAGATTATCGTCCACTCAAAACTTTCATCTTTCTCCCTAACGTTTATTATTAACATAATTTTCTAGAAAAGCATGGGGAAAATTATTTTTAACTTTAGTAATTATAGTGGGCGCTAGGTTATGTAAATACCTCATTATTTGAACCATCCAGTATAGTGAACAGTCAAAATTTAACACATAAGGTTTCCCTAAATACAAAATTTTAAAACATTTAGAAGCTTTGGAGCTCCGTATTCTATTTTTAAAACTATGTGAAAGTAATATTTTTGATCTTGATTGTTTACTTGTTTTGCGAAAATGTATAAATATGGCTGATATGGCATTACTAAAATGATTGAGTGCTAAGACCGTGCAAAAACAAATAACTAATTATCTTAATGTATAAACATGAATATGCTTCGAATATTATTAACAAGGTATATTTAAAATAAAATTTCCGATTAAACGAACAATTCGATTTTATGAATTGGCCTGGTTTTTATTAGTACTGTAAATTCTAGATTCTATTTTGACACACTGTATATAAACATAAGATATATAATTATTTGAACTATATTTAATTAATTCTTCATGAAAAATTTTTTAATGGACATTTTAAATTATTTTAAATTTTATTAATTAACCAGTTGTTCAATCTTTTTTGCTTATGTCAAAAAATGTTTTTATGGAATTGAACCACTGCATAAAGCTGTGATATTTGTATGAACTACAAATTATATTTTATATTCATTTTTAGTAAAATTCTCCAAAACACAAATAATAACAAGAAGGTAATCATTTTTGTAGTATAATAAATACAATAATTTTTCGGTGTGATCAAGAGGCTACAGGCGCTCAGTTTGGTTCTAATCCCACACGATTAAACTCGAATTAGAATTTATAAAATAAAAATAATTCGGAACTCTGTGAAACGACCATAGACGGGTCATAGTAGTTCGGAAGTCACTATAAGCTGTTCAGTTATTTCATATTGTATGTAAGTAGTAGCCAACAACTATAACTTTTCGGGATTCCTTTGAGTTGCTGGACTAGATACCTATCACTCTTCCTACTAGTTACACATAACGGAGATCTTGCAAAACAATTTTAGCTTCATATCAGATTAAACTCAGTTTTATTACGTTATCCACCTTTTGCCAAAGTACCGAATAATTGTCTATTACACGCTAAATCTAGAACAAATATCCTATTAGAAATTAGACCCAAATATTAGTTTTGGTCCTATTTTATTTATCAGATAGTTTCCCGGAAACTAAATCAAGGTTGTAGTAAATGAAACCTATTATATTTAATTAATTTAATAAATAACTGTGTAAGATTATCATTTCACAAACAATAACCATAACAGTAAAAATTCCCGGAACTTCAAATCTAAATATAACATTCCGCCCCCATCCACAACCCCAAATTCCACTTCTGACTTCCTAATTCCTTTACCTTGATAAAAACAATCAACAAACAACGCAAGCACCCGCACCAGGTTGGCGCCAGTGTTATCACAACCGTTCATTACGGTCCCCTAACCTCACAATTCCCTCGCGGATCAATCTTTGCGGGGCGCAGGTAGGCACCGCGGCGCCAGCAGGTCTGGCTTCGATCCCGGCGCTCACGCGATGCCTCCGCCGCGACGCGACGCGACTTCCAGGCGCAGTTAGCCGCGAACGCCCGACCGTAGAGTTAGAGTTGCGAGCTTTGTTTGTTTGCTCCGTTGCCCGCTGCCTCCTGGTGAGTTTGTGTGCTGTGGAGTGGATCTGTGGCCTGGACAATGGGACTGCTTGAAGGAGACGTTTTATTAGGTGCGTTGTGGATGGTTGACGAGTTGTGTATTGTACTCTATGTCCGTTAGTTTTTGAAGTATTTATTTCAACTCTAACCAATACTTCAAAAAACTGACCGATTTCTAATACTTATCCAATTTACCATTTCTCATCTTTATGCAGTCAAAAATATTTCTCCACATTGTACTTTGTATTGATTGTTGTTATGTTATGATGATTGATATTGTTTTGGTTGTATTGATTTTATTGTTTTAGGTTGCTTGTAGTGAATGGTAGAATGGTGTCCTCTTTAGTCTTTAAATGTTTTGTTCTGCGTCCGAGTTCTAAATTATGTACTGGATTATTTTTATTTTTAATACTTAAAACTTGAAATTTGAAATAAACTTGTTATTTAACACAGGTACTACTTAAGTACGTAGACTTTTCAACTATACCTATCTAATTATTTTACAAATTCGAAGGAGGAACAAAAGTTCATAATACTGGTTGTCAAATTTCAAATGTACTACTCTACGACATCGACATCCGACAATTCAACTTCAACAACGTTATAGGTACAACGTATAGTGTTGACAAAGTAAAAAAAATTCTTCTTCATGTTATGTAAAAAAGTGCATAGAGGAACTAACATGCATAATAGTAGATCGGTCCTAAAATAAACATTTTAAAAAATTAATTTTTATTATTTTTATGAGTAAATCACTCCAATCCATTGTTAAAATGTAATACTTACACCGTATTTTTTTTACAAATATAGGTCATCATTTAAAACAAATGCAGAAATTCTGATAGGATTATACTGTTTCCAAAATTAGCTTCGTCAATTAATAAAAATAAACAATTATACAATAATGCACTGACAGTAGACTTTCTCCTTAAACACTATTTGGCGGCCTAATGCCTAAACTTCTAATTGTCGATTACTTTATCTGCAGTGCAGTTTAAATTAGTTTAAACTACAATTGACAACTGACCCTTATACATACCTTAATAAAAGTCTTTTTACAACAATAATTAGTAAATAATTATCTACATTTTCGTATGAAATATTGTAGAGTTTTAGATAAGCAGATTTGCTGGAAATATTTGTGGTTATAGAAATGATTATTTTCCGTGTTATGAACTTGTATTCTGACAGAAATATGGCTTCCATTTCCGGATCCGGTTGACCGATATAAACTCCAAAACCAGTGAACTTATAACCCCTAAATACAAGAAACCAAAAAAGTACATACTCGTATATCCAATATCTATATGGACATTTACTTGTATGGAAGAGTAAATTAATTTTGTTGTTATTCCATATAAAATAAAATTACTGATAATTACATTAGACTGTTTTCAAATTTCTAGGGTATTATCTATTGCATGTGATTCAATATAATCAAATTACTTGTGTATTACAGTATACAAAATTTGAAATTTTCTAAACTCTTAAAGAATATACAATACATACATACAATATAGTGTAACATTTGGCTTGGTCTTCCTAGTTTAAAAACAGACTAGAAACAACAATTCGGATAAAAATGTCTACAGCTTTAAGTCGTTTTTAACACTAGGTACTTGTACTTGTATGTTCGTATTTTGATACTGTCCTTAAGTTTAGATTAAATATAATTTTATGTATTTAGTGTTTCAATAGCAATGACCATCAGTAACCAAATAACCGATAACTGCGTGCACCTACATTTAACGATAATGTACTTATACCTTCACATTATTTCGTATTTATCGATAATAAATATATATTTTTTATTTTAATGAAGCAAAGAAGGATATTCGCAATGTTTTCCTAGAGCTCGTGGTGAGATTTTATGATTTTGTATTTGAGCTGAATCTGTTAGTGCGATTATTTGTTATTATATTGTAATAACAATGTCTGCGAATATTTAAAACAGTTATATAATTATTATTAGTGCTTTGTATTCGATTTAAAATACCGGCTAATAAGGTTCGTATATAGGCCGCTTCCAGCGCTGACATCTAAGATGGTATCGCTAATGTCTCATTAGTTTCTTTGATTCTTTGTATAAAAATACATAGTACAATATATTACTCCATAAAAATGTTTTGCCACGCCTTAAATATTATGTATAACCAACCACTGGAACATAAATTCTGAACGTCTCTATAGGTACTATTCAACCCACATTAAAATACCAAATGCGAATCATTTTATACTACTTCAACATTACAGAAAAGTGTAAACGAGTTATGACTTTCCTTCCTATAAATTTTATTCGTCATAAAACTCTTTGGCGTGGAATATTATGTACTATGTACCTAGTTGCGGTACGAAATACTACTTTAAAATTGTGAATGGAAGAAGGAAGCGTGTTCAAAACAACAAAAATATTGATTTGTACATTGTTGAGTGGTAATTTGTTCATAAACTTTATTAAAATTAAAATAATATGATTCATAATACGTACTAATAATGTTTGTATTGTTACCGGTCAAACCTGATTTCAGGATAAACTAGTTTGAATTAGGCCAAACTCAAAAATGCCTACAACTTTGCGTATTCACAATTTGGTTTGGATAATTTGTACAAATAGCCTTGATTTTTTCAAGTTTGGCCTAGACAAAACCAATTCACGATATCGATATGTTTTGTATGTTACTGTTACGTTACAGGTACTGCGTAAATTACAATTTATTGTTAGGTTATACAGCGCCTCGGTTATACAGACCTGTTTAAGTAATATTTATATTAAGATTATTTTCTACAATAAGACTAGTTGTTTATTTTATTTTTTAATTGACAAGTAAAATATCTGTAATTGAAATTAATTGGATTATGAATCTGTAAATAAGAATCTAATTTAAGAACTACACAGTATAAAAACAGAACAAGTTGACTTCAAAAAAAATAAAATAATTTTTTATAGTTTAGTTTTAATTTTAATATAATAATTATTAATTATAGATATACCTATTTTCAATTTGACCACTTAATTGATGTACTTTTTTTTTTAAACGACGACGTTTCCAATAAATTCTTGTTCGTATTCTTCTTAGTATAAGTAGTACTACTTCGTATAATTTTATTTTCTAATTTTGGTACTATTAATACAAGGACTGGAACTTTTTCATTTATAAAAATATCTAGTTGATAATTTATATGCAACAAATATGCCATTATTTTTATGTACAGGTAATAGGTAGCTACAAAAATAAACATATCACTTTCGGTTTAACCGGAAGTAGTGTCAACTTTGTTATTTTAAGAAACATCCTGTATATTTTTATATTTCTGAATTAAATTCTGAATACAATAACGTGTTACAAGTCACATTTGTTTGCGCATGAAAGAGGAAAAAACATAAAGCTTCACATCCCTCAATAAAATGTAACTTTTAATAAATTAAGGCATTTGACCTTTAATAAAAAAATTCCGCCTGCAGGTCAATTTTCTTTTTTCAATATATGCCTGACTCCTAAAGTTGATACAAGGCTTCGATATTGCCAAACCAATAAAATTGATGAAATCCCGCCACTGATAGTATTCACTGCAATAGAAGAAGTCTGCGACTCGTCAACATATCGACATGTTGGCTACTCATTATTTAAGTACATTAAAAATTTAAACCATTAAAATTCATTGTTTGTTCTTCAAAAACTTGTAACAGACCTGAAGATGGACACATCCCATAGTGGAAACGTCGTCATTTAAAATAAAAGAAAAACATTTTAATCCAGTTTAAGTCTACTACCTACTCCTTCAGTAAGAGAAATAAAATTACATGTAAGAGTTTTTTTTATGAAATCAGTACAAAACTTATATTTTATATTATACAGTACTATTGACATGTTGTTATAATGCGAAGGGAAATGATGAAAAAATATAGCTTTATATTTTTTGAAAAGAGAAAACATAAATTAAAATAATTATAAGATAAGAAGTTTTTTAGAAATATTACATTGCTGTCAAATTCGTAACCATGGATATACAAAATCCTATGTTTCATTTTAAAATAAACTCACGGTATTCTACAATTTTATGATGAATTTAAGTAATAATAATTAAACTCCGGCAAGGTAAAGATCTCGGGTTCAATCCCCGGTGGGAGTATGATTTTCAAACATAATTTAATAATTAGTCACTATTCCTCTAATATACTTGTACTTTAATACATAGTCCGATAGGATGAGATTTGAAATTTAGACGTGTCAAGGGTGTTTAAAATGTTGTGGTTAAACAACCCCACACCTCACACAACATGACGAATATACGACTCTATAAGAGTCAACATTGGTGAAAATATCATGATAGCCATCGAGAATTGAAGACAGGGACAACATAACTCAGTTGGATAGAGCGTTACTCCGGCCGAGACTCCGGAAAAGATAATGGTCCCGAGTTCAATCTCTGGTGGTGGTCATTATTTTTACTGATTTTAAACATAATTTAATAATTACAATTAAACAAGTTTTTCTTGAGGCTTTAGGCTCGGCTTTAGGAGGGTCTAAAAAGAAAATCAGTACCTACATTCGGTACAGTATGCAGTATGTCAATTTAAGGCGATTTAAGGGTAAGTAGTATGCGACTGTGTAGATTACGAAACAAAAAGAATTTTTTTAAATTAAAAAAATTAAGGGTAGTTTACCTGCAGCATTTTTTGTAGTACTGCACTGAATTAGTTTTCCTACAAACAATAGAAGTAGGTAACCATCTTAAATCAAAATTTCCAAAATTTCATTTCATTTTATAAAATAACTTAATAAAATGTCAAAAATTATTATAAGTAATTTTTTGTTTCATTACCTATTATGTTTATATCATTGTTAAATTGTTCATATTAAAATTATAAATTTGTGTTGCATTTTTTTCAATTTTACAGTAGGTACCTATCTAATTTATTTTACAAATAAAATATTTGACAAGAACTTAGAACTTATTATACGGTATTGTTGAAAGAAAAGTTTAACACACATACTAATAATTATATTACCTAGGTACCTATATTGTCGTTTCCATTTCAAAATGTCGAATAAATAAATGAAAAATATACAATTTATTCAGAACTCAACCCAATAAGAAAAGTATCTACTATGTTTTCTACAGAACATCAATCTATACTATTCCGTTTTCAAAGTAAACAAATAGAACAATAATAATAAATGTAATATTTTTAAAAAATTGAATGCTTTTACTGTTATAGTAGATGAAAAATTCAGAAAAATACAAGCATTTTGATATGCGACTCGAAAAATAATTTGATTTAAATCAAAAAAATCTGATTTTTATTTTAAAAATCTGATTTTTTGATTTTTTTCCAAAAAAATCGATTTTTTTCACACCCTGCCTAATACTAGTAAAATAAACCCATTGGTAGGGGCAACAAAAAATTTTTGACTGGAAAAGATGGAAATTAATTTTGGGATTTAAAAAAAATTCTTTCTGTTTAATAATCGTCACATGTCATACTACTTACCCTTAAATTTATGACATTAACTTCAAAAACACCCTGTATAAGAAATTAGTATAACATATTTTCAAATTGTTTATCAGTACAAGGGTCTAAAAATCAGTACTGTACTGACAAAATCATAGTACGAGTGGTCACTCTAAATCAGTGACCTCTATCTATCACTGCTCTAAATGTAATAAACGGGACACATCAAACAAAACTTCATAAAATGTACAAAGACAAGTTGTAATATTTGTTGATTATTGTGTTGTTTGTGTTTTAGGTAAGCAGTAGTCTTTGCTGAGTGTCTCTGCTCGGCCGGCCGGGGATGTTGTGTGGAGAGTTCCACAGAGTGTCGCCTCTCGCTCTCAGTTCGCACTTGAGCCTCGCGGATACCCGCAGCCCGTACTTCACTCTGCTCACTATCTGCCAGGGCATGGCCGCCATTACCGCGCACCAGGCGAACGTCGACGACGAGGATATCTTCCTTGGTGAGTCCACTCACACATCAAAATGTCCTTAGAGATGAGATGAGCTACATACCGATGCTACTAATGCTAGCATTTCATTTTTCTTTTGAAACGAACAAGACAAGTTTATATGATGTCACAGCAGATTTTCATTATTGTTCAGACATAACCTCAACAGTTCTCGTGATTTAAATTTTATAGGTACCGATTTGAATATTCTTTAGTAGAATTTCAAGCGAAGCGAACTTTATAATAGTATTTCATATTTCTAGTTACAAGTAATAGTTTCATGCCATAATGCTAATTCTACTTAGATATGAGTAATGCTGAATAAGTATAAATGGTAGACAGTGTCGGACTGGCACGGCGGGTAACCGGACAAATGTTCGGTGGGCCAATCAGTTTAACAAATTAATAAATATACTTACTTTGTAATATAATTAAAATTTCAAATGATCGTAAATTTATATCAACTATACTGCGAAATGCATTAAGAACCTATTAGAACCTACCTGTGTTAAAAATTTAATAATTTCGGCATCATTGATAATCACGCTAGAACGAATCTGCGCGATGTATTTATGTATTAGTTTCTGAATGTTCTAGTTTATTGTGTATGTTAATCTGAGAATCTTAAAACCACTTCGGGCACGGAGTATCTATATGATAATTGTCACAATATACAGGATGATCTACAACTTAGGACAAAAAATTAAAGGATTATATACTGTACGACGTGCTGATCATGAAACAAAAAGAATTTTTTTAAAATTCGCAAAAAAATTGCATCGTATTTCAAGCAAACATTTTTTGCCACTGATCGGTAGGTAGTTATTTTTAATAATATTTGCAAATCCATAAATAGAATTTCTTACAGTCTGACTCGTCCCAAAACGAAACTTGCCAATCCGACACTGTATAGGAGGCCAAAATATACTTTTCCCGGTGGGCCAAAACTGGATCTAGGAAGATTCTTCGAAAGCAAATTCTTCGAAGGAAAATTCTTCGAAGGAAAATTCTTCGAAAATAAAAGATATTATACGAAACAACACTAAGTATAGTTCATCGCGAGGATACTTAATCGCCAAAAAAATTAATTTCAGTCATACCTACCTAATTCATGACCTATAAATTCTTCATTGCAGATCAATAAATCAGAATTTCACAATATTTACTCTAATTGAACTGTACTAAATAAAGAACCTAATATCCTTCTTGAGTCCCACATGCTCGGTTTTGGAAGAAACTCTGATTAAACTGAACTAAGTAAAGAACCTCTTACCCTTCTTGAGTTCCACATACTCTGTTTTGGTACAAACTCTGTTTGAACTGAACTAAATAAAGAACCTCTTACCCTTCTTGAGTCCCACATACTCGGTTTTAGTACAAATTCTGATTGAACTGAACTAATTATAGAACCTCTTACCCTTCTTGAGTCCCACATACTCGGTTTTGATACAAACTCTGATTGAACAGAACTAAATAAAGAACCTCTTACCCTTCTTGAGTTCCACATACTCTGTTTTTGTACAAACTCTGATTGAACTGAACTAAATAAAGTACCTCTTACCCTTCTTGAGTCCCACATACTCGGTTTTAGTACAAACTCTGATTGAACTAAACTAAATATAGAACCTTTACCCTTCTTGAGTCCCACATACTCGGTTTTGGTACAAACTCTGATTGAACAGAACTAAATAAAGAACCTCTTACCCTTCTTGAGTCCCACATACAACAAAGAGATTCTAACATTAATATGGAAATTCACAATAATTTAATCAAAATAATTACATTTTTTATTTAGAAAATCAGTTTATCCTTAGGCGATGTTTCGTAGTTAACAAAAAATATAATATCTTTTATTTTCGAAGAATTGCTATTCGAAGAATTTTCCTTTCAAAGAATTGCTTTTCGAAGAACTTTCCTTCGAAGAATTTTCCTTCGAAGAATTAGCTTTCGAAGAATCTTCCGGATAGCGCCAAAACTTATCAGTCCGACACTGAAGGTAGCATATCTGAATCGTTTTAGTTTTAGAAGTGCGTAGATCTAAAGATTTAGTATTAATACGAAAGAATTAAATAATTTCATAGTTGTTGAAAGTACATATATCAAAATAAATCAATCTTATCATTTATAATGGTTTCACTTTAGGTACTATACAAATTAAGATTAACGTCACCATTAAAATGTACATTACATTTTAAATTCAACCTATTACAATATAGTAAACTTGTAGTCGGTATTGTAACAGCAAATTCCTCAGTGTAGAAAAATACCCTAATAACATTTGCCATGCTCTACACTGCAAATGGCAAATGAAAATGACATCGCAAGTCATAATAACTAATTCTGAAACACCGTGCAAACATTTCTCCATCTGAACAGCATAACAAATACGCAAATTCATTCCCTCATTCGTTTAAGAGTCTCCATACGATCCCGCATAGAATAGAACAACCAGCAAATACTTCTAATGTTATCGTCTCGTGCGAATTTTTACACTTCAATGTTCTTGGAATAATGTTGAACATATTTCACGGAATGTAATTGAATGTTTACTGTTGTGTTGACTATGAAGGTGAAGGTATTGACTTTTCTTATGAAATGACTACGCAGTATGTGGAGTCATGGTTCTTGAATCCTGCAATGAAACATATACTAAGAACTTGAACAATTATTATTCCATTGACGGTATTAGCTGATCAAAGCGAATTTAGTGGTTTGTTGTTTCTAGTTTCATTGCTTTAAATTGTGATTTTACCTCCCGTCTAAAAGGGAGGTATAGGGATCGTGAAAAAAATCGATGTCGAGATTTTTATTAATTTATAAAATTATTATATTTTGCATTATACATTTGTACATTTTAACGAAGAGCTGAAAAGATTTTGATGAAAATCTGACAACTGGAAATGGTACTTTCCTTGAAGAGCTATCAAATTTTTTGCAACAATCGTATAAAATAATGCGATTGTTCCAATTAGACATACTTACGGCACATGAAAAAAGAAGTTACATTCTACAATATTTATTTGATGTTTTTTCTAAATATTCCACTTGTAAAGAAATACGATTTTTCAAAGTTACGAGTATGTTATCTTACCTACCACGATTTGGAAATCAGAATAGCAAATGAATTTACAAATAAAAGCATATTAAATCATGTCAATGTGATAACTGATAAGTATTGTTCAGTTTCAAAATGATTAGTAACAAGGGGGAGTTAGACCCTGCGAGTATAATAAACTGGAACTAAAAATCGAATAGGAGTACTATTCCCTATATTATATTTCTTTTATACAAATTATTAGTGTTTTTATTTAGACGCAAGCGAAAGTTTATTCTATTTTAATTTTAACATAGGATAAGACAGCAACTTTTATGTGTTACGGTTATATTTTGTTAACAAAATTTGATCACAAAAAATTTTATTTTGAAAATATTTATCCCCATTTGTGGCACAATATTACCTGTCTTAACACAGTCATATTTTATTCACAAAATTCGCAACTGTGAAAAACAAAACGTCAATATAACCTTGTGAAATAGGAATTAGGTACTTTTTTTTAATGAGCAAATCATAATTTATTTTCACATGTAGCATAAATTCTATCCTACCTTTTCTTTGTATAACTTCATTTCTTCATTATTCATAATATTTTATTTATATCGCACTATTTTTCCTGTTTGCAATTTAAATTTATAGATTAAAAATTCGAGTATTCTATCTCATGAATATTTTAGATTTAAAGTGTTCTTTTCCAAACTCAGTATTCATGAAAATATTCCCAAGAAACATAAGAGAAAACGTATTGCCTTCTTAAAATCTAGGTAAATATATACTATAAATTTCACCTCCAATCAATCACTCTTATCACTCTGTAACCAATCTCCATATTTTTATTCCACCGTTAAAGTAAATAAAAATTTCAGCGAAAATCAATTTCTCGTGAAATTTATCGGCACGTATGTTACTACTTGCGGTGCAGTTTAATTCTAAACGAGAGAAGTCGATCGTGCAGAGCGATCCATCACAAAACGGTCAAGAATCTCTTCTGAGCTACTTCATTCATGTGCCGGTGCCCTAATGCCTTTCATGACTTGCCCGCTGTTTCTCTCTTCCAATAAACTGACAAGGAATCGAACAATGTTCAATTTTTAAAGGAAACTCGCGGGTGGTTTCTTTGCTTTACTTTGAGGTTATTTATAGTTGCTTTGTTATGTAACAAGGATTATTTGATTGTTTTGTGATCTAAAGGAAAATGTACTCGTATTGTCTGTATAGATTTGCTTATAAGTTTGTATAACTAAAATTTATTGCACATAACATTAAAAGAATGACTGCTTAAAGCAAATTTCTTTTTTTTTTCAGAAGTTTCTTTTAGAATTGCAAGCTACTAATATGTTGTATTTCAAATTTATTAGTACCCACACCCTAATTCTGTGTTTAGTTTTAGTAAAAGTAAGGAACAAATTATTTAGTAATCGTACTCGAAGGAGTAAAATTTGATGTAGCACCTAATAATATTTTCTTATTCATTTTGTTTTAAATGTCAACTGCTTTGTAATATCTTCTAGCTTTAGTACCATTTAATATTCATTACCTAGATGAGAAATTCCATGTCAGTTTTCTGTAAAATGTTCTCTGACATAGTTCCATCTTCGCAAATTACTCCATAATTTAGACATCTTATGTCAAGTTAATAAAATGTTCAAGATTGTAAAGATAAGACTTTAATTTGACTATGTAGGTTGATAATAACACTGTAGCAGTATCTCAGAATTCTTAACATCTTAACAACTACATATTAAAGTATTATGTGTGCGATTTAAGGGGTCAATAACCTTTCACACTGAAAACGATTTCGTGAATCGTGGAACTACTTCAACTTGGAAACTTTTATGTTTCTTTTAACTTTGCCTAATTGCTTCCCTGTTTTATTTCTAGAATCGGCGGAACCAAATTTGAATGATTTGATTTTTAATGCTGCTCACGAAAAAAGGATATTAACAAATTTACATAACTACACATTCTAGCAGTTTACTCTATCTGATAAGATTTGGAACCGGAAGGCATTTATTCTACTCTTACGTATATAAGAATATTTCTTTTTTCATTTGAAATTTTAACTAAGATTGGAAAAACTAACTAAAACGTAAAAGCAGAGGAAAAAGCGTTCGTCGAATGTTTCAGTTTTTTAATTAAATAGAAAACTGTGAAAGAAGTTTGTCAGTCAAACTGTACTGATTTATCAGGAAGCAAAACAAGTTAAACATACAAGTGTCACAGATTACCTATACTTCGTAATCAGATGCGACACTCGTCGATTTTGCTGCGGTAAATTCTGAACCGCGCAAATTGTTTGCGCCCGCCGTATGTCAGAAACAATATGGCGTATTACTATCAATCACATTACGATTACAGATCTCAGAGATTTTAGCTCCCCATTTGAAATAAGAAAGTTGCACCCCGTAGTTTGAGAAGCACTGGTCTAAAAATTCTTGTTTCGTTCATTAAAGTAGTTCTATAAAATATAAATTGTTTGCTAATTTAACCAACTTCGTAGCTCTTATACTTCTCAAGATAGCAATGGTGCGCCACTTAAAATGAACATCCTGTATATATATATATATATATATATATATATATATATATATATATATATATATATATATATATATATATATATATATATATATATATAGGGTGCTTCAGACCACCTGTATCTACTCCCCGAATATCTTGCGAAAAACAAAACGGATTGAGAAACCAAAACATACGTCCAAAATATTTTTGAAAGTTCTATCGAATGAAAGTTCCCCCTCCCCAATCCCTAGCGAGGGGGAGGGGGTCACTTCGTTATAAAAAAATGTCTGAAAAAAAATTTCGGTTCGCGAAAATTAACAACAATTCGTAAAAAAAAAATTTCGATTCAATTTCAATTCAATCGTATTTTTTGGTTTCTCAATCCGTTTTATTTTTAGCGAGATATTCAGGGGGTACGGGTGGTCTGAAGCACCCGGTATATCCTATAGTTAGTATATCTGTGCTAGTGTTACAATCCTATTAATTTGTTGGTCCTTCCAGTTCGTAAATCTATAAATCTGATGTTTCCTACTGTCTAAACGTCAAATATGGTTCTTAGTTCGTTAGATCCCCTAATCTGAAATCCTTAGTAGAAGAAAACAAGAAGAAAGTACTCTAACTACAACGCATGGTGCGTAGTGCGTACCCGGAAACTCAGTTCTCAGTTATTGTGCCGATAAAAACCACAACACGGAACATTTAGCATTATCGTGAACAATCTGACAAAATTTCCCGATGGTGGCGTCGCGTATAATCTGTCGCAATAACAGTTGAGCAGAGACGTTGTAGAGGGCGAGGGGGACAAGGGGGATGTCCTAACGCGTCAGATAATATTATGTTGTTCGCGAGCCGTGAGCCGTTTCGCCGCGTTTTGCTTCCTCTGGGCACTTGACCACAAAAACGACACGACGATGGCCACCCACGCGCCGTTTTCCTTAACGGGATTGTTTGTTGCGAGAATGGCAGAGGCGGGCGGCATTGGGGTGATTAGACATAGGCGTATCCAATCAGAATTGTAACTGTGTCGTGGTTTTATTTTTGGAAAATTTGAGCAATAAAACCAGACATGGAAATCAATATGCTGAAATTTATATTCAGTTGCCGTTTTAAAATACATCTGGAACCTACAGAATGAGTTTATAAATATACTGAAATTGAATTACGTCATGATAGTCTAGACCATTAAGGTAAATAATTACAAAGCTTTAAAATGTAATCAACTTAAATAAGTTATGAGTGCTGCTTTAAATCTATTTTTGTAACAACACGGACTCAATTTTAAAAGCATTTTAACTATAATTAAATAAAAATATGTTTATTTTTATCGAAACCCTTACGTTATAAATAATAGGCAGTATGTAGATAATTTCATTTTTACTGCAAGTTTTTAATATAATGAATAGTGGTCAAATGCAACAAAAATATAGTGAAATTATAGAGAAAACATAATGTTCTCCACCATATAAAGATAAGGGATAAAGAAAGACCGGCGTATGTTTGTAAAATGAACGACTCTTGGAAAAAGGAGATAAAAAGACTGAGTTGGTTTTTGTCATCAACTGATTAAAACCAGACAAACACATTTTCTATTTAAAGAAAAAGATTAAGAAGAGACAATTGTAGAATACTTTTTCCAGACCGGACAGTTACAATACCATTAATATAGTAATCAGTTGTTTTTATCTTCATATTACGAGTATTTTCAAGGATATACACAAATGTCAAGTATGAAAGGATAATTTTACTTTTTCAAATATTTCGTAGCAAATTAACACCAAAAGTGGTGCCTGTTGCAACAAATTTTATAATGCCATAATCTTTTCCTTCAAATTCAGACACGTAATTCAATAACATTTTTATATGAAGTAAATTTAATAATGCAATCTTTTCAGATGCAAATTATGGATTTGCTAATAGTACCTACTACCTAAACCTGAAATTATTTTATTTTTGACATTTCTTACCTATACTGTATAGTGCAATAGTCGATATGTGTATTGTAATATAATCGGATTCATAAAAACACAGATTAATAATTATTTATTATAGAAATCGTATCCAAATTGTAGTAGGTAAGTAAAATTCAACGGATGTTGGATAAAAAATAATCGTTTGCTTTTAGCATCAATAAGAAACGATTATTTTTGATCCAATATCCGTTGAATTTTATTTAATTAATTATTATTATTTTGTATTTTATTATAATATACGTAAATTTATTCTAATTATTATAATTGAGATTTTATGATAAAATATATAATAATATTTGACAATTTATTATTGCATCTGTTTATGAAGTATAGGTAATCTGTCCTAGTGTTACAAGTTACAATATTATTAATTTGTTGGGTATTATCCTTCCAGTTGGTAAATCTTAAATAATCTAATCTAATCTTAAATCCTTAGTAAAAGAAAACAAGAACAAACTAACTATACAACGCATGGTGCGTTAATCGTATAATCGAAAATCGTACTTTGCCAATTACTTATTCCTTTTTAAAAGAAATATACATAATCTGATTAGTATCTGGGCATTGGAATGTCACGATTTAAAAAAATGAAATAAAAAATATCAAAATTTTGGATTCTCTCCTTATTGAAATTTTGAGAAACAGTCCAATGTCCGATGTAAGGTTTAAAATTATACAAAATATTTTCCTCAATTACACCTAAATATACTAATTAGTAATCTATTGTCTGTATCAAGATACCGGCGTCCTTACTAAAGTAAACTAAACTTTAATGAACATAAAACAAAATATAACAAACAAGAACGCAATTCCTATTAAAATGAAAGGTCACTGCCCACAACCTTCTAGTATTAATATAACAAAACCAATATACACCAAACCCCACGTACAAACAACGAAGAGTAATCCTTTATTAGAAATAATTTTCCACGCCACTGATCAGCTCCCAGTCAATAGCTGAAAGAACATCACAGCCTATCTCATATGTAGTGTATTGTTATCGTGCTGTCGGGTCCAAGGTTGGACTCCGGGACTCCAGAGCCCGGAAGGGTTTCAGGCGTCGCCGGCAAGTCTCGCGCGACGCCATGCGTCAGGCGTCGACGCTATTGTTCCGCGAGAGGAAACAATTGCACAGAAACAATGTGAATACAGTCTACAGGTCTCTTAGAGACTCGAGAGCTTATGGTTTGTGGATTGTGAACTGTGAAGTTGGAAGCTTGGAAGGGTTGTTATGAAAAGTTATTTTAAATTATTTGAGTGAATTTTGTTGCAACACACGTTGAGTTGTGGTCTCTAGTGGTAGTTTTATAAAGCTTTTCAAGGTACTAGAAGAATGCAGTCTTGGCTTTTTAAGTGTTTTTGATAGTAGTAGCATTAAAAGTAGAGTTAAAGTAAAGATGATAAAAGGTTTTAACTAAACTGTAATTAATAATTATTAAAATAAATAAGGAGTAGGTTTCAATCACTGAAATATATACTACCTGGAACTCGCCTACGGCCGGCAATAGTGAAGGCCTATAGAACGCAGATGATTGGATGAATCGGTTAATTTCGGGACAATTCGTCTGTGTTCGGTATTGAGTTCATTTAGTGAATATGGCGTAAATTTAAAATGAAATTTCAAAATGTTTGATATATTTTCATTAGGTACCTATCATAAAACTACTTACAACAAATACTGGGTATCTATTATATGAAATAAAACAAAACATAAAGCAATTACTATTATATAAATTATAAATAATGCTTGGAAGATTGATAACATTTACAAATCATGTTTACGCGTAGTGCAAAATTGATTTAAAATATGTTATTTAAAAATTAAGTAACAAAAATGAAGAATTTAATAAGTTTGCGAGAGTACTGTTTTACAAAATTGTTATAGTTACTCGTTAACATTATTGAAAAATATGTACCTACATCCGACATCTAACCTATTTTTGGGCAGTGTCCAAAAAACGGTTCATCTTTACACTTCACTTAACTGTCTCGAACTGTGTTTTGAAAATAGCGAAACATAATAATAAATCTCAAAATCAATCCTATAATACTACAATACTAGTCGTCACGTCTCAATAACCGAAATGTCCAATCATTACATGGTAGTATCAAACTGACCAGGTTCGATTCGGCACGGAAACAATGGCCTTCTATAGGCCTTCAGTTCAGCGAATGCACGTAGATGGAATATATGCGAGTTCCAGGTAATTTCAGTGGTTTCAATACACAACAGCCGAATCTATCATTGCAGAGTTCGAGATGTTGAAAAATATGAAAAAATTTATAAAAAAATCATCCTTTTCGTACAAAATTATCGGTTATCTTGTATAAAAAAATGAAAAGATTGGGTAGTGGTACTTAAAAGCTTTAATCACAGTTAACATATTTTGCAATACTTATTGTTCCCAAAAAGTACCACAACACAGCATCAAATTAATAATAATTAATATCTCACGTAATATAACAATTTCTTCATATTTTGATGTTAATATAAAGTCCATAAGTCCAGGTCTGGTTCGAGTGTATGGATAACATAACAGTTCAAATTTCATAATAGATTTAGCATTCAAAGCAGCTTGGGTATGAATGTTTGAAAATTTCGCCGGCGAACATGAAATGATTATTTTCTGTGGGACCATATCGCCGACATAACATAACGTAACGTAGCCGGTGTAGCCAGACAGGGGCGCATTTTAGATTTTTGATTGGAGGTATTGTATTTTAATAATAATACACAGCAGACGATACATTTTTGGGTACGTCGTTCCTAGTGTTATCATCGGTATTTTCATTTTCGGTCTTTGCTGCTCTCTTTGAAAAGTATAATTAATTTATTACTAACATTATAAAGAGAATTTTGTGATTCGACACTACTGCATGAGTGTGTGATAATAATGCACAAATGTAGACGATTACAGATTTATTGCTATGATACCACTTTATTCATAACAAATTAATGACATCAATATGTGAGTTTGAAATTTGATACATTACATATTAATTGTAAGTAAATTATGGAGTTGTAAGAAAGTGGTATTCAACAGGTGTCAAGATGTTCTTATGAACAAACGCATGTTTTTTTCGGAATTGCCCTTCGTATCGTGCCTCAAATTAAAGAATTAACACGTAGAATGCAGTTCCAACACTTGCTACGCACATGCCTACCTCCGAAAATCATGTACTCGATATTCTCTGTGCTCACTTCAAAAATGTATAGGTAATTACAAACGTCAAATGACAGCATGTTGCCAACGTGCATGGAAGTTGAATCTGAATGTAAAGTACCTACAGTAAAATGTCATACAATTACGAAGTGCATGTAATAATTTATTATTACCATTATTAAATCTATATAATATAAAAATGAATCTTTGTCTGTCTGTTTGTCCTCTATACGATCCTATACCATTCACCCAATTGTGATGACACTTTGAAGGTTTCTGACTTAATACATAATGTCAATCCGCCATCTTGGAACAAAATGGCGGCTATCTAACTCAGAATTTACTGCACCGATTGGGTTCAAATTTGGTATGGTAATAGCTTATGACATGAGCATACTAAAATGTCAGTCCGCCATCTTGAAACAAAATGAAGGTTAGCTAACTCGATATGTACTGCACCGATTGGGTTCAAATTTGGTATGGTAATAGTTTAGGATTTAGCTTACGACATGAGCATAATAAAATGTCAGTCCGCCATCTTGAAACAAAATGGCAGCTTGCTAACTCAAAACGTACTCCATCTATTGGGTTAAAATTTGGTATAGCAATAGTTTAGGATCTAACTTATGACACCAGCATAATAAAATGTCAGTCTGCTATCTAGAAAGAAAATGACGGCTAGCTAACTCAAAATGTACTGCACCGATTGGGTTCAAATTTGGTATGTTATGGTAATATCTTAGGATTTTTATAATGAGTTTCTTTTTAATTCTATTTTTGTTGAAGGCGTAGCAACGCGCGCAGGGTACAGCTAGTAATATACATAAAACATACTCGCATTGAAAAAACTATTTTCGATTCTTATTATGTTAATACTTGTTTCCATTCTAATAAGAATTTTGTTGGTTTTAAAATAAATGTAACTATTTACAATTGATAATAATAGTAAGGTTCAAAAATTACTTGATAATTATAGTTATTAATACATATCGGAGGGAGATTGGCAGCCCCCCAAAAGATCTCCCCATGAGTGCGCCTCTGGACAGCGGTCTCACGTAGCAAGACGAGCGGCACCGACGTAGCGAAATAAATTATTCTGGGATTCGTGCGGCGGCGAACGGCGCGCGGCCAAATTACGTTACGCGTTTCTACGTTTCATTTTCGTTTTATTCCGGGACGGCAACAGCAACGTGCGATGCGGGCTCCTCCGCCATCCAGGACCGGAGTCAGATTTTTTGCTCTTTTTGTTCACTGTAATTACACTATTATAAGAAATGACGAATTTTGAGTAACTGTGATGAAGTTTGAATTATGGAATTGTTGATTCTTCAAAACTAATTTCCTAAGTTTACTCATTATTCTTTACTGGCGTTCAGCTGCAGAAAGCTATTTTTCAAATATTTTTTTCTATTCTGTTTCTGTCTAAGGAAGTTATTAAAAAATAGAAAATTTAAATAGGTACTTTTATCTTTGAGGGAATAATAATGGAACATATTAAAATATGTAGATATATAAAATAATATATATCGAAGATTACTATCATCTCAGAGGCCAATATTGTAAATTGTAACTTTATACTAGCGGTAGTATTTAAAAATGAAAATAAAGCACTGAGAATAATATCAAATAACTGTTAACATTAACAAATTTTGTTATTCAAATATAATAATAAATAATCGCATATACTGACTCCAGGGTTAAAAACGTCATCGCTATAGGTAACGAGCGCTAGAACGGCATCGCTAATTTACCGCGTTTTATATTAACGATAAGTAGTGTAAAAAATTTAAAAACTTCTGTGTTTTTATCAAATTGAGGAGTTATTCCAGTCTTTAATTTTGGCTTATTTATATTTAGATTTAATGAAATTTCGGACTTGAATAACACTCTTTTTTATGTGTAAAAAATATATTAAAATGTAATTTTTACTTCCGCGTAGTTAAAATAGTATTAATTAAACTACAAACTACCATAAATTGGTAGGTATAGGTATAGTATTCGATTTCAAGATCGAACTTCGGATTCTCAAGAGGAGAGTGATAACCCCCCTGCCCCCTTTCATCCTTGTATCCGTGCCGGAATGTAGTGGAAAATCGAAAATCCATTTTACCTTATTTAATAACTTTCGAACAACTTGTATATATTTTATGTGTCCAAATAAAATTAATTTACACAGTTAATAATCTGTTGTCTGAAATAACGATCAATTATTTGCATGTGCAGGATACTGGCACTATTATACATATTGTAATAAATATTTAATTATTTTTTTAATTTTACTTAATACATCTTATTAATATATTAAACTCTTAAATTATTTTATAGTCTCATGATCATCTGAATTTTAAATAAATATTTGCATGGTATTTTATTATTTGCATTTGTATTTCGGTAATATTAGATTTTTTGTTGTTATTCTGCACAAAATATGTAATAGCACATATTTTTTTTGTTTTCCGATATACAATGCCCCATTTTGATAAAAAGAAATATTGAAAGTTAATTTAGTTGTTTAATGACGAATGTAGGCTACTCGTTATGTCGTTACCAAGTAACTAATGCGGGTTTCATACAGTGGAGGATTTAAATAAATCTGATTTTTTTTTCTATTTGACTCAATAAAAACCAAGCGTAATCTTAGCGTAATGCTCTAAATTGAAGCTTTAAAATCATGAACAAGAAAAATAAAAATAATATACTATAAATATAAGTATATGAAAGGGTGAACAGGGGAACTTTCAATTACAGAGCATCTGATCTTGAATGAAAAATAAATTATAACCAGTTCCAGCACTATTCGAATTTTTTAAATCATACGTCATTAAATCACGAAAATTTACTTTAAATATATATTTTAGTAAAGTGGGACATAGAATAGATTAGAATAGCATAATTATTAAAAATCAAAACTTACTGAAATACCATGTTGTGCTTAATATTATAAAATGAAATTTAAATTAAAATTAAAGCATAATGATAAGTGAATCACACAATTCGAAAATGATGTTTATCTGGTAATTACAAATTTATCACCACGTAAATTCAATATGCGATACTTCAAAACTTGACAAACCATAAATGAAACAAAATCAAATATTATGATTTAATTATCTCCCTCTATTTATGATGTGGTTCTATTTGCGCTAGATAAACACTAATCCAGTTGTGTACCTCACATAAATTTGAAAATTTAACCTCACAAAACCCACATACAAACAACACTCATGAAAGGATCTTCCTTGTGACGTATGCGATGACGTCACTGGCGTTGAGCCTCCGGGTGTTTTCAGGTTTATTTCGGTTTACATTCGCCTCCTGCGATGCGAATTCTGAATATGTATCGATCTAGTGAGCCGCGCTTTGCTGGACGGACGGAATGATGTGACGTAGTGGATGTGAATGGCATTGGTATAGGCTACAGAAGGGTTTTGTGGCTTTGATTGATTTGGCATTTGATTATTTTATGGACCACTGCACCGAATTGGGTAAATTTAAACTGTGCCTTGTGCCGGTATAATTGAATTTTCGATATTTATGGAGAAAGAGTAGTTGTTTCATTTCATAAACGAATCAATACCGTACAAGTTTTGCTTGTATAGCTAGCTAGCAAACTAAAAATTGATTGAGAATGGAATACCTACATTAAATTTATTGAAAATTTATAATCATACTAAAATTATTTTATCTGATGCCGTGTCATAATGACAACATTATAAACCTCAATTTGAGGATTATTATAGCGTTCATTATACACCAAGGACCATCATGAATCTAGTATGGTACCCAGTGCCATAATGAAATAACAAACAAGTCGTTACTAAGGAAGTTTGAAAAATATCTTAATTACCTACCTGATTTTTTAAGATTGAAATTTTTTGTTCAATACCAAATAATTTATTTTACTTTTCGGCAAATTTACGCCAGTAGATACAATTTTGTATGCAATACGGATCGTAACCAATCATTATTGTACACGTAATGTTCTCAAACTCGGCTTCGCCTCATCTGATAATTTTCACGACTAGTACCATAATAATTGACGTTACGATCCTAATAATAAATAACTATTATGACTGTGGTATTTGAGTACTTATAGGTAATTGCATGTTAAGAACGAAAAGATTGCTTTACTTTATCTACGACTATACCTATATTACATAATAAATTTATTTTAAAAGGTATCAAAATTTTAAATTACTGTTGCCATAATCAATTTAGATGAAAGATTATTTATGCATGTACGAGTATGTGCGTACCTATCTTATCTGTAGCCTAGATGTCTCTTTTGATTGCATTACTTATTAGTGGTCAGTCCTAAGATAGTCTAGCTGTCTAGCTATCTATGTTTGATGTTTTTTCTTAAAAACCGAGTAAACCTGGCGTACCTAAAATTCAGCACTATTCGAATATCCGTCCCAGAAATATATTCTTTTTGTTAATTTTAAAGAGTCAATGCATATTAGTGATACCGTGAGACGAGACGAGAAAAAATAGTTAAATAAATTCTCGTCTCATTTCAAAATTTCTATACGAGAAAAAGTATTCTCAATTCGGTCACTTCTAGGTTGCTCAGTTTTTGTCTCAAAAAAGTCAATTCGCCTCATTTCAATTTCCCGAAAAAAAATTTTGCCATATATTTGAAAACTAAAAGTGAATTTGGAATTATTGTTTGTACATTTCTGTTTTTGCACACAATTCTTGTGAAAAATAAAAATGTTTATATCAAAAAAAAAAAAATGCTAAAAAAATATTTTGACATTTTTTAAGATAATAATATCAAATTTTTCAAAGTTTTAGTTTCGAGAATTCTCGATTGCTCGAGAACTATTTCTTGTCTCGTAGTTTTGAATTTTAGTCTCATCTCAATTTTTCAAAAAAAATATTCCATGTATTTAAAGAAAGCTTGAAGTGAATTTGGAATTTTTTGTACATTTCTGTTAAATTTGCACACAATTCTTGTTTCAGAAATAAAAATGTTTATATCAAAACAAAAAAATATTTTGATATTTTTTAAGATAAGTAATAATATCAAATTTTTTAGTTTCGAGAATTCTCGATTGTTCGAAAACTATTCCTCGTCTCGTAGTTTCGAATTCTCGTTTGGAAATTTTTCGTTTCGGCGGCATCACTAATATGCAGATTAATGTTTTTGACAGATTTGAATCAATTAGAATTTGTTCTGCTATGGATAAATCTGCATTTTCATATTCTGTAGATGTAGTTGGACCTGTAGATAATGTCAGACATTTCATGTGTACTCAAAGTTCGTAAGTTCGTATGCCAGAATATATCCCACACTGAACTACAAATTTTCCAAGAGTAATTCCATCTTCATTACGCTAATGTCCACACAATACCTTCTCTAACAATCTAACAATGTCTAGCTGAGTGTATATACCTACATGATATACCCACCAACAAATATATTCACTTCTCTGATATGAATGTACACACATTTGTTATTAGATGACCGGGCAGCCATTCACATTGTTCTTGTTCAACACTGCTGAAGTTTCCAGCATAGCACATCACAGCGGCAGAGGAGAGAACAATTTAACTTTCTCGAAGATAACTTTTATCAAGAATTTAAAGAAACTTTTTTAAGAAATTTACTTACTCACTTTTCCTTTACTGGTTACCTTGTACCTTGCGCTCGTATTTGTTCTTGAAAATTGGAACTGAGGAACTGAAGTATGGCCTGCTGGGATGTTTGTTTTGTGATGCTTTTTGTTTTTGTTTGCCTGCAACTGTTTGATGTTATTCTTGTAATATCTTCGATACATGGAATATTAAATTTGTTGAATAAATGTTTAGAATTTTAATTTAAATTTATGAAATGACAAAATACAAAATGATCCAAGCTATACCTACTAAACTACAGTAATTTTTAGTGACGATGATGACCGCAATAATAATTATTTTATGTTTACACAAATTTTCGAATTAAATATTTGAAAATCTAAAAATTAACAAGTTCATAAACGGCATTACAAAGTTTTAACAAATACCTGTACAAAACCATTGTACGAAATCCCCAATTATTTACACACAATAAATTATAATAGCCTATATAAAATTAATTCATTTAATTGCAAAACTATATTTCGTATAAATTAAATAATTAAATTTTAATGAGATAGATTAATTTTAAATATGATTAATACACCCTTGGGCTTGAATATTTTTTGCATCCGTTTTGTAGTCTATTTTAAATAAATGAACATATAAAACAATAATTTTAATTTGTTTTTTAATTGGATTGGAATACATTATATTTTTTTAAGATGACTAACACTCCTTAAGAATTTGTAGATTTCAGTAATTAAAATATTAATACAACTTATTAATAGTATTTTATATTGTGTTACAGTACACAGGCGTATAATTTTTTATTATTTTTTTGAATTTTGCAGTTTCATGTCATGAACTTATTAATTCAATACAAACTGGTAGTAAAGAGAACAGACCTCTAACTATAGTGTTAGAAGTTAGAGTGATAACTTGCACTTACACTGGTGCAGGCTGCAGAGCGCAAAATTAAATTTTCTATTCAATTAGAAAATTACTTATGCATAAAACTTCAGTATTAAGTAAATGTTTAGAACTATATAATAGTTCGTCCAACTTTGAAAATTCATCATAATCAAGTAAACCAAAATTAAAAGTAGAAAAATATCAATTTTTTAATAGTTTTGATTGGGCTTTGAAAGACTACTAAGAATAATTTTTTTGTAGAAACAGAATAGAAACTAACATAACTTATTTAGACGAGACTAACCCGATTCTATTTTGATCGTATGCAATAATATCTACCCGATATTTTTGTTAAACAAAAAAATATTAGGTACCTAGTAGTAGGAGACATTGTTTTCAGAATACTTCTCAACTTCAAATACGATTTCTGATCTAAAAATTGACGCACGTAGCTGTAGCTTCAGTAAGAACAAAAACTTGTGTCCTGGATAAACCTCTGTATAGGTAGGTACGTCCCATTTGGGCAAATTTTAATCTTATTTTTAGAGCAAAAACCGTTTCTAGTGGGAAAGTATTCCGAAAACTAATGTCTGCTACTGTATACATATTACATTCTTCAACCTAAGTTCTAATTTAATTGATAATGATATAATATCTCATAGATTCCGATATCTGATATCTTAGGTATTATTTACACAATTTTGATTATCATGTGTTTTTCATTTGTTATAGCATGAGTTAGTCAATGAAAATTGACCGAGGGCGCAGCACGAGTTCAATTTTCTGAAGACTTCTCGAATACTATCACCAATGATTAATCATAGCCAGAGTTATATTTGGGGAGAATATATAATGGAATGAATTCAAATGTTGGGTTATGTTTCTCTAAAAGCTGTCAAATCCGTTTTAAAATATATTTACCTTCTTCAATTTGGCGTGCTCTTCTCTATTACCTATGTCTATCTTGATACATTTTAAGTCTGATTTTTGAGAAACAGCAACTCCTGATTGAGAAACTGACAGTATGTAACTAATAAACAAAAACAGTTGACATGTAACAGCGGTGACATATATCATCGATTTGATAGCCTCTTACTACCCTATTTGAGCCAATCAAATTAATCAAATATGTACCACGTGATACATTAATTATATAGAGTGGGCCATAAGTCACTGACCATTGTATTTTTGATATATTTTTTTGATTACAAAAAATATTTTTAATCCTGGAAAGTTTAAAAAAAATTAAATAATATCTTTTAGATGCCTGCCATCAGCCTCTTCGCAAGCTGCTGCTCTTTGCTGTACCTGTCCATAACTGAAGCCAAAACTGGTTGATCAATCGCAATAATTTAACATCTTCAAATCGTGAAACGATACGGTTGCCAAAAACCGTTCGCAGCAAATTTAACGTTTCCGTATGGGACGTAGCTCCGTCTTGTTGAAACCACATTTCTTCAGTTATGGACCAGGTACAGCAAAGAGCAGCAGCTTGCGAAGAAGCTGATGGCATCTAAAAGATATTATTTTAAAAATAATAATTTAAACTCTCCATGATTAAAACTATCTTTTGTAATCAAAATTATTCATTTGCAATAAAAAAAATTATATCAAAAATACAATGGTCAGTGACTTATGGCCCATCTTGTATATTCAATCTGATATTTAAACGACGTTCCATGCGACGGATTGTTCCCTTTTCAGGGTTTTCACTTCTGATCTTGTACAGCTCTTTATCGATCGTCGATATAAGAAGAAAATGTATTAATTTGTTATCGAATTGGAAGCTAGTTTCCCCTAGACCTCAGTGAGCGGAAGGGCCGTGATTGATTTTTGATTGGTTCGCGAGCAGGGCGTGTGAATTAAAAGAAGATTAACAGTCGTGTAATGAGTTTTGTTTACAACGCTTGATGGATTGGTAACAACGCAGGAAATTACACATGACTGTTTGCTCGTGATTAGAGATCTATAGATTTTACTGTTGGTTCGTGTGTTACGTTAATTATTATTGTAGGAGTGTATTCCTTCTTGTAAACACAAGCGTACTATGTATGTACTAACTACACAGAAGGAAAAAGGAAACACACTCTAATGCATATCGTTTTCTGTCAGAATTTATTTATAATAATTCTATGTACTTAGAGAAAACATGTTCATTTAATTCTCAAGGTAGTAACAAAATTTAAATAATGTGGTTAAGTACCTGGTTGTTATTATTAGGGATGTTCGATATTCCAATTTGAATATCGATGTTCCATGTAAAATAAATACCGATTTTATGTATCGATATATCGATAAATCGATGTATTGATGTATCGAAATATCGATGTATCGAAATATCGGTGTATTGATATATTGATGTAACGTTATACCTATGTACCTATTGATAAAACGATATCAATAGATGAATCGGATTGGTTTTCAAATTAACTAAACTATAGTACTCACTGTAACTTAATACGCAAGCGTATATTATTTGTAATATGCCTAACGAAACGATACGTTGTCGAAAAATATGACAACGTAATAATTAATATTGCTTATTCTGGGACGACGATTCAAACATAGGCAGGATATATCAAACATCGATACATCTATGTATCAAACATCGATACATCTATGTATCAAACATCGATGCATGTATGTATCAAACATCGATACATCTATGTATCAAACATCGATATATCTATGTATCAAACATCGATATATCGATATATCAAAACATCGATATATCAAACATCGATATATCACACATCGATGTATTGATATAATCAAACATCGATATATCCATACATCAAAGATC
This sequence comes from Agonum fuliginosum, assembly GCA_947534325.1. NCBI lineage: Eukaryota > Metazoa > Arthropoda > Insecta > Coleoptera > Carabidae > Agonum > Agonum fuliginosum. The sequence continues at coordinate 22,383,978 of OX384041.1, forward strand.
GATACCTATACCGATTTATCAATACATCGATACATCAATATTTTTTCTTTGAAATATCGATATAATATGGATATATCGATTTAAACGAACAGCCCTTTATTATACACATTAGATGCCGTCATCAATTCGACCAGTGAAAAATATTTTTGAGTTAAAAAATGGCGCCATAATTTTACTGATATAAATTATATAAGACCTATGTACTTTATTAATTTTGTATTCAATCATTGAGTTCGTAAAAAGTACCTATTAGAAGTATTAAGCCCTGTTCAGGTAAGGATTCTGCAAAAAAAAATCATGGTTTTAAAGCCATCATCTTTTCCAAGACTCATTGAAGATTCAATTTAGCGACATCGCAATTTGACAAATAATTGTCACTAGAATTATTTTTGTCAAAATTTTGAAGGCTAAAAGAATATTCAAGGAATCCTTGTGTGAACAGGACCTTAGATCGATTATAAATGGTACTTTTACATTTTGCCATGTCCTTATGGATCTACTCTAAGTTTTTTAAATATTAGAACATCAAATAGAAAAGATTACACTTTAATATCAATAACATAAATTAATCATTGAAAAGAAAAATTACATTTTTTTAATCATTGTGGTTTCCGTATTTAAATGTTTATATTATTTCACTGTACATTTTTAGTTAATTTTTCTTATTGTCTATATAATTATAGCTTAGTTTAATATTTTTAATTTGTAAAGTAGATGCATTGAAAGCACAATATCGTATAATTTACTGATAATAAAAGAGTGAAGATCTAGACGTTATTTCTATATTCTTGCACGCTTCTAACGTATGCAAAATAGTTTAAAAATCCAAATTTAAATCCATTATTATGTATTATATTTTTATTTATTACACATGTCATATTACCATTCCTATTTTATTTTTGTTTTATAAATCCAGGAAAATATTTAAATGATATATCAAAATAAGCTATAAATTTTTCTCATGACAACATTCAAATTATTACAAAATGAATCATATTTTACCGATCAAACATATTTATGGTAAACGGAAAATAATTGTATTATTGACATGTACATTCATCATTATCAACTGTCAGATAAAATAAACTACAAATAATCAACAAACTGACAAAATTTTATCCCAGAGCAGCGAAAAAATACCCTAACTAAAAAACATAACCTCACACATTTCATAATTCCCAATTATTTTTGCTGGTGAACACATTAGAGCAAAAAATATATGATGTACGTTTGGTGTTAATAGAAAAAGCTTGTTTTCGACAGTGTAGGGTCGGGTGGCGTAACGCCAATTCCTGTATAGTATAGAAGGGGAAGAGGTATCTTTTTACAGCGGTGTGAAGTGTGGGGTTGGCCGTTGGCTACTCTTGAATTGAGGTGTACAAACTTAACGAATATGAATTATCATGATATGCTTCAATTACTATTGAATTAATTGAATTACTTTGAGTTAGTGGAATTAGGTGTGAACTTTAATGACGTCTACTGTCAATATACATCATGCAAAAAAAACCAAATTTTAGTATAGTATAGTTATAAGCTTAGTTAAGTTATTTGCTATTGTATTTTTTTTAAATATATTTATATTTTGTTTATAATAATAAAATAAGTGAACATGTAATATCTTTGTTACTGGTAATCTTACAAGATTCAAATTCAGGTTACCAATGCCTTATTATAATATAATAATTTTTAATGTTGTATTTAATTAAATGAACAATTCGATTTTATGAATTGCAGAGGTTAGTTCATATATCCGCGCACCTACTGTAATTTTAGTATTTAGTAAAATTAATTTAAAATTTCACATGAGTAAACGACTCCATTATAACCTGCAGAAAGGTGAAAAACATCTGGATCTGTACTGTGCAGGTGCATTGGTTTACTTGGCCGGGCGGCTGGGAAAACGTGGCCACGTTCGCCACAAGACTTCAGTTTAAGAGTTCATGAACGTAATTTGATTTGCACCCGCAGGCCACGCGGGACTGTGTAACGCCGACGAAATTCGATGCAATTTGCGCGGACGCGTGCTCGCCGCCGGCGAATGTGCCGATGTTTGGCTTCGATGCGATGCACGGAAATTTTAATTATAAAATAACACACACTGGCTGCTTTTTCTGATAACCTACTGGGAATTTAGTGCAATGTACTATTGGAGAATGCAATATGAAGCAGGGAAATGCTAAAACTTTATTATTTTGTTTATCTGTCATCTTCACGTCCTTAATACGAGTACATCCAAGTATCAATAAACTCAGTTTAGCTGGATAACATGAAGAACTGCGATTATTTTACTTACCTACTTTTATGAATTCATTTATCTGTTTTATCTTTTTCAACAATTATTAATTTTTCGGCTTGGATCTTGGACTAACAAGATTATTCAGTTATCCGATTTCCTATTTCTGAATTTTTGAAAACTGGCAATGATTGCCATTTTTTTAACTTTTAACTTATAACTGATATAAAACTAGCTAGTATTATAATTATTTTTTATCGAATATAAACAAAAACCATATTTAGTTATACACGGCGGGATAGCATATACTCCAGTCAAAATACGGGTTTGGTTGTATTATTACTGGCAACTACCAGATTTGGTCTAGTATAGGTTTTTTGGGTCGCTGAACACGAATTTCGGGGTCATTTTGTAAAGAAATGTGCGGAACACCCTTAAATTTGCAAAAACTACTCCCAAAATGGGTTTTTTTTAAATATAATCGCACTTTGAGTGCTCAGATTTCGCACAAAGGGGTATTTTGAGTCGCTGATCAAGAATTTCGGGGATTTTTTTATAAAAATTAATATTTCACCCTTAAATTAGCTAAAACTAACCCCAAAAAGGGTATTTTTGCTATTTTCGCACTTTGAGCGTCCAGATTTAGTCCGTATAGGTTTTTTGGATCGCTGATCAAGAATTTCGGGTTTTTTTTATAAAAATTAATATTTCACCCTTAAATTACCTAAAAGTACCCCCAAAAAAGGGTGTCTTATTATTTTCGCACTTTGTGCTAATTTAAGGGTGAAATATTAATTTTTATAAAAAAAAATCCCAGAAATTCTTGATCAGCGACCCAAAAAACTCTTATGTGCCAAATCTGAGCACTCAAAGTGCGAATATATAAAAAAATACTCAATTGACTGGAGTAATAGTGATAGAATGCCAGGCTCTGGTTACAGAGGTTTGAATCCCGGTCAGGTCAGGAAATTTTCACGCCCTGATTTGGATCGGTAACTACTCCCGTTACCATTCCAAGTTGGGATCTAATTAACTTGGCAACTCCTAGCTATCGGGCACCGGCTAAAGGCTATAACAAGGGCTTGCGCCGGGTTGACTGGCATCACACAACACACATGGTAGTAAAGTAAACGCCGTGACAAAAAGTATAAGTAAAAAATTAATACTGTGTGTGTGCGCGCTATCAAGTTACCCTAGGGATATACGAGTATAACCCAAATGAGGTTCAAATCCCGAAATCCTAATACATAGGTACATAGTTATTTATTACTATTTAACGATTAAAAAGAGATATATCTAGACAGTAGAGCACTGCATGGCCCGGCCCGAGAACGGGCCAGGCTTAATATTCAACGGGCTTGGGTTGGGCCTGGTCTACAACATAACGGGCTTAGGTCGGGCCGGGCCTGCCAAATGATAGGATTCGGCTTTGGCCCGGCAGACTCGATACCTTATTTAATTTTTAACAACGAAAACGGCAATAAAAATATTATATTTTAAACATTGCAAGCCGGGCCGAACTTCAAAATTGCCTCAGAACAGTCAGACTTCGGATGGGCCAAGCTTTTGTTTTATTTTAAAATTTCGGACTGCGTTGGGCCGGACCTAAAACAGTCGGGCTTCGGACAGGCCGGGCTTGAAATTTCCGGCCCGTGCAGTGCTCTCCTAGACAGTGAAAGAAATCGAGTACCTACGGTGTTATTGTTCAATCAATTTAACGGTTTATTATAAGGAGTAAGTGGGAGTGCAATGTATTATTCGGGTAGTAAAATTTAGTAGCTTCTTACAAATTTAGTTTACCGGTCGAAGAGTCTACCTATATGCTGTGTAGTTGAGTATTATTTTTGATATAATATAACGTAGGTAACTAAACTTATCTAACTTTCTTTTATGATAAAAACTTTTTTACAGGGCATTAAACGTGAAATATACAAACAGAAAGAGGATATATTTACAAAAAAACACTTGGCTATAAAATGTAATAATCTTTACAGCTATAAAATAACAAAACAATTATTCGTTGTTGAATTTCTTATGCTGGGTCTTCACTTGAGCAATGGAATGGGCACATTCAAATTTGGTCACTCAATACCTTCCGCCGAACACGAATACAACGCATCGAACGAACCGAACGCAGTTTAATGTTTAAACACGATTGTTTTAATAGTCTCTGCGTCTAGTTCCTCCGAAATAGGAACTTAATCAGGGTTCAAAAATATATTTATACATGGTGATACACAACTTCGTGCATATTATTTATTTTATTTAAATATTAAAAATTAAACTACTATTTTTAGCTTAATTGTTAGTTACGTATTATTGACGTTACTATAGTAATAATATTAATTTAAAAAGCTTAAACAGCTATTCATCGAAATAAAATAAGAGATATTTTTAATTAATATAATACAAACAAAAATATAATCCATTATACAACGATATTTGTTTTAATTTGCAATTGCATTCATATTTCACTGTACAATACAATGAGGTAAGTACTTTAATTATAACAAAGCATTTGAACTGAACAATAATCAATGTTTTTTTTAGTTTGTTTGGATTAAGTAGCAAATTACTCCATTGGGGATTTGCTTGTCTTTTCGGCCCTATATTTGAAATCAGCAGTACCATCAAATCTGAAATCTCATTACAAGACGTGCCTTCCAAAATCTCTCATCTGCATACTGAAAAATACCGCAACGATGGCAACGAATTGAAGTATATTCGGTATATTATCCAAATTCTGGTAAAGTTCTGGGCCTTTATAAATATAAATTCTTCGTGATTGGAGTTAATGAAAAAACCGGAATTTTGTTGAGCTCGTTAAGAAATTATCGTTGGAGATTTAGTCAATATTGGCCTTACTTCAAAATTATGGGGACAACCATTGTATTTGTACTAGAAAAATTTTACGTTGAATAAATTTCCGTACTTTTTAACAAAATGTTGCTTTATTTTTTTTATTACAAATACAATGCTTGTCCCCATAATTTTGGAGTAAGGCCCATCTTGACTAAATCCCCGACGATTATTTCAGATATGGGACCGAGCTCGATAAAATTCGTTTTTCTAATTAACTTCAATCACGAAGAATTTCTTTTTATACAGGCCCAGAACTTTACCAGAATTTGGATAATATACCGAATATACTTCAATTCGATGCCATCGTTGCGGTATTTTTCAGTATGCAGATGAGAGATTTTGGAAGGCACGTCTTGTAATGGGATTTCAGATTTGATGGAACTGCTGATTTCAAACATAGGGCCGAAAAGACAAGCAAATGCCCAATGGAGTAATTTGCTACTTAATCCAAACAAACTAAAAAATATTGATTATTGTTCAATTCAAATGCTTTGTTATAATTAAAGTACTTACCTCATTGTATTGTACAGTAAATATTAATCCAATTGAAAATTAAAACAAATATCGTTGTATAATGAATTATATTTTTGTTTTTATTATATTAATTAAAAATATCTCTTATTTTATTTCGATGAATAGCTGTTTAAGCTTTTTAAATAAATATTATTTCTATAGTAACGTCAATAATACGTACCTAACAATGAAGATAAAAATAGTTTAATTTTTAATATTTAAACGAAATAAATAATATGCACGAAGTTGTACATCAGTCTGTATAAATATATTTTTGAACCCTGATAGCGTTCGGTTCGTTCGATGCGTTGTATTCGTGCACAGAAAAAAGCAAGCTTGCTTTTTTCTGTGATTCGTGTTCGGCGGCAGGTATTGAGTGACAAAATTTGAATGTGCCCATTCGGTGCGTTCGGCGCGAATTGCTCAAGTGAAGACCCAGCATTAGAAATTCAACTACGAATAATTGTTTTTATTTGTTATTTTCTAGCTGTAAAGATTATTACATTTTATAGCCAAGTGTATTTTGTAAATATATCCTCTTTTTACCTCTCGCCTCATATTCTATAAGAGAGGTATTGTAATGGGTCAAAATTTTCGAGTATGAGTTTTTGGTGGATAAGCACGTTTCAGGGTCTCTAGAATACGAATTTACTATTTTCACGATGATGTCTGTGTGTGTGTGTGTGTGTGTGCGTGTGTGTGTGCGTTTGTATGAACCGACGATTTTTCGTCCACGATAACTTAAAAAGTATCAAACCGTTTATAACCAAATTTCATATTTAAGGTTTTAATAAGTATCTTAACACCGGATAAGATTTTGGTAGAAATCCGCAAACTGGAAGTAGTACTTTTAGAAGTTTGGAAAAGTTTTCCTTAAATATATTGGTACATTATTTATTTATGACAATTTTTGCAATTAAAAATAAAATAAATTGTAGTTATCTATGTGTACAGTTAATTATAAATACAAATTGCTGAATCTGGAAGTATTTAACAATAAAATAAAGTACAATTAATATTCTATTTTTTTGAAATTCTAGTATCTTGTTGTCCATGATATAAAATTTGTTTCTACATAAAATTTGAATTATTATGACAGTGACAGTACAGTGCTTGCATATTGGTCTACATTATCGTTTACATATTACATGAACATGAAACTATTAAAATGTAAGTAAAACTATTTATTAGATTAGTAGAATAAGCAGAATTAGGCGAGAGGTCGTGTGGTGGCCACAGCAGATTTTTGTTTGTATATTTCACGTTGAATATGCCCCGTAAAAAGTTTTTATCATAAAAGAAAGTTAGATGGGTTTAGTTACCTACGTTATATTATATCAAATAGAATTATAATTTGAATCCAAATACCGAAATAACAATATAGGTAAGTACCTAGAACTGGCACTATAATTTTTTATACATCTACCGTCTAAGAGTGCGTTAAGTGTACCTCTAGTTGTAGTAAACCTAAAAATTATCAAAAAGAAAATGTGTATACAATAAATGCATCTTAAAATTATTAGCGTTAAAAGTACTAACGCTTCTCTTTAGAATAATTTTTCTTATATAGGTAATATACATTTATTTAACGAATATTTGCACAAAAAAACAATGTTTTTTGTGTGCTCCTGCATTGTTTATGCATTCATGATTAAACATTTTAACATAGTGTAATTTTTGTGCAAACTAGATTATAAAATAATATTTATTGTAACATCGATTCGAAATCTCTAACTGGAAAATAGCACAGCTTGCCACAGGCTATTTGAAAATAGATGTGCACAATACGAAAAATGTATTTTTAACGGTAAACGTGTTTTTAAAAATTATGTTTGCGTCATTTTGCTAATGCATCGTTTATTTTTTATATTTTTATAGTTACATGTTAATCCAGATGTGGTGGTTTTAAAATTTTGCTATTAATTCTACAGTCTACGTGGCTTGCAATTTTCTGCTTTTCAGTTTAATTTTTGTAGCATAATATTTTTATTTTTTACCTTATAAACAAAAATTTAAAAACGTAGGTTACCTAGGTACGTATTTAAATGTAAAATTTTTATCTTATATTTATAAAACTTTTATATCTTTAAAAATGTTGAAATAATAAAATAGTTTTTAATAAAAACTTAAGCAAAGTTTTAATAGACTAAAAAATGATAATTCTAGTTCTATGTACTATCTACCGTATAAAAATTATATGTCGGAGCTCGAGCGGAGATGACAATATATGATCATTTACGTGATCAATAAAACTATTAAAAGTCGCAAATATTGGAATAATTAACTAATCGAAATACCAAATAAATCACACATTCAGCACTCATGTCATGGATCAGTTAAACGTGATCTACAAACTATATGACGATAAGGAAAGGTGGCAATTTCCAGGCACGTGCTACTCGTATCAGGGCATCTTCAAGACTGCCGATATCCGACTCACACCACACCTAGCACGTAATCCCAGACTTCGCCCAAGTGTACTAACGTAATCGAACAAACAAACAAACACGATCATAACTTCATTAGTACACTTGCATTCCTATCAATAAGTATTATTACAATCAACATGATTGCTATCCCAGACATATAATTAAATACATAATTATAGCTGATGTATGACATATTTGCCTGGTGGTCAGTTCTTTTTTCGACCATTATCAAACAAAACTGCAAAATCCAATTAATATATCCAATTCTTCAATCACATCAATAATTAAGATACCTCATAAACCAGTGCCCACTTGTTTGTGCAAATCTCCGTTAACTGTGCAAGCGCAAATCAGTTACGTAAGTTTCGTGGCATCCTAACAGGTGCGAGACAACTTAACAATCAAGATTTAAGAAACAAAATGGGCATGAATGGACATAAATCATCCGATGCTAACTGCTAAACATTCTTGCATGTGCTATGTGCTACAAACTCAATATAAACGTCATCATCAATTCGTGATGTCAAGGCAAAGGCAACGGGACTGTGCAGTTGGTTTTGATTTGATGCAGCAGATGATGGACCGGTTCTTTAAGTTGGTGATGACCTTACGCAATGATATTCTTGTATTTTAATCGTGTGTTTATATAGTGCTGTTGATGTTGTTATACATTGTGTTACAGACTGGTTTATGGACTGTGAAGTAAACATCATGTTTTGTTTTTATATAACATTTATGTTTTGTATTGTTTATTTATTCACCATTATTGCTGATAATTTAAATTTTAAATTTGTTGTAAAAATAAAATTATGATGAAACAACTTATTTATCTCCTGGCACCGACACTAATCGAAATGAATGAACATGTATCTATTTTAAATTTTAATGAATTTTTTTTCTGCACAGTTTTCATATTTTTTAACATTTTTTTAGAAATTGATACATAATCATTATAAATTTATGAATACAAATTATGGTTCTGCCTGTTGAATCATTAGTAGCCAATTTTTCGAATATCTATTACTTACCTATTAATAAAAATAAAATGACTACTATGAAAAATACATAAAATCAATTATATGGCCTGTGGCCGACTGTGGTGCCAGCACAAAAATTTCTCCTGTGACCTGTGAACCTATGATACACTCTCCAGTCCCCACTAACAACAATGACTACCCGTGAGCTGAAGACTGGTAACTGCACAGACAGTAAAATATATCTCTAACGATAACTCACAGTATGTGAGCCTTCCACATCCAAATTGAGTAAAAGGAAGTAGGGACGGACTAGCCCATAGGGCGATCGTCCTATGCCAGTGTTCGTAAATTATACCTAAAGTCCGTCCCAAACTTCTTTGCCGTGACGTCATTATTTTATTTTCAAGAATAACTAAAGAATACATTTTCTTACTCTTTCTATCGTATTACAGTCATATTTTTAGTTGAAACACGTATGTCATTCGAAATTTGCGAAGTATTGATACTGTTACGTGAAGTTTTGTTCTTTGTTTTTATTATGAAGTAGAAAAAGAAAGAAATAGAAAACGTATAATAATTATATCGTTGATATACCAGCAATTATAACTTATTATTTGAGTAGGCTGTTTCTCATGTTGTTTTATGAAATACATTGTATTGTAAATTTTGAAACTGTCAAACAAATAAAAACTATTTCACTGTGATTAAATAATTTAACATAGGTATTGTTTTATGCATACATTAGCTGTTTACATATAGATATTTATAATAATATTTATAAATATGCCCGGCAAACGCAATAATAAACAAACAATTCAAATTGTCTTGAATTTGTACCAATATTTTATTGCTGAAAAAGAAAAAGGAGAATTACTTATTCCCGTGTCAGCTGTTCTAGAGGTATTTATTTATTATTAAATTTATATAGTTATTCCAAATATTCACATAATATAGTTTAAAAATATTTGATATCAAAATATAACTTTCCCGCCATAATTTCAAATTGATTCATACGAACTACAGGTATGACGTCACGGCAAAGAAGTTTGGGACGGACTATACCATTCGATTATCGTTTTTCGATAATAATACAATGTAGGTATACGTAATATACATTACATTTTGCACAATTTACAAAGAATTATATACTACAATGTGTGTATTTTGACTTTCTTGGTCACAGATAAACATTTTCAGATAGTCAGCCTTATGGAAATATTTGTCATTCGGTTGCATCGTAGAGGTAGCTTCCATAACTAATACTGTCACTGCACTACTTCTAGTTGTGGAAACATCTGCTCAATATAGTCCGGTTGCTAACACGAAAAAGGATGGGGTACCTTGCATTTTATGATTAAAGCATGCCACTTGGCATAAGTGTTCTTTAGATCCTCCTTTACCAATCCGAAGTTGTAGCCCCCCCCCCCCCCAACGGGGAGGGCCGTGCAGGGGCTGCGTATTGCGAGTTGCATATGCAGATTTTTAGTATTTTACGTTTATCTCGTAAACGCAGTGGCGGTGCGTCAGATGAGGCAGGTGAGGCTGAGCCTCACCGCGTAAAATCGTAATTTTAAATTTTTTATTTTTATTATAATTTTATTTATCTAATTCATTTTTTATTATAAATCGACTACATATTTATTTAAAAATAATTATTGTTGCACAATAATGCAAAAAAAAAATTTAAATAGTGTTATTTTCGCGCGAATCATAAATAATGTGTACAGTGAGGCTGCTGCTGCAACGGTTGGTTTCATTCATCGGCAGTGCGACCGACCGACGGAGTGACGTGTGTGTATTCTCGTATGTTCATGCGGTGGAGAGGCCTTGAGAGAGGCTAGGGAAATATCGTCTGTCTTCGCGCAAGGCACACCGCACACACATACACAGCGCACAGCCTCGTATAGCCTAGCGCACACAACTAAATACACGTGAAGAAACAAAGTTTATTTTTACTTTGTTGTTGATTGCTTGTCTTATTTATTGTTGTGAATGCTATTTTATAATTAGTTATGTTTTGAAACTAATAGTTTCTAATAAAAATTATGAATAACCAATAAGAATAAATGTAAAATCTAACAAATAGAACTTGTAATAGTTTTATCAATATTTAAATAATAAACAATGACATCATTCAACTACTATTCAACATTTCTATATTATGAACAAATAAATAAAATTATATTAATTAAATATTTATTATAAATATTTAATATATGGACAGAATAAGAATCATAATAATCAAGAACAGATAAAATTTGTTCGCCTCACGCTTGAATGTTGTTTTACCGAGAGCTGCAGAACGCTAGTCGGGTATTGTTGAATGTTTTTTCTATTCTATTTTCTATTCTGTTACCTACTTTATTTAAATATGTATGTACTTTTTGTGGACGTATTAAATGTACTCTTGTGCGTTAGAGAAAACAAAATTTTAAAAATATTATCTGCTGTTTTTACGATTATAGCGTTTTATCTTGACTCACAAAAAAATTATTTATTTAAGTAATGAAATAAAGTTCTATTGTTTTATTGATTTTAGAACGTTTCATTGAAATTATGATACAAAGTATTTAAAGGCGTTTAAAGCATTTGACCTTGAACCAAAAAAAAAATTCGCCTGCGGCGCATTTTTTTTAAGCCTCACCTAACTTAGGAGTCACGCACCGCCACTGCGTAAACGGTTAAAAAGCTAAAAAAATTATCTAAATTAAACAATGTTTTGGTTATAAATATATTTTAGCAGTACAGTAATCATTTAGAATATAAATAATCAATTTAAATTTTTAATCGCTGAACTAATATAATAAGTAATAAATAACTGCAGTATAATTGGCTATCGACCCTATTATTCAGGATCTAGTGAGAGTTTGCAATAAATTCTATTATGCTTATAATGATGTAAATCATAATCAGGAAAATTAATAGATAAAATAGGACAATATTACTCATTATTAGAAGTTAAGGTCTGATTTATGCTAAATGTAAATTAATTTAAATTCAGTATAAGAAATCAATTAAATGTTTATATCGTGCATTATAAATAAAAACCAAATGATTAAACTATGATTAATGTAATTTAAGCTAAGCTATATTCGATTTATTTGGCAAACAAGATACAACTCATATTGCACAATAAAAATATAAACCCAAAGACGAACATTTTTTATCTACCATACTTCACCCGGAAAATATATATTTCAATATTAGTTCCGCACAGTCGCGGAATATATAGGTAGGATAGGATATTGATATTTTTAAAAGTTGGTTTTTCCTGATTCTATTTATAATATGATTAAACTTCAGGGTGATGTTATGATGCACAGGATAGAAATTTCGCATTTCATTGATTACTTACAACCTTGCACCTAGGCGTGGTGGAGCATGAAGGTCGTCTTCGTCATCTTATCGTCTGCAACTTCGTAGTTGCATTTATTGATGTTTTGTTTGCAGAATATTCGTGCTAACGAGTACCAATCAAAAATAATAAATACGCATTTAAAATCCTTTACCTACTCGTGTAGGAGTAAAAACAAATTATATCTACAGATAACAATCTACTTGTAAAAGCAACATTGTTGCACAAGAAAAAAATGGTTTCATTTTTAATACTGTGATGAACGGTTCTTTTTTTCCTCAATCAATGTATTAATAACAGTGACTGCTAAAGTGATAGTTTTCGAAAATTGGCAGTCAGTTTTACCAATAACAAATGAAACATCAAACAGTAGGTTATACATCGTGGTAGGTACCTACATTATTATGAGTGTCAGACTGTAAATTTTGAAGAATATGGAGCGTCGCTCGCTAACTATGATTTTCAAATTTACTGTTAACTTTTAGTCTATCAATGATTATCAGTGGGTGAGTCTGTGGCTTTATGGTTTTAGAAGACCAAATTTACTTCCTCCTCCACATTAGTTAAATAAATATGGAAGTTTATTTCATCATAAATTGCTATTTCTTTATTCCTGAATGTTCAATAGCTGTAAAAAGAGTGTTTCCGTTATTTCAAAAATGTAAATTAAGAACTACAAAGTCTCAATCTGCATAATGTCAAAATTTAATGCTACTACAATTTACAATTTATGTCACGTTACAGTATTCGCTATTGTGTGCCAACTCGTGTAACAAGTTCTTGATAAAACGTTTTTTAACAAGTCTTGGTATTTTTAAGGTTTCTGGGTAAACGTGATCTTGCGTGATATACGATATTATCATGCAGAAACCAGCCTTTCAAATGGTAATACAAAATTGCGTCTAATTATAACACCTCCTTTTTGAATCATGAAAACTATATTTTAATTAAACATCAACGAAAATCCAAAACAAGTAAAAGTAATTTAACTAACATTTTAAACATAAAAAGTGTGCGGATGTTACGAAACGTAACTACTTAAAACTGAAAACATGCATTAATTAAATTATAACACGAAACTATTTCTCTACATGAAATATTTTCTTAATTAATTATTTTTTTCTCATATTAATTCTCCAGAGAGCGTTGTTTAATTACAAAATCCTGCCGCGTAACAATAACTCATCAGTAAAATTGCAACAATTTGGCTAATTTTGCCCCTGCATACAATATAAATGCAAATATAATTTCAGGCACGATCAAGATACACAAAAAACCTCTGGAATCAATTGTCACATCTCGTGGCCTACTTTGTCGAATATGGCGTTGATTCCCAATGGTCTGGGCCTCATATGTAAATGCATGCAATATCGTGAATAACACAATATACCGTTAATATGAAACATGTGTTCTGTTGGTCATATGCAGAATAATACGAACACTAGACAACGGTTCACTTGTTCGCTTGTTCCAAAGCCGTCTATGCTTGTGAATAGACGTAATAATTTACAAGTACTTTGGAAAAATGTTCAGCTTTTCTAGAATAACCGTTCCGAGGTGCTACTGAATTCAAACTACTGTTTTAAAATGGAAATTGCCTGTATTTTATTCAACAAATTTATACAGTGAAATAGGAAGAATTACTGCTACTTTACTTCTAATATAAATTAGGTACTGTATAGTTTTATATGTCTTGTATTGAATAAACTGATCATTAATTATTATTTCTTGGTTTATTCTATAGTTAATAAATAATACCATGTATAGCTGGATTGTTTATAGTTCATTTACAATGTAAATGTAAATTGTGTATGTAAATGAATCAGTATACCACCCACCTCGTACAAGAAATAAAATTATAAAGTACAGGATAGTTCGAACGAGGCATACTATTTTTAAAATTCTAGTTTTTTAAGTCGATAAAAATTATTGGTATATCATACCTAGGGTTGCCAGCCAGACCATAGGTGGTCTGGATTTAATAGGAGTCTCCTATATTTTGAACAAATTTCCTATGTCCTATAAATGAGAATAAATCTCCTATATTTTTAAGAATTCAATAAATACAAAAAAATACTTTTAGTCTTTGTGCGTTGGGCGTTGCGCAGACGCCAAACTGAAGACTGAAGATGTTTCTAATCTGGCAAGTCTTATGTTATTTATTTTAAGGGCGCGCTTAAAAGTGAAGTAATCGCAGCACGGTTTTTGTACGTAATGGTAATGTTTTTGATGTAATAATAGTTAAAATCTTATTATACGTCATAATTTGCTTTCAAAAAAATGTTTTATTTTTCTGTAACTACTAGCGCCACGTCAATACTTTAAAAGGTTTAGATGGCTCATTTAGCACATGTGCTTAAATTTCGGATAAACGATGTAACCTACAATGAAAACTATATTGCGCAATGAAAATATATGTATTCCTAATCCTAATTGCCTCATGCTAAAAATTATGTCTGTAATAATGGTTCATTTTTCATAAAATTCATGTTAATTTGATGAATTTTGTTCCTTCTTTTATTTCTACTGAAAATTATATTTATTTTCATGTATTCTTATTTAGTATAAGGCAATCTAGAAACTCTAATGATTCTATTGATATATTGTCTATGCCTTTTGCTTTTTCCTATTTGCAGAAATGTATGCAGATAAAGTGCATAAAAATGCGACTATGTAAAAATGGTTTCAAGCGCGACCTTAAATATTCTTGCAATTTCCACCTTTGTAGAAAGGGTTTTTAGTTTATTGCGACATTGCGAAGTTAGTGGACTGTTATCAAAAATCGGATTACAGTAGTAGAATTTATAAGAGCAAAATGACTAATATCTGTAAAATTCGAACTTAATTGCATGGAATTATTATGACTATGTTATATATAATATTATTTTGTACAATTCTCCTATAAAAACGCTTTTAAAATCTGGCAACCCTACTTATACCTCTTGTTTAGGATTCTAATTGTTCTCATAAAGAAAAATTTTCTTAGTTTTACTGTTTATCTTATTATTATTTCAATTTATTGTTATGACGACAATATTAATTACATGATGTCTCATTTCTGAAATTTTATTTTAATTGTAATATTTTGGTAAACATATTATTGAGAAAGGCAAACAGTATTATATGAAAGAAGTTCATTAGAACAGAACTTGATATAAATTCTACTCATTCATCGACAACAACAAGCAACGAAATCATACCACACATGTAAAGTATACATGTAACATCAGTATACATTTTCAGACGCAGCGAAATTTTGAATGCGCACTTCACTCGCGTAAAATAAGGTCATTTGTTATACGTTCCGCTGTGCGCAAATAAAATAAGTCCGTGTCAGTTTGGTATTCTGAACAGGCGCACCGTTTTAAATAGCAGAAAATCGGAACATTTATAAAAGTTGATTGCGTTTTTCAGGATTCATTAAGCTGGAAATTTTAGCTGTGAAATCATTTCCACGCCGTTAAGTGAACGCTGAACGCCCAAACGGCGAACGCAACTGTTGAATTTCCCGATGAAAATGACAATGAACTTGTGATAATAATGTCCACCGTGCTATCATTTTTATGCTGGTTAATTTCGATCCTTATTGGCATTGACACAAACGTTATTGCCTAAAATTATTCTCCTCTGATTTTCTTCTCTATTTTGCTTTTGAATTTTTCTCCAATACTCCAATTTTGGGTCAATGTAACATTGGGAGCACTAAACCAAATTGAACTGATAAAAATTTGATCAAAATCATAATTTTGCGTTTGTTGGTGATTAAACACGATTTTCCCGAATACTTATCTATTATTATTGACTGCGTCCCGAGTATTCGACTTCAAGTTTAGAACCACTATTCTGTAATTGGAAGGGTATTCAATAACAAAAATAAAATAACACCACAAATTGTTTATAAAAAACTAATATTGTGCGAACAATTTCGCTTGACAACACATGATGTTTTGCAGGGACGTATCTAGGATTTTTTTAGGTGGGCCAGTAAAAAATGTAAAGTGAGCTACACTATTTATAGTAAAATTTTTGTTTTGAAAAATATAGGAGTATGCCGAGCGAAGCGAATTAAGAAGGACTTTGACTTAGTTCCTCCTGAAATTAATTTCGTAGAAAAACAGTACCCACCCAGTAAGGAATATGATACCAAATAAGTATAGATACATAGATAAAGATTGCACGAGCACTTGGACTGACAACATTTACCAGCAATAAATCTATATCTGTCCGGTATTTCTTTTGTCTCAATTCTATACTTATAAATCTATATCTCTTCCCTAGTGTTATATGTAAGGCATTATTAAATATTTTAAATATAGGTATCTCTTTTGAAAAACAAATGTAAAATATTATAAAAATTTTAGGTGGGCCAAGGCTGTGCAGGGTGATCCATGGCCCACTTAGGTCCACCTTTAGTTAAAGGTTGTTCCACCAAAAGATTTGCTTTGTTTAGAGCGCCCAAAAGCCTTTATCAGGCTCATATTAGAGGATCTCCTACTACCTTTTTATTCTACTTTCCAAATAGATTGTTTACATGATAGCAGTATGATAGTTAATATAATATACTAAATAGTAAGTAATACAAGTAGTTAGGTAATAATGGTTATTCATACTTTATTTTGTAACGTTGTAAGATTCGATTACTAAGTGTAAATATTGAAAAATGAAAAACTAATATAGATACGAGTATATTATTATTTATTAAACAAAATGCAATGATGTTTATGTGTTTATAACTATGAAGAAAATAAAGATTAAACCGAAACATCGATTATGTAAGAAACTAAACATTATACTGTCAGACGTGGTCAGATTTATAATATAAAAAATTATACACCGTAGGGTACAGCAGTAATATAACATAACATTTAAAATAAAATAAATGTGCTAACTATTCAGACTTTATTGATGACGATTCATTTATCTTTATTTCCTATAGCACTAATTAAGCTTAACATTGACTGCAATGCAATGTCATGTGTAAATCTCGTGTAATTAACTCATAAGTATCCTCGTAAATTTATTAATGTCATGTACAGTATCTTCTGCAGTTGCATTTAAAAGTACCGTTCGTTAATTTAATATGACTACGTCTATAATACCATAAATTAGATTTATTTTAAAATATACCTACTGGTTGATGGCAGAATCTTTCAGATAAAATATTTAAACGGGACTGATACGTAACAGCTGCTATACATAACTGTAGCAATTCTACAGAACATTCAATTTAATGTTTGAAATATTCATCACACTTTTCACGTACCTATTTGAAGTTACTGTTAAGGAATGTTATGAGTGGTACTACTTTTTCTGAACCCAATTCCGGTAATCCTTTTAATGAATTGAATTTGCTATGCTTATACAAAAAGGCTAAATTTAAAATTAACAGTAAATATTACAAGAATCGTTTATGTCATACTAGATTCTAATATCTGATTGCACCACTGAAACTAAAATTTTAAACTATATTTTTAGAGGAGATGTCTTGAGTATACACTACCTACATAGCGAAAAAGTAGGTACCTGTATTATGTTTCTCTAATACTATTAATGTAGGTACGTTATAAAGTTTGATTTTGTAAATAAAAGAAACGAACAGTCGAAATTATGTAGGTAGGTATCATTATCTAGATTCTGTCAAGATAGGTTCTTCAAAATATTACCTACAAACATCGGCCGTTAAAGAATTTCAAACTTTATATTATTATAGTAAAGTTTTTAAGTTTTAAGTTTAAGAGGCGCTTGACTTTGTTGTTCCGTTACATAAAAAATTCTATCTTACAATATGTAGCTTGTTAACCATCTGAGATTTACTTTTGAAATTGTTTTAATTTTATTGAGTAGAATAAGAATGTAGCTAAGCGATATTGATCAAATTTCCATGAATTATGCAATAAATACATAAAAATATTTTCTATTACAAATTTTCACAATTATAATCGGATAATTAAAAAAATTAAATCATAGTCGTGTAGAGATTTATATATAATAAAGAAAACATATCTTCTCTTTCGCATTTGTTCATATTATTACAATTATTATTACATTACAATATTTATTTCTTTTTTTACTCGACGTCGCGCTAGTGTTGATTGCACTGCTTTATGTTGCATATTATTCTTTTAAAAGATGGGAGAAAACTATTAGAACGGCCTACACTCAACCTACCCCTTTACATTAGTAAATCATTAGATGGACGAGAATTACAAGTCAAAATCCCCTAAGGCGATACACTTTTGTTGACTGCAATATTGCTGCAGTAGAATCAGAATTTACGATTCTGGCTATATTGTTCAAATTAAAACATTGTTTAATTCAAAAATTCATACAATATATTGTTGCAGCAATAATTAGAGAACATAAGAATTAATTTTTGCTTTTTAATATTACAAATCGTTGCTTTATTAATACATATTAATTAGTTTCGTTTTAAATAATCGATTCTTTGCATTGTTCCTAAGGGTGATAAAAAACGATGTTTGTAAAAAAAACTACACCGCTGGCTAACAAATAGTTAAAAACTGACCAAATTGTATATTTTTACTAATTTTTTACCAATAAACTATTAAGTATTTCAAAAATATATATCTGTTGTGTCGTTAATTCTAGTAAAAACACTTTCCATACAAAATGTTGAATCGTTAATTCTAGTGAAGCTATGTCAGTTTATTATTTTTCTAAAACAATACAGGAATGTTGTCATAGTTACATTATTTTAGCTACTACTAGATTCCCTAATATACAACAATATCCATACTCTAGAGTACCTAATCCTTTAACTATCCATATATAAAACATGAGCAAGTTCAGGGGCACAATTAGTAATATAGCGACAGCGAGGTCACTTTTTCACTATATCTTGTTACAAGTGTACCGTCTTAAGAAGTCTGGGTATACGTGAATATGCACAAGTAATATGAAATGCAGCAATGCATGCTACTAATTTCGCTCGACTTTAACTTGCCTAATAGATCTCCTGCCCTGCGAATCTCGAACATCTATAATTCATGCCTTTATAATAGAAGACTATTGTGGGAGATGGTTTAACATGCAAAACACATTTAGGCAAATAATTTATCTTTTAAACTAAGCTTTATTAATTAACGTGCACGTTTGGACATTTTAGACGTAATTAACCGATGCACGTTAACTACTTTCATTAATTCAAGTATAGAGGCTAATCATAAGCAGCAATGGTACGTTTTTAAATGAAAATTACACCTAAAACGTTTTATTACTAATCGGCTCGAGTGGCACACGAGAGGCCGTTTACGTTGTTGGAATGTACAATAAAATATTTCTCGAAATGATTTTATGCTTGATTTAATATTTTAATAATTTTTCTATTTACATAATATCCTTTAAAAATTTTACTATTGCCTTCCAAACTACTAAACTGACATTTTCCCACAGTAATTTCCAGCATTTTTCTTATTGATTAAGAATTCCCTTATACAACGCAGTTCATTAAATTTCAAACTAATACTTATTTTATGTCTTAATGATAATGGAAAGTGGAATTGCTAATGCAAATTTATTGTTTGGTTGTATTCATCATAACGATAATTAAACAATAAAGCATAAAGCATTAATAACTATAGGTACCTATCTAATGAAAGTTTTATTTCATTAATTGAATCATTTATCTTACTTTCTATTATTGACTAATTTGTCGGCGTTTGAGTTTAAAATAATTCGGAGGTCAAATAGAACGTAAGAACGTAGAACTTATTGATCGATTTTATTTTGAGAAAAAGGACTAAGATTCTCGGAATCTCGCCGCTATACACGCCACTTTGCTAGAACATAGAACTCCGTGGAGTATGACGCACTTAGTTTCCATTTTACTCTTTTCATTTAAGTCGAATTTCCACAAATTTATTACATTAAATTTCCCGTAGAACAGAGTTCTATGATAGCAAAATTGAAAAAATAATTTCTTACTTAATTTGATATTTATTTCCATTTAATTAAGGAACGTTCCTTATCCAATGAATAAAGTTTGTTTTTGTTGAAATAATTCCATTTACTTGATAATATGTTATTTGAAAAACTGTTGTTGCGAATACTGTTTGCAAAACCAAATAGTAAGTAAAGTATACCACTTCATGTTCATGTCAAATACTGACTGAATTGTTCCCATTTAATTTTATTTTCTTATCAAATAATAAATGTTAAACTAAAGCCTGTGTGAGACAGACAATTTTCCAACTATCAACGTTTTGAATATTAATTTCATCAATTTGACATTAAAGTTGAAATGACTTTATTTAGGAAAAACATTACAAAGTAAGTACCTATACTGAAAAAACTTGTTTATGTTGACAGTCTGAGTTCACTGCGGGCAAGTAAATAGGTGTGAAATAACTGTCTGAAAAATTATTTACTGTACAGAAAATACTTATTATTTTGAAATAATTTTTAATTTTGTTTTTAGGTAGGTACAAAATTTTTATTTATACTATAAATTAAATGATACGCAAATAATTTTAAAACCTATGTAAATATAAATCAACTAATTACAAGTTTATTTATATGTTTTATGCGCTGATAACATCTTGTACTTATTATTATTTCTTTAATAATGTAGGTAATGTACCTAATTGGTATTATTGCCGTATATAGTAGTAATAGTAAAGTAATAGTTTTGTAAAATATATCTTTATTCCTGACTAGTTTTTTTTAACAATAAAGAATTCAGCTATGCATGTCAATGAAACTAAGCCACTTCCGAATTGAATAAATGATAGTTACTACTAGTCTGGGTTATTAATTTTTCATAGCCTTCGTCGCATCTGTAAAAGTACATGTTACACGGTATTTTGGTTCATTATTTATCTATATCCGTATGTCCACCTTCAATTTCTGACCTCCTATTTTCATTTCATTCTTTTCACCCACGCAAATTCTTTACCGATTCTTCAATTACATCTTCTTTACATATTTAACCCATACATTACGTATAACAATATTTAAATGTATTTACTCTGGGTGGTATACATAAATCATTTTTAAAAAAATGTTCGCCATTGTTAGTGGATACATTCTTTGTTTCCAATACAATCATTCTGAAAAAGAAATTATCAGATTCACTGAATTTATAATGCATTGAAATTCAAATTGAAAATTCAGAATGAAAGTAATTCCGTTTTATTAATCTATTGAATTTATGCTAATTTTAATATTACGAAATAATAAGCCAATGAAAGTGGTGTTCAAGGAAGAACTATATAATTTGATTATAACATTGTCTTATTACGTATTCTTTTTCTTAGTTAAAATATATGCGAGACTGTTTAATGTTATATTCATTACATCTTATGTTAGTGATATACGAGAGGCTTGAATGAGATATTTGCAGTTTCGTGGATACTAATTTTAGGCTAACTAAAACTGCACGCACACGACGCATGCTAAAAATGTTCTTATACAGAGCACTGACCAACACTTGCAATGCTCAAAATAGAAACTTACAAAGGTTTAAAAAATATGAAACTTAAACAATTACGTTGATATTCTTGATCTTCTTCTCGAGCCAAACACTAAACAAAAACATACATATTTTTTTGTTGCTTTGTTTTTTCTGTTTTCTGTACTGCTTCGTTTGGAAGCCATTTTTATTCAATTTTTCTGTAGGTATTATAATATTTCGATTTAGATGAGTGGAAAGAATACTTCTATTTTTCCTTAGGTATTTTGTTTACACTCTAAGAATTTAGTATTACTTCTTGTTATCTTGTTTATATCTAATTTCTTCTGATATCATTATGAATTTGGTGCATTTTCTGCTGTACGTGTTAGTTTAAGTATTACTTCGATTACTTATTGTTTTAGTAAGCGTAGTCCTTGTAGAATTACTTTGTTTAACTTTATGTGTTGCCTTTTCTTTAACAGATTTATAAATATTTGTTTAAATAAATGTCGTTTAATGTGCAATCTATTGGTCAATGGTCATTCGCCCAGTCTTCTAGTGTCATTTGATGCACTATAGTTACTGTATTATTCAGTACAGTACAGTATTTGAAGGTGTTGTACTGTTTTTTTTTGTACTGTATTTTATTTTTATTACTATATTTTAAATATTATGATAATTGTATTTTTTTTTTATTACTGAATGTTAGCAAAAAATGTGCGACTTTGCGGACGAGCCTTTAGTATATGTATTAAAAGTTCGTTCGCAGAAGCACTCATAAAAATGCAACCTAACTAACCGAAAAACCGTTCTGTCAAAGTGTCACATGAAAAAAATCACAGAGTAAAACATAACATAACCTATAAATACTCATACTCTGGACTCAATACCTACTCTTTAAAGTTACTTAAATTTTATGCTTTATATTTAGTGTAATTTTATCTTCAAATGAACAGTAAGATTTTACAAACATTTTAATTTCATCAAATTTTTTAAGTTTAAGTTTTAATCAATTATAATTATTTTTTATATATAATGAGTTATTTAACGATGAATTTTTTTATTTAACTTAGCATGTGTTCTGCCAGAAGATTTTCCATTTAATTTTTTGCATTAAAAAATGCTTTAAAATAACGTTCAGAAGTGTATGTTTTCAAAAAATTTCAACGAGGTGCTTCGCACGCTTCTTTTCTTCCCTTGTACAGTATTTTCATGTGGAAACAATGGTCACCGTAACTATAGTAAATTTCTGCCTTGAATTTAATTTTTAAATTATCTTTTTTACAAACAATTCAAACTCGATATTGACAACTCAACTTAGTATTATAGATAGATAGTATTATTAACGCTGCTCTCTTCGGATAACAAAGTATACCTAGTTGGTCTTTCTCTTTGTTCTTTGTCACATCGCATTTTTGTCGTGTCGTTTTTCTACAAATTCCTTCTAACATTATTAATCCTTATCTCGTTCAGTGACAGCTTTGTTTCCCACCTATATCATAACCAGCAGACAGGTCGAATGGTCAAAAAATGTGCCCCTTTTATCGTTAGTTCCTCTCTACTTTTATCGGGAAAGTATGACAAATTTTTCCCCAATAACCATAAATTTCCCGTGACTTGTGTTACTCATTGCAGTCATCGAAGTTTTATTGGCCCATATGCTTTTTTATTATTTTACTGGCGCTAGATTATCGCACGGAGATAATCTGACAGAGGAAGAGAAAACGAGAGAAAATATTATAGATTTTGACGGGAGTTTTAAGACATAAAAAGGTAATAGAATCAAATAATATTCGGATCTTGTCACTGTCCTTTATCTTTATAAATCAAATGGTAAAAGATATCGAATGACAAAAGGAAATAAGACGCTAAAAGTAACAAAGAAAGTATATGCTGCGTGATGTAGACAATATTATGATTATGACCCTTAAGTTTTCGTACCTAATTGGAATCATATTGCGTATTTGAAGAAAAACTCCATGAGGGTGACTTGTCCTATAATCTAAAATAAATATTAAATAATGTCATAAGTCATCATCGTATCGTAGTATCATTACAAGTTTCTCGTAATTTTCTTTGCATGTGGGTAATTTGCTTGTATTCATTTATTCTGATTTTAGTTTATCTTCCTTTTTCCTTTGATTTTATAACAAATAACAGAACTTAAATATTCTAAATTCAACAAATAACTTAACATAATGTACTTACTTAGTTAAAATTAATTTTTATGAAATAGTATATACTTTCCGAAGTCTTTAATGTTATAATAACGGTTTTAATGTTCATTACATTTTTCTTGTAATTTAAGATATTATGACCGACTACAGATTGGCAACATGGCAAAATTTTACTGTAACTATTGCGTTCTAATTTGGTACAGTAATAGCTAAGAATCTGTCTTGAAACATAGGTATATAAAAATGTTAGTAAGCCATCTTGAAACAAAATGGCAGCTAGCTATCTCAAAATGTACTTCACCGATCTGGTTCAAAAACAAAAATTTAAATAAATATCGATCGAGTCTCATATATAAAGGATTTATAGTGAAAAACTTTGTTTTTACGGGTTCGTTTTTTTACTTATCTTTAATTTCATAAACAGTCCACCCTTCTGGCAAAATATTCTAGCTACGCTCAAGTATCTAGCGTGAGTTCAAAATAATGCTGGGCGCGGGTCGTGAATTTTGTCGTGACACGATGGGTCACGGCGTAACCCGTATGAACGTGAGCAATTTTGAAATTTTGAATCGTGATTGGGCGTGAGCGTGAGTGACATGAAATGTATCGTGAGTGATCGGGCATGAGTGAACTTTTTTGGGCGTGAGTAAAAATCACGAGTTTAACATAATTCATAATTTGTAAAATGTCAACACAAAAGAAATGGCTAATTCAGCAATCGAGCGCACTAATTGGTCGAAAATATTGGAGCTTAAGTTTTAGGTACTTTTCACTACGATTTTGCGGAGCTAAAGTAACTTATTATTATTCGATCTCATAAAAATATTTTTACGTGATCCCAACGTGATCGTGAGTTTTCGATTCGTGAGCGTGCGTGATCGTATACAAAAATTTACTCACGCGCCCAGCTCTAGTTCGAAATTCGCACACGATCGTGTAACGCGTAGGCGCGAGTGACCAAACAAACGAGTGTAAACTCTATTTTCTCTGTTTAGGCGGTTTGTGATTTAATTTACATAATTTCATTATTTTGACAGTTTCCATAAGGAACATTTTTTGGTAGAAATTGAGTTTTGTTTGTTGCCTAGGAGGCTTTGTGTCTATTTGAATTTGTTTATTATTTATGAAATAAATCAATATTTATAAATGCAGCACTCGACAGAGACTGTCTTTTAATAAAAGTACAAGATTCTCTCAATCTTATTTCATGAGCTGAAATTAAAATCATTAAATTTCTAACTGAAGGGTTGTGGTTGTGGAGTTGGGTGGCTTAGGAACGGGTAATGATGTGTTGTTTTGACGTGTTGTATGTTGGTATATCACATCATATTTCACGCGCAGTAGAAAGGTGGAAAATCGCGTCTGATTTCTATTTCAGGCGAATTTCCAGAGCGTAACAAACTCCATTACATCACTGTAGCAACAGAACGCGTCGGTGACATTAATTCTTCCTCATTTCTGCATTAACACGTTCCCCTTTCCATAGCGTGTAGTGTAACCATCATCGTATCATTCACACCTCGTACACATACACACAACATCAGTACATGACAAGTCCTCGCCGCCTCGCACCCGCTAAGTCTGGCAATGACAGGAAGTATGAGATATGGTGACGTCACAGCGTGCTGCGGCTATTGGTTCGGCGTTTAGTGGGAAAACGGCGCTAGCGACGTGCAGTTTTCGATACTCGGTCGTGCGCGATCGTTAGCCCTCGGCTCGGCTCGCCGGCTGGCTACGCACGCTCAGCTGAGCTGGGTCGAACTCGACCAAATTCACATCATGTGTTGGTAGAGGCAGACTCTGTTCTCCGGTCTAACAACTGTCAGTTGCAGAACATAATACTCAGTGTTTGTGTTAAATATATACTGTTTTGTTTCTGTTAGTGTCACTAGTGTTGTTTAAGTTAGTGTTGTTGTTGTTTTACTCCTGCCAGGGGCTCAATTCTTGCGACCATGGTTCACCACCGGGTTAACAGTAAGTGGTTTGTTTGTTTCTCCCCACATTTCGTGATTCCTTGTCACTGTCACTGTCAACTAGAAATACTTGAGATTATAACTCATTCGAGTGTCTGTTCCATGCATTTGTTCCCTGCTGACAACAAACTATTTATTTGGATGACAGTTGACAGTCGGTGATGCGTTAAACCACATAAAACAAATACCATTACTTTTAAATTAAATGTATCATTCTTGACTTGATTGGTTTTGTTATTGATCTGTCATAAACACGGTTTCTGATGGACGCTTTTTATAATGTCCATGACACTGGTTGAATTGATGACAGTTGACATTTGAATGCCGGCTGTATGATGATTTGTGCGTGTAATACAGCTGCTATTCATTTATTAATCGTTGATTATTATAGAACGCCGGGAAATTCTCCCATTTTGTTATTGATCTGGATATTAGATTTTATGCGCAATATTTTGTAATTCCAATAACAAGCCAAATTACTTTTAGGTATTATGCTAAATTTGACATCTTATACAACAACGAGAAACAGAATAATTGCACATAAATTTGAAACTACCAGCCCGAGGGCATGGATACTTAATTTGGATTTTTTTTTCATATATTGTAAATTGGGTCTTTTAAATAAAGTTTGTTGTTATGGACATGATAGCAATTAAGTAATAAATCTCCGTATATTTGTTTCAGTGTCGATTTGCTCTTCCCCTTGCGCCAGTATCAAATTAGATACTAAACATTTTTTAAACGCAGCACAAATCAGAATAATTATTTTTCTCGAAATTTTATAGGTAGCTGTATGCTGTATCAGTAGGGTTGCCATCAGTGTTGCCGCGAGACAAAACAAATTGTTTTTCTCGTGTCGTCTCGCTTTTATTTTATCTCATCTCGGCGATATTTTGCCTCCATTCGAGAGACGAGGCGAGATAAAAATAACGAGTCACGATAGGACCGAGACGAGACGAGCCGAAATAATCTCGAAATTTCGAGAGGAAAAACGAGACAAATTATCTTGGTCTCGTCTCACGGTAATATTAGATTGTCTTTAAAACTTCCAATATTTACGGAATTGTCCTCGTTTTTCACTCTCTCCCCGTATTTATTTTCATATTTTTAATTAAATTAAACTCCAATTCGTCGCCAATACAACCTTTTTTCTTATTAAATGCGAGATATCCAGAGATGATTTTCGGAAACTTGACTTGTAGCTTGTCATTTGACATATACCTACACAAAAACTACTAATACAAGTAATTCGGGAAGTAATTGTTTAAATTGACATTGCAGTTAATAATAATTAGTGTACTAAAACACTGGTCTGTGTCAAGCAGTTCCACACTACCTATTTTTATTGTTAGAAATTTGTTTGTGTATGAGTAATCCTGCAGTATTTTTAATCAATAATTATCCTGCAAATCTGTGAGTAAAAAGTAGAAAAACATCACCCCGAGCAATTGCAATCCAATCCATTTCGTTTATATCAGCGGGACCGGAATATTTAGAACGACGGACGCCAAAAATCATTAATCATTCGGCGTGGTGCATTCTGTGTCTGGGTCTCGCTGCACCGGATTGTTCCGGACTCCGGAGCGACGCTAGGCGCCGCGGCGTCTGGCGCCCGCATTGCACTGTTGCGTGCGAGTATTCCACGTTTTTTACTTTTATTATTGACATTTAGATTAGTGCAGTTCACTGAATTTATGGTAATTTCTTCTGAAGAGAATAAATCTTAAATATGAAAACGATGAAAAGATGTGTTTTGGAGTTTTTAACGTTGTTTATGGATGCAATTTAACTAGAAAATTGTTAAATAGATTAGCCAGGAATTTAATATTAAATCTTTACGGAGAACCGCGGAGAACTTAATATGAATTTAATTTTGTTTGATAATGATTCTAATTTAAATATGATTAATGAAAAATAAAATACTTTCACTACCTTTGGCAATATATAACAATAGGTTAGATAAAACAATTATTTACAATATAAGTATTAATATTTTTTGTACCTATGTCATTACATAATGCAAAATGTTTTATAGATATTTTGCGCACATAAACTCTAACATGAAAGGTTAATTAAACAACAAATTCAGTATAAAAATAGACATATTTTCTTATTTATTTATGTAAATTAGGAACCGGTTTCTGAAGATGCATCTTTCAAATGTCAAACAACCTTTTGTCGGAATTATTTCCATAAAAGTGAAAATTTTATTATTAATATTAATGCAAATAATTTCTTCCTACACAATTTAGGTTGTAAAGTGTCTTCTCATATGAATAAATTAATCAAGTCGCCTTTCTTTTCCCATGCGACAACAGTATCTAAAGGTACTAATTTCTCTCTTCTTTTGTCAAGTTATTTACGCTCATGGCCCACTTTTTCGCATGTGAAATAGGCGAACGTGCCTCATGAGCCAATTAGCAGTGAATCTTAATTATTTTGGCACAGAATTGAGCATCGCACATCGAATTTTTCTGTCAAATGTTTTTTTATCAGCGCATTGTTTCTCGCGTGCCTATTGTGTGTAAAAACAAAATGCTATCGATCTTTGCTGATATTTATGGTAGATACCTATCCGTTCGAGCAGCCAACTAGCCATTGTTCTTCTTAAGAATGCTTGAAATTTTAAAATTCACTTTTAGCGGAAACTGGATTGAGAAACACTAGCAACTATTTGGTGTGGGTGTTATTTAATTAGCGAAAAAATTTAGAATATGCGCGCGATGTCTAAATTTAGCAACTGTTGTATGAAAGCTTGACAAGTGAGATGTGAAACAATTTCTTCATTGCGTTATATACATATTTTTATAATAGGTTTTGGTTTGGATTTGAAATAAAAATTGTTTCACACTGAGTTAGTTCATCTTTATTTATGAACTTGAAAGTGATAGCAATTCATTGAAAGCATATAATTATATTTTCTGGAAAACCACATAAATAACTGTATTATTTCTTCTGTGTCTACCCTACCAACATTCGCAAATATTAAAAATAATTTAGTAAAATTCAGAACTCTGAAATGTACCTAAGTACCTATACCTACTATTTTTTTTTGTAAAGTTTTAGTAAATAAGTACATGAAATAACAACTAAAACAGGATAATACTAAAAGGAAATGAAACCATAAAATTATTTCATATTTAAAAGAATTTCAACTAGTAAGTATAGGTATTAGTAGGTAGGTACTAGCTCACCTGTTATTGTGTTATTTATACTTACTAACTAGTTGAAAATTTATAGAATATATTTTAAATTTATCTCATTTAATAGTTCTAGGAAATTTATATTTTGAGGGGAGTTTATATATAAGCTTTATAATATATAATCGATAGTAGAAATAAGTTAAATTGTTCCGTTTTCATTATTACGAACTATATAAGTTGGATGTTTTTATTTATTTATTACCGAGTTTATTAATTACCTACATTTTCCTTTTAAAGTCGAGCTTAATATTTAGCTCTATATTTAATTAATAAAACGAAATATTTATTCTGGAAATTATCTTTATAGAACTGTTCCATTTTATATAAATAATAACTAATACTTCAATTGTCCCTAATAATTATACGTTTTTTGATATTTTATAATTTTGTAAATGATAAATAATCTTGTCAATTTGTACATCTGACAGACAAAACTATAAAAATATCGAATTGAAATTAAAATTACATAATGAACCGATCATCTCTTGCGTTTAGTAGTAATGATAGTAAAAATTTGAATCATGTATTAATTTCATGTACTTATTTAAGGGTGTTAAAGCTCAAGTTACAAATTGTTGTATATTGAAATTAATTTGTTTATAAATTATATTCTATGTCTGGTTCAGTTCTCATTGAAAGCACAATTTATTTCGCTGATCTCTGCATTGTGTTGTGTTAGTCATCGCTTGTATGTTGTGTTATGTAAATAACCTTAACATAAACAAACGCCCAATCAGGATGTATTGAGTTCTGACCACATGGCCGGACTCATGCGATAATCAGATCACAGATCAGACGCACATACATTCGGAATTCTAGTACTGGTCAGTCAGCAGTGCCTACCACGACGTGACCGAGTAATTGAAAATTCCAGTCAACTCTGTGCCGTACTGATATACAGCCCGAGTTGCCAGGAATGAAAGCGGTCGCGAATTTAGAATTACATTAACTACAATATTATAAATTGACATTTTCTGTTTTGAATTTTAAGAAGTAGAGGATTAATTCATTAATTGTTCTTCGTTCATTATGAAATACATAATAATTATAACAACAACGCCAAAAATATCGGACATATTTTGCAGCAACTACATTTAGTTGAAAACCATATTTAGATAGAACTATGCATGCACTGATGCAATGTTTATATATTTATACTTTCTAACACTCTCTATGTCTCTGTTTGCACTTGTGAAATTTGAATCTGCATGGAAATATGTCGGAAATATGCAACTTATTCATATGGCAATTCTTGTTTGATGAACTCTGTTCATGTCCTAGAATTTGAAATTTCGTTAGGAAAAGAATAAATATACAAAGATTTTATACTTTTTAGAACATCTCATTTTACAAACTTAATTATAATAGGTAGGTAGGTAGGTATTTAATATCCAATGTAAATTTGTAACGTAGGTATAGATTTCATGTGATTCAAAATTTGTATAAGTGACATTTTTCGGCCTTCAAAGAAACATTTTGTGGCCTAGGCCTTTAAAGTAATAATTTATGTCTTATAACAAGGTCATTGCTTTCATTTAATTTTAATCTAAGTGAAAAATATTTTGTGCTCTTTCTGTTGATTTTAGGAAATAATTTATTAATAATCTATTAGGTATATTATATTTGGAAATAATATTATTAAGTTTATCGTATCATTAACTGGTATTACCTTTTAATATGTAACATTTATTGATAATTATACACAACATAATACGTTAGTTACTTTATCTGTCATAATGACAACATTTTATGTCTCAATTTAAAGACCATAATAGCGGTCATTATATTCCAAGGACCACAATGAATTCAGTATTGTACTTTAACTCTACTCAGTACCATAATGAAACAACAAACAACTAGTTGCTAAGGAAGTTTCAAAAATAACATAGGTACCTACCTGATTTTTTTTAGATTCAATTTTTTTGTTCAATACGAAATAATTTATTTTACTTTTGTCTAATTCACATTCACGCCAACAGTTTTGTATGCAATACGGATCGCAACCAATCATTATGGTACACGTCGTGTTATCAAACTCGGCTTCACCTCGTCTGACTGGTACCGTATTGAATAACCGTGATTAACGTTAGGATCCATATAACATAAATTACTATTACAATACGTTAGTTACTTATAATATATAGTTACGAACTTAATACGTTATATAGATACCTAACCAATAAACATCAAAACCTTCCATAATATACAAACTGTCAAGCAATTGACAGGTAAAATTGTCGATTTGTTTTAACATCGCCGTCGTCGATGATACGATAAAGCATTGAATATAAAGCGAATATTATGCGTGTTGCTTAGAAACATACTCGATATTATAAATCGCATAATATTCTTATTACTTATTATATGAATAGCTATAAGTCTATACAAAGTTTTGTTATAGTGTAATTTGATAAACTTTTAATTAGGTACATTTTTATGTATTTTGTGTTGCCGCGAGTCTCAATCTGGTTTTATCTCGCCACGAAATTCGAAAATCTCGACAAGGCAAGTCTCGACTACAAATTCGAGACCGAGACGAGACCCAAGTTGATTTGAGACTCGACTTCATATCGAGATTAGTCGTGAAATTTCGAGACTAGACGAAGAGTGACTTTTATTTGTTTTGGAAATTCCGATACGAGACGAAAGTCGAACATCTCTCGACTAATCTTAACAAACGGAATCATTATATGCATGTGTTGCATGTTATGTACCAAATAACAACTTCTGCTTGTTAGCATGAAAAAGAATTCGTTATAGAATTTGAACTACGACACAAAACAAAAAACAATGCAGTTATATTTTTTATTTATGTTGTAAAATACGCACGTGTTTAAAATGTGTTTTATTTAATTCTATATCTAATAGCCACATGCACTAATTTACATTTGCTAATAAGGATTTTGTTTTATTACTAATTTACAGTCAATGATTTGCATGTAAATGATCGTAAAATCGAGTCCACTAAACGACTAAATAGTAAATAAAATTCAACTAGATTTAAGTCTGGGTAAGATTTTTATATTATGTGTCATAATATTTTAACCTGATTTACGTGAACTTAATAAATTTGACACAATGGTCTGCCAGTCACCGACAATCGTATTTTGTATTGCAACTATTGAACAGCAGGTTAACAATAATATAAAAAATTATATTAAATACAAGAATATTGTACAAATGGAATAAGTCAAATTTAAATAACATTAAATAAAATGCATAATACTGCTATTTATAATCATGAGTGTACCTAGTATTTACAAATATTTAATATCTATAAAGACCTGAAAATAATATTGAAATAAATATAGGAGTAAACACCGGAAGAAATAATACCATGAGCGCAGAACAAAACAATAAAAGCCTCCGTAAATCATAAAACTATAATAGTTTTAGAAGTGCGCATTTATTATTAACGCAACTTATGCACCGGCTGTGCTTGAAAATTAATAACCAACACTTCCATGCATCTATGAAATTTATTTAACCTCACGTTTATTGCAACCGCATGAAACATATTAGCTTTAAAACCTTTTATAACACTGCCGGGTACTCGTAAAATTGTTCAAAGGAATTAAACTGCACTTAAGTATTGTTTAAAGAGCTACTTCTATTTTATTAACTCAGGGTTGTTGTTAGTTTCATTGAATCTGTCGCCAATGCCTTGCATTATTGAATTGAGGGGGACTACCACTACTGTGATTCTTTGTTCTTAAATATTTACTGTATGGAGGAATTAAATATTAAGACTATATTTTCATCGACTCTGACTGGAATATAAACAACTAGCTTTAATGATAATGATTCATCATTAGTTAATCATTTAATTAATACATACCTAATCGTATCAACATTTAGAAAAAAATATTTTTGAATTAATTTTCATTTTTACAGCGTGGTCTAGCGTGTTAGCTAGCTTTCGCCGGCTAACGTGCTGTGACGTCAGTCAACGTGAGATCGATGGTTCGAGTCTCCGTCGGGCGACAATGTGTGATTTGTCGTAAAACTAAAAAATGCCCAAGGTCTGGCATTCAATCACACTCGGGTGTACAAGCTACCCACTTGTTCACCTTAAATGTAGTCCTGGTTGCACAAAGAATATCTCTGCTGCGGCTGTGGTTGAACCACAGATCGCCGCACGGATTGAGATTCTGACTGCACCAAGATGAATGGGTAAATAGAGCAAGAGAATATGGAGAATATGGAGACTGATCCCCTCCGATAAAAGGATCTAGAAAGCGGCGCTACTCCCACGGGAGTGTTAAGCCACTATATATATATATATATATATATATATATATATATATATATATATATATATATATATATATATATATATATATATATAATGAATAAAGAAAAAAAAATTGCAATTAGTTCCTTGCATTGTTCTAAATGATTTAATATATTTTTTCATGACATGCGAAGAAAGCACAACTTTTTTCTCGCGAAATTGTGAGGAAAGTAAGTTTTCTCTCTTTAGAGAGAAAAGTAAGCAGTGTTACCACCAGTGTTATTTTACGATGAAATATTTTAAGTAAATTTATTATTTTATTAAAAATGCCGATTTTATAGTGATGTACCTACTGTAATCGTGTAAACTATTATTTTACAATTATTATATTTTATACTTTGTATTTCTATAACTTTACAACATTACAACTTAAATAATTTAATTTGGCATATTTGGCTGCAGTGAAACATTTCATTGTTTTTATACGTCATTCTGCGACAGATAGCATAGCTATGTCATAACCTAACTTCCAGTTATGTATTTCTTCTACATTTACAATGTTTTTAAAAAATGCCGTGAAAAAAATGTTGTGTCTAACACAAGAGGAAAGCTCTTTTTCCACTCTCGTTCGTGAGACAAACTTCGAACTCGAATGGGAAAAAGAAACGCTTTCCTCTCTAGTTGGACAAAAAACTATTTTAAAATTAAACATAATCTTGAAATGTTATTCTCATAGTAAGAAAATTACCTATCTCTTACTCATTAATTGCTAGAAAGACTGTATTTTAATTTTAAGAATTATTTAAAATATAAAACGAGTTAATATTATCTTCACAAAATAAAATGTTTAGCAAAGTGAAATTATTCTCATCTTTTTCCCAGATATTTATCTCTTTATGTCACTTCTACACAACTCAATTTATTCATTTGTTTCTAATTGCATTGTCTTTGTCTATTTGAAGTCTCGTGCGATGAAAAATGAAACTGCATGCCTGAACTTTTTAATTAGTTTAATTTGTCACCAACAGTTGCAATGATTCTAATGAAATAATACTCAACTTGTTAAGCTTTCTTCTGTGGTTACGAGACAAAATTGACTTTCAATCAAATTTACATACCTTTAACTAGTGCAACTTAAGTGCAAGTATTCACAAGAGAAATGTGGGTCGCATAATTAAGACATTCTTCATAAATTGAGTAATTAGGATGCTTTCAGGAAATTTACTGGATAATTTGTTAAATGAAGAATTAGTGTAACTGTTTTTAATACAATATAATAGACAGTTTGCGGTTTCTACAACATATATAAAGAAATGTGTCATCAGTAAAGTTGTTTAATTTATTGCAGATTTATTTTTAGACATTTAACAAATGAATATTTAACACCAAAGAGCGCGTCATCTGCCTTTCACTTCTTGTCATCTAAAACAAAAAATAAACAAAAACAATTCTATAATAAACACTTCATCATCTGGAATATTATTTTACATATTCATTAAAATAAAAATCTGACGTGGCCATCACACAACCTTCCGCCATATCTAGACTTTAAACAGAAATGTATACGTGCAATCCGGTGCCCATTTTAAATATACAAATAAAAATCTCAAATATTCAAACACAGAAATTTGCATCACCTGAATAAAAAGATTCATTCACAGGAAAACTCTGCTGTGTTGAAGCCATTCTCCGTTCAATTACTACATTTAATATCTTACTTAGGACTTATATAGCGCTAGTATGCCAACTTGTCACCCGTCTCACCTGTCAATATTTTTTACGCAGAAACAAAAATCAATCGATCATGGATTACAAGATATCAACGTTTTATTTGATAAATTTATTTTTTAAATTTTACTGCAGTTCTTTAATGCTACCAGATAAAGACAATTTTTTTATAACGTAAGTTGCAAATAACTTTTCCTCTTATTCTCATTACAAATAAATACTATATTTTTCCAAATTTATATACAATTTTGACAATTAACCTTTTCAATCTTTAAAAAATATCACTTCCGATGAGAATATTTGTACCAAAATCTAGGGAGCTCTTCCAATTTATATACAAATGTTAAATACCAAATATCAAAATTTTCGGGTAATTCGTATTTGAGTTATGCGACTAACAACCCTTGACCACACACACACACACACACACACACACACACACACACACACACACACACATACATACACACACACATACACACAGACATCATCGTGAAACTATCAAAAATGAGTTGTCATCCACTAAAATTTCACCACCCGATTTTTTGCATGATTCCAATACCTTCCTTTACAGGTAAGCGGAAGGTAAAAATAGATCTCATTCAGATTACAAATTCCATAGTAATAACAAATCTACAAATTAATGTACCTACATAGTTCGTTTAAAATTTGTATGTCTCTATAATTGAATAATAAAATTCCAATGTTAAATATAAAACTAATTCTGAATATTCATGGAAATTTGGTTACGTTTCGCAGAATTTACTTTTAATTTATTGAAAATATCGGCAGCCATTTATTTATGATATTAATCAAATATTTGCGCAAGACCGGTCAATGATTTTGTTTGTTGATTAAATGAATATTTTATGTTTTTGCATATAACGTGTGCCTCATGTTTATTTTAGTGCACAGATTTTAAATTCATTAAAGATGAGACTCTTGATAAGTTAAATGAAAAGGAAGCATATAGCAAGGTTATTATTTAAATTACCCACGAGTTTACCAGATAAAATAAATCTGGCGATCAAAGATTTAATTTTCAAATTGAATATATTAATTGCTGCTTAATTATTCTGCATTTATCTTTTATACATCTTAAAATGCAGATGTATATAAACATGCTTTGTTTTATGATTCGTCCATTAAATTTATTTTTCATTTAAATTATCATAAAACTACAAAGGCTTCTGTTATAGTTACAGCATATAATTTTCACATAAAAATTAATGTAAAATGTAACTCTTCCCGTTAAAACGGTATACGCAATATATCATAGTCTCGAAACTAACTGTTCTAATTGTTTACTAAAGAGAAAATTAAACAAGAATAGAACTTGTTAAATGTCTCTTCACATATGAATGGATAACAAAACGCAACGGTAGGTTTCTCTCATTCTCACACACTCTAAAAAGATACGAAAATATTTACAATTTCTTTTAGAATACCGCACGCAAATTTGTAACACAATAGAAAATATCTCGGAAAATATTTAGTTACAGAATTATCTTTACAATTGAATTTGTAACTGAGCTCATTCTATTATTCACAAGTTATATAAACTAAACTGTATTTAACTAATTATTGCATATTACAAGACAATTAACATACTTATTACTTAGGTAGGTGCCTATTTGAAAGAAAATATTGATATACATTATTTAAACAAAAATGTATCATTCAGATAATACGTGTTGTACAAATTAAAGAATGATTGATTTGATATTATAATGAAAATTTTTTCAAGTTCAAGGTCAAATACATTTTAATACTTAATCACTTTTTTCCAGATATATGCTAGCTTAGCGTTCAGGGCCGTCCTAAGATATTTGGCGCCCGTGGGCTATTTACAATAATGCGCCCCTCTTTTTAAAAAATAAATGGAAAGAGGTCGTAATTTACTATAGTTTCAGAATTAGAAGTCAATATAATACCAATAAACAAATTACAAATATATAGGTAGCTCATACAAAATTTAAATAATCTATGAACAAAATATTAAATAAGTCACTATCTTTTGGACCCTTGCCCAGAGAAGAGCGTTGATAATTTTTATTCATTTTTTAAAGTGCTGAATAAAGTACATTATGATACAAGTATATTAAATAAGCTTTTAAAGCACGTACGACGAGTTCAAAAGCACGACGCGAAGCCGAGTGATTTGAACGTCGCTAGTGCTTTATAAGCACTTATATACGAGTGTCAAACACAATTTTTTATTACACCTGCATCCTACATTGAATAAAATAGCTGGAAAACAGCATTTTAATTTTGATTCATTTTATAAAGTAGTCTGTGTGATGTCTCAAAA
The DNA here is from genome assembly GCA_947534325.1 of Agonum fuliginosum. Lineage (NCBI taxonomy): Eukaryota > Metazoa > Arthropoda > Insecta > Coleoptera > Carabidae > Agonum > Agonum fuliginosum. Next base: position 22,421,388 of record OX384041.1, read on the forward strand.
TATTGTTAGGTACTGGAACAGTACTGGATATGGTAATACGGTAATACTCTAAATCAGTTAGAGCATTCACTTCTAGGAATTTTAGTAAGAAAAGGTTTCTGACTAGCTGTTAGACCGGATGTTACGCAGCCAGGCTGTTAAATTGCTTAATTTTGTAACCCCCTTTACATCCTCGAAAAGGGTAAGTATTGGAATCTGACTTGTAACAAGACAGTGGTGTATCAGCTATGAACGCGTCAAGATGCAATAATCTTGGTCAACGCGCTTTTGAATGTTCATAGCTTATAAGTTAGTTTAAGTTTAAGTTAATTTATTAGTTTCCATTTAAGTTTAATTAATGTATATATTGCCATAATTTTTAAATAAATGAAGTAGTTTAACACAAACATGCATTCCGCCCGTTTTATTGCATTACCTAGATACTTTGAAGATTGGTTACAATTTTACGACAATTTTCATTATTGCTGCTTATAGCAACCTTTGAAACAGTGTGTTTTTGCCTTGTGATCATGCACGCATTTGCGTGTTTTAAACACAGTTTATGACACATGTGTAGATATAATAAAAAAGATCTTTCATCACTGCAATTTGTTGCAGCAACTTTCAAAATGCGTATTGCATTGATCATTGATGCATTATTGCATTTAAATCAATCATTGCCCTCAAACTAAGTTTCAAAATGTATCAAATTTGCCGCCCCAAAAATCTGACGCCTCGAGACATCTCGTGTCATATGGAATTATAAATATAGATCAGTACAGACTTTTTGGGATGTTAAAACAAGAAATTCTAAGTAATATGATCGAATAAGTAGTCTTAATTTTGCAATTATTACTTTGTGCATCCACATGTTGGTATCAACTGCATAATTATAATGGCTGTATTATTTTTCCAATAATATTAACAATGGCAGCGCCAGCAGATTTGCCATCCGAGTACACTGGCATGCATCCACTTCACTAGCCTCTATAACGCGTTCGATCGAACGATTTATACAAAACTGCTGTCAATAAATAAAACAACCGACAACCAGCACATCATAGTAGGCGATGTATCGGTTGCTAGGGCAACGATTTCACAAATGACTACACCGAGCTATGTTAAATATGCGAGCGTGGGATGTGGATGCGATGCAAGATGATATTTACGGAAATAAGACCAGAAGAAATTAGAAACTGATACTTGTAAGACAAATATTTGTTATGTTCGCAACCATATAAGTATGTACTTAAACTGTTAAGAACACATTATTAATATAGCTGCTTGACAAAATGAATTGAGGAAATTGAAATCTTGCACATTGAAGTGGCAGTATGATGAGTCTTAGTTCAATCTTATTAAATACTATTTGATTAGGTCCAAATTCCTTTACTGATTCTTTTACATAATGATCTACTTGCATGATTTTTTTATGAAATATTTTTGAAGAATACATAAATAATTGGAACACATTTTTAATTTAAAAAAAAAATTGTTAACAAGCCCAAAAAAGAAATAATGAGAATTGAATATGAACTATGTGACAGAATAGCACAGAACCCAGGAATGGCCGTAAAACCGTAGCAACTTAGTGAACGGGCATAACAACGACTCATGCGGGAAGCTAAAAACGGCCATTCATACAGGTTACATTTTTTCTTACGAACATTATTAATTATGCTTCCCTCCTTCTGTTCAAGATAATGAAGTCACAGAAAATTTTCTTTCTCAATTTACTAATAAAGCTACATATCGTCGGCGACACAAGAAAAACTCGTTACTCCAACAAAATACAAAAATGAGATTTTTACACCATCTATATTGCTTAAAACCTAAGCTTCTCATTGCTAAAAGCCTCGTAACTCCAAAAAAATCATACATTGAAGCAGATAATTTCAAGATAAACTCGTAACTCCAACATGAAAAATAAAACCTCGTATCTCCACTATTCTCCATTGAGGATTGGGATTGTTTTTACCCTTATGGGTGTGTTTCAAACACAAAATACTTCGTCCTGCAAAATTCAATGTTTTGGAGTTACGAATTTTTCTTGTGTCGCCGACGATATTTTTTTAAATAAAATTTATAGTTTTACATATGATTTCGATCTAACATTACTAGGTACATAGTAGAAATCTCATTTTCAATACCATGCAAGTAGCCCATTCAGTTTGGGTGTATTTTTTTGTGAAGAAGCGAAGATAGGAAAGAGTGAATCGTCGAAATCAAGCGTAGGTAGTGTCCGTTCCAGCTAAGAAAAGACCCGTTACGTCATCAGGGAAGCGCGAAATAGTGACGTCGTACCAGTAGCGTGCGTATTTTATTTAGGTTAGGTTATCTATGTATTTTCAATGGAACTTTTATTCCAATTGCTGCTTTTTCCTTCATAAATTTTCGCACATTATTTACTATTTCAGGCGTCTGGCTATGAACTACCATCCCCTGTACAAGTTTTTCTTGACATTGTAAGAATCTTTAATTTTAGTTATAGTAGTTATCTACGACATTGGACTGGTCGTTTCGTTATGATTTGCTATGGCAACGGCTGTACAAGTTTTTTTCTTGACATTGTAAGAATCTTTAATTTTAGTTATAGTAGTTATCTACGACATTGAACTGGTCGTTTCGTTATGATTTGCTATGGCAACGGCTTATCGGACGAGTTTTGGTTTCTGTCCCATATGACGACGCGGGCCTTTTCTTATCTGGAACGGACTCTACAGCTTTATTATGTACAGGTATACGAAAAAAATGAGTACCAAATACTACTTTCATATACAGAAGTTGATTTAAGGCGTTTGCATAGTTCAATTATGGGTTTCGATGAACGATCTGTATTACTGTAATAAACACATTATAAATCTGAATAATTAATTTTCATTCTTTTTGCATTATTTAATCCAGAAAATTAAACTTAAAATAGATCAACATCTGTCGCCAAAATAGCGAAAAACAGTAAGCTATGCCATTTTCCCCTTAAAATTGGTTTAAATGAATAGATTATTTAAACTAATAACAAGTTTTCGAATAGCTTGAAATTGCTCCCTATTTACTGTAATGCCACTGTTTAAACTTTTTATGTAGTACCTATTTAAAATTGACTAATAAAACGGCATTATAGAGCAAAGAGAAAGAGCATCATTAGTAAAAGTGAACATACTTTTCACCATTTTAGCGACTAGTAGTCAACCACCATGTCGTAGGCAAAAACGCGTCGCTTCGTTCTTATCGTTGCTATAATTTGGTGCAACTGCACCCTCAGTAATTACTTACAAGATGTTTACTTAAGGACTTAATCTATGGGTTTATAGAGACATAGAGAGTTAGAATTTTGAAAGACATGTATAGAAACACACAGTGTATATATTTTGTATATAAGTGGTTCAAGTTTCCTTAATGTTTATTAAATTGACCGATGGACTGTCCAAAATTAGATAACATGTGACAATTTTCCCTGAAATCTGTGATAACCATCCACTTCCTAAACCCGTGAACTCTGTGAATCCGCAGGAAATCCCTCCTGCTTCTCCTGCGGCTCCCCGCAAGTGGTCCGCGCCCACCCCGCTGCGCTAAACCGCCCCCGGCTAATTAGCACTCTATATGTGGCGGCGTCCACAGAGTTACCACTCAACTAGAGTGCCAAAGTGCTACACGATCCTAACCTCACTCGCTGTGTCTCTATCTCGCAGTCTATGTCATGTCATGTCCACTGTTGTGGCTGTGGGTGTCATAGCAATGGAAGGTGAAGGATACTAAAGCAGGTTTACTACTTTTCATTTTGGGATTACGGTTGTTGCTGTGTCATCTGTTTTGTGGAAGTAATGAATCGTAAGATGGCGGAAGTGGTGGCTGGAAATTGACGTGTTTAAAGTTTTTCTTCAAGATGTCTCAGATTTGCACCGTAAGGATTTGGTTTTTAACTCACACATAAACTTCAAAGCTTTGAACTATTATTTATCCTCGAAGTGGAACAGATTTTACAAAACAAAGTAATCCAGTTATAAATCCAGATTTCATCACTAGTGTACTTACAAGCGTTTTTAAAAATCAAGTGTTCTTATAATTTAAAAAATTGTCCTGCTTAAGGGTTCCGTATTCGTAACAAAATATTTCCCAGAGGTAGGTATAGTAGTTTGAGCTTTATATTCATTGCATATTATAAACTTGGAAGAAAAATATACTTAGATATTTGTTTAAATAATTAATCTTAGCTAGGTTTATGCCTAGTTGGAATTCTAAAAAAAGGTCATATAAAAAGTTCATGCAAAATTGTATTCGATACAATTTTTAACTTGGTATATCTTACAGTAAATTAAGATAAGTATTTATTAGAAAATGTAACAAAAACCTTTAGCTATTTTATTACTTTAATAACAATTTTACATATAAATTATTAGTTTTAAAAATCATAATATTTTGTCAGACATGACAATCATCTCCTGGTAAAAATTGTTAATCTGTCTTGTGGTCGTGACTGATATTTTTAAAAGCCTTTTTTACAATATCATCGCCCCTTCGCCCTTTTCTTCCATTTCGTGTTTATTTAAACAATATATTAATTCGCTCGAGTGGAACACGAGAGCTCGATAACGTTGTTGGATTACAGGCAAAAATTATATCGCTACCGCCCCTGTAATTGCTATATACAACAATGATTGAAACATGACATAAATATGTTTAACCGTCGTTGGTAACATATTAATTAAAATGTGTTATTTACTTCAGTGATTGTGTATTTATAATCATAATCACTAATCAACCCATTTTAATTTAAATGTCAAACTAAAATGTGTAAAGCAAATTTATCTTAATAATTTTAATTTTTTATGAAAAAAATTATAATTACTTTCAACAAAACACAATTATTAATATTATTTTTCATTATAATATTCCACACAAACACGAATACTAAAAAGCTTCCCGTACGGTAACAAACACGGAAGGCTGGCTGGAGCTGCGCGGCAGGTTGTTATGACATCACGTATGCAAATTGTGCTTTATCAATAATATCTGGCGAGTGTCGAGTCATTAGCGCAGCACTGGGCTGCAAAGTGCAACGGGCGCCGAGCGGAACACAGGTGTTTAGCGGACACTGACTGCCACTGCGAGCCAGCACAAGCACGTGGATCATAATGAGATACATGATGGATCATTTCAACAAGATTCGCTTGAAGAAATCTTGATGATGAAGATCATAATAGAAAATTGGGTAGCTGCAAGTGGTTCTGACAACTCAAGTTTGAATATACACATTTCGGTCTCAACTACTAAACAAAAATCTTTCATGTAATATTCTCTCTACTGTCTTATTTATTTATTTCACTTTGATTGACTTCTGACAATCGGGCGAGATTCAACCCTCGAATACAAGCCCTTATTACAACCACCAGTGGTGTCCGATAGCTTTGTGGTTCAATCCAAGTTGAAGGCAGAGCTAGGAATTATTTAAGTATTCAGGTAGGTACTTAAGTACCAAATTTTAATAACAACTAGTACCTAATACTTGTACTTAAGTATACATATTTTTTGGTACTTATTACTTTAAAATTGTAAGTACTAAAGTAAAAACTTGTAAGTACTTAAGAAGACCTGTTTTCATTTCATAATAATTGTAAATAATATTGAAGTACTTTTTAAATACCTACTTAAGTATTTTCATAATACTGAAATCATGTAGGTACTTAAAAGTACTTAAGTTTTTGCAAAAGTTTAAGAAATTTTATTGCTCAAACTGCGACCAACGCAACAGAATACGACATTATAAAGCTATTTGTACAAATTAATCTAACCTTACCTAACTTCGCGTTTTGGGTATTCAAAACTGAGGTTTGGTTAGATTAGGTTAGTTTTTACTTCGGGTTTTATCGGTAACGGGTAACACTCACAGTATTGTTGAATAATCTTCCCAAATACCCCTCAAGTTCAAAAATTTTGAAAGACATTTTTTTGTGTTAACCTGCATATTATTACAAATTTCTCGATTCAAAAATTCGTTAAAAATACCACGGGACCGAAGGTCGAAGGATATTTGAGAAATTTTTGAAGAGCGAAATTTGTAATATTTTGCGTCAACAAAAAACATTTTCCACCTCTCGGGGTATTACCTTTAATTATTTATATTCAACAAAATTAATCTGTCAAACGTCTTATCAAATTTGTTTCCTGTTTTCATTTCTGGAAAAAACAGACATTCGTGTTAAACTAATTCACAGTTTTTATGACTCTGGGAGCATCAATTTCTACTAGATTTCAAAAAGAATGCTGTGTTGTTTATCTTTTAATAAAATTACAAAGACCTCAATAGGAATACCCACATATTTTGATGAGATAAGAAGTGTTTTATTGCAGCTACTTATCCAAAAAAGATAACAATAACAGTAACTATAAGGTTTTTTAAGTAGATCGAGCTACTTTTACAGATACGTCTTTTATAGTTCTAAATATTATTACATATAAGCATTGCTTTAGCAAATTTTCGTGCACATTTCGGCGCCACATTTTTATTCCGGATTCTAATTAAACGTATTAAATTACACATACATAACCTAAGTATTCGTTTCAGTTACAGCTGAACGATGCAAGGCTTCCAGATTATCGCCGTTCAAATCCAATTATCCTTCAGTGTCCTTCGTCTTGAATTACACTCATTTCAAACAAAATTTTCCACGCAATTATTATATCGTCCTTCATTATTTTATTTCGCTTGTTCGCTTGTAATTTTTGTTTTTAAATTCTCTCAAACGGTCGTCATCATCGTCGTCGTCCCGTCTACTGCAGTCGTCCAAATTGCGCGGTAGGGGTAAAGTGGTGTGAGTGGAGTTATGTTTGAGTTTTCAGTTTATGTTCGACCCACGTAATGACGTCATAGTGCTACATGGCACGTAGTGATGTCTCATCCGATGAGTTTTCAACTTTGGAAAAGTACGCCTTGAAGTTTGGTGCGGATAGTTCCTTTTCCACTCACCCCCACCTACTGACCTAATGATGTTAATTCAATAATGTCGCGCTGGAAATTTTAAATTCTCGGTGGAAACTAGAACAAGTGAAATGGCTTTCTTCGTACAAATCATGATTAGTACAATAATTATATTCTTAATTATAACAAATTACAACAATAATTATTAATGTCATTTTTAATGTAAGTAGCACCTTACCTACTTACTTATTATGACAAATGCGACGAGATTAAGGTTTATTCTCTATTTATTTTATAAACTTAAATCTCTAGATTAGATTATTTTTAATTACAATCAATATCTCTCTGGATACCTTTGATTATATATAAGTTGACCGAACAACTTATGTTAGAAATCAAGAAATCTGTAGAAAATATGGTTGAGCTGTGAGCTCTAAGGTCTTTCACACATTATGATACTTTGTATTTTATACGCATTAGATTAGGCTGTTGGTATTCAGGGTGTCTACCGACCTGGAATCCCTAAAAAAAAACCTGGAAAAGCCTTTAATTTAGAGATCGTCCTTAATTAACTTGAATTTTAGTATAATACCTCCTGGAATTTAATCAATATATTATTTTTTTGATATTTTGTAACTTTTCTATGTTGCTTCATAAATTATTATTTTTTATTTGGACAATTTGAAATAAAATGACTCATATTTTTCATCATGAAACGTGGTCGTATTATATTTGTTGTAGGCTGTCTGTAAAATAAGGCTTTTTATAAAAAGCCTAAGAAGGGTGTAAGGTTCATTATTTAGTTCAGTCCAATCAAAGTGTCTACCAACATCGAGTATATATGAGACTCAAGAAGGATATTGGATTATTTGTTTAATTCAGTTCAATTACAGTTTATATTTTTTTATATAAATAATTATTTATTTGATTAATAAAATATTTGATCGTTATGTATGTAACAAGTAAGCAAAATGGAGTCTAATTTAAAGGACTCGGCTTGCACCTCGTCCGTAAATAGATTCGTACTCTAAAACTCAGTTTGTGTACGTATTTTTAAAAACTTAGACGATGAATCAATGAAAACCTGTGAAAATAATCCTATAAAACAGGATTAGGTAAAATATTGTTTTTCGCAAAGTATCAGTTTTGTAGAGTATATTTTATACTAAATTTTTTTTATATAAAATCACCTGGAATTTTTGAGAAATTGTTCTGGAATACCTGGAAAAAAGCCTTGAATTTCATTTTTAATATTTTGAAACACCCTGGGCCTCTGGGTATTAGTTTTTAGTAAACAATATATTCTGAAATGTAAAGGAGTTAGACCTACGGAATATACATAAGCTTGTAAACACGGAACTGTTTCATGAGTTATGTTTTGGTATCGTCCGATCACTTCGCTTTCGATCACTTAAAAGCTGACGTTGGACATAGTTCGATAATTACATTTAAATCCATTGAATAATAACTTCCGACTATTGATAGACACAAAGTGTCTTATGTGGATTCGTGGATGAACTATATATAATTAATTAACTTGTGTCTTAATAATCTCGATCTCGACTTCATAGTCTTATTCTTTTGAGACCAAACGTTGAGCTACATTGAAGGCAGTTGTTGGAGACAAACATTAAACATTTACATTACACATTTTATCTTGCTAGCAAAGGTGTACGGCACTTGAAATATAGATCATTTATGATAATAACAGTTATACTAAAGCAGAGATAATATGATGTTACCGTTGCAGTAAAGGTGTAAATGTGAGCAACTACTTTTGATCACCTTGTAATTACAGAAATTACAACATAATTAGTGCAAAATGCAATAATGTCTTTGTTTCACATGTCTACCATTGCAGATGTGCAGTGCATATAGATTATATCTAATGTTTGAAGTTTTAATTGCTATAGATTTTAGATATAAATGAAGTTCGTTCTAATAATGCGATGAAATATAGTGATAGGTTGGGTACCTATTTTGTATAATAATGTAACCTGCCAGTTAGTAGGTACGTACCAGTAGATTATTAGCATTATTCCGCGTTTTAGTCATACGGTTTTTTAAAGAAACTATATCTACTTTATTTGTTGTATACGGGTAGGTATATTAACAATTTTGTTTTAACTTAGTAGGTAAATTTATAAATTAAATTAATGTATAAAGTGTGAAGTTTGGGTTTATTAATATATATTTTGTTTTCTTATAAATGATCCACCGGGTACCCGGTTTTCCAGACCTTTTTGTGACTTTGCTCTGTTTTTCCAGCTACAATAAAGAATAAACAATACAGTTTAAATAATTAAAAAAATATTTCTATTATAAAATAAATAATTCAGGCTAGGTTTTATAAACTAATTTATTGTCCACACCTCTAGTATTATAAAAGTGTATAAAATTGACCCTAGTACTATAAATTTACTGGATTTCATGTTGTACCCGGTACCCGGACTTGGTGCATCACTAGTTTTCTGTGCGTAGGTATAGCGAAAAATTAGGATTTAAATACATAAATACCGCTACCAGTACTTAGTCTACTACCTTTAGTCAATAGGCAAAAAGATCTTGAACCTAGACCACTTGCAAAAGATTTATATAACTCTATAAATATATCCAAAAAAAGTTGTCGCAGTTTCCTGTGTTATTTTAATGCGTACTTATACAAAATAAATATTAATTAAAGTAAATTAGTAATCAAACTTGAATAAGGCTTAATAATTATATACGTCCAATTTTAAGTGACAGATAGTCAGTTTTTTCATCAGATTGTCAATGTTTTGAATGTCAGATTTATTAATTGATGTGACGTACATAACTTGCAACATTTTGTACATTGGGTTGAAATATTTAACTTAACGTAAGTTAGTTTGACATTCAAAACTTTGTCAATTCGATGACAAAACTAACAGTTTGTTTGACTTGAGCTTAAAATATAAACATATAACGGGTGAAGACAAAAATAAAAACAAAGTCAAGTCCTTTGGGCTTCAAACTTACATATTAATGATCCCTAGTTAACTATGAAGGAAGGCAACGATAAATCATAATTAACTTTTATTAAAATTGAAAGAAGCAGATGCTCATACCCGCATGTTGCGAGGCTCAACGTCCCATCGCACCAATAAATTAACATCAGGTGCAACACAACAAATTCGTTTTTAATTCAATGTCCCATTTGGCCTGGCGGAATTTTCCAGACAAATTGAATATAAACAACAGCATTACCAGTGCTGTAGCAGCATCCAGCGCCTGCTACGATCTCGTTGTTCTCTCGTTCTCGTGCCAAGAACAAGTGAACGTCGAGGCGACGCGCCCGCGAAATTAATGTAGCAAGTAACGTCCCCTTTATTATGTTTAATAAACACCGCGTCGTACTGAAATTCCAAGCGGTGGGAGACAGCAACAACGAACAGGTGGGGATGACAAATAACTATGTAGTGTTGTCTGACAAAACCGCACAGTCTATTGATACTGAAATGGATTTTTAAATGAGAGAATTTGTTTTCTTCCTTAAATTGATGTTGCTTTGCATATATTTTTTACACAGATTTTTAGTAAACTTTAAAATATTTTACTATCATCTAAATTAATTTTATTTTAAATCTTAGTAAAAAAAAAAGTTGAATTATTCCAAGCTGGTCATTATTTTATAATTTATAACGTGTTTTTTTTTTAATCAAATTTCAGTGAATTTTTATGGTTATTGCAAATTATATTTTTATTTTATTACCTATACTACTTTTATTAAAACAGGAAAGTATCTCTAGGTATGGTAGTATTACGTATACCAAAATTGCAATAGCAACTATATAAACTAGTCAATAATACTGGGATTGAAACTTGTTTTAATTAATTTGTAACATAAAAATAATCAAACATACTCATAAAATCAGCTTTGCTGTTTTACAGTAGAATAAATCAATATTTATTATTATTTTAACGTGCAATATAAACTAGAAGTAGTATGATTAGTATCTTTTCCCGCAGCGGAATGCGATTAGCGATAGTAATTAAGATGGCGACAGTAATTAGCGATAATGATCGAATGGTAATTACAAATTGGCGATTGCATATTTTGATAAAATGTTTGATGTAAAGATAAATTTCAAGTGATGTCATAATTACTTTTCAAAAAATATTTAAATATATTATTTATAAGTTTTAAATTTAAATTCAAGTTGCAAATTACATTTCGATTTCTTTGTTAGCTAAGAAAGTAAATTTGTGTACACATAGAATATACTTATAGCAGAGATTATTTAGAGTCGAAAAGGTAGCAGAAATACTGATTCATTATAAGACATTAGCTTGCTTAGTCCTTAGAAAAGATTGTAATACACAATTATTGTTATTTAAACTGCACATAATTTGTATAGGTTTCTAGACTTATGTCAATCGTTAGAATAAACCAGATTATATTTCTTTGCTGAAAGCTAAGAAAAACAAATTTGTGTACCTACAGTAGAGATCATTATGTTCGACCAGGTAATCGGATTTAATTTCTTAGTTGCTTAAGACAGAATTATTAAAGATTCAATATGAGACATTACCTTGTTCAGTCCTGAGAAAAGATTGAAATACACATTATTATTTAAACGGCATATAATTTGTGTAGACTTCTAGACTTTATGACAGTCGTTAGAATAATCCAAAAATCATATTTCTTTGTTGAATAGCTAAGAAACCAAAATTTGTGTACTTACAATAGAGATCATTTAGGCTCGACCAGATAATCGGGTTTAATTTCTTAGTTGCAGACTACACGACATGTATTAACTTTTGTTATGTTGAAGTGGCTGAGACAGAATTAAAGATTCATTATGAAACATTAGCTTGTTCGATCGTTAGAAATGTCGTAGAGATTGTAATACACACAATTATTATTATTTAAACCGCTTATAATTTGTATAGGCTTCACTGGTGAATTTGTATGTCCTATAGTAATATTTCATTATGTCTCGCTTACTTTTACAAATAAAAGTTAAGTTGGCTTTGGAAATTAATTTTTTTAATTGCTTATTTGAAATATGAATGATGTTAGAAATGATGTTTCATTATATTATAATTTTCTAGTCTTTTAGGCGTCTAAGGCCTAACTGAACCGAATATGGACTTATAAATAGAGAACTTAAAATATTTTCAGTCAGTATACACTTTGTGTTGTCTTGTGTGCATCCTACGAGTATTTTGCTATTTCGCCGTGTTTCAACGAGTATTTTTAAAACTTCGCTATGTCTTCGAACAAGGTAGTTATTTTGAGCGACGTTCTAATCAGACCGGAGAATTCGCTTCCATGTATCGACCTTATGGATGACATCGCGTCGTTAAATTATCCTGGAGAAATTGAAATTTCTGCTAAAAAACGAAGATTGTCGACATCAAGCTGTACGTCGCTTGACAATCTTGTTAAAGAGGTATGTGAAGCAGAAGAAGAAGAAGAAGAAGTTCCAACTAAGAAGCCGAGAACTTCTTTAGCAGAAAGTGCTATGCCTGTAACCTGTGGAGAAGATGAGAAGGAGCTTGGACCCCGCACTGATTCGGCCTCAACTGAAATCGAGGATAATCATGATGATGATGAAACCCCTGAAGAAGACGAATCTGTACCCAGCGTTGATGTGACTCCTGGTGAAGATGCTCCCGCTGAACCCGAAGGTGAAGACGATGATTCGACTTTTATCAGCGGCGATAATGATAGCGTTGTCATTGAAGAAGAAGAACCTTACGGCCAACGTCTGGAGGATTGTTACGAGGAGGAGCCCCGGCTTAACAACCCATCTGAACAAGAGGAGGAACTTGTTTTTTCGCAGCACGAAATTAAGAAATTAGATCTTATTACAGGTGCTGCGGAAATAACAAGTTTCGCGTTTCCGTACAATCAAAGCATGAGAGACAACAATGACCGACTTCTTGATGTGTACCCTATTCCGCTGGATGAAGAAAGACGCATATTCATCACGGTAGGAATTAATCCCGTACCAGTTCCGCGAGTGACAGTGCGGCTTGTAGGATCCGTGGCTGACAAAAAATTTATAGACATTCACGACTTTTCGGATATGTTTAAATACATAAAAACAAAAGAACTTAAAGTAAAATGTACCCAATTGGAATTAAATAGTGTACATCAGGCTAAAAATGTTCAGCTAAGTATTCTGCATAATGAAAGAATTAGGTTTAGAACAAACAGTCAATTTATAGTGCTAAATAAAGAACAAGTTTGCAATTTAGTTAAACTTGAACAACATATTTTTGAAACGGTAGAGAAATATTCAAAAAAATATGCAAATTTGTTCTCTGCTTATAAAAAAATTTTACAAAATGTTTATATAGATAGCCTTAGATATAATTTAGATTTAAGTCGTAGTTTATATAGAGTTATTTATTTAGAAAATAAGATTTATGCAAATATTTTTAAGGAAATGTATATTTATTATAATTTTAAGTTTATTAAGGATCTGGATTGTGTAGTAACATTTATACAGAGGGAAGGAAAATATATAATATAAATTTTGTTTAAAAAAAAAAAAAAAAAATACATACATTATTATTACTAATTACCTAAATAATAAATTTTCAGGTGTTTCAAACATTTACGAGTGAACAATAGGACGGTAATTTGAAAGGGTCACTGGATTAGTCAGGTAGTTTTCTGGTACCTATATAATCGCTGTGAAGTAAGTAAATTTTGGATAGTTTGATTCTAGCATTTGCTAAACTAAGTGGGTTTAAATATGTCTTGTAATAATAACAGTGTTACACAGAGAGTTGAGATAGAGGAGGCTGAAAATTTTACAAGTTTTTTAAATTTTTGTAACAGCACTATAGACGAAAGTTTAAGAAATGATAACGGGACAAATCAAACAAATGAATATGATAATTTAAATAATATTTTGCAAATATGTAATATTATATGTGAAAGTGAAAATATACAAACCGGCTGTGATTCTGTACAAGAAACAAGTAGTGATGAAAATGAAAATCTTAATAATATTTTACATATGTGTAATAATATTATAGGTGCAAGTGATTCTGAAAATGTACAAAGTGGCAGTGGTTATGTACAAGACAGGAGTAGTGATGAAAATGAATTTCCGCGGTTCGAGATAATATCGGACATTGAGAAACATACAAAACAATTTAATTTATCCGGAAGAAGAATTACATTTTCTATAAATGATCCACCTGGGGGCGTTAACTCAATTAATTGGTTTCATGATGGGCTAAACAATGTAGTGGAATACGCATTGGGCACAACTAACCCGAGTGATTATATTGGATTCATGTTTTTTACACCGCGTATGGAAACTGGACCGGCATGGTTAAGTTTCCGCCGAGCCGATCAGATTCATATAGACGTTGTGTGGGAAGCTTTACAAAAAATTTTGCAAAGCAATAAGGAGGTCTTTTCCGATGGGCAATTTACCATTGAGATGGCCAAGGTAACATTGCCTTCAGGTTCAGGAAAAGTTCGAGGTCATGGTTTACCATTCGCGGAATTTTGCAGAAGGAAAAATGGAGTAATTGCCATAAATAACACAGATAGTTTATGTCTACCTCGTGCACTAATTGTTGCAGTTGCATTAATAACTAAAGATCCGTGTTTTAAATATATTGTGCAAAACACTCACGGTATACAGACTGATAGGGTTCGTGAATTGTTACAAAAATCAAAAATTAATATAAATGTCACTGGAGCTGGTATTCCCGAGATTGCAGAATTTCAACGCTATTATACTGATTACAATATTTGTGTATATGAGTATAATAGCAGAGGAAATGTGATTTTTGAAGGTGCAAAAGGACAAAATCTGCCAAGATTGAACCTTTTGTATCATCAAAATCATTTTTCGGTAATTCGCAGTCTAACAGCGACATTTTGTTGTTCCTATTTTTGTGAACAATGTCATGTTCCCTATAATGTTAGAAATGGACACAGTTGCGAATACACATGTCGCTACTGTAAATTTTCTCCCGCATGTGTTCCATCACCTCAACTTAAAAAATGTTCTGCATGTAATAGACAATTTAGAGGACAACAATGTTTTGACAATCATTTAAAATCTATATGCAAACAGTTAAAAAAATGTGATAAGTGTTTAAAACTATACAGGTGTTATAATAAAAAACAACATGTGTGCGGCGAAGTTTTCTGTAGATTGTGCGAAGACTACAAAAATCCCGGACATTTGTGTTACATGTTAAAAGACAGGACTGAAATAAAAGGTAACACATTATTTTTATATTATGATCTTGAGACGCGTCAGGAAAAAGACTGTGGCGAAAACAAGGAACATGAAGTTAATTTATGCGTCATTCAACAATCATGCTCTAGTTGCAGTGGTATTGACGATATAAAGCAGCTATGTAGCTCATGTGGTATTCGTGAGCATGTATTTAAAATTGATCCAATTAAAAATTTTCTAAATTATGTTTTTTTAGCGCGTACAAATTTTTCGTCAACTGTCTGTATTGCTCATAACTCTAAATCTTTCGACTGTCAATTTATATTAAAATATCTAGTTGAGGAGCTTAATGTAAAACCAAAAGTAATTTTAAATGGAAATAAAATAATTATGTTGCAAGTAAATCATATTAAATTTATAGATTCACTAAATTATCTACCTATGTCTTTAGCGTCGTTGCCAAAAGCTATGGATTTACCGGCAACGTTGAAAAAAGGATATTTTCCACATTATTTTAATACGTTAAATAATCGAAATTATGTGGGACCGGTACCGGCTCCTAAATATTATGGCGTAGATACAATGTCTTCTGATGCTCGACAAAAATTTCTGGAATGGCATAACGAGCAGGTACATAATAATACAATATTTAATATGGATAATGAGCTTGTTGAATATTGTATTAGCGATGTAGATATTCTTCGCAGAGCTTGTATCAAATTTCGAGATACATTTATTAAGGATTGTAAAGTGTGCCCATTTACAGAGGCTGTCACCATCGCTTCAGCATGTAATCGAGTTTTTCGTCGTTTATTTTTACAACCTGATACAATAGGAATTATACCATTGCGAGGATACCGCATGAACGATAATCAATCCAAAATTGCGCTTAAATGGTTAATACACCAAGAAAATACGCGGGGAATTCGTATTCAACATGCGGGACATGGTGAGGAATCTGTAATCGGGAATTATTTAAAAGTTGATGGATATTATGACCGAGAAAAGTTAGTTTTCGAATTTTTAGGCTGTTTTTGGCATGGATGTATAAATTGTTACAAAACTGGCAGAGATAAAGAAGTATTTAATAGTTCGAAAGAAACCTTAGAGAATAGATTTGAAAAAACAATGAATAAATTAGACAAAATTCAAAATTTAGGATACACGGTTATTAGTATTTGGGAATGCGAATTTAAAAAAGAATTAGCAGAGGATAAAATTTTAAAAACTCAACTTGATACCCATGATCTTTTAAATAATTTACCTTTAAATCCAAGAGACGCGCTTTTTGGCGGCAGAACTGGTAACACGTGTTTGTACAAAAAAGCTGAAAATAATGAAAAAATTAAATATGTGGATGTATGCTCTCTATATCCTTATATTTGTAAATATGGAAAGTACCCTATCGGCCACCCAGAAATTTTTGTTGGAGATGAATGTAATGTATTATGCCCTAATAACAATATAGATAAAGTTGAAGGTTTAATAAAATGTACCGTTCTACCCCCCACAAATTTGTTTCATCCGGTATTGCCACGAAAATCAAATGGGAAACTTATGTTTGCTTTATGTAGAACGTGCTGCGATCAATTAGAACAAAATAATTGTGTGCATAATGATAGTGAGAGACAGTTTATGGGTACTTGGGTTGCGGATGAAGTGCGACGCGCCGTTTTATTAAATTATAAAATTGTTAAAGTGCACGAGGTTTGGCAATATAAAGTAACAACCTACAGTAAGCATACAAAAACCGGAGGCTTGTTTGTTAATTATGTTGATACCTTCTTAAAAATTAAACAAGAAGCGTCAGGATACCCCGAAGATTGTGTAGATGATGCCAGCAAGGAAGCATATATACAAAATTATTATATGAACGAAGGAATTCAACTGGATCCAGCATTAATAGAAAAAAATGCCGGCAGAAGATCTAATGCTAAGCTTATGCTGAATTCTTTCTGGGGTAAGTCAATTATCTTTCGTCATTATTTTAAATTTTTAATACTTATTTTTACAGGAAAATTTGCGCAAGCCGAAAATAGACCGTGTACGTCGATTGTCTCAACTGCTGCGGAATTATATGATTTGCTGGCTAATCCATCGATTCAGGTCAATAGGATTATCCCCGCAGGTGATGAGATGCTGTACGTACACTGGGTTCATGAAGAAGAAGCAATGCAGCAGTTACGTACCGTTAATGTTGTTATTGCCGCCTACACTACATCTCAAGCCCGACTGCGTTTGCATGAATTTATGGTCCCCTTGGATCGTAGAGTTTTGTATTACGATACAGATTCTCTGATTTACTATCATGCTCCTGGTGATTACGAACCACCGACGGGTAATTTATTAGGAGATCTTACGGACGAACTGTCCGATTATGGAGCAGGTAGTTTTATCACTGAATTTGTTTGTGGGGGACCAAAAAATTATGCATACAAGATATATTCGCCGTCGTCAAACAACACCAGTGAAGTGTGTAAAGTTAAGGGCTTTACTCTTAACTATAAAAATTCATTAACTATAAACTTTGAGTGTTTAAAACATTTAGTTTTTAATCCGCAATTAACAGGACCAATAATTTATTCTGATAATATAAGGTGTACAGTAGATCATAAGGTATTAACTAAGAAAGAAAAAAAAACTTTTAATATTAAATTTACAAAACGTAGGTTAGTTGATAAT
The DNA here is from genome assembly GCA_947534325.1 of Agonum fuliginosum. NCBI lineage: Eukaryota > Metazoa > Arthropoda > Insecta > Coleoptera > Carabidae > Agonum > Agonum fuliginosum. Next base: position 22,439,145 of record OX384041.1, read on the forward strand.
TTGTATAGTATCCCATATGGAGAAAAAAGAGTAAGATATGATTAGTTAATTTTTTTTTTTTTTTTTTATAAATAGATTTATACTATCCAAATATAATTTTTAATAATATTGTAACATTATTTAAATATTTATATATTATTATTAATTTTCATACTTATAAATCTGAAAAATTACTTGAGTGTATAGGGAAATAAATTTAACATTGGTTACAACGTTTAAATAATGAGTTTTTAATTACTACATACATTAGACAGGAGTGGGGTATACTGAAAGTTGTTATAAATACCTACCAAAATATTTCTTTCTGTACTCTGAAGTCTTATATTGCGTTGTATATTCACAACTGAAATATTTTTAAAAGAGTCAATAGAATTTCTACATACAATGGAAAACTACGGTGTAGAGACAGCTGAATCTTGGGACGACGTCGACGAACCATCATATAATCCTATGGAGGGTATTAAAAATAAACTCATTTTAATTCCTCCACAGGGCTATAAACTGACTAAAAGCCAGAAGAAAGCCCATCGAGCATCTGAAAGAATAAGATGGCAGAATCTATCACATCGTAAAAAGGAGGATACACCAACCCAGTTGACATCAACACAATCTAAAGACGTGATCGAAGGACCAACTCGCAAGTTAACTGTTCCAATAAGGAATAATTCGAAGGAAAATACGGAGAGGAAGAGCATAAATAAATACAAAACAATTTAATATACCATTATATGTATTATGTATATAGTTTATAAAATAAAAACAATTGTTAACATTTTATTTTCTTCTTTTAATGATAGTAAAACATGTACCTTATTTCATTTTCAGATTTATTATACTCAGGTAAGTATTTTAAAATTATCTTATGAAGTACATTATACACATATATGGGGTAGGTATATGAAAAATAGAATGAGAGAAATAAGCAAGTTTATTAAAGATAAATATTTATTTATTTATTTATTGAAATAATAACAAAACATATACCGTATAAGTCTATCGTTTTCATATTTATCATTACCAAATAGTTTTATAAAATCACTGTGCTTATAACAATTTATTCTAAATAACAAATATATCAGACAGTAATATCCACAAACAGAAGAATAGTAATCTTGTAGATGAATATTACTAAATGTCCATTTTTTAGTATTTCTTTTTAAAAAGTCGATATGATGTTTAACATAAGGTGGCCGTCCGTAGCTGTCGAAATAAAATCCATTTCCTTCACGATCAATATAAATAGCAATCCAATGCGATCCTGGTAATGTATCAGGATCAGTGTTTACAACTAACATGCATGGAAAATTCACACGATTTGGTAATTTGTTTGCTGCATACACTCCGTAATGACCCGTATTTTTAAAATATTTGCGAAAAATATTTTCTATAGACGTAGCATTCATCTTCAAAATTCTAATAAATGTACAACAGTCGATTGCTGTAATTATACTAGTTTACTAGATACAATATACCCTTTTATATATATATAGGGGATAATTGTTAGGAAGTGGTTTAGAAATTATTAATAAAACTTAATTATTTATATTTCTTTTATTAAATCATTATAAAGTACATAATTCATATTTATTTGATAAAGATATTTTGTTCAACATCCTAATTATATATTGCATATCTTTATAATGTTGTATATCTCTCTTCAGGCTTAACATATTTGCAATAAATTTTTCTTTTCTTATTCTGAAATATCATTATAATTAAATACATGAACAATGCTGGCATAAATAAAAATAGTTAAACTTACCTAAATTCATTGAATAATTTTCTTTGTGATACTTCTTTTTCTGTTGCAAATTTTTTCCTAGATGATAATAATTCGGCTGGATATTTCCTTTTCGTTCCAATATTTGCTACCTTTTAAAAATAATAAATTTATACACCTACACTACATTATGATAAAAATAAAATTTTACCTCCATTTTGATATAGGTATATGAAAAATTAAATATAAATGTTAAATTTGTTATATGAAGAACCAAGTTGTTCTCAAATGAATTGAAAATGTACATTCGAATACTGTAACTATACTAACTTACTAGACATGTACATTATGCTCTTATATAGGTAAGGATTTGATGGGATTCGATTTAGAAATTATTGAAATAAAATTCCGTAAGTAACATCTATTAAATTTTATTAATTATAAGCACATACAAATATATGTATATTTTATTATATAGATACACTAACTACCATAATCTACAATAACATTTCTATTTTTATCAATTTCAATAATATTATCAAACTCAGCATAAATAACACAATTAACTGTACTATCAAGGGATTTTTCAAAACCAACTTCAATTCTTAAAGAGCCTTGTCGGGTGAGATTCCAGTGCATCATACTATTCGCTGCCAAATCGGGAGTGAGATCAAATGCTGATAGACAATATCCATCTGGATAACTATCTCTGTCTATGTCATTCCCACTGTTTCCAAAGTGAATGCCTGTTCCAGAAAACAGTGTATTGTACATTTGAATGTATGATTTTTTATCTCCAAAGGATGGTTGTAATGGTTTCGATGGTAATTGTTGTCCATTTACACATAATGACAAGTAATTTATTTTGAAATTTTCAAAGTTAAAAGGATTACTTTTAATGTCCCCATTAAATGCTTTGTTAGATACAAATCCGATTATACATCTTTTAGGTAGCTGCCCCAAGAAAATATTGTCTAATGATTTTCCTTGAACCCCTGACGGGATAGTTACAGCTTTAACCTCAACTCTGGTAATCGGGTACTTAGCTGTAGACATTTCTAATGTTTTATTGTGTGCAAGTAATACACTCGGATTTAATTTGACGCGACGAACAAGTAATGTGGCTTCATTTATTTGCATTTTGTAATTAGAAGTATCTGACAATAAATGAAAACTATCCCTGGATCGAACTAATCTTAGTCGCATTTCAACACCATTTAACAAAAATTTTTCTTGATTAAAAATATCAGCATGAACATGACCAAGCATGTCAACATTTTTACTTTTTTCTATAATTTTTTTACGTTTAATATATCCGGAATTACCCTCATCAGTAGTTGTATTCATTTTTCCAGCATCATCAGCATACCATAACGTTGATGTAAGGTGCGATTTTTTCGCATCTCTACCGTAGTTTAAAAGAGTTTCAATATATGCTCTATAAGGATGAGTGTTATTCGGTGGAGATACAAGTTTTTGATTCAAATATACGTCAACTTGACTAAAAATTGAATGAAGCCAGTTGTTAATAGGCGCTACATTGTCTGCCTCCGTCAAATTAACGTTATCGTTTTTAATAATTTTTGCATTTAAATAAATCATAGTTTGAGATAAGTCAAGATAATCTTCGCCTTGTCCAGGAATCACAAATTCTATAGGTCCATCGTCAGTGATTGAACATAAAGGTTTATAATTGACCCATTGCCCACTTTCAATACTAGTTTGTGTTGGAGGTATTGCAAACAGATCCAATTCACTTTTAATGCATTCACATGACTGACCATGCAAAAATGCCATTTTAAAAAAAAATTTTTTTTTTAATCAAATATATCTGAATGTCTGGAACGCTTCTTGTTCTTTACCGTAGCACGTAAAGTTGTAGAATGAATAGGTTTCTTAATTAAACGTTTCTTTTTATATCCTGAACCACTCATTAATGTATCAATCTTGTCTGCAGCTTTCCGCTTTAAATTAGTTCCTGCCTCTTCAATACGCTGCTTGAATGCCTCTTTCGGGGGTTTATTCTGACTCAAATCTCCCAAAAAATGTATCCCAGTATTTAGTGCTTCTTTACCAACTGCCCCCACACCTTTTCTTATTACGGGTAAAATACTTCTAAACAATCCACTAAAGAAACTTCCGATACCATGACCTCTTTGAAATTGATTTCCTTTATATACAGTCCCTATACCGGAGCCAGCTTGCTGATTATAATAGACTTGATACGGACAAACTCTCATTTTCAAGATGCTCGGCGAAATTGAAGTTTTACACTCAAAGTACCAAATTGAAATGGTGCTGCATTACCATCGTGAGTCCTTATATCTATCTCAATATTTGAAAATTCTCTTCTTAAAACCGGAACGAAGTGTGGTTGTGTAAATGATATCATTTCATTGGATCCGAAAACAAATTTTTCAGTTTTTACAGGTACTATTCTTAATAGCTGGGCGACGACATCGCCAACAAGTTGAGATTCAATAATATCGCAATAAATATATAACTGAGATGGTATGCCTAAATTTAAATTAGGTAAATTAACAGAATTTTTTTGTTTATATATATCTGCATATGGTGGATAACCTAGTTGCAGAGATAATAGTGGAGAAAAAGTCATTGAATATACATAGTCATCTTTAAATCTTGCAAATACTCGCTTTCCTGTCTTGTTATAAGAAAATGCTACGAATTTATTAATCACTGCATGTTCATTTACTTCATGTAAAACGCTGTCAATGGTTTCATAATTTTTTGAAACAATGGTTTCTTCTTTCATGAATACATTTATAACTTTTTTATTCTTATTTTCCTTTTTAAGCATAATTTTAACTTTGTTTTCCCGTTCATTGACGTTGTAGAAAGAACACGGATATATAATTTCAGATAATGCTACCTCCCATTGACCCTCTAAGTTTATGCTTTGAGGTAGCTGGGTAATAAAACATGAAGTTTTATTATTAGGAAAATATTGCATTGAACTATTACTAGGTAATGTTATAAAGAACAATTCCTTGTCAGTCATTGTTTAATAAGCGAACAGTATTAGCGGGAATCCAAGAATTAAACTTATCACTGTATCCTCTCCAGGAAACAAGCAACTTCTTTCTGATGCCTGTACCTTTTGTCTCCAGTATTTTATCTATTTTATACATGGTATCAGATTCAATATATACTCGTTGCAATTCATTTTCGTAGAAAGTGCCCTCTATGATTTCGTTATTTAAATCTTTAATTCTATAAACAACAGGATTTCTCTTACTAACAGCATATATTTTAAATATTTCTTCACTCCAGTTAGATTCATATCCCTTTTCAAATATATTTTTGTATTTAGATATTCGCACATTATCTCCAATTTCCAATTTTTGGCGACTCTTATTTATATTTTGTTTAACTTTATTTTGATTTCTCCATACTTCTAATATATTTCGGTCATTTACTTCACATGGGGCTATTTTTATTGAACGATGCTTTGTTTTATTATAAGCCGTAACTAAATTTTGTAAAACATCAACATATCTGTATGTATTTTTATAAGTAAAATAACGGTACATTTTTGTTTTCAAAGTTCTGTTAAACCTTTCTACAAAACATGCTTTCACATCAGGATTATGAGTAACATAAAATTTTACATCATTTTCATTTAAAAATGATTTAACTGATTTTGCAATAAATTCTGACCCTTTATCTGTCTGCAGGTAAACTGGTTTTCTTTCATTAAATATCTTTTTAAATGCTTGAATAACAGACTCTGGTTTCTTATCTATTAGAGGTAAAGCCCAAGCATACCTGCTAAATACGTCAATAACAGTAAGAATGTATTTGTAATTATCGTTAAAGCGGCTTAATTTGCGCATGTCATTAAGGTCAGCTTGAAAAAGATCGTTTATATTTGAAACTTTATATTTATTTCTTGTGAAATGTTTACGGACTGGTTTGTGTAGCGTATATGCATCCTGTGAGCTTATCCATTTTTGTACTTCTTGTGTTTTATATTTACCTTTTACAGAATTTACAAGATTATTAACTCCCGAAAACCCCGCAGGATTTGATATATCATAGTAAATGTTAGACAATGTGTTATTCATTTTAAAACGTATAACGTTTCCACTTTAACTTTTTCAAATTTACTGATTCATTATCGGCTTCGTCGTCCGTATATGTCTGTTTTCTTCGTCTATTTTCGGCTCTATTAGTCTTATTAACGGATTTTGATTTATAATATTTTTTTCTTTGAGGATTATTAATTAATTCAGTTGGAAAATTTATTTCCTTTAATGCATGTAAAAATTCTTCCCAACCAGTTGGATTGCTTCGTTTTCTATTTCTAACAATGTCAGCAACTAAATCTGATATGTTTGAATCTGGAATTTGTTTATCATAAATTGAAACAACACCTCGGGCATTCCATGTAACTGTATTATTTAATTTTAATTTTTGCAATATTAAACGTGCTTTTTCTTGGTGAGATTTTGGAATAACATTAATTATGTGGCTAATATCGTCTTGCTCCTCTGCAGGTTGCGTTGGCTCTAAAGACGTTTCATATTCGACTGGTAATTTTATCGGTTCTCTATTTTGTTTTTGAAAATATAAATATCTTTGTAAAATTTCTTGATACTTTATCCATTTTTCATATTCGGATTCCTTTGAATTTAAAATGTCTTTCATATCTCTATCCAACTGGCTAGTTATAGATTCTTCTTCATCGTTGATATTGTTACGCAAACGGCTTAAATTTTCAGGTGATATTAAAACCATTTTCTTAGCATGCTCCATTTTTTTTTTTTTTAATCTCTTTTAAACAAACTACTTAGAACACCAGTTAAAAGCGGAGCTAATAAAAATGGTAAAAATGCACCACCAGACTGAACTAATACACGTTTCTTAGTTTTCCAGTTATCACCGCGTTTTGTTAGTTTTCTTAAAATATTTTTGTGACGTCCTAGTGAAACCTGCTGTTTTCGACTGAGAGGAATTTTACCGTGTAAAATATTATAAATACATTCGCAAATACATCTCACTGAATTACAATCAGCGTTTTTTAATAACGCCAATCTGTCCTTGGGTTTCAGTTTGTGCAACGCACGCAGAAATTCAGCGTTGTTAATGACTGTTTTACTCATTTTATGAAATAACCTCTGGTAAATTTTTTCTCATGTATTTATACGATTTTTTAGGTAAGTAGATATATGTCAGACCGTCACGTGATGTACGAAACCGTAGCCAATCAGGAGTGTTTTGTTTTAGATCAAATATCATATACCCGTGTGGTTCAGATGTTGCATCGTTGTATGTTTCCTGTACAAATTTAACATTTTCGGGAAAAATTTGTCGTGACAAGTGTAAAATTTGGGCTCTGTCTCGAGGATTTTTAAAATAAATTATGTAATTAGCATTAAGAGATATATCTCGTTGACCTTTTCCTTGATGAAATATATTTTGAGTTAGAAAAAATACTGATAAATTTTTATGATGCGACCATTTTGTAAATATATCCACAACGCGACTATCAGCTTCTCTCATTAAGTCGTCGATTATCATTAGTTGAGGATGTTTTCCGTCTATACTTTCGATATCTGGCAAGCCTTCAATAAAATCAACCCCCTTTATTGTATTATATAAACTTTGCCAGGTTCCATAATGCCAAAATATTTTCTTAAATTCCGTATCACACATATCGTTAATATTAGCCAGAAAATTATTAACAAAGTATGATTTTCCACTGCCTGAGGGGCCTGCAATTATTGCAGAAAACGGATGTTTAAATTTTGTACACATATTAACAGTAGCATGTATAGTTTACGACTAAACTTAGATTCTCAATTTCCATATTTATTAGTAAGAAAAGTTTGTAAATGAAACAGGTACATATTTGAACATTATTTTTTTTTTTTTTTTATTTAAGTAATTATTATACATTCATAAAGGTTCTATTTTAATATTACAGTAATTTAACAAATTCTATTAATCTTGCTTGTTTACCAGTACTATATTCTTTTATTCCTGTATACTTTAAACACCACTGGGTTATATCAGACTGTTTCAGTTGTAATATTTCTGCATCACTCAGATCGTCAAATCGGGCGGGAAGAAATGTTGTAAATTTTTCACACTCTACAAGTATTTTCCTTCCAAAGCCCGTAGTAACGGCTTTAATATCGACTAATCTGTACTGCTTATTTGTTTCTAACTCCGTTATTTTTCTTCGAGGCTTGATGTCTGACAGCTGTCCTTTTTCATTCATCTTTGTAAAGTCCATTTCTAAATAACAACAAAATATTACCAAACTACATATTAAAATTGTTTTTAATATAACTTACCAGCAAACTCGTGATGATTTCTTACAACCTGCTTCGACAATAACGATGAAATAATACTTATGAATATATTTCCCTATTTATACATACCCTGTTCTTGCGATTTCTCTATTCAACCTTCATATTTTTAAGATAGATATTTTCTCTCTTATACTTCGTGGACAAATTTTACGTCAGCAAATACTTTCCAGAAATAATAAAATGGCCGGCTACATGCCTAAGCTAATCACCAGGGAACGTCATAGCTAAATTATTTTCAAAAGTCATTATGACATCACTTGAAATTTATCTTTACATCAAACATTTTATCAAAATATGCAATCGCCAATTTGTAATTACCATTCGATCATTATCGCTAATTACTGTCGCCATCTTAATTACTATCGCTAATCGCATTCCGCTGCGGGAAAAGATACTAATCATACTACTACTAGATACCTACCTGACCAAAATAAATATGGTTTTAATTTAATAACTAATCTATATTTAAATTAATTTATTGTTTATTGTTCACCAAATGAAAACAAAGCTATGCATGCGTAATAAATATAAATCATACAGACATAACAACAAATGAAATCAAATGAAACTACACCAAATCGTAACCATAATTCACAATTATTAAAATATATGATCCGTACCGTGATTATATCATCACTGTCTATTATAAAATGAAGAATGGGAGAGAATGGTCATCTCTGAACTGGAGAAATCAGTCACTGTTACTAACAAAGGTCGTGTATTTTTATTAAGTAATTATGATTAACGGTAAAGTTTACTCAGATGAAAATTTATATGAGTAGAATAAATGTGCTTCATTTGAAATTAATTAGCGTTATAATTTCATGATTCATCTTGATAATTCGGAAATTTTACACATGGAATAATTAAAGTTGAATTAGTTTGTTTTATCAATCATGATAGTCACCAGAATATTTTACATCCGTTTAAGTCTTTTTCTAAAAGTCTTAATATTAAAGTTACCTACCTACCAACTGTTTGTTTTAAGGGAAAAAAAAAACGTATTAGATTTAAGAGTAGTATTTACACTTTGTGCTCGCCAAGAAGAGCCCTATCTGTTTACATGCGAATCTGCTTGAAATACACTGTTACAGATGTTTCGTTTTAAGTACAGATTTTCGTGTAATTTACATATTTTTATATATAAAACCATATTATTTACTGTTCGTTTAAGGTTTAAACTAGGTTCGTCTAGTGTTGAAATATTGAATTTTTAATTGTATTATATTAAAAATTGCTGTTGAAAACAGGCTTTTTAAAAGATTTCTAAATTTTTTTTCTTCGATTAACGACAAAATAAACAAAAAACTATCACTAGGCGAACATAGATACATTCTTTAACTATTGCATAGTTTTTGAATGAAGTTTATATGTTATGTAATGTAGATTCGGATATATTATTTTATTTCTGCAACACCTTTTGAAGTCAGAGAACGGGTGTAAATACTGCTCTTAAGTAGCAATTTAAAATACAGTTTGTATTATATTAAAAATTGCTGTTGAAAACAGGCTTTTTAAAAGATTTCTAAATTTTTTTCTTCGATTGACGACAAAATAAACAAAAAACTATCACTTGGCGAACATAGATACATTCTTTAACTATAGCATAGTTTTTGAATGAAGTTTATATGTTATGTAATGTAGATTCGGATATATTATTTTAATTCTGCAACACCTTTTGTAGTCAGAGAACGGGTGTAAATACTGCTCTTAAGTAGCAATTTAAAATACAACTGTAGTAAATCATTATAGGTAGTACCTACTATTTTTAGTGAAATTTATCTTTCAGTAATTTCTAATAAACAAACCTTTAGCTCACTAAACTCACGCCAAAAAATCAAACTATTTTTAGTCCAAAGTCTTTGTTGATTGTGCTGCTTGCTGCTGCTTATTTAATTTATTTGAATTCTGAAACATAATATCCTGTTAAAAACGTGATATAAGTGTTCTAGGAAATATTATAAATGCTACAGCACACATAAATAACATAAATACCTAGTCTGTTCTGTTCCACAGTAAAAACAGATCCCCAAGACCAAGCTCCACCAGACGTATTTACTTACAGATCGGTTTAGTTCAAACAGAGTTTGTTTTATCTGGACCGCCCACGTGTGTAGATATTTACCAAGCGTCTTTGCTGTGTAACCGACTTATGGCCACAAGTTACACTTCTTAACCGACCGAAGTTGTTTCAGTTCAGAATCTCTAGGCGCTGACCACAAAAATGCTACATTTACGTAGACAATGTTGTAATATTTTTTTATCTTTTAAATCGAACGCGATATTTTATACATTTGTTAATATATTACCTTTTTAATAATAATTAATTGAACCTAGTAGAGGTTTACTTAACTTATTTTTTGTTAGCCTGATAGATGGCGCTGTAATCGCGAAAAATGATTCTATGCGGCTATGTGGCTGGCCGAAGCGGAAGAAATAAAATTTCGGTTATTTTAATGTATTTAGGTACGTTTGTATTTTAAGTATGTATACCTATGTATATTGTACAATATGGTCCTTATTAAAGAATATAAGATGATTTTGAGTTTACATTATGCCTATAATTTTTTTGGGGAAATCCCTGTGACTTTAGATGCATAGTCTTTTAGCCAATGACAATTTGTAATTTTTAGTGAAATCTAATTTAGAAAATCATAGCATCCATGCGCACTATGGTATTCAAACCCACGACCTCTCCAGACTAGCGGATTATTGGATTATTCTTATTTAATATTCTGTTTGCATTTATAACATTTAAATTTTGTAAATTTTTCCAGATAAAACCTTGCTTCAACTTTTAGATAGGTAATAAATAAATCGATTAAAAGAAAATGCAATTTCGTATTTTCATACCAGTATCAATATTTCGCACTATTGCGAAATGTCATACTGAATATTCGGTATTTGATGCATCCCTATAGTTTTTTCTGGATAAATATTATCTCAATTTGAGAACTACCTACTTGGCAACTAGACGATACCAATATTTAATCCAAATCTTTACAAACTCATTTCTAAATTAATCTTTCTTCTGTCTCACTAGCCCTATTTTAAATCAATTTAATTGAGACACAAAGTCAAAAAGATAAAGAAAATTGATAGAACGACTTCACTATAAACCAAGCCACCCACACATTCTCCGAACACAACACAACATCCACCGCGACTTAGTGCAGGCGCCTGCCGTCTGTCTTGCGGGGGGTTGGGGGGGAGTTCGGAGTCTTGTCGCCAGTTACACCCCGTTTTACGAGCTCGACGCGACAGTATTTCCTAAGCTTCATCGTCGACACCGCGTCACCGACATCCACAGCGGGGCAGACTTCACACTGTTTAAAATTAACCCCTTTTTATGACCCCACACACCATATTGTCGACGGTGAGGATTTTTCTCTTTAGCTTGTTTTATCTTGATTTTAGTTTGAAGCGTGTAGCATGCTCTACAAAAGATGGAGGTTTTATTTTTGTTGTAGTTGTTGGAGTTTTCAGAGTGGTTTGGGAAATAGGGGACAAATTGAAGCAGTAAAACTCATGTTTATATTACTTTTATAAGATGGAAACATTATTTTACAGTTGTATCTGGAAATATTTTAGTTATAATCTAATGGAAACACGTATTCTTCATCTTCGTAGTTTCTGTTTCGATATGTTTTGATCAGAATCAGAATGGATGTAGGCAAGGGATGGAAAAATATCGATAATTATCGATATGAACATCATTTCGTTTGTTATCGATAGCACTATTTTTGTCGATAAATCGATAATTATCGAAAAATATCGATAAATATATCTATATTTTTCCGGGCATTATTGTAGTAAACTTTATTAAAAATAATACCTAATAAACAGAGCTGGGCAAGTATCGAAATCAAAATACTTAAGTATAAGTACCAGTACTACCTATGGCCAGTACTTGATACCAAGTACATTTTCAAGTAAAGCTTCGCAGTACTTAAGTAAAGTATAAGTTTTTCTTGTCAAAAGTACTTAAAAATAAGTATTTTTCAAGTAGCAGTATTTTTTAAAATTAATATAATAAATTACATGGTTTGTAGCATTTGTAACCTTATTACATTCGATTATTATCTTTTTTTTATCGAGGAAGATTAATTCACAGTGAAAATGTCGTATTCTGTCGCTGTGGTCGCAGGTTGAACAGTATAATACTCAAACTATTGGAAAAACTTAAGTACTTTTACATTATTTCAGTATTATTGAAAAACTTAAGTATTTAAAAGTACTTCAGTATTATTTACGATTATGAAATGAAAAATAAGTCTTAAGTACAAGTTTTTATTTTAGTACTTAAAATTTTAAAGTAATAAGTACCAAAAAAATATTTATACTTAAGTACAAGTATTAAGTACTAGTTGTTATTAAAAATTGCTACTTAAGTACCTAAATACTTAAGTAATGCCCAGCTCTGCTAATAAATTATTTAATTTGGTACGTAACTAATGCTAAATAACACTGTTAAATTGCTCAGTTTAAAACACAACAAATTAGTAATATACACAAAACTAAATTAATTAATTTTCCCGTCTGCAAGTGGCACTAAAAATGTACACTTCCAAAACCATGCTTTAATTTTGCAAATTTGACAAATTCTCCATTTAGTGCATAATAATAATTCGCAATTCAAGCTGAGCGATACGTACCAAGTGACTAAATTTTGAACTAGGAAAAGTGCCGTCACGGCAGGAATTTAAATCAGCTGATTCTGTCATTTCTTGTATACTTCAGTAGGTGCTTCAGTTCTTATTGAACTCTGAGATAAAAATTGAATTGAAATTGAATCATTAATATGGAAGGAAAAAATAAAATAAGCAAGAGTAATGTTAATTGTTGTGTATTTGGATCTAAATCTGTACGCAATAAGGATCCTAGCCTAATTTACTTACCTACATAGAATCAAACTATTGGTGTATACTTTAGTAGTGTGCTTCAGTTCTTTTGAACTCTTAGATAAAAATTGAATTGAAATTGAATCATTAATATGGAAGGAAAAAATAAAATAAGCAAGAGTAATATTAATTGTTGTGTATTTGGATCTATATCTGTACGCAATAAGGATCCTAACCTAATTTACTTACATGGAATAAAACTATTGGTGAAATACTATTATTTTTAGTATAAAGCCGATATAAAACCTATATCTATAATCTATAAACGGTTGTGACAGCTTTGTGACTTTGTCACAGCAATACAAATAATATGACAGATTTTATCCCTGTCGTGACGTCATTGCGATGCAGAGTGCATTATAATAATTTCTTAATTTGAATCACGAAAAGCTGCTCTTGTTGTATTACTAAAATTTTATCTTCGCATCATTTGTAAATTCACTGAAATTATTAAATAAATTATGTGAAATGAAACTGAAAGTAATATTTCTCCTAAATCATTGTTAAGTAAACTTGGAAAGTAATAAAATGGAATGTATGAATTATTTTCGAGCAATTCCATTCCAAATGAAAACAATATTAACATAATTACTCTAACGTTATTAATGTTCACAAGTCGCAGTAAACAAACATTTATCAAAACCGCGGTTTAACGCCTACAATAAACAAAAGGATTTTACGCTTGTATGCCATTCCATTAACCTTCGAGCTTCGATACCATATGCTAAAAATAATATTAGCGTAACAGTTTAACTACACATCATTATTTCGTGTTTCCGGTCGTAGTTTAACACGCCCAGCTAAATTATTCACATTCATTTAAATTAATTAGTATGTGGAATAAATCTTCAAGCTTATCTAATTGACATTTAGATAATTACACAAGAAAAAGTTTCACGATTATCTATGGTTTGCAACTCTCATGACGCACCTGGTATGAGTGTTGCAGGCAACTATTTGATATTTATAACCAATTTTACGAATGATTTCATTAAATTACTCATAATGCTACCCTTTTCATTAATTAAGTGATTTGTGATTGTGACAGTTCATTATTTATGGCTTATCGCTAATGGTGATATTTTATGTTCAATATTATAAATGCAATTAATCATAAACACGATACTAAAGTGCTTTCAATCACAATTTATTAATTATGAATTTAGAGTTACATTTAATTAGTAAAATAAAGTACGCAATTATAATTTTATAATCTATTAGGGTCAACTTTGAAATTAGCCTTTGCTAGATAGAAATAGGCGGCTTAATGCGAAAATATATAATAATAATAATTTTATTTTCTATTTTTTTATGTTTTAGTATAAAGCTTACCTTAATTAAGGTACTCAGAGTTTGCATACAGTCAAATTACTTTGATTTTATCTTTATATCGTAGGTGTAGGTAGGTACTTGGTAAAAAAAGTAAACTAATCGAATATGTATTTTGTTAGTTTTATCCTTTTAATCTATCCGACTATTACTGAAAAAGACCAATTTTAGTATTCACTCTTATAACATTATGGACTTTTGAATAATGATTCTCTAATATAATAGTCGTATTATACACATCTGTCAATATCCCAGACTTGAATTAATTTTTTTATACTAAACATTACACATAATATATTTTATCCTTGCCTTTGTCTACTATTCAGTCTTATTAAGAACATTAGCCGATAATACCGTAAAATAAAATAGGAAAAAGCACGAGAAAAATGGAGAATGTAGTAGATATGTTTTATTTAACTATAACAGGAGCTATACTGCCCAACTATGGAGAAAGGCAGTAACTACAAAAATATAGAAAACCACTTTTTTTACATTTTCTGAATGGTATGCCTATTTTACACCTTAATACAACACAAAAAAGCAGTAAAATTAAGAAACATTGGAAATATAAATGAAAATCATATACTGCCTTTAAGAAATACACATACATTACAACTCGAAAAGCAGTAAATGCACGATTTTACACATAAAAGCAGTATGTGTACACGTTAAATTTCAGTTACTGCCTTCTTCCTTTTTACTAACTTGCAAATATTGTAGATACTGCTTTTATCGGTTTTTATTATGTTTAGAATATTAAAACATAAATTAGGTATCTGCCAAAATAAAAAATAAATGGATTGTTCTTTGTTTTATGATAATTTAAATACCGAAGTCCTAACAAAAATATATATCAGTAATTTCGCAATAAATGGTAAATAACATTAATTGTCACTTACTGCTTTTCGAAAGTACATTTTTTTAGAAACTTTACTTGTTAAAAAGGCAGTATATGCATTAAACATAACAAAAGTAATCAATTGTTTAATTTTAAAGATTCCAATTACTTTTAAATTAATTTTTAGACAAGATACATATAATTTTACAAGAGGGTAGTTTTAACGGTTATTGCCATAAACGTTTAAAGTAAATGCGTATTATCTGCCACTTTGTGTTTTTGCATATACTGCCTTTCTCCATAGTTGGGCAGTATAATGCTAACCATCATGGGCGTCGCGAGGAGGGTAAGGGGGTCGTTGGTCTAATTTAATAACTTTCGTTTTCAAGTCACCTTCCTATGCTTGCAATGTAAAAAAAATCAACTTTACAGCTCCATAGTTTCCAAACGAAACTGACGATTGTCCTAATAATTTATGTTAAATTGTATTATGAGATAAATGTGCTATAAAATTTTGGTAGGCAAGAAACTTACCGAATGAATAGGTTAGTCATTACTGAATCTTGAGAAAAATAAGTCTATAAGGATAAATATAATTTTATCATTATTTAATAAATCAAATACTAATAACTGTATTCGTATTTTAATTTTTAAGAGACTAACAAACAAAAAAGCTAGATTAATTTCCAATTAGAAACAATGAAAAAACCGTAGGAGGATTATTTAAATTACAACCGAAAGATATTCAAAGTTAAAACATACATTTTCGTTGGTCGTGATAATATCAATAAATTTCAATGCAAATCCACGGCGCCATCAATACATTCCAGAATCCCGACCTCGAACTTTAACTTCGTGTGATTCGTTCACAACATCGATTAGCTGTACGCTCGGGCTCTGTCTCCCTTTTGTATTCTGATTCTGGCTACATCAGCTCTGTTCTGTTGAAAAAGAGGGTCAGCTCTGCATCACAGCCAGTGGCGTGCACAGGGCGGACAGAGGGGCACTTGCCATTCTGCATTCTGTGCCTTTCCAATGTGGGACACTGGCCGGTGTCCGCGAAATCCTGATATGAACTGCAGACTTGGTTAGGAAGATGTAGGAAAAGGCTTTTTTATTGTGGAAACGGAGTTTGTGTGGATTTTTTTGTACTTTGTTCAAAAAGAATTTGGTATATTATGGAAAGGTCGTTATGTTTGATTAAGAGGAATCCCCACTAGTTTTGAAGATCCATTTAACGAATGAAGCGATGCCGTCACAAACCATTGTTACCCATTGTGACGACATCGGTTGATTCGATGAATGAACCGTATTTAGCCATTTTCTACTACAAAAGGAGTTTCGTTGGGCACATGAAATTACCACTAATTTTAAATATTTTTAAACAATTTTTTTTTAAATGAAAGATTAAAGTCTAGGCTATGTCCGCTTAGTGTCACTTTTTTAAATTTTTACTTTAGTTTTTTAATATTTTATCTTCAAAGTTCTTAAAATTTTACTTACTTTGGAGCTTAAAAAATACATGTAAAAATTTAAATTTAAAAAAAATAGCACTATACAGACCTAGAGACATCTTTTCTCTTTAAATTTAAAAAAAGAGCAAACAAATCGGACCAAAATTAAAGTCAATTTCATGGGCCCAACGAGAACATATTTTTGCTTAATTTTGTAGGGGTGGGCATTCCTCTTAACGGTATAATTATGTACTTCATTTCTATGAATTCTTAAACTTAGATTATAACTATTACCTACTTCATTACAAGTTAGTATAGGTACTAGTAGATTTGATTCAACTATAAAACAAGCAAATACAATTAGTACCTATATAAGAAACCAAAACAAAAGTATTTATTTGCCTTTAGAAAACTCGAGCGTAGAAATAAATGTTATCGACCCTTTAATAGTTACTTATGTGTCGAGCGTAGTAAATTTATCTTTACAGGTGAGCTGGAAAGTTTGGGTGGCGAGCGATGAAGGAGCTAGACTCCTTAATCTAGGGAGCCCAGTAAAGATTATTTGCAAGCGAGTCGCGGACAAAATATTATTCTTCAATACCTGCACCGAAAACGCCACCTTTCGTTCCTATTATTAGGGACCGGTCAGTACTTTTCCTCCCCCTTTATGCGAGATTCCAAAATTAATTATTTAGATTATTCTTATTTATTTTATGAAATTATTATACATTTTTCCAATGTTATCATCAACCGGTGCATCCTACATTATATTTTGTAATCAAAGGTTGTTGATGGTAGGACAATAATTATTGAGAGAATAGACCTGTAATGCCACTTGTAATATATTGCAAGTCTAACTGTAATAACCCATTTACTTAGTTACCTACCTAAGATTCTTTTATTCGCAAGGCATTTGGTACAACACTACAGTTGTGTTGGTTGCATTAAATAAAAGAATACCTATGAAGAATAGATAGATATTTTTATTTGAACTTGTTACTTAATAACCTCGGTACAGTGTATGGTAATTCTGCCCACTCAATTTGCCTCAAAGGGCTAAAGTTATTCAAACCACAACCGCTGCCTGTCATCTGATACACTCTGCTAACAACTTCAACTATATAATGGCACAGATTGCATTCCACCACTAATGCAATGGCCCACAAATAACACTTCTGTGTAGCGTACTCTGCACTCTGCACTAACAAGATTACCCTAGAATCGGCAACTAGAAGAAGAGAACATCCTTAAAAAATCATAAATAAACAAAAGTATCTTGATGGTATATTTATATATTTTGATTTAATATAATAAATGCGGATGTAGTTCGAGTTTATGATTATGATTATAATAATTTATTTTTAAATAGATTTTTTATCAACTTTTGTCTGGAATTATATTAATAAATTAGCCGTTTGTGTTTGTCACGGAATGACTTGTATAAAGCATTATCGATAACTCTTATTTTAAATATAACCAAACCGAGGGCATAAAAAATTCAAAACAAAATTTCCATATCAATTTTGATACAATCACCTGCGTCATAAGCTATTAGTCGGTTCCACAATGACATAGGGAGTAAAAATACAACGAACCGAATGAATAAATATCACAAATACAATCGTATTGTGAATGACCTCTCACTGCCATTGATATTAAAACATATAATTTGGGATTATCGGATTACAAAGATCGATTTCCTAAAATAGTAAGTGACGCATTTTCAGTATTTTGGCTTTATAAATATTTGAACAACGCAATCAAACCCTTAGAATTCTACAGCATCAGAATTTGAGCTTTTGAGCCATGCTAATTAATTCTTTGAACATTTAACATTTTTTAAATTATTGCAGATAAATTTATTACTCTGGACTTATAATTTTTGCTGACATAATGATAATCCTTGTTCATCCGGTCATTTACACATGCGAACCTCACGTGGCTTTAAATCCTGTATTAATTATCAATGTGACCACAAAGCTTACCTAAGCATATTTTTACACCTGTACTAACATTAATCCAGCTTAGTCCGTTCCACACCCTTTTGTGGTTATGTTTTATGCCAACACAGAAATATAGAAAAGTATAACACTAGTATGTCGCAACAAATACAGCCCTCTATCTGTCAATATCAATAATACTTACCATTTCATTTACTGCCGGGATTACAAATACAAAGTAGTACATTTTTGTATATGTCAAACTTTTTGTTAAATTACATCATATTTATTCTGATATTCTACAACATATGGTAAGGTAAATACATAATTAATATACAAACACAGAATTGCACAAAATGAGCGTATAAAACAGGATTTTATAATTATTATATAATTTACATATATTTTTAGTTGTTAGTTTTATAACTAGTTTTGTGTAAAATCTAGTAAACCGTATACATAATATACACTGCTACTGTTAAAAAGTGGACCATTAAAATTTTTCATAAGCTTTCGAAAGGGGTACTTGCATCCTCTAAATGGGGTATTTGAAGCTACGTTAATTACTTTTTACTATAATAATGTAAATCATATATAGGTACTGTGAGTAATTTTACATTTTAGACAGTTTTTCTATTTGCTTTAAATTTTTGCGCTTCCAGTTGTGTTTATTCGTCTTTTGCTGTCATCTAGTAGCAAGTACAGTCATTGTTGTGGGGAATCCCCCTATCGATATTACTGGAGCCGTTGCGGTCTGCACGGAATTGCTGAACTGACAGTGTTTCAAATATTAATTATGAATGTTTGAATTGTTATTTCTTGACTGTTTAGGTAAATGGAATGAAAAAGTAACAGAGTTCTCAGTCTTCAAAGTTAAATTGATTTAATAACTGATGATTATGATCTTATTGACGCTTGTTTAAAGTTTAAAATATTATTGATAATTTTGTCAGCCTGTTAATTATGACAACGGATTACATGCTGCCGTTTCTTAAACTACTTTCATAACATGACCGTTATGTGGGATGCTTATAAAATAAGTACAGATAGAGAGTACAGGAATAAACGATACGAAAAAACTTTCTGTTGTCTAGCTTTTATAATTTCTGTTTACAAAGCCAATTGTTCCACCCTCAGATACAATTCCAGATAACTTATTTATCAAAACGTAAAAATCTTATCAAAACTCACAGAGAAATATTGTGCTATCATTTCTTTATGCCATACCGACACACAAACGGAAAAGAATAATAACTGTGTAACGGCGCCACAATCACAATAAAACCCTCGCATCATATCAGCATCAGCTAATCAATGAGTTGTATCGACCCCGGTCACATGATCGCTTGGATGATTCATACGTCGGCTAATTCCCCGCAGGGCACCTGTGCGGGCGCCACGACGGCTGGCGCCGCGACGTCTTACGCCCCACTCCTCGATTCGTGCCGCCGCCGCCTGAAACGCCATCATGAATAATAGCGGTACGAACGCCAAGGACACCCTACACGCAACAACCATGTCCAGGCCACGCCGCTTCAACGATCCACGTTATTTTACGCTGACTTAGTACGCTCTGATTTTTGGTCGAAAGTAGGGTTAGGTTCCTGAAACGTTTTGCTTGAATGCTTTTGCAATCGGTTGAATAAATGAAGAATTGATTTTCGGAGCTGTGTTTCTATTTTTATAACTTTATTGATAAAATATTCACAATTATAGTTTTGTCGAGACGTGAACTTGTTTTTT
The DNA here is from genome assembly GCA_947534325.1 of Agonum fuliginosum. Classification (NCBI taxonomy): domain Eukaryota; kingdom Metazoa; phylum Arthropoda; class Insecta; order Coleoptera; family Carabidae; genus Agonum; species Agonum fuliginosum. The sequence goes on from OX384041.1 coordinate 22,459,411, forward strand.
CTTGTGCTCTTCAGTTAGTTTCACATTTTAGACGGAACTTGAATAATTTATAGATTATTTTTACGAAAAAGTTTCGGGACGTTAGTTTTATTTTTATTACTTTGTTTATTTAAAAAATTTCCTCTCGTATCGCAAGTTATTTACGTTTTGCTTGAGTTACTTTTTATAAACTTGTTTGTTTTTATTTGGATTTCCCCTTTTTCTTAAAAATTGATTACACATCATAAATAGATTGTTAATAATATTTACTTAAAACATTTAATTGATAGTGTCTATTCAGTATAATCTGTTACTTATCTCAAAAAAAATTTCAAATGAGTCCATACGTAGCAAATAATTTTGATGAAAAAAACTGTCGGTCGTCACTTCTTGTGAAAACAGTGGTAAACATGGATATAACGATGGTTTCAACTTCAACAAATGTGAAATTGTATTCATCGTGACGATTACGACTGTCAAGTATCCCATTTGGGGTGGAATCATGAAGAGTGTATTGTAATGTGCGTAATTCGAGGAACGAGTTTCGTCGTACGATACGTTGTACGATTATTTACTCAACCAAACGCCCGCAGAATTCAAAACACTGAAACTAATACCAAAACAGAGTCAGAAACGAAGGAAGGTAGATTTATTACTATAAACTCAACACTGTAGTGATTAATTTAATGGCGGCACGTTTATTATTTACCTACACCACGCTTTTGTTTTTGTCGTAGTTGTGACGTCAAGGGCTGTCGATATCTGATGTAGTTTTATTACGTAATATTAGTAGTTTATGTCACGAATACGGAAATGGTTTAATGAAAATTATTAGTAAATGCAAGCATGTTTTATTACAAGTACAAATAAATATGTCGTTTGAAATAATTTTTATGTACGATAAAATAAGAGTTATTACATGATTAACGAATGTTGTCGTATACTAATGTAATCAATACTGTTTTCATATTTAAATACCGTACTTCGTAGTTGTAATGTGACATGAAATATGTTCGAGGTTTTTTCTTTCATTAAAATACGATTTGCTCGTAATGTTCTTCAACGTGATATTAACTAAGGTACAGGATTAAATTACAAGAAAAGTTTTTTTTCTTGTATTAGCATGTTAGAATACAGTACCTACCTAAATTCTACATATTTTCATTGTAATTGCATAAAACACAAATAGCAATTTGTAAGTAATCAAATCTAGATCTTCGAAAAAAATCAACAAAATTATATTTTTACTCAAAAAGAGACACAAACGAGTGTTGCTTTCGAAATTTGTTTTTAAGTTACATCTGAAATAATGATTGTCTATATTTTATATTCTGCTCATTATTTTATCGTTTATTCTTACATGACTGAAATACATCCTAGATTGGAGTTTAATCAATAGAGGTAGACATCATAGATAGTGTTTATTAAAGATTGATTTTCCACACGTGTGGTAATGATGAATTGACATTTGACCCGTTATAAATATACTTTATTTATACAGATAATCAATATGTCATACATGTACGTACCATTTACTATTTTTTTAATAATTTTAAAAATCTGGTAAAACATGATATCCAGTAGGTAATTTAGAATTTGTTTCGATATAGTCATAAATCTGAATAGATAAAAACCTAACCAATAAACCATTTTAATTTATTTTCTATATTTTTTATGGAAAACCATTTAAAAGGACTTTGCATTCCAATTATAGAATAATTATTGTGGATACATATCACGCCTTCCGACGAAGATTGACGTTGACTCACAGTTGCTAATAAGCATGGTCCTACTATTAGAATTACGAGAAAAGCGTACATTACTGCAATATGCGTATAGCGTACACATTCATATTTTATTACGAAAACGCGTATGTTTTCTCCAAAAGCGTACCGCGAAGATTTTTATACAGTTAATCTGAAATATGTACCTGTCTAGATCTAGATTGTGATCTGAGTTGTAAGAACCTGTGCCATTCGGTATCATGTATTATTTATTATTTAAAACACACCGTTTAGTTTAATTTAATAATAGTATATTATTTATCGAGCACATAATGTAGGCCATAATTTAAGAGGATGAAAGTTTATGCACGAACTGAAGACGAGTATATAATCATCCAAGTGAATTATAGTTATTATGTGCTAGTCAAAGACGACGTTTTATCTACGACTTTTTAAATAAAACATTTATTTACAAAATTTTATTCATTAAAATATTAATGAACTTCACATTTTTGTGTGATGACAGATGACAGTTGTGTTGAATAATGAACTCATAATACAACAGTGTTGAATTTAGAATACAAATAGTGTATCTCATGGACGGGTTTATTGTACTAAAGTTATGTACATAATGAAAGTATTATTCAGTGGTCGTCAGAGGCGGACTGGGCCGGTGGGATGGTGGGATATTTCCCACTGGGCCGCGATGAATTTGGGCCGACTGCCGACACGATAGGACCGATTATCGATAAGGATAATAATTTTTTTATAAATAACTCAAACAACCCAAATCTGAGTTTTTCTTTATTAAAATTCACAATTATTTGCAATATTGTATACAAATAAACAAACGAAACTAAGTTTTGTATTCATGATTTGTATTGGTCAGTCATTAATAGAATCGGCTGTTCGTTCGGCTCGGTTTTGTTCTTTACAAGTGTAAGAAAACGCTAGACTAATTACATATTAATAAATTTCCCAATTTTCATTACATTTATTTTTAAATGAGTTATTTATTTTAATTTGCACTCATAAAAGTATTGACGCCGGCGAGATGAGAAATCTCGTCTCATTCTCGTCTCGTCTCAAAATTACGAGACGAAAACCAATAATTTTCTCGTCTCGGATTGCGAGATGAGAAAAGAATCAATATAACCAGACGAGAAATAGTTCTCGAGAAATCGAGAATTCTCGAAATAAAAACTGAAAAATATTTGATATTATTCTCTTCGAAAATGTCAAAATACATTTTATTGTACTTTGTTCGTAGCATTTTATTGTTTCGATATAAATATTTTTTATTTTAAAAATAAGAATTATGTATGTACAAATTTAACAGAAATGTACAAAAAAGTTCTAGCTTTACAAATAGATGGCAACAAATTTTATTCGAGAAATTGGGACGAGACAGAATTGAACAGCCGATAAATGACCAAGACGAGATTATTTAAATTTCTCGTCTCACGGCATCACTACGTAAATGAGGGTAAATTGTGTATAATTTTCCTTCTATAGAAAAACTAAACTTTTAATGATACAGCCATTGACCTTGAACCCAAAAAAAAATTCGCCTGTGGCGCATTTTTTTCTTTTTTCATAAAACAACACTTCTTTCAAAAACTTCGGTTGGGCCGATGAAATTTATTTCCCACTGGGCCGACACGTTACCAGTCCGCCTCTGGTGGTCGTAGATATATGAAGACCACATAGGCAGAACGATCAAATTCCAAAAAATCAAAAAATGTGTTTTTGGTACCATCTTGTAGCAAAATAAGTACATTTTCTTATAGCGTTCAGAAAATTGCAGTAAAAACGATCTAAGTCACGATTTTCAGGCATTGAAATAATTGTATCCACTGGAAGAACGATGCAAGTCCACTTTGTTCAACGGAATACCGATTTTAGTTAATCGTTTATAACAAATTAGTTTATTTTACAAGAACATTAATGTTATTATTTTTTATTATCAATACCTATACCTGTAAGTTGAAATAAAATAAACCGTTATTTTTAATAAACCATATTACCAATATATGAGTATGAGTCTTCAAATCGAAACTTCAAAATGTGACTTTGATCGTTCTTCCTATGTGGTCTTCAAATGATATTATGATTATATAAGTGTAACAATTATTCTAACTTATGTATCCTTCCTCCTCAGAGAACGGCCTGCTGAGCTACGAGAACCCGAACTACCACCTGGACCCGGCGCGGCTGGACGACGCGCTGAATTCGAACACGGCGGCCGACCTGTACGAGGAGCTATACCAGGAGCTGGACGCCGTGTGCAACTTGTCCTCGTCTGCCGGCGCCAAGCAGGCTCCCGCCCCCGGCCGCCGCTCCTACGCTGCGCTCGACATCGGCTCCATGGGCGTCGACATCACCACCGGACCGGTCACCAACCTCGACGAACACAACCTCACCGATAACAGAAGGTATAGTACTACATCACATCACAGTGTTTTACCTTGGCTTATTAAGGGGGGTCGATACCTAAATACTGTGCGGCATGTTACACATAAATAAATTAGGATAAAATTATTAATTGAAATAAATAAACTTTATCAACTATTTAATTAAGAAAATTAAATTGCAAATGGTTCAGTACAAGCCGTCAAAATGACGAAAAACGATATTCAGTTTTTCCATTAAAATTGGCTTCTATATTAAGATTTTTTAACACTAACTGCCGTGAGGTACGACAGATATGTCTCACTAATATTTTCCCGTATGCGTTGAGACACATCGTTTGTGCCTCAGTGTTTGACTGTACATTATGGTCCGTGGGCTAGCGTTACTACATCACAAGCGCATATCTGCAAACATAGTTCAATTCTTCTTGGCCTAGCAGACCCAAACCTATTCTTAGCGCATTAATTTTTTTGTTTTTAGTGTCTGAAATAATAGAATTAATTCTTGTCATTTATTTCCTCAATTTATTTCGTTTTCTCTTTTTCAATTGGGGCTCGTCTTCACTAGAGTCACTTGAATTCTCTTCAGAATGAGTCAAAACATATTCGTCCGATGAAAATTCACAAGCAAAAGGATCTTCTTCCTCGGACAAATACTCCTCCTATAATTTCTTCAAATATTTTTGTTCTTCTTCATATCGGTACATTTTTTACTATTTCTCAACTCAAAACATGCGTACTAGCCAAAATCATGAGTATAACTGAACTTATTACAAAAACGTTGAACAAAACCAACTTGTACTAACATATATGCAAGGAACAGTACATGTAGGTACCTCATGGCTTGAAAAGATGAATCCATCAATTCAGGCCGTGAGGTACATATATTGTGCCTTACTGAAATATTTCAAAATTCCCAGAAATATTTCTGATATAAGAAAGAAAAATTTCAAAGGCCCTAGGGACCCAAACATTTTTTTAATGGTGGCAGTTAACGTGTTAAACAAATAAGATATTTTTAAATAGCTGGAGGTTGTCCACAAGTGGGTCTAATGCCACTTTTTTAAATTTCTTGTTTTAAATATGTGATAAAATACCTATTAAAAAAACTCATAAAATAGCCAAAATTCACCATGTTTAGCCATGAATATAAAAAAATAGAGTACAAACGTAAAAAATGTGGCATTAGACGCATTTGGAGACAATCTTTATCTATTCAAAAATGTATTTGTTGTTCTAAAAATGTGAATTTTAAGGAAAAAACTAAACATACTTTTCACCATTTTTATACCGGTACTGACCCTCCTTAATAATTGGGCATTGATGTATGGTTCATAATCGCTTGTGATCAGCTGTTGAAAGGTAGTCCAATCAGTCATGCAAATACTTGATATTATTATTGTTACTGTTTTTTGCGCAAAACTTAGTTTGTCGGCTGCCCTCCTCCAGCTCACAAGCAATTTTTGACCATACATCTTTGGTGTGAACGTTCCTTATAAACTTAATGCATGTGTGGCGTATCTCTCCACTATTAAGTCTGCAACGAACATATTATTACATACCATTTGAGGATCCCGTCTCCGTGGAATCTATATACAAAATTAATGAAAAAACGTGTTTTATTTTAAGCAATTTTTTACATGCTGTATCTTATGATTACGAGATTTATTGGAATAAATAATAATTTATTGGCATAAACCTAGTTCCATTCTTCGTTTTTAAATAAATTTATGAAATTTTGCTTTATCTGTAAAACTTTGTGAGCACTTTAAAAATTGCTAGACTACTTTTACGTATTTTAGGCGAATGTTTCAATGAGTTACCATAGTACAAACGTGGAGTCGATACTCTTATATTTTACTTATACAACTTTTGCACTTATCTTAATATTAACGAAATTGGGAATAGATGAGCATTTAATAATTTTATAAAAAGGATTTTTAATTACGAATGTGGAGTATTATTTTGATGGACTAGTGCCTCGAAAACTAACAACGTGAATAATAAAGAAATATCTTTGTAACCAAGATATATCTATATTTTTCGGGCTATGTTATTACGCATAGAGAGATGACTGTCTCACTAGTCACTACAGAAGATTTAGGAGCGCATTTTCAAGTTTACATTCTTAACTGACATCACACGTTCCGGTCAGGTACTTTACTTTCAATTTAAAATTAAAAGTTGTTTGATTATACCTAAATCAAAAAAATTCGTCTACAGCGCAATTTCTATTGCGAAGCATTCCTGACATCCCTTTTCATAAAAATAAATAATTATATAGAACCAATATCTCTGATACTCTGATGATTTTAAATAAAAGTGAAATAATAAGTATACTCCGTTAATTTTACGAATAATTATCCGCAATAGCTGTTAGCAGTAGCAGTCGTTTATACGTTATTTTTAAATAAAAAAGTATATAAAAGCTAGATTTATTAAGTGCTTTTGTAGTAAACAAGTTGTTTATATTTTATATTACCTACTGCGCAAGTTGTATAAAAATCTAATATCCTCTTTGAATATTATGTCACTACATCTATAAACCTACTTTACTTACTATAAATTCTCGTTACTAATAAAGAATCAAGTACTGTCTACTTTATCGGATGAGCCAAATAAAGCAGTAAAAGTCTATCTTGCATAAACAAATAAATTCACAAATTCAGTATAAAAGACGAGGATGGGAGACATTTTAGGAGGGTTCTTGAACATTCATTGCTAAATTGAAATTCGTAACATAATTCATAAATGTTGGATTGGTTAATTTAAAGGATTCAATTTTATTAGCTCGACTGAAAAATACAATGACTTAATTACATCATATTTTAATAACATATTTTGTTAAAACAACTGATAATTAAATATGTAACTTAGATATAACATTATTTGAAAATAGCGCGGTGTACAAAGGCATTTGATTTTAAATATACAACAATAAATGCAATACAATCTTGATCTAAATCAAGTTGATTCACCCAAGTGTAGAATGTGATTAATAAGGAAATGAAAAGGATGTTGAAAAGACAGAGTTGATTTTTTCAACATCCTTTTTATTTCCTTACAAAAATATTATTAAAGTAGACTTTTTGCTCAATTCTCAAACCTTTCATGAATTCTATCTTAATTCTATGATCCTTTTTATGTCCCTGAACATTTAAATTCTCTAAAACAGAACGACGTCCTTTCATTTCGCGACTCGTTCTTTTGTGCATCCCACCTGGTGGAAAGAAATTCTCCTAAACACAACAACAGTAATATTGTCTGAAAAACGATAACATTAAGTGTCGCACTGGCGTGAATTTGTACTTTCATACAAGAATGGCGCTTCTTTCGTCTCGTTTGCACGCGGCAGCGCTGGGTGCTTCCAGCAACTGCACACCATTAGGTGAAACATTTGCACTATCTGTGATCACCTCGTGAAACATTCACCGTACGTGGTGACTTCGGCTAATGTCGCTTGACACTTGCTTCTTGCTTGTTGTGGAGTTGTTCAGTTGTTTCGTTTTTCATGGGTTTTGTTTTGAAAAAGAGAAATGGATGGCATGAAAGTGGCGGAAACTGTGGGAGCAGTTTACTTGTAAAGCTGAAATACTGAAAATTAGGGATTGTTGTGTCATTTGTATTGTATGGGAATATAACTGTATTCATAGCCGGAATAACCCATTGGCATTATAGGTAGCTGCCCAGGGCCCTATGACGTTTAGGGACCCCGAAAGAAGAAAACTATTTCAATTCTTTTTAGCTTCTTGCGTATTTATGAATTCAATAATATTTTTGTTCATGGGATTAACGATAAACGATACAGTTTAAATTTAAATTGCGCAAAAAATCAAACAATTATTAAAATTAGTTTTTGATAAAAACGACAACTGTTGTCGTTATACTGCAGAAGGAAGATGTGCTGTATTTGGTTTTTAATTTTTTTAAATTTACCACAAGATGTTCTATTTTGGTATCATTTCGTAATGTAAAACAACTTCTGAGCATTGAAGATGATTAAAAAGTAACCGAAACGTCTAGGAGTTATTTATTTATCTTATTTTATTATCCATCATCCGAGGATTCTTTTAACTAATATCAAATTTTGGATACGATTCTTTCATCGATATTTATAATAATCTCAAAAATGCAAAATTTCGGGTTATGTCACTTTTTTCGCAAATGAGCAAAATATTTTGTCATACAAAAGTATAAAAATATATACTTTTTATCAGGAATCAGGAAGTAAGTTTATAGTGAATGCAAAAACAAAATTTTTATTCTCAAGTTTAATTTATAAATATTTTAGTTTTGTTTAGATTTATGCATGTCATATAGCACTACCCTCATTATAAAAATTTATCTTTCTATAAAAAGTGTAGGCTCTAGAGGCATTGCAACCAAATTTTAATTTATATTTTTATACTAAATAACTCAATCTCAGAATATTATAAAGTATTATATTTTTTTAATGTACTATTTTTCTGATTGATAAAGATTATTCAATTACTTTTAATAAGTACCTACTAATATATCTCGAAATTTTAATATAACGTCTAAACAGGTCTAAAGTTGTGCTATGGGTTAAAATTGAAGTAATTGGTTGGCAACCAACACTACACGGATGGAAGTTATACAGTATTTAGTTCATTCTGAATTTATTATTCTACCAAGAATCATAATATAGACTGACTTGACTTATTTGTTTTAATTTTTATTCTAGATTCAATAATATTTTACATATTTTTATAGAGAAAATTGGCGGTGCACAAAAAATGCTTTATGCATATACGCACACTATTTCAAAATATACAGAAATGTAAAAAAAAAATCTATTTTCAAATTAAAACTATACTGCTACGTGTGCGAAGGCAGACACCACATGATTATTTATTCTAGGAGAAGGTAGATCTAGAAGCAATATAGGTATCATATTTTTTAAAGAATCAGTTTGTTAACCCATTTATTCTTACTCAATTGCTGATATAAATTTTCGATGGAAGCATCTCACACACATTAACTAAATCTGCAGGGGGTGAGTCTAGGCGTCTAGGGGTATACTGTGCGCCGTTATTTCGGTTATCTGTTCGAAAGTTCCTCTCGTCTGCTACTGTTTCATATTCACCCACACCCGAACCCGTACCGCCATACTAACATAAAAGATAAGAAATTATACTCGTCATAATCATAACCATACACATACACTATACACTTTTCGTACGTACTTCACTCAACTAATTGTTATGATATTCACTTCTCCTATCACTTTATTTCCATTTATCCGACATATTTCATCTTTATTCGGATATTAACACTCCCCCATACATCTCGCTATTTGTGTAAACGCTACCATTTTAAACATTACAAATGCATGCAGTGTTTGATATCAGTTGAAAAGAAAATTGAAGCAGAGAAGACTAACACTTTGACATTTTACATAATTGATTGTTACATCATTATTGGTACACTTACATTTAGATATAACGTTAGAGTGACCATTCGTACTGATTTTGTCAGTACAGTACTGATTTTCTACCCTTGTAGTATACTGATAAGCAATTTGAAAATATTTTGTACTGATTTCTTACATACTGTACTGAATGTAGAATGTACTGATGATTTCCTTTTTGGACCCGCCTAAAGCTTTAAGAAAATCTTGTTTTAAAGTTATTATTATTTAAATTCTTCATAAATGAACAATTATAAAAAATGTTTCTCAAAAAAAATTTGCCTGTGTCGTATTTTCTTCTTATGCTTATTATAATTACTATTTTAGTTCTTGTTTTCATTTTCAATAATACTAGATATAGAATATAAGTTTTGTACTGATTTCATCAAAAAAATAAATGGTTACTCTTCAGAGTGTTTCAGGGTTCAGTATCTGAGGAGTTTGCGAGAAAATCGCCAAATGATTATTTTTCTTATTTTGAGGTCCTACATTCATATTTTAAGTAAGGATACTTAATCCTGAAACACCCTGTATATAACTTACCTACATCTGAAAAGTGTGGCTCATAGTATTATCATAAATGTGCTCTGTGGTATTATTTCAAATTTCTACAAACGGCATTTATTGTGTACCGAAAATGTTTTTATAGTTAGAATCCAAGAACTCGAATCCAGTGGTATTATTGTAGATTGCTGGGATCGAACTCGGGATCGCTAGCATGCCAGACGCGTCAGACGGATACTCTAATGTTGAGATAACCACTGGCGTTAAAATTTCGCAATTTATAATAATTTGCAGGCTAACTGAAAAAATTTGAATCTTACATTTGTAGTATTTGTGTATTTGGAAAGATTATTTAACTAAATTCACCCATTATTGACATTGAACTGACGTTTATATTAAAACATCAATCAAAATATTGCCATATCAGCGGGTGATTTTCAATTTTCAGGTAATTTTTTTTCGATTTGGTTTTGATTGGTATTTGTCAACGACGTATTGACTCATGTACTTGATGTTGAATAACTGTCGTAATAATCAGATAAAACTAAAAGCACTCAATAAAAGTCCTAATAAAATCCTGATAAGTTGCGCTTTTGTAAACCCAAAGTTTTCTCACTTTAAAATCAACTGCAAAATTATTCCTTCAATTTATATGGAACAAATTCTCGTGTGCCTTCTCGTATATCTATTACTTTTATCAATTTCCATCCGAAGAACGATCAAAGATATGAAATTTCCCATCCCGATAGCAATACTGGTAGTATAAAGAGCAAAAGAAAACAGAGGGCTGCTCTTCGTAAAACGCAGACTGGAAAAGACTCGCAGTTGATTCGTCACTCGATGAAAAGACATCAAAACATGAGATCTCTTCGACCTCGCGGCAAGAACTCGAGAACTGCACCGAACGCTCAACGTTGGCCGGACTAACCCCAAGATTGATTTCATCTCTCTGAATTGTACTATGTCGAAGGGGGTGGGAACAGGGCTCGAACCCAGATCATGTTTATTCAATGAGACACAGATCGGAATGGCATTTTTTGTACGTTGTTCCCGAGCGATTTTCGATGTTTAATATTCTGAATGAGAAATTCGATTAGATTTTGCGTATTAAAATTTTTTCGGATGCTGTAAATTACAAGAGGATGTATAAATCATCTATATTTATTACATGCTCCCTCTTTCCAATTTTGAAATGAATTTCATTTTTTCAATTTTCTCTTGTAAATTATTTTTTTCTATTTTCGTGTCATTTTTATATCTTGTATATAATTTAACTTATGAGGATAAATAATAATCAACTAAAGTGAAACTATTTTGTTCGTAACGATAAATTTGTTACCATATCAAAGAAATAGTACGTTAGGTAAATAGTATATAACATATAGGTAAATACCTATGACTATTTCCCTCATAAAAGCCAATCAGAAGTCTGACATTTCTGAATGTCGACCAATCAACGTAAAATTATCGTATTTGGATACGGCGTTGCAAAGTGATTCTGACTGGCTGTCAAAAGAAGTTTTTAAATTTTTATTTTTCATGTGAGAAACAGCGTTTGGCTAAATTTTAATCGGGAAATAGTCCTTTGAATATCCCTCGTGCATGTAATTGTCGATAATTTTCTCAATTATCGACATTTGACATGCACTTGGGATATTATATATGATAATTGATAATAGAGATAATTGAGGTAATATCTATTTTAATTTTAAACTGACAACTCTCCACTAACTTCACTGCGGCCTCCTCTCCCCACCCAATTTGATTGTTTCGGAGTAAAATTGTGACATAGAAACACATATAAAATCAACAGAGTGTCATCTCCTGCCTTATTATACTTCGTGGTACCTATACGTATTTCAAAATTTTATTGAACGTAGGTTTTGACCAATGCAACTAAAAAATTTATGAAGTTCGATTATTATTATTAAACGAATTGCATAAAAATATTTTTTAATATCGATTACCTGAAGAAGATTTTCTCTTCAAATATAATGCTAAACTATATTAGAAAAGTTGCATACCTATTCAAGTTTGATATATTGTTATATTTGTTTAATTGGGAGAAATAGGAGAAAGTTTATTATTATAAAAATATTATCATATTACTAAATGTATAAAAACTATTCAAATTCTGCTTGGTTTATACGTGGAAGATTGACCCCGCAAGTAGAATTACCAATTTGTCTAATTGTGCTCTCTCTAGAGAGTAGAGATTTTAACGAAGGGTAAATTGATTTTCAACTGTGAAATAAATTTTTAATGTTCTGCTACAAGGAAGGGTGAGTAGGGGTTACTGTTCATTTAAAACATTTTGATTACTCTGCATATCACAATTCACGAATTCATGAAACTATTTTGAGTTTATAAAAATAAACATAACTATTTAAATTGGTTGCGTGACGAAATTATTGTATTAATCTAAATTTGATTTAATTCAAATATATAATAATCATTAATTTTATTAAAACAATTTCAGCATTAACAGGTTGTCTACCGACCTGAATTGAAAAATGGTCCTTGATTTCCTTGAAAATCCTTGAATTTTAATATAATACCTGGAATTTTATCAATATATTAACTTTTTTGATATTTTGTACCTAACTTTTTTGTTACTCCGTAAATTCTTATTTTTAATTTGAACAATTACAAATAAAATGATTAGTTTTACATCATGAAACGTGGTTATATTATATTTGTCGTAGGTTGATTATAAAATGAGTTCTTTATTTAATTCAGCTCAATCGAAGTTTCTACCAAAAGCGAGTAGTGTGAGGGAGTGAGGCTCAAGAAGGTTATTGGGTTGTTTAATTATTAGTTGTTGAATTCAATCCGAGTTAATATTTTTTATATAAAAATAAAATATATTTACAATAATAATTTCGAAAATAATTTATTTTATTAATAAAATATTTAAATTTGTTTAAGTAAAATCACCTGGAATTCCTGAGAAATTTTCCTGGAATACCTGAAAAAATCCTTGAATTTCATTTTTGATATTTAGTAGACACCTGATTAATGTATTTAAAGTGCAAAATTAAAACTTTGAAATTCAGCTAAATAATGTGCTAAATCTATCAATAATTTATTTATTATCATTAAAAACGGTAAGTACTTATAGCCCGAACCCCGAAGTAGGTATTTATAATAGATACCTACTAACTAATTACGAATTACTTATCAAATCATATCATATTATTACTAACCGCATTGTTGATTTTTGCTCGGATTTTTGTTGGTATAAAGGAAAAGAATATTGTAAAATATAATTTAAAAAAATTAAACTATACTTACCCAAATGAAATAATTCATTTTATATTTCCCATATTATGATAAGGTACAGCAAGTTTGAGATACCGTTCTATATAAACTGATTTTACTTTTTTCCGTAAAGTGCTACCCCCATTTATTATTAATTTTCATGACATCCCCTGTACTAAAACTCGTATAAAGGTGACCTAAATCTCGCCATCAACCCGAAAAATTAAGCACGTTTTAAACTCCAATACAGATAAATAATATCTGACATTCATTGGATTACATGGCGCGCAATGAAATATATAAACGTGGTGTCAGCGGCGGCGACAGTTATTAACGGGGCGCAGGGTACGAATGAGGGATTCGCGGGGGTTTTAGTGACGGTGGTGCCGTGCCATTAGTCGAGTGCACGGCCAACCACTTAAGTGCAGTCCATTTGTCTATCTAGGACAAGTGTGATGTGATGTCCAGTTCATTACAGTCATTATGATTCAGCTTCTTTTTGTTGTCCTCTTCATACTCAAGTAGTCTGGACGTAGATGTGGAGTGGACTTCATATTTAATTTACTACTTTTGTTTTTATCTACGCTCAAGCATTTATTTTTCATTACTACTAGGACTATAAACCTAAATAACTTTTGCCTGTTTTAAAAAGAAAATTAAATTATTTGAATAATTCAAATACCAACCAAGACTTATCCATTTTATAAAGTAAATAGTAGAATTCAATAATACAAATTTCTTGACTGTTTACTTTATAATAAGATACATTTTGTATCTGCAGTAACTGTTTCATTATTCTGTAATTATGATTCTCAATTTTTAGTCCAGTCATTTGAGGAAAAAATTGGCCTTACCTGGAACTAAATAACCACGGGCGGATACGACCACCGGGCAACCGGGCAAATGCCCGGTGGGCCGGGCCTTAAAATTGGGCCGAAATAATAATAAATATTATTATTATGCCATTTTGAGTACTTAAAATTAAATTTAAACATTTTCTATATGGGTAATTCCATGTCAAACTTGCCAAAATTCTGACGAACCCTCCCGATTCGTTCGAAATCTCGTATACTTATTCATTTTCATCTAAAACCAAGGAGAAATAACTTTACTTGTCCATAGGAAGTCATTTTCGGTTGATATTTAACATATGGACATTTAACAGTTCTTGGTACACTCTACAGAGCGCTTGCAAAGAAAATTGCGAAAAACTGATACAAATGCTCCGATTAATGCTGATTTTGGTTTTTTTTTCGATAGAATAGATCTTAATCTTTATAAATTGCACGCTAAAAACATATTGTCGAGTAATAACGGCGAAATATGAGGTCAAAGGTCAAAATTATCTCTTTTTTTCAAAAATTCATTTCTCAAATACATATTCCCAGATTTGGCTTGAATTTGGGGAAATTTTCAGGATGGGATTTTGAGATTTAAAAAAGTTATACGACTTTGAATTTTCATAGGTAGGTACTCGATGGGATCCAACAATAATTCATAATTTTATGTATTTGATGGTTACATATATCTTCTAAATTAGACAAAAACGCTAGAATTGAGTGTGGCGCCTTGTAATTTGTACAATATATCTACTTTTCGACACTAAACAAGTTTATTTGATAGGTGTTGATTTTGTACAGATCGTTTATAACACATAGATTTGTTGGATCACGTCGAGTAGGTACCTATGAAAATACCGTCATTCAATTTCAACGTCGTATAACTTTTTTAAATCTCAAAATCCCATCCTGAAAATTTTTGGACGATAAAATTCAATTCTTTCTCTACAATTTCCCCAAATTCAAGCCAAATCTGGGAATATGTATTTGAGAAATGAATTTTGAAAAAAAAGAGGTAGGTAATTTTGACCTTTGACCTCATATTTCGCCGTTATTACTCGACAATACGTCTTTCTATCGAAAAAACCAAAATCAGCATTAATCGGAGCATTTGTATTAGTTTTTGCAATTTTCTTTGCAAGCGCTCTGTAAAGTGGACCAAGAACGGTTAAAAAATGTCAATATGTTAAATATCAACCGAAAATTACTACATATGGACAAGTAAAGTTAATTCTCCTTGGTTTTAGACGAAAATGAATAAGTATACGAGATTTCGAACGGATCGGGACGGGTCACCAAAATTTTGGCAAAGTTGACATAAAATTACCCATATTTATTCGGTAATAACTAGTAACTGTATGACTCAAGCTAGCTCAACAACAACAATCATCAATTTTAGCTTGACAAAAACCTTTATATAACGACATCTAATTTAAAATGGATAATTTTCAAATAGCGATTAATATTGGTTGTGGCCGGTCTTCTACTATTGTCCCGGGCCGGCATTAAAGCTCGTATCCGCCCCTGTAAATAACAAAATAGAGATACCTACTTGTATAGATGTCTGTGACAACATATCAAAAATCAACACCCGTACATGCTGTGCTACGGCCGCCATGTTGGAAAATGTCTGCCGTTTTTTAGTTTTTTCAATTTTAATATCTCGCAAATGGTTGAAATAAAAAAATCAGTTATAGTCCAGTCAGGAGAGTCAAAAATTTATTTAAACCCAAGACTAATACATAACCAAGTGAAATTTGACACGTGAGTAGTTAAGAACATACCTACATAAACAAAACAAAAATTCGCTCCACGTCGGTATGCTCCGCTTTCCAAAAATATTTTCAGTTGAAACTCAAAATTTTCTTGTAACGCATTTTCCTCAAAAACTATCAAAGATTTTGGAAAACGGTTTTGACATGATGAAAGCTGAGGAAAATGAAAGAAAATTTAAAATGAAAGATCATAAATTTTTTGTAAGAAAAGGTTACTTATTTACTTTTTTATAGAAAATTATCAAAAGATTCAAGTGCTGAAAGACCGGAAGTCAATATTTTTACCTATTTAAAAATTACAGCAATTTTCCTGTAATAAAACAAAATGGTGTCTTGATTTAAATGAATTAAAAATTTACAAAATATATTTTTGTAATTTTCTCGAAAATTGTAGGTACCACTTAAGTACGTAAAAACGTAAATAACCTTTTCTTTCAAAAATTTTATGATATTTCATTTTAAATAACTGATTTTCGCATTATTTTAACCATTTGTGAGATAATCGAAAGAAAAAAAACGGCAGACATTTTCCAACATTGCAGCCGTAGCACAGCATGTATGGGTGTTGATTTTTGATATGTTATTACTGGGCACCCATACAACGCACCTGCCAAGTATTTCTATTTTGTTAATTAGTTCCAGGTAAAAACCTTAAATGATTGGACTATTTTAGAAATAATGACAGCTCCATAGTAAAGATGACTAAATAGATCTAGATTTGAAGCTCTTGTTGCTATGAAAATAATAAATGATAATTTAGGATAGGAACAGCATTTTTTCATTTAACTGCCATTTAAATAGATATTTAATATGACTTGGAAATTAAATACTCACCTATACTTATTTTAGTGTATGCCATATGTTTGCGAAACTTTGTTGAAAACATGAACATTGTCCCATAATTTTTACTAAAATAAAACTATACTTACGTATTTATCTAATATAGGAAGAATAAAAATTAATACTTTGTGTTTAAATGAATAATTATAATGAAATTATACCATAAATAACAACCAAAATTATTATTTTGATTAAGTACCAAAAATTTGTTCACAATAGGGATTTTTATTGAGAGCCAGGAAAATGTAAAATATTATACCATGATAAAAATTTTAAAAAACTTTTATTGTATGCAGATCTCGGTATTGCTTAAATTATAAAATGTTAGCCTGAGACACATTATCATATTCTCAAGGACGGGCCATTTATTATACTATATTATTTATTATATTCGTTGAAATTTCGCAGTAGACAATGTGCAATGCAATACTGTATTCCTGGTCAAACATTATAGTCCACATTCACATACACAAACTAATAATATTTCTTAAAATTGAAACACATACCACATTTTAAAGAGCACGTCCATAAACTCCTGCGTCTAGATCAGATTAAATCTGAAATAGCTTTTAGAAGTGCAGGGCGTCCACGTCCAGTGATAAAATCTAAACCATGTTAGAGTTGCAATAGAGCAGTGGTGATGTTGATGCGACTTCACTACATAACACTCACACAGACATTCACAGTCGCAGTCCGACGGACCCGGAACGATCTGTTTATTTACGTCCGGGGCGACGCCGCGCGTCGTGGCGCCTACACTGTTGTCAGATCTCGCGCGTGGACGAGAACGACGCATCACTCCTGCACCATTAAACAAAATGTAGAGTACGGCACAAGTGAATAGAGATTACAAACTGGAGTTTTCTGTGACCAAACCGATTTTAAACGTCATGGTTTTGATTCTGAGTTTTGGATCATAAATGTACTTTTTGTACACTTTATATATTTATTTTACAATATTGTCTATTTTATCCAATAAAATTAAATGTACAATAAATTAACATCATCAACAAAATTATGTGCAATTTTTTTTTTATTTAGAAACATGTTTTTTTTTAAATAAAATCTTTATAAAACTATTCAAATTAATAAATTTGCATTCTATAAAAACATTACCTAGGTTTTTTTTACAAAAATGAATCCCAAACTTATTGTTTACTACAACTGCAATATTTGAATTGTTATAGCTTATAGAGACATTGCAGGTAACTTGGGCCAAATGACACTTTTTTTGGTATTTGATTGTGGGCCATGTGTAGAATAATATATCAACCTAGATAAAATAATAAAATGATGTTGTGGAAATTGTTCAAAAGTATATTGAATATTTGAAATAAATCTTGTGCTTGTTGTCAGTGCAAAATTGTGGTGTTTTAAATTGGTTGTTTATAACTCTGCATAATTAAGATATTTTTTTAAATTTTTGTTGTTGCATGAGTTATTCATTCTGAAGAAATCACAATAAAAACTGAGTTTAATTGATTTTGTTAAAGTTATTTCTGTATTACGAAGAAATTAATATTCAATCATACAAGAGTGGAAAAAATCGGGCAAAAAGAACATAATGTACCTACTACTCAAAATATACACACAGTATTTTGTCTATTGCCAATTTGATAAAATTATGAAAAAAAGTAATACAACAAGTTTATTATTTAATTTGCTACTTAAATTGTAGTAGATTGTGCCTAAGCTAATCGTGTGGCAAAACTCTGTTTCTACACGAACAACACTTAGCAAAAAATGTCAACTGACAGTTAAGAAGCGTACCTACTTTATACGAAGTCAGAGTAAGCAAATAAGTAATGACATATTGGTCTTGAACCTGTTGTATTGATTTTCGTAAGTTTCCTGTTTCATGTGACATTTATTGAATAGATGTTTAAAGGTTCTAAGTCTCATGTTATTGCTGTGTTCTTTTAAAAATTGTTATACAAAGCAAAAACACTGCATCAATTTACGTTTTATGTTGTAATCAAAGGACAGACTTAATTGTTCTTGTGTATTTTAATTTGTCTGCTTCTTCGTGCGTCCGACGTCTACCGCCTTGGTTGTCTCAACGACGCTCTACTCTAGTACGGAGTCAAGAATATTGGCAACGTTTTCCTCGTACGAACGAGGGTTGTTCATCCCCTGCACTTTGCACTCACCCTCAGTATACACCGCCTGCTGCAATCGTAAAGACGTATCAAGCGCCCACAATCAGCCCGAGTTTTACAAACAAATCTCTAAAACTCACAACAAAAACATACAAGTGTTGCTCATTGTTGTATTTTTATCGCGTGTTTGTTCATATCTCACCTGGACAACTTTCTGACAGTTATCTTTGCCGTGAAATTCGTTGTTTATTATGTGAGCGAATTGCTGTACTATATGTGAGTCATGTTTAATTAGTTAAATACATTTAATTTTGCGCCAAAATTTAATTAAGGCTTGTGCTAGTGGAAAATCGTTTGTGTGCGGCAATTTTTTAATTATTTGACTTAAATTGTGTGAAATAGTCAGTCGTGTATGTACACACGAACTTGATGCTTTTACCCTTACTAATAAATTGCTCCATTAATTAATTCCCGGTAAATATTAGTAAAATTTAATTATTGGATTGTGACATATTTTAAGGAATAAAAATACACAATCTGAGTATTTAATAATGTTAAGATATATTATATAAATTGTTCCATAAAAAAATATCTAAATCATAATTCTATATTGTGTAGTTGTGTAAAATAAATAAAATAATAGTTGTAAAGTAGAGTATTTGAAAATAGATGTGAAATTCGTACAATATGGGAATCGTGGCGGACGGAAGTCCATGGTGCGCCCGCTCCACGTACTTTCGTCAAAAGTACGTTTATATTTATGCGCGAGGCAGTCGCATACGAAATATAATACAACAAATAATTATGTTTGTTGTAGGAGCAACGAGCACAACGGGAACGCCATGGGAGTCCGGGCGCTGGATCTGACCGCCTCTCACTCGCTGCGGCAGAAGCCGGACCTAATCGGCAGCGTTGAGCTCGAGAGCCCGCGAGACAAGTACGTAATCCACTGGATTATCGCTCAGGCACGCCGTGTTTACCCTTTACCTGTACAAGTACAACATCATATCATTCCCTTGAGTCCCCATCCACCGTGCGATGCAATCAATCGTTAAATCCGTTATGGACAATGCACACACGTGCTCTTACATCAAATTCATTAGCTCTCGTTCTAAAAATTATCAGCAACTAATGAGCAGTAGGAAGCATGCATTTGAGATCATATTGCAGATAATTACTTTACTACTCCTGTAATTACCAACCTTTGCGAATAATATTGGCTATTATATCAATTTACAGCACAAATTTAATCAAGAAAGTAATACAAATATCTAATTTTCTTTTATTTGTATTTACAGTATATGTGAAAAATCAGGAAAATTAAACGGAGACAATCGAGACGACACCGACATAGACTGCGTCCCACACATTCCCGGTCAGTTAAACAATGATTTGTACGCTGTTCCGGTCAAACGACGTCCACAGAAATCACCAGAGGATCGTCAAGATTCTAGTTCAACACCGGATAAAGAACGATCAGACGACGATGATCTACCACCGGGCTGGGAGAAACATGAAGGTGACTTATCAATATAGTACATATTACCACTACATTTATAACATAGCTCTGTTTATTGCAGATAATGATGGACCGTACTACTGGCACATAAAAAGTGGCACCATTCAAAGAGAAGTTCCCATATTGGCATGCACTGAAAAAATAGATTCTAGGTCAAATTTTTCAAAAGACACAGATAATGTAAGCAATTAAATTTTATACGCTCTACATGTACACACAATATACTCTTTAATATGTACAGGTAATTGCAAAATTCGAATCAGGAATGATTAGTTCAGTAACTAGAAGCAGTACTAGCTCAGCATTAGATTTAGATCTCGAGGAACGAAAAAGGAAAGAGGATTTAGCATTCAAGTATAAACCATTGTTTATTTTGAAATATACTCGCATTCACTAAATTTAATTATTCTTTGATAGGAGGCGCAGCTATCCTGCACGTGCAGAACCAGATTCCAAAGAAAGACCAATCAGATTTGCAGTGCGATCACTTGGATGGGTAGAAATTGCTGAAGAAGATTTAACTCCAGAACGCAGTAGTAAAGCCGTAAACAAATGCATTGTAGATCTCTCGCTTGGCAGAAATGATTTACTGGACGTAGTTGGCCGATGGGGCGATGTAAGTGGCTGAGAAAATATTTGAAACTTATCAATTTATAATTTATTTTTTATCATTTTTGTACGTTCATGTACAGGGTAAAGATTTGTTCATGGATTTAGATGAAGGTGCCCTAAAACTCATAGATCCTGAAAACCTCACAGTTTTAAATACACAACCAATTCACACAATAAGAGTTTGGGGAGTTGGACGGGACAATGGCAGGTAAGATACGACATATTTATAATTATTCATATTTTATTTGTAAAAAAAAACTTTGAAATATTTAAGTAAATAAAATTATTAGAATTTTTATAAATAATTTTGTATATACTGTAGACTAATACAATTGTCTTTTATGTATGTGGTGTGGTATCTTCACTTCTTCAGGGAGAGGTAATTCTTAATTCCCTTGTTTAAGTGTTGTTTATTATTGCTTTTGAACTAATTAATTGCTTTATAACTGTGAATTGTAACTAGCTGCAATTACACTGAGTTCATTTATGCACTTGTATTAACAATTCTTGTTTTGCATGCCACTAATCATATCCTAAGTCTCCCTTGATATCATATAAACAAGTTAACGGGATAAGTTGTGCTAATACTTGTATCTGTATAGGGATTTCGCATATGTAGCACGAGACAGAAGCACACGTAAACACATGTGTCACGTATTTCGCTGCGATATGCCAGCGCGAACCATCGCCAACACGTTGCGGGACATATGCAAGAAAATCATGATCGAACGCAGCTTACAGCAAAACCTCGCCAAACCTATCGACATCAACGGCCGCGTCGGTCTAGCCACTAGGCCCACCAACCTTCCTACTGAACATAGACGATCCAATAGAAACAGTCAAGCTCTAGTCAGTAAGTTTTTAAACTTGTCTACTAAAGCAAAATATTCGTAATTCCTATTTTAAAACTTATGTTGTAATATAGCTCAATCATTCCCGACTCCAATGGAAGAGCCTAAGAAAGTACTGCGGGCTCAGTACTTAGGCTATACTCAAGTTACTCAAGCAACTGGAATGAATATATTAAATGATGCCATTGATATGATGGTCACTACAATTCCGCGAGATCAGTGGCAATCAGTAAATGTTGCCATAGCTCCTTCAATGATATCCATTCTTCAACCAAATGTATGCTAACAATGTCTAAAACTCTAACACATCTTAATACTATTTAATATTATAGGACGATAAATTAATCACAGAATGTCGAGTACGCTACTTATCATTCTTAGGAATAGGACGAAATGTAAAACAATGCGCGTTCATAATGCACACTGCACAAGACCTCTTTATAGCACACATTTTCCACTGTGAACCATCGTCAGGCGCTCTATGCAAGACAGTGGAAGCGGCATGCAAAGTACGTTCAGTTGTATTTAGTATTTAGTTGTTTCGTAATTTGTAAGTTTGTTCGCAGTTGAGGTATCAAAAATGTTTAGACGCACATCCCCAAGGATTAGGTAGAAATCAATCAAATCTGACAACTCCTGGTAAGAGTTTCGGCGCCACACTCAAGTCCTTGATGGGTTCGTTGACTGGACGGAAAGGAAAAGGGTCTGAATCCTGAGATGAGGCTCAGTCTCTGCAGGTATGAATGAAGATAATGTTGCATTTATACATGGTAACGTGATTATGTTTTGAAGGAACTGTGGCCACTTCCTACAGAGCGTGAAATTATCAGACACAGACACCTACAGTCTCCGTTAACGCTTAAGTACTTCAGCAGTAGCCCGCCGTCGGCCAGCTTGCGTTCTCTGCTCTCCCCGACTTTGGACACGCGCCGACTGCAGATGACTCGTTGGGACAGTTCTACATAAGTGTGCGTTGCGGTTGCTGGTTGCAAAACAATGTGTGGGACCCAGATAAACATGAATTCTCATTCATAGTATCTACCTATGTATCGCTATTAAATGTTGCTTTTTCAATCCGTTCCGAGCCCAGTGGTCAATGCCCTGGGCGCCCGGCCCCAGGCCCCAACCCTAGTCCAATCCTCTCCTAACCGACCTACTTAATTATGTACGTACGATTTACCAGGAAGCGAACGAGGCGAGAGATTTCTGAGAGCGGAAGCGCAGAGCGAGAAAGAGTTTGACCACGAGTGAAGGTGTCTGTTGTAACTACTCATTTAACGTTAACGTTAGAAACGGGAACCTTTGTAGAGAACTGCGTTTGATTTTGGTCTTAGGATTTTGCAAGCACCAACAATATTTAAAACAATAATTGTATGTGTGTAATATTAATTACCTACTAAATAATAACTGATTGTATTCATTATCACTCTGTAAATATTCTACAGCTGTTATAAGACTGCTTGATAAATGAAAATGATATTGTATAGTATCGCTAGTAGTCACCGCGGATGTTAACAGTATCTGAACGAGTCACTCAGACATGCTAAATATGTACCTACATCTTGTTAACATAGCAAATAAAATATCAGCTTATTTTTCAAAGCTAAACTCACTATTTGTTTTTGCACTCTCCTGCGTTCGTGTGTTCCTCGAGCTCGAGATACTCGTACATGTTATGTAAATCTTTAGCTGTAGTGGTGTAACGATACAAGAAGTATGTTTTGTATTTCTATAAATAAACTTCATTTTCAACTTGACATGTTACATTAAACCATTGTTTCAAAAATACGTGTGTGATTCAACACTATTGTATTGATATCATGTATAAACTCGTCATATCACATACATTGCTATTTGTTTATTAATAATAACTCTTAATTAAACATTTTACAAGTGATTCTTATTAACTCAAAAGGTAAGTACTTTCTTCTTTACTTTATCATTTAAAATTATATAAAATATTTAAGGTCTGTATGCATAAAAATACGTAAATATGTTACTCCATTATTCGCAGTTTAATATCGGACTAAATCATACATTTCAAAGTTATCTTTCTCCTTATTAAATTGATATTGGTATAATCTGATTTTTAGAGTTTGTTATTTTCAGATTCTCGGAAACTATGTGAGATATATAAATGCAATTTGCGGCGTTGGATTTCTCTCGATTTAATAAGTATAATACGATACTTTTACACATTTTACTCAAAAAAATAGCACTGTTTGCAATTGCAGTTTTGATTTCTTATAATCTTAATTATTTTTCTATGTTGATGATAAACTTCAAGGATTTATTTCTTTAAATTTAAAACAAATAGCAAATATGAGTATATTCCATGATACACATAAAGAAGGTCCATTCGTTTGTTACCGTGAATTTCTCACAAAACTGCTAGTATTAATAAAATAAATCATCGCTCGAATATCTGCGCATACAAAAACATCCGCATTATTTTAGGAATCAAATCGCATCACAGGCAGGCAGTTATGTTTACGTTCCTAATAATACATCTAAGATCTCAAGGAACTTACGAAATATGGATATACTGCAAACTTCAAATAAAAAGCCTCATTATCCGAAATTTGGATAATAATATTACACTTTCGGTAAACATACATATGCAGCAAAATTTGCTGTATATTTTGTCACTGTGTAAATAAGATTTATATTATTTTCCTGTTAAGCACTAAGCATTTACGGGCCCAGTACAAATATTTAAAAATATATTTTTATTAAACTTTTATAAATATTTTACGTGCTTTATTAAAATATAAAATCATACGTGATTACAATTAAAAATACATTCTATAATTACATTAACCTAAATTTTAAACATGATAAATATAAGGCAAATTTATTTAAAAAAACTTCAATACTGATTTTATTTTGATAAAAAATATTAAATATAAATATTTTTACCCTTACTTTAATATATAAATATTATGAACACGTTCTTCATTGATCAACATTTTCAATACATGTATAGAAAAATATAGAAATTTCTTCTTAGTTATAAAAGTAATATTTTTATTAATGTAAATGTAAGCTTTTCATGTGTGATTTTAATTCTTTTCGTGAGTAAAATCGTCTTTTACAAAAGTTACATGGAACATTTTTTATTCCTAAATCTTGACTAACATGAAATTTAAATGAATTTATATTTAAGAAACATTTGTTACATAATTTGCAATAAAATCTTTTACCTTTCATATCAATTATATAACATGATTTATTCAAAAACAAATATTTTTGTTTTATAGGTGGCCTAGTTACATTTGTATCTCTTTCCTTTTCAAAATTTTCAATACCAATCTTTAATGCGTCTCCTAATTTACTTTTTAAACTAGTAAAATTCAATTGAATTGGCTCAAACGTGTTAATAGAAAATTCTTTCTTAATTTCTGTATCCGATTTTAAAAGAGTATTTAACTTATTCTTAAGACTAAAAATATTAGGATTGCTTGTAGGTTCCACATTATTCGGTTTTAATATAGAACCTAATTTATTCGTAGACTCAGTGTTATTTGATTTTAACACGGAACCTAACTTATTTTTCATATTTGAAGTCATTAATTTATTTTCAGTGTCAATTAATTTAGGTTGAGCCATTAATTCATTTTCAGATTTCACTTTTCTAGGTCTTCCCCGTTTTCTTATAGGAGTTGGTGTATCCATAGGTATATCTTCCTGTTTTATTTTATTAAAATCACCATCATATGATTCTTTTTTTATGTTGCTTATTTTATGAAAATGTAACTGCCAGTATTCATAGGAAGTAGCACATTGCTTTTTAAAATCATAAGACTGTCGCAATTTTTTGCAACAAACTTGGCAAATCTTAAAAGAGATTTTACTGTCTTCTTCTAGCATCTACAATAAATTATTAAGTTATAAATTAAAACTCCAACTGTTAATTCAACTGGAATATAAAACTTACTACATTGTTGGAAACAAATTTCAATTTGTCTATATATTTTATTTTATCCGTATCAGCATGATTAAGGCACACAGATGAGTTTGTACTTTTGGTACATAGTCGGCATAAATTGGTAACAGTAGCCATGGTTATTATTTATGTAATTGTTGTTAGTATTTTTGACTTTGACATTAGGTAAAACTAATGAGAAGTTAGGTATAAGACATCAGTGGTGCCGATCAGTGCTACCAATTGCGGCGTACAAGTACAAGGTACAAGAATTCACACAATGACCGCGAATATACAAAATAATTTTAATACTGTAAAATAATATAATTTACAAAAAACATATTTCAAACATACAAAAAGTCCTTTTCTTAATAAATATATAACTGATTTGCTAACATATTAAAATATTTACTACAAAATTTACACCGCTATGGACGAATTATGATGCCTTTTCATGTGATTGCCGAAATGATGACTTTTAATAAAAGTCTTTTCACACAACTGACATTTATATGGTCTAACTCCAGTATGTAGTCTCATATGTACTGATAAAGTCCCACTTTGTCGAAAAGTTTTATTACAAACTTTACAAACATGTGGTCTTTCCCCAGTATGAACTAAAAGATGATCTTTAAGAACACCTTTTGTCATAAACTGCTTTTTACAAATAGGACAAGTAGCTGATGATTCATTTGTATGAGACCGTATATGTAAATTTAATTTACTTTTATAATGAAAAGTTTTATCGCATAAATTACATTTAATTTTTTTTTCATTATGAGATTTCAAGTGAAAATAATATCCTGCTGTTGATTGGTACATTTTGTCACATATTTTGCAAATAAATTTACGATTCTTGTGGCGATCCATATGAACTTTTAATCCACTAGCACTTTTAAATTTATTTTGACACAGCTTGCACGGAAATTTTTTTTCATCGCTGTGTGACAGTAAATGGGCACGAAGATTTGAATCCCTTGCATAACTTTTTCCGCATATTTCGCACATATGAGGTCTGATTTCTTCATGTATTAGAGTGTGTATTTTCAATCTAGTTTCATCTCTGAAAGATTTTAAACAAATTTTACAATTAAATGGTAAATTATCATCATGCACTCTCATATGTGACTTTAAATCACTATCTGAATAAGTTTTCTTATCACATATATTGCAAGAAAAAGGTTTGTATCCAGTTTTTCTTAATAAGTGAACTTTAAGTCCATTCTTATTAGCAAAGTGCTTGTTACATTTCTTACAGAAAAATATATTATTCTTTTCATCTAAAATACAAGTTGACTGATCTATAGCTAAAGAAAGACTTTTTTCTTTAACAACTTCCATACTCGCCTCACACTTTAAAGTATCGTTTATTACTTTATTTTTCGATCTTAATTTATCTTGCTCTACATCATTTGATTGAAAATCGTCTACGTCACTCTCAGTACTACTTGAATTTATATCTTTATACTGTTCTCTATTATGAACTACATCGTCCATATTATTTACCTCTATTTGTAATTTTTCATTTATGATATTGTTTTCAGTAGTATCACAGTTAATTTCAGTAGGTTTTATAGATATTAAATTAATATTCTCTGTCTTACGGAGTAAAGTTTCATGATTAAGTTTTTGCAGTTGTTGAGACCAAAAGTTTGTTGAATGAATACATTGGTTTTTAAATTCGTAGGACTGTTTTAACTGATTGCAACATTTTGCACATACTGATGCTGGTAATCTAATTTCATCATTTAATTGTTCCTGAATAAAAAATATTAATAAATTAAATATATTAATAATTAACTTATTAGATTTATAACATACCATATTAAAAACAAATTTTAATTTATCTATATATTTCATTCTATCTGTATCTAAAGCATTTAAATTTACAATATTTGACGAAAGCTTATTTGTACATAAGCGGCATAGTTCAAGATCTTGAAGTGTTTGCATATTATTTATTTTCTTAACTTTTCTGGAATAATATTATTATTTACCACCGCTTGTTACCAATACCAATCATAGGAATTAGAAGCAAATATGTCTGGAAGGGTAGTTTTATTTATAAACTTGTACCATTCTTTCGGTAATTTAAAGTAATAATTATTTTACTTTCAAAAACAGAAAATTGCTTTGATTGTTGACGTACGTTTTGCTTTTTATAGGTAATCATAATAAAATGAACAATGAAGTAGCTTACAGGTGGAAATGTGGGTGAAAATATTCAAAAACACTAAACAGCGCGGGAAATATAAAAAATTATTTGTAAAATTATTTATTTTAGCAAATGTAATCAACAAAATTATATACGTTAGTGCAAATTGCAATATACATACATAAACCATGTATAAATAATATTACTTATATCAATGTTCAAAATAAAACAAAAATGATAAATGTACAATATCATCATGAGAAATATGTTTATTTTAAAATACTGTTTAATTTAAGTACCTACATTAACTTTCAGTCTCTTATTTACGAACTATGTTGTCTTTTCATATGATTATCATAATGATGACTTTTAATAAAAGCTTTATCACATAACTGGCATTTATACGGTCTGACTCCTGTATGCAATCTTAAATGAACTGATAAAGTTCCAGAATGTGCGAAAGATTTCTGGCAATAATTACACGTGTAAGGTTTTTCTCCCGTATGAACGCGCATATGCTGTTTTAAAACATTATTTGTGGAAAACTGCTTATGACAAATATTGCACAAAACAGAAGTTTCTTTTGTATGAGTTTTAATATGCTGTGTTAACCGACTTTTTACATAAAATGCTTTATCACACAAATGACATTTAATTGTTTTTTGTCCACTATGAGTTTTATTATGCATATAAAAACAACTATAGTTCTGAAAAGTTTTGTTGCATGTCTTACAATGAAACGTTCTATTCATATGTTTGTCTGTATGAGATTTTAAGGAGCCTGGAGTTTTAAAACGCTTTTTACAAATATTGCATTCGTAATTTTTGTCTTCACTGTGTATTAGTAAATGAGTTTTTAGTCCACATACTTGAACAAATTTTTTACCACATATGTCACACATATGAGGTCGATTTATAGAATGAAATTTCAAGTGTTGACTAAGTCTATTTTTATTTTTAAATGATTTATTGCAAATTTCACATGAAAATGGAAATTCCTTTGCATGAACTAACATGTGAGATTTGAGGCATGTGTATGTAAAAGTTTTTTTATCGCAGAGTTTACATGAAAAGGGTTTAATACCTGTGTGACGAAGCATATGATTTTTTAAAGAATCTCGATTTGCAAAATTTTTATTGCATGTTTTACAAAGAAAAAAATTTTTCTTTTGATCTAAAATATATGTAGAACGATCAATTATTGCAGGAAAAGATGTAGATTTAGGTGCTCTTTTCAGTTTTGGTAACGGTATTGAATTGTCCGTATTTTTATCATTTTCTTCTGTTTTTGGTTCATCTTCAGCATCGGAGTTCGTATATTGTTCATCATTTATTTCTTGTTCAGGACTACTTTGTTTTTCATTAATTTCTTGTTGTGTTTCATGTTTTGCAATATTTGAGTCGGTTGATTTCAATTCAAGTCTCTTGTTAAAATCTGTAGAAGACTTATTAACATGATTGGTTTCATTTTCATAATTTGAAACAATTTTTCTTTCATCTTTAAAATATATAGATTCAGATTTTATAACATCTAAACTTAATTGACGATTCCAATAGTTTATAGAACTTATACATTGCTTTTTGAAGTAATAAGCTTCTCGTAAACTTTCACAACATTTTAAACACAATGATACAGGGAGACGAGGATCTTCAAGCATATTCTGAAATATGTAATTTTAGTAAATAATGAACAATTATTCATACAACCATAAAATATACCAATTCATTTAACACAAATTTCAATTTGTCAATATATTTTTGTTTATCGTTATCAAATTCATTAATATTTACAATTGTATTAATTATTTTGACACATAATCTGCAAGTATATTCAACATAATTCATGATTAATTTGTTATTTTTTGTTGTTTACAACTCGCAAAATTCAAGTGAAAACACAAGTGACAATAATCACAAAACACATAAACAGTATTGCCAACCATAGTAGATTATTGACTAATTATTGTAAAGTTAACTATTTTGTTGCAAAGCAATTGCTATGGTAAATAAAATAATATCAATAATATATTTTAGACAATAATTGCAACAAGAACAACAATTTTAAAGGATTTAAAGCGGTTTTCTGCCGCCTTGCACGTTAATTTCAGGAAAACTGTAGAGGATGACGTCTATGTCCAGGTACGGTGCTCCAGGTACCCGGGAGGCTGAATTTAATGTCAGATTCGGGTTCTGCGACCTCAAATACCTCCGGGGACCCGCACTGGTCGTTATTCGTCAAGTTATTAATTTTTAAACTGCTGCCTGGAAACTGCATTTTTCAGAATGCATTTTGCAGTGCACAAATGCAATTTGCAAACCCAAGCGGATCACAAGTAGTCACAAAGTTTCTATTTAATTTTAGGAAGCGAATGCAAAAAACCCCATTTCGATCCATCTTACTGCGCAAAAAACGGGAAGTGGATAGTATATTTCCTCGCCTATAGAATTATTTTCCCGAGAGCTTTAATTTAATACCACGCACGATAGTATTTTGATAAAAATAAAAAAAGTTATGTTTATAAAGTTGGTACCACTAGTTGAATAAAGCTCATTAACGAACTTGAAGTCAGATTTTGGCTCAAGATCTTAAATATAAAATTTCAGTCCAAAATTCCAACGCGTTTTTAAGTTATCCAACCCAAACCGACAGACTCACAGACCGACTTTTTTAAAATTGTTTTTTGGGTTCAGTCGTACTACATACACAACGAATGTTTTATTTGCAAAATATACAATTTTTACCAAATGTTGACACCTCGAACTGATAAATAACTATAGGCATTTTTTATTCGCTCCGGTTACATTTATGGTTACTTAAGTTAGAGACGATTTAAATCCATATAGGAGTGACGTCATATCAGATAAATTCTATCCACCACGTTCACTAAATAAGCTATCTCTTTCTTACACATTTTACTCGTATAAGTCTATACGCATATCGTATGTCATAAGGGGCGGGGCTTATCAATTTGTGTCTTAACGGCAGTAGCAGAACAATTATTCATATAATATAGTATTCATTATATGAAATATATTTTCTTACATATTATTGTTTTCTTTTAGATTCACAAAAGATCGTTATATACTTTTTATTGTTTATTGCTGACAACTTGTCAATTTTCTCCTTCTTGTTGTGTCAAGTGTCAACATAAAATTTTGAGGTTAACGTGTTTTGTTATTTCGTTTTGTAGTATTTTAATAATCTTTGATATTTCCTACAGAATAATGCGATGTATTAAAATGGTAAAATAATGATTAATCCTTAAAATAGAAACAAAAAATATTGCTTTTAAATTTCGCGTATAGAAAAAGACTGCCAGCACCATCTACCAAACTCATGCTGTACTAAAAAGTCAAATCTTGATTCATACGAATAATTTGCTTGTTTTTTATGACGTCACTCCTATATGGATTTAAATCGTCTCTACATGATAACCATATTTTATTCACAATTTAATGACGTCATGACGTAACCTGGTTAGTTGTAGTTACAGCAAATATCTGACCGTGGTGTGTAGCACGGTTTGCTGTATAGTTACTATGTTCATCTTTTTCTAATTTGTGTCAGTTGTCAGTTGTGTCAGTGTTATGAATGTTTTGAACACTTATTATAAATCAAGGACTTATTAATGTTCTAAATATTGATAAGTATTGATATTTATTGAATGTGAAACAAATTTATGTTCTTAGTAAAAATTATTATAATTTTTTTTAGTATTTTGATTCTTTAACTATGAGGAAACATTCATTATCAGCGATCCTAATTATTATGCTTATGGATTAATTTAATTTCATTTTTTTAAATTTTATCTCTTTCATTTTCAAAACAATTAAAGTTAAACACAAACTAATAACAAATTAATATCTTAACTGATTTAAATATGACAAACAAGAGGTAACCAATGATGTAACCGAAGCGATTTCATTCGAAAATGTTACTGCATACGTCACTATGACGTATCACGCTAACCACTGTGTTAACCAAAAGTAACGGTTAGCTGAATAAAAAATGCCTAATGACAAGAATGACAGATTCCTTATTTCTATGGTTCATTAATTGCCCGCAAGAGGTCAACCACTTTGACTTTTTTCGAGAGGAGGTAAAAAAAACACAGGAAAAACAGTATTGCCAACCATAGCAAAATATTGAGTATTGACTCCGCATTGTAACTTTTGCACATCTTTGTTGGTAAACTTTAACTGTTTAAAACTATTGTTGGAATTTGCAGTATTATTGTTGCAATAAGTAATTGATATGCTAAATAAAAAAATCTTATGTGGCCAGCACAAAATCCTCCCGCCATATTCAAACACAGAAATTTGCATCACCTGAATCAAAAGATTCATTCACAGGAAAATCCTTTTGCATGTGTTGAAGCCATCCTCCGTTCAATTACTACATTATCTTACTTATGACTTATATGGCGCTAGTATGTTATGTTAACTTGTCACTCGTCTCACCGGTCAATATATTTTATGCAGAAACAAAAATCAGCCGATCATGGATTACAAGATTTTAACGTTTTACCTGAAAAATTAATTTTTAAATTTTACTATGGTCTGTTCCAAATAAGAATATAGTATGGGGCAAGATAGGGCTTACGATTTGAGCGTTCTGATTGGTCTAGCCGGAAACCAAGTTTACATCAGCAAAAAATTTGTGATATGCGCGCATCATTTAGATGTCGAACGCCGTAGTAGTAAAAGCTGGTATTGTTGAAAAAGTGAGTTGTTGATTAGCGTCACTAGCGCGTGACGAGCGGAACATAATACTATTTCAAAAAAATCGCGCTACGTTTAAATTTCTATTTAATGTGTGTAAAACGGGCTAGCTCCGCAACGCCATCTACTATACTCTTATTTGGAACAGGGTATAGTTCTTTTTTTTGACAATTAAACTTTTTACTCTTCAAAAAATATCACTTCCGGTGAAGATATTTGTACCAAAATCTAATGAGCTCTTCCGATTTGTATACAAATATAAAATACCAAATATCAAAATTTTTAGGTAATTCGTATTTGAGTTATCCGGCTACCCCGGCCTTGGCCACATTCATACACACACACACACACACACACACACACACACACACACACACACATACATCATCGTGAAACTATCAAAACATTGATTTTAATTCCTCCCTTAAGGTAAGCGGGAGGTGAAAATTAACAATAATTAATTTTTAAAAATTAATGCAACAAGAATAATATCAAAAGCATGAAAAATATTATGAACCTGACACGTGACATACTTTTCAAAAATTTATTCTTAGCATCAAGTCACGGACAATATCATATTGTTCCGTGATCAATTAATCTTTATTTCAAAATGAGTTCGAATTAATTAAAACCCCTTTTATTAAAATATATACATTTGATACAAAATTAGAATATATTAAATAACAAAAACAATTATATTTTGTGCATATTATATGCTATTAAGATTTACAAGTTGTCAAATGAGTTGATTAAAAGATTCATCACAATGTTCACAATTAAGTTAGTGTTTCATGTTTTTGTGAGTTCGTGTATGAACCACTAAACTAATTTTTTGTGCAAAAGCTTTATCACATAAATTACACGCGAATGGTTTTTCTTTTGTGTGAATCCTTACGTGATTTTTATGGTGGTCTTGCCTTCTAAATCTTTTCCCACAATAAGTGCATACATATGGTTTATCATTGGAATGAATTCTAAAATGAATATCGTAATGACTTTTAAGAACAAAACGTTTATTACAAACGTGGCATGTATATTTTATGTCTTGCTTATGTATTCGTATATGATTTCTTAAAGATGTAGTACTCTTCAACAACCGTTCACAAATTGAGCATTTATATTTTTTCTCAGGATCATGTCTTGTCATATGACGTTTTAAATAAGCTGGTGTTTTTGCAGCAAACTCACAAATGGTACATTTATAATCTCGTTTGTCACTATGTTTACAAATTTGATGTTTTTTTAATAAACTTAAATTGGAAAACTTTCTACCACATAAATCACATATGTAACTTTTACTATGAATGTACGAATGCGTTCGTAATCGATCTTTACTTTTAAATGTTTTTCCGCAAACATCACATATAATAGACCCATTATTTTCTTGATGCATTACTTGATGACTTCTTAAGGCAGTACTCGTATAGGTTTCTATCCCACAAATATCACATTTATAGGCTTTTTGTTCCAAATGAATTAATAAATGACGTTTTAACGCTGTAAAGCCAGAATAATTTTTCTGGCAGTTGTTACACCTAAATATTTTTTTACGGGAATTACTAATGTATACTATTTTTTCAGCGTCTTTTTGTATAGTATATTCAAAACGATTATTTGCACTGCGAATTGCACCAAGTTTGTTAATTTTTGCAGGTTTCTCATTGTTGTTATCTAAAGATTTATTTTTTTTCGTAGTTAGTAAAGAATTTGATAATGCATATTCATCTTCCACTAATTCAGTTTCACAATAAGAAAATTGTGTTATTTCATCATCTTTTATATCAAAATCAGTTTCAGATCTTACATCACTGAAAGAATCTTCTGGAAGTTCTAATAATTCTTCTTTTATTTCACCCACTTGTTGGCCTGTTTCTACTTCTAGAGAATGTAACAGATAGTTCTGTACCTTTTTAAGTGCATATAAACATTGTTCTTTAAATGCAAATGCTTGATTTAACTTTTCATTACAGATTTCACATATTAAGAAAGGTAAATTATCATTTTCCAGTGTGTGTGGTTCGAGCCATCTCAGTTTGTCTTCAACAGTTATGTTATTTATGTCAGTTGAATTTAAGTTAAACTTAAGGTTTTCGGATAAAGTGCACAATCGACATAAATTAGATAAATCAAACATTATATGAATCAATTAAGTGATTCTTAAAAACGACAAATACTATATTATTATACAAACACAACTTTATGATAAGGATAAAATCTGCTGTGCTGAAAGAATGTATTGTATAGGGTATTTTTATTTTTAGTGATTTTAATTTTCAGGTGTAGGGATTTTGACTGTCATGTGGCAAAATCACTACACACACTGCGCAGTTTGTTTATTTATAAATATCAAAATTTATTTATTTTTCAAATTTTTTACTAGTTTCAATAGTAGTGATTAGAGAATACTGATTTTCGAAAAAAAACGTTAGAATGAGTAAACGTAAGGCTCCGCCTGAAGACAATAATTTAAATAAAGATTACTGTGACTTTCTGATAGGTTAATATAATCATATTTTATTTAGTTTCTAAATATAAATAAAATTCATAAAATGTTTCAGAATTAGCAAATTATGAACGTAACACAAATCGTAATGTACATAAATATAATGCATACAGAAAAGCAGCTAGTGTTCTTGCTGCATACCCGAAAAGAATCAAAACAGGAGAGGAAGCTAAAAAATTAAACGGAATTGGCGATAAAATATCCAAGAAAATTGATGAATATGTTCAAACAGGAAAACTTGAAAAATTAGAGAAAGTATTTACAATCAATCAATTTAATTGCATATAGTTTAAAATAGTAATTATTTAATAGATAAGGGACGATGAAAGTAGTATAGCTATAAATGTATTTACTCGAATAAGTGGAATTGGTCCATCAAAAGCAAAGGAACTAGTTGATGCTGGAATATTAACTCTAGATGACTTAAAGAAAAATATAGATAAACTAACACGTCATCAATTGATTGGGTTAAAGTAATTAAAAAATAAATATATTTTTAAATTTAATTAAAAAAAGCAAAATACTTTTTAGGTATTTAGAAGATTTCGAAAAGAAAATACCGCGATCAGAAATAGAAGAAATTGAAAAAAATATAAAAAATGAAATAACATCATTGGATTCAAATTATCTTATAACTATTTGTGGCAGTTACAGGTTTTTTTATAAAAGCAATTTTTAATGACAATGTTCTATTTTCAAATTATTGCAGACGTGGAAAATTAGAAAGTGGGGATATTGATGTGCTGCTAACACATAATTTATATGATAGTAAATGTAAAGACAAAAAACTAAAAAGTAAATATTTACAAGCTGCTGTTGATAAATTAAAAGAATATAATTTAATTACTGAAACAATTTCTTTAGGAGAAACTAAATTCATGGTAAAATTGAAATAACAATATTTTTACAGCATATAAGTATTTCGTTCATTTTAAGGGTACCTGTAAATTAGACGGTCCTACTAGAAGATTAGACATTCGATTAATTCCTATTGATCAGTACTATTGCGGTGTTTTATATTTTACCGGTAGTGATATGTTTAATAAAGCAATGAGAACTCATGCGCTTGAAAATAAATTTACGCTTAATGAATACTCATTACGTCCTATTGGATCTACTGGTTGGTAATTAGTAAATAAATATTATCAAAAAATAATATTTTATACTTACAGGAATTCCCGGAGAAGCAGTACCAATAACTTGTGAAGAAGATATATTTGATTATATTGATTATCCATACAAAAAACCAGAAGATCGAAATATATAACATGTAAAAATTACTAAAATGTAAATAAAATTTTTATACAATATTATTAAATCGTATTACACAAAACGATAAAAAATGTTATTAGTAATTTAAATTATAAATATTTATATTGAAAATTCACTTTTCAAGATTTATACATTTGGTGACACTGATTGTCAAATATCATAACCTTACTGTTTTTGTTTAAAGTGCATAATATAAGCCAAGCCTAACAACCGTACCTGTCTTTAAATCAAATGTAAGTACCAGGTACCAGTACGTAGAAATTTGTTATAGAACTTTTGATCTAATTGTACTTTTAAATCAGATATATTTCAAAATGGGTAAAGATGACAAAAGGCGTAAAAAACGCTACGAAACGTCTAGTTCTGATTCCGACAGCGTAGACAGTGAAGAAGAACGTAGACGACAAGATTTAAAAGAAAGAGATGAATTTGCAAGTCGTCTTAAAAAACGAGATGAAGAAAAAACACGTAAAATTGTTCAAGCATCCGACAAAAGGTCATACGATGAAGCTGCAAAAAGGCTTAAATTGGAGGTCGAAAATAGAGATAAAGTTGTTCCCAAGCTCAGGGTAGAGTCTAGAAGAAAATATCTTGAGAAACGTAAAGAAGACAAAGTTGCTGAATTGGAAGCTGATATACGAGATGATGAATATTTATTTGAAGACCAAATGTGAGATTTTTATTTGTATTTGACCGTAAACTGTTACTCATATATTTGTTATTTTTTTAGCTTAACAGAAAGAGAACGCAAAGAGAGACAGCATAAAAAAGAGTTATTAGTCTTAGCTCAAGAACATGAAAAAGCAAGAGAATTGGAACGCGTTCAGCGTTATCATATGCCTCGAGATCTGGGAAAAGGTACCACGGCTGATTATTTGGAAGTGGATGAACTGGAAAAAATGCCTCATTCAGAACAACGCAAATGGGAACAAGAACAAATGGCATCAGCAGTATATTCTTTTGGGGCGAAAAACAAATCATCTTCAAAAGATGAAGAATATGAATTACTAATGGAGGACCAAATTGAATTTATTAAAGCTCTTCAAATGCCAGAAATTAAAAACAAATACAAAGAAATGGACAAAGAATTAACTGAAGTCCAGAAGAAGAAAATGGATATTGAAGAAACCAAGATAAGTTTACCAGTATTTCCTTTTAGAGACGATATTATTCAAGCAGTAAGAGATCATCAAGTTTTAATAATAGAAGGTGAAACTGGTTCAGGCAAAACCACACAGATTCCTCAATATTTACACGAAGCTGGTTTTACAAAAGACGGAAAAAAGATTGGTTGTACTCAACCAAGGAGAGTTGCAGCAATGTCAGTAGCGGCGCGTGTAGCACAAGAAATGGGAGTCAAATTAGGGAATGAAGTTGGATATAGCATTCGTTTTGAAGATTGTACTTCTGAACGGACTGTTCTCAAATACATGACTGACGGTACACTTCACAGAGAATTTTTATCAGAACCAGATTTACAATCTTATAGTGTTATGATTATTGACGAAGCCCACGAAAGGACTTTACATACTGATATTTTATTTGGTTTAGTCAAAGATATCGCTAGATTTCGAACAGATTTAAAATTATTAATTTCTAGTGCAACTTTAGATGCTCAGAAATTTTCAGAATTCTTTGATGATGCTCCAATTTTCCGGATTCCAGGCAGGAGATTTCCTGTAGATATTTACTATACAAAAGCTCCAGAAGCTGATTATGTAGATGCATGTGTCATCTCCGTTTTACAGATTCATGCTACACAACCATTAGGCGATATTTTAGTATTTTTAACTGGTCAAGATGAAATTGAAACATGTCAAGAATTATTACAGGATCGAGTACGTCGTTTAGGATCAAAGTTACGCGAATTAATTATTTTGCCTGTTTATGCAAATTTACCTAGTGATATGCAAGCAAAAATTTTCGATCCAACACCTCCTGGTGCAAGAAAAGTTGTTCTGGCAACAAATATTGCTGAAACGTCTTTAACAATAGATAATATTATTTATGTAATAGATCCTGGATTCGCAAAACAAAATAATTTCAACTCTAGAACTGGAATGGAAAGCTTGATGGTTGTTCCAATATCTAAAGCTTCGGCCAATCAACGTGCAGGTCGTGCCGGAAGAGTAGCTCCGGGGAAATGTTTCAGATTATACACAGCTTGGGCATATAAGCATGAATTAGAAGATAATACAATTCCTGAAATTCAAAGAATTAATTTAGGAAACGCAGTTTTAACGTTAAAAGCTCTTGGAATAAATGATCTAGTTCATTTCGATTTTCTTGATCCGCCTCCGCATGAAACATTAGTTCTTGCTTTGGAACAGTTATACGCGCTGGGAGCATTAAATCATCATGGTGAACTTACAAAGCTTGGACGAAGAATGGCAGAATTTCCAGTTGATCCTATGATGGCAAAAATGTTATTAGCATCAGAAAGATATAAATGCTCAGAAGAAATTGTAACAATAGCAGCCATGTTATCAGTTAATGGTGCTATATTTTATCGACCGAAAGATAAAATCATTCATGCAGATACAGCGAGAAAAAACTTCAATCATATTGGAGGAGATCATTTAAGTTTATTAAATGTATACAACCAATGGCGTGATACTGATTTTTCAACCCAGTGGTGTTACGAAAATTTTATTCAATACAGGTAGGTAATAATGTTTCTATAATAATTATTAATACTGTTAATGTTGCTTTTTTAAATTTAAGGTCAATGAAACGAGCAAGAGATGTAAGAGAACAATTAGTTGGTTTAATGCAAAGAGTAGAAATTGATGTAGTATCTAATATTTCTGAAACTGCCAATATAAGGAAAGCTATTACGTCTGGCTATTTTTATCATATTGCTCGATTATCTAAAGGTGGAAATTATAAAACTGTTAAACATAATCAGGTAATAGTAACAAGTAACAAAACATTTAAAAATATTAATTGTATTTATTTACCAGGGAGTAACAATACATCCGAATAGTGCATTATTCGAAGAATTACCAAGATGGATACTCTACCACGAATTAGTTTTTACGACTAAGGAATTTATGAGGCAAGTTATAGAAATTGAGAGTAAATGGTTATTAGAAGTAGCACCACATTTTTATAAATCAAAAGAATTAGAAGATTCAACAAACAAGAAAATGCCCAAAGTTGTTGGGAGAGCAAAACCTACCGATTAATATGCTATACCAATATTTATAGATTTGTAAATATGACATAAATAAAAATAATCAATTTTTACAATGTGCATTTCAATTGATCAAACATAAATTTAAACACCGTCCATTTGCATTAAAGTTCTCAAATAAAGAGTGCGTAGCAACCATAGGTAACGATAAAACAGTTTTGATTAGAAATCAAACGTAAATTTTAGACAACTTGTCAATTTTATAACAGATTTTTGGCATATAATATTTTTAAAGGATGTCTTGCAACAGTCCCTGCGCCCCCGCTTGCAAATATGGTGGATATCAACAGGTAATTATACATCTTGAAATGTTTAATTTAAAAATATGCATGAAATGATTGCAAATCACAAACTACTTCATATAAAGATTATAGTCAGGGAGCTGGCGTCAAATTTGACCGGACCATTTCAACAAAGCTGATTTTTATAATATAATTAGTTCTATAATAACTAATTAAGAATTGCAGTGTTAGCTGGTCCGAAAGCGTGGATCAAGATTTTAAGAGGCTGTGGAACTTGCAAAAAAAAGATTTTTAAGTGAACCAGCAAAGCTAAAATTTTGTATAATGATAATTTACCAATTATATTTAACAAAAAAATATGTTAGCTGGACAGGGCAGGTGGAAAACCTTGTTAGCTGTGCAGGCGAACATTGACAGTGACAATGTCAAAATAGTGACACATCGTTTATATCTTCTACTGTTTACATAAAATGAAAACGATGTGTCACTATTTTGACACTGACAGGGCAGGTGGAAAACCTTGTTAGCTGTGCAGGCGAACATTGACAGTGACAATGTCAAAATAGTGACACATCGTTTATATCTTCTACTGTTTACATAAAATGAAAACGATGTGTCACTATTTTGACACTGTCACTGTTCACCTGCACAGCTAACAAGGTTTTCCACTTGCCCTGTCCAGCTAACATATTTTTTTGTTAAATATAATTGGTAAAGTATCATTATACAAAATTTTAGCTTTGCTGGTTTCACTTGAAAATCTGATATTTTTTGATTAAGAATTCTTGTAAATTACGTGGTAAATGATGCTTGTATTACTTTTATTCGGTATATGAGATAATAATGTACGTTTTAAAAAAGCAATTGGAATTTTCTGTCATTTCTGTAATGCTTTTTACGTTGATTTAAAAGTAGTCCCATAAGAGGCCATGTAAAATGAAGTTTTTTAATATTTATTTTTGGATAATCTACGTGGTGAAAAATTATGAAAAAATTCAGGTAACATTTTTACAATGTTTTGATTAATTTTGCAAAGTTTCATTAAACTCTCTCATTATTTCAAGTGTCGAGTGTACCTCCTTAAATTTTACGTAGTAACAAATGATACGATCATGGACTACAAGATACCGAAATAATAAATTATAAGTATTATATACTTTAATTATTCTTAAATGATATCAGATACAGACAAATTTATAAAATATCGATTGTAGGTAATAATCACATAATCTTTCATTTAAAATAAAAATATTTGTCTTAAATTAATTTTTTATTGAAATATTTTTTAAAAGTACTACCTACTTCCGGTTTGTAGATTGAAACCAAAATTATATTGGGCTTTTAAGAATCGTATTGAAACCTTAAATACAAAATTTGGTATTTAAATGTTTGATATTTTTTGAGTTATCGTGTCCGAAAAAATTATAACATACGAACGCATACACACACACACACATAGACATCATCTCAAAAATGTGTAATTCGTATTCTAGAGACCCTAAAACGTGCTTATCTGGAAAAAACTCATACATATAGAATATGAGGCGAGAGGTAAAAACAATTGAAGATCGTTTAAATGTTATTTTTGTTTTTGTGTTTGTTAGTTTCGTTCATTAAAGTAGTCCTATAAAATAGAAATTGTTTGCTAATTTAACCAACCAACTTCGTAACTCTTATAAGTACTTCTCGACGAAGCATGCCGTTCCATCGAAACTCATTATAACGAATACTCATTCTATCGAAAGTTCATTCTGGTGAAAATCTGATCTGACTAATTTTATCCTTACTCCAATGCGAAGCTTGCCGTTCCATCGAAACCATTCTGACGAATATCCATTCTATCGAAAGTCCATTCTACCGAAAAACCGTTCTGACGAAATTCTCTCCCACCACAACGTAAATTTCATTCGGTATAACTTTCCACTGCAATTTGCTAACCATAGTATACTAAATAATCGTATACTATAGTCGACCAGGTAAATATTACACAAGGTAATTACTGATGTAGGTATTTCATACTAAGTTGGAGGCGCTCGAGTTATTTTTTAAAGTGCGCCGCAGGCTAACCTAAAATCATTGATCTCTGACGTCACTATCCCAGTTGGACCTTGTCCCCAACTAACGTCTCACTGTAGTCCCAAAGGCGCGCGCAGCGCAAGTTGGAGGCGCTCGAGTTATTTTTTAAAGTGCGC
Organism: Agonum fuliginosum; assembly: GCA_947534325.1. NCBI lineage: Eukaryota > Metazoa > Arthropoda > Insecta > Coleoptera > Carabidae > Agonum > Agonum fuliginosum. Next base: position 22,501,463 of record OX384041.1, read on the forward strand.
CGCAGGCTAACCTAAAATCTTTGATCTCTGACGTCACTATCCCAGTTGGACCTTGTCCCCAACTAACGTCTCCCTGTAGTCCCAAAGGCGCGCGCAGCGCGAGTTGGAGGCGCTCGAGTTATTTTTTAAAGTGCGCCGCAGGCTAACCTAAAACCATTGATCTCTGACGTCACTATCCCAGTTGGACCTTGTCCCCGACTAAGACTAACGGCTCACTGTAGTCCCAAAGGCGCGCGCAGTCCTCGAGTTATTTTTTAATGTGCGCCGCAGGCTAACCTAAAAACATGGTTGTACCAAAACCATTGTTTCAGTGCCACTGACAATTTTTCGTTGTCGGTAGTCCATGTAATCTCGGCCACTTCCCCTCAACAAGTATCTTAATATTTATTTAAGACATTTAGTGTACTACGGTCATTAAATTGCAGTGGAAAGTTATACCGAATGAAATTTACGTTGTGTTGAGAGAGGATTTCGTCAGAACGGTTTTTCGGTAAAATGAACTTTCGATAGAATGGATATTCGTCAGAATGGTTTCGATGGAACGGCATGCTTCGCATTGGAGTGGGGATGAAATTAGCCAGAACGGTTTTTCGCCAGAATGATCTTTCGATAGAATGGATATTCGTCAGAATGGTTTTCGATGGAACGGCATTTACTCCTTCTCGAGATAGAAATGGTGCGCCACTTAAAATGAACAGCCTGTATATTATATTTTTTATGAACTCGCAAAATTATTTTATATTCGTAACATTAAAGCAAAATGTGAACACACGGATTACAACAACAATAGCCGACTTTCTGGCCAATTCTCGTCAGCGATCGAGTACACAAGCAGCGCTCTGATTCTGATTGGTTGAAAAATGTGGAGCTAAAGTTATACTTTTCACTACGATTTAGCGGAGCTAATGTATCTCATTATTGTACGGTCTGATTAAAATATATTTATAGACAGATAATTCAGAAGCTACAAAACAAGTACCAACATGTACAAGCCCAACTCAAAATATAGAACATCAACAAGGAGGGCAAGCTCCTAGTCCAATACCAGCACTCGACAGTTTGCGTCCAGTACCTAAAGGAGATCCACCATGTTATTTACCGCAAGTTGAAGATATGCCAGGCAGACAAGTGTCCAGTGGTGAACCTCCAACTATGGGGCCTATTGGTCCCTGGGCAACGGGCCGAGTTGATTGGGGTCCTTTGGCAGGACTAACTGGTACTCGACCAGTTGTGAGTAAATACTCAGTTACTAGGTAAAACAATTTTAAGTAAAATAAAAAGATTAAATACCAAACTTTGCATTTAAAATTTAGATATAGCGAAGGCGAATGGCGTCAACGCAATGCTGATACACTAAATGACAATTATATGCAACAACATCGTGCTAATTTAGTTTCACACACTGCTCACCAGTGTATGGCAAAAACATTCGCAGATACTGATAAAGTTGAACAAGACAGTACAAAGAGACTTGAAAAACGGGCAAGTGAAATCCATCGTTGGAAATGTGAACTAGAACGCGCAATCGACGCTGCAATTGAAGAATTATTTTTACTCATGGAACAGCATAATAGACTGAAACACTCAATGTCAATTTTAACTATTCCAGAATCCATAGCTGCAGAATGTATAGATATACGATCAAGTCGTCTTGAACCAGATCTGGTAAGAGATGAAGTGGAAGAAGAATTGATTAAAGAATTGGCTTTAACTGCTGAAATAAGAGACATTTTCAATAGAACTTTGACGGACATAGAAAAACAAATTACAGAAGAAAAGGCTGCAAAGCAACGACTTGAGTCTGACTGGAGTGATAAAAAGGCGGCTCATGAGGTTGAAAGATTGAATGCATCATTAAATCTACGATCAACAACACTTATGTTTAAACCTGGTGGTGTAAGAATGCCTGATGAGTAAGTACGCACTGTATGCACATACAATGTGGTACAAAATAGAAATAACATATCCATAATTTTAGACAATCTTCAAATGAATACTGGGAACATTTTACTCGCGAATCTCTTTATCAGGGTGAAATGACTAGACAAAAAGCTGTCGCTTTTCGTGGCACATTAGATGCAATTTTAACTAATGCATCTCGAGATTTAAGAACTCAAGCGGATAAAGTAGATACAGCACTAGGAAAACGTATTGCTTGCACTGAGGAATTAAGAAGTAAATTTGAAACTGAACTCAATAAGGTGTACTGAACAAAAGTATGTTTTAGTTGTTATGTACCTAAATTATAAAAATTTTAGGTACTTGATCAACTTGTTAATTTGGAAAAAACAATTGAAACGTTGCAATTAGCAATAAGAAATTTTGATTATCCAATGAAAAAAGCTCAAACAAGATTGGATAATAAATTATCTTTGCCTAGAGTTGAAAATTGCAGAGATCCGTCTACATTTGGGTAAGTAGGTACATTTAATTATACATAATTTAAAAAATTAAACTTGTATATTATTCTTTAGATTAATTACTGAAGTAAAGGAAATATCTGAACGTGTAGCTGCTTTAAATTCGGAATTAAAACAGGCAGAAGACTGCAGGGCAGCTTTGCTAATTACACGTGGTGCATTGGAAAGAGAAATTATGATTAAACTAAAAAATTTATGGATCGATAAAGAAAGAATTCAATTTCTCAGATCTCATTATCCATCTGCAGCTGCTTTATCAGGACATTGAAGAATTAATATCCAAATACAGTAGTCCATGTTAGAAAAATTTGTAATCAAAATTAGTAAAATAAATGGAATTCTCTTATATAAATAAACACTTATAATCTTATTTATAACAATTAAATAAGCAATATTCGAAAAACATAAAAACGAAAACTAAATTATTATCATAGACAACATGTTACTTCATCTTACCATTCGTAGGGATAAATGATTCTTTGAAGGCGAGTATCTCAGCCAAATGATATTTATATGAAGCCATATCTGGTATTATTTTTAGATGTTTAACAAAAATCAATCTTTGATTCTGGTAATCGGCAACTGTTCCTACCATCTTTACCTATAAAAGTAAAAAAACTATTAGATAACTGTTTTCCTGATGCATAAAATAATAGTCGCTTGAGTGAAAAAATTGTAGGCCAAAGCATATTATATAATTTCACGAGAGCGACGAAAATTGCGCACGTGGTATACACAATATTTTTTACAACCATTAATATAATAAAAACAAAATATAGTATTTATTTATAAAAGTAAAATTATATTTTTAGACTATTCATTGCTAGGTACCGTCATTTGTATAATAATTTTGTATGTAGTTAGAACAAAAAGTAAAGCAACAAGATTCGAGCAAATTGTTTCCTTGTGATTATCTTAATGGCATTTTTTTTATTGGTGCATATAGTCCAGGAATTATTAAAAAAATCTGCTGTGGCCAGTACACGACCTCTCGCCTAATTCTGCTTATTCTACTAATCTAATAAATAGTTTTACTTACATTTTAATAGTTTCATGTTATCATGTTCATGTAATATGTAAACGATAATGTAAACCAAGATGCAAGCAAAAGATGTCAACTGTACTGTCACTGTCATTATAATTCAAATTTTGAGTAAAAACAAATTTCATATCATGGACAACAAGATACTGGTACTTAGTTGCACTTTATTTTATTGCTAAATACTACCAGATTCAGCAAATTGTATTTAAAATTAACTGTACCCATAGATAATTATATTATCTTTTATTTTTATTTGCAAAAATTGTCATAAATAAATAATGTACCAATTTATTTAAGAAAAACTATATCAAGTTCCAAAAAGTACTACTTCCGGTTTACGGATTTCTACCAAAATCTTATCCGGTGTTAAGATCCCTATTAAAACCTTAAATATGAAATTTGGTTATTAAAGGTTTGATACTTTTTCAGTTATCGTGGACGAAAAATCGTTAGTCCATACATTCATACAAACACACACACACACACGCACACACACACACACACACACAGACATCATCGGGAAAATATTAAATTCGTATTCTAGAGACCCTGAAACGTGCTTATCCACCAAAAACTCATACTCGAAAATTTTGACCCATTACAATACCTCTCTTATAGAATATGAGGCGAGAGGTAAAAATAGGGGGAAAAATGATAGACAGCTGAATTTTGGCTTCTAGTTTAACATATTAAAAGTCCTAAACGATATCGCGTGTGCTTCCATTGCTACGACCTTGTAAAGACCTTGAGAATGAGATTTTTGCATATAACTCACGAACGGTGACACCAATTAAAAACTTTTTTTACGAAAATGTTGGTAATTTAATGTACTACAAAAAGACCCTTACCAATTTTATCGTCAGTTTATTTATTTCTCTCAAAATCGGGAAAAGGCTAGTCACCGTTTTGGAATCATTGAGAGCCCGTGAATTAGACTTCTGGTTTCAGAAAAATAGCTGCCATTTATGAATGGAATATACTATCGACTTCCGGTTTGCGGCATTCAATTCCTTGCATATTTTTCTATTAGACGTATATATTTTTTAACTTCATCAGGCTTTGGTTTAGCCGGAATTTTAAGTTATTTTAATTTTAGTATATTACTAATTTTTTCATTTATTATGTTTAATCGAGTGTTATTTCTGAACGAATAAAAATACTGACTTCCGGTTTTCGGCATTAGATTCCTTGAACATTTCTCTATCGAATACATTATTCCAAAAATGTTGAAACATCTTCGTTTAGCCGAAATCTAATGATTTTCTTTAAGAGAGCACAGGAAAATTATAGAAATATTTTTTATTTGTCATGTTTGAACAAGTGTAATTTCTGAACGAATAAAAATACAGACTTCCGGTTTTCAGCATTAGATTGTTTGAACATTTCTCTATTAAACACATTATAGTATACCTGTTTTACAATTATTATTAGTACTACATTAAGTTATCGTTTTATGACGTTGTAAGCAGAAACAGTAAAAATAATTAAATAAATAATAATAATTTGTAAAACGCTGTGTATGACTAGCCCATAATAGTTCTAAATTACTCGGATGAATTGTCAATTGTCTTCACACCAAAGTTTGAGGTTAGGTTAATATGAATACAAATTTGTAAATAAGAAATGTTGCTTTATTTAAAAAGTCGTAGATATAACATCGTATTTGACTCGCAAATAATGGCTATAATTCACTCGGATGATTTATTAACTCGCCTTCGGCTCGTGAATAAACTTTCATCCTCTTGAATAATAGCCTACATTATTTGCTCGTTAAATAATATACTATTATTCAATACATTTATACTTTTTATATTGAATAAAAAATTTCTATAACTTTCCTGTGCTTTCTTACAGAATATCATTATATTTCGGCTAAACGAAGATGTTTCAACATTTTTAGTATAACGTATTTAATAGAGAAATGTTCAAAGAATCTAATGCTGAAAACCGGAAGTTGATATTTTTATTCGTTCAGAAATTACACTTGTTTAAACACAACAAATTTTAAAAAAATCCATAATATCCCTGTGTTCTCTTAAAGAATATCATTAGATTTCGGCTAAACGAAGACGTTTCAACAATTTTAGAATAATGTATTCGATAGAGAAATGTTCAAGGAATCTAATGCCGAAAACCGGAAGTCAGTATTTTTATTCGTTCAGAAATAACACTCGATTAAACATAATAAATGAAAAAATTAGTAATATACTAAAATTAAAATAACTTAAAATTCCGGCTAAACCAAAGCCTAATGAAGTTAAAAAATATATACGTCTAATGCCTGTGGCACACCGGCCGAGGACCATCGAGTAACTCCTCGATGAAACGATAGAACGCACCCCGTCCTCGACGAAAAATAGGGGCGCCGCTATTTTCATCGAGTTGTTCCTCGATGAAACGAATGTATCTCATTTCAGACGTATCTTTGGATTTGATTTCGCGCAAAACTTTGATGTATTTGTCACCGATTAAATAGAAATCCATCGCGGACGGGTGCGTTCTTTCGTTTCATCGAGGAGTTACTCGATGGTCCTCGATGCTCCTCGACCGGTGTGCCACAGGCATAATAGAAAAATATGCAAGGAATTGAATGCCGCAAACCGGAAGTCGATAGTATATTCCATTCATAAATGGCAGCTATTTTTCTGAAACCGGAAGTCTAATTCACGGGCTCTCAACGATTCCAAAACGGTGACTAGCCTTTTCCCGATTTTGAGGGAAATAAATAAACTGACGATAAAATTGGTAAGGGCCTTTTTGTAGTACATTAAATTACCAACATTTTCGTAAAAAAAGTTTTTAATTGGTGTCACCGTTCGTGAGTTATATGCAAAAATCTCATTCTCAAGGTCTTTACAAGGTCGTAGCAATGGAAGCACACGCGATATCGTTTAGGACTTTTAGTATGTTAAACTAGAAGCCATTATTAGCGTATATACCAAAATTCAGCTGTCTATCATTTTTTCCCCTATTTGCCAAAACATTATCTAAAATGCCTGGACTAATACAAAATTTAATTTTGAACGATTTTGAACTATATTTTTTCTTGGCTACATTTAAAAAATAACTTTGTATTCAATAATAAATTATCAAATGACAGAAATTTTATTTTATGTAGATAAATTAACATAGACCATTCATATTTTACTTTAAAGTGTTATGGTCCGAAAAAAATTTCGGTTCTCAGATTTTGACGGAAATATCTGTTTTGACTTGGTTTTGACCTTGACTAGTTTCGTCGTGACGTCTGTATGTACGGACGGACGTCGCATAACTCAAATACAGTGAAACGTATAAAGTTGAAATTTTGTATTTAGGACTGTTATAACATCTAGTTGTGCACCTCCTATTTTTGGTTGCGATCATCCGTGCCAGAGGGGCATTATTTGGTATTTTCGCATTATTCAAAAACGGTATGTCGTAGAAAGTTGAAATTTTGTATTTGAGACTCATGTTGCATCTAGTTGATCACCTTATATTTTTGGTTGCGATCGTCCGTGCCAAAGGGGCTCTAATTGGTATTTTTCGCATTATTCAAAAACGATATGTCGTAGAAAGTTGAAATTTTGTATTTGAGACTCATGTTGCATCTAGTTGATCACCTAATATTTTTGGTTGCGATCGTCCGGCCCAAAAGGGCACTTTACTCTAGGTATTTTTTGGTATTTTCCGCATAAATCAAATAGGGTTATTATATTTTTATATTATTCTACATTTTAGTTATTAAGAAAAGTATGAACAGTTTAATAGCAGGCGTACAAGGAAGTCATGTGGTGTCCACGTCCGATTTGTTTAATAATAAAAAGTGCCTTTAAGGTTTTCGCAAGTAATTCTAACCTCGACTTGATAAATGCCTCGGTTTGTACCTAAGTTTACATTTTTGTTCTAGATATATAAATATCCATTATTATTGTAAGGTAGTTTAGGTACATCGGTTTGGACAAAGTGCGATTAAATAATCAATTTTGTGCTCTACTTTAAGTACATACCTATATTATCAGTTGTAAAAATGTGTTTTAAACAATTATATTTTCAATGTAATAAGAAACTTACTGGAATTCAGTCACACCGTTTATTTAAATCAACCTTCACCGATTTCTAGACCACAGAAGCGTTTTTATCAGGAGGTGATTATGTTAAAAACTTAGGTGAAAATTAAAAACATTAAAATAAATAAATACAGCACACAACATGGATTTCGTCGTCAAAAATAATAAAAACAATAAATAAATAAATAAATAGTTGATACAAATCAAATAAGTCAAGTGAAATAAAATACATCATCTCACACCGCAACGGAAAAAACGAGGGAAAAAAACTTAAAATTGTGTGGCTGAATCCCAATAGTATTCTTATACCAATGAACAATTCCAGCCCCGAAAATCATATATTAATTACATTTTCACCGATTTTAATGTCTTTTGCCAGTGGAAAATCGTACATCTTCTTCTTTAGTTTTGCGATAAATATTTTTGTACCCTGAAAACAAATCAATTAGATAATAATTTATTCTAAATAATCTATAAAATAATTACTTACTGTGTTAAAAAAAGCATTTTTTCCATCGCCAATATTTTCAAAGAATTGCTCATCACTTAATTCTGCAAGTTTATGAAATTCCCCCTTTTCCATAGTTTCTAGTTCAGAGACACGCTTGTATAAGTTTTCTAAATCATCTCGTAATTTGATATCCGAATCAGAATTCTCAAAGATACATGATATAGTTCCTGATCCATCATCAACTGTAGCAACAAGTAGATTAATATCATTCTTAAATTTTAATCTAATTTATTTACCCAACATTGTTATTTTCTTTTCATTAGTTGATTTAATATTTATAATTGTACCGACAATTTTTGTTTGTCTGTAGTTGGTATTTAATATTGTGAACAAGGTAGGTTTTTCACTAGTCATCCTCGATGAAAGTACATCACGAATTTGTAAGAGTAAAATTTTTTGAGAGTCTATGTATTTGTTTCTGTCAGTTTTCTGTTGCTTGTTATCCTTGATTGTAATAGCAGGTATAGTAGCTGTCTCATTAACAGATTCCACATCATCATAGCAAGTAGCATAATTATGCTCTTTTATGTGTATATTTTCTACAAATTATGATTATAAATGCGTGCTATGCTAATGTTAACTTTTTATTAAACTAAAAGATAAAGAATCGGCTAATTTACAAAGTTGTGTATTGTTCTCAGGACTATATTAATTGAAAAACATATAAATATCAACAATTAAAATATAAATTTATTTGTAAAAATAATGTTTTCTTAATAAAATGCTATTTAAATTCAAAAACTGTTTTGAAGCATAATAAAACAATGTATTATCGTTTCTTTAAAATTAACAACAAATGTAATATTTAGCAATATAAAATATATTAAATTCGTACAATAGAAAATTAATCTCAAGTGTTTTATGCAATTTTATTTTAGTTCTAATGATTTTTCTTTTCGTGATATTAGTTTTTCGACTGGCCCAACGAAATTTAGGTAAACCATTATTTATTTCTTGCGATTTCTTGTTATTAAATTTTGTGAATTTACTTGTATTTTTCATAAACTAGATAAACTATCTCACTGTCGATCTACGTTTACGATACCACTTAATTTTAAGACGAATACTTTGTACACTAATTTCTGAAATTAAATATGACACGGGAGTTACCGGCAGGTTATATTAAATTTAAGAGAGCAAGCAAAATAAATAATTAATAATATAAAGTATGTTTCATTGATAAATAAAATATGTTTAAAACAAAAGTTAGTTATGTATTGTTTTTACTTCCTTGTACGGAGTAATAAGGAAGTATTGTAATCCCGAAAAATTTCGGTTTTCAGATTTTGATGGAAATATCCGTTTTGACCTTTTCTGAATCCATTATGACTAGTTTCGTCGTGACGTCTGTACGTATGTATGTACGTACGTACGTCTGTACGTATGTATGTCGCATAACTCAAATACGGTTAGACGTAGAAAGCTGAAATTTTGTATTTAGGACTGTTATATAGCATCTAGTTGTGCACCTCCTATTTTTGGTTTCAATCTATAAACCGGAAGTAGTACTTTTTAAAAATATTTTGATAAATAATTAATTTTAGACAATTTTTTTTATTTTAAATGAAAGATTATGTGATTATTATCTACAATCGGTATTTTATAAATTTTTCTGTATCTTCTATCATTTAAGAATAATTAAAGTATATACTTATAATTTAGTATTTCGGTATCTTGTAGTCCATGATCGATTAACATTTGTTACTACGTAAAATTTAAATGATTATGACATGACAGTGACAGTAGCAGTGACAATAGTAAAATATCGTTTATATCTTCTTCTGCAGTTTAAATAAAATGACTAAAATATATAGTAGCAGTAGTACTTATATATTAATATATTTGTATAATATAATTCTACATTTTAGTTATTAAGAAAAGTATGAACAGTTTAGTAGGCGTACAAGGAAGTCATGTGGTGTCCACGTCAGATTTTTTAAAAATGTTCTCCCTCTGTCTGAATATTGAATACACATTCTAGCTCTACTTAAACTTATAATTTATTATTGAAGAAGTAGCTCTCTGAAGAGTTCAGAGTCAGCTCGCATGAACGTAGCTGCAGCAATTCATCCCTATTTTAAGATTTTTTTGCATAAACATACAAGATAATAGAGAGGCATAGGTCTGGTGGATTCGATGGCCGATGTCCTCTTCCAAGCATGGCCTGCTCTATTAAATTTAATATAGCAGATAAGTCGTAAAAACTAGTAAAAAGCTTCTGCTTAATCAAACGTTCTAATCAAAGGCCAAAATTATTTGTTTAATCCTACCGAAGTCGTATCTCCGACAATTTGCAAGATCCCAATATACCTACGTAAAATTTATCTTTTATTTTTAAAGATTTGATGGTAGTTGTGCTGTAACCCGGCCAATGGCATAACAGCCGAAACGATCGTCGGAAATAAAATAATTTTGTGGAACAACCAAGTGTTTTTTTTACCTGCCGCCATACCTGTAAAGGAAGGTATTGGAAACATGTTAAAAATCGGGTAGTGAGTTTTTAGTAGATGAGCACGAATTAGGGTCCTTACAATTCATTTTTGAATGTTTCACGATGATGTCTGTATGTATGTGTGTAGTTATGTGGTCAGGGCTGGATTTCTGTCATCCGAATAACTCAAATACGAATTACCCAAAAAGAGTGATATTTGGTATTTAACATTTGTATATAAATTGGAAGACCTCATTAGATTTTAGTACAAATATCTTCACCGGAAGTGATATTTTTTGAAGATTGAAAAGATTAATTGTCAAGATTTTCTATTAATTTGGATAAATTTAGTATTTATTTGTAATTGGAATAAGGGGAAAAGATATTTGCAACTTACGTTATAAAAAAATTGTCTTTTTCTGGTAGCATTAAACAACTGTAGTAAAAAATTTTAAAATCTGACGTGGCCACCACAAGACCTCCCGCCATACCTTCTTTATTCTTTTTACTACAAATATATTAATATATAAGTACTACTACTACTGCTACTACTCACAAATATATTTTAGTCATTTTATTTAAACTGCAGAAGAAGATAAAAACGGTATTTTACTATTGTCACTGTGACTGTCATGTCATAATCATTTAAATTTTACGTAATAACAAATAATGTTAAACGATCATGGACTACAAGATAACGAAATACTAAATTATAAGTATTATACTTTAATTATATAATCTAAATAAAAAAATTGTCTTAAATTAATTATTTATCGAAATATTTAAAAAAAGTACTACTTCCGGTTTTTGGAGTTATAGAAAACAAAAAAAATGTTACATACAACCTAACGTACCTACATAAACACACACACAGACATCATCTCGAAAATACTTTATTCGTATTGTATGTATCCTAAAACGAGCTTATCTCTTGAAATCCCAAACTCGAAAATTTTGACCCATCACAATACCTCCCTTATAGAATATGAGGCGGGAAGTAATAGTATATTTCCTCACAGTGAGGAAAAAACATATATTTTTGTTAAACTTTTGTAAGAATATCCTTAAATTGTGACTAAACCCGTGCCTCAGAAAATTTGAAAATAATTTTACTCATGAGAGTATTCAGGAAATTGGATTCTGCAAACCGGAAATCCATATTTTTATTCATAAAAAAATTACAGCCGTTTTTGTATGATAAGACATAAACTACTATTTGATCAAAATTTATCGTTTTTACCTCTCGCCTCATATTCTATAAGAGAGGTATTGTAATGGGTCAAAATTTTCGAGTATGAGTTTTTGGTGGATAAGCACGTTTCAGGGTCTCTAGAATACGAATTTACTATTTTTAAGATGATGTCTGTGTGTGTGTGTTTGTGTGTTTGTATGAACCGAGGATTTTTCGTCCACGATAACTTAAAAAGTATCAAACCGTTTATAACCAAATTTCTTATTTAAGGTTTTGATAAGTATCTTAACACCGGATAACATTTTGGTAGAAATCTGCTAACCGGAAGTAGTACTTTTAGAAGTTTGGAAAAGTTTTCCTTAAATATATTGGTACATAATTTATTTATGACAATTTTTGCAATTAAAAATAAAAGAAATTGTGATTATCTATGTGTACAGTTAATTATAAATACAAATTGCTGAATCTGGAAGTATTTAACAATAAAATAAAGTACAATTAATATTCTATCTTGTTGTCCATGATATGAAATTTGTTTCTACATAAAATTTGAATTATTATGACAGTGACAGTACAGTTGACATCTTTTGCTTGCATATTGGTTTACATTATCGTTTACATATTACATGAAGATGAAACTATTAAAATGTAAGTAAAACTATTTATTAGATTAGTAGAATAAGCAGAATTAGGCGAGAGGTCGTGTGGTGGCCACAGCAGATTTTTTTTTCAAAATACATTTTCACGATTTTCTCGAAAACTGTTGTACCACTTACATAAAAAATATGTATACCATTTTATAGCAAATTTTGTACTCTACAATTTGTTATAAACTGTTTTTTTTCGTAATATGAATCATTTACGAAATAAAAATTTAAAACCATAGACTGCCATTTTTTCAAAATGACGGACGAAGCTCCAGTCCACAGGATTGAGACTTTTAGTATGTTGTTGGTACAGGTACTGGAAAGGTATATACCAAAATCCAGCTTTCTACTAGTTTCTTCCACTAAACGACAAAACATGATACTAATTTTTTCCACTAAAAAATCTAATTTGACTGGACTACTACTGATTGTAATTTTTCAAAAACAAAATTCATGTAGGTAAACATGTGATAATTATATTACTTTTTCAATCTTTTAACTATTAAGAAAATTGATTTCAATTACGGCAAATTTCAATCGTTTGCGTTATTTTTTAAAAACATTCAAATATAGTACCTACATTCGTACATTCCATAAAATATCAATTTTTCTGTAAGTAGTATCACAAATTCACCTTCGCAATTTATAAGTCGGTCTAGTAAATATATAAATGTTTTATAAAAAAATCTGCTGTGGCCAGTACACGACCTCTCGCTTAATTCTGCTTATTCTACTAATCTAATAAATAGTTTTACTTACATTTTAATAGTTTCATGATCATGTAATATGTAAACGATAATGTATACCAAGATGCAAGCAAAAAATGTCAACTGTACTGTCACTGTCATAATAATTCAAAATGTAGAAACAAATTTCATATGTTCATGGACAACAAGATACTAGAATTTCAAAAAAGTAGAATATTAGTTGCACTTTATTTTATTGTTAAATACTACCATATTCAGCTAATTGTATTTAAAATTATCTGTACCCATAGATAACTATATTATCTTTTATTTTTAATTGCAAAAATTGTCATAAATAAATAATGTACCAATATATTTAAGGAAAAGCTTCAAAAGGTACTACTTCCGGTTTGCGGATTTCTACCAAAATCTTATCCGGTGTTAAGATCCTTATTAAAATCTTAAATATGAAATTTGGTTATTATAGGTTTAATACCTTTTAAGTTATCGTGGACGAAAAATCGTCACATACGTCCATACATACATACGCACACACACACACAGACATCATCGTGAAAATATTAAATTCGTATTCTAGAGACCCTGAAACGTGCTTATATACCAAAAACTCATACTCGAAAATTTTGATCCATTACAATACCTCTCTTATAGAATATGAGGCGAGAGGTAAAAATACCGTAAAATTCATAGATAATAGTAGATTATATTATAAGTGAGTGAAATACTATGTGTTCATAATACTATACCCATTTTAGTTCGAATTTCTTCAGGTCTTCCGGATTCAGAACTTTCTTCGTAAGATTTACATTCGATGTCCATATTATACATCTTACTTTCAGCCATTGTATTTGGATATCTGTAAATATTCTCAAATATAAATATTTTCTTTATTTACAACCACGTTTAAAACTGAACAGAATGACCTACCTGTTGCTTCAATATTATACACTGACTTAATAGTTCAACTTTACATGATAGCTAATAGAAATGAAATGAACGAATTGATAACTTTATATTTTCAATATTAATTTGTTATGTCGTTAAATATTTGCAATACAAAATGCAAAATTTAACAACAAAAAATACAATGGCACTGGCTTCTGTATTCTGCTCCTGTCCTCCTCCTCCTCTCCTACAACCAACAAGAATAAAGGAAATTCAAATAATCAAAACAATAGTGAAGATAGTGGAGCACATTCACCAACTTAAAGAAAAATAAGTAACAAGAGCGTGTAGATATTATAATTTATTATTTGTATTAACATTTATTATTTAGTACAATCATTTATATATTTCAATAAAGTTGCAAAATATACAATATATTTCAAATGTATGTGTATATTTTATTCAATTTTATATTCTGAATTTTTGTTGTCATGTTTATCATTTGCATTGTCAAAATATGGTCAAAATCTGTCAACATAATCTGAACAAAACTTAAAAAATGAATTTACCTGATTCTGATAGTGAAGATGAATTACCACCTGGTTGGGAGGAACGAGTTACATCAGATGGAAGTGTTTTCTATGCTAAGTACGTATATAAAGCTTTAGCTTTGGATTTGATTACTGATGTTAAATCGTATATAGTCACTTAACAAAACAAACTCAATGGAATCATCCCCGGACCGGTAAAAAGAAAAAAGTTTCTGGAGAGCTACCATTTGGTTGGGAAAAATGTATAGACGAAAAAACAAGCAAAATTTTATATGTTGACCATGAAAATCGCCGAACAACGTATACAGATCCTAGACTTGCATTTGCTGTTGAAGAAAAAGACCATCCTAATGATTTCAGGCAGAGATTTGATGCGTCCAGTACTGCTTTACAAGTTTTACATGGACGTGATTTAAGCGGACAAGTAGCTATTATTACTGGAGCCAACACTGGTATTGGTTTTGAAACAGCTAAATCATTGGCAAAACATGGTTGTCATGTAGTCTTTGCTTGCCGGAATTTAACAGCAGCGGAAAACGCCATTGATGAAATTAGAAAAGAAAAATCGAAAGCTGCTAATGACTGTTGTGCAATGCAATTAGATTTATCATCACTGAGTGATGTGTTAGCGTTTGCAGAAGCAGTTAAAAAGAAGTATAGCGTAATTAATATGCTAATTCTAAATGCTGCTGTGTTCGGTTTGCCATACACTACAACTATAGATGGTTACGAGACAACATTCCAAGTTTGTCATTTAAGTCATTTTTACTTGACTTTACTTTTACAGCCACTTTTGACCAAAAGTTCGAGAATAGTAGTTGTTTCATCGGAATCCCATAGGTATAAATAAAAAAATTATTGTTTTGTGAATTAATTGTTGTTTTTTTTTGTAGAATGGCCAATTTAAGTATTGAATCAATTTCAAAAAACACACTTTCTCCTGACAATCAAAGTAAATATTGGCATATGATGGCTTACAATAATGCCAAACTCTGCAATATATTATTTGCCCAAGAATTAGCTAGACGATGGCAATATTTAGAATTATCTATATTTTCTCTTCACCCAGGCAATATGGTGTCAACACAACTGAGTAGAAATTGGTGGCTATATCGACTATTTTTTGCAATTGTTAGACCGTTTACCAAATCTTTGGTAAAGATTTATAGTTATTTTACATTAATCGTATACTAATTTGTGATATTTTAGCAACAAGCTGCAAGTACATCTGTTTTTTGTGCTACAGCAGTTGATTTAAATAATGCTACTGGCATTTATTTTAACAACTGCTGTAGATGTCCACCAAGCAATGCTGCTTTAAGTATAGAATTGGCACAAGAACTTTGGAGAATTAGTGAAGAGATGATTCGTATTGCGTTAGGACCAGATGCTCCTGGTTTGTCATCAGCAGTCACATAATAAATGTCATAATTTTATGGTATTTGTATACTTTCGATATGTAAAGAAAGCAAATGACGCATGTGGAAATTATTAATGTTAACAATTATTACTGAATAATTATTTTATTTACACATTTCTGTCTATCCCAACGGCCTCATATAGGTGATTAAATACAAAATTTTAAAAATCTGAACACCTTCCTTTACGTTCCCAATCTCCATAACGAGTAGGTTCAGGACCTCTTGGTCCACCAATTTCTCCTGTGTGAGGATTTGTGTTATCAGGCCATGGTGGATATTCAAATTGCTTAGGTTGCTGAAGTGTTTTCTGATCTAATTTTTGTATTGATGTAACTTCGCGTCCTTCGGGTTTATCAACTTTAGGAAATGGCATTTCTTTGAGTTTCTTTTTAAATTCTGCCATTCGAGGACTTAGGCCTTTGTCTTCAGATGATGATGTTCGAGATAAAATATCTGAAAAATTTATGGTTATATAATAATTTATTTTTTACAAAACCGGAATTCTTTTTACCTAGCTGAATTGGTTTTGGAGTACATATGGATGGGAGTCTCATATGTCTCAAGACGTACATCATTATACTCATTTTTTGACATGCAGACCTGCATTAATTTTTATATGAAAACAATATACGAAAGTGACACGAACAAAGATTGTTTTCTTTTACAGTTCATACAATCTTGTGTATCTAATCAACTTAAAATGACAATGACAGATTTGTAAACAAATGAAGTGTCATTGGTCAAAAGGTCAATTATTGTTGCAGCAGAGTTCCACGTTGCGCCAGGCGCCACTAACTTATGAACTATGGAAAGGCGGAAGTTGTAGCAGAAAGTTTATATTTTACAATTAATTTATAAGATTTAACTGTACTTAAAGATTAAATCATTTGTTATATCAAAAAAATCTACATAAATTATATAAATTAAAAATGAAAATAACCCAATTACATTTAAATCTTCGTACTTATACCAACATACAGAAAATTAATTTCAAATATTTTTGATGACCTTGATATAAAAATTTGCAAGTGACAGTTGTTCCAAAAATAAACCATGTTTAACAGAAAAAAAGACGACCGTCCTAAACGAAATCATTCTGGAAGAAATTTGGCACAGGTATTATTTTATAAAAGTGTGAAATCATCAGAATTATTCTACATTTTTTATAGTATGGCCTTTTTGACGTACCTACTGACTTGTCATTTGACGGAGAAGCTGATGAGGGCGACGATGACAGTGATTTGGAAGCAGAATTATTGGCCTTAACTTCAGGTTCAAAACCTGCAGCAAAGCCAAAACCTGGAAGAAAACCTGTGCCTCAAGCAGAATTAGATGCAATGGTTGCCAGTAGTATGAAAGATATAGGTTCAGATGAGGAATTGTCAGGTGATGACGACCCAGACTTGCTGGATGAACTGAAAGGTTTAACAATAGATGAAACGGCTGATGAGAAACCAGAGCCAGAACCTGAACCTGTTGCTGATGTTTCGCAATCTGTTGACATACGTGCGGTACTTGAAGAAAGGTTAAAAATGTATATTTCTGCCGAAGAAATTTCCAAAAAAGCTGGTGAAAGTGCTAGAGCTCGGCGTTTCAATCGTGGAATCAAAACTCTTAAGGATTTGATTAAACAAGCAAATACTGGTAAACCAATTAACAGTGAAGACATTCCTCCCGAAGTATGTCTTAATATTCTAAGTAAAACCGCACCACTCCCGACTTCAGTTGCAGAAGAAAATGTAACTAATTCTGATCCATTACCTACTTTAACACCAATATCTAATATAGATTTGGATCCTATGCCTGATAAACCACCTGTTAATCAAGAGTTATTAACTCTATTAATGCAAAGAAGAGATGAATATAAAATTGTGGCAGTTAAAACTAAAAGGTCAGGTGATATTCCTACAGCAGTGAAATACATAAAAATTTCAAAACAATTTGATGCTGTTATTAAAGCTGTTGAAAATGGTGAGCCGGTTGATTTAAGTCAAATGCCTGGCCCACCTGGAGAATCTGTAGAACCTTTTGCACCTGTCGCACTTCCATTGCCAGCTAAAGAAGAAAGCGAGTCACAAGGAAATGTAGAAAATCCTGTTGTTGATGAGGAAGATGCACCAGAAGAAGTACTTATAACAGCAGGAAGCGTAGGGGAAGCTTTAGGACAAAGATTACAAATTTATAAAAATCAAGAAGAATCTGCAAAAAATGAAGGTACTTATAATATTGTATAAATATATAGTTGTTATTTACAGTATAATAAATATAATTTCGTTTACAGGAAATTCAAGTAAAGCTCGCAGGATGGGTCGCATAGTGAAACAGTATGAACAAGCAATAAAATTACATAAATCAGGAAAACCAATACCTGTAGACGAACTCCCAACTCCTCCAGGATATGCCCCAATTCCTATAAATCCTCCCCCAGCTGTAGCAGCCGCCCCCAATCCTACACCTCTACGTCCTGCTCCTGCTGCGCCGCAACCATCTGCAGCAGGAGCTGATCCTGCACCTAAACCATCACCACCAAAGATTCTTCCACGTCAAAGTTCCACTCGTAAAATGGGAAATCAAGTGTCTAACACACATTTAGAGAAACAAGTTGCTTTATTATTAGCCAGACAGAGAGAGTTTAAAGAAGCTGCCCTACAAGCAAAAAAGAAAGGTGAAATTTCCCAAGCAAAAGAATTACTCAGAACTGCAAAAGGCTTTGACAAAGTCATTGACGCAGCAAGGGGAGGTTTTCCAGTTGATATGGAGTCTCTGCCAATTTCAGCATCTTCTAGATCTATTTTGGATGAAAGGTTGAATAAAAATTAAGTAATTTGCAAGAGATGGTGGGAAATGGTTTGTTTTTTATAGTTTTGAAGTTGTATTGGCTGAAGAATGCAAAGAAGACGATACTGGAACATTAGAAATCCTTGCCAGGCTCGACGAACAATTAACAAAACAATTAAAAATGTGTTTAAGTACTCGAGATCATCACAAAGCTCTTGGTGATGTTACTGGAGTTAATAGATTTGAAAATTTAGCACTTGCAGTTACCCGCGATTTAGATATTGTTCGACTAGCTTACAGAACCTGCGATTCAGTACCAAGATACCATTATGAAAATAAAAGTTTTTCCATTGTTAAATGCTGCACAGATCTGAATGATAATGATGTTGAAGTAACTATAGTAAGGGGAATCAATTATAATTGTGCAAATCCAAAAGATGTTGATACTTACGTAAAACTTGAGTTCCCTTACCCGCAGGTACTAGAATTAAAATATTAGAATTTTGTTTTACATGTAATATTTGTAACTTATGTTTGATAATAGGAAGAGCCGTATAAAGAAAGAACAGTAATTATAAAAGATACAAATAATCCAGAATATAATGCAACATACACAATTCCAATACAACGTACATCTAGATCTTGTTTAAGAATTTTTAAAAGGCACGCAGTGAAATTAGAAGTTTATTCAAGAGGGTAAATAATTTTATAAATAATCCACTACATTCATCATTTGCATGTTTATTTTTATAATTTTCTGCTTCATTTAATTTAGTTTCTCATTCTGTTAACTGTTAAATCACTAGCATTGCGTCTACTGGTGGCAGCTTTTCTGTGTACAGTTTGTTATATTTGAATTTATTGGTAACTATATTCATCGGTTAGCAGAACAGAATGCAGAAACATTAAACGTTGATTATTTTGTTAATCTAGTTGCTGCATTAGCGACTGGGGTTCTTGTTTCAGCGGATTTTTCCGAAGTGATTCGTTATTAGGAACAGTAAATGTCAAATTACAGCCATTGGAAACTCAGTGTGAATTACATGATTCATTTGAGGTATGCTAAATTTGTAGTTATTTCTAGGAATGTTGATTTTGTGTTTAATTTTTATATTTTAGTTAATGGATGGGAGAAAGAAAGTTGGCGGAAAGCTAGAAGTCAAAATTCGAGTTAGAAATCCTATGGTCACAAGACAAGTAGAACAGCTTACTGAAAAATGGCTTGTTTTAAATCATTAGGAATATGACTGCAGTGTGATAATTATTATTTTACTGTGCCTCTTAACTATTATACGTTGCAATAAATTATATACAAATATATTACAATTACTTATTGTATTATTCTTGTACTCTAAAATAGATTGCGGCCATATACATATTTTTCATAGCAGCTTTGAGCAATTATTTTTTATAATATTCTATTACTTAAGTAAATGACATAGACTAGTGTTATATTATTTTTATTATGACTGTAAATTATTGTAATTTTATTATAAGTTTGATTTATATTTGCTAGTATGCTAGTCAATTGAAATTATGGCTAGGGAATAAAATTATTCAAACAAAATAATGATCGTCGTTTTTATAAGCCACATTAGACATCTCAAAAATAGTGCTACTTAAAAAAATCAATTAAAATAGAATCTGGAACAGGTATACATTTTAAATGTCATAGGTTTATTTTGCAAAATTTTAATTGAAGGTAAAATGATGTAATTTTTATTTCTATTACATTATCATAAATTTTTGAAGATAATAATGAATTACATTACATTATTTCGATGTTTGAAACTTTTAAAAACAAGTTATAATTTATTCGTAATTTTGTTTATCATTAGAAAAAGCAGAAAGATATGTTTCGTGCGTCACACATCAAAATATACAAATCATTTAAATAACTTTGGTTTTTTGTGTAATTTCGTCATCAGTTGATTACGAAACACACACACCTCCAATACAGATTTATTTACATTGGAATTCTTATAATATTCTTATTTGTTTTTGGTTTATTAATAAGCCAATACCATGACTGCCTTGAATAAGGTAGGTCATTTGTTTCTTATATCATATATGATTCGTTGACATCTCAAGTTTATTTTTTGTTTAACAAAGGTCACTGCTAGTCACATGTTGGGAATAAGTAATACGAAATATTTTACTGTTTGATGAAAATGCAAATGCGCCTTAAGTGCAGATAATGTGCAACATGTTAGTGCACAACGGGTCAAACAGAAAGTAGTAAATTCTCAAAACTTATCAGTTCATAATACAGTAGTAATGTTATTAGTTATTATTATTATGATAAATAATATAAATATATATTCATTGTAAGATATAAATAGAATTTTATTGTACAAAAAAAGTTTATCATGTATTAATTATGTGTTGTTATTGTTTTTTGTTATACTATTTTACAATAATTGATAATTCAAAATTTAGATTTGAATATTAATTATTCATTGATATACTTGTAGTATACTTGCATATCAATAAAATATTGTACCTTTAAAGTTTATTAAACATTTTTGCCGTTTCAAAACACATTTGCATTATTTACAGATTCATATAGAATAGTTATTTTTATTTTGTTACTAAAAATATGTATGAAAGATATTATCCCGATATAATTATCTAAAATGGCAATTAAAATATTAAAGTAAAGTAGCTATTAATAAATTGATTTTCATGAGGTCAAATCGTGATAGATAAAACAATCGATAACATATTACTTACATTTATCTCACGTCTATATCGCAATATTTAAAAAAAATCCATTGATAAACAATAAAAATATTGACATAGCAAAGTAGGCATGGCATGATGTCACAATCTTTTGTTTTCACGACTTATGGAAAATTGAAGGTACAAATTCTTCAAGTTGTAATTGAACATGATCATGCATAATAAACGTGATAATTTTAAACTTTAAGTTTTTCCATTATTATTTATCGCATTAAATTATAATCGTTAATCGTTTTCTATCCTATAACAATTTGTAGGTATGACTATATAATAGTCTAATTACTTGTTGTTATTTACTGAATATTGAATGGGGAACGTTATGTTTTTTGTCACGTAGCTATATTGATTTGAATTATTGCATTTATATTTATTCTTTGACAACAAAAGATGGAAACAATAATATTTTTAGTACATGCTCTCTAAAAACTCAAAACAGTTCGCAAAATAATATTTTAGGGCATCCAGTCCTTTAAATTTACATTTTATAGGATTATTTTCAATGATTCTCATTGTTTCTCGCCTATGTTTTTCAAACTTTTATTTTAAAGTTATATTTTAGAATAGTTACTAAACAAATTTGGAAAGCATATACTAAATTTTTTGTATGTTACACGTACACAAAATGAGTTTTAGAGGACTAATCTAATTTATAGACTCGGTTTGCGCCTTGTCCGTAAATAGATTCGTCCTCTAAAACTCTATTTTGCGTACTTGTTACATATATAACTATTAAAATATTGCAAATTTCAAAGAATTATTTGAATATAAAAATTACATAATTTTGTTATAGTTCCAAAATAATAATATGAAGTTTAAAATTGTAAAATTCTCAATTTTGTGCATTATGGGAGATCTTTGAACGATGTTGTATTATTATAGGACATTTTTGATAAATAAAATAAATATGGCGGCCTACTGTTGCTCATTAGCTATGCTCTGTTTTTTGTGGAGTAAAAGCATCTAAAATTTCATTAGGATTTTTGAAACATTCAATCTTAATATCAACAAAAAATGTTTAATCATACCTACCTCACTTGTAATTTTCAATCAGAAGTCACTAAAATGTACTTTATCAATTTCAAATAATAATCATTTTCCACTGCTACTACCTAAACATAAACATGACATTTTAATCTGACAGTTTGACCCTAAAAATTTGTTATTACTTCTACTAAGTAGTTTTAGAATAGACTTTATAAGAGTTCATTATCGGAGACAAAAAGACTCCTTGAAGCTCGCCTTGACGAGGTTGCATTTGCGAGGTCCTACCTCCTAGGTTAAAACCTCGGTGGTGGTCTGAATTTTTCTCAAATTAATACTGAGGTATTTACCTCGGCATTTCATTAATTAAAAACTTTGAGAAATATTTCCGTTAGAATGAAAATTTTAAAGTGTGCAACAGTTAATCTTCTATCTATACTGATATGGTGAACTCAAAAATTTTCGTCTGAATTTTTTATAACAGTGTCAGTAGTTATTTAAAAAATTACAACTGCTACTACATAATAATCATTATTTGTTACATTTTTATGGTTATTACTTCTGCAACAAACTTTTAAAAAATAAACTGAAGAATGTTATGATTAGTCATAACGTCATAACTGATGACAAAAACTGTTTTAACTGTAGGTATTTTAAAATAAGTGGTACCTTATAATTTTAAAGAAATACAGTCATTGAATATATAATGTACTTACGTTGTTATACGAGTAAGTGCTATTTTAAATAACATTAAGTTAATAATAATTGGAAAAACAGGAAATAATTACGGAATTTTTTGGATAATTTTATTCTAGATGCCTATGCCTATTGAATAGCCTATTGATTAAGATTACGAAAATGTAAGTAAAAGAGTTCCATATATTATTTAAAATATAATAATTTGTAAAATTCAACACAAATGTAACAAAAAAATAAAAATTTGTTGATTAGTTTTCAACTGTTTGCGAGACACCTCAATTTAAAATGGAATACCTAACATTTAGATTTTTTTTCAATAATTAAAATAATATCAAATACATGTACTAGGTATTACAGAATAGAGACAAGATACGATTGACTGTTTTAACTTTTTAATCATAGGTAATTTTTAAATTTATTTAGTTCAGTTGTATTTTATTTGTTTTTGATTTTAAGTGCGAGTAATCATATTGTAGTGCCCAGTGCTACGTTTGTTTAAAAAGTGAGTTAATATGTACTAATTATTATTACCAGTAGCAGTGACAGTGCATTATTTAGGAATTAGGAATAAGAAATTATAATACGTATAATACGAAAATTTTAATTTGGTTGTAGATCAATTTAAAAAATCTGCTGTGGCCACCACACGACCTCTCGCCTAATTCTGCTTATTCTACTAATCTAATAAATAGTTTTACTTACATTTTAATAGTTTCATGTTCATGTAATATGTAAACGATAATGTAAACCAATATGCAAGCAAAAGATGTCAACTGTACTGTCACTGTCATAATAATTCAAATTTTATGTAGAAACAAATTTTATATCATGGACAACAAGATAGTACTGGAATTTGAAAAAAATAGAATATTAATTGTACTTTATTTTATTGTTAAATACTTCCAGATTCAGCAATTTATTTATAATTAACTGTACACATAGATAATCACAATTTCTTTTATTTTTAATTGCAAAAATTGTCATAAATAAATAATGTACCAATATATTTAAGGAAAACTTTTCCAAACTTCTAAAAGTACTACTTCCGGTTTGCGGATTTCTACCAAAATATTATCCGGTGTTAAGATACTTATTAAAACCTTAAATATGAAATTTGGTTATAAACGGTTTGATACTTTTTAAGTTATCGTGGACGAAAAATCGTCGGTTCATACAAACGCACACACACACACACACACGCACACACACACACACACACACACAGACATCATCGTGAAAATAGTAAATTCGTATTCTAGAGACCCTGAAACGTGCTTATCCACCAAAAACTCATACTCGAAAATTTTGACCCATTACAATACCTCTCTTATAGAATATGAGGCGAGAGGTAAAAATTATTAAATTATGAAAAATGTTCAGAATAAAACATTGCATCAAAGATATAAATTCAAAGATATCTTGGTTACCATATCAGAAAGCTTTATAATAATATGAACACTTGGGGCGGTTAAATTTTAAAGCGCCAATGGGCGGTGAAGTAAAGAATTCGTCTAATCATAATTAATTGTTTAACACATTCAATGTTTTTTTGTTACCATTATACTATTGTTGTAATAAATAAGTACCTACTTTTGCGCGGTTTCAAAAACTAATTACAATAAATGAATAATAAATTGTGCTATTCCATATCTGATAAATTATACGCACAATTAATTACCTATTAAATTATTCTGCTGTACATTTTTGATATTTCTGTATGGATTTATTAACATTTTTTAGGATATTATTAACAATAACATACAAGTAAGTACAGGCTATATGTTATATTATTTTACAATAACTACTTCTACCAAAACAACTGTAGAATGCACATTACATACCTACACACACTGCATGAAATTTTTTTAAGAATAACAAACTTGCCCTTTCACACGTCTTATTTTTCGATGTCATTCATGTTTTCTTTTATATTTCATATTATGCGTAAATGCGTAGCATCACTCATATCAACATTAATCAATCCTTAATACTTAAGTTATTTTTGAAAAACTAAAACGATCCAAACACCTAAGATTTTTCAAAACTAATCAAATTTATAACACACCAGCGTTAGACTGGATAATAAAATATAAAAATAATAAATGAAGTTGGAATTTATTTGACTGGAAATATTATTAAAAGGATTGAAGTAATACCAACTCCTGAGGAGGGGTCATGTAGGGCCGAAACCGGCAGAGTGGTGTAAAATATATCTTTTTTGACTGCAACCCATTTACTTCAATCCTTTTAATAAAAAATAATATATTGTAGGTACACCAGACACCCTGTAAAATAAAAAAATAAATTAAAATGTAACAGAAAAATTACAAAAAATAAAATGACTTCTGAATCGACATATTAACAAAAACAGATATTCTAATAATTTTATTGTAAAAGTTTAAAACATAATATTATAAGAATCGAAGTAGGAGTAATATTAGGTACCTAATAGCATACTATAGTTGATTATTTAAAAGTCAAATTTCATACCACTAGTTGTTATAGTTGCAAAGTTACCTAACTCGCTTGTGTTTGACTCTTTACTTCAGTAATAAAGATGTGTTTATAATGTTTAAAATACAAAATAGTCGTAAATTAAAAAATAAATGTTTGTGTTTACAGAAAATAAAAACCAAAAGTAACAATGAATGAGTAACCGATAACAATTTTTAGTGTTTTCTGTTTTTGCAGATTTTTAACGGTTTTGCGTAAGCAAGAAAACATAACTCTTGATTCTGAAATCATCATTTAGAAATTTAGATCATTCATTGGAAATACACACCACACACATATCTACTCATTGTTCTATATAAAATTTGAAATAAGGAGTTTTCGCATGACATTTAACTATATATAACGCAAGAACCATTTGTAAACAATACACTAACTGCGTCAAATTTGGCATGTCATTGAAAATGCATGCTTCTGGAATAATAATACTCATAATGCGCAAAATGTCATAGGACTCTAGATGTGGGTGAGTCTACTAACTGTAAAAAGCACAGAGAAGACCATGGCCTACTATTACAACACGCCTCTAAATTGAATGGACAAATTAATTTAAATTTATCTTAATAATAGAAGACTGCGAATGTGAAATTTTATGTTCTGCGCCGTATAAAAACTTGTTTGTTTAACAAATAATAGGTATATAAATCTTCAGTTTGTTTTTCTAAATCTAATGTATTCTATACGTTTAAGCAAGCACGTATCGTCATAATATGATAATTTTGTTTACATAATACTGATTTTTATTTTTAAAGTTTTCTTACTTATATATGATTACAAAATATTAATTATAATTTCGTAAAAGTATTGATAACGTCCAAATAAAAAATATTTTAGTAGAATTTTGGCCTAATTCCAAGGAAATCTGATATTTTTATGAATTTGTTTCCACGGTTTCTATAAACTATGATGTTTATTACTTTTCCGTTTCCTTGGTGATGAGATGAAAATAGGACAAGGTTAGCCAAGCCTACTATTTTTTGCTTGATTTGAAATCAGTGTTTTGTTATCGTTATAACAACTAGCAAGCCCTCCTTGATGTTTATTTTCAATACTCATTGTTTAGCGGGAAAATAGAAATAGATATCTGTAGATAACAAATGAATGGTAAACAATGCTTTATAAACAATGTTGCAATAATGTTTTGTCTACTGAGTGGTAAAGAGAAAATAAAAAATAAGAATGTTTTATTTTTTGGTAAGGCGGTACGCCTGTGATGATTCGATGATTGTTCGTGTCAGTGCACTAATTTCTTTGTTTACAATTTTAATTTTTGAGTGTCGACGAACTTCTTCTATTTTTAGATGTTGAAGCTGCACTTGCTTCCTCATTTGTTTCCTATTACTACGTCAACACTGTCTATTTTATTTTACCATGTTTTTATTAACTAGCTTTCTTGTCTGTGTGTCTGTCTGTCTGTTCGGTACAAATTTTGCAATTGATTTTAAACTTCCCGATGAGCTAGATACTTGAAACTTTGAACATAGCTCAGAACTGGATGACAATGCAGTATAGGGGAGTCGCAGTCTTGAAAAAAAAATGGCGGCTAGCTATTAAAATGTCAGCCTGCCATCTTGAAACAAAATGGCGGACAGATATATCAAACTTGGCTGCACCGATTGCGTTCTAATTTGGTACAGTAATAGTTAAGGATCTGTCTTGAAACATAGGTACATTAAAATGCTAGTCCGCCATCTTGAAACAAAATGGCGGCTATCTATCACAAAATGTACTGCACCGATCTGGTTCAAAAGTACGGTAACAGCTAAAGATCTAATTTAGGTAATTTAAGTCTACCATCTTGAAACAAAATGGCGACAGTTATCTCAAAACCTACTTAACTAATTAACATGATTTTATGAACGTTTAATGTATTTTGTTACATATAAACATTTCAGACACACGGGACTAAAAAGCAGAAAATCATTTTTTGAATAACATTTTTTTAAGTACCACATTTTTAAAACGGGCTAAAAGTATAAAATAATTAGATTTAAAATGAAAAACGGGGGCGCATGCAATAGATAATAGTAAAGGAGTGTAGAGAGTAGCTGCTGTCATTGGGAAAACTCACACAACAGTTCATATATCATTTGCAGTGCAATAAAATTGTTAGTGCCCACGTTTTTCATTTTAAATTTAATTATTTTATAATTTTTAGCCCGCTTTAAAAACGTGGTATATATTAAAAAAAATTATTCAAATAATTTTTTTCATTTTTACTACAATAGTAGGGTAGGTATACGTTATAAATTTTGCAATGTACAATGTAAATAAAACAGTAGACACGTAAAACAAACAAACACATTAATAAAAATATAACGCAACGAAGAACACACTTCACGCATGTGATCAGAAATTTCCATAGTACAATGACATACAATAATTGTTTTAATTAAAATATTAATTTGCACTCAATATGAGTAGCAGTGAGTATTTTAATTAGAAAATTAATCATTTATAACAATGTATGTATAATGTATACCTCTCTCTTGTTAAGTTGTGACAACTATGTACTGTACATAATTATGTATAGGTATACTTAAGAGCAGTATTTACTCCCGCTCTCTGACCTCCAAAAGTGTTACAGAAATAAAATCATATCTCAGAATCTACATAACATATAAACTTCATTCAAAAACTATGATAAAGTTAAAGAATGTATCTATGTTCGTCTAGTGATAATTTTTTGTTTACTTTGTCTTAAATCGAAGAAAAAAATTGAGAAATCTTTAATAAAAGCTTGTTTTCAACAGCAATTTTTAATATAATACAATTAAAAATTTAAAATTTCAACACTAGACGAACCTGGTTTAAACCTTAAACTAACAGCAAATATGTTTTAAAATATAAAAATATGTAAATTACACGAAAATCTGTACTTAGAACGAAACCTCTGTAACACTGTATTTCAAGCAGAAACGCATGTAAACAGATAGGGCTCTTCTTCGCGAGCACAAAGTGTAAATACAGCTCTTAAACTTACTATACACCTGCGCGGGCGTACGTAAAATAATATTTTGCAGATCTATTTGCGCGTTTTAATGTCCTACGGCGTAAAATAATCTTAACTTCCGTTGCAATGATTAATTATTATTAGTTTTGCATTTGCACAAATGGCATGTTTACCACTGATTGTGCTTCATGGTTCCTCTGGCAAATATTTTACACCTTGGAGCTTGGATCGTAGATATTTTTCACAAAAAATAATTTTTATTGATTCGTTTAACGAACATTTAAAAATATTTATATATAAAAGAAACGAAGAACCTAGCATCTAGCAGGTAGTAAGTTAGTTAACATCCATAATTGACGTTGAAATTCCTGTTTGAATTTAAAATGATTATAAATCAGGAATGTTTGTTTCTGTTTTTATCCTTATCGTTATTTACATTAGGTAGAAAATATGTTTTTCATCCTTATACTTATTTATATTACGTAGAAAATATGTATTTTATTAACTAAATTTATACAATTTTAGTCTAACTAAGATACTTACAAAAATTTAAAATTCAATTAAACAAAGAATAAAAACATTCACAAGAATTAAAAATCTTTAAGATAGATATATTTTATGCTTTCTTAATTTACATTGGGTTTAATAATTTAACATTTAACTTTGTTTAGTTGGTGGTTATGAAAACTACATTTTAATATTGTTTTTCTTTCCTGTAATTTCGAACTGATTGATGGTTCGATACGATTAGGAGGACATTTAAATTCAAGCAAAGCAATCTAAATATTTAATATTTTTACACTTTTTAGGTAAGAAATTAGTAAAACAAAAGAACAAAAAATAATCCAGGGAATAGAGCCTAAAAAGGCCTTACAAAGGTCTAGTAGTTCTAATTTTTTGATGTCATATAGGTCGGTTACGAGGTTTTCTGGACGTTTTTCAGTTTATTACTCATATCTTTTTCAATTCAGAAGTTACATACAGTTAATTAAATACAAAATTTTAAAAAATTCTATAATTTTTTCGGAGAAAATCTCTAAATTTTTCAACTGTGGAGCTCTAATTTTTTTAAAAGAAATGTATCTGATCTGATAAAGAAAATTCTAGAAATCTAAGGCTGAACACCGAAAGTCTATATTGCGATCCGTTATGAATGGTAGCTATTTTTCTGTGTTGTGACTCTATTTAAATTCTTGAAAATTTTATCTTTACATGAAAATCACTTACGACCTGTCATAGAGAAAATTTTGTGCTCTTTAAATATTACAATTTTTCTATATAAGTTGTATTGGTAAAAAAATGTGATCAACAAATTGAAAAACGTCTAGAAAACGAAAGGTTTTTGGCCCGTTACGGTGAAGGCAAAAGGGTTAGGAGGTCGAATACTTGGATTCTGAACCTCGGGACCGACGTATATGACATACCAAAAATTGTAAGGTAAAATTTTCCTATTCATTGGACTAAAATATCTTGTTGTCCGCAGTTTGCCATTAAATTAAAATACTTTTAGGGAGTTGAAAGTCGAATCTATAAGATTTATGTATAAGATCTGAAAATTATTTCCAATCTAAATATCAATATTTTCGCAAATTGAATCAATAATGATTATTATTGAAATTAATATTCAATTTCAATATACGTTATATATAGGCACTACTATGTAGGTGTCAATTCTATTTATAAAAGTATAAAAATACTCTTCTAATTCTCATCAACATCAACAATACATTATTGATTCACGTACGTACTTGAATTTAAACTTTGAAATACAAGTACTTAATTGAATATAAATGACAGTCGGTTGCATCCGCCAATTGTTTCACAACTCGAAATAATTGTCTAGTTATACGGAAACAAATCGGTCGCAATTCAGGGTATTACCACAGAGATAACCACAAGCCACAAGCCAAGCACTTCGCATTCGCATCTCTGTCCACGGATTTCTCGCGTGACTGGCACGTTTTCGCGCGTGCGACGCCCAGCGATCAGAGGTGGCCGCGCCGCGTGAACGTCTGCGAAAAACAAGTGAACAACGCCCAGCCGCCTTGATGAAATCAGAAGAGATAGCGGTTTACGTGTTTGCTCAGCGTTCATGATGATGTTGTTTTACTGTATGCTAAGGAATTAACCAACAAACATTTTATTTTTAGGGTTTGTTGTCAAGCGGAATCCATGTTTGTAACTTTGTTGTTTAGAGGTGTAATGGATTAAAAATAGATGCGCAGTGGCGGAGATGAGATTTTATTTGCAGTACTGAATCAAAATTGTTTTACAATAACCGGGCATAATATATTTAAATACTTAAGTTGTTTTTCGACTTATAGCAGTATTTACCCTTATAGCCCTGTGACTAGGGTTGCCAACTCTGAATTTGCCTAAAAGCGTTACAGTACATAGTACATACATTGTCGGATTCAAAAATTGTTGAAAATTTTTTAAAGTTCAAATGTGTTTTAATGCAATATTAAATCATATAAAGTTCTTTATAAGGAAGCATATTTAACAAATGGCTATTACATTAATATTTTATTACGAAAACGGGTATACGCTCCTAATAATGAGTATACAGTTGGCAACCCTACCTGTGATTCAATAAATGTTACGTTTTAATAAATCCTCCTATCTTCTTTGTTAAACAAAATCCTACATTCCATATTTTAAAGATATATTTTACAGGAAAAATTATATTTTTAATTTTAGGGCCATACAATAGAAAAATCATAACTTGTACTTGTACAGAAAAACATAATATCATTCTGGTACTCTGGCAGGTACATATTATTTATTTATAAAAGTTTAAAAAAGATTATAATGAAATATGGAATCTAATTTAGTTATGTTTTACATGAACTGCGTGTATACCTACGACCTACCTACACTACTCTGTGTTGAAACTGCACTTGCACTTGCCATGGCTATGTTTAATTTTTTTTTTTTGTAATATTAGTTTAATATTTTTAAAATTAAAATAACAATAAACGACTGTAAGCTTAAATATACCACTATTATTGTGGAAAATAATTATTAAATTTTTGATAAATATAAGCAACTTACAAGGACTATAATATTTTAAGTTTTTTCTCAGCGTTACTTACTATTATTTATAAAAAAAATCTGATGTGTCCACCACAGTACTTCCCCGATTATAAGTTTTAATAACTTACTTTCGTAACGCCGTTAATTTTATGCTTTATTCTGCAAAATTTAAATAAATTTATCATTTTTCCTCAAACTATTTAAGTTGATATCAACTTCGGCATAATTTAAATACCATAAAAAATCTGATACTTATTCACTAAAAACTCACACTCGAAAATTTTAACCCGTCACAATACCTTATAGCCTTATAGAATATAATGCTGGAAGTAAAAACAACTAACCATTGTTTAAATGTTGTTATTGATTCTTCGACTAATATTTTTTTCTAGAAAACTTTAATTTGATAATACACTTAAACAAATTTGAATAATTTTTTGAGAAACAATAATTGATTATCGCATAAATGTCATTTTTTACATTTTTACTAAACTTATCTCCCCGCGAGCTTTAAATTGACACCAAACTCGGTATAATTTGAATAATGTATGATAAAAAAATTGACGATCAGTTAAAGCTTTAATTTGATACCACACACGATAGTATTTTAATAAAAATAAAATAAGATATGTTTATAAAGTTGGTACCACTGGTTGAATAAAAAAATTTGAGTAATTTTTTGAGAAACAATTGAAAATCGCATTAATGTCATTTTTAACATTTTTACAAAACTTCTCCCTGAGCGATTTAAATTGACACCAAACTCGGTATAATTTGAATAATTTATAAAAAAAAAACAATTGACGATCATTTAAATGTTATTTTTGTTTTTCTACTAGAATTATTTTCCCAAGACCTTTAATTTGATACCACACACGATAGTATTTTGATAAAAATAAAAAAGTTTTGTTTATAAAGTTGGTACCACTGGTTGAATAAAGCTCATTAACGAACTTGAAGTCAGATTTTGGCTCAAGATCTTAAATATAAAATTTCAGTCCAAAATTCCAACGCGTTTTTAAGTTATCCAACATCCAGACAGACTAACAGACCGACAGACTAACAGACCGACTTTTTTTAAAATTATGTTTTTTGGGTTCAGTAGGGTCTGAAACGTGAAGATTCACCAAAATCTCGAACTGTCAAAAAATCACGATTACAATACTACTCTATTACATAGATCGGGGAAGTAAAAATATAAGCGAGTAATTAAAACCGTATCGTAATTATTTGATTTCACTTGAAATACTCAAATCAATAAATTAATACTACACCAATGAACACAGGAAAACTAAGATTAATAATATTGTCAGATTTATTTCAATATTCCAAGAATTTTACTCTTATTATAATTTTAAATGACAGTTTAGAGGAAAAATAATTTTTCTTTTTTATAAATTTTCTAGCAATATTGAATAGGTAATTATAGTTATTAGTTACCAATTTTTTTACAACATGAATTAATAAAAAAATCTCTTATCGATGTTGATATAGTATTTAATACTTACATACAGTTTGCCATTAATCTTTTGAATAATTATATAATATGAAGGCTTTTTAATTTAATAATTAATTTTGCTGTAAAGAATGAGATAAGGAAAAATGGTTCATTTAGAACCAAATTAAACAAATCAATTATATATCAATTTAAGATAAAATCACATTTTTATTTTCTCTGTTCATTCAAGAACGTTAATAAAAAACAGTATTTACACACATAAAAATACTTATACGAAAATAAATACAATAATAATTGATTAATGATACATCACAGACTTGAGGGGGGAGAATCATGCGTTTCTAGGAGGCGTTCAACGGGCTTTTATATAAAGTTTCATGGCCTCCCAGCATTTGTTTCTAATGATTTATGCAGTTGCATTTCTATGATTGCAGTCACTTCATGGAATGTCCGCCTGCAGTGGGTGGAACGATAGCAATTGCAATGAATGATAAGCAGTCTTTTGTTTGAACCATCAAATTGTGCACAATCTTCACAGGACGGCTTAGTTAACTTCCAATTCTTCTTAAACAGAAATGGGCGCAGGTTGTAGTGGTCTGAGAACAGCTTGTACTAAACCAACTCTTTGTGTTGCTGGAACTGTTGGCACACTAGCTACACCTCTTTCCTTCGCGTGTCTCTTCACATGCTTCGCCAGGTGGTCGGAGCGCATGAACTTCCTTTCGCAGACTTGACAAACAAATTTCTTTTCGCCCGTGTGTGTTCTCTTGTGTCTAGAAAGCTCGTCGGAGCGGGAAAACCGTCTTCCGCACCGTTCCCACTGGCACACGAACGGCCTTTCGCCGGTGTGTGTCCGGGAATGAGCTTTCAAGTGAGAAGATTTGAAGTAGTTCTTCCCGCAGCCGGGATGCTGACACTCGTACACTCTTCTTCTTTCAGGAGTGGCGTTGATGGTGCAAGGCGCCACGTACACGTAGTGCAGGGTTGCTCGTCCGTCTGGAGTCACCAGGAACGCCTGTGCAGGGGACTTTGCAACTGGTTTGGGAGCAATAGGGGGCAGGGTATTATTTGCGGGTTTTATGAAAGGAATTTGTTTTTGAACTACAGGTACAGGAACAATAAGATTAGGCTTTGTGGTTTCTTTTCGACATCCCATTTTGAATTTTAAACTTTTAAGGATGTTTTGTTCAGGATGTGAGTTGAGCACAGGGTCAGGTGAGACGGTGCCGTCTTTGTTAGCCTTCATGATGACTGAGGCCCGGGGCTGTTCTGGGGGCGGGGTGAGAACCCTGGCTGGGGTCGGTGGGTCAGGCGGCGGGGTGAGGACCCTGGCTGGGGACGGTGGGTCAGGCGGCGGCGTCGCCAGCAGCAGGCGCGCCAGCTCGCCCTCATAGCGGCAGACCCTCTTCCTCAGAGGCAGGTCGTTCTCCTCGCCCTCGGAGTCAGAGGGGTGCGGTGTGATGACTCCCAGGCTCGACTTGCGCTTGCCGAACGCTTGGAACTCCGCAGTGCTGGGGTACACCTGCAAACAGAGCGCACGGTTAGATCACGTGAACGTCAGCCACTCTCTGCGTGATCATCGCTCGCTCTCTCTCGCACTCATTGCAACAGTACAGCGTTCAGAGAAATGTTTACATGAGCCTGTCTCTCTCTACCCGTGACCGAGCGACCAACGGATTTCGACATAGCGAATACTTGCTGGGATTAATCACATAAATAAATGTTATCCCTTTTATATAAATATTGATAAAATACTCGACAAAATATTAATGTAAATAAACATAAAAATAAACTCTCAAAGTTTGTAAACATTGTCAGAAATTAAATTGATTACAAATTGTACAGATTTATGAGTTTTCGCAATCACTAATAACAATAACCAGTATTTTTAAACAAATTTTGCATTTTTAAAATAAAAATATAATTTAAAATATTTTTTTATTGACAAAATAGTACAACGAACAAATAATTATTATTTTTAATAAAAATAATTTAGTTACTACCAAATTTCAGTGCGATAGAGCAGAAAGAGAGCAACAATAAAAATCATGAATGAAATTAATAATGAAAATCGAAATAAATAATTGTATAAATTTGGAAAATGAAAACAATTAGGTAAATATTAAATGTAGGTAACTTACGTTATGTGTCATTAAAGGCGGCGTAGAGGGTGGAGAAAGTATCCTGGCAATATCACTCTCCATCGTGTCAACAAAATCACTTAACAAATAGTTCATATAACAAATGAAAACACCAACAATTGCTTCAAAGAGCACAACTAAACTGTCGTCCAAATTCTCGAGCTTCGAGTACAATAATGAAACTCCCGCGAATGCAGTTGTTTTGATCCAGAGTGCTGTGTGCGGGCCAGCCAATGAGCGGCGGGGGCTCGTCCGCGGCAACCAATGAGAGGCCGCGTGAACATGCGGCGGCCGCGTGATCACATGCATGACGTTCACGTGATCGCGGAATGATTCTGCCAGGCCAGATCGTGACGGTGACGTCACGAGGGCGTGCTGCTGCACTCTCTGACACACACACACAGACAGGTAGACGTGCGTACGTCACACTGGGTGCTCCGCATCGATGTAGCCTTGCACGCAGGACCGTAACGGGGAGAATTCCCTTTCGGCTTTTGAATACATTTTTTCATATTGTTTATGTTTTAACACATAAAACTTATTCTGTCTAAGTAACTAGTTTATTGATATGTATTGTGTGCGAGATACATTTATAATAGTTTCTATTATTCTATTATACTATTCCTGGAAAATTCATAATATTATACATAAGTAGGTAAGCTGGGTAGGAATTGTAATTGTATTTATATTACTTCCCCGACCTATACAATAGGGGAAGATTTTAATCTCACGCTTTAGATCCTATACAATACTTAATCAAACAATCATGATTTTAAAAAAAGTCGGTCTGTGGGTCTGTCTAGATGTTGGATAACTTAAAAATGCATAAAATTTTGGACTGAAATTTTATATTTAAGATCTTGGACTAAAAACTGACAAGTTCATCGTTAATGAGCTTTATTCAACCAGTGGTATCACCTTTATAAACTGAACTTTGTTTATTTTTATTAAAATACTATCGAATGTGGTATAAAATTAATGCTTTTGGGAAAAGAATTTTAATAGAAGAATAAAAATATAATTTAATCATAAGTTATATTCCGAGTGCAATGAATTTAATCGATAAATTTGACATGTCTGGTTTATGAAATAAATTTTGCTTAAAAAGTGTTTGAGTACATAATAATTTGAAAAAAACCCGAGACCGCAGGTCGAGGGATTTTATCTAAAATTATTATGTACGATAACACTTTTTTAAAAGCAAAATTTTTTGAATAAGCCAGACGTCAAATTTATCGATTAAATTCTTTAGCACGACGGGTATGTTAAGATTATTTCATGAATTCATAATTTTATGTGTACTTATAGTATTAATAGGAAAATTTTTGGCAATCATACATTGATTCTGACATCCATCTGACATCTGACAAATTTTGTTGTTATATGTAACCATTGTAACAATAGCAAATCGTTTGTTATTTTTATACTTCTGTCAGATAAACGTCAAAAACTAATAAATAAAATCTGCTAGAAATGAATAATTTGGCATGTTTAAAGATAGAATATCGGAATACATAAAAATTATGTAAGTATCTTGCTAAATATGCCTTCAAAAAGCTCAAAATTTGTTAGAAAAAGCTATCTGCAATTTAATCGCGATTAAATAGCATGGTGCTATTTAATCACTTATGTAAATTGGAAAACAATGAAAAATAAGACAATCTGATTGGTCAAATTTATGATGAGTGAAATAATCGATGGTAATTTGTTATTTCACATGTTATTCAAATGGGCTACTCAGGGCTACTTGCATGGTATTGATGGTACTAAAAATGAGATTTTGATTTTTATCACTACCTAATGTTAGGTGCAAAACACAGTCACAGAGGTAATAATATAAATTTTATTTAAAAAAATGTTTTTTTAGTATATTGAGAAAAGAATTTTTTAATTTTTTAATTTTCATTATTTTTGGGCTTGTTAATAAAATTTTTATAAAAATTAAAAATAGTGGTCGCAAGTTTTTTTTCTTCTTCAAAAATATTTTAATAAAAAAATCATGCAAGTAGCCCATTATCCCGAAGTTGGCATGAAGTATGAACTATGAACTTAAATCTTTACATTTTGCTGTATAAAGTAGGTATAAAATTAAAGCCTTTACGAAAGCAAGTTATTAAAACTTCTTATAATCGCTAATCGGAAAAGTACTGTGGTGACCACAGCAAATTTTTTATTTATTATAAGCCATAATATTTATTATATCAAAACCTCATCAGGCGAGATGACTTAAAAATTAGTCTCTCTCAGATAGTATAAACAAAATGGTCTAGGTACATAAATTATTAATTATTTTATCTAAGAACAACAGAGGAAAAGTTACACCGTCAAATTGAGTAAATTTTTCCTATAGGAAAATAAAATGAATTTGTATTTTGTTTGTATTATCTTTAAGTTACTTTATATTTAAAAACAAAAGATAACACATTTTTATGAACATTTGATAAATCTTAAATCTCAATAAAGGTGTAAAACGTATTGACGTAATTTATGGTATAACATTGTAACATTGATAGAGTAAACACTAAACTGAAAAACTTTGTTTGTTATATGCAATTTAGATAAATTTCTTTTAAAATGTTTTTCATGTCACAAAACCTAATTCCGTAACATCAAATTTATCTTTTTAATTGACCTCTTTTGTTAATCCATTGACTGTGGCCATGTGAAAAGTATTGTAAAAATTTACAGCCCAGTAAATTATTTAAATATATTAATTGTGTTTCTGAAAATAATACTCATACGTGGGTCAGCAACTACTAGCACGTGAACACCGATGAGTAAGTCAATGGACATGAATGATAGCTTGGGGACGATATGGATATTATTATGTTATAAAATAATTTAGAACTGTGTCAAGGTAGTGCTTGGGAAGCAGTCAGCATTTAAATTTTTAGTCTGTTGCCAAATGTTTATGAAAAAAATATATAATGAACAAATTATCAGAAGAATCTTTATTATTTTATTTTTTTTATCAGAAACCTGAAAGTTAATACAAAATAATAGTACATTATACAACGACGCTATAATGGATGCTATTATTCTCGAAGATGAAGTTTATGGGCAACTAACAAGCTCTATCCAACGAGGTGCACACAATATTTTGTTTACAATCGTATAATGTCAATCGTATAATGTCAATTAAGGGTCTCGTCTCCGTAACAAAATATTGCGTGTTTAGAGGTGTAGCAGTTTCTGCTTTACTCATTGCATATTAAAAATTTGAAGGAAAAAAAGGTACTAGAATTTTGTGAAAGAATTAATCTAGGATTATGCCCAGTTAGAATTCTGAAAAAATCTTTGAAATCCATATACAAAATTAATGAAAAAGTGTGTTTTAAGCAATTTTTTACATGCTTTTTCATATTATTAAGAGATTTATTAAAAAATGTAACTCGGCATAATCCTAGTTGCATTCTTCGTCTGTAAATAAATTTATGAAATTTAGCTTCATCTATAAAACTTCATGAGCATTGTAGAAATTGCTAGACTGCTTTTACGTATTTTTAGCGAGCGTTTCTATGCATTAACATAGGACAAACGCGGTGTTGAGCTACGTGGAGACGATACCCTTAAATCGTGGTTATCGATCATCATCATGACAACATTTATAAACAAAGCAAAAAACTTTCAAACAAAATGTTCACAATCGTAGTTTGAGACCAATTTGACGCAATCAATTTCATTGATTTATGATTTTGTCGCACTAGTGTGACAATTGACAAAGTACTGTTTCCCGACAATTTTGTACATATCCTAACTAAAAATTGAATAACAATGTTCATATTGTACAACGATTTTAGACAAAATAATTTGCACAGAGAAATTGATTCAGGCAAAGTACTTTTCTGATTGGTGCAGAGGAGGGAATACTGACTATTATTTCCTGGTATTATTCCCTGCGGTATTAATGTAGCATTATGTAGGGAATATCAGAATATCACACATTTTATGTTCATGTTATACATTAGTCTTAAATAAATAATATTATTTAAAATTTATAACAGTAATAGAGTGTACACAAGGTTTGGAATTTTACACGTCCTAAATATTTAAGAGGCTTATGAATTGATATTGCCTTTTAGGATTGATTGGTGCAAGATGCTTGTCCTATATTTTTGAGATAAAAATGTGGACTGTTGAAAATCATGACGTCACAAATTTTAGATATCAAATACAAACAAGAAAATTTTTGTTAGTGTTTCTCTTGCAAATAGTGATGGGTCGTTCATGAACGAGTCGTTCAAAATGAACGACTCATTTGAGTGTGCCGTGAACGAACGACTCTTTAGTTCGTTCAGCACGACACACCAGTTCACACTAGCTCCGTGCTACTATTTAGCCCAGTGTTGCCAGATAGCTAAAAAATTTCTCCCTAAAATCAAATGAGAAATTTCCCTAGATTAGAATTTTGAGAAAATAGCGCCGCAGGCAAATTTTTTTTTGGGTTCAAGGTCAACGACTGTTTCATTAAAAGTTAGGTTTTTCCGTAGAGAGGAAAATACATATATTTTATCTACTTTCACGAGTAGAAATTAAAATATATAACAAATTAAAAAATTTGATGAAATAAAAATTGGGAAATTTATTTATCTGTAATTTGTTAGGCAACGATTTCTTAAATTTAAACTTAAAGAACAAATTTTCTCAAGAGGAGGGCGATGGTGCGATCATTCCTCCACCCTTGGATCCACCACTAACAAATGGGATGGGCATATTGAATAATGTCGCAGTATTGTCCCTATTCGAAGTATATTTGTTTTAAATTCAAGCTAAAAAGAGGAAAATTTAAAGTGAGAATCCCAACTCCCAAGCCAAGAATTTCAAATGCCATGTAACAGTGCGGTGATGTTTTACCAATAAAAACAAAAAAAGGAAATTGTACTTTCATATTACATTTTTAAATCATTAGAGCACCCATTCTACATTAGCTGCTATGCAAATGTAAACCCAATTGTTGATAATCCTGTACTCACATGTTTAGAATAATAATGTAAGCTTCATATCATAAATTTTAGATTTTTTCCCTAAATATACAGTTTCTTCCTAATTTCCCTAAGTAATGGTGAATTTCCCTAGATCTAGGGAAATTTCCCTAGGTCTGGCAACACTGATTTAGCCTCCGCTCACCGAGCGCTCGCTGAACGCAGAAAGACGAACGAGTGCGAGTGGAATGAACGAAACATACATACAGCGCACGGTGCTGAGTGCTGTGTATTCTGAGAAGCGTGGCGTTTCTGTTGTACGGACAACAATGAAAATAATCAACAATATGAGAAGTGGAAACAATGTAGGACTGGAAAGTAAATGCAAAAAATACATTAATGTAAAAGTAATAGTAACATTTTGCTAAATTTGTTGAACATTCTTCAAAATGTTGCCAGACAATAGGTACTCCTTTTTGCAGAATTTTTATTTTGTTTATTTTCCATTGTCAATATACATATACAACTACAATAAGCAACGTTCAATAATTTATTGTTTGCAGCAACGAGTAATCAAGACGAGAACACAACTATCAACTAACTAAAATGTAGTTTGGCACATGCCACATCGCTGCGCATCGCACATGCACACAAGGCGAGCGCACAGTGCTGTGAGCATGAGCACATGAGCAAAGCAGCTCAGCTGAGCAGCACACTAGCACGGTGTCATTTGAAACGCACAGTGCTGTTTTACAGAGTCGTTCAAATGAACGACTCAGTGTGAACGACTCACTTTACTGAGCGGAGCGAAATGAACTGACTCACTAAAACTGAACGAAAGACCCATCACTACTTGCAAATATTGAATATTGGTATTTATTGGCTGCGGACATACGTCGTTTTAATTACATGTCAGCTGATCGGTACAGTATACGTTAAAAAAACTGTCAAATACAGTTGCAGTCATCTTGTTTTCAAATTGTCGCTAAGTATAAACTAGAAGGCTGCAACCGTATTAAAGGATTATTTTGATACCAATCAGTTGATATTACGCCATGGTATATGGCTTTTGAGTTTTGAAGTTCATATGATTGCAAATAATTTAGGGCATAATTTTTGTCTTCTGTTCTATAAATTGGCACTTTTTTATTTAGAAGTTTTTGGTATATTATAAAAAGACAAAAGAAATAGAGAATGGGACATAAAATAAACGGATATACTTATGGATTGATACGATAAAAGTTTAAAGGAATGATTCATTTATGAATCGAAAGAAAGGATAGTAATGTTTGGTGAACAGCTGATTACATTCCTGAACTGATATGTGTGTTTGAGCGTTGGCATTTGAGGTTTTTTTAATCAACCCAGGTCAAAGAAAATGCGAAGGCGTGACTATGATGCATATTGCCCATAATGCAGTACCTCAGTGGCTCACATTAATTGCCAATATTTTTTAAATAAATGTACAATAAGTTTCGTCAAATTTAAAATCATGTTTATTGATTTAATATATTCAATAAATATTAAGTTTAAGTTCATATAATATATTTTGGTCCATTATGTAGAATTTTCTATAAACTACCGTATTCAATCATGCGTGCAGCGTGTTTGTGCACGTTAAGTGAACTGAGAATTTCGTTTGTGCAGTCACAAACAGTTCTATGTATGACGGACGGACTGACCTATCGTAATAGCGAAGAGCAGTCTTCGAAATTCAAGATTGTTAATTTATATTTTAATAACAACTACTTCTAATACTAAGCACTTGTGTGGGCACAAAGGTGCAGTAATAAGGTGATAAACATGTAGTTTCTCCCATGAATCAATTTAAATGTATTTGACCTTGACCAAAATTTTTTTAATTTTTTTAAATTTCTCTTCACAATTACAATAATTCAATATTTACAAAATATAAGCTCTATAACAATAAACTTACATTATTATACAATTACGCATTACTACATCCCATATTTTTTTGTTTTAATTTGTGATATAATAAGCTTATTTTATAGTTATACCGATTACCATTATATATTTTTGTAATTTTTTTTTGTCCATATAAATGGCCATAACAATCAATTTTATTTTTCTTTAAAATGTGCAAGGAAAATAAATGAGTACCTATCAAAGATCAAAGTATGAAAAATTTACCACACTAATAGAACACAACAAAGCGTTATGGAATTTTTAAAATTTCAAATATTTTTTAACTAGCTTAATTGATATTGCTTTCTATATTTGATTGATGTTTGGCCTATTTCTGTGATATAGAAGTGAAGAAGTGGATTGTTATAATTTAAATCAAATAGTAAAATATTAAATCTCATGTCATAAATATAATATTATATTATTTAAAATAACAAGGGATTAACATTATTAAAAAGAATCGAATAAGGCAAAAGAAAAAGAAAGGTGTAAGAAAACAATGATAAGAATGTTTGGCTTACCAGTTGATTAAATTTTTGAATTGCTATGTATGTAGGCGACGGTATTTGATTTTTTTTTCAAATTCGAAGAAACGGCGTGACCAATATAAACTAACCAGTGCAGTATACCAGTATATTGTTATATTTATAATAGATATAATAATATTTTACTTTACTATTTACTACAAAAGAAGGAATTTTGATGCGCTAAGCTAGAGTTGAAACATTGAAAGAACTGGAAATAAGTACCTACCTGTTGTTCAAAACAGAACTCATTGCCTACTTAGAGGCAAATTATTTTTGATTATTTTTTAAATATAATTAACCCTTGATGGCAGCGACGATTTAATGTTATGACGTTTTAATGCAACAAAGGACACCTGTAAGTCAGTAGTGATATTTTATAGTAAATACACTGGAAACTCGGAAACTGGAACCTATCAGTAGGAAATCCTTAGAAAAAATTATATTAACATAATAGTGTTATATCAATTTTTTTAAAGAATAATAATTTGCGAATATTTATACAAAAATAAATAAAAGTTCAAATAAAAAGATGATAAAATATATTTTCCAGTTACAATTATAGTTAAAAAATCTTATTGAAGTAATTCTCAAATTTTTCAGTGTTACCTATTAATTCTTCGACCATAATTTTGTGTTATCGCAGTGAAATTAAAACATTCTTCTGTAACAACAAAATATTGTTAGACTAAATTGATCTAGAAATTATTTACATATCTCAGTGAGTTATTTAATCGTCAGGGTGATAAAAATCGACAAAAACATTGAGGGTACAAAATTATTTCGATGTCCTGATGCCCAATCAACATTTTTTTTTTTAATTCGAAAAAATAAGGATAAGGGTTTTCAAGAGTGAACGATGTGAAATGCTAGGGTATATTAAACAAAGAAAGGAATTGCGCAGAGACAAATTTTCGTTTGGACGAGTCCAACTCAAAAAGGAAGGGGTGATTTAGAACATGGAAATATGTAGGTTATAGCTAAAATTTTCAAGTTGGATAGTAACTACATATGCTGCGCGGTAACGGCCAAGTTTCCTTTCTCTGAATAATATACCTTTACCTGCTACTCTTTTCGACAAGAAATCGTATTTTTAATTATATTAAAAGTATCAACCTAATTGATTTGTTATTAAACGTTAGTTACTAGTTCATTACAATATTTAAATATTTATTAAAAGTTTCTTGTCGATAAGTTGCACTGAACATTATGTTCACTTAAAAACCTTTCTTTAATTTTGTGAGTCTCAAAATTTTTTTGACTCTTATTTTTAACACCCACCTGTACTATACTAATAAAAAACAAAGTTTTTGTTCTAGGTATTCTAGCTAGGCAAACATACTGTTCTGCTACCAATTATAATGACAAATAAATACATAATCTATCATGCCTTTTATACCAAATTTGGGTGTGGCATAGATATTATTTTACCGTTTGTGAGATTACCAGTCGTCAACTCAAGGACATTTATGGTTGTTAGTGAAGTGTACACCATAGTTAATTTATTGTGCAGTTGAACTGGTAGTTCAATTTGTTTTATGTGTAATTATTTAGAAATAAATTGCATAAAAATATCAGATAGTAATTCCAATTTAAAATATCTTACTGTTTTACAATTATTATCATAAAATGTTCCTAATTACGGCTCTGTACTTTCTTGTATCACCCACTGTAGGCGTGAGCGCGTGCGTCACTGGAATATTGATCCAACGCGCTGAGTGTATGAACATCTCATGATCTCATGCACACATTATATCTCTCTCTCTCTCACTTACACATATGTTTGCAATTTCTTTTTGTCTCTTTCGAGGTGGGTGTGTGAATAACTGACTACTGCGCAACGATGCAACGCGCTTTTCTTTTGTTCAAATTTTATAGGAGTTCAAGTAGTTTAGTTACCTCAAGTTTTTCCGGTCGTCTGAGAATTTTTTTATTCCATTGATAATATTTTTATTTATCTTTACTTTATGGATGATTCATTTGATTTCTAATAATAATTGCATTTTTATATGCCAATTTTTTTTCAATAAGCACAATAATTAGGAGAGAAGATGATGGTTATGTTCAGTTAGTAAGTTAGTATAATATCTATAATAATTTATTTTATATACGAGTTCAAGGGTTCAATTTTCAAATCGGCCGAGGCTTATCTATAAATCGTAGTAGTTTCAGGGCTGACCAACTCCTTTATTATGAGACGAAAAACAAAATGTGATATTTATTTTGATCCGGCAATCCGAAGGTTCCGGGTTCAAATCCCGGCTCAGT
The DNA here is from genome assembly GCA_947534325.1 of Agonum fuliginosum. Taxonomy (NCBI): domain Eukaryota; kingdom Metazoa; phylum Arthropoda; class Insecta; order Coleoptera; family Carabidae; genus Agonum; species Agonum fuliginosum. Next base: position 22,546,259 of record OX384041.1, read on the forward strand.
CAGAGATTTTTCAAAATAACAAAATATTCATTTAAATTAACTTTATGTCTCACTAGTATATAATTTAGTATACTTTACGTTTATACTTTATATCCTAGGGCTACCATTGTAACAATGGTAGGTAGTAGGTACATCACTAACTTTTTACAATAGAAGTAAATTTTCTGAATTATTATACTTAATACAGAAAAATTTGAAATGTTAAAGTGAAAAGTCATGTTCGGAATGTGTTACTTAAATATGTGGGTATAGGTAATAGGTATAATTAATTTAAAGATTAATGGAATTTTACATTAAATTAAAAATAAACTTAAAACTACCTTTGTTTCAAATTTTATTAGGTACCAGGCTTAATTATTATTATTTGCGTTTCTTGCGGAATATTTTATAATATAATTTATTTTAGTTATATAATTATACTAGTTATTTGACTTACTACTGAACAATAAATTGTTCTTATTCTCTATAATGTTGTGGTATTATAATTTTTCTACTTTTTGAATAATACGGTATAATAATAATAACAAATTTTAACTTACACTGGATTACTAATCAAGCATCGATTTAAAGATTGCGTTTACTTGATTACATATTTGATTGCGAAAAAGTGTTAAACATTTCAAGTTTGCCAATAAAAATAGGAATGAAATGAACTTTGGAACAGAAAAATAAATAAATAACCACAACAAACGAATTACCGCAACATTACTCTAAAATTGAAATTCGGTGAACTTTGGACTATCAGCCTATTTAAAATTGATCAGATTTTTGAATCTACGTAATTTTGTATTTTATGCTAAATGACATATTTGCAAAACTATAACAAACTGAAGAGAACATAAGCTTGCAATATATTTCTAACTTATTTATTTTAGTCAAGTTTCTACAGATAAGATAAAAGTCCTTAAAACTCTGGAAATATTTAAAGTTGAGGTCTCTTTCGATTAAAATTAACAATAATAAATTTTTGTTTCGTAAGCTTCCTTGTACTTTAGACAGTCGCATAATTTTCCGCTGTACTTTAGTATTTGATACACATAAAAACACGTGAAAACAATAGCGGCATGTGTGGCAATGACAGAAATACTTGAATAATTATTATTATTGTGAATAAATTTTTTTGCAAACTTGTATGTAAATTATTGTCTGTCTCGAATAGTAGACGCAATTCCCGTCACTTTTCGACCCTTGCACCAATATAGTTATTTAAATATTTTAATTCCTGTTTCAAGGTACAATTTTACAAATGTATAATGTGCAATTCTTAGAATTTACAATTTTATTACGCGCCAGAGTTCAATATAATCAAATAATTATAATTGTAAATTGTTGATATAGTAATGAAAAATGTGGTCTATTTACATCCTGATTGTTGTTTGTTATTGTCATTATTATTTGTCATGAATTACATTACTTCTGCCATCTATAAATAAAGTAACGAACTACGTTTATTGAGAAATCAGTAAAACAGTTTTCTGATTTGAAATGATATACAATTCATACTTTGTTTGATACATATTGTAAGTAGTATTTACATAACTCTTAAAACTTCTAAAAAATGTTTTATTGTTCCTAAAATTATAATGTTATTGATTTTTAGTAATACATTAGCTGCCATCTATGCGCAACAAGAGTAAAGTTTGAATTGGGAGATTGAAGATTTGAATGATAGAGCACCGTCTGAAATGTGAGGGAATTCCATTTAGCGACTACCTATTTTACCGACGAGTACTGTTGGTTGCATTTAGAAATATTCGTAGGTCTCCGGCGCTGATGCTACACTAAACAAGTAACACTTCTAATAACAGAGCTGGACAGAGTACCGATCAAAAGTACTCATGAGTACTGACGTTCGAATATTAGTGAATCAGTGATTGATATTCGTGAGTAGGTACTTACTACCTTTTTCAGTACTCGAGTATTTCAGTACCTACTCGTTTCCTTAGCTATTTTGTGGTACCTACTTGTGTTTAATATATTTTGAGTACTTACATTTTTATTTAAAAAGCATTGTATTATATATTTTCCTGTTAAATAATTGCAATTAATTGGAGTAAAATGGTATACATAAACAAAATTATTTAAAATAGTAATATAAATTAATATTAGTAGTTTTAAAAGCTAAAACCAATTAGATGTTGTAAGTAGTTACAAATTAGGTTGATCCATTGTTAATGGCAATGGTATGTTCTCAGGGAAGGCATTTGTAAGAAATGTAATAAAAAATGTGACAGGCAAAATTTTTTGTTGTTAGAAGTACCTACTTACGGGAGTAATGTAGCTGTAAGCAAAATTAGTCCAAAATGGTAAAAAGCATTACATGGCTTGCGCTTTCGTGCATGAAGATAGTACTACAAGGATCTTTTTACCCGTTCACAAGCACATCTGTGAACTATTTTTGTATTATTTTATATTCATTCAGCAGCGTAGCTAGGGATTACTAAAGGGAGAACGGGGAAATTTGTATTTTTTATGTCAGATTTTATTGCAAAATATATAAATTCTATTTAAAAAAAAAATTATCTAGGTATTCAAATGGGGAAAGTTTTGCCTAAAAGCTTAAAGCTGTTCACACGAGGAAATTAATTATTTCTGTAAAATAAGATCACTACCTTAAATATATTTTATAAAATAATTAGTGTCCCCGTGTGAACGGCAATGTAGTAAGTTGCGGAATATACATATATTGATATCACAATTACTACTTAAATAAACTGTTTAATATTCAGGAAATACTACAAAACGTCAAATACTAGTTAATAAGTTAATATGCAGAAATCGCACTATTATACCATAACTCTACTGTCGAGGACTCAAGCTGTATAAAATTGGGAGATGAAAATTATTTGAATGAGAAAGCTTCATATACCAACTACCTACTATACCGACGAGTATTGTTGGTTGTATTTAGAAATATTCGTTGGTTCTCAAGAAGAATTTATAAAAAAATATTATATCGTAATTAAATTTTCTTTTTATGTAAATATTTTTAAATTATTAATTCTTAACACTTTTGTACGTAGCAAGAGTATTATTTAGAGATATCGATTGTGTTTAGTCGAATATCTTCCTATAATATCTAACAGATGGCACTGTATGAAAGCACGTGTCTGAAGTCGAATGTAACAAATTCTATAGCCCATTATTATTCATTTATTGCTCATTATTAATTTTCTCATACTACAGAGTTGTTTATAATATTTATTAGTTTGATAATAATATAATTTTTTGTACAGAGAACTGTCGATATTGAGTAAAAAATCAATATAAAATAGAAGTGTTTTTGGTTCTGCGTGCATGTTACCAGCGCGAGTAGAGTGGTATAAAGCTGGCAGGCGAATGTTATTCAAGATACATCGGATTCCTAGATAATGATGTGGTAGGGAATTCCATGATCAACAAGGTGGTTTTCCCTACCCGGAGGGTAAAGCTCCATATAGTCATGTAAAGCTGGGCTGACCCCTCCGATATTCATAATTTTTGGTAGTCGGGACTGCGTACATAAGGTACATGGTCCTGGCCTTAAATGAATAAAAACATATTATCATGAGCACATCTCTATCCTTTAATCCTAACAATAAAGTAGTACTTTTATACTCACTATTTTTTTACCTATAAATTTATTGTTAAATTTTTGCTTTTTATACTTACATAACGAGGGCTGAAAGTAGCAATTTGCAGACAAAGGCTAAAGATCGTAACACGACTTTAACGACCATAATATGAAAAGTATAATAATGATTTAAGTTTCTCGGCCGGCAATCTGTGATTGTCGTTAAATTGTAAAACATTTTGCAATTAAATCGCACTGGGATGTTTAAAGTTCAAGTAAACTAAAAAAATATAAATAATATTTTTGAGATAAGTACGTACCTACTCTTCTTGATATTTGCAACTAATGAATTAATTCAAATTCAAAATAATAAAGTAGGTTTTTTGAACTTCACTTGGTTGACTTGGCTACTTGAGAATTAATTTTAACCGGACAACAGGATTTACCTTTTATTTAATTAGAATAGTAGATGTTATTAATTCGATCGATTCGTCTTGGTGCAATCAGAACTCAATCCGTGCAACAATCTTTGAAATTCAAAACGGCAACAGAGAGATGGTTAGTTTACTTGTACTTAAACATCCCAGTGCGATTTAATTTCAAAATGTTTTACAATTTAACGACAATCACAGACTGCCGGCTATGGACAAGCAAAAATTTCACATTGTGATATAAATCTATAGGTAAAAAATAGCGACTATAAAAGTACTACTTTATTGTCAGCATTAAAGGATAGAGATGTGCTTATGCTTATGATATGTTTTTATTCATTTAAGGCCAGGACCATGTACCTTATGTAAGTAGTCCCGACTACCAAAGATTATTAATAATCGACGTAGTCAGCTCAGCCTTATGTGAGCTTCGCTCTCGGGGTAGGGAAAACCATCTTGTTCATCATGGTAATCCCTACCACATCATTATCTAGGAAGCTAGGAATACGGGAAAAACCGTAACAGTCGCCTGCCAGCCCTATGCCACTCTACTCGGGCTGGTAACATGCACGGAGAACCACCAAAACTTCTTCTATTTTATAATTATTTTATACTCAATATCGACAGTTCTCTGTACAAAAAATTATAATATTAACAAACTAATAAATATTATAAACAACTCTGTAATATAAGAAAACTAATAATGAGCAATAAATAAATAATAATGGGCTATAAAATTTGTTACATTCGAGTTCAGACACGTGCTTTCATACAGTGCCATCTGTTAGATATTATAGGAAGATATTCGACTAAACATAATCGATATCTCAAAATAATACTCTTGCTACATACAAAAGTGTAAAGAATTAATATTAAAAATATATTTACATAAAAAGAAAATTTAATTAAAATATTTTCTGATAAATTCTTTTCGAAAAACATTATTATTGACAAACTGAGAGCATCTAATATCAAGAATTCAAAACTCATTTTAGGAATGTACTACAAAAACCTTTTCATTTTTAAGAAAATTAAGTTTGGAGGGTTCGGAGTTAATATTACTCAAGGACTCTTGAAATTTGAAATAAGTAATTATGTTTATATAGCATACAATTATGGTGAAATTCTGTGCAAATCTAAAGTTTTACAAATTTGCAAATCTTTAAATATTGAACAAAATCACATCAATCTTTGTTGACAAATATAAAAATGTTCATATGATTAGGTATAAATTTCATTGCGATTTTGTAAAAAAAGATTATGTTGAGAATAATTTGTCGGTAACTTGTATCTTAATTCTTTATAAAATAAAGAAGATTAAAATAAGCATCAACAAAAGGTCTGCACTTTATTATTTCTACCTCTTTTTACCTGATTCCCGATTTTTTGAATCGATATTTGTAAACGATTTTGTAAGAATTGATCTTTTTCTCTGAACATCGAAACGAAATACATTTAACTTTACTTACAAACATTGATACCTCTTTCCAAGAAATTGAAAATTTTAAAATGATTACGTACCTGAAAACAAAAAACAAGACACGAAATTTAGTTATTTTTAATATTTTTAATAAATAGTATTGTTAGAGAATATTCCTATTGTGCATTGTGCGTATACTAAACAAACCAAAACATCAGACTCCACTGAGAAAAATAGGTATTGTAAAAGTAAAAACAATGGAATTGTAAAATGTGTATCGTTAATTTTATAATAATTATAGTAACTCATTCTATACATTATAATAACATGAACTATTGTAAATTCATTATTGTTCCATTAACTATAATCATATTTACATTTTACAGTAACCATATTTTATTGTAAGGGTAAAAATTGCACAATGCATTGTGGTTATATTAAGCATACTACATTGTATTATTTTGACATAGTATTTTTTTGTCACTATATCAATATTGTAAAAACGATAATATTGTAAATGTTACAAATATCTTATTGCATTTCTGCATAATAGCCATCAAAAGCTGAGGTAGCAGATTTATTTTCTCTCCATTTGAAGGTAGTCGGTTAAATTAGACAAAAGTTGCCTCATTATTAGACCAATTTAGTGATGTCTTGATTTAAAAAAATCTAAAATGCATAGGTCACTAGATATAGGTGAAAAAGAAATATTTACGATTTTTAATTTTTGCTTATAACTTTCCTATATGAAGTGTGACGATGCCGTCACAAGACACATCTGAACAACAGCAGAGCACGACAAAGTACCCGTCATGAACCGTCCTAGCACAGTTGGTAGAGCCGAGGGTAGAGCCGGGTAGAGCGTACGGTCTCGTTCGGTCTTCACACAGTAGCTCGGGGTTCGATTTTTAGCTCTGGATCAACTCTTTTAAAATTTTATTTTATTTATCATTCTCCAAATTTACAAGTCCGGACACATCTTTCATTAAATATCAATTTAAACAATTAATATCCGGGTATAAATAGACGTTCAACCACAGCATCTGACAGTAGCCTCCTGGCTTTTGGTGAGTGCCAAAGCAAGGAGCCGAGAGTTCTCACTGTGCGAAGCCGCTATACCCGAGGATCGATGTAACTATCCGTACCTGGTAAGTATATTGTTTAAATCTCTATCATTTCACGTGCTAGTGTGTTCTAGCACCACGTTACGTACTTCATTACCTGAGTATCGGCTTGTGCCGTTACTTTATTCCGTTACCTTAGTATCGGTGTGTGCCGTTACTTTATTCCGTTACCTTAGTATCGGTGTGTGCCGTTACTTAATCCGTCACTGTAGTATCGGTGTGTGCCGTTACTTTATTCCGTCCCTGTAGTATCGGTGTGTGCCGTTATTTTATTCCGTCCCTGTAGTATCGGTGTGTGCCGTTACTTATTCCGTCCCTGTAGTATCGGTGTGTGCCGTTACTTTATTCCGTCCCTGTAGTATCGGTGTGTGCCGTTACTTATTCCGTCCCTGTAGTATCGGTGTGTGCCGTTACTTTATTCCGTCCCTGTAGTATCGGTGTGTGCCGTTACTTATTCCGTCCCTGTAGTACCGGTGTGTGCCGTTACTTTATTCCGTCCCTGTAGTATCGGTGTGTGCCGTTATTTATTCCGTCCCTGTAGTACCGGTGTGTGCCGTTACTTTATTCCGTCTCTGTAGTATCGGTGTGTGCCGTTATTTTATTCCGTCCCTGTAGTATCGGTGTGTGCCGTTACTTATTCCGTCCCTGTAGTATCGGTGTGTGCCGTTACTTTATTCCGTCCCTGTAGTATCGGTGTGTGCCGTTACTTATTCCGTCCCTGTAGTATCGGTGTGTGCCGTTACTTATTTCGTCCCTGTAGTATCGGTGTGTGCAGTTACTTTATTCCGTCCCTGTAGTATCGGTGTGTGCCGTTACTTATTCCGTCCCTGTAGTATCGGTGTGTGCCGTTACTTTATTCCGTCCCTGTAGTATCGGTGTGTGCCGTTACTTATTCCGTCCCTGTAGTATCGGTGTGTGCCGTTACTTTATTCCGTCTCTGTAGTATCGGTGTGTGCCGTTACTTATTCCGTACCTGTAGTATCGGTGTGTGCCGTTACTTTATTCCGTCCCTGTAGTATCGGTGTGTGCCGTTACTTATTCCGTCTTTGTAGTATGGGTGTGTGCCGTTACTTATTCCGTCCCTGTAGTATCGGTGTGTGCCGTTACTTTATTCCGTCCCTGTAGTATCGGTGTGTGCCGTTACTTATTCCGTCCCTGTAGTATCGGTGTGTGCCGTTACTTATTCCGTCCCTGTAGTATCGGTGTGTGCCGTTACTTATTCCGTCCCTGTAGTATCGGTGTGTGCCGTTACTTTATTCCGTCCCTGTAGTATCGGTGTGTGCCGTTACTTTATTCCATCCCTGTAGTATCGGTGTGTGCCGTTACTTTATTCCATACCTGTAGTATCGGTGTGTGCCGTTACTTATTCCGTCCCTGTAGTATCGGTGTGTGCCGTTACTTTATTCCGTCCCTGTAGTATCGGTGTGTGCCGTTACTTTATTCCGTCCCTGTAGTATTGGTGTGTGCCGTTACTTTATTCCGTCCCCGTAGTATCGGTGTGTGCCGTTACTTTATTCCGTCCCTGTAGTATCGGTGTGTGCCGTTACTTATTCCGTCCCTGTAGTATTGGTGTGTGCCGTTACTTTATTCCGTCCCTGTAGTATCGGTGTGTGCCGTTACTTATTCCGTCCCTGTAGTATCGGTGTGTGCCGTTACTTATTCCGTACCTGTAGTGTCGGTGTGTGCCGTTACTTTATTCCGTCCCTGTAGTATTGGTGTGTGCCGTTACTTTATTCCGTCCCTGTAGTATCGGTGTGTGCCGTTACTTTATTCCGTCCCTGTAGTATCGGTGTGTGCCGTTACTTATTCCGTCCCTGTAGTATCGGTGTGTGCCGTTACTTTATTCCGTCCCTGTAGTATCGGTGTGTGCCGTTACTTATTCCGTACCTGTAGTGTCGGTGTGTGCCGTTACTTTATTCCGTCCCTGTAGTTTCGGTGTGTGCCGTTACTTTAGTCCGTCCCTGTAGTATTGGTGTGTGCCGTTACTTTATTCCGTCCCTGTAGTATCGGTGTGTGCCGTTACTTTATTCCGTCCCTGTAGTATCGATGTGTGCCGTTACTTTATTCCGTCCCTGTAGTATCGGTGTGTGCCGTTACTTATTCCGTCCCTGTAGTATCGGTGTGTGCCGTTACTTATTCCGTCCCTGTAGTATCGGTGTGTGCCGTTACTTTATTCCGTCCCTGTAGTATCGGTGTGTGCCGTTACTTTATTCCGTCCCTGTAGTATCGGTGTGTGCCGTTACTTTATTCCGTCCCTGTAGTATCGGTGTGTGCCGTTACTTATTCCGTCCCTGTAGTATCGGTGTGTGCCGTTACTTTATTCCGTCCCTGTAGTATCGGTGTGTGCCGTTACTTTATTCCGTCCCTGTAGTATCGGTGTGTGCCGTTACTTTATTCCGTCCCTGTAGTATCGGTGTGTACCGTTACTTGTTCCGTCCCTGTAGTATCGGTGTGTGCCGTTACTTATTCCGTCCCTGTAGTATCGGTGTGTGCCGTTACTTTATTCCGTCCCTGTAGTATTGATGTGTGCCGTTACTTTATTCCGTCCCTGTAGTATCGGTGTGTGCCGTTACTTTATTCCGTCCCTGTAGTATCGGTGTGTGCCGTTACTTATTCCGTCCCTGTAGTACCGGTGTGTGCCGTTACTTTATTCCGTCTCTGTAGTATCGGTGTGTGCCGTTATTTTATTCCGTCCCTGTAGTATCGGTGTGTGCCGTTTCTTATTCCGTCCTTGTAGTATCGGTGTGTGCCGTTACTTATTCCCTCCCTGTAGTATCGGTGTGTGCCGTTACTTTATTCCGTCCCTGTAGTATAGGTGTGTGCCGTTACTTATTCCGTCTTTGTAGTATGGGTGTGTGCCGTTACTTATTCCGTCCCTGTAGTATCGGTGTGTGCCGTTACTTTATTCCGTCCCTGTAGTATCGGTGTGTGCCGTTACTTATTCCGTCCCTGTAGTATCGGTGTGTGCCGTTACTTATTCCGTCCCTGTAGTATCGGTGTGTGCCGTTACTTATTCCGTCCCTGTAGTATCGGTGTGTGCCGTTACTTTATTCCGTCCCTGTAGTATCGGTGTGTGCCGTTACTTTATTCCATCCCTGTAGTATCGGTGTGTGCCGTTACTTTATTCCATACCTGTAGTATCGGTGTGTGCCGTTACTTATTCCGTCCCTGTAGTATCGGTGTGTGCCGTTACTTTATTCCGTCCCTGTAGTATCGGTGTGTGCCGTTACTTTATTCCGTCCCTGTAGTATTGGTGTGTGCCGTTACTTTATTCCGTCCCCGTAGTATCGGTGTGTGCCGTTACTTTATTCCGTCCCTGTAGTATTGATGTGTGCCGTTACTTATTCCGTCCCTGTAGTATCGGTGTGTGCCGTTACTTTATTCCGTCCCTGTAGTATCGGTGTGTGCCGTTACTTATTCCGTCCCTGTAGTACCGGTGTGTGCCGTTACTTTATTCCGTCTCTGTAGTATCGGTGTGTGCCGTTATTTTATTCCGTCCCTGTAGTATCGGTGTGTGCCGTTTCTTATTCCGTCCTTGTAGTATCGGTGTGTGCCGTTACTTATTCCCTCCCTGTAGTATCGGTGTGTGCCGTTACTTTATTCCGTCCCTGTAGTATAGGTGTGTGCCGTTACTTATTCCGTCTTTGTAGTATGGGTGTGTGCCGTTACTTATTCCGTCCCTGTAGTATCGGTGTGTGCCGTTACTTTATTCCGTCCCTGTAGTATCGGTGTGTGCCGTTACTTATTCCGTCCCTGTAGTATCGGTGTGTGCCGTTACTTATTCCGTCCCTGTAGTATCGGTGTGTGCCGTTACTTATTCCGTCCCTGTAGTATCGGTGTGTGCCGTTACTTTATTCCGTCCCTGTAGTATCGGTGTGTGCCGTTACTTTATTCCATCCCTGTAGTATCGGTGTGTGCCGTTACTTTATTCCATACCTGTAGTATCGGTGTGTGCCGTTACTTATTCCGTCCCTGTAGTATCGGTGTGTGCCGTTACTTTATTCCGTCCCTGTAGTATCGGTGTGTGCCGTTACTTTATTCCGTCCCTGTAGTATTGGTGTGTGCCGTTACTTTATTCCGTCCCCGTAGTATCGGTGTGTGCCGTTACTTTATTCCGTCCCTGTAGTATCGGTGTGTGCCGTTACTTATTCCGTCCCTGTAGTATCGGTGTGTGCCGTTACTTATTCCGTACCTGTAGTGTCGGTGTGTGCCGTTACTTTATTCCGTCCCTGTAGTATTGGTGTGTGCCGTTACTTTATTCCGTCCCTGTAGTATCGGTGTGTGCCGTTACTTTATTCCGTCCCTGTAGTATCGGTGTGTGCCGTTACTTATTCCGTCCCTGTAGTATCGGTGTGTGCCGTTACTTTATTCCGTCCCTGTAGTATCGGTGTGTGCCGTTACTTATTCCGTACCTGTAGTGTCGGTGTGTGCCGTTACTTTATTCCGTCCCTGTAGTATCGGTGTGTGCCGTTACTTTATTCCGTCCCTGTAGTATCGATGTGTGCCGTTACTTTATTCCGTCCCTGTAGTATCGGTGTGTGCCGTTACTTATTCCGTCCCTGTAGTATCGGTGTGTGCCGTTACTTATTCCGTCCCTGTAGTATCGGTGTGTGCCGTTACTTTATTCCGTCCCTGTAGTATTGGTGTGTGCCGTTACTTTATTCCGTCCCTGTAGTATCGGTGTGTGCCGTTACTTATTCCGTCCCTGTAGTATCGGTGTGTGCCGTTACTTATTCCGTCCCTGTAGTATCGGTGTGTGCCGTTACTTTATTCCGTCCCTGTAGTATCGGTGTGTGCCGTTACTTGTTCCGTCCCTGTAGTATCGGTGTGTGCCGTTACTTATTCCGTCCCTGTAGTATCGGTGTGTGCCGTTACTTTATTCCGTCCCTGTAGTATTGATGTGTGCCGTTACTTTATTCCGTCCCTGTAGTATCGGTGTGTGCCGTTACTTTATTCCGTCCCTGTAGTATCGGTGTGTGCCGTTACTTATTCCGTCCCTGTAGTATCGGTGTGTGCCGTTACTTTATTCCGTCCCTGTAGTATCGGTGTGTGCCGTTACTTGTTCCGTCCCTGTAGTATCGGTGTGTGCCGTTACTTATTCCGTCCCTGTAGTATCGGTGTGTGCCGTTACTTTATTCCGTCCCTGTAGTATTGATGTGTTCCGTTACTTTATTCCGTCCCTGTAGTATCGGTGTGTGCCGTTACTTTATTCCGTCCCTGTAGTATCGGTGTGTGCCGTTACTTATTCCGTCCCTGTAGTATCGGTGTGTGCCGTTACTTATTCCGTCCCTGTAGTATCGGTGTGTGCCGTTACTTATTTCGTCCCTGTAGTATCGGTGTGTGCCGTTACTTATTCCGTCCCTGTAGTATCGGTGTGTGCCGTTACTTATTCCATCCTTGTAGTATCGGTGTGTGCCGTTACTTATTCCGTCCCTGTAGTATCGGTGTGTGCCGTTACTTTATTCCGTCCCTGTAGTATCGGTGTGTGCCGTTACTTATTCCGTCCCTGTAGTATCGGTGTGTGCCGTTACTTATTCCGTACCTGTAGTGTCGGTGTGTGCCGTTACTTTATTCCGTCCCTGTAGTATTGGTGTGTGCCGTTACTTTATTCCGTCCCTGTAGTATCGGTGTGTGCCGTTACTTTATTCCGTCCCTGTAGTATCGGTGTGTGCCGTTACTTATTCCGTCCCTGTAGTATCGGTGTGTGCCGTTACTTTATTCCGTCCCTGTAGTATCGGTGTGTGCCGTTACTTTAGTCCGTCCCTGTAGTATTGGTGTGTGCCGTTACTTTATTCCGTCCCTGTAGTTTCGGTGTGTGCCGTTACTTTAGTCCGTCCCTGTAGTATTGGTGTGTGCCGTTACTTTATTCCGTCCCTGTAGTATCGGTGTGTGCCGTTACTTTATTCCGTCCCTGTAGTATCGATGTGTGCCGTTACTTTATTCCGTCCCTGTAGTATCGGTGTGTGCCGTTACTTATTCCGTCCCTGTAGTATCGGTGTGTGCCGTTACTTATTCCGTACCTGTAGTGTCGGTGTGTGCCGTTACTTTATTCCGTCCCTGTAGTATCGGTGTGTGCCGTTACTTTATTCCGTCCCTGTAGTATCGATGTGTGCCGTTACTTTATTCCGTCCCTGTAGTATCGGTGTGTGCCGTTACTTATTCCGTCCCTGTAGTATCGGTGTGTGCCGTTACTTATTCCGTCCCTGTAGTATCGGTGTGTGCCGTTACTTTATTCCGTCCCTGTAGTATTGGTGTGTGCCGTTACTTTATTCCGTCCCTGTAGTATCGGTGTGTGCCGTTACTTATTCCGTCCCTGTAGTATCGGTGTGTGCCGTTACTTATTCCGTCCCTGTAGTATCGGTGTGTGCCGTTACTTTATTCCGTCCCTGTAGTATCGGTGTGTGCCGTTACTTGTTCCGTCCCTGTAGTATCGGTGTGTGCCGTTACTTATTCCGTCCCTGTAGTATCGGTGTGTGCCGTTACTTTATTCCGTCCCTGTAGTATTGATGTGTGCCGTTACTTTATTCCGTCCCTGTAGTATCGGTGTGTGCCGTTACTTTATTCCGTCCCTGTAGTATCGGTGTGTGCCGTTACTTTATTCCGTCCCTGTAGTATCGGTGTGTGCCGTTACTTTATTCCGTCCCTGTAGTATTGGTGTGTGCCGTTACTTTATTCCGTCCCTGTAGTATCGGTGTGTGCCGTTACTTTCTTCCGTCCCTGTAGTATCGGTGTGTGCCGTTACTTATTCCGTCCCTGTAGTATCGGTGTGTGCCGTTACTTATTCCGTCCCTGTAGTATCGGTGTGTGCCGTTACTTATTTCGTCCCTGTAGTATCGGTGTGTGCCGTTACTTATTCCGTCCCTGTAGTATCGGTGTGTGCCGTTACTTATTCCATCCTTGTAGTATCGGTGTGTGCCGTTACTTATTCCGTCCCTGTAGTATCGGTGTGTGCCGTTACTTTATTCCGTCCCTGTAGTATCGGTGTGTGCCGTTACTTATTCCGTCCCTGTAGTATCGGTGTGTGCCGTTACTTATTCCGTACCTGTAGTGTCGGTGTGTGCCGTTACTTTATTCCGTCCCTGTAGTATTGGTGTGTGCCGTTACTTTATTCCGTCCCTGTAGTATCGGTGTGTGCCGTTACTTTATTCCGTCCCTGTAGTATCGGTGTGTGCCGTTACTTATTCCGTCCCTGTAGTATCGGTGTGTGCCGTTACTTTATTCCGTCCCTGTAGTATCGGTGTGTGCCGTTACTTTAGTCCGTCCCTGTAGTATTGGTGTGTGCCGTTACTTTATTCCGTCCCTGTAGTTTCGGTGTGTGCCGTTACTTTAGTCCGTCCCTGTAGTATTGGTGTGTGCCGTTACTTTATTCCGTCCCTGTAGTATCGGTGTGTGCCGTTACTTTATTCCGTCCCTGTAGTATCGATGTGTGCCGTTACTTTATTCCGTCCCTGTAGTATCGGTGTGTGCCGTTACTTATTCCGTCCCTGTAGTATCGGTGTGTGCCGTTACTTATTCCGTACCTGTAGTGTCGGTGTGTGCCGTTACTTTATTCCGTCCCTGTAGTATCGGTGTGTGCCGTTACTTTATTCCGTCCCTGTAGTATCGATGTGTGCCGTTACTTTATTCCGTCCCTGTAGTATCGGTGTGTGCCGTTACTTATTCCGTCCCTGTAGTATCGGTGTGTGCCGTTACTTATTCCGTCCCTGTAGTATCGGTGTGTGCCGTTACTTTATTCCGTCCCTGTAGTATTGGTGTGTGCCGTTACTTTATTCCGTCCCTGTAGTATCGGTGTGTGCCGTTACTTATTCCGTCCCTGTAGTATCGGTGTGTGCCGTTACTTATTCCGTCCCTGTAGTATCGGTGTGTGCCGTTACTTTATTCCGTCCCTGTAGTATCGGTGTGTGCCGTTACTTGTTCCGTCCCTGTAGTATCGGTGTGTGCCGTTACTTATTCCGTCCCTGTAGTATCGGTGTGTGCCGTTACTTTATTCCGTCCCTGTAGTATTGATGTGTGCCGTTACTTTATTCCGTCCCTGTAGTATCGGTGTGTGCCGTTACTTTATTCCGTCCCTGTAGTATCGGTGTGTGCCGTTACTTTATTCCGTCCCTGTAGTATCGGTGTGTGCCGTTACTTTATTCCGTCCCTGTAGTATTGGTGTGTGCCGTTACTTTATTCCGTCCCTGTAGTATCGGTGTGTGCCGTTACTTTCTTCCGTCCCTGTAGTATCGGTGTGTGCCGTTACTTATTCCGTCCCTGTAGTATCGGTGTGTGCCGTTACTTTATTCCGTCCCTGTAGTATCGGTGTGTGCCGTTACTTGTTCCGTCCCTGTAGTATCGGTGTGTGCCGTTACTTATTCCGTCCCTGTAGTATCGGTGTGTGCCGTTACTTTATTCCGTCCCTGTAGTATTGATGTGTTCCGTTACTTTATTCCGTCCCTGTAGTATCGGTGTGTGCCGTTACTTTATTCCGTCCCTGTAGTATCGGTGTGTGCCGTTACTTATTCCGTCCCTGTAGTATCGGTGTGTGCCGTTACTTATTCCGTCCCTGTAGTATCGGTGTGTGCCGTTACTTATTTCGTCCCTGTAGTATCGGTGTGTGCCGTTACTTATTCCGTCCCTGTAGTATCGGTGTGTGCCGTTACTTATTCCATCCTTGTAGTATCGGTGTGTGCCGTTACTTATTCCGTCCCTGTAGTATCGGTGTGTGCCGTTACTTTATTCCGTCCCTGTAGTATCGGTGTGTGCCGTTACTTATTCCGTCCCTGTAGTATCGGTGTGTGCCGTTACTTATTCCGTCCCTGTAGTATCGGTGTGTGCCGTTATTTATTCCGTCCCTGTAGTATCGGTGTGTGCCGTTACTTATTCCGTCCCTGTAGTATCGGTGTGTGCCGTTACTTTATTCCGTCCCTGTAGTATCGGTGTGTGCCGTTACTTATTCCGTCCCTGTAGTATCGGTGTGTGCCGTTACTTATTCCATCCCTGTAGTATCGGTGTGTGCCGTTACTTTATTCCGTCCCTGTAGTATCGGTGTGTGCCGTTACTTTATTCCGTCCCTGTAGTATCGGTGTGTGCCGTTACTTGTTCCGTCCCTGTAGTATCGGTGTGTGCCGTTACTTTATTACGTTACCTTAATATCGGTGTGTGCCGCTACTAAATCCGTTACCTTAGGGTGTGTGTGTGTGCCGTTACTCCTTGTCCGTTACTAATAATATTGAAAACTGCTTTTTGTATTTTATCGAACCCTACCTCGCTTCACTGAGTTATTTAGATACCGAAGGCGCCCGAGATAACTGAATATTCGCCAAAGTGACGTGATCCAGGACCAGACAAAAACAGGTACGTAATATACTTTTTTAATTTGCACTTTATTAAGACACTTTTTCAAGAAAAATTTACAGGGATGCTCAAAAATTGTCCAACATTTACAGTTTTCGAGAAATTTTTCTCGAGATCCCCATGTCGAACAACTTATCTGGGACATCCTGTATACCTATATATCATACTTATAACGAATAAAAGTAGAATGGTAAACGATACAATAATAACCCAAAAACTCAGAACATCAACGAAACCGTACTCCTTGACTCTGACCGTACACTTCGTCTGTGCTGGTGGATCATCTAGTTAATGCCGACACTTCAGAATAAAATCTGAACAAACCCACAAACTTTCAATCAAAACACTATGTCGCGCTCGTTTTAACCATGCCCTCACCCCAGAATATCGCCACAAAATAAAAATATTAGACAACCCATACTGCGAATGCGACGGTACTACCGTAGCCGATCTGAACCACTTTATGTTTGATTGCCCACAGCATCGACCACACCAAAACGAACTACTCATAGCTATGACAAAACACAGCATACCCTTCCCCACAAATAGCAGAATCCTGCTAAATATTAAAAATAAATCTATATGGAAACATGTCCATATAGATAACTTTTTTCTTAATATTAATCAAGTTCTGTGACATAAATCTAAATTCAATTTACTAGAAAAGTATACTATAATAATAATTAACTCCCACTCACTATGATGATGGCTGATTGACTCTGCATCAGAAGCCAACTGAGTGAATATAAAAAAAAAACAACCCACAAACACACTACACACCGCATTGTCACAGTACTCAAGATTTAAGTAACTTTTTTTATTGTGCATGCTTAGCTTTAATTTTTAAACGAATAAAATTATCAGCTTTCGCACTTCAGGGATTTACTTCTTAAATATATTTTTAATAGGAATATTGTTTACACGAAAGGGAAAATAAATTGGTTTAAGAATATTTTATCATATATTTTTTTATTCACCTTTAATTTATTTATAGATGTTTATATTGAATCTTCTGCAACAAACGATTTCTAAAAAGTTCCAAATACCTATAGTCCGGTTGGTAAGACGAAAAGAGAAGGGGTACCTACCTTGCATTTTATAATTAAAGCATGCCACTTGGCATAAGTGTTCTTTAGACCCTTCTTTACCGATTCGAAGTTGTAGCCACTCCCGAGGGCCGTGTAGGGGCTGCGTATTGCGAGTTGCATATTCAGATTTTTAGTTTTTTACGTTTATCTATCGTAAATGGTTAACATTACAAAAAATAGTAATGTATAAAAATCTCTGTAATAAAGGTCCTTATCAATATTCAAGTGGTACAGTTTTTACAAAGCTAATTAAATCACGCTATAATTTCGTTTTATTGCGCAAAACCAGCTATAACTTTTTAACAAATATAGAAAACGATTTCCGGTTTGAAATATTCGTTTTCGCAGATATTTTTCTATTAATTTTTTTTAAAATTTTAAAAGCCCTACTTTAGCCACAATTAAAAAAAGAAACAAAGTAATTTTTGTATTTTTAAATTTTTGTGTGTTTAATCAACTCTAATTTCTATACAGATAAAGATACCGACTTCCGGTTTATTATTATTATTAAAATTCTAGTCTCCTTTTTTGCCAAAGATGCTTCAAATTATAAAAATTCCTAAAAAAATCAATCTTAATTGACACATAGTTAATCGTAAGACATTTCTTATTCTTGTGTGAATAGGTACTAAATTATCAGCTTGAGCAACTGTAAATGAGGGAGTACAAAAAATTGTTAACGCAACATAAATATTTGGAAATAAAATCTAAGGAGTGTCCGAACAATTCATCGCGGAAAGTTCACCGTGGAAAGTTAATTGCAGGAAAATTCATCGCTGGGAAAATTCATCGCGAGGTAAATTCATCGCGAGGTAAATTAATCATAGGAAAGTTCATCGCAGGAAAGTTCATAGCGGAGTAAATTCATCGCGGAAAACATCATCCCGAAGAAAATTAATCGCGAACATTTTTATTGTAGTAATGTTAAATGGTATGTTGTGTTATGTTAATCCTTATTTATCATGAAATATTTTATAATGTGAAATTTAATAATATCTTCTCTTACAGACGTACTTTAAGGTACCTACTACTTAAGGTAGCTAACTACTTATAGCAGAAACCAATTACACCATAATTAAAGGCTCATTATTATTTGACCTCAAGCCTTTCCTAAAAAATAATGGAGTTTTTCTAACTTATGGCTTATGCCAACAAAACTCTTCCAAAATAGAAAAATGGCATAACTAAGAGATTTACATTTATAGGCTTATTATAGACTCCTCATGAAGGATATTAGGTTCTTTAATTAGTTCAGTTTAATTAGAATTTTTATACCACAGCCGAGTATGTGAGACTCAAGAATGGTATTAGGTTCCTTATTTAGTCCAATTTAATCAGAGTTTTTCCCAAAACCGGTTATGTCGGACTTAAGAACGGTATGAGAGTCTTTATTTAATTCAGTTTAATAAGAGTTTTTCCCAAAACCGGTTATGTGCGACTTAAGACCAGTATGAGATTCTTAATTTAATTCAGTGTAATAAGAGTTTTTACCAAAACCGGTTATGAAATTCTTTATTTAATTTAGTTTAATCAGCCTTCTTCTTCGTATATCTTTTTTGAATAAATTTCTATTTCAATTTCTTTAACTTATAATTTTTTCTTTCTATAATACAAAACTGAGGAAACTATAGAATTTAAAACTATAGAAAAACCAACACATTGCCAGTATCCATACACCCAAAAGGGACATTATCACTATCAGCACATTCAAAGATAAATTCAATCAAAAGTGGCAAGCTGAATGGAACAGTACCAACAATAACCATCTACGAAAAATCAAAGAAACCATATCAAAATGGAAAACAAGTGGAAGCAGAAGAGAACAAATAGTAGTAGGTACTAAGAATGAGAATAGGCCACACACAGTGGCGTAACTGGGTAAAGTAGCGCCCATGGCAAGAGTTGAAATGGCATTCAACCTATACCAGCCACCCTTGGAGACTGCCTTAGAAATGAAGACAACATTAAAAAAGACCTAACATTCTTAAGATCCACAGACTTGTTTATTAAAATAAAAATATATTGTTCATCATTATTGTTATTGTAAACTGATTTAATACAATGTAATAACTAAGCCAGAGTACCAATAGTCTCAGAAACTGAGGTGCTCTAAAATACATATATTCAATTTAAAAAAAAAAGCTAGAAAAAAGCATGTGTGCATGTGTGGGCGTCGTTTTTCATACATGACAAGAAAGGACCAAACCCATGTACAAAATTTTTAGAAATGTATTTGAAACAATGTAGGAAATACGCAAATCATTTCAAGAATAATGCACCTGTACTCAGTACTGGGACTCTACGCAGAAAAGATGAGTTGAATTGGAGCTGGAGGGTAGTATTTTTCTCGAAAATCGAAATGAATCAACAATGTAACACATAAGGGATGTAGTGAGCTTTGATACATGTATGTGCAGATGATAAACTGTGCTTTTCTTGCCATAGAAGTTGGGTAAATTTATCATTAAACAAGTAGGTAGAGATTTGGAAGAAACTGTGAGAAAATGTGAGTAATGAATATCAGGATGTTTGTTTTATTTGAATTTTTTTGTGTATCTGTTTTGTACTACTTAGCCAGGGGGTTTGGGGATTAGTCCCCTTCAAAGCGAACTTACATATTTATATACCTACGTACCTACTTATCTAAATGCTAAAATAAAACATTTATTTGAAAAAAATTAAAATTTATTTTAATTTTTGTACGTGACAGAGCGTAAAATATGATTTTTAAGACCTCCATTCCGCTAGCGGTACCAACTCACAAAAAAATTTAAAAACCTATGGAAAATTATAGGCTAATTAAATGCCTCATCCCCCAATTTTAGGCTCTTTATTTTTTTTGCAATAAAAAGTTCCGCTAGCAGAAGGAATGCCAGCAGAACTTACGGTAGTAACAACATAAACTTACTGGAACTTAGTTGATAATTAAAGGCTATTTATAGCCTCCACAATTGACGTCTCACTATCCCAGTTGGACCTTGTCCCCGACTAACGGCTCACTGTAGTCCCAAAGGCGCGCGCAGCGCAAGTTGGAACGCGGAGCGCGCAGTCCTCGAGTTATTTTTTAAAGTGCGCCGCAGGCTAACCTAAAAACATGGTTGTACCAAAACCATTGTTTCAGTGTCACTGACAATTTTTCGTTGTCGATACTCCATGTAATCTCGGCTACTTCCCCTCAACAAGTATCTTAAATATTTATGTAAGACATTGTCCTATATTAAGTTTATATATATACCATTCTGGAGCCTATAAATAGCCTTTAATTATCAACTAAGTTCCAATAAGTTTTTGTTGTTACTACCGTAAGTTCCGCTGGCATTACTTCCGCTAGCGACACTTTTTATTGCAAAAAAAATTAAAGAGCCTAAAATTGCGGAATGAGGCATTTAATTAGCCTATAATTAGCCTATTATTTTCCATATTTTTAATTTTTTTTTTTGTGAGTTGGTACCGCTAGCGGAAGGGAGGTAACCCAAAAAAATTTTCGTCTGTGGCGCTTATTTTTCTTTTTCCCTACGAAATTTAGGTATTATTTATTTAGAAAAAATATTTTTTATGTAACGACGCATATGCATGTGTGATGTACCATTTTGATTATTTTAAACAATGATTATTGGTCAATTGCATATCTCATTTTTATAGAGACAACCAGTAAATAGGTATTAATTGTATTTTATACAAGCAAGTAGGTATATGTACAGTATCTTTATAATATTATGTCATTATACTCGTACGTATTTCAAATAGTAATTGTTCATAAAACGCAACATTGTAATGTACGTATTTGTCTGCAACGAAGAATTTATAGATCATGAATTATTGTGTCTGAATTCTGAAATTAATTTTTTGGCGATAAATTATCTTCGCGATGAACTTTCACAATATATTTACCCCGCGATGAACTTTCTCGCGATTAATTTACCTTGCAATGAATTTTTCCCGCGAAAAACATTTCCGCGATTAATTTACCTCGCAATGAATTTTCTCCGCGATGAATTTGTCCGCAATGAACTTTTCCGCGATTAATTTACCTCACGATTAATTTACCTCGCGAAGAACACTCCCACGATTAAATGAACTTGTCCGCGATGACTTTTCTCCGCGTAGATCTATCTCGCGATTAATATACCTCGCAATGAGTTTTGTCCGCGATGAACTTTTCCGCGATTAATTTACCTTGCGAATTGCGATGCATTTTCTCTGCGATGAATTTGTCCGCAATGAACTTTTCCGCGATTAATTTACGTCGCTATGAATTTTCTCCGCGACGAACTTTCCCGCGATTAATTTACCTAGGGGTTGAATTTTCTCCGCGATGAATTATTTGTCCGCAATGAACTTCTCCTCGATTAATATACCTCGCGGTCGCGATGACTTTGCTCCGCGTAGATCTTTCCCGCGATTAATTTACCTCGCAATGAATTTTTTTTTGCGATCAACTTTCCCGCGATTAATTTATCTCGCGATGAATTTTATCCGCGATGAATTTGTCAGCAATGAACTTTTGCGCGATTAATTTACCTTGCGATGACTTTTCTCCGCGTAGATCTTTCCCGCGATTAATTTACCTCGCGATGAATTTCCTCGCGATGAATTTTCTCATGATGATATTTCCTGCGCTGAATTTTCTCGCGATGAACTTTGCGTGATGAATTTTCCGCGATGAATTTTCCCGCGTCGAAATTTCCGGGAATCAATTTTCATATTTTATTAATATTAAGCAGTTGTTATTATAATTGTTACTAACAAAATAAATAACTATTTTGTAATAACAGTGTAATAATTAATAAAACTGAAAATTTATCATAATATTGCGATATTAATTGAGGCTACCGTCGAACTCCAATAAGGATCTAATTATAATTCTGACAAATTTGGAAAATGGTTAACATAAAAATTGTTCTAAGAAAATATAACAATCCTTAAACGTAGTATCAATTATTGTTAATAACAATAATAATAATAAGTAAATAATAACAACAACACATAGAACATGTTGTTTTACACTAATAAAAGTAGAAACGCATATATACAACTAATATATTAAAGCACAATAATTAGCATTTTAATTTCTTTAATCATGACTGTTCACTTCACATAGACACATTTCACATTTCTTACGCAAAAATCGCAGAATTGTGAAAAATATAGCATTAATAATTGATCCTTATTCAAGGGAAGACTTCAATTAGGTATTATAATAAACTCGCCAACACAATTAGGGAAACACTTGGAAATGAGGTGAAATTTCACCCATTTTCAAATCGTCATAACCCGGCGTACTTTCAGTCGATTTAGATGAATCTTCGAGGGCGAAAAACTTTGAAGTGTCTACTTTATAGTCATGCATGCGAACTTTAGCGTCATTCCTTCCGCCCCCCTCCAGCACCCCTGTGAAAAAATACTATTAAATCGAAAAAATGTACAACTTTGACGATGTGTATGGAGTTGAAAAATTTTTTTCGACTCGAATCACCAAAAGAGCACTAAAATTTGTTCAATTTTACTGTACAGGACTCAAAGAACGAAGTTCCTACGTTGATTTTACACAAAGTTATGAGTGTGCATTTCGTGGTTTTTAGCGCATAACTCAGCGACTTTTCAACCAAATTTTTCTCATCATTTAAACCATTTCTAGAGAATAAAAGATACATTTTTTTAAAAAATTGACCAATTTCGTAAAAAAAAAATAAAGTTATGAGTCAAAGTTTTTCGCATTCGAAGATTTATCGAAATCGACTGAAAATACGTCGAGTTATGACGATTTGAAAATGGGTGAAATTTCAAGTGTTCCCCTTATTGTGTTGACGAGTTTAGTTTGAGAATCACTGGTCCAACATGTGGCCGGCCTAGTGTCAGAGTATTGGCTGCGCGCGCTCTCTGTTTCTCCCACTTCATTCGTCGGCCGCTTTTACCAAGAGTTAGTTGTCATTTAGCGTTCGAAGGGTGAGGTATAGCACTTCCCAGAACCGAAAAGGGTGCCGAATTTACGAAAAAATGTGCATGCGTTGACGTTAGTCAATTGTCATACTTTGCTATCAATTTGTTTTTACGTTTACCTTTTTTTCGTGATTGGTTTTTGTTATTGTGATTTTGTAAACTGTTCTTATTTTGGTGTTGTGTTTTTCGGCGTTTGCAAGTGACATTTAGCGATGCGAACGTGGAGGCCACGTGACTATTTCAGACCGTTTCGGAGATAAATTTTGAGTGAAGATTACGAAGGTGGACATGTCTAGAAGGAAACAGAGCAACCCCAAACCACTTAAAAGTGAGTTTTTGTTATGTTTTGCTTGTTTATCATTGATTTATTTGTTTGTTTGGTTTTGTTTCAAGCCGTTATATCTTTCATTTATTATTATTGTATAATATATCATTTAGAACGTATTTCAAGCAGTAATATTTTGCTGTAAAAGTAGAACTTTATATTACAAATAAAAATATTTTTATAATATTCTATTTAGGTATAATAGGTAATATATAACTGCATTTATTATTATTTATCAAGTAATTTAAAAACAAAGCCATATTATTAATGTTTAAAACTGTATTGCGCCGCATGCCGCATGTATTACAGTTTGATTGCGGTAAAATTAAAATCAGAAATACAACTACTTCATACTTTATTATTTATGTAATGTAAATAGAAATTTTAAAATGGATAAATATAAGTTTTGGCGGGATGCGCAATGACAACAAAAACAATTTTCGAACAAAATAGGTTTTCAAACGGCGCATTTATAAACTGTGTATATAATTTTGTAAATTACTGTATGATATAATTATAAGGATAAAGATAATATATTATAATGTTATCAAAAGATGAGTAACATTTATGTAAATTTCGCAATTCGCCTATTTATGAATTATCTTTGTAGTTATCAACCACTGATCTCATGCTTCCAAGCGGAAAACGCGGAAAATAAATAAAATTATATAAAATAATTATGATTATTTTTCTGTGCTTACAATGTCTTTCAATGTAATATTCTTTATTGCATTTTAATGAATAATACTAAATCAGCGTAAAATAATATCCGAAGTTGATATATCGTAAATAACGCTGATACGAATTTTATATAAGTTATACACAAAAGCATATTGTAATAAAAGTTATGTAGTATTTTTATTGATATTAAAATAATAAATCTTTTACAAGAATGAAAATTCAATTGAAAGGCAGAAATTTTCATAACGATATTATTGATGTTAATCTACGTAGTTAATTTAAAATGGTAAATAAAAATTCAATGTTATATACAAGTAGTTATTTTTAAATAAAATTAAATGTGTTTATGTAAATATTTCATACCTACTCGTAGAAAGTATATAGGTATCCCGAAAAATTTCAAAATGCACCAAAAAATATCCAGTCTTACGTCTCTGATCCAGTAGCATAATAATAAATAAAAAACCTATTAGGTAATTATTTGTTTGTTCCATTAGATTTTCTACCATATAATAAATTCTAAACGTTTCTGAGAGCGGCCATTAGAAGAACATTTTAAACACTTAAAAATTAATAAACATCTCCACATCAGCTACCTTTGAAAAGTCACTTGTTTTCGTTGTCAAAACAAGACATAAACAAAAAATAAAAGAAAAAACAAATAAGTGAGCATCAGGCATATAAGTTCGGACAGCGGAGTCACAGCGAGATGATTTAGGCGTCAGAAATGAATTTATGATTGCGTTCTGTCTTGTAAACGATTAAAATATGCCCGTAGGGCATTCACAATTGCCTGCTTAATATTCATAGTGATATTTATGTAGAGATAATGGGCAGGGGCGTGCACCAGCCTGACATATAAACATACTTAGCGCAAAGTTAACACAGCACAAGTCACCACGATATAATAATTTTCGTGATTCAAGCGTCTTTTTGCTCTCCGCTGCTGAATTGGCCTAATTATGTTACCTTCGAGTGATTAGCATAAGCGAATAATTATATCGCATTAGAATTACTAATTATTTTTGTGTTGTAATTATAACTGATATAAGTCAAAATGTTTTCAGTAGCATGACATTTTTTATAGTACTATGTATTTAAGATTAATATGCAATTTTAAAAGATTTTCATCAGCCCATAAAATAATATAAATATCGATTTTTCTTTATCGTAATTATATATGTTTAATTTTCTTAAATCAACATCGTATCTTTTAGATTTATTACACGTACACTTTATTGCAAATTTACGAGTTTAAAACTGTTGGAGAATATTTTTATTACGTTTATTTAAAAATATTTTATCAGATTACAGAAATATAGTAAAACCATAAAATGATTAGAATCGCCAAGTCAAATTAATGACAAACGTATAGGTACAAAAATAAAAAAATTAATAAAATAAATGCAGTAATAGTCACTACAAAACTTTAATATGTCACAGATTTAGTTAATTTTTTATTTGACCCGACGATAGTACTGTTCTTAACCCTTAACCCTAATTTGAAACATGGGGTGTGGTACACCTCAGGCCTTAATAAATACTAAATAGTCGATATGCTTGCGGTAATACTGCGCGAATAATTTTCTCTCGCTTTGTTTGTTGGATTATTTTGAGTCAGTAACAGTTGACATTTAGTGCCCAGTTGTAAACTTTTAAATAATTTTGTTTTTATTTATTCGTATACCTACTACTATTTTGTTGTCATTTAACATACTTCTTTTATTGCAAAATGTATTAAAAAATAAACTGTTCATTTTACATTTTGGTGTATTTTGTATCTGAAATGACACATCTTTGAAAAAATAATATTAGCTTATTAACGTCAAACTTTTGCACATTGCACTTAGTGGATTTTTTTATTTAAAGGAGAGGTCTGAAGAATGTTAGGTATTTTTGCATGAAACAAATTTCTAAAAATTATACAAAATTTTAAAAATGGGGTTTGTGACGCCCCACGTTTCACAACACGTTAAAAAATTCACGTTTCAAACGAAGGATTAAATAAGTTTTATTGACATAAATTAATGTTGTAATGTAATTCCAACATATGGCAATTTTCTTAAAATTGTAATACACAAATTTTAATTATCTATTGCACTACATATTGTGTAGTGATTAATGAATATATTATTATTATATTATTATATAATAGATAAAAGATTTTATTTGAGTCAAAGATCAGATTCGACTATACATAACATAACATAATGTATAATATATTATATATATATATATATATATATATATATATATATATATATATATATATATATATATATGTATAATATATAGGTATATGCACAGATTCTAAAAAATTAATATTTGATGCTTTGATAGCGTAAGCGCTAGCGCTAAGTTGGTAACTAACTGGTATTGCAAATTATTTAAATAAAATAAAATTATATACATGGGTATTAATTATTAAATATTTTGTGTTTCAGCCTATATTATAAGGCTTCATAAGAAAAATATAAAATTGTGAATAATTTAAAACATCGAACAGTTTATTTAAGTTATGTAATAAAATATTGCCTTAATTTAGCAGGATTCGAAGCGAAGCTAAAATTTTGGTGTAGAATAAAATTAGTTAGGTAATAATAAAATAAGTTGTTGAAAATTAAAAGCACAATTTACAGTGCGCAGCGTTAAAACATCAACCAACAATGATTCCATTAAAATAATTCATGTTATTTGAAATCTGCAACGGAAATACTAACAATATCTGGTCGATGAATCAAAACATTTGATCATTGGCAGGCTTGGGCTTTCATTGTAGAGTGTTTATAGCTGGGGCCGGGGTTATCACGATATTCACTCGATACGGTCCTGCTTGTAATCAGCGGTTTGCATCCAGGAAATGACTGATACGAGATCTTTTTAACTTCCCACGCCCACCCTAATGCCAACTAGCGGTGAAAGTGCGAACTAACACCCGTTAGCTTCGTTCCAAGTTACTAGGATTTTTCTTACTTCTTTTACGCATTAGATTTAAGGACAGATCTAATAGCGCAAATAAAATTCTTATTTTGTCACATGACAAAAATTATCAATATCTTATCAATGTTGTAAGATTGATAAAAGTTTTCAGAACTCATAACGATAAATAAATTATTAATTTTGGTATAGTTCTGTATGTTTTTACTAGTGATGGCACGGATCGCTGTTTGGCCGGATTACCGGATCCCGTAATTATTTAGCCGGATCGCCGGAATTCCGGCTGCCGGATCTTTCGTCATATTTCGGTAAAAATCGTAACTATTGCGGCCTCACTCTTTTAATAAAATCATTCAAAAATAATAATAATAAAACATCCAGCCGGATTTTATACATGATCCGCCCGGAACCGGAATTCCTGCCAAGAGGCCGGAACGGCCGGATTCGGTATTAAAGCCGGCACTTCATGCCATCACTAGTTTTTACTTATTTATACAACGTTTCGGAAAATTTTGCGTAAGTAGGTATACTATAAAATATAAACCATATACCCAAATAAATTATTTGTTTATCAATGTTGTGTTTAAAATTTGGTTGATTTGATGTCCCAGAGGTTTGTTTAATTTTATCCTGGTTCTTTACGCTGATTGATATTTAGATTTATCTACATAAAGCAGGTAGTGATGTCGCTTCTCATTCTCGTCTCGAACAAATAAATTCTTCTTCGTCTCGGATTTTCGAGATGAGACGCGAATTCAAAACTACGAGACGAGAAATAGTTCTCGACAAATCGAGAATTCTCGAAAATAAAACTTTTTTAAATTTTACTGTGTTCGTAGAATTTTTTTGTTTTGATATAAATATTTTTCTTTCACAATAACGAAATTAGCTCCATGTGGCGCTGCGCTAATTACAGTGTTGTCATATAGAGACAGTTACAATTTTGCATCATATTTATAAATGCTTCTTCAGCTATTTATAGAAAATGATTATTATGAAAGGTATAGGTAACTTCGGGTAACTTTAAGTAAACCAAACATAAATATATCTATAAGCGAACAAACTGACACTTCTGACTTCTGACGCTAATTTCAAAATTAGTTTGTTCTACTAGACTAACTACAACATTAATTTTGTAATTGTGAACGACAGTAATTAACTATAACTACTAACTATACCTAGAACTATTATACCTAATACTGACTATAACTACTAATTTCGTATTGCGAATGAGGCTTAAGTATTACACTAGTTTTGGTTTCCTAGAACATAACATGCATTTGTGAATATTGTTCTTGTCTACAAGTGATTTATAGTTTTGAATCAAATATATTTAAATTTTCTTTTAATAATTTATAGATCTCGCGATGCCATTTGTGAGCGATAAGAATTTTTTCATATGAGTGTACAATTCTATATTTGAAATTGTATATATTTGTTTAAAAGTCAAGGATTATCTCGATTTGTAAATTTGTAATTGTATAACTCAAAACAGTCCGATAAAATCTCATTTAATATTCAGCAAAATTAAAAAACCACTCAAGGTTCAATACACTATTACCATTAATAGTATTTTAAAACGAAATTTCGTTTTAACTTTTGTAGTTAGGTTCGCGTTATCTAAATGTATCAATACGAAAACCACCTATTAATTATGTGTGTCGTAAACTAAACTATTTTTAAATATAATGTATAGGCTTTGTTATCTTTGAAAAATATTACAGCTCCGCCTGTTGCTATCTTATCACTAGTATTATCAGTAACCAATCAGAATAACAAATGATTAGTTCTGAATATTTTTAAAAGTTTATCAGTTTTAAATTTTGTTTCTATATGCTGATAAGTGATATCGCTTTCGACTGAACATTTAGATAAGTACTAGTATTGCCCAGTCTCATTTTAAATTTTTATCACAATATTTCTAAAACAATTATTAGTTTTAACATTATTTAATAACATTCTATAATCAGCAGTTGGAGATAGATTTATGTATGATTAATTAAGCTTAAGACTTACATAAGTAAAAGTAACATACATACGAATTTTATCAAAGTAAAATACTAGCAGTAAATATTTAGTAGATTATTATATCGGTTGCGCATTATATTTTTTATTTACTAATTCATAGTGATAATTGCTAAAGTAGAGTATAATATATGTTATAATATAGTTAAGAAACTTTCAGAACTCATATTTTATATAAATAAATAGTTTTCTGGTTTAAGTTCCGTGGTGATTTATTTATTTGAATGTTTCGATAGACTAAATAAGTTATTATTTAGTACTAATGTTTTCCAATGCTTAAAAATACAAGAAAAAATTGTCTAGTATAACTAATTTGACTACAAACCTATCATGAAAAATAATTAATTATGGTATTAGTAACCGAAATTGCCAGAATTTTAAAATTTGTTACCTACATATTTTCACATGGTTTATTACTTATACAAAAACTAAAATCAAGCAAAATCTAAGGAGAGATCTAATAGCGCAAATAAAATTCTTATTTTGTCACATGATAAAAATTATCAATGTTGGAACGTTGTAAGATTGATAGAAGTTTTCAGAACTCATAATGATAAATAAATTATTTATTTTAGTATAGTTCTGTATATTTTTATTTATTTATACAACGTTTCGAAAAACTTTGCGTTCTATAAAGTACCTACCTATAATAAATACATAATTTGTAATATCAATGTTGTGTCGATTTGATGTCCCAGAGGTTTGTTCAATTTGTTAAGAAAATACAAATTTTTTTCAATTAATATGAAATAATTAGAATTTTTTTTGTATTTTGTAACGAAAAAATATTAAATGATAGTTAATATGCATTTAATCGTTCCAAACCAGTTCACATCCATCGGTTCGGTTCCGGTTGCGGGTTTACTAAATATTTATTTACGATTTAGGTTTGGTTTCGACTACCTACCCTAAAATAGCTGCGGTTCGTTCCGGTTTTTGGTCCAGTTCCTGTTCTGTTCGGGTCCCTCTTTTACTTCATAAGATTATGTATATTTTAATATACCTAAGCCAAAGTAAGTATCGAGTAAGTAGGTATATAATATAATAATATAATTGATATACCTAGTTCTATAGCATTGATAAATAAAAAATATCATTTTTGAAATTTACACATTAGCAAATTTAGGTACAGATCTAAAAGTATTTAGTATTTTTCCATTTCATTTTCATTTATCATCATTATCTGAATAAGTGAATGTAATTAATATTTTGAGAGAAAGTCTAAGCGCTGAGAAATTGGAATAAATATTTTAAATATTTAAAAAATTGCACATAATCAATCCACCAGGTGTTTGCATTCTGCAACTGTTTCTTGTTTTTTTTTGGGTTTCTTCCTTGGGAACATAACAATACGCATTTGTTTCACGAACTTCTTGATGATATCGCAAAATGTGCGAAACGGTTGCACTAGCGTTCCGTTACCGGAAAAGTGGTACCAATTGGTAACTAACTCGGTTGGTAACCGTGAATCAACAAACAACCGAATGATGTATTAGAGGTAATTGATTGTTTAGTATTTTGCTGAGGCAATTTAGATTTTTTGATCGATAGCCTTATAGACCAGACAAGGAAGCGTTGATATTAATATTCAAATATTTTAATTATGAAAATTGATTGCTGTATAAAAAGTCACAGTAGTAATTTGTTCTCGTCATGTTGTATTTTTTAAAATGACGATGTTTTATTTTAATTAACTATTTTGGAATTTAATATGGATTCAGTCAATGATATTTTAATCCATTGCTTATTTGATTTTGATTTATATCATTTGAATTCCTACGTAGTTTATTTGGTGTGATCAATTTCGAAATCAAATCATATTGATACATGATAGGTACTATATTAATGAAAAATATAATTAATGAAAATAATATAGGTATGTATCAGTAACTTTTAGAGAATATATCTACCTACTTAATTGGAAACGTAGGTGTTAATATTTCAAAACCATACAAAAATAAAACCACTGTAATTTGATACATTTCTGTAGGTAAATAAAAAAATTATTTGAATTAATTAATATCAAATATCACAACATTTTGTTTTATACAGATACAGAACCTAAATATTTAACAAAATTATGTACCAATTTTTTTTTACATTTCGATTGATGTTTCTCATTTTTGATGTTCCCGTTTCTATTAAAAAAATATGTTTCCTCTTACGCAAATGCGAAATCAGTGATACAATACAAAATTATTCGATATGACAACTTCAGTTTGCTGAACTTGATTACTAGCTGGTCTATTTGGCCTTTTTCATTCCGATTTTATAGCTAGTAATACTGGGTGGTATCCAGATTTAATTTCTGGAATGTCTGCGAGATGCATGTACCTATTCGTATATGTATCTATTACAAGAAAATGTATAACCTATCTAGCTTAAACAAAATGCCAGTACAAAATAACATATTAGTTACGGGGCCCGTCTGGTGTGCGCGTCCCATGGTTTTTTCTTTTATTACAACATATGAACATGTTACCAAAAGATGTTAGAAGGTCTTTATATTTTCATTTTTCTTTTTTGTTGTTTGTATTTTGAAAAAAACATTACTTTGAAATCAGACATTTTTCTAGATATTTTTGATTTTTTTCTGGTGAATAAAAAGCAATTTTTAAGTTCTGAAAACAGAGGGAAATAAATTAAATCTTTCTTAACAATAATATTTTTTTCATTCTTCTGTGTTATAAATCGTTAAATAAAACATGATGGGACATGGAACAACGATGTTTTCGCTGTTGAATTGAAACTGTAGGTTCTATAGTTAACCAGTACATTTTAAGCTCAGTTTTCTTTTTCTAAATTTTTTGTTCGAATGACTGCAAAAAGAAGGGCTCAACCTCCACACTTTGGATATGACGACTTACGTTCAGCAGTTCGATATATTTCGAACGCGAAAACAGAGTAAAACATTAATGTAGCCATTTACAGACAGATTTTAAGTTGTTAGATTTAGATATCAATTTGGTACATTGAAGAAGTAAACTACAAACTAGTTTCAGATCTATAAATCATTGCAGTAATGCAAATCCGATAACATATTTTTAATACCTAACTCAAATATTTTAAACGCATAAGTAATTGAAGGCTTTTATAAGGTCTGTACAGTAGTACAGTCAAGCATGCTTTGGTTCATGTCCATGTTGAAATTAAGTTTTCTTTACCAGTAAATTATAATCTCTTTTTATAGATAGTAAGTTACGAAAGAGATATACTCCTCAATTATATCATTGTCAATATTAAGAAATTATGTACTTCTGTTAAGCTGAGAAAACGAAATAGTTACGAATTCTTCAAATATGTGTAAATTAATTCAAATGTAATGGTCTGTTTAAAAGTCAGGAATTGTGTCCAACATTAGTCAGAGCCTAGTCCAACATTAAGTCTCCTCGTAATCGAATCCATTATAGAGCGTCGCTGGTCGAATTCCATTTTCAATCGCATAAGCCGGACTAAAATCACTGGTTAATCGAAGCTTCTTGATTGGTACGACTGTCTAATAGTTGTTCTCGCGTCCTGTCAACGTCCCTCTGTTCTCAGATCCATTTCCGATAACGCTGCATCCGTTCTTCGTCTCACTCTGGCTCTAGAGTCTAGACTAGAGCTCTGTGGTGCCTTGTGTCTGTCCTGCAAGACCTAGAGCTGCAGCCAGTGACGGGGAATTGATTATTTCCACAGAGGAAACTTAGCAGATGCTGTTTAATAAAACATTTAACCGTATTGTTGATGACAAACATCAGATAAGTAAGGTGAATTTTGCTGCAAGATTTTACCTACTTGTGTTACTTTCAAGTGTCTTCCCACTTAGACAATAATAAATATTGTTCTGGAGATCTATCAGTATCACTTTGCTAATTTAATAGTAAAATTTATTGCAATACCTTGAGTTTGTTACCGATGTCATGTGGTCCGAAGGTTTTATCCAAATTGAATTGTTGAAGCTAAACGATGAATTTACAAATAAAGGAATATACTACTTAAAATAATATGCAAGTATTAACTTACCTAATGTTTTAAATGAACATATTAATTAAATGTCTACACAAGTTGCTGTCTTATTATTAATTATGTTTAACCAGTGGAAATAAAAATGTTAACTTAATACAAACTGTAATTAATTTTGCGTATAGACTATCCTCTATACCGTGCCAAAAACAGCCAAAACATGGCTTTCGCCCTCCACTTCACAGCGTTTATTGTTTTGTTTAATTTAATAATCTCAAGATATTGTTGAAAATAAAAGTACAATCTACAAAATGATCGATGCAGAATTTAAATATTTTGCTTTCAAATCAAAATATGTTAATTTGATTTTGACAATTTTTGATATTTTTTTGAACACAAATATCTTCTATTTTAAAACGAATTTAAAAAATACGATCGATTATTTTGCAGATCCAAGCTTTGTTGACAACATATTAAAATTTGAAATTAATTCACTTACAAATAAAATCTGTACAGTGGCGGGCGAAAACTCTCTTTTGTAGAAATATTGCTGATTTTTACAAAAATATGGGTGGCAAAATTATATTTTCCTCTGAAACATAAATTATTTGTTATTATGTTTAACAAAATAATAAACGTTATAGAATAGGGTGCGAAATCAATGTTTTTGACTGTTTTCTGCCATGGGTAGAAGATCGCCTTAAAAAACTCTTTTTGATTCATGATCATGTAGCATCTGCAATTTACATTTTTATCCTGAAAGTTG
Source organism: Agonum fuliginosum (assembly GCA_947534325.1). Classification (NCBI taxonomy): domain Eukaryota; kingdom Metazoa; phylum Arthropoda; class Insecta; order Coleoptera; family Carabidae; genus Agonum; species Agonum fuliginosum. The sequence continues at coordinate 22,579,830 of OX384041.1, forward strand.
TGTAACACTCTGTATAGTACGAGTATAATGCTTCTTTGCGGGTTAGTAAATTTTAGATTCTATTTCAGTTAATTTGATTTTAAGGACCAATGTCTATAGGTTTTATTATTAAAATGTCTTAAATAACAAGTTCTATATTTTTTGTCTAGGGTCTAGATAAGAATTTAATAATATGAGAACTGATTCAAAATTATAAGTCAAATCTGGTCCATTATGATAATCAATTGGAATTTGTCTCATGGTTTTTTAGTTCTGACATATTTACGTACAATTCTGAGTTGGAAATAGTGTCGTGTTCAGGATTAGGGACTTTGTTCCCTTTTAGGCTTCCAGCCATTGCTCCATGTCGGTTAGGGTTGGGGTTGATAACAAAAAATTCCCTTTTCTCGACTGTATCAAGTGAAGTCAACTTTTTACCCTAGCTACTCCCCTATTCCAGTTATAAATCACAGTATTATAAATGCAGTTCATTTCACAGATATCAACTCACAGTTACAAATCAGTAGGTAATTTTTACGGTAACATGTGCTGTGCTCGACTGTGTATAGTCAAGTAAATCCTTCGTCCTGTCTCGGCGGGGCATCTTGTCACAAATCCCGTTGTAAAGTAGCACAAGGAGTGGACACAGTCACGTACAAGATGCAGGACCACGTCCATACAATGTCCAGCGTCCGCCGTGTCACTAACAAGACGCAGCCACAGTAGCGCTGCTGTGTACAGGTGTCCACTAATTAGGTAGCCCCGCCCTACGTCAAATCGCCTCCAAGCCTGCGATCTCCGATAAACTATCACTCGCCTTGATTGATTTGCTGTACATGTCGATGCGTGGATCTCAACATCTCCGAGATCCAAGTCCACTGTGACAATTTAGATTGGCTTTTTTTCTCTTTCTCTCCCAACTGTTTTTTGGTCGAAGCGTGCGTGGGATTGCGTTGAAATGTTTCGTTAGGCATTTGTTTTTAATTTTTGATTTCTGTTGATTGGATGTTTTGATTTGTGCAGGTTTTAATAAGCTTGTTTTCGAACAACCGTCCCGAGTTTTTATATTTCGATTGAGAAATGATCGAGTAATGTGATTGTTAACTGATTTGAGAAGTCCGATTAGTCTGGAATATAATTTGGAGTTTAGGAGACATGCAATCAACGTCTGCTTGAAATTTAGATAATTCGGTGCTCCGCTTGGTTGATCATTGACAAATATCTTGAATGAATTATTTTCATTTAATTTAAATATTTGTTTCAAGAACTACTTAATACATTTTTAATAGACTGTATTTTGTGCGATATTTTTCCATTTATGTTATAGATAGTCTAATGAGTCGTGAGCTAGTAAGCAAATAATTACGAGTATAATTAATAATTATTTTTAAGTGATCTAATTAGTTCCTAAAATTAATAATTCAATAATTTATGGAGCCTCGAAATATAATTAATGATTACTTTCAGCATCAATTTACATACGATTAAATAAATGTTAAATATTGTGCAATCAGTGGTACGTATAATTGCTAATAAAAGAAACTTTTGAGAAATATAAAAACTAAATTTCAGTGCAGGTACCTACATAATATTTGTAAAATATCTAGACAAAGGCAGCGGTAAAAAATTCTTCGCCATCTTTTAGCATATCAGTAGATCAAACGGCGCAGGTTCACATATGAATGTTTCTAAATCTTATTATAAAACAGAAAAACATTCCATAGTTCGCACATATCGCGGCATCAAAAACAAAAGCATTCATAACAAAGCAACGTTGATATTCCGCTATGGGCGAATGATTGCAGCCATCTGTCGATAGTTTTAGCCTAATAGGCCGCAACACAAAGCTAAAATCTCAGAAATGTCGCGCGCACATACTTGCCTCGTGTTTTCCACTTCGATCTAATTACATATTCGTTTGACGTCCACTCATACATAAAATCGATCGTCGATTATTCAACAACGACCAATTAAATTAACGGTGAGAACTCCTAACGACAACATTAAAAAGAGAGCATCGCGAGCCGGCGTCTTGACATTGTTTTGTGGTGTTTTATGCGTGATGCGTATTTGTCACCTGCGGCACCTTGGCGGTCGGAGGGCTGCCGTGCGTGCTCGACCAGTGTTTCCGAAACTTTTTTGAGCGGTAGATAATTTTTTATTGGATTCTTGTGTTGCAAGCGGAGCATGTTGGCGGGTGGCCTGCGCCTGGCGAGGGGAAAGGTTAGGGGTAAAGGGGAATTGGCTATAGGCAACAAGTTGTCCCGACGGCATACAACGATATTGAGGGTATGCTGACCCGGAGGCATGTTTTCATCTTCACTATTTATACATTTTCTATGTTTTAAAAACATTAATTTACTAAAGTATATTTTACATTATACTTTGACTATAAACTTTGACAAGTTTCATACTAGATTTTAAAATGCAAAATATGATAATTAATGAAAATGGCTTCGGTACTATTTTTCATTCTAGACCTGCGCAGAAACCACATATTGTGTGTTGCCAACCTTCTGTTTATACATCCACATATATTAACAATCAACAACCAGAAGCGATTTCGGGTTTTTGAATTCTTCATATTGTTCAATTTCATAAAGTTTAATAATTTTTTCTTATTCCCGTTTCCCATTTATATTTTTAATCAAGAACAAAACCTCAAAATTATGATTTAACAATTTGGTGTTGATAACATTTTGTTTGATTACCGACCGATCAAGAAACTAGTACAAAACATGGATATGTGATTCTAGACAAAAAAGTCAGAAAAGTTTATAAAGTCTAGTTTTAGTTTCTAGCCGAAAAAATTGTGCGAATTAATAAATTAATTTTTTGTAAACTGAATTTTTTAATACAAATGATTTCTGCAGCCCGTTCTAAAGGTTACGCCTGAAATGTATATTATGTAACCGAATGGTACTTCTCTCGTAGGTCGATATTGGGTACCTATCTAGTAAAATTAATAAGCACCTACGTATTAGTAGGTACTCCAAAATAATGATTTTACTAAGAGTTTCAGGAAATTTCATAAACAAAAAATTACGTGATGATTGCAGTTGCAATGATCTAATCAAACAAACTTTACTTAGAATTGCAATAAAATAGAAAATAGCTCTTGCTTTGATTGATTTTTGTTTGTTGCGAGTGCGAATGATTTCTGGGGTAGTAAGAAACAAGCCTGTTTGAAAAGGATAATGAATATGAAAAAGGCTACATAAATAACTGTGTAAGAAAACGATTTTTTGACGAGCTTGAGCTTAAGTGTATTTTAATTTTTTTGTTATATTTTCTTTCACTTTTTCGACTATCTGAAAGAGTACCTAATAAAATTAAAAATCTTACGAAGTCTGGAGCTTGTCTAACTCTCACAGAACGCTAAATAATCATAAGTCGACAAATCAGTTAAAATATTTGATTTCAGTTTATTTTCGATTACAATTTCTTGTATAGTCCAACATTTTCCACTGTCGTTTGCTTCTTTGGTGCATCCGCCGCGAGGACGAGACAAACGATTAGGCCACCGCTAATGAAACGTCAAGCTCTGGAGTAATCCTCCATCTCTGTCCTGTCCCTTGCATCCGCACTCCCATTGTCCTTGTCTCCGTGCTTGTACCCAGCTTGTCTCGTGTTGTCCGCTGGTTTACAACGCACGCGACATCCTTGCGGCGCACTTGCTTGCTCTTCGCCCTGTCCTTTTCTTACCCGAAGACAGGGGATAGTGCCATCTTGCTCCAAGAAGGTTTAGTGTGTCTGTTATTTTGTTTCTTGGTTATTTAGCTGCGTGATGGAGTGTGGTACTGGATCTTGTACAGAGGTGGAGTACAAGATTTTTACGGTGGTCGGTGGCAGGTGTAAATTGGTTACATGAAGTTTATTTCGTTTTTGATTTTTTGTTGGTGGAATGTCTAAATATTTAACTTGATGATTAGTTGAAACAAATGGCATTTCATGATATTATTTTTATTTTTACATTCTTACCGTCTTTGGGTATTTTATTTTTCAATTATAATATGATCTGTTCGATTCTTCGATTACATCGTATTTCGTGCAATATATCTTTACTATATTTTGTTTTGGTTCTCCTTAATAATCTAAACTTTTTATCATACGATCTTATTATTTATTGTTGCTCTCTCTTTGAATTTTCCAAGGCATTTTTCAAATATACCTACCTATTTAAGTAGTCCTCCAATTCTATCTTACTGACTTTTAAATAATTTCAGTGTATTGAAGAAGTTATCTAATTACCAGTACTGTCTCTTGATAAATAATTTAGGCCTAATCTTTTAGTAATACTTGGTCAAATGAAATCCTTTTTATTTTCTTATATCCCATGAGTGACCATTGTATATGATAAATTATTCTTTAGATTCAAATGACGAATAAGATATAATTTTAATAACAAAAGCGTAAATAAACAGTCCAGCAGGAAGATACCTGTTACACATATATTTATTGTAACATTTATATTAAATAAACAAGATTAAATTAATTACGACTGCTTTTTGAAGTTACTCACAACACAATTTCTATTTCAATTGAAAACTAAACAACAACGGTAACTAATATAAACATAAAAAATATAAACATAAAATATCATATTACACACAAATACTATAAATCGAATTTTAATGAAAAAAAACCTTTGCCAAACCTTTCCTTTATCACATGTTAAAACTGAGAAGACGCATTTTTGGAAAATGATTAAATTTGAAAGTCGTTTATAAAATTTATTTTCTATCAGTAACTGCACTTGCGATTTCGACTTGCATAGAATACCTTAAATTATTGTTCTATATGCACTCGATATCTACATTTAAATTTACACCTATTTTATATTTTTGTGTAAGCCGTCATTCGGACATTTTTTTGGTATTTTCTTTTGTGTGTTCCACTAAAAATAATTTTACGATTTTAATTTGTTAACCACAAATTTGTTTACTATAGAGTTAATATAGTATTGCTGTATTTTGAATGATATTTAAGTTTCTCAATTCGTAGTAGGTATCTAAGTATTTCCTATTTTGAAACTTCTGAACTTTTAACTAGAGCAGACAGCATTTAATACATTTTATGAAAAATGAAACAAATGAATTGTGATCGATTAAAGACACGATTTCAGTAAACAGTCGTGAGCGATTCAGCTCCAGGTAGATCATTATGAAATAAATCATTTATTTGTAGGTATCATTTCAATTGCAACACCAGGTTAACATTTTAGCATTTAGCAATTTCTTCACAATCAACGTTTCACATTATCAGTATTATAAAAATTCTTGCTTAGTGAAACTGCCGATTAAGTTTATTTATTAGCAACTTCATTCCCTGATAAATACTTTTACGTCATGAAATTTATTTACTCATTACTGAAAACTTATAATCTTGAATTTTAACCTTTGAATCCTTTTCAGGAAAAACGGAGAAGCTGATAATTGTTATACTACTATATCAAACCTTGAAAAAATACATAGGTAATTTATAATTTCAACATGTTTTCCCGTTTTTCTTGAAAGGAATTATAAATAAATTGCATTGGAAGATATTGTTTTTCAAGATAAAATTGTAATGTATTTATGTATTTTTTCCACGAATAATGTATTATTATTTTTTATTTAATGTTGGCTGCAGTACTACTTTGTTATCTGAGATGGCATCTATTTTGACATGTTGACATGATAAAGGTCTATATAGATAAATCATATAGATTAGACTGTACAATGACTGCACGTATGAGAAGTTGACCCACCCATACTAGCCCACTCTGTTAAAATCTATCGCAATCGTTAGTTTTACGTTAGTTGAGTTTAGTTTTGTAGAAAATTGCGTTAGTTTTGAATGTTTATACGTATTTTTTAAAAATAATATTTGGGTGGGCTAACTTCACAACAGCCCAACCCTTAATTCGAAAGTGCGAGGAAAACACATTAATACCTTTTAATTGATTAGTTGATGTTAGTTGTGCTACATATTACGTTTGTTTTGTTATTCTAAGCTGTCAAATTTGAGCCGAGTGGGTGGGCCAAAATCACGGTTCTCCAGCCCATTGCAGAATTTCACGCGTAGATTTTACATACGTTGTCACCGTGGTTAGTTGAGAATAGTTTTGACGAAAAATACGTTAGTTGTGCCATAATTTGCCCGCCTTAACCAAAATAACCATTTTCGCTAACCGTACGCACTTGATGCAATTATGTCATTGATTGCTGTAATTTTACAATATAAAATTGGAAATAAAATAGAAGGCAACAACCGGCAACAACCAACAGCAGTGTTGGACATTTACCAGATTTTTTTAAATTTAGTTTATGATTGACAAATAATATGGTACAAAAGTTTTCAAAGTGAGGAATTCTTAAAGAATGCAATAGTTGGACGTATTTACCAAAATATAATTTACCTTTTCTTTTTTAGTGTGCATGCAGTAAGCCAAACGGTACTGAATAAAAACAAAGAAGCAATTTATTAAAATAAATTATTGCAAAATAAAAAAAATTGCAGTAATACATTTTTTTACAATTTATATTTAGATATATTTGTTGAAAACAAGAAAAAATTTTGGTATTAGCAAATCAAATTAAGAGATATTCTTAAAACTCTAGAACTATGTAATTATCCGAAAACAATTAAATTAGTTTCTAAAAATAAAATATTGAATTAATAAAATAAACATCGCATGACACAAATAACAGCCAATAGAAGAATTGATTAAAAAATAGTAACAAGGATTATATAAAAATTTAGCGGAAATTTTTTACAATTAGCTTGAGGAACCTAACTATAATAATTAATTAATGGATAACTTTTCTGTCACATTCCAGTTTGATATTTAAATTAAAAATTGGCTAAATTGTCATTTTGAGATCAGATTTAAAAAAAAAGATTTTTGCAACAAGTATTCAAGTAAAGTATTATTTCCGGTAACAGAATTTTACAAAAATCATATCAGTTCTTCTTTAAGACGTACAAATGTATTATGCAAATTATTATAATATAATGTTGGTGTAGAAATTGAGATTATAATAATAAAATTATAATGACAAATAAAGTGCGCAAAAATTCATCCATACATAACCACACATTTGTTTCTACCATGACAACAATAATTTCTTGTATTAGTTAAAAAAATGATTAATTTTTTGTACAATTGCTATAATAATCATAAACAATTCCTGAATGGCCTCCTATTTTTACAGAAAACAATGATATATAGTAGCATCAAGTCCGTATGGTTAGCGAAAATGGTTATTTTGGTTAAGGCGGGCAAATTATGGCACAACTAACGTATTTTTCGTCAAAACTATTCTCAACTAACCACGGTGACAACGTATGTAAAATCTACGCGTGAAATTCTGCAATGGGTTGGGGAACCGTGATTTTGGCCCACCCACTCGGCTCAAATTTGACAGCTTAGAATAACAAAACAAACGTAATATGTAGCACAACTAACATCAACTAATCAATTAAAAGGTATTAATGTGTTTTCCTCGCACTTTCGAATTAAGGGTTGGGCTGTTGTGAAGTTAGCCCACCCAAATATTATTTTTAAAAAATACGTATAAACATTCAAAACTAACGCAATTTTCTACCAAACTAAACTCAACTAACGTAAAACTAACGATTGCGATAGATTTTAACAGGGTAGGCTAGTATGGGTGGGTCAACTTCTCATACGTAATGACTGCAGCTGGAATGACACTTAAGTAGGTTAATGGAGGGTGACTCACAGATGCAAATAATCATTGATTTATTTGTTTTTACAAATGAAGGTGCAATATCGATAAGCTAAGCTATACAAAAGTTCTCTATGTTTATGTACGATAAAAATGTTAAGCATAAATGTAAATAAGGAGGTTCTTTGTAAAATGTGTCATAATTTGATGATATAAATTAGTGTTTTACGCTTCTTAATGATATTTTCATGTAAAGTATATAAATTTAGATTTTTTCATCTCTTGTGGCGTCGAAACTAGTCGATTGAGAAATAATAAATTTGTGATTGCATCCCAGAAATTTTTCTCCATTCCTAAATAATTTACCACAAGATGTTCTAGTTTGCTATCATTTCATAATGTAAAACAACTTCTGCGAGGTAAAACTTTGAGTAACTTGTTATGTGATTGCGTATTTATGTGTACTTATTTTGATATTTGTAGCATTGAAGATGGTTAAATATTAACCGAAACGTCTGCATCTAGGAGTACCTAAATTATTTATCATTTTTTATTATTCATCATCCGACGATCCTTTGAACTACTAATAAATTAGTGTATTTATGCTTATTGTTCTTTGCGTATTTCATTTTTTCATTCAGTATCTAATTATTAACTGGAAAAGGACAATTTCATATTAATTTATTTTTGTAGAAAAAAGGTATGTCTACTAAGACTTTATTTAATTATTAACGATACGTACATCAAAACCTAAATTTAACTAAATCTAGTTCTTAGATAAGAAATAAAGGAATCTAGTTTTACCATTTAATCTTGATTTGATATCTAACGAATCTAATTTTATGTTAAACTTAATAGACAAAAAATTTCTTTACTCGCACTCACAAGCTATCAAAGGTTTTTATTCTTAATAGAACGACATTTGAGTTAAACTATAATGTTTTGTCTGGCACATTTTTTGGAAGTACCTATCATTTAACATAAAATATGAATATTGACCGTTGGTATTGGTATCTACACACAAATAAATATATCAAATTTTTTATAAAGATGGATCATAGATCTGTCAGAATTTAAGGCTGCCACATCCAAGTTCCAAGTTGAGTAATTGACTTAATAGATATTTGTGGAAAAATCCAACTACTCCTAAGTGTTGCTGATATTTTCGCAAAAGACTAATAATGTAAGTACCGAATATTAGAAAATGATTATCATATGAGTTAAACTCGATGATTTTATGATCAACATCCGCAGTCATAAAGTATAGATTTAACTTTAATTAGTATTCTCCTCTCTTATAAAAGATAATAATTCACGATTTAATTGAATGAAACCACTTAAATTCACTCCGTCCCTGTACACTTTATCACTGCAACAATCCAGTCTCGTAAACTCCATCACTCTTGATGTGTCTGATCCGCCGATCGCTACTCTTCCCGGCAAAATGTGACGATGTAGGTCCACTAAACAACCTTCCTCCTGCTCCTTGGTCCCCATCCTGCCCTTCCCTATCCTGCAGGACACGATATACAGCCGCTCCGACCCTGAAATGTAACACTTGTTGGTTGTTTGTACGACATGTCACTGTATACTACTTCGTTGTTTGTCTCTGTATGTGTAAGGACAAGATGTTGCTGGTTGTTGTTGTTGTGTTGTAGGCAAGGAGGTAAAGCTATGGAGGCTTGTCCACGGGATATTTATTGATTGTTGGCTAAGGTTTTATGTTGGAATGGTTTTCTGGTGTTGGACAACTTTGTGACTTGGTTCGGTGATTGAGGAGATGGATGGTATAGTTAGGTTCTAGAGTTGAGGAAATGAAAGTACAGATCAAAATGAATTATGTTGTCTAGTTATTATTTTATGAATTTATGAAATAAAAGATAAGATATCTTTATTATATTAGATGGTATACTGTATAAAAATAAATCAACATAGTTTGATAAATTAGTTACCTACTGTGTTGATTGAAAATTTTGCCAAATTTGATAAATATTCTATTTCTCGTCATTCGATTTTTTGACAATTTATTATTACAAATGACACTATAGAGAGCCAGGGTTGAGAGAAACTAGGGTTTTATATATAAAACCCAAACCAGTCTGGTTTTTAGAGGAGTTTTATTGGATTTTTTTGGTTTTTAAAATTTGTTTGCTTAATTTTGACGTACTCCAATAATTTTATTGAAGAATATGATTTTAAGTACCTACTTTTTCGGATTGCATGGATAGCACTGTTTGTTATGTGTATAAATAAATTAAAACTTAATTTAAAATAGTATTAACTTAATTAGAAATTGGATTGGAATAGTAGGTATTAGATTTTAAGATCTAACTTTAGGATTATCAGAGGGGGTAATTACCCCGTTACTCCCCCCTCCTTGTATCCGCGCCTGCGATGAATGTATATTTATTAAATAAATATATGTACCTACCTACCTATTATTCAATTGTACCTAGTTTCCAAAAAACTGGGGTTTTTAATGTGGGTTTTATTAGGTTCTTTTAAATAGGTTTACTCAAAAAACCCGGTCGGGCAAAACCTTGTAGAGAGCACATGAAAAGTACACAAATGCACGCTTATATTTGTTGTTAGTTGTTACAATATTTCGCAACTGTAAGAATACGTAGGTTGCCACATGTTCATGAATACTGTTTTTAAATGAGAGTGTTTAAAAACGTGCTATTTTTGTTGCAATATATACTTATTTGATATTAATGAAGTATAAAATAGGTTTGTTATAATGCATTAATAAATATAAATAAATACATTTACGTCAGCAATGTTAATTTTAAAACTAAATTATACAACCAACTTTACAATTATATGAAAGACATCAATAAGATAACAAAATTTGTGGTAAAGTAGTTTGTGCTAAGGTTAAGTGCATGCTTGTTGTATTATGTTTAGATCTAATCATGCTTTAATGTGAAGAAAAACATTTGAAATTATCATATAACGAGTTTTTCCGATAAAATTTAAATTGATGACTTATAAACTGAATGACTAAGGCAAAATGCCAGTCTAGCAATCAGAATGACTAAACGTTCTGTTATCCACATTTTAGTCACGATATTTAATTCTAGAATTGTAGATTAGGAATAATTATTTCAGATTTTTAAAATGTTCTCCATTGAATATTTTAATACGCATAAAAATGATTAATCATTTCATGAAATCATAATATTTCAACTGCAACTGATAAACCCGACACAAATTTGATGAATTTGACTCATGATCCAATTTGAAAACAATAACCAAGAACTGTACAATTCTTAATGGCAGGTGAGGCAAGTCTAGCACTTCATCAAACTCAGTTAATCACAACGGAGTGCGCTGATTATTTCTAATACCAACAGATTTCCCGCGCGGATCGTAAATCAAACCATCGAAAAACCAATAACCATCGTGGTCGAACCGTATAATTTTGATTTCAACCGAAATAGGTGTTAACAATCTCACTGTGGTCGGCCCAGCGCGACCGGTTCTTTGCGAACGCGATCGTATCGCTTCGCAGTAATTAAGTTTATAAGAAATAACGCAACGGAGTAACAATTACTTTGTGTACATGCCAGTTTGCTATCGGATCAATGGGCTATTACTTTTATACAAGAATTTTTGGCGGGAGAGAGCAAACTTTTTATTTAATTTGTTCGTTGGTCGTATTTTTAATAGTGGTTTAGTGCTACAGGTATCTTTTAAGAAATTAGTGTGTATTAAGGGTTATAAAATTTGATTGGTTCTTTTAGGTATCGCCGATTTCCAGGAACTGATTCCTGTAAGATACTAAGATACAAATTGAGTTAATGCTTATTTTAATTTAGAACGGAATTATTTTTAACAACACAAACTACATCTTGAGAAATAAGATGTTCAGAAGGGAAAGATATAACAATAGTAAAAATCTGCTGTGTCCGCCACAGTACTTCCCCGATTATAAGTTTTAATAACTTACTTTCGTAACGCCGTTAATTTTATGCTTTATTCTGCAAAATTTAAATAAATTTATCATTTTTCCCCAAACTATTTAAGTTGATACCAACTTCGGCATAATTTAAATACCATTAAAAATCTGATACTTATTCACTAAAAACTCACACTCGAAAATTTTAACCCGTCATAATATCTTATAGCCTTATAGAATATAATGCGGAAAGTAAAAACAACTGACCATTGTTTAAATGTTGTTATTGATTCTTCGACTAATATTTTTTTCCAGAAAACTTTAATTTGATAATACACTTGAACAAATTTGATTAATTTTTTGAGAAACAATAATTGATTATCGCATAAATGTCATTTTTTACATTTTTATTAAACTTATCTCCCCGAGAGCTTTAAATTGACACCAAACTCGGTATAATTTGAATAATGTATGATAAAAAAATTGACGATCAGTTAAAGCTTTAATTTGATACCACACACGATAGTATTTTAATAAAAATAAAATAAGATATGTTTATAAAGTTGGTACCACTGGTTGAATAAAAAAATTTGAGTAATTTTTTGAGAAACAATTGAAAATCGTATTAATGCCATTTTTTACATTTTTTAAAAACTTATCTCCCTGAGCGATTCAAATTGACACCAAACTCGGTATAATTTGAATAATTTATAAAAAAAAACAATTGACGATCATTTAAATGTTATTTTTGTTTTTCTAGTAGAATTATTTTCCCAAGACCTTTAATTTGATATCACACACGATAGTATTTTGATAAAAATAAAAAAGTTTTGTTTATAAAGTTGGTACCACTGGTTGAATAAAGCTCATTAACGAACTTGAAGTCAGATTTTGGCTCAAGATCTTAAATATAAAATTTCAGTCCAAAATTCCAACGCGTTTTTAAGTTATCCAACATCCAGACAGACTAACAGACTAACAGACCGACAGACCGACAGACCGACTTTTTTTAAAATTATGTTTTTTGGGTTCAGTAGGGTCTGAAACGTGAAGATTCACCAAAATCTCGAACTGTCAAAAAATCACGATTACAATACTTCCCTCTATTACATAGATCGGGGAAGTAAAAACAATGCAAAATCAGTAAAGTATGAATATCACTTTGGAATGGACGATATTTTAAAATTATAATTATGTTTTGTAATGACGATTGAAATAAGAGAGTTTTTGTAAGAACATAAAGACTGCGACAATTTTCATCTCGCGAAATAGTGAGGAAAGTAAGTTTTCCCTTTCTAGAGAATAAAGTAAGCAGTGTTACCACCAGTGTTATTTTACGATGAAATATTTTCAAAATTGTAAGTAAATTTATTATTTTATTGAAAATTCTGATTTTATACTGATGTACCTATAGTAAACTATTATTTTGGCATATTGGCTGCAGTGAAAAATTTCATTGTTTTTAAACGCCAATCTGACAGATGGCGCAGTTAACCTAACATCTAGTTATGTGTTTCTTCTACATTTGCAATGTTGTTAAATATGTCGTGAAAAAAATGTTGTGTCTAACACGAGAGGAAAGCTCTTTTTTTTACTCTCGCTCCGCTCGTGACACAAACTTCGAGCTCGACTGGAAAAAAGAAGCGCTTTCCTCTCTAGTTGGACAAATAACTTTGGTCCCAAGAAATACCTTACCTATAGTGTATTTGGTGGCATAACCAGATGGAAAATTTTCAGTGTTTTACATTAAAAATGTCTACTAATTTCGGTTATGAATATAAAATCTAACAATAAAATATCCAAATAAATAAAATTTACAATTCTAAAAAAATAAATTTAATGAAAACGTTGATTTCAAAAGAATTTTTCAACCCATAATAAATGTAAACTGAAAGTTTACGTTGACAACAAAAGCGGACGCAATTATTGTGTGTGCGGACGGAAATTGAGTTTTTCTACACGGAAAGACATAATAGTATATTGTGTATCTAGTGCGCAAAGTAAGCAATTGCGCGAGGCGAGTTGCAGCCCAAGCAGTAGCGGCTCGAGGCCTACCGAGGCGAGCCGAGGAGGCCGAGGGTCGCTACGGCGAGGGCTGCAACGAAGCCAAGCGCAATTGCGCCTTTGCTCACGAGATGCACACGATATTTTTTGTCATTACTGCACAAAAAGTAACCTTTTGAGTGACCTTACTTATCGCTAGCATGCTAGCGGTCCCCAGTTCGATTCCCAGCACAACCGACAATAATACCACTGGGCCCGAGTGGTTGGATTCCACTATAATAACATCTACCATCCTGTAATTGGAAGTTAATTCTGTAGGTTGGTTACCATTAAAAGATAAAATGAATACTTTTAAAATTAATATGTGTAAAATGAAAAAGTAACTAATATTTACCTACATGTAAAAGCATAAGAAACTAATTATTAACAGTAAAGAAAAGAACATTAAAATATAAGAATAAAATATTATTGTCCATTAGAACCGATATCAAATGCACAATCTGCACAATAGTCGACAGTAGAAACTATGCATAGAGAAGTAGGTACTACAGCTGTTCACGTGCTTGTAGTATTAGATTATCACGTGTGTGGCGCTAGTGCTACGCGCACATTTCGTGTCGGTAACTACAGAAAACTGTGTGAGTGTTAAATTTGCGTGCGCAAAGTGAAATTTTGCGCACGCTATTCCCGCACGCTTGTACTTTGCGCACGCATTTTTATCTAGTTAAAAAATAAGCCACTTTGCGCACGTAAAACAGGCACGAAAAAGGTTACTTTTTGTGCAGGTATGACAAAAAACAAGTTAAAGTGTTTAGTTGAGCGGTAGGTAGTTTCCGACTAGCATGCTAGCGGTTCCTATAGTTCGTTCCCAGCAATCAACTCAAGAAGGGTTTTAAGTTTCTTTCTTTCTTTATTTAGTTTAGTTTAATTAGAGTTGAATGTAAATCAGCGGGCTTTTCTGTCCATTTTCTCGCAGATCAACGGTCAACGACTTCAATCGTTATTTAAAAAAATTTATTTATAAGAATCGATCCTATACGATTTAAAATCCCAATTACAGGATGATTATAACAATAAACATAATATACAAATACGTAAACATAAACAACAAAAATTTTAAATATAAGAAAATAATTATTAGAATATCATTTAAAAATAGATATTGTAAAAGTTATATTAATAAACAATTTGCAGCAAATCGATATTTAAATTGTAACATGTTTTAAAATTTGTAATACGAGATAGCAACTAATAGCTGAGTTGGTATTATTAACATTATTACAATGATAACATAGTTGTCTTATAGTAGACTTGAATTCATAGTTTTGTTCTGACTGTGGTAAACATAAATTTCAATTGAATATAGTATAGTTGAATCATCTAGCATATACAGTTCAATAATTTAAATAAATATAAACAAGATAGAGTTTCATTTCTATATGCTGCTATAATTGCGAGAGATGCTACATTAAATTTTTGAAGAAGATTGTCTTAAAGGGTAGTCAAAACTTAGATATCGTTTATGTAACTTGTATGTATATACCTAGAATATTCTTAAACTGGTCATGTGTATCAAGAATTGTGTTGTCAAATTAGTATAGGCATTTTTTTACGTAATATCAATAAAATAAAACTGAATATTGCATATTTACGACTTCGTTAAAATACAGCAAATATAGCAAAACAACTATATATTACATTATTAATCCATTTCTAACCAGGTTTCTTTTCTACTCTCCCGTTGATATCTCTCCCTGAAATCAACCTAATTCTCTCATCTTTCATTCCACTCGAGCCCAAACCATTTGAGAGCATCATATACACACAGTACTCAATACTAAATACTTCTCGACATCACCTCTACACCTCTCGATCAAATCCGAGTGTTGTGGAACCGCCTAGCCGGCACGACCGGCAGTGCCCGCCCATAAACAAATTGATTAATCGATACATCGGTCCGCCGCCGCCGCAGTGGACGCTGTTCGGTCTTGGTCAGCGTCTGCGAGTGCTGTTTGCGTTATGCTGATCTCATGGTGAGGATAGTCGAGGAGCATAGCGTTCGTTAGGTGTGAAGTGAGGAGGAATGATGGTGAGAACTGATGAAGATGGAGGTGATATGGGATTGGAATGGTGTTGGAGTTTTATTGATGTGTGATGTTGAGAATTTGAACTGTGAGAATAAGCAGTCCTTCATGATGAACTGTTTATATTATGCTTGGTACGTGACATATCCTAGTCACAGGTTTTAGGTTGTTGTTTTTGACATAAATTGCGACCGTTTCTAGCTCTTAACACAAGCATAACTTTGTTGACAAGCAAGTAAAGTCGAAGATTTATCATTAATTTATATTGGTTATAATTCATTGGTTAACGTAATAATTTCAGTATGTACTGTATACAAATATATCTTCTAAATACACTTTTCACAAATTTATAGTTTCAGGTTATGCCAAAGGTCTATGAATGTTTATGATAAAATGTTTGGAATGTACAAGCTTTTATGCTTTTATGCACAACGACAAAAACTATAATATATGTTTAAAACAGAAGGTGAAAACGGTGAAAACGTTCAGCTGCATTTACGTATGTCAAACATCTTAAGATTTTGTGTTTATGTTTTTTATTTTGCCGTGTTGTGCGGTTACCAGTCGCCAACTCACACGTTTTCATGCACCATGCTCAGATCTGAAAACATAGGTACGTGTTGTAGATTTCTCTATTACACAAAAAAACATAGGTAGGTAATCGAGTTCCTATAATACAGAAATCGATTTTGAAAATTAAAATTATTATTTTCTATTTGAATTTGGCGCCAAAATGAATTGGAAAAAATATTTTGGGTGTAAAATTAGTTTTTCTTCTTGATAAAATTTTTTCAGCTCGATTTATGTGAAAGAAGCGGGATAAAAATAAAACGTTAAAAACCCCTTTTTTCATAATTCCCGTAAAAATGAGATTAGGAATCTGAAACTTTGGGAATTTGGGGGTTTTTAAAAGACCTTTCAACAAAAAATCATAACTAACTAACTATCTTATTCGGCTATAGTCTTTGAGTAACACTGTTAAAAATTTGAGATAGTAGGTACTACCTACCTATTTAAAGTAGAATTCAATTAATATTGTTATTTGGTTTAGCTTGCCTAGTTTCAACGATTTCTTAATTATAAATTAAATTAATTTTAAAAGTAGCGACAGCAAGATTTGAAAGTATTTAATCAAACTAAAATAAATTAATTTCGTCGACGTTACTAGGTGGAAACAGATTACTATAAATAAAAAGCTGGTGCAATATATCGCAATTAATTAAGAACAGTCCAAAATAAATAATAGCTGCGAATGTATTTAATTTGAATCCAGTCCACAGTGCAGCTCTACTAATTCCAAACGTATTAAACGCCATTCATCACATTACCAACAAAAACAATTCCGTTTATCAGTTTATCAGGTTGGAGTACACTAGTGCGCACTCTACACTCTTCTCTCCCATGCGCGGCCAACTCAGTTATTTTATTAACTTTTTATTTCATTTTTCGTTCTTTGTTTTAAGCGTGCGTTTTAGCCGGTGTGGGCGGGGCCAAAGCGAGAAAATAAACGAGAAAGAGTGAGATAGCACACTCCACGGTCCACTGCTATCTGTACGGATCATCGCGTATTTATATAATGTATCGAACCGGGATTCGAACCCGGGATATTATCGACTTGATCTTCTGTTCACGTTGGCCTTTTTAACGATTCGTTAGATGGTTGCTTTGATTACGTTTTGGGTTCTGAGAAGAACAATTCAAATATTGTGATTTCGTTATAGATAATATCCCGAGAAAATTGCTGATCTGAATATAATTATAACACTTTTATCAATTTACTTTTATAATACATCATTATTTTTTATCTAATCATCTCTAAGAAAGTTGTACGAATATTAACAATACTTTTTAGTTTTTAATCGGCCTAGAAATTGTGCGGGTTCAAATCCCACTCGGGAAATGTATGTATATATTATATATGAATAATCTAAAAGTCTTAGATTTTAAAATAATATTGCAGTAACTAAAATAACAATCTTTCTGGTGGGCATGGGCATATTATCATAACGTTTATACCTACCTTCAATGCACGTTCAATTAAATAAGCAAATAAAAAGAACTATTGTTATTATTGTACGTTCATAAATTCTAATTAGACGGAATGTGTGAAATTGGTAAATTTGTTATTAAAATAAAATTGCACCGTATAGGAAAAGAATAGGTACAAAAATAATTTGTGCTGTGCATAGTGTGTATATAATATACTCATCTAGTGATTTAAGTTATGATATTTTAAAGTAGGCATTGTTCTTTTAAATAAATATAAGATATTTAATTTCACACAAGCCCAAAATCACATGGGTTCGTGCATTCGTAAAAAATCGTTTTTTGTTGTACAAAAGTTTAATAAAATTCAAAATACAAGTAAAATATAATGTATCTTATATTTATTGAATACTGCAATAGGTAGGTACCTACATTTTATACAATCTCAAATTAAATTATATCAATCGAAATTTTACGGAACTGAATAAAATCGTCCTGCAGGACAAAGGACAATCAAAAAATTGTGAAAAAAAGACTGCAGAATATTTTGAATTTTTCTCCAGGAAAGTGTGTTTAAGACTTGTAGATACTATGCCACAACGAATTGAAGCAATTGTAAAAATAAGGGTAGAGTTACGCAGTGATAAAGTCGTTTAGTTATTAGACCAAACAATAAAAAAATTGTCAGCTATTTATTTGACTATCAGAGTTATATTTAAAGTTTAATTATCTTAAAATATATTAAAGTAATATTTAAAGTTCATTTAACTTTAAATATACCTAACTTAGATAATAAGGTACTTATACAGCTGACAGACTTTTTTGTTGTTTACTCTAATTTCTACTAAACGACTTTACCATTGTGTAACTCCACCTATAGTTTTACAACTGCTTCAATTTGTTGTGGCTAGTATCTTTCCACGAGAATGAAATCTGCAGTCCTTTTTTTGATTGTCCATGCACTTTTTTCAATTTTTCTTTTCTTATTCGGTTCCATAAAGTCTCTATTACTGATTTTATTTGAGATTGTACCTATAAAATGTATTGCAGATTTCAATAAATATATAAGATATATGTACATTTCATTTTACTTGTGTTTTGACTTGTATTTAAACTTCTGTACAACAAAAAAGGAATATTTTTTACATACGGGCGAACTCATGTTATTTAGGGCTCGTATATATTTCTGATTCATAATAATAATAAATAAATAGGTACACACCTTCCGAAAAAATGTTCGTAAAAAATTTTAATTTGAAAATAAGTTATAATTTTAAAATGTAAAACGATTTCAATTAAATTAAAATGAAAGAAACTTAATAACCATATATCCTGCTCGAACAAATAATTACTTACTCTTCAGAACGAAACAAAACTTTAAATAGCGTGTTGGAATAAACATCGTTTTCTATTTTCTCTTTGAATAGTCCTGATAACATCAAATTCAGGATGATTTGTTCAGCAGTACATTTGATTGTTTCAATAAAAGGCGTGACCACCTTTCTCTCGATCGATTTCAATTGGCTGAGCTTGTTTACATAAAAAATAAAACAATTACGTTTAGAAGCGATGAAAACAGTTGAACAATAATATCAATCATAGAGCAGTATCAGTATCAGCCTCTTGAAGTTAAATCAAATGTTATTAGAATGTACTACAATAAATGTCACTATTTTTATGGATGATAACTTTCTGTTTGACGTATTGTTTCTCAAGTAGCAATTGTTTCAATTTGAGAAATAATATCTTTTACTTTGTAGCGTTGTTTCGTATTTTATTTAACGGTAACAACAAATTTTACGTATTATTTCAGCGGTATTTAATTGTATTATATTTCAGATTAATTTAAATTTGCCTAATCCGAATGATTTGAAATATAAATATTAATGTTATCCGCTCCAGTAACAAAATATTTAATTATTAATGAGTTTATAATTAATTTGTGCGTTTTAAAGATTAAGAGCAGAGAAGTACATCCGGTTTTGAAACTTATCGATTAAAATAAAAAATATCTTTTAATTAGATGAAATAAATTAATACTGCTTTTTATTTATATTCTTTTGATATTTGATTGTGACAAATTACGTAGTAGGTACGAGTAGGTATATAATTTTGCAAAAGTTTTGGTCACATATTAATTAATATTTTAATTAGAATATTCGAATCTGAGAATCAAAATTGGGCTTCCATTTTTAGAAATCATATCAACTGTCAAATTTTGTTAGGTAAAGTACCTACCTATATTTCCATTTATCTGACTTGTTCATCAGAGGATATACATAGTATGTAAAACTTTTGCTCAGCAGTCTTTAATTTCTAATCGTACTAACTGTTTTTGTTAATTAGCATATTCGAATCTGGGAATCAAAATTGGGTTTCCATTTTTAGAAATCATATCAACTGTCAAATTTTGTTACGTAAAGTACCTACCTATATTTCCATTTATCTCACTTGTTCATCAGAGGATATACATAGTATGTAAAACTTTTGCTCAGCAGTCTTTAATTTCTAATCGTACTAACTGTTTTTGTTATTCAATCATTTTAATATCTTTACAGAGATTGTAATTTTTGTTTTTGTCTCTGAATGTTTAATAGTATATTACATAACGAGCATCGAAAGTGTAAGATAACAAGCGAGTGAAATTGAGGAATGAGGCGCATAGCGCCGAGTGGTTCAATTTCACGAGCACTGTTATCTCACTTTTGAGCGAGTTATGTACACTATTTTTCAGACGACCACAAAATATTTCAAAAATGTTCAATGAACTAAATTATATACAACTGTTGAAGTTGAAGCACTGACGTTTAAAAGTTAGGTTATGCCTCGATACCAACTGTGCAACTATAATCTGAAATGTCAAAAATACTAAAGAATACACAATTAGCCAATAAATAATTATTATTAAATTGAAAAATGAAAATTTGTGTCTATATAATATTACAGACTGTGTCAAAATGTCAATTTATTGCATTAATATACTTTTTTTCCATTTATTTGAATTGATTTTTACTCGTAACGCCATCTGTTGTCATATAGTGTAACTCGAAGCGTTACGTTATAAGTGTGCGTTAGACTAACATGTTAGTTTGTGTTATTTGTTTGTTTCCATTGTAGTTTATAACATTGTTATGGCAAGTTTCCGTAGTGGTCGTCTGAAAACTTATTTTTGGAACCCGAAACTTGAAATTGCAAAGTTGATTTTATGAAAAGTTTTTATGTTTTTTTCTGCGATTGCATTAAAAGAATGGATTCAGAAAAAAATAGTATCTTCATTTATTTTTAATAATAGGTAATAATCAAAGAGATTCGAGTATATATTTTATTTTGCTATTGCATAATTCCTTCACTTCAAATATGTACTTGAACAACGGTAATGAAAATTGCTTTTTGTTTTTAATATATAAATAACTATTTTCATATCAAATAAAAGAAATACAAAATCATGTAAAACATTTAGCATCTCTCGCATCAATTTGCCGTGAATAAGGTAAAGTTAGTTTGTGCCAGTAAAGACATAATAAGGGAGAGAAATAAACAGTCGTGGGCGCGTGTATTTTCTCGAGTGTATCACGCGGGTGATCGCGTGTAAATTAACCGTCTGTACGTCGTGCTGTACGCTGTGCAGGACACGTGTATGTACTAACTTCCAGATCAATTTATTCACTTTTACAACGTGAAATTTACTACTTGGAATTCCTGCAATCTTGTCTCTTAAATTGCGTTAATCTCTTGATTCGAACTACTGATACTTACATGCATTTTTGTCTGAGTTTTATGCAAGTTTACATTGATTTCACTGTTATTTTGTTTGCTTTTTAGTTGTGTAGTTAATGATTTTATAATATAAGTCAATGTTTAGACTTATTTTATTGTGATTTTGTAAAACAAAGGACAAAATTAATTTGTATTTTTTAAAATAATCAATTAAAATTTTAGAAACATGTATAATTTGTGGCACAAGGATTCTGTCTTGAATGTATAGACATTACATACATATCTTCAATAATATTTAACTTTTTAACAATCTTCATCCCATACATTATAATCTCCTTTGCCAAATACAGGTTCACTGACTATATTTATTACTAAATAGAATTGGATCAACTGTGTTTTAATGTTTTATATAATACATAAATCGCTAATTGTCGAAATTTTCTTTTATCTTCTAATTCAATTAATCCAGTTTCTGTTTTCTGAGGACACGAATTCCCTAAAAAGGAATACATTAGGTACATATTATTTGCAAACTTTGTAAGATTGTAAGTAAGTTGCTATTACTATTTACGAAATTTTGCAAAATTGAATTGCATGTTGTATCGTATAAGGAACCCAGAGATCCTTTAGTTCAAATAATGTCTCTTGTTCTTTTATGGTTTCAAAATCATATTGCAATGTAATGAAATTATTAGTCAGTAATCACACCCGGGTACTCTAAATTGATATACTTCTTCGCCTTAAATTTAGTCCTGGTTAGGTACATAAAACCAGGGACCCGAACCATAACGAAACCGTAACCGAAAACATTTAACATTTCATGGAACCGTAACTGAAAACCGAAACAAATATTTATTTCCTTTAAATATGGAAACCGAGAACTGAAACGAAAAAATAGTTCATTTGTAAACCGATAACGTAACGAAACCGATATTATTTCGGTTCTTAAACTATAATTTAAACGAGTATACGAGTAATGTAGTTCATTTTAACTCAACTCAAGTATCGTCAAAAATGTTTTAGCACATTTTAGAGAAATCTATAATAATTATTACCCTTCATAAGAGTTAAGATTATAAAGCCACACCACACGGTAACACTTGCGACTTTAAAAATTTGAAAGCTTGTTACGCTAAAGAAGGTTTCTTCAGTACAATTGACCAAAATTTTATTTCGATGATTGAACATTATTTCTTATCAATCTGTGATTGCAAGGAACGTTGAGCAAATTCGACTTTTGAGTGTAAATATATTGTTTTACAAATAGTAACAATATATCAGAGAAGAACTTCCAATATCAATATTCCTACGGCGTGAAAATTCGTGTTTTTTTCTTCATGCACCTGTATCATGTCTGGCAAGCGATGCCTTGATGCCGACCTCTCGTTGACCCCGGCGGTCAGCAAATCCTGCCAGCTCCAGCCCACTCTGATGCATCGCACGTTGCCTCATCGCCTCGCTAACTTCACGCACATCGCCAAGTTCACACTGTGGTGAAGTTAGCACGATCCACGCACGCCGGGAAGGGAATTAATTTCATCGAGAATAAATAGATAATGTAGTTGTGGTTATTGCTGGGTAGGAAGAGGAGAGATTCTAAGTGGTTTATGGGCTGTGTTGGCTGTTAGCAGGTCATTAAATTATTGTTATTAAAGTGGTGTTAATTTTGTTACCAACGCATTTGTTTCAGGAATAAGCAGAGAAGACGAAGCTTTGTCTTGTTAACCATAGATTCTTGTTTACCTACTCATAAATTATGATAATTCTCAGCAAACTGAAAGATTAATCCTCAATTGTTTATATTCTATTTAGTATTGAGTAATTATTTAGAAAAACTAGACTTTCTATTAACACATAACTAAAGGCCTTATGTTCTGTGTACTTCAGGGGTAGATTGGCTATTAGGTCTACCGGCGAAACACGGTGGGCCAAGAGATCACGCTTTGTACAAATTCTTGTAAAATGTAATTAGTCTCCGTATAAATAATTGGCGTACGACCTTGAACCCAAAAATGTTTCGTCGGCGGCGCTATTTTCTAATGCTATAGGGCCTTTACAATTGGGAACGATTACTGGAAAGCCCGGTAAAAGTTCCAGTCCGCCTCTGACTGTCTCCCTAATCTTTAATATTTATTTGGATTTATTGTAAGGTACTCAGTGTAATTTTTTTGATAGACATGAATATCATGGGACAAATAGTAACACAATGAATAGGTAATTTTATAAAATCTTCCTAATATTGTTATTGCATCATTGTACTTATTTATAAATACTATATATTTCACTTTTAATGATTACTGTTATTTATAAAGTTAGAAATTGATATTAAAGGGGCAAAACGTGTAACTACACATTCTGAAAAAAATGTAATTTGAATTTAAAGGTACTTATTACATCTTTATGTTTATGACGTTAAATGATATGTAATTAATCGATAGCTTTATTAACTACTACGTCTATTATAGATTTTGTCTTATTGTTTACTTGCTATTACAAACTTTTTTCAGTTGTTTACCATACAACATGTTTATTTTTAGTCTAATAAGTGTGATACTGAAGCTAACTGTCGATCAGCCTTTCATCCGTCATCTATCTATAGCTGGTGGTTTTTGTTATTTTATTAGTTTTCTAATAAGTCTTAAAATATAATACTATTTAGAAATTTGATGAGTAATACTTTGAAGAAAACGATCATTATGCATGCATGAACAAATACTTGTACATTGTACTCGTATAACTTGGGTTACATATTATGTTTATTATTATCAAGAAATGTGCAGATATATTTGTGGTCAGTGGTCATCTTTAAACAATAAATCATATTTCATGGTAAAGAAGATTTCCCCTTGCAGAATCAATAAATGCTCAAACATCCGAGTGGGAATGTACATTATATTTCTCCATCTCTTGTGAATATTTACAATAGCAGGTTCGTGATTGTTTTCTAAGTTGAATTATGAGTTGATGTGCAGATGCATCTCTGCTTGGAACGTTCTGGTCGGGCGCGGGGTGGCGGGGTGAGTGTCCGTGTTATCTCGCGTCCGGCGCGCGAGAACGTGAGAATACGCGAATCTGATGGTCTGCAGGTCCGCCGGCTGTTTGCTCGCCGCACTCGGCTCAGCTGAGATCGCCCGCTGATAGCCGAGGTGCGCCGGACCATACGTAGCTCAAACACTAGAACCAAACCAGGAATTTGTACGAATTTGTAAATGCTACAGATTCAAGAAAAACAAAACAATCGAAGGCACTCACTATGTGTTTTATTATTTGCTTTATAGTTGGGAAAACTACGACCGTATTTTTCGTTAGAACATTTAGTAGATTTTTCTCTTTAGCATCCATTTGAAACATTATCCTGTCAATATTGCGCTATAAAATGAAACAGCAGGAGGTACTGCATGTGACAAATTTTTTTCGCAATCCGTGTTGTTCTAAAGTAATCCGAACAGTGGCGCACCGCCACCCTCCCCCCCTTCCGAAATTGATTAATGTATGGCATATAGGTAATGATTACAATATTCACATACCACGGGAGGACTATGGGGGGATCGCACCCCTTGAGAGGAGAGAGTTTGTTCTTTAAAAGTTTAAGAAATTGTTGACTGACAAATTACAAAAATAAATGTTCCATTATAAACATAGAAAATAATATATAGGTAAATGAATGTAAATTATAATTTTTGTAAAAGATTGCTATAGTGGAATCGAACCATATTTGGATCCAGTGGTATTTTTGTTGGTTGTTGTTGTTGCTGGGATCGAACTTGAGGCCGCTGACTCACAGCTGAGTTAACCACTGATCATTATGTGTTGTTTAAAATAAATATTTCAAGTCAATACACACGCTTTTCGTAACATTTGTTATAAGAAAATTAACTCCTATCTGAAGGGAGGTGACTTTATATCCCTTGTATTAGCACATGCTGTATATATCGTATAAGTACTTCATTTTTATTCTGATAGAACGCACGTTATTATCTATCGCACTAAAAAAGATAAGTATTTTATCTTCTTTCTCTGTCCTACATGTTGTGTTTTATTTGCATCTCTTACAAAAGTAAGCACGCTTGTCTAATAAAAGCATTTATTTGAAAATTTAGTGATGACGTGCGTTCTACCAGAAATAAAATGAACCATATAATGTGCTGGGTTATAGTCCCTTGTCTTGTCACGTTAACCATCCTGTCGTCTTTTCGATTGAAAATAAGCAATTTCATATATTTACATAACCTACTAGAATGGGCACTGACAAGAATAATTAAAATCGTGTAAAACCAAGTCAAATTTCTTCTATAGTATGTCGAAAGGAAAAGCAATAATTAACTAAAAAATAACAATAAAAATTCAAGACATTATTTATTTGATAAAAATAAGAGTTCCACTGATGCAGATAATTTATATCAATTTATTATACTATTTACATTATAGTTTATAAATATTTCAATAACACAAAACACAATGATGTATTTTGTTTATTGAATAAGTATTATTGTTATGTGAATCATTTCCATATTTAATTTACATAATAGGCGGATATTTAAATTATCCCACTTAGTTCTTAATCACTTCTTTAATCTACAACAAACATCAGTAAGACAACGATTCTTTGATTCGTAATAGCTTAGAATTTTTTAAATAAATCAACATAATATTTTTCCTGTTCAGAATTTTTCTACGTTCTTATGAAATTCAATCTGACTCCTCAGTAGTGTGAAGAATGTATGAGAAAATATTTTTGAAAAAATATCTACTGCGGCATCCATCAGTTGACTCCTTTGTCACTGACAGGTGTCTTCGTGGATGCTGAGGTGTGGGGGGCGAGGGGGCAGTCGCTCGAGATTTCTATCAGTCCGTTTACACAGCTTCTTATCTGATCATCATCGTCACTGTGGACATTAAATTCAAAACATTTCAAGGAAATATTCAAATGTCTCTGTTTTCTTATCGAGAAATATTTATTTACATTTGGATACAGGTTGTTTAAATTAGAAAGGCGTGTGGGATTGCTGTATTACTAACCAACAAATATCTTTACATATATTCTTCGGTTTATTACTTTTAGTCATGTAAAATATTTGTTTTTCTCTTAAATACTCTTGTTGAACTTGTACTCGTAAACAAAATTATATCAGGTTTCTGTAAAATGGAGACATAATTATTATTGACTCGGATTTACAAATTACTAATGCTAATGTGAGTACGTACGGACGCACATTGAATAACTCATTTTAGAGTTCGCATGATATCTGAAAACTGATGTTTGGTGAGTTTTACAAGTCAAAAATAATATTTTATGATGATTTTTTTCAATAATATTATTGCAGATCTACTAAATGTAAATGTGTTAACTTCTGTATGTTAATACTTACCTTGTACTAATTTTGATTTTCTTTTGTTTTAGGTAAGTGCCCATCCAGTGTTACCCAGATTAATATCTATAGATTTTGGAATTGGTAAATATTTTACAAAATATTTAATATTTTTGTCAGTATGATTTTAGAAGTTGTGGCACGTTATGTACCATTACTGAATACAACAAACTTATTATGCAATGCAATGCAAACAAGCAATAGTGCCATACCTACAGTATTCAAGTCTAAACAGGATATTTAACTAATGTCCAGCTGCACCGCCTGAAATTTGGTTTACGTGAACCGAGTTTAAACAAAGTCTAATTTAAAATTTCCAACTTGTTGCACAGCTCAAACTTAAGTGTAGCTTAGGTAAAGGGGGTGCGTTTGTTTACTTTGTGTGAATAATAAGAATAAGTTATTGGTTAGTGACGCACTGACGGCTAACAAGAATTTACCAAATATACATTTGAGAAAAACATATAAATACGCAGTTGTATAGAATAAAATCTGAATCAAAATAAAAGAATGCGAAGCACTAATTATTCTTCTAAAAAATTACTGTTAAACCTCGTCAGTGAATATAAAAGAATTATAATTTCATCAAAATCCATGTTTTAAAAAAATATACAACAAATTAAAACCCTATCCTCACTACCAATTCACAACAAAAAACTTACTCTGACGTTAAAACACCGCGCTAAACTAAGAAAATTGAAGGCTTAGCTTTAAGCCAATAAGTTAGTATTTTTAAACAGTTTCGTGACCGGTGCAACGAATTAAAGCTACACTTAGAAATAAGCTTAGTATAAAAGTTTAAGTATAGACGGTGCAACTGGGCATAGGTAATACAATTTATTCTAATAATTTTAATCCATTTTAAAAGCAAACCCGTACCTACTTATTGTTTTGAATAGTCCGGAACATTTTAAATTTGATTTAAATACCTTAGTAATGATTGTCACATATTAAGTTTACTTAGTCTAATCCCTCTACTTTGGATATGTCAGATTTATCCAGACAGAGGGTTAAAGTCGTCATGTTGAACCTCTGATCAATATATAGATAGATCAGGGACCTGGAGCGATATTTATTTGTAGTTCAGGTTCGGTTACGGTTCAAAAAAAAATATCGGATCAGGTTTGGGTTTAGGTTCAAGAGGTTTACAAACCTCCCCAGCAAACACGGTAATATAACATATACATTTAAAACATAAAACACGCGTTCTTTAGATTTTAAAAGTAATATGTTATGTAATATACTTGTAAGTTACATGTAAGGCGGAATGTCCGCCCTGGAACATAGTATCGTATACATAACATAAATAAGTTTATAACATATTGATGACATGGAACTTTAACATATCAGCCACAAATTTGAAATATGGGTGTTATGTACATAAATTAATATTAGTGAAATATTTCATTGCAATATATTTTAAAAATGAAAATAAATTTGATTATAAACCTTAAGTTATAAAAATGCATTTCAGAAGGTAGCTTTTTATTGCAATTTACTACCATACTTTCACTCAATTCGATTCAATTACACTATTTGTTGATTTTTGAATTTGGATGACTGCTGGAATTGAACCCGGGACCTTTGGACTGCCATGACCACACGTTGACGTCTGAGCTAAACTGGAATTTAAAAACAGGCGCATTTTTGGCCATAATATCAATATTAATAAAATGTTAACAATTTTAACAACAGTCAATACAAACTAAAATCGTATACGTTATGATAAATATTAATGCAAAATAACAAAAAAATCATACTTGAATTTTAAAAATAATTTTGTTGTTTAAGCTTTGCCCATCGTATGTAAAAAATCTGACGTGGACACCACATGACTTCCTTGTACGCCTTGTGTGTTCATACTAATAATAACTAAAATGTAAAATAATATTAAAAATTCTTTTAACTTATTATACTAATACTCACAAATATATTTTAGTCAATTGATTTAAACTGCAGAAGAAGATATAAAGCATATTTTACTATTGTCACTGTCATGTCATAATCATTTAAATTTTACGTAGTAACAAATGTTAATCGATCATGGACTACAAGATACCGAAATACTATAAATTATAAATATATACTTTAATTATTTTTAAATGATAGCAGATACAAAAATATTTATAAAATACCGATTGTAGGTAATAATCACATAATCTTTCATTTAAAATAAAAAAAATTGTCTAAAATTAAATATTTATCGAAATATTTTTAAAAAGTACTACTTCCGGTTTGTAGACTGAAACCAAAAATAGGAGGTGCACAACTAGATGCTATAACAGTCCTAAATACAAAATTTCAACTTTCTACGTCTAACCGTATTTGAGTTATGCGACACACATACGTCCGTACGTACGTACGTACGTACAGACGTCACGTCGAAACTAGTCATAATGGATTCAGAAAAGGTCAAAACGGATATTTCCGTCAAAATCTGAGAACCGAAATTTTTCGCGATTACAATACTTCCTTACTTCGTACAAGGAAGTAAAAATAGCTAATTTTTGCTGAGGTATGAACATTAATATTACTTTGTTTACTTAACACACACTCCATAATATTTTTAAAAAAATACCCATTGATTAGATTACTTTGTTTATATTGCTTAAAAACCAATTATTTAAATTTGATGAATATTTTCTTCACATGCTCTTGCACATTCGATTGTATAGTGCTAGTGCATCTATTTCTTAATAAAGAGTACTATGTGTTTGCTGGGGTAACACTATCACACTGATAAGAAATAATATTTAACATTTTAAACTAATTATTCATAATTAGTTTGTTTATGCTGAGGTAACAAAAAGTAGTATAATAGGTACATAAGTATTAAATTACTGTAAAATCAAATATATTGCGGACATATAAATTAATATAATCAGTACATCAAAAGTAATATTTAAATAACATTTAAAACTTCGTATATCATTCATATAAAATGTGTGATGTTTACAATATGTACCATATTTTATGGAACTTACATATTTCAGTATAATTTGTAATTAATATTACAAAAGTATTGTGTATGCAATGTAATGTTATGTATACGATATATAAGATGTGTGATATTAAATATACCTATCTAAATTATATTACTTATATATTTTATAATTAATATTACAATCGTACTGTATATAATATGTAATGTTATATGTATGACACGTAATTAAAAAAATATACATATAATATGATTCAGGAGAGATAGATAATGTATAATTTATGAATATACGTAATATTACTTTGTGCCTTAAAATATCTCCAAATGTTATGTATCATTCATATGTGTGTTTCCTGGGTCTATTATTTCACATTTTTCAAAAATAATAATTATTAAAGTAACGCAACATTACTTGTTTACTTCACAAAACATTAATGTTTTATTGTAAAAAGTAACTAAAAATAATAAAATTTACAAAAAAACATAATTTCTTCATAAATACATACTTAATAAATGGTTATCAATTCTTTTAGTTTACTTAACATTTACAATAATTAGTTTTAACGGTTTTAACTCAAAAATTAATAGGCACATTTTTAATATTGTAGTCGTTATCAAAGTCATATACCGAAAATTTGATTACCTAAATATCTTATTCAAATATATTTTCTAGGTTTCCTTTAAATTGCTCCTATAATGAGTAAAGACAAATTTTACAGCAAAAGGGCTCTCTATCTACTACCTTGGGTAACAGCAATCTTGTGTGGCAAAATGAAGTGACAATGATAATTTTAAAATGAACAGAAACCGATATTGTGGAAATGGATTACCGGTTATAACTAAACGGTTCGGGTACGATTCCGGTTCATTGACCTTCAATTATAATGTTTCGGTTTAGGTTCGACGAAAATAAAGGTTTTTCCGGATTTATGGTTCAGGTTCGGGTTCAGTTACAGGTCCTTGAATTATATATAAAACAACTAACAATAATAACTTGAAAATTGGACAAAGATGAGTCATTTACAGGTTATATTCAATGGTTGCAAATTAAGAATATAGTGTTGTTTTTATCAACAATATTTATAAATACCTCGTAAATACCTATCGCAATTTCACAATACTAATGCGTACTTATATAGATTGATGACTAACCAGGCTTGCCTATTGAATTAATCGTATTTGATAACTGTTAATTACTAATTTAGGCATTCGCACAGAACACATGATTTCTATTTTTCCTTGATTAGCTATCGGAAAAAATTCCGGTAATTAAGATTAAAATATACAACGTAATAAGATAAAAATCAAAATAGCAGCGCATAATTATTTCATTTAGTCGACTTTCTAGAACATTTGAATAGTATAACCATATAAATCAACATCAGTCACAGAAATTATAAAATTAAACTTTGTACCAACGTTATCAGCAAACAATTCAATCTAAAAATCTTATCAACATAAAAAACAAAAGTTTATTCTACTCTAAACAAAATCCGATCTAAGCAAACATAAACAAACATAGTAGACAATCGACAATCCAGCTCGTGTATGGCGTCTTTTGTTGTAGCGCCATGTCAGCTCTGTGTTTGTTTACACAAACGGCACGAATAACAGGCCCGGCTATTCGGTGATAAGCTATCAGCTGATAAGAACAATCTCGCTGACCGATAGAGAGTGACGGTTTTTCCCTGATTACGGCCCGCCCGCTAGCCTGATCCGTCCGTCGATCGCTATTAATGCTGTTTGTCACTGGATTCATGGAATCGATAGCCATATTGTATCGCTTGTTTGTGCTTCGATGCGTGATATGTGCACTTAAACTACGAATTTAATTTGGTATACGTTTCATAAACTTTCGGGATAAATTCATCACAATAACTGCAATTGGATACATACAATTCTTGAAATGATTATTTAAATAATATATTTTTATTCTATTACACTCAATTACACCTGCTTTTTAAATGATTATTTTTTGTACTGTAGAGACTAAAGTTATTAAATCATATTTCATCTCGTTGCTATGGAATTGAATTAATATTTAATCCCGCTGTCAAGTAAACACTTGTTATTATATATTTTTCATAATGTTTGTATTACTCGTACCTTCTTTTGAACATTCATTCGTATGCGGTATGAGAATGAAGTGCAAAAAATAGCATACGTATATATAGGTACCACAGGACAAAAGTATCAACGAGTATAATGCCTTAGGTGATATATCCCTCGCCTTCTGCTCGTGAAATATACTTCACCCTCAGTATCAAATCATATACTTTAGTCCTGTGGTATTTTATTATTATGTAAGTACTAGTACGACACTTGACTTTTCATAAAACGTTTGTAAGGGCTCGTTAGGTATAGACTTTTCAAATTCATAAAGTTACAAATTAGATCAAAGAGTATCTAACTATGTACTTTATGTTAAAATCGGTTAAAATTCAAATATATAGATTCTATATTTCAATCAATATTGACGATAACTTGAGCAATAAAAAAAATAACCTGATATCTGATAATTTATCAAGATCATTTAGTTATGTGTTATGTTTTAGGAGAAAACATCGAATTGCGTTGATTTATACTGCAATAATAAATGTTTTATGACTTTCGTAATGAATAATTAAGGAAAATAGGATTAATTGCTTTATTTATTGCAATAAGGAAAAACATTTTATAAAATTTTAAAAATTTAAACTTAAAATATTGAAATCATTATCTTTTTCACGACTAACACTTGTCTGTTTTAAAAAGTTTTTCATGAAATTGACATTGTTATATCAGGAAAATTTTTGTAGTTTTTATTAATACTCCTTCACATTTCGCACTACCCATGTAAGGTCGCTACATCCATGCGTGACCCAAGTTGGGTAAAAGGCGTGATAGATATGACATGAATATGTATGTAACATTTGTAGTATGCGACTGATATACGCATCCTGCCGTCCTGCAACGTAAACTTTTGGGATCCACTGCTCCACACCCGCTGCTCGTGCGTTGCTGACCGCCTATCACGTTGTACAGATCAGCTGGTAAAGCATACAACACACAAACACACACGCTTGTTGCTGTTGTTGGCAACATTTAGCGATACCTCGCTAAACACCTGCTAACAGATTCAATTGTCTTGCGTCTTCTTTCTCTCTCGACACCACGCCGTGTGTGTTTCTTCTTGTTGTGCGTGCGTGCGTGATTGTGCACAACTAGGGTCAGCGATTTGTAATTGTTTATTTGTGATGAACGTTATGTAAGGTTGATGGAATGTGTGAGCTTATGTAATGAAGTTTGTCATGTTTGATATTTTGGTTTGTTAATTGATAACTTGTAAGTGTTTAATGTTATGTTATCAAGAAGTAAGTTGATGTTATTTTTGTTTAGTAACTATAACCACTGCTTATCTAACAGGATGTTGAAGTCTTAAGCCTGTTTTACATTATACTTTTTTGGCTAGAAACTGGAACTATAGATTTTAGAAACTTTTTCAGATTTTTTTATCTGGAATCACATCCAAGTTTTGTACTAGTTTCTTGATCAGCCGATAATCAATGTTACAAAAAAAAAAATTAAACCGTAATTTTGACGTTTTATAATTCATTAGAAATAATGGAAATTGTACCTAAATAACAAAAAAATTAAAAATAACTAAAGATGAAATTGAACATTGGTGCAATTATGAAGAAGTCAAGAACCCGTAGTCGCTTATAGTTGTTGATTGTTGATGTCGATGTGTGTACAGAAGGTTGGCATTGCATATGCGCGTTTACTGCGCAGGTCTAGTATGTAATTTGGATAGAAATAGGTCCTATTTCTTAAGTCGGAAAAAGACGTTTCTCACATGAAACTTGGATGGAGATTTTCTTGTTTTATATTATCATATTTTGCATTCTAAAATCAAGTATGAAACTTGTCAAAGTTTCTAGCTGAAAAAATAATAATGTAAAACAGGCTTTATAAATATGACGACTATAATGTTTTCCTAGCATGGTAGCGATCCCCAGTTCGATCCCAGTAACCGGCAATAATAGGTACCACGAGATCCCAGTGGTTGGATTCCACTACACTGAAAGAAAAATTTCGGAGGGAATGATTCTGGAGAAAGATTTCACATAAGAGTAGTTAATTTTGACTACATTTGTATATAACTGTATTATTTTTAGGAAGAAATCATCATTTTTTCATGTAGTTACGCAATTCTAACAACGATAATGAGAAGTTTTCCACTTTTTTACCTCCGCATGTAGAACAAATTTTGTTAACTAAGTAAAATGTCGAAATTAAATCTTAATTTGTTAAAAACATACGTTTTTGTGTAATTTAAATCTACAATAAATGAATAATAACATATGAGGTATGTAAAATACACTTTATGTAGTTAAATTTCAAAGTTCTTTTATAACAGTAGTTAACTTCAACTTACAGACGATATTTACTCTTGACGGAGAAATACACAAGTGAAAAATTCCACTTTATATTTGTTAAAAGATTATAATTCATATATTAGTAGTTAAAATTATCCAGTTTTAACTAGTTTTTTAGCGTTTGGCGGCTCTGAAGTTTGCTCCCCGCTAAACTCTTGGTCTTTTGCGTCTAGACTCTAGTGGTGGTTCGACGTGTTTAATTTTGTGTTGTAAATGACGGAAAAAATATGGAAAATATCCTAAGAAAGATGTTAAACTAAATTATGCAAAAGCTACAGTAAACTTATTTGATTGTTAAGAGTCCGGAGGAAAAGAATACGTAAGTATTAAGTTTTTTCATGTTTTGACTAGTTTAACTAGTTTAAACGAAAAAATATAAATATTTTAATTTATTAAACTTATTGTAGGAGTTATTTTACGATCCCGTAAGCAGCACTAGTTTTCTCGAAACCCGATCAAGAACAATTAATAGGACATCTTCATCTACAATAGGATCAAGAACAAAAAAAACGCCAACTAATGAATCTATTGACGAACTGGATGAAGAATCAAGCGAAGCATATTTTCAAGAATCTATTAACTTTTTAAAAAATGCATGTGTAAAAATTCAACCAAAAGATATATTTGTTCACATACAATCTACCGTGAACCACAGAAAAAGTTTAACCAGCATTATTGAATTATATCCACATTTCAAAGATACTCCAGGCCTTGTAAGTAAATTTATATATTATATTTTATCGGATGTTTAGATCCTTTTTTTCAATGTTAATTTAATTTTTTTTTCCAGGTAATTTACCAGAAATTTGTCTAATGTTTGTTCTAATTATATTGTTTTAATTATTATTGAAGATTGGGACATACATACAAATAATTGATGATAGATTTGCTTCATTTGCTTCCCCCAGCAGCCAGGGACCGTGGTGGAGCCAAAAAAGGTCAAAGTCTTCTGCTGTCGATAAGCTATTTGTTCATCATTCAGTAAGTACATTTGTTATCATATCATCTGATGTATTTTGAATTAAATATATTTCATTGAAATAGATAGCTAGTCGTCTTGAAGAAGCTTTCAACAGCAGGAAAACTACCCAACCATTTCTTATTGCCGTGGGTCCAAATAAGGAAGCCATATCTGATTACTAGGTATATTGTAATTGGCAATAATTTAGCATTGTTTTTTGAGGTATTATATAATTATATGGTAATGTTATAATGTTAAATGCTAATAGATATAGCTCGGCTTTAAAAATACTTTTGTATTCTAAAAGATTGTTAATATATTTTTTTAAATTAATAATGATACATGAAATATTTTCTTATTCACCTTTTTTATTACGGACCTGTATTTTATGAACTAGATATTTTTATTACGGCCCTGTGTAAAAATTTGAAAGGAGGGTTTAACATCCATACCCAGAGGTATTTAACTACCAAAACATGGTTAAATATCTCTTTTTGTATGTCTTTAACTATCAAAGGTATGCATTTCGCAAAAAAAATCTTAGTTAACTATCTCTTTTTAAGTAGTTAATCTAATACATAAAATGAGATAATATCAATTTTATATGAGTAAATTGCATAATGTCTTGTAGTTAATAGCATCATTTATTTAACTCCGTATGTATGTTCTTGACTACATATTTCTCTCCTATATTCGTCAAAATCTAACTCCGTGAAAGTAACTACTTATTTTAACTCCGAAAACGGATGGTCGCGAGGGAACTACCTAAGTAGTTAAAAAAGAGTTAGATCTAACTCCGTATTTCTTTCTGTGTAATAACATCTACCATTTCGAAATTGGGAATTAATCCTGTTGAATGGTTACCATCAAACATTTAAATGAATAAAGTACAAAATATTTCGATTCAGAAATTTATACATGTGAAACTAATAAATTTAAATAATGTTTGTTCTTTGTCTGAAACGTCGATAAGAATAATAATAAAGCACTAAAACTAAAAGTATGTTGAAAATTGTGACCTAAGACACTTGAAATTTGAAACTAAGAAATCTGGCACCCTTACATTATCTTGATGTTAAACAGATGTAAATATTTTATGCGTTATGGTTTAAGGTTTGAGAAAAAGGACTTCTACTGTCATGTGAGGAGTGTCTGGTAGAAACAGAAAATACATTAGATGCTCGGTTATATGAATTAATAAAAACCAGTGCAATTCATAAAATCTAATTGTTCATTTAATCGCAAATGCATTTTAAATACACCATTTAATATTATTAGAAGCATATTCATGTTTATCACACATGAACATAAGTACAAGTTATTTGTTTTTATACTGTCGTAGCCATATCTCTACATTTTTGCAATACAAGTAAATGATAAGATAAAATTTTTACTTTCGCATAGGCTTAAAAATATAAAATCTACCAAGGTACCACGTAGATCTGTACTTTGTTGAGCTGTTCACATAATCGAAATTGACCGTGTTTACTCTGTTAGAAACCTCATGTGTTAAATTTTGACTGCTTACTAATAGCTGATGGTTCTTAAAATGGAGTATTCACATAACCGAGCGCCTACTGTATTGTAGTGCCGACCGAATTTTTTTTATGTAACATCGAATACCTAACCTACAATTATATTTTTCTTTTAATTTTAAATAAATTGCATGGCGGACTAGTATCGAACCTTCTTTCGTTCTAACTCTTTACATTACTTTTTATATCGACACCTCTCGGGTAAAAGGTCGTAACCATCATTTACCTAGTTTGGCATAAATTAAAATTTACTCGGTTGAATTTTTGAATTTTGGGGGTTTATACAAACTAAATATCTAAATAATTTTTGTTTGGTGTCAGGGAGGGTTACACCATTGTACAAGAAAGTGTAGAAATGTGTAAAATGTATTATGTCACAAAAATATAAATTTTTATATTTTTGAGGGTTACGATCTTTTACCCGAGAGGTGTCGATATACTGTGTTTTGCTCCTTTAGAAAGACCTCTTTCTTCTTGCAACCAAATTGTAATTTATGCTGCGATTCTGTGCAGATCTATACGTTTTACAGATTTGTAAATCTGTAAATATCGAACAAAATCACATCAATGTTTGTTGACATGTACAAAAATGTTCATATGATTATAGATTTCATTGCGATTCTGTTTTATAAATCTATAGCAACTGCGCAGATTTTCACAGAATTGCAGCATAAATCTAATGAAAATATCTGTAAAGGTACAGTTTCAGACTAATGCATTAAAATACCGAAGTTTTCTGGTACATGAGTAAAATGATATAAATCACATTGCTCTGGATTTTGATATTTCCGTTTAACGACATCATTTGGTACTGTCTACTTATCATCAGATCCTTTAATCATTTATGTCATCTCATTCTCGAATCCATTTCCTATTCTTTGTCATCGGAATTCAAGGCACAATCACATCAATCCATTCTGCACAGAATTAACTCTTCCTTGTACTAAACAAAACGCTATCGCTGTCAAAGCTCGACAGAAGCTGAGAAATATGATCGAGTGCATCTGATGCTCACTTATTTTTCTTCCTCCACCATCAATTTCATTACGTTCACATCTAGTGAGCGGTGACCGTATAAGATTTAAACATAGTATGTCGGCACACGCTGATATTAACATGAATTTGTCATTAATCTCTGGGTCGGACGAGATTCCAGGGACGTCGGATGTGTCGGAGAAGGGGGCTGTTGTGAGTGAAGTTGACGGGGCGGGGGTGGTTTGTGTAAATATGCAGATTAGTAATGTTTCCGGCATACGTGAATGGAATAAGAATCATTATGTGATGTGATAATTTAGTACAGGGATTTAAAATGTTGTGTAATGCAGCAGGGGCGGATTTAGGGATAACGATATGTGGCATGTAAATTTGTTTTAAACGAGCAATTGATCAAGTAAACAACGTGTTTAATATATCAATGCCAGATTATTGTTGTTTTATGTTCAGTTTAGAATAATGTTTTTGTAAGAGACTGTAGGCTATCGTCGGGTGATGAAAAAAATTAATAAATAAAGAACTCAGTCCTTGTCACTTGTCAGATTGCACTCAGAGTGGCATATTTATGGTTAGGGGAGGCCTTTTTTTTGGTTCCCATTTCATTACGTAAATTTTAAATCTGATACTGGCACTGGTCTCATTAGATCTAGTTTATACATTATGTTTTTTTGTAAAAATATTGTTTAGAATTGTAGAAATCGTAAAACAAGTGTAAAGTGCCGAAGGCCAAAAGAAAAACTGCATTGTACTCTGTATTCGTGAGTCGGGAAGCAAAACTGATTTTAAACATTAATTTTTTTTATTGCTATGGTCATTGTTTTTTGTAAAATGGTCCTTTTTATGTTATTATCTCTCCGTAAGGACGTCAATGGTTGTATAAAAATTAGCCAGAATTTTTATAAATACTGTTAAGGTACTCAAATTTCGGACACCAGTGAAAAATAACAAATAAAATTTATTTTTATCAAATAAAAATGCACATTTTAAAATAATCGGGGCCCGGCTTCTGTGCACACTTATAAATACGCCTCTGATTGCACTGAAGCAGGAATGATCTTCTCTGTTCTAGGAAGAGTCAATAATGATTCGAAACGTTTGTTTAGGAGAGTGAGTTTTTTATTTATTCTCTTATCCATCATTCTACCATCTAGCTCATTTTCAGTTGCATTGTCAGTTTAACTAATACATTCGAATTAAAATTTGTAATCTCGTACATTTTAAGTGTTATCGAGATTATACTTTTCTTCATTTGATTATGTTTTAAAATAATGCATAGTAGCTACATTTATGTTTTAAAGATATTGATATAATAATAATAGAATGAGAAACATCATCAAATCATAAATTAGTTTTGCCCATATTGATGTATTTAAAGAATATAATAATATTAACTAACTAGAATTTTTTTAAATTATTTTCAATTCATGTAAAATATGGCAGTCCATCAATTTCAGCATTTTTTTTTGTAACTCTTTATTTTGCTGGTGACCACTCAACAGGATTTAATCCCAATTATAGAATGGTAGATGTTATTATAATGGAATCCAACCATTTTGACCAATTCATCTTGATGCAGTCAGCATATCAATTCGTGCGACGACCTTTGAAATTCAAACAGAGAGATTCTTTCGCAGGATTGGATTACATTTAAGACGATCAAATGGTCAGCTTGACTGTCCGAGTGCGATTTAATTGTAAGATGTTTTTAGAATTTCAATTTACCGACAATCACACACTGCCGGTCGAGAGATTCGAACCACGGAACTCCGGGTTCATACGTCATCACATGCAGAGAGCCAAGCCCTGTGCCTAAACACGTGCAGCTATACTGCCTCGACGTACCATCTTTCACGTACTTAAGGGTCTCGTCTCCGTAACAATATTTTGCGTGTTTAGAGGTGTAGCAGTTTCTGCTTTACTCATTGCATATTAAAAATTTGAAGGAAAAACAGGTAGGTACTAAATTTTTGTGAATGAATTAATCTATGATTATGCCCAGTTAGATTTCCGAAAAAATCTTTAGAATCCATATACAAAATTAATGAAAAAGTGTGTTTTAAGCAATTTTTTACATGCTTTTTCTTATTATTAAGAGATTTATTAGAAAATAACTCGGCATAATCCTAGTTGCAATCTTCGTCTGTAAATAAATTTATGAAATTTAGCTTTATCTATAAAACTTCGTGAGCATTGTAGAAATTGCTAGACTTATTTTCCGTATTTTTAGCGAGCGTTTCTATGCATTAACATAGGACAAACGCGGTGTTGAGCTACGTGGAGTCGATACCCTTAATGTATTGCACATTAATCATGATCATGAACTGTATAGGTTACCTGGTATACCTTCTTCCACATATGTAATATTGTAGCACGTAGCAGGTATATTTGATTTAATTATACATTTTAAATAATACCTATCTTGTAACTTAAACAAACAACAAATAGCAAACATTTTTTATTGCTTCGAATCCATGATTTTCACAATCCCACAAAAAGACTTCAACGCTTAATCAGACAACAAACCCATTCGCGTCCATTATTTCACATAATCATTTCTCGCGTTTCAAGAAGCTCTGATTACCTTTCGCTGATCACCAACACCAGCAGCCGGGGCCGCTGATTTTGCGACATTAGTTCGTTCGCAAGGCGACGATTTATTACATTCATACAATTTACTTGAAATCCGTTGTCATGGCCGTCTACGATGAGGCCCATTAATCATAGCGCCTGCCCTGATGAAGTGCTACGGTGAAATGATAACTGTGGGTGGTGCATGAGAATTTACAATGATGCTATTCACCAGAGAGTCGCGCTGGCTCACTCCAACACACATGCTTCCTATAAGCTTCTCTCTTACTGTTTAGTTGGATTGTGTGAAGTTGGGTTTTGTTTTGTTTTTGCTTGAGGTCTCTTTTCAACTTATGTGGAATGTATTTTGTTGTCTCTTACCAGCTCTGTTTTTGTTGAGATATATTTTTTGTGCAAGTGGAAGAAAAATTAATTGGATTTGCTTGAATTTTATTTGTTAATTGAGTTTCTGTTTGTTTTTACACTATTTGTTTGGTTTTAATTTGGATTTGTCGTCGTTTATATAGAATTATTTCTTTGTCTTTAAGGATAAGAATTTCTGTGTTTGCTTTTCTAGCTGAGTTTATAAATTGGTTATTGGATTTTATGTTTAATTGTATTTGTTTTAAAATATATTGAAGAATTATAATGCAAAATTCCAGCTAAAATCTTTTACCGCAATAAAAGTGAATAAGAAATCGCATTTCTCAATAAGAAAGCTGTATCAATTTTTTTATTTTTAAATATACGTATATTTTAGGGTTATTTGTATAATTACATATTAAATTCCAAATTAGGTAATCGGTAGATAATTTTTTTAGTTATTATACAAAACATTATTTGCATAAATATAAGTTTAAAATTCCCACTGCACTTCTTATTTTTCCACTACCTACACATTTTGTGTCCATAGCTGCACGTTAGAATAATCCTTTACACCCGTTTAAACTTGTATTGTCTTATTGTACAATCGGCCGTAAAATCAGTTTACTGATAATTATTTAATAAATACAGTTTAATACAGTGTCAAATAATGTCAACTTTAAATATGGATTACCTACTTTTAATATAATAAGTTCTGTTT
Organism: Agonum fuliginosum; assembly: GCA_947534325.1. Lineage (NCBI taxonomy): Eukaryota > Metazoa > Arthropoda > Insecta > Coleoptera > Carabidae > Agonum > Agonum fuliginosum. The sequence continues at coordinate 22,621,043 of OX384041.1, forward strand.
GATTTGAATATTTGAAATAATCAAGTCGAGCTAAGCAAAGAAATCAAAAGTGTACTGTTGTGAATTGTTGATTTATGTTACAGTTATAGCACACCGTGCCTATTGTATTTCAATCCGTACTTTTTATTTATTTGACAGGTAAATTTATCAGTTACCTACTTCGTTAGGCAATTATGGAATACCAGGCTTTAGATAATCAACAAAACAAAAGACGTAGTGAATAGTATTGCAGTGATATGATTTCATTGTTTACAAATATTGTTCAGCAATTAATTATGTATTGATTAGTTTTAAGAGTTTGGTATCCTTCAAGTATAATACAAACAGGTATGACAAGTCAACAACAACCATGAAATAGTTCGTTTATGCATTCGTCTTTTGTTTACTGTGTTTGAAGCACTTGTTTTTATCGACAAAAGCTTCTGTTGTAAAATTAAGGCGATAACAAATAAATGGCATACTTAGAAATCGCATTAAGGCAAGCAGCGATAAGCAACGCCCCCTGATAAACAACTGACTAACGAATGAAGGTAAGACAGTGGCGGGTGATGCGGGGCGGCAGAGGTAGATACCAGTGTCTTCACTATGATAAAGTGTTCGTCACTGCATGCGATTAAAAGTGGGAAAGAAGTTTTTACATGTTTCATACGATTCTTGATAGCGCTTTGTCGCTAGTTCAGGATGCACGTGGTTTACTCATGGAAAGAACAATAACATTATCACATTTTATTATAATTGAAGACGAGGATATCAAAGAGACAAGGAATACGTTTTCCTTAATTGCTGCAGAATGTGATTAAAGTTAAAAATAACTCGAAGGTGTTCTTTTCTTTAAATACTATCTGTCTTTTATGATGTCAATATTTAAAATTGAATCCGTATACATAAAGCTGCATTCAGATAAGTATTTAGTTATCGCTTAAATAAGTTTTGTTTGGCAACGAGTTATATGCATATCAAATCAAGATATAAAACGTAAAGACCCGTGTACACAGCTACACAATGCACAGTCATGGGCGTCGTTAGGTTATTTCCTAGGGGGGGGCAAAATATGTTTTGAACCAGTAATGAAGTCCTGTAAAAAAGAATTTGGGAGGGAGAAAGAAAAAAAGCGCCGCAGGCGAAATTTTTTTTGAGTTTAAGGTCAAAGGCTGCTTCATTAAAAGTTAAGTTATACATACACTTGAAATTACATCATATTTTACCCTCTATCAAGTACAAAAATTAAAATAAATAATAAATTTTTTAAAAATCATGAAATAAATGTTTTATTTGAGCATTTAGATAAGTACGTAGGCAAAAATATATAAATATACTAATTCGCTGGGGGAAGGTGGTTTAATCCCTAAACCTCCCTGGCTACGCCAATGATTAGAACTATAAATTTCTGATATCCAGTATCTACATTAAAGATTCTGAATAAACCTTGCAAATCTCTATACCTATATTTAATAAGAAATAATAAATTTAGCCAACTTCGGGCAAGAAAAGCATAACATATCAAAGCTCGCTGCAACCCATGATGCTATTGTTGCTTCATTTCGATTTTCGAGGAAAATACTACCCTCCAATTAAACTCATTTTCTGAGTACAAGAGCATTATTCTTGAAAAGATTCGCGTATTTCGTACATTGAAATTTCGAAAAAAAAAATTCCAAGTGTTTGGTCTTTTTTGTCATATAGGTATAAAATTTGAGTTTCTGTATCATTATCTAGGGGGGGGGGGCAAGCGCCCCCCCTTGCCCCCCCCCCCCCTAACGACGCCCATGTGCACAGTAAGTTTTGCGGTAGTGCGTTAATGCGATGTGATAATAAAGCAATCTTTCAATTATTGTACCAATAAGCCTGACCTAAATTATTACTTTATTATATAATTATTTAAAGTAGGTACCTACTTCAATAAAGCTTTTTTAAAGTTTATGTTTAGATCTTGATCTTGTTGAGAATGTGATTGAATTTAAAAATTTAAATTAATTTTTAATTATTCAAAATTATGCCTTAATTTCGCAGTTGTGGTATATTTGACAATTTTTCTTGTATTTCTCTTTGAACTTGTGATGTATGATGATGATGAATGACACCAGTACTGTAAGCGTTTAAATCTTGTTTCTTCTATATTTGCGTTGTTATTGTTAAATTAAATATTGTGAGATAGTGGTCTTTTTGGAGATATGGCGACTATTAATTAATTTGACACTTTTTAGTATAGTATCGACACAAAAGAACACAATGCGTCTGTCCCATTAACATTATCTGCTAGTTGCGTAACCAAGGAATACGAGGCGATAAAGAACAATACATTTGCATTAAGGCGTTTATCGGCTATCATGTAACACATTGATTATGGTTGAGGTCGCAAGTAGGTACGGAGTTATAATTGTTCAAACTTTATACAGGTGCGACAAAGACATCTACACGAAGCCACACTCAGAAAATAGAAACTGAAGTCGTAAATTTGTCAACATTTGCTTTACAGCTTCAGTTTTGTGATAAGAATTGCTTAGAAATGATACAAGTATCAAAGCGTACATTAGTTAATAACCTACTTTAATATAGCCCGCAATCTTATATTAATTTTGAATTGAAATATAATATACAGGACGGTATATTTTTTATGTGTTGGAAAACAATTATAATTTTTGAAAAAGGGACGTAGAAGAGCTCTATAAAAAACAGTTTTTTGAGGTCTCCTTTCAATGTAATTGACTGGATTTTAAATTTGCTGTTAAGGTGGAGGTCTCCATTGTAGAAAAACGCTTACATTTTTCTCAATTTTTTTTTTACCAAACAATGAGGTATCAAAATAACAGTCTGTGATTGCTAATGCAAAGTTGTGAAATAATATTTTCAATGATTACGAATTTGTCAATAGGCAGATTAGTAGCGATGTCCTATGTCTTATGGACGAAATCAATTTTTTTTTCTAACTCTAACCTAAATAAGGTGGTATGTCCTGTCCTGCAGTAGGTGTTGATTTGAAATGACTCAAAAATGGTATACAAGTTTGTGACAAGAAGAATTACGATAATAACATTAATAAACTGAATAACTTGTAAATTATGAATGCTTTGTAAAAATTACAAGAAAGTTGTTTTTCTTCGAAAGTTTAACTGAAAATTTAATATAGTTACTATAACGCTTGTTAAATAATTAGATAAGAGAATACTATACCATGTCGAGCCTTCAATAAGGTATTCGTAGTAGTACTATTTCTAATTATTCCTGGTGTGATACAACAAAATATAATTACAAATCACGCACATTTAATTCCATCTTTAATTTCCTACATTACATTAATACCTCCATGTATTATCACACTCAACCATATAACTAATAACAGTATTTCCTCGTTGTCCGTCTGTTTGTTTTCCTGGTGTGCGCGTAGATTCGCGCGTGGTTCGGTGGGTGTTCGCATGTACGCGTGTATGTGCACTACGTCACGTGCTACGTGCTCGTGTCCGTGATTAGCCGTGCGTTGAGATCCGCGGTCCGCCTCTCGAGGTGCGCCGAGGACTGTGGTGTTGATCTTCAGGGAAATGTTCAAAGGTAGAATTGATCATGCGTGGAGAGATGTTTACTTTGAGCTGCATTTTGCATTGGAATGGAATTGTTTAAGGTTACGGTTATAATGTTGGTTTTGTTATGTTAGTCTAATGTCTAGATTCATGCTAGATTTCTCGTTTGATTTCCACCTGAGATTAGTTCGAGTTTCATACTTTATTTCCAAACTGTTCGTATGCAATCGGAATTCCTCGTTTTTTTCCGAAATGGTCCAAGTTAGGCAACTTCAAAACAATAAATAATATTCTTACTTATTCTGACAAGTTACAACTTAAGATTTGAGGTTAGAATTTATAATGGAAAAATATTAACACAATTTGAATAACACGTACAAAATATCAAAACTTTAAAAGGTTGGTCAAATTGACTCCAGATTGAACTGCGCAACGAATGCGTAGACAAATCTAGTATGAATCTCGAATAGAAAAATAGAGCCGGTCGTATATTTCTATCTTAGAAAAAAGTATGGAAATAGTACGAATTTACATTATACTATAGAAATGGTTAAGATGAATCTTGAACTAGAATATCTAGATAGACGAAAAAAGTATAATGTAAAACAGCTTTACACAATCCAATTTATTCATCAATAAATTAATAAAGTTGACCTTCAATTTCTTTATTAATAAATTGCCAAGTAGAAAAATATTTTTTTCGTTTTACAATTATCAAGTTTTTCTCAATATATTTTGAAAATTTTAATAGTACCAACCTACAGATATCAGCTCTATCACTTTACTGTTACTGCCAACAGTGCCAAAAATATTTTTCTTTCATAACCTACCTAGGTATTATGCGGGAAACTTCATGGAAACGTAACATTTAATAAAATGAAAGAATTCCCTAAAATATTGTAGAAAAATAGAACACGTTCTAATCCGTCAATAAATTCATCAATTTATTGGTAAAGAAAAAATTCACGAAATAACAATAATAAATTGAAAACAAAACATCGTGTAAAACATAGGCATAAGTTTTTAAAATTATGCAGTTTATTACAGGTGGTGAGATAATTTAAAATTTACATCTGATGAAAATATGACATCCAAAATAACTTTTGATTGATTAAGCAATTATACTGACATTTTATGTGGGTTGGTAACCTACCTAACCATAAGGGTACTACGACCTTTTACTTACAATTTATGACCACCAGTTGTCGTGTTTAGTGAGCAGTAGACTAAAAATCTTTTGGTAAAAGAACGAGTTAGTCCACCGGTGTGCCGGTACCGCTTGTGTATTCAAATTGAAACAAGTTACAACTGAAAAGTAACGAAATGAAACACTCAAAACACAGTAGCGCGTTCAACCACTGAGAAGCAGATGTTTATTCGTTAAACTGTATTCTCAATTTGCTCTTCATTGCTTACTAAAACCATCATCAAGTAGTACCATTGCCAATATCATCTAGGTATGTTCATTATTTATTTGTGTTTATTTTCTGTAATTTGCCATGGAATTGTTTATTTAATTACTTTCATTGACACCTGTCTATGGACGAAATTCAGTCTAAGATTGTTCTTCCATCTAACCCTTTCGTGCCCTTGTTACAATCACCAACCGATGTCTGATAGTTTCGCGATTGCCAAGTTAGTTGTATCTGAACTTGGGATAGTGATGAATGATGAGAGTAGATAAGGAACCGAGTCAAGTCATGAAAATTTCACACCTGACGAAAATTCACGCCTTATGAAAATGAACACCTGACTTGCTCAGTAGTAAGGTAACTTGTTGCTAATAGTCTGACCAATGAGAAGAACTTGGACGATGTACTGTCCAAGTGTTTACCAGGGACGGCGCCAGCTCAAAATATTCGGGTGGGCCATATCCGAGCCAATATAGTTTTTCAGGTGGGCCCGTATGAAATAATAAATTGGATTAAAAAAATTTCTTTTATTATTTAATTTAATATAGAATATATCTATGTACAAAAAGTTACGTAAGAAGAATTCTTCTATAAATAAGAACTTTTTTTTAACTAAGTAACATTTATACAGGCAGTTTCACAGGATGAAAATTAAACGGTATAGATACTACAAAATGTACTGATAGTTGATAACAAACCAAAGAGATTTGAAAACTTTTGATACGTGATCAGTATTTAGTACATCATATTATGTAGTATATCCCTTTTAATTTTTATTTTGAAGTACTGTATTCGGTATTTCTGATTTTAGCGAATTTATCTCGGAATTTATTAACTATAGAATGTGTACCTAAATCTAATGTTTTTTTCTACATGATTTTCTATTGTTGTATTGTTGAGTTCGTAAATACGAAGTTATGAAGGGCATTGCTGCCGGGCTACATTTAATACAATACATAATTTTGTATTTTTTTTTTAAATTTAATTAATATTTAATTTATTAATTAATTATGTATTACAAAGCACCTATCTGAATATTAGAAAAATTACCGCTTTTTTGCAAAAAATAAATCTTAAAGTTTTGTTTACCTTTCCAAGAAAGTTATTTTCATCGTTGTGAAAAAATGTAAGTAGTGATATATGAAACAACGTGGAATACACAACACATCGCGGAGTTATGGAGGAAAAGAAGTAAAAAACTTGCAAAAGCAGAAGATACATGAGAAATTTGATTCAGTCAGATTAGAAAGACTGCGAATGAAAAAGATGATACATGCGGCGCTATAAAAAGAAAACGAAACGTGAAAATCAATCACTAGTATAAATCCAGTTGTTTCGGATTGGGAGTTCGGGTTCGGACATACACATGTGCGAAACACGATACACGAAACATTGAGTGAGAGACTGACAGATAAAAACATTAGCTTCGTTCAGTTCTAGTAGCCGTTATAAAGATAGAGCGAGAGAGAGTGCGAGGTAACAAATAATAGCTTCATCGGCAGCGCGAGCAAAGCACCCTATGTACCGGTATATAATATTAACTGGCGCTTCGAGTCCGTTCGACAGGCGAGGCGAGGCGAGGCGCTGGCTTATACCCACCACACCACACACGGCGTGGCGTGTTTATCTCGGCTTGCATGTGTTGGTGTCGGTGTCGTCACAGCGATGTATTTCCCTCAGATTTATTAAAATAAATTGAAAGCGCAGCCCCGCTCCACGACTGCATTCAGCGGCCGCCAACTAGATAAAATATAAGTGATCGCCGTGCGCTGCTCCGACCGAAAGCGCTGGGTCTTTCATTTCCTGCTCCGACGCTGCTGTGCTGCTTCTCTCTCCCTCTCCCACCGTCGCCGTCGCCAGCAGGAGGGATATATTGATATCGACGGCTCCCTTAGCGCTAACACCACCGCCGCCTTCAGCACTTGTAAGCGCGCCATTGTCAAACAGGGTTTATTGAATTAAAAGGATTTAATTTGGTGAAAATGTGCAAGCGAGCGAGAAGTATCTGAGGTGTTACTCACTGCTGTTGTTGAGCGAATTGAAGATTGCTGATTTGTGATAATGACTACAAAGTTGGGTTTCTTTTGTTACCAAGCCAAGCTCGTTTTAATCCACATGAAAGTTATCGAGATATTTTTACCTCGTGGAAATTAAAATTATATCACACTTGAATACTATTATAACAATATGATGAGAATTACATTACTTGACCATTTTCATTTATTTAGAAAGCTCTCTCAACTGACATACGATAAGTTTTGGTTTTTGATGCTACGATGGCTACAACCATAAAACTGTCAACATGCCAACTAGCAGAAAAACTGTACTGTTGCTTTTATTTTCTGAAGAAATATAATATTAAAAACTTGAAGAACTGTCTACAAGTCCACCAGTCCACATCTAGTCTACAAAGTTTCGCAGAATTGAAGTAACTTTATTATTTATTTATTAAACGACTGCGACTTTGGAAACTCGCTTCATCTAACATTCTCAAGACGAGGTAAATTGTTTATTGGAATTAAATTTGGATGGGTGGATACACACTATTTTTTCTACTCTTGCAAAACAAGGAAGATTAAAAAATACCAAAATACCCATTAGTTTTTTAACATTTCTTACTGTCAAATTTTTGTGTAATTTATTTTAATGGTAACCAACCTACAGAATTAACTTCCAATTACAGGATGGTAGATGTTATTATATAATAATATCAGTGTTGTTGCAAAACTGTGTTGCAAGTTGCCGAAAAGTGTGCGACAAAATACTTTGTCGCACACTTAGGTACCTACCTACTTTACAACACATTTACGATAAACATAATGCTTCCAATATTAAAAACAATGTAGAAACATAAACTTTCAGAAGCAGGCGTAGATTTTTTTTCTACGATTGATTGATTTTTATTAGCAATCAACAGAAATGTTGTACTTTTTCATCTATATCTTCATATCTGCGAAAGCTAAAATTTTGAATGTAAAAAACAATACAACAAACAGAAATTTTAACAAATTAGACATTTAGTATGAATTTTGATCGAAAATTGTAATATTAATTATAAATTTAACCAAAACTTCAAAGAAACATTGGTATGGAATTGTTCATTTTCAAGTAACCAAGTAGTATCTACTTTTAATACCGATCGTAAAAAAAGAAAAATGATATTTCTTGTTGAAGAAAAACGTATATGCTTGGTTAGTCAGCTATCAGTAGGGGTAGAGATCAACAGTTTTCATTATAATTTTTCAGACCGGCACTATTAGCAAAGGTCTTCAAAGAAACATTGGTCTGGAATTGTTCATTTTCAAGTAACCAAGTAGTATCTACTTTTAATACCGATCGTAGAAAAAAGAAATATGATATTTCTTCTTGAAGAAAAACGTATATGCGTGGTAAGTCAGCTATCAGAAGGGGCAGAGATCAACAGTTTTCATTAGAATTCAATCACTTTAAAACTTATAATACGGTGCGCTGTGTATATGCAAATGTTGACGTGATTAAGCGCCGAGGTGGCGTGAAACGCGTGTGTTTTGTTTAGTTGGTGGCATTTCCGTGAAGTCCTGCCCTGCGTTTAGCGGTTATAAAGGTGTAACCGCGCCAGCACGCACGACCACGATTTTTTAAACCGATAACCCAACTTGTAAATGTATTTGTATACACACATGATATACAACTATGTTCATTTGTGTTTTGTATACACATAAGGGAAGTTTACGGTTTGACTCATTCGCAATTTATTTTAATAATTCATTTTTGCACACTTTTTTTGCTTAGTTTGTTACAGATTTATATTTTTTAGTATTATGGCTGGAATAAAACATAGGATTGTAGGGCGTTTGATTTGCTATATTAAATTTAAATTAAGTGTACATTTCATAAAGTCTCATTAATTTTTGTTGGGCTTGAACACGAACTGTTCAAATGCACTGCAAAATAGAATAAATTTACAAGATTCACTTCTACTTTTACGGTTAAATGTAATGAAAGTATACTTTAGGGGAAACTGAGGGCTATTTGGACTATTTTCGGTTTTTTTATTTTATGAAATAAGTTATAATCAAATTTAATTTCTCTTGCATTTCATGTGATATTTACATTATTTTAGATTTATGATATAGTGGTTGGACGCTTGTAACAACATTGTACATATAAGTATTTTTTTTATTTATTTAAAAAATGTGACAAATGTCCCAATAGTTCCATTCCTTGGGGCTAATGGTACTAAGTTTGGGGTTAAATTACCTAATTTGTATTTATTTTATCCGGCATAAAAAATTACTTTCGCTTTCTCCCTAAATTCAACAAGGACATATGTTGGCATTATATTGTCTCATTTTTTGTCAAATCTTTTCATATTGTGCATTTCAGCAGCAATATTTTGAATTTTGAGTTATATTTTAAAAAACTTGATAGTTTTATTCCTAACTTTCGTTTTTTGTTATGAGATATTTATAGTAAGAAAATTTTCCTGCCAAAATTCATTAGGTACCTACTTAATATATGGAGGCTCAATTTAACATGTCCCAATAGTTTTTGTTAGTCCCATTAGTCCCCATATTACGTAGCAAACATTTTTTACAAATAGCAACAAAACCACTTTAATATAGATAAAAATAAAAATTGAACATTAACTTATTAACTTAATTTACAAATAAAATAATAATAATACATGTACATATACTGCACCAACAAAATGATGTTATGCAATAAGTTTTTTAAAAATATTTACTTTCGATATCTCAAAACACATATCTACTATCACTGCCTATGAAAACTAAACTACAAGTCGTATAATTTTTAGGATACTGAAAAACACTAGGAGACATCTTTTGCGTTGTCCACTTAGATGTTGCAGATGATTCTTTTAAAATATTAGGGATCGGTTTATGTGTATCCTCTACTTTATACCTACTTATGTGATCAAGTTAAAGCTTTTTAAGAGATCTATTAAGTTGAACGAAGAACCCATATTGTACCTTATCTACACACCTGAAATGTCTCGAAATGAGCAAATTTAACTCGAGATTGTGATCTGAAGAAAGTGTAAAATTACAAAATAGTATTACGGAAATTTTTGCGATTTGATTTATGAAAAAATAAACCAGCTGTGATCAATGATTAAGATCAATTGCAGGAAGTTGTCGAGCTCGAGTGCTGTAAAAAGCGATAACTTTTAAGCGGGTAATTACTTATCATTTTTGCAAAAATTTTCGCTCTACACCTGCAAAATAATTAATTTGAAATTATTTTTACAACATAGGGGCAGCGAAATTAGCAGGCAAATAATTTTTTCTGAGCGAGAGAGAATTTTGTTAGGAGCGAGATGGGGAGTAGCTATAACTTTATTACCGTATAATTTTATTCTTTTTAATTAAACGCCATGATGATAATTATAATTAAACACTTTTTTATCCCTCGGTGGGTTGAACGAGTTCGGGTGCAATTATTACGCGAAAAGGAAAGAAGATTATTATAAAGTGGTGGCGAATAAAAATTAAGAGGATTAATGCTACGATAAAAAGAAATTTCACGCTGAAATTGTTTACGTTAAAATATTTGGGGTGTACACTTTGTGTATTAAGTAGGTATGTATATTTCCAGTTTCAGTATTCTTGCTGCAACCAGCTGCAACATTGTTTTCTTTTTCTATGTACAATTTATTATTATCATATAAGTAGTACCTAGTGAAATCCTTATATCTATAATTTTCAATGTTCTAATAATTGTTTCTTATTTCAGGTAAGTCTCTACACCTGTTACATCAAACTTCAAAGTTTAAGTCGAATTAAAGATTGGATTGGTAAATATAAATTTAATTTCTTTTGTGCAGTTATCTGTTTACGCTTTACTGTTTCCGAGACTATTTCTATTAATTTGATTATGGATATGAAAAACAATTTGGTTAGAGTCCTTTATAAAGTAAAAACGGTCATGATTTTCAAATAATTTTAAAAATAGTCCTTGGTGCAAAGCAATGCAATTGCATAAAGCTAATAGTATAAATTTATTTGACTGATTTAATACAAAGATAAAATTGTAAATATGTGTTGACTGATCGAGTTCTAAACACAAACTGATTTGTTTATAAATTTGATTCAACTAAAACAACTCAGTAACATATGTACTCGTAGAGTAGAAAATAAGTAGTGGTTTACTTGATACATTTAAAATTAACATTATATAAATAAGTAGCTTATGACCGCTACAGTTATATTTGAAATGCTATTTAATAAGATACAATTTAAATCATATTATTTATTGGACCTACTTACTTAATTTGATATAAATTATTACAGTAGAACAACTTTTAAATAATTTTCAAATGAAACGAGCGGTTTTGATTTTTAAATGAGTCGCTTCTCATAAATTATATTAAGAAACTATGTTAAAGAAATAATGTCGTGCTGATTGAATTTTCATTTATTATTAAATTTGAAATACCTGTATAGGGATACCAACTGTACGCATTTAGAGCGTACATACGCGTTTTCATTATAAAATATTAATGCGTACGCTATACGCACGCTTTTAAATAAATTGTAGTAATGTACGCTTTACTAGTGTAATTCCAATAGTATAGTATAATCCGAGAGTTTCGAACCTTGCTAATGAGCGATTGTGACTGTAAGTCAACGTCAATCTCCATCTGATTTTGTTTTTGTGCAGTATTTCACAGCATCATCTACAGAGCTTTATAACTTGCTTTGTATCGTAATCATTGCGTCAATCATCTAAGAATCATCTAAGCCGGAGCATCGGAAGTTTAAGTTTTAATGTTTTCAGTTATCAGTCGCTTAAGACAACTGGTGTGGCAGGAATACGCTTAGCTTCGCTTGTCTAAGTGAACAACAAATAATGTGCGTATTGCTATTGCATTATTTTAATTTTTTTATAATTCGTAAATTTGTTCCATTGTAAAGAACTCTACATTATTTAAAATCGCATTTAAACACGTTTGACTTTGAACATTTAAAAAAAATCGCATGCGGCACATTCTCATTTCTTAATTTTTAATCCATCGATGAAATACGGTTTTAAGAAAATTCAGAGTTGGCAACTCTGTTGGAATATAAGTACCCAACCTATATGATTGTATAATGATTTTATGGATTAATAAAAAGTTTAATTTGTTTTTCAATAAGTTATTTAGCTCGGAAAATGAATTACTAATGATTGAATATTTTCGCGGTCCTTTGAGGGGTAGTTGGCACTTTCGAACTCAAAACATGAATCCGACGAGTCACTAGTCACTGTTCAGTGTTCACTATTGAATGCAGTGTACCTCACCGAGCCGGCGCGGCGCGGCTTGCGGCCTTATCTTAATGATTTCTTTGACTCTTAACTTTTTGCAGTTTTTAACATGCAAGAGAGATAGGTATCGGTCCGGGGCCGTGTTATCGCTCGGCGGCCGGCTGGTGCACCGCCACCCCCGCGCCACGCCTCGTTGTTATCGCCCGACGGTATCGCGCGCTGCATTCGCATTTGCTTAACACCCCTCTCCCCCCGCAGGCTTCTGTCACTGCGCCCTTCGCCCACGCATGCACCTCAACTTGCGTAGAACATTGACAGTATTCATAACTATGAGCTCGAAATTATAACATCTAATCGAATTCTTTCTTAGTTTTTATAGAAAATCAAATTGGTATTTAAGACGATATTTTGCGAGCATTAATTTAACTTATGACTTGACGTCACTACCTACTAACATTGTTGGATATAAATAGCTCGTAAATAGCTTAGTCATCAAATTTATATACCTATTTGTTGATTTGATTTGAACGCGTTAAAATTTTAACTCGAATATTTCGTACTCTTTGTCCTCAAAATTATAATATTTTGTTGCAATAGCTAACGTCATACGTTATTGTTTATGTTGATGATGGAAAAATATAACGAAACGTCGCATTTAATCTTTGAGTAATTATTTCAACCTTGTCCACTTTCCGACAATTTTTCTTTTCGTTATTGTTTATATTGGTATTATTTTAGACTGGGTTGTTTTCCTGTTGTTGGGCCTCTCAATTACATACTTCACTCTTTTCCTAACAAATAGCAAACAAGTCCTATTTGTTCTATGTTGATCTTTGTTTACATTTTGATGAGTATTTTATATTTTGCTACAATATTTATTGTCATAAACTTTGCAGATCCAACTATGTAACTTTCAACAAACGGATCCATTTCTGACAGTTATAAGAATTATTATTTCGTAAAGTTAGCAGATTACTGAAATAATTATGAACCACACACTTCTCATTCTCATAACACATCTTACATAATACAGAAAAAGTAACCGATTACATCCATTATAAAACAGCCCTTAGAATGATACTTAGATTAAATAGGTTTGGTGTTGGAATAAGGCAGGTTGTCAGTCACTGTAAAGTCTGACATTAAGTTTTGCATAAATTAGAAAATCTCTATTTTAGTACTTGAATTGACGACTTTTAGAAAAATTATTCTAATAATGAATGATTTAACCTTAAATTTGAGTTATTTATAAACAATAATTTACTACTACGTTCCTACTCATGTGATATTTTTTAAATATGAGCGCTGGTTTAACGTTCAATTTATTATGAAAATACAAAATTCGGAAGTGGCTATGCTTAGCAGCTTAGCACATCTTTAAAAACCCAAATTTACGCATTGGAAACTCCACATTGTTTCCCATCCGCATGAGTGCCCATTGGCCTCTGGTGTCCCCTGGGTTCGTTTCCTGTGGGTCGAAAGACAGCGACACCAGCGCCACAGCCACCACCGCGGCCAGGAAATGAATTTCAGCATCTGCGTCATCGTCGCCCACCATCGTGCCCTGCATGTATTATCCTTATACACACTCACACACACACCCGCTCTCTGTCTTTGTGAAATAAATCGTCCTGTAGACCGGGCCAGTCCTGCTCTGTGTTAGCAACCCTCTCTCGCCTCGCTCCGAACGGATGATCTGATAGGGCGACTTGTTTGTAGTATGGTTCAAGGGATGCTAATGGTGTTTTATTTAATTTTAATCATAAATTGAATTTTTGGGTTATGAATTTGTTGATTTAAATTAAAAGTATTGTTGGTGGAATTGGATTTCTGTTCTTTTGAGTAGAATGAGTTATTTAATGAAATATTTGTATTTTATATTGTAGGTGAGTGATGAAACTAAATGTGCACGGTTTCCAATTTATTCTTTTTATAAAAATTTTAATTCGTAGGTAGGTACGTATTTTTTTTTTTTATTTTTAATGTATGGGTTTGGGCGGTCATAGATACTAAAAGATGAGCAACTGACTTGTTAAATCAGTTTTTTACTTCACATCAGAGTTTATTCTATAAGTCTCTAAGCTTCTAATTTTTTTTTGTCAATGTCAAATACCTACTTGAATAATATCTTAAAATTGAATTTTATTTTACATGTGCAGAACATGTACAATACAAATACAAACTAATCAAATTTACGCTTTACAGAATCACAATTCATAAAATTGTACATTTTAAAAATGAATTTGAATAATAACAATAATTGAAAATCTTGCACAAATTTAAAATTTCCACTGCACTTTTTATTTTCTCACTGCACTTTTTATTTTCCTACTGCACATTTTGTGTCCAGCTGCATGTTAGAATAATCCGAATTTCATTGTCATAAACGTCACTTTATAGCTCCACGGATCACAAGAAACGTCCAATTAATGCAAAAAAGTTATTTTTAAATTTTTTTATATAAACTACCTACTAATAATCCTATAAATAACCATTTTCTGTAATTAGATGTACTTACAATGTTTGACTTTGATATTTAGATTTTTGTGTATTTTCGGATTTGTTTTTTGTTATCTTAGCAACAGTCCAAGAATTTAGTAATTTTTGGTAATTTGAACAAGTAAATTAAATTAATTATTTTATTAGAAAATATTCAACCGTCTAATCGACTAATATGAATTGTTTATAATGTTATCTTAAAACCAAAGTATTATTTTTGGAAAGATGTTTAATTTGTAAAATGTCCTACATTAATTTTCATTATGAAACTTAAGAAAAAAAGAAACCGATAGTAACATAATGCTGTAAATGAATGTACCGTATTTAATAGCTTAATCGCCATCAAACTATTGCTCTTTTAGCTTTGTAATATTAATTAAAATCTAAAACTTTATACTTTACAATATTAATTTAGGTTTCCGCTATAATTACACCGTTAATTATAAGTTACCGTATTTAATATAAAGTTACTGAAGCATTTAAAACTGCAACAGAAATTATAATAATATCACACTATAATGCGAAAGATAAGTTGAGTAAACACTTGTAGTTTACTATCAACAACATATAAAAGCATTACAAAAATCAGCTAACCACTACATTTAGCTACGAAATATAAGTTTTTTATTACCGTAGATTATCGCTAGTTACTATTTACAACAAAATGATGTTGATTCTGTATTGCTATCAATGTTGTTTTGAGTGACTTTCGTCCTCGCTAACAGGTATTTCTCGATATAATTTCTATGAAATGCGTAAACAAGTGAGAATAATCGCCGCATAGTGTGTTATCAAATGACTGTGGATAAACAGATATAATATTTAACAGTTTTGACAGAGAACATGGGCTAATGTATCTTTAATTATTGTTATTTGTTTGTCCCTGAGTGATAACAGATAAAGGAGACATGTATTGAATTTTGTTTTTAGTTTTATTACTTACTGTATTTGTTTTTATGGTAGGGTGATGGCTTGATTGCTGAAATGTAATTAAAATGACGTCATGCAAGTAGTAGTATTATACTTTGTAATTAAGATAAAGGCACTGAAAAAAGAAAACTACTAATGCTTCACTTAAGACTTAACGAACTTGGCAGTTTTTCGTATGTACGTCTTTGTTAGGTACCTACTTGTATATCTCGAAAATGAATTATTAATAGGTATCTAATTGTTACATAGTTAGAAGATCAAAATATTCCCTCATAATTATTTACATACAAAATAAATTTACTTAAAATTTTAATTACCTATACCTAGTGTAAAATTTTAGATGTTCATGAATTTAGTATAAAATAGCTTTAGGAAAAGAAGGGTATTTCAAATCAATTTAACCCACGTTCTGTTGGAAGTGGATTAAATAAAACATGATTTTTTTTGGAAATGATCTAATAATAAGCAAGTTTCTTTTGGTTATGTTATTTAAATGATATTTTGACAGTTTTATAAAGGATATTAAATAAGTAGTTTAGCTGGGTAAATGTATCTTTGAAGAAAATGAATGTCAAAATTCTTTATAATTTTTTTTCATGAATTTTGACTCGGTAGGTACTTACTTTGTCAGATTCATATTAAATAACCAACAAAGTCTACTTATCTCATAAAATATGAATTTTTAATATCGAATTGTTACGTAAAATATTCCCTCTTTAATTATTTTTAAAATAAAACTTAGAATTTTAATGAATTTTGACTCGGTAGGTACTTAGTTTGTCAGATTCATATTAAATAACCGACAAAGTCTACTTGACTCATAATTCCTTATAAGTATATTTTATTCTTATCAATAATATTGCATGTGGATTTTTATGACATGTTTATTGCGAACAATACAATAATAATATAAGTTCTGTATCGCCTCATCGTGAAATATAACGCAATTAATTTATCAGCAACATATTCCTATCACAAAAATTATATCATTTCTAAATACAGGTATACCTACAGTTGATTACAAAACCTTCTTTCATTTGTTATATTTTATCTACCTGACATACAATATACAAAGTACAGATAACAATATTTACTTCAAGTACTGTGCACCAATAAAAAGCATTATCTACTGCTGATAAAAAATTTCAAGTCACAATTGGTTAAAAGTGAAAACAATTTAAACACAGACATATTCTCATGGTTATCACTATAAGATCTGATTGGTCATGATGTTCTTCACCCACTGATTGGTTACCACTGATTACACGAATGCGTGATGGCGCTGCGATCGTGCGATCATTGTACACAAGACGTTGATCATATTTTAAATTGAATTTCTTTGAGATGAAATGGATCCTGCTGGGCTGATTCGATGTAAACTGTTGCTACATCTAACAGCGCTGAACGAGAATTGTTTTATTTTTGCTTCATTTTCTCTGCTGGTTGCAGTTGATAGTGAAAAGGTTTTATTGGTTTGTGAGGATTTCCAAGAAGTTTTGTTGTCTGTTGCATTTGTTTTATATAAAAATGGTGAAGTGGAAGTAGAATTTGGTTTGAAATTCTTCCAATATTTCTTGGTAGATATTTAAAATATTACCGTCCATTTATTTAATTTTACTACTCACCTGAGTTTTGTCTTGAGCTTACTGTTGCTCCTGAGCAGAGTTGAGATTTTGAGCATTACTTCAATTTCTAAGCGATTCCACACTCTAAGTTGAGTGTAGGAACGATGGGCTAATTCTTATGGACATTTTTCGTTCTGCGTTGCCAATTATCTCACTTAAGACATCTAGTTTGCTCTATATCTCTTACAGATTCAAATAAGTGAGATATTGCATCCTTGTACTCCATAAGAGCCCACACTATACCTAGAGTGTGGAATTAGGTATAGTAAGTTGGTAGGTAGCTTCGATCATTTAGTGTCTAGAAACCGCATGAGCGTCCATAGAATTGTTGTAAAGTGATCGCAGCATATAAGAGGGAGAGGGCATGAGACGTCGGATCTTGAAGTGTATTACGGGTTGCATTCTGATGATAAAAACGCGTATGTAACGTCTTTATAACAGTTGATGCACTAAGAAGACATTATTTTGTTCGTTTTAATTAGTCATACCTCGAGTCATACATCAAAACTTAAAGTCTAATCACAAAATAATTTGTTTTTTACTAAACGCTAGACAGCATAGACATTACAGTTAATCAAATTCCGATTAATGTCAAAGCTGTCAAAACGTCTCTATGTTTTTGAACTAAATGCAACCCGCAATACACCACAAGATCCGATTCCGCATGTCTTCTCTCTCGGATATGTTGCGATCACAAACAAATGCCACATGCGCAGTATCTAGACAGTTTAAAAACGATGGTAGGTAGTAACTTCTGAACGCCGAGAATAACTAGCTTACTGAGCTATACTGTTTCAGATCCATTTACCACTATTGAACTTTAAAATAAACAGAACTGAAATAAATACTAAATTTAATTGAACTATCCGTATAAAACTACTTATTTGAAGTACCTCTACCACATTTGTTAATCGTTCTATGTGTGCACTGTTTAATTCCAAAATTTAAAGAGAACTTGATGCAATTTACATATTCAAAGAAATAGTATTTTTTCACAGTAGTTTATTAATTAAGTACCTAATAATAACAAAGTACAAAAATTATTAATAAAATGGTTAATGCGTTGTAGCGGTATGATCTTCTTGAAGAAAATAGGTACAATTTTCCCCATGACTCGCAAGTCGTAAGAAAACCACGTCAAATATGTAATGCTCAATTACTTTGGTATATTGTCGAGAGAGTTTAATTGTTTGATTTATGTTTATGAAGAAAAAGCTATCATTAAATAATTTACAAAATGTATATTTCAATATTTCTTCATTAGGTGCTTCAGTCAAATAGCATAACCTGTTACAAACTGACTGTTTAAAATTTATATTGTCATCAAGTAATTATAAATTAATTTTATAATTTATTTTACGATTA
The DNA here is from genome assembly GCA_947534325.1 of Agonum fuliginosum. Taxonomy (NCBI): domain Eukaryota; kingdom Metazoa; phylum Arthropoda; class Insecta; order Coleoptera; family Carabidae; genus Agonum; species Agonum fuliginosum. The sequence goes on from OX384041.1 coordinate 22,639,637, forward strand.
TGTATTTAATTGGAGAGTAGGTAATTCAGATTTTCTGTATACATTCTAATCTTACCTATATGATACTATGATAGTTAATACAATTTTATTTTATTATAATTAGAGTATAAAGATTATGAAAGAGACGATTTAGAGTTGACAAGGAGTATAAACAAGCCCATCATGCCATCATGCGACACCTTTAGCGCCATAAACATTTTATCATAAAAGCCAATCTTCTAATGAATTCTTAGATACCAACACCTACCACAAATTCTCAGAAAGTATAATTTAAACTAACGGATCGTATCAGCTAAACAGTTTTATTTAACATAAAGTCTTGATTCTAATTCGCCTAAAACGACACAAAATCAGCAAAACATGAATAAAAAGCAGCAACAGCACAGATTCTCGGAATGCGATGCGAATAAATCAGATATCGGTGGAGAACAAGCGAATACATTTACTATTTAAATGTAAGATCAGTAAAAGTAGCCACGTTTGAGGCCTTGTAGCTTTCATACGTACACATACACCTGCAAGACAGAGATAGCGTGTGTGTGATATGTGTTCGGTCGTGTGTGAGTGAGCGAGACGGAAACAGTCTCGATTGAAATGGTGATGTATTGTGAGTTGTAACCGGCGACTTATCTGCCGCTCAGATTGACTATTGGTGACGCAAATCGATGTTTAGTTGAATGCGCAGGAGGGGATCTAGGGGGAGTTCAATTGTGCGGAAGAGTGGGAATTTTACAGAGACGGCATCTGTATTTTCCCTTCCCATGTTCTCTCTTATTCCGATCTGAACAAAGGTCTGCTTTGAGACAATCGATGTACGATGTATCTATTTGTATCAGTCTGGCAAACGAAATGTATGTAAATCAATCCAGTTTATTAAACAATTATTACAATACTACAATATAACAACGTGGTAAACTAAACCTATATCCAATTTTGATTTGATGTGCAAATTGTTACTATCTTAAAATATTTTTGCCTATATAATAATTAGTATCGAAATATCCGAGTAAATTATTGAAAAATTAAATTAGATGTATTTTTAGTTTGAGCGTACTTGTATCAAAGTGGAAAGTATGCTAACTGTTAATGTTGGTTGTAAATGCTGAAATTTAAAAACATAAGTAACTCTTAATAATGTTAACAAGAAATAATTGTAATGGTGAATGGTTCATATAATGGAGTATTCACATAATCCATAGTGAAAATTATGTTGTTAACTAACCCAACTTCTACAATAAATAATAATAAATGAACCATCTAGAAAGCATAGTGTAATACTCTAACGAATTATATTTTTCTTGATAAAACACTTCTAGTCTTGGTCTTGGTTTATTAATACCTACATACCTCTCTTGGATGAAATCCTTCGGATCCAGTAGCTCTTGTGCTTGAAAATAGTTTTAGATTCATTCCTATACTAAAAGATCCTTATTAAGTGAATAGAATTTACTCCGTTCAAAATAAGTTTGATTTTAACTTCCAACATTCATCCATTACATACTTCTTACAGTTGCGAATATGTGGGTGCATACAAGATACAAGATGGTATTTGGCGGATATTGCAGTCCTTAATGAGTAAAAGTGTTATTGGAAAAGGAGAAGCAGTAATACTTTCTTTTCTGTGTTTTTTCACTTGGCGTTAATTATACAGTACTTTACTCATTAACTAATCATGAAACCGTCGTTTGAACATTCTATACACCTACTAATGAATTCACTAACTGCCTTCGAATGAAGATATTAACAAATTCACCATGCAAACTCCCACATCACTTACTGTTACAACCGCCGATCAACAAGCGCATGTTCTCTTTTCACTCATGATCTCATGAATATGCACATTGACAGCAACACACGCATCAAGAACAAGAGCAGCATGCAGCAAGGCTCACTCGATGCAGACGAGACGACTGAGAGCACTGAGACTCCACTATGATGCTTGGTGTTATCCGTGTCGGAATCGAACGCCGAAATTGATCTGGCATCTGGGAATGCCATGCATGATGGTGTGTGGTGTGTACAACATGATTGAGAGGATTATGTACAGGAGTGTGTGGTTAATTGTGTGGATGGGAATATTCAATTATGCAATTATTGGAATTTGGAAACTAGGAACTAGGATGTTTGGTCTTGGTGCAGATTTTAAAAGATGTTTCCAGTTTCTATGATCACTATTCTGTATAGTCACATAGTTTTATTGAAATGTAATAGACGAGTATTTGTAATTTTGACGCCAAGCGCTAGAAAGAGGTGTAACACTAATAGAAATTGAAAGTACAAACCAAACTGTGTTACCATGTGTACCGTTCGCCATCTTGATTTATCTGTCAGTTTGTATGATGTTGTTTTGTGTTGTAATCTGAGTTTATAACGGAGAACTCCATACGATGTACCTGGAAAGTACGCGCGCGTTAGAGTCACTGAAGCAAGTTTGTATTTAAAAACGGAAGTATTTTGTCCTTGTTCTACATGAGTTATACAGTGATATAGATACTCCCCAAATGCTATATGTCATATAAGTTTTTTTTTTCTCACAACTTGTCTCGCTGCTGCTGTTTTATAGTGCGCTACGGCTCCTTCCAAGTTTTTAATATAGAGTTTACTGGTTTATAAGGAACGTTCATGCCAAAGGTGTATGGTCGAAAATAATAATAATATCAACAAGTATTTCTTTGACTGATTGGATCGCCTCACTACTAACATGGTTGACTTCCCTCCAACAGCTGATCACAAGCGATTTTGAACCATATACTTTTGCACAAGTTCCATGCCAAATATCCTCACTATTAATAATTAAAGGTATATTATAATACATTATTTTATATGTTCCCCTAGGGAAATATTGTTAATGCTTGAGTAAGACTGATATCTGTAGGTAAGTGACTTTTGATTAACTAATTGTTGTTGATAAATGGAACAGTTGCTTTGAGTAAGTACTACTCGAGTTGGGAAAAACGTTTTGCTTTATTAGCTCAAGGTTTGTGTAGTAGATGTGCTATTGAGGTTAGTCTTAAATAGGGACAAGTTCCATTATGAATGAGTAAATGAATTTAGTATGATGTTAGTTTTTTAGGTTCAGTCCCTCGCTTGAAGAACTTTTGCTTAATTAACTTACCTATTAACTTTACTACACACTACATAAATACATGTATAGGTAGGTACCTACCTATATATAATGTCTATTCTTTTAATTTGTTTTAAACTTAATTGAAGGATTCTAATTTTTTGCTTATGCACTAAAAATCATATAGCATGATTCCAATACCTCCCTACAAGCGGAAGAAAAAATGTTTATTTGGAATTTGGTCAACTTTGCGATCTCGGGTTTTAATGTGTTTAACAATTAAAATGAAAGAGCAAACAATGATATTCGTGAAAAATATTTTATCTTTTTAACATAAAGTGAATGCACAAGGCATGGCGATGGCGCGTATCACACAAAACCCATCAAATTTAAATAACCGGGCATGATGCGATGTTGGTTGGGAGTGTATACAGGGCGATTGGGCACGAACGGGTCAGCGGCGGCGCTGCGGGGGCGGCAGCGTTGCGACGCCAGGGAAAAATGTATCTGCGGCGCGGCCGGCGGCGGTCGGTCGCACGCGATTATCGCAGTAGGCCGCGCTTATCTCCATTCCATTCGTTCGATGTTGGCCTCTCCGGTTTGATCGTTATCGCTCAGAAACTTTCAGAAACGTTTGTTATCAGTTAATTTATCGCACGAACGTCGGGGTCGGGGCTTGGGGCTGTCCCCCTCCTCCCCCGCCCCTGCCCCCTGGCCATCTCACTAAACGGGTGCGATACATCGCAGATAGCCCTGCCCTTCTCTGACATATTCGATTATTCTTTGGCTCGATTTTATTTTATTTCGTTTTTATCAGCTCTGTTGTGGATGATTTTGTTTTGAAGGAAATAGTCCAATGATTAATCACTTTTTGGTTCATTATTTCTTTGTTGTTATTTGATCTATTCTTAGACATGTTCTTAATCGTTGATTCATGATTTTGAATCAAATATGGTAATGATCAAAATATTAGACACATTATTCAATGAACGTTTGTGCTGGCTTTACTCATTAAGGAGTTTCGATACCGATTATCTATCTAGGGGATCTAAACAAAAATCTATTGTATTTCTGCAGAGTGACAACTTCTACCCACTAAATTTTGTTGTAAAAAACACCGAAAATATAAAAAATCTTATAGCGAAATATATTTGTTTATAAATATTTTATTACTATCTTTCAATTAAATTGTATTTTTAAGTCCTAAAGATTTTATATTTTAAAATTCATAATTTTAAAAATCAAATGAAAACACGGCAACAGCGCTAGTATTTTAGCTGCTTTACGTTGGCTGTTGGCTGCAGTGCTTCTAACCTAACTGTCAACACAACTGTCAAGTGTTATGCAATAGTAAATGCAATAGCTCATAATAATTGTTCTTTCGACGCTCCAAGATTAATGCAAGCTATAAGAAATAAGAACTTAATTGATAGTTTTCGTCCAGTCATTCATTATTTCCAAGACACTTTAAAATTATTTAAAAACATTTCCTGACAATTGGTAGAAATTCATCTTTCTGTTTCAGAAATAATTAGTAATGGGGAAAGCTTTGATCAAGTATATGACAAACGTACACAAAAGATACAGATATTATTATTTTTACTGTCCAGACTTTAAAAAGAGTCAGATCTCGTGGAATGATTAAAAGATTAGCGACATTTGGAATTAATTACGAAATAATTGCAAACAAATTTAGTGATCATGGACCCGTCATGTCCCTTGTAGAGTTTTTAGTAGATGAACACGAATAATTCTTACTCAAATAGTTCTTCCTACTTATTTTCGATAGTTTCGTAACGGTGTTTGTATGCGCATTGCGAAAGTGTGTCCAATTTCCTAAAAATGACTTGTGTATGTGTATTTTCATTTATTTGTCGTGAAAATATAAATATAATATCATTTGTTACAAACTTTATAAAATAATATGCTTCAACATAAACACACTCTTACTTTCCAACAGTATTTTAAATTTCGCGCCAATCTATGATTTGCGACGTTGCCGTAGTTATCGCTCTTTTAGTTATGTCAGCATTATTGTCACGTTTTAAATTTTATTTATTTGAATAACTCAATAACGGTGTGGAAGAATCCACTGAATTTTAGTTTCATGATTTATTAATGTCTGATTTATAATTACTGTAAATCTCTTTCTGGTGGTATTATTTTTATAGATTACACAGCCCTTTAAAAATGTATTCTCATTTACTCCCATGTAAAACAGAAATTTTTAAAAATTTATTTTTGAAAAACGGTGTGGACGATTGATCTGAAATTTTAACAGTGAACGATAAATACATCCATCTTCAACTTGTAAAAATTTCAGATGAATGGTAATATTTTCAAAAACGGTATCGAACCTCCTTAAGGCGGTCCCATACACTACTGGCCTAGTGTATTTGGCATGTATTATCAAATATTTTAATGACCTTATCAAGTCCGACCTCTAAGACTACTAGCGTATTGTGCGTCCTGGCCAATGCTTCTGAAAACTTGCCACACAATATGGTAAAGTAACAAAAAAAAACATAGTTACGCCAGTAGTGTGGGTTCTTCGACAAGTGAAACTGAACAAACATTGATCAGTAATTATCCTTTGACTCGTGGTAGATTTACAAACAATCGATGGGAAATGGCAAATTACCAGCAATCACCAGCATAACCAAGTCTAACCAGATCTCAAAAGTTGACGTTTAAATTATTTTATTGTTGTGGTTTTCTTTGATAAGTTTTGAGGGTTTTTCTTCCAGGTTCCAAGCTAAACACTGGATTTGAAAATCCCAACGTAACATTAGCATGCCTAGTTTAAAATAAATGAACCACTGTGCAAAATGACAGTACTTAGGATTTCTTACACATCTATACCCTATAGCAGAATACATAAAGGTTACATTTATTTCATAGCAGAAATTTATGAAAGGGAACCACAACCATAAAATATTTTAAAGGTCAACTTTTGAGCTCTTACTAGACTATATCAATAATTTCAGTCCCAGACTACTGGTCATTGTCGATATTTTTGTACATACTTGTCTATTCTTGGCCGGTAGTGGAAGACCGGATTTAGGATGAAAGTTTACAGCACCACTATCGTAATTCATCTAAAATCTCTAAAGAATAATAAATTATTATCTGAATATATTAATTAAATTTCTTATTTTGTTTAATCAACTTTAAATATGCCTGCCATTTTCATTATATAGGTATCTTATTTTAGGATTTGTTATAAGTGATTCTTATTGAATTAATATTGATGTTCTAAAACAATAGATTTAATTTTCTCGTCAAACCGCTGTTGAATATCTCTTTGCAACGCCAGTATTCGCTGAGCTGAAGCAATTCAGTGGCAAAAATCCTCGTCTTTTATTCCATAGAACACGGAAGCCACGATAAAGTCGCAAACGTCAAAGATATCAAAATAGTTCGTACTTTATTCCGACAGGTTTTAAGTCGCTCGTGGTACCAGCATACGTCCCAACAGGGTGGGGAAAATAGTGCGATAAACCCCTCATCTACGCTCGCTGATAACACATCGATTCGGTCAGCGGTTCCCAAACCGTGGTGACAGGAGAAATCTCCCTCTTATTGGCAGCATGTAGCGATTATCTTTTGTTTGTAGAATGCGGTAAACAATGGTCTGCAGGTGTTCAATTGTTTGTTAGTGGTGGGGGAGGATGAGGCTGGAAACAAGTGAAACAACTGAAACAAGCGTACAAGCCACGCCGCCTGCGATGTTAAGAATGTGTGGAGCGAGTTATGCGCTTGTATGACACGACAGCAACCTACAAGAAACTTTGAAAAGATTTGTCCTCTTCGTTTTGTTCTTAACAGTTGTACATTTGTAACGCAGATATGTAACTGGTATGTAGTAATGTTACTTTATTTTATAAGATTTTGGTTTTGTTTTCATGAGATATAGATTTCTGCCTCAGGGTTGCTTGATTCACGGCTGATAAGCGTTCCTTGTATAAGAACGTTGTTTATTAAATCTGCATAGCTGTAGAACATGTACTATGTACATTGTGATAACAAAATAAATAAACAACATTGTAGAAAATTGATTAATATTCCAGTACTATTTTTGACTCAAATTACAACAGATCAATCACTCATTCTAAACGTAAGAAATAGTATATTAAGTACCTATCAAGAACGGTAAGGACAGTTTACCGATGGAAGACTATGTTTGGAGACTGAGCGAAGTGTAGGATCCAATTTTGTCTGACAACGGTAATTCCTTAACGTCCGTGATGTTTATATAATTTTTGCACGATTAGAGTAAGCAAAATTTATTTGAAAATCGCATTGTGAAGAAGCAATATTTCCTGAAATATTTCTGTAGACATCTATAAACGTCATATTTTAATGTAAGTAATAATGCGATTTTCTTTCCGAATACCACTCGGCATGGATTAATATTCAGAAAATTTATTGTCGTGCATTGCTGCAATACAATTTCACTCGTCTTTAGATTCGTGAAATTGACATGTTGACAGCAATGTACTCGAAAAAATTTTCGGGTAATAATCCAAGCACTTGGGATATTACAAGTGAATATACGCAAATATTATTTTCTTCATAATTAGTAATGCTAAAACAAAATTTGCTTACCGTTCTGTTCAGTTTTCTTACTGTTCTGTTTAGCCTAGCAATCGGTAAGAACAACATACCGTCTTGGAAACAGTCATAGTAATCTTGCAAAAATAAGCTTTTAAAATAATTTGTCAAATTGTATCTGTAATTGCCGAAAGAAAACTAAGGACAAAATTATGATTTTGCACTTGGTCGTAAGTAATTATTCAATAACTCAATAAGTGGTTTGATTTGAAAAAATACGATTCAATTGAATCAAAAAATAAGTACATGCCTACTACTTACTTAAAAGTTATTTAATTTATATGTTTTTCTAAATAAAAGACATAATATTGAGCTACTGTCTTATTAATAAAATTTTATTTAGCTAATTTATAAAAATTGCCGTAAATGTAACTGTTTTAACTTTGTAATTATAATAATAGTACTGAATTTGTAATAAATTATATTTAGAAAATCTGCTAAATCCTAAGTTGAATTATGTGTATTATAAGATAAAAATAGTTTTTATTGGATTTCCCCGTAGGTATTATAAGTAATTTTTATTTGAATTTTTGTGACGTATTTTAGAACTAAACTCAAATGATCGTTTTCACTTTATGGCTGTGGTTATTACTATTATTTCTACTAAAAACTCAATCAACTTTAATAAAGATATCAGCATATAAATGAAGTTATTACTTGACACAAAAAGCTAACGTTGCATTATTACTTATTTGTATTACTTATTCATATATGCAAAACTGCATACCAATCAGTTTTAATTACACCTTACACTAGCATAACAACAGATACGACTAAACTCTACTCACTCATACAGTTCATTTAAATTCAACCTGTTTAGTGTGCATTCACAGCACAACATGCTAGTTGGTAGATGCTTCATGTATCTAGTGCACATATGCGAGTATGCAATGTATCACACGGAGCTGTGCATGTGTGTGTAAGTACGGAAGAAGGCGAGTTATTAAGATTCGCTTGGTCCTTTGCATCGGAGGCGATAAGCCCTGGCCGTACCCGGTGCGCCTTAATGCATGCCTCACTGAATCTACCGTATGTGTGTACATATGTAACATGCAGTGCCGCCAAAACTGTTCAAGATAGGCACATCTGTAACATTAAAATGATGATTGCATAGTTACATTTCAATATCTTTGCAGTTCTTTGTATAAAATTGTGTAACTTTATTAGGTAATAATAATATGTTTTCAATTTTCTCTACCCAATAATTAAAATTTATTTTTATGCACTATACAAAATAAAGAAAATTCTGTTTTGTTCTGCTTTTAATATTGATTTAAAAGTTGAGATTATCATAAAAACTTATATATCTTATCGAATAGTTCAAGTAAGTAAGATTTCACCATATCTGTCGTATTGACTATTTTTAAAATTTATTTTTATTTTATATTTTGATATTATAAATTGGAATAAAAATGGGCAGCGAGAGACAAGAGAATAGTACCTATATCTATAAGAAAATGTTTTATGTGTAAATCAAATTTTTAGTTATGCTCTCTAAAATCGTTACTTTGCGAACTGTTTTGAGTCCTCAAAATAATATATCAGGGGATCCAGTCCTTTAAAATAACGTAACCTAGTGGCAATTGGCAATGAGCTGTTATTTACATTTTATAGGATTATTTTCACAAATTTTCATTTTTTCATCGTCTACGTTTTTCAAATTTTTATTTTCAATTTATATCTTAGAATAACTTCAAATTGTTACTAAAAAAATTTGGAGAGCATAATACAAAATTTTTTTCTGAGTTTTAGAGGACTTAATTTAAAGACTCGGCTTGCGCTTCGTCCGTAAATAGATTCGTCCTCTAAAACTCTATTTTGTGTACTTCTTACATAAATAACTATAAAAAGAGTATTATTGAACAAAGGTAATTTAAACAGTATGACTTAAATTATTATAATACCTATAAGAGAAGAAATACTAGGCTAGAATTAATACCTTTATAAATGATTTAATTATATTAATCTGTTTGTAAATAATTAATGTAGAGGATAAATGGCTTAATATTCAATGAAAAAAATCTCTTTTGAAAACGGATGTTTTTTACTGATTAATGATAATTTTTTGTTACTATATCCGGAGATTTCTCATTATAGTATATCAAACGGATATCAAATTATTTTTATAAAAACGCATCTAATCTAGATTGATTACAAATCAATTAATTTAATAGATACAATTTCCGGTTTCAAAAATTTAACAATTTATGTATTTTGAAAAAAACTATAACGCGTTATTTATTAGAATTCCTTTTCTCTTATTTTACACAGGAGTTAACAGGACATTAGAATTGGCTTTTAGCTAAAATATTTCTTTCTTTCTTTATTCAATGTGTTCAATTAACAATTATAATGGTAGATTTATTTATTTACGTGCAATGTTCTAAGAAGATATGAGACTATTTCTCCGTTTCTATATACATATTGTAACTGTATGTAGGTACTAATGGTGTTATGTTAACTATTTATTATTAATTATTATTTAAACAAATTAGCTTTTCCAATTGAGGATCGCAGGTTTAATAATAAAAGTTTTGTGAAAGTGAAAACAAATAAAAATGATACATATTGAAGTCATTAGTACTCTTTTCCCTCATTGTTTTGTCTTGGGTGTTATTATGTTTGAAAAATAATGTGTTTATTGTGATGTGTAAGTAACATTTTGCTCGGCACTGGTGGCATACTCCTTTGTGGCAGGCCGCCCCGTGTAGGCAGTCCCTTATCACCTGTTATCAATCTTATATTACGGCGGCGGTTCAAATATCCATACAATGTCACGCATAGCCTACAATGCCATTACTTATTAATGAGATACAACAGCATAGGATTATACCATATACATACCATACACACAACGTATGAGAAGTTGACCCACCCATACTAGCCCACCCTGTTAAAATCTATCGCAATCGTTAGTTTTACGTTAGTTGAGTTTAGTTTTGTAGAAAATTGCGTTAGTTTTGAATGTTTATACGTATTTTTTTAAAATAATATTTGGGTGGGCTAACTTCACAATAGCCCACTCCTTAATTCGAAAGTGCGAGGAAAACAAATTAATACCTTTTAATTGATTAGTTGATGTTAGTTGTGCTACATATTACGTTTGTTTTGTTATTCTAAGCTGTCAAATTTGAGCCGAGTGGGTGGGCCAAAATCACGGTTCTCCAGCCCATTGCAGAATTTCACGCGTAGATTTTACATACGTTGTCACCGTGGTTAGTTGAGAATAGTTTTGACGAAAAATACGTTAGTTGTGCCATAATTTGCCCGCCTTAACCAAAATAACCATTTTCGCTAACCGTACGCACTTGATGCTATTATGTCATTGATTGCTGTAATTTTACAATATAAAATTGGAAATAAAATAGAAGGCAACAACCGGCAACAACCAACAGCAGTGTTGGACATTTACCAGATTTTTTAAAATTTAGTTTATGATTGACAAATAATATGGTAGAAAAGTTGGACGTATTTACCAAAATATAATTTACCTTTTCTTTTTTAGTGTGCATGCAGTAAGCCAAACGGTACTGAATAAAAACAAAGAAGCAATTTATTAAAATAAATTATTGCAAAATAAAAAAATTGCAGTCATACATTTTTTTACAATTTATATTTAGGTATATTTGTTGAAAACATGAAAAAATTTTGGTATTAGCAAATCAAATTGAGAGATATTCTTAAAACTCTAGAACTATGTAATTATCCAAAAACAATTAAATTAGTTCCTAAAAATAAAATATTGAGTTAATAAAATAAAAATCGCATGACACAAATAACAGCCAATAGAAGAATTGATTAAAAAATAGTAACAAGGATTATATAAAAATTTAGCGGAAATTTTTTACAATTAGCTTGAGGAACCTAACTTTAATAATTAATTAATGGATAACTTTTCTGTCACATTCCAGTTTGATATTTAAATTAAAAATTGGCTAAATTGTCATTTTGAGATCAGATTTTTTTTTAAAGATTTTTGCAACAAGTATTCAAGTAAAGTATTATTTCCGGTAACAGAATTTTACAAAAATCTTATCAGTTCTTCTTTAAGACGTACAAATGTATTATGCAAATTATTATAATATAATGTTGGTGTAGAAATTGAGATTATAATAATAAAATTATAATGACAAATAAAGTGCGCAAAAATTCATCCATACATAACCACACATTTGTTTCTACCATGACAACAATAATTTATGTATTAGTTTAAAAAATGATTTACTTTTTGTACAATTGCTATAATAATCATAAACAATTCCTGAATGGCCTCCTATTTTTACAGGAAACAATGATATATAGTAGCATCAAGTCCGTACGGTTAGCGAAAATGGTTATTTTGGTTAAGGCGGGCAAATTATGGCACAACTAACGTATTTTTCGTCAAAACTATTCTCAACTAACCACGGTGACAACGTATGTAAAATCTACGCGTGAAATTCTGCAATGGGCTGGGGAACCGTGATTTTGGCCCACCCACTCGGCTCAAATTTGACAGCTTAGAATAACAAAACAAACGTAATATGTAGCACAACTAACATCAACTAATCAATTAAAAGGTATTAATGTGTTTTCCTCGCACTTTCGAATTAAGGGTTGGGCTGTTGTGAAGTTAGCCCACCCAAATATTATTTTTAAAAAATACATATAAACATTCAAAACTAACGCAATTTTCTACAAAACTAAACTCAACTAACGTAAAACTAACGATTGCGATAGATTTTAACAGGGTAGGCTAGTATGGGTGGGTCAACTTCTCATACGTATACACACAAACATACGGCACACAATCATATCTTCACAACGAAAAATACACCAACACATATGCGTCCGATATCTGCACAAAACACAGATGTGATTGTGGTGTATATGTTGAATACAAGAATATGTAGGATTATACTATGAAATTTGTTTTATTCTCAAGAGTATAAATCTTCGGCAAATTCTGCAAACCTTCTTATTATAATTGCTAATTTCTTATAAGATAAGAGAAAAATACCAAAATACAAAATAGTACACAATTGATTTATGATTTGAGTGGACCCCCTACCTTCATTACAATATCAGAATCTAAAACTATATACATTACATAACGCCTAAACGCCATACGTTATTATTTGGTATCCCATTTTGTAATACCTATGTTGATTGTATAATCATATTATATTTTTTTCCTAAATAGGATTGACACAAACCTTTTGAAAGAAAAATATTCTTAATATTTATGTCAGTCGTAGTATTTATTTAAATATTCACTTATTATTATTATTATTATACCACGAGTAGTTTAAGATTATGTCGAATATTTTTCTTGTAATATTACGAATGTTCCTTGTATCAATACATAGCATGAATGATATTCGCCAACACAAGGAGAATTAGTAATACCTAATACTAGAAAAATATTCGACATTACTTTGATTACATTGAATCAGATCCAGTTTTTAAATTAAAATTACCCACAATAATGTAAGTATCCATGATTTAAAAAAAAATTTGATCAATTTTCAATGTCAATGTCATAGTATTTTATGAGTTTTATATAAAATTTAAAGTGCAAAATGTGTTGAAAATTTATGAAAAAATTAGAAACATAAATTGTGCATTAAATATTGGTAATAAAATGCTTATAATTAGAATTTTCTTTCGTTTCAAATATCAACTTGGAGTACGAGTGCAATATCCGATTCTACTCTACGCGTGCAAATATACACTGCTATTTATTTTGTAATTGTTACGTAATTAAGAATCATGCATTTTTATTGATATTCCATTTCTATTCATTCCTATTTTGATACTTAATTGTCCACACTTTTAATGCTGTCCATGTCTATATAAGCTGTGTTATTCTTCCCATTCGCATTAGGAATCATTTTGCACCCGCAACATACCGTCAATCAGTAGACGCTCAGCATCCATCTGACCCGCATATATCCACTTTAATTTGACATTGTTCTATACACATGTCACATGTCCAAACTATATCGCATCCAACTTATTCCTTCTTTATCAACCTCATTCCATATGTAGGTAAGATTTTTAAAAAATTCGCAATAGTGCGGCAAATAGACTATCTGTCACTCAAAATGACTGCGGGAAATAGCCAATTCTAGCACTAGGGTGGGAAATTAAAATTTGTGTTTTATTGTGTCATGTAAACAACCGTCATGATGCTAACAAATTGAAGATGGACTATGCAAGGCCGCCTAAGTAGTTACATATAAACTGTCAAAAACTTGAATTTATTTATAATATAATGTTTTTGTGGACGATTGCAGAAAAAATCAAAATAACTATTACCTACACACCAATTATTCATTCCGTAGTCGATTTTTCATAAAGCGGTACTAAATTACGGTGCTAGTATAGTGGGTATATTCGGGCACTCGGGGTATACTAAGCGTTTAGTTGTAGTAGTAGCAATAGTATAGTTGCTTATTAAATTATTTACACGTGCATTTCGAGTGCTTTATAAACCAAATTTTGGTTACAGTATACCTACAGCTATATGTATCGTCTTTTTTGATTTTCCGCACTTGTCTAGAAAACTATCAAAAATCGTAGTATACCAATAACTCTTTTGCCGATTGAAATATATTTTTCAAAAAAATTACACATTATCTGCTGTAGGTACTATCTTAATGTCAATATTTTCTCAAAAAACAGACAACATTTTAAATAATTTAAAACAGTTCGATGTTAAAAATGAAATTATAAATTTTTTTTGTAAATAATTTTTTTCTCTACGTTATACCTTTCGCCTTAAGCGTAAATTTCGCGCATTGGTCTTCTTTTTCTAAAAATGGAATGAAAAAGTAAAAACCAATATTTTAAACAGCTTCTGTTGAACGAAAAAAGTAGCTTTGTTCGCCACTGATCTTAAAATACACAATGACACGCTGTACCATAAAACATAACGTCAACACGTCGAACCGCTTACAAGACAAATAATCTATCAAAATGTTTATATAGCATTTTATATAATATATTAATACCGGTCGGTGTATCATTTATATAGCACTGTATCATGTCACTAGATCATTTAACAAGTGTTAAATCACAGATGCTGGTTTCTTTCGATAACGCCACAGCCGCCAACGCATATATCACTATTGCGAAACTTCACGCTGCACTAACAAAGAATTTTTCTTACGAGACGTGGCGATTTTGCAGGAGAAGAGATTGTAGTAGTTATTGATTATGAAATTATTTTCTAGAGATTTCTTGTTGGTTGTGTAAATTATGTTCTTATGTAGTTACTACGGCCAATGATAATGGTGTAATGGCTAGCTGTCCCGAGTTCGATTTCAGCAATCTACGAAAAGGCGAAATGTTACTGAAGTAGAGTGGCTGGACTCCACTTTTCATTATAATTTCATTCATAATTGATATGCAAATCCTACTAATAAAATAAAATTTAAATTACTGATAAAAATATTTATAATCTATACTATTCGCTGCTTAGTTTATAAAACATTTTATTGGTTTTGAAAATTATGAATGAAAAATTATAAATACGAGTAAAGACTTTCGCATTTTAATAAATATTTTACTATTTCACTCATAAATTTTTTAATGCCATAAATTATAAATTTTACTTATTTATCGTTCTGTTAAATTTTGACAATATAAACTTCATATAATTTTTTACACGCTTGTAGCTCATATAGGTACCTACTTTTAATTTTAAATACCTACCTGAAATTTAAAAAAATATAACATGTAATAATAAGATTATTTAAATTTAACAAATCTAATCTAATTTTGTAGTTCTGTGGTCTCTGAATTATAATAATTTATACAGTACGCGCTCGGTTATATTAAATCGAAATTATGTTAATTTGAATTTTGACAATTTTTGTTATTTTTTTATTGGGATCTATATACTGTTGGACTGACTGTTTAAATAAATAAATTAATTAATTAATAAATTAATACAACTACTTTTTATTTTTTTAACCGAATGCTTTGTTGACAACATACGAGTATTAAAATTTGAAGTTAATTCACTTATAAATAAAAGTTATACAGTTTTTACAAATGTTGCATTTTTTTTACAAATAAGGGTACCAAGATTCCCCCCCCCCCCCCCCTTAAACATAAATTATTTGTTATTATTATGTTTAACAATAATAAACGCTACAGAATACCGTGCGGAATCAATGTTTTTAACCGTTTTCTGCCATGGGTAGACGATCACGAAGGCATTTTAAAATTGAAAGCTATAGTTTTTTCACTGCAGAATATTTTTTAAGAACAATTTCGTCAATTTCTATTGTACTTGTAATATCACTTATCTCTTAAGTAAATAACTTATAATTAAAATATTTGTTGTCGATCTTTTTGTCATCAAAAAATTTTTCATTCATTCTTTGAGTTCAGTTTGATAATATGCTCACTCCACTCCTTCGAAACTCGAAAAGAGAAGTTTTTTGGAAACGTTAGTAAACCAATGTGAATAACTAAATTCATATTTTTGTTTTTGTGATAACGCCATAAGTTTTATGGTCAAAACATAAAATCTCTCTTGTTCTTCCTACTATTTCCTCCACAGCACCAGGACATCGCGTCATCGCTCGTACCGTCGTACCGATGTCTGATACCAGCACGCAGCAAACAGCACGAATATTCCATTTTGAAATTTGTTATCGCTTGTTGTGTCGGTCGGGGGCGGCGCGGGGGGCTGCGGCGGCTTATCGCGCGCGCGACCAGATCCGTTATCAAACCGCGCAGAACACAACAAAGCCATTGTGTGCCCCGCTACCGACGCCACTGACGACGTAGAGGAGGACGCTGAGGAGCATCGACAGAGGTGCTGAAGAGAAATACGAATGTGTCCTTTATTATTGTTTCTCGAAATCACGCTGTAGTATAAGGTATAGTTGGTTTAAGCTTTACTACTTTTTAAAATGTTCCTCCTCCCTCACCTCTTACTCAATGAATAGACTTAATAAATAAATTAATAATTAATAACTCGTTTTTCGTCTCCAATTTACTCGTATTTGTGAATATCAATTAATCATTAATATCATGGATCACTGAACTCACGTCCAATAATTTCTAGTTATACCTATGAGTAGGTACACACTCGTATGAATAGCGAACATATGTTTTTTTTTTAATGTGCAACGAAATTTAGAAAATTAAGATACGTGTTACGAGTAGTCGGATCAATTTTATTATTATACACAGTATATAAGTAAGTCTAGGTATCATGAAAAAATTCGATACCGGGATTTTCGCGGAAATACATGTTTTGAGGTCCTCTGAGCAGTTTTGACCATTTTCTAATGATGTCTGTGTTTTTGAATGGATGGACTGTGTGCGTTCAATAACTCATGAACGAGAAAAGATAAAATAATTAAACTTGGTACCTATTTATAAAGTTTAGTATAGGTATTGGTCACAAACAGGAAGAGGAAGATTTCTTAAAACACATCAATAGATTCAATTTATTTTAAATATAGAAGTAGTAACAAAAAATGTTTCAAATATTAAATGTTAACAATAATATAAGAAATAAATATCGTTAAATTCATTTCCTGTATCTGCTTTCAATTTTGAATTATATATTTGTTAAATACATTTCAATAATCATATACCTATGTTATAAAAAGTTGATATTTTGAAACTGTCAAGAGCACGTAAAAATATTGTATTTTATATACTGTTCAGTGTAGAAGAACTGTGCAAAAAAAATTTGTTTGCACAGTTTAGAAGAAGTGTAGTATTATATTTATTATTTTTCAAGTAACGGAGTACCGTGTGTATCCCCTTCGCACTCATTATTTGTATTGCTTATATTTTCTTTAAAAAATTTATTAAATCGCAAATTGACAGTCAGTTTCACATAGACAGAGATAGGAAATTAATATTTTGGTTTTTGTCATAGAAAAAGTGACCGCATGTATTGCGATTATTTGAATTAAAACACAAATCTCGTTAGAATAATTTTTGACATATTGCAAAAAATAATGTATGAAACTTGTTCGTAAAGTGTCTTTTTTACATTTTACATTATTTGTTACTCTTAGAATACTCGCTTCGGTCGTATTGTAATCTTGAGCAACATGTGTAAAACAGACTAACTTTACGAACACGCATCATAAACTACTATTATTATGTCAAACGTGTGTCAAGTGCAATAATAGTACACAGTGTATAAGAAAGTCGTGTGGTACCACATCAAATTTTTTAAGAATGGTCCCGTGGCCACTTATGTTAAAATATTATAGTTTTAATTTTACAAAGTCATTAACTTTTCTATCTTTCCGTAAATGTTACTGAACAAAAATAACAAATTTCAACAAATAACAGATTAAGATTTCTTTAGTAGGTAAGGTAGACAACACTCTTATTGCTCTTGTCTTAAAATTCAACGTTACTGTCGTTCGAGAAACATTAGTATTCAGTGGGTATTGAATTAACGTTTCCATTACTTTGTCCCCAATTCATTCATTTCATGCTAATACAGCTAATTACATTATTGTAATGTAAAAGCATTAAATTTCATTGATGTTTTATACCTGCGCCTCGCCAATAAATATTACCTATAAAATAAATAAATGACGTGGCAATGGTTGTATTTATAATTTCTAATGAAGAGTAATATTTCAGTGAATAATATTTATTAAATTGAATATATTTATATTTGATGGGTTTGTGAAATTTGATGTACTGTCTACTCGAACTCGTACATAATTAAATTTGTTTTATATCTATATGCAAATTTAATTATCAGTTCGACATTAATTTTGAAAACGATGGTATTAATATTATATAAATATACATATTCGTTATGAATATCGAATATCTGATTAGATCCGTAAATAGATTGTATTTTAATTAACGCAGATTTATGAACATTTAAAACTCAATAAATTCTGTTAATTTTTAAGATTATTTTAACTCATATTTCTACTGTTGACGCTAATGTAATGACAATACACAAATTAATTTTGGAATATTTTACGCTGCCCAAATAGAGCATGATGTATTTCCATTTTGAGTTAGTTCACTACTCACAATGTCACAGTTTGGTGCTGATGGTTTTACTGGAAAATACTATTTCCAGTTAGGGTTTTAATTATTTTTGGTTAGGCTGGAGGAAATATTCAGAACTCATAATTTAATAAATTTTTTATTAGGATGTTAATTCCGGTTTTCGGTACATGTTATAATTTTTTTATAACACTCCACGTTTCGGAAGTGGAAATGTTTCCAACCATACTCAGGTAAAAATAAAAAATTAGTTTATAAAGTACAAAAACGCCGCGTTATAATATTAGTTTATGATACATGTTCGTAAAATTAGTCTTTTGTCTCTGTTGCTCAAGATTAATTACGAGCGAAGCAAAAGAGTAACAAGTGTAAAAGACACTTTACGGACAAGTTTCATACACAATTTTTTATGCAATATTTCAAGTTATTTACTTATTTAAAAATATGTGTTTCAATTAAAGTGATCGCAATACATGCGGTCACTTTTTCTATGACAAAAACAAAACTATCGAAAAATTTCTTATCTCTGTATGTCAAACTTACTGTCAATTTGAGATTTAATAAATTTGTTAAAAATATACCTACCTACTCCGCTATACTTGAAATAGTTATTTGTGTAAAAAGTTTTAAAAATATAGTTTGCAATCGTTTAAGTTCTGCGAAATATTTTCAATACGTGTTATACACATTATTTTTTCTACTCCTGCAACACAAAAATGTGTAAAAATACAAAAATAACTATTAATTTTTTAAAATTTACTGGCAAATTTTTAAATTTTTATCAAATATCAATGCTGTTGTGAAAACAATGGACATTCAAATAGTAAAAGCAAAACTGTGTTGCAAAGTACCTAAAAGTGTGCGACAAAGTACTTAGATACTTTGCAACACACTTGCGACAAACAGCTGCTTTCAACATTAAAACAATGTAGAAACATGAACTTTCAGAAGCAGGCGTAGAAAAAATAATATAATACTACACTTCTTCTAAACTGTACAAACTTTTTTTGTACAGTTTTTGTAAACAGTTTACAAAAATCAATAGTTTTACGTGCTTTTAACATTTTTAAAACGTCAAATTTTTATATGATAAATTGCAATAAATGTATGCACAATTAATACACAAATAAATAAGTAGGTATAGGTATCTGATTTATTTTTATGTTAATTTAATACATACTTAGACCTTTTACGAGATTCCGCAAATCGGTTGAATAACCTTACTCATTTATAAAAAAAAGTCTAAAATCTTTAGAACATAATTGTACAATGAAGCAAGAAAAATATAAAAAAGTAACAATTAGCAGAACAAATATTTAAAAAAGACAAACGTCAAATTTCATATGCAAACGACTGAACCCTTCAACTTCAACTGTTCAAACAAACCTCCACCAAAATAAAGTGTTTAACCAACTCTCACAACCATCACCTCGGCTAGCGAGAAGGGAAAATGGCTGCTTGGATCCATTACCATTAGATTTAATTCCCGCCATCGTGAGCAATGACAGGTAGCGATAATCCACGCCGAGTGGCTGGCTGTGCCGCTCGATGTGGACGCTGGCGCGGAGTGCGGCGACACCGCGGGACAAAAATTGATTTCTTATAATAGAGAGTCGGCTTATCTTGCATTCGCAGATTGAATATATTTCATATGTTTTTATAAGGCCGCGGCGGTGAACTCGCTATCGCTATCAGTCAGCGCACACCGCACAGCGCGTCCACAACTCCCATTGACTTTCACGGAGGTGGATGGAGTATTATGGCGAAAAGGGATGATTTGACAGAGACTGACGTTATTACTTATTACAATTATCAAAAGTATAGGTATAGTATTTGAGATGAAAGAAGTCTGAAAAAGGTTATCTGTATCATGAAACTAATTAACAAACGGAGTAGGTATATACGGTATATACACTCCAGGAAAAAAAACGCACCACTCGAAAATGCACAAAAAATGGCAAAATTTCAAAGTGCGATATCTCGGTTGCATTTCGACGAAATTTTATTGATACGGACTTTACAAAGATTGTATAATGAATTTTATAAGATTTTATTTAGGATTTTTGGGAGATTTTTCAAATTTGACATAATATTTTACAGATTTTACTTTGGATTTTATAATTGGAAGGATTTTTTATAAATAGTATTTATCTTTGTCTACCAACCGGTCTGGATTGAACACGTTTGTCTTTAAAAAATTCATATTGTTTTAACGTTTTAAGTGCATAGCCAAAGCGTTGCTTGTTCTACTCAACGCTGTTAGTCTAACTTAAGTTCAGTTATTATTTCTGAATAATATGACAATACGGTTATTTTATTTAAAAAAAAAAAAATCTCATATTTAGTAAAATCTAGAAAATCCGTATAATCTTAATAAAACCTGTTAAATCTTCATAAAATCTGTAAATTTCATAGTCAAATCTATAAAATCTTTTGAAAAATTTGGAAAATCTTGGTAGGTATACTTAAAATCTTTAAAATTACTCAAAAATCGTAAATAGAATATTGAAACCCTCAAAAAAATTTAAATCACGTAAAATCCTTCCATTTGTAAAATCTATAAAATCCAAAGTAAAATCTTTAAAATATTATGTCAAATTTGAAAAATCTTGGTATCTAAAATCTTTGAATCACCCAAAAATCCTAATTAAAATCTTATAAAATTCATTATACAATTCATACAATCTTTGTAAAGTCCGTATCTAAAATCTCTATGATATGTAAAAACTCTGTACCTACACTAAATATTGAAGCGGTTTACCGGGTTTACCCCTCATGTGAGACGAAACGAGACGAGACGATAACTAGTCAATCCTCATTTCGTCTCAAATTTTCAAGTTAAGAAATTTAAGTACTGTAATCTCGTCTTGATTATCTTTGATTGTTCAGTTCTCATCTCAAAGAAATCGACTCTCGTCTCGTCTCAATATACAAGTTCTTACTGTGAATATAAATAGATAAAAGTTTTGATAATCTGACTTTTGTAGAAAATAGCTCAGAGACAGTTATACTAAGTGGTGAAATGCCAGCTTCTATTACAGAGAGAGCCATAATACTCAATGAAATTATTAAATAGCTATTACAATGATATGCTATAAGTAGCATAGAATAACACAAAAAAAAAGTTTGCTAAAGAGGGAAGCTAATTCCCTTAGCATATATATTCATAGTTAAGTAATGCTATATAAAAATGTAAGAAAATATATTATTAAAGCTGACAATAAATTGATTGATTGATTGATTGATAAAAAATAGTACTTCACCCTTCACCTTGTGTCAGAACTTCAGCACCTCAGTAAGTATAGAAATAGTCAACCTATTTTTCGCTTAAATTACTGTATGTGAATATCACTTTGAAATATAAAAAAATATTTACAATACTACAAAAATAGTAAACTTTCAGTTTCATTGTGATGAAGCAGATGTAGAAATTTCAAATTGCAAGTATTTCTCTGTTTGGTTTTAATGGCGTTTTATCTTGCAGAACAGTGTTTTTTCTGAAATTGTTATTTTAATTCATGTGTAAAGATATTCTCCATGATAAAACAGCAAGAACAGAAAACACAAATAGTAGCTGCTGTAGATTTTTAATTGCGACAGCAGTAGTTCTTAGTTCTAGATCCTTGAATGTCGTAGGTGAGTCGATATTTCGTCTCGTTCTCAAAAGATTGGAATCAACAACCGGACATGCATAGTTTCTAAAGCATTGTAAGAATTTTCTCAAGAATTTTTACATTTGTGCTAAGATTAAATGATTTTAAAATCCACAAGGCTAGTGCGTGAATTATACAATCTCTATACGTGAGTTGAAATATCGATCAAATCAGCTATTTTAATTGCAATCAGTTGAAATTTATCAGTTTTATCTTTGCAGTAATGGGTTTTTTATGACTGTGCATTTCTGACAAATAATTCTCTTTTTGATCATATTGTAATTAATTTAATTTAGTTTAGTTTGTATTCATTTATTCACTGGAATATAAAATTTATACTCATATCATCATGCGATTATTTACACCAAAAATTAATGGAACCATTTTATTTCCAAGGTTAATCCAAATCTAAATTGATACCAGACATTAATTTAAAAATAAATTATGTTATAAATTACAAATTTATTATCCTTACCTACCAACTTGTAAATTTGACCTATAGATTTAAAATCAATGTACTTTCAAATTTTATTTAGCTGGACATTAGAATTACTTATCTAATTAAAAATTAAAACCTAATAGATACGTTCAGTTAAGTTTCATGTAGGTACCAAGGTACCTAATATATAGACACGTTACTTTTAGAAAGGGTTACCTCTTACCTCCCACGAACACTAAAAAAACCTATACATTCTCTCTCAACATTTATTTATTTAATCATTTAAATGCTACCAACTTATCAAATCGAATTCTGCTATCCTATGACCTACTTCTTTTGGCTCATTTCAGAGTAATTTTTTACACAACATAGAGTCTAGGTATCATGAAAAAATTCTATTTTCGTGGAAACACAGGTTTTGAGGTCCTCTGAATCCGTTTTGACCATTTTCTCAATGTTGCCTGTGTGTGTGGATGGATGGATGGATGTGCGTCCGTATGTTCGTTAACTCATGAACGAGAAAAGATAAAATAATGAAACTTGGTATTTATAAAGTTCAGTATATTGCTCAGAGCACGTAGGGAAGAATGTAAAATACTGTAAAAATCAATAGGTTTCTTAAAAACTGACCTCTGGCCACCACTTGATAATAGAACAACACTTTTCTATCTCTTCCCGATTGTGAGCAATCCAGGCTTGCAATGTCATTGCTTGTGCACCGTCGAGGCGTCGATATCTCGACGGACGACGCGCGCGTTCGAAAGAGAAAAATTTGTGGGAAATCGGGCGTAAGTTGGCACCTCCGGTAGCACCCCGTTATCTTTCTACCACACCAAACAATTCGAGTCAGTCACTCAGCCGTGGAGCGGCGCGCAGGACTGACGCCGGGGCGTCGGGCGTCGCTTGCTGCCCGAACAATTCCGCCATCACGTCCGCCGCGACGAATTAATCTAGATGTCAGATGTGAAGCGAGAGCTGCTGGAGTCGGTGAAGCGTCCCCAATGACGTGTATGCGATCGGGCTGATGCACTGCTGTTGATTCGATGAATGAGATGAGAATGGTGCAGTCATTTCTTTTAGGTTATGACTTATCGATTAATATGTTCATCAGTGTTAGATGAAGTGTTAGATGTAATTTGTGACCAAGTTGCATACCTACTTCTACTTGTAATAAAATTTCAATTACACTAGACTTGTTATCACATCATGTTTATTTTTGTGTTGGCTATTTCGTTAATATAAAACTATAATATTAGAAATAATACAACAGTGCTGGGATGCAGTCAATTTATTAATATTAATCAACCTCGACCGGTTTCGACCCCACGTGGCTTATTTTCAAAATGTGAAGTGTAGTGAAAAGTTACAAAGGTATGTCATACTCATAATGTATAAAAATATAAATTAATAAATAAACAGTTATAACATTCAATAGTTTAGTCATAAATTACAAAATTGTGCATCTTTATGGAGGTTAAAAAACTAGTTAATTATTTTTTCAACGTCCATTAAACCGGGAACCAAACCTGAACCATTATAAAATATTATTAACCGAACCGATGATTGTGAATCGGTTCGAAACGATTCAAAGCATTAATTAAAATTTAACATTTTTCGTTAAGATTCTATTAATTTTTTATGAACATTATTGTATTTTATCTAGTGTATATTCAAATATTTTATTTAAAAAAATTACTTAACGAATATTTTTAATGAATTATTTGCTACTTAATACATTTTTGAACCGAAACCGGAACTTAAACCGCTTTTTAAAAAACCGGTTCATTTCGAGGAGAAATATAAATACCGGAAGTAAACTGTGAACCGAACCTGAACCGTTATTTCGTGCGGTTCGAGTCCCTGTTTGAATTTAAAGCAATGTAACGAATTCTGCTTATTGTCCTATATTTTCAAAATAGATATATAAAGTCAGCGTCATTTTTGGATACAAATTATGCTCACTTTCTAACGCCAATATGTACCTATATACCTGTGAACAAAACCGGTTAAATGTTAAATGTGACACAATTATAGTTCCAAATTATTAGAACAAGATTTAGAAAATTAGTGAAATAACAAGCTAAAAAAATAGTAAAAACTGCACTATCCGCCTATGTTTATATACATGATGGTTCAGAACTTCGTGCATAATACTTAACTGACTGATCACTGAAATCAAATTTTATTTCAATGATATTTAAGTCCATTATACAATATAAATATTTTTGTTTCATGATGAGTAAGTTGGGTACCTATACCTACCTACTATTAATATGCCATTCAATTATGCATTAAGTTTTGACGGAATCCACTCTTTTGTAACGAAGAAATTGTTGTTTGGTACTTTTCTTATAAACACTGTTTACTAAAGTTTGCGTTCGCTGAGTATAAAGCAAAATAGAGTCTGATAATCCTCGTACAGATTATCATATTCACATCCACAGCATTCTTTGTCGTTCACTTATCGCCGCGTCTTTTTAAAACAAGTCAAGCCCACATAACTCGCTATCATCTCATCAAACTTTAACCGTAAAGCATGTAGCTGTAACTATTTTACACCGTTGTATAAAAACACGATATTCCGCACATCGGCACATCCGCGATCTAAAAACTCGTAGGCGTTGTGTCAGGGGGTGGGGGTGACTTTATCAGCCCCGGCTAATATCAGGCGCAGGTAATGGGCTGCGAATGCGAGATAGGGCCCCGAGAGACGTGCGCTCGCGGACCAGTGGCGTGCACGAAGAGAGGAAGGTTAGCATATATAGATGAGTGATCTTTGATGGGGTGGATACAAGATGGTTAAGAGAATGTAGGTTACTCACACTGAGAAAAATAGGTATTGTAAAAGTAAAAACAATGGAATTGTAAAATGTGTATCGTTCATTTTATAATAATTATAGTAACTCATTATATACACTATAATAACATGAACTATGTATATAGTAGATATTTCTGTAAATTTATTGTAAATTCATTATTGTTCCATTAACTGTAATCATATTTATAGTAACCATATTTTATTGTAAGGGTAAAATTGCACAATACATTATGGTTATATTAAGCATACTACATTGTATTATTTTGACATAGTATTTGTCACTAAAACATTATTGTAAAATCTACGATAATATTGTAAATATTACAAATATCTTATTGCCCCTGCATTTCTACCTAATGTCTTGCTGTGTCCACGTCTATACGAGCATAATAGCATCATGGAGGCCATCAAAAGCTGATGTATAGCAGATTTATTACCTCTCCATTTGAAGGTAGTTATATAAATTTTGTTTAAACAAAATGGACAACATTGATAATATCAAATATATTTTATTTAGATATATTTTCAGACAGAAGAAGGACTTCCATATTTACAGGAAAGGAAGGAAAAGTATGTGAGATTGAAAATAACTTCCCAGCCTCTCGTAATTTTTATCGCAGATGATTTAGAAAATATAGTTACGTCATAACGTAAGTGTCAATAATATTTTGTATATAGTTTTGAAACACAATTAATTGAAAACAATCGATACGTGTTCTAAATAATTGCATGTGCTGTATGCTGTATGACAAATATATCCAGTCTAATTCGAATGTGAGCATGTCTAGGTCTTATACCTTTTGTTCAAAAATATATTTCTAAAATTTCAAAATTGTATGATAAAGCAATTCAACATTAAATTCATTGAGATTGTATATCAATAACCTACACACTAAAAATTATTTTTGTATGCATGTATGTGATTAAAAATTGGTTACTTTCCTGACAATAATTGACAGATATTATAGGTACCTATAGTCTTAAGAAATTCTTTATATTTATTTATCTATTGTCCATCTTTATGCACACTTTTTCTAATGTAATATGTTTTCGTTATAAATAAATATTATATTATATGGAAATATAAACTATACTTTTTTGTTATACCTATACCATACTAAATAGAGTAAAATTAAATATATTTATATTGCTACATATACAATAATATATGTAAAAAAGAAACCATATATATTGTCACTATAACTACATTAATATTGTAAAACTGACAATACTTAAGTATTAGTTTCATACTATAATATTTATAGTTAATTTAACTATAATATTTTAACTATAATAGCATTGTAATTAGTAATGTACTATATTGTTGTCACTATAATGACAATGTTTATAGTAGTAGGTATACTATAATAATCGTTTGTTCTACAATTCTTTTTTTTCAGTGCAACTTTAAGGCAAGTGAAAAATATTACTTTATGTAAATATACTTGTCATGAAACTAAATATACCATCACAAATCTATTAATTTTTAATAGTCTGTAACAATTTTTGCATGTAATACCCACGTTGTTTTCGTTTTTTAGAATTTAGAATTATACAATGTTAAGGTACCATACTGAAAATAAGGTGGATATGGGTGAATAGCCAAGTGCGGTATATGGCAGACTATGGTTTTGAGTTAACTCCATGTTCGAATTGTTCAAGTTCAAATCAAGCACACCGAGAAAAATGAAAATTTTGAATCAAATAATTTTAGAGTGTTGAATTTTTAAATTTTCGTTTAAAAGTTTCTTTCTTCTACTAAAATTATATGTTTCAAAATAACTGTTCTGCAAGTTTTTACAGAAAACTTAAAATATTTTAAAATATATTTTTTGATTGAAAAAAAGAGTATTTCGTTAAATATCTTCACGTGTTTACATTAAATAAACAACTTTTTGGAATCAAAATAGTTTTTATTGTTCAGTAAAACATAAAAACTTTTTTCTCAATTCTATAAGTTCTTAAATTAAATACATTACTTTTGAAAAGAAATAAATAAAGTGTACTTCGAACAGTTATACGTTTTAAATTTATATTTTAAATATTTAAATCAAAATATAAACATATTTTATTCTAAAACTGCTGTATTTTCGTTTGAAAGTGTATAATTTATTTCAAAACTTTTTAATTTTGAACGAAAACTATCTAGATTTTGTAAGGCACCTTTTGCGATGACCACCGTGAGTCAGGGTCAGGGCACATGGGGTACATGTACAAGCTTGTTTGCTTTTTTATGTGGACGATCTACTGTTTAAACAAAGTAGAAGTGTATTACGTTGTGACATGTGACGAAAAAAGCATTCGAAACCTTCTTACCGAACGGGGTTTCGAAGAAGCGATACCAATATTTGAAGGTAAGTGTATAATATTTATATGTTATGTTATGTATACTAGTGCATGAAGTTTTGTTCAAATCTTGTACTTGAAAGTTGTTTATGCCTATCTACAGTTGAGTTATTATTCGTTATTCATTGGTTATTATACAAAAGATCATAGCATTTTTATATTTGTGTAATTTATTGATAAAATGTAATATTTGTTAATACCTTCAGAAATTTCTTCTGGGGAATAATATTATTTTAATTAAATTTAAGAAAAACTGTTTATGATTAAAAACTGCATCTAATGAATACCTAAGTACCTACTAATTTGTTCTTCAATTATTTTTTGATAACATGATAACGATGAGTTAGTATCAAATGACAAATAATAATTCATGTACCTATAACGTATAGGTACATCATATCCGCCGTGACATAAACTAACATTAATGTGCTATAGTAAAACAAAATATAATTTTGCTTCTACGCCATGCATATAAATTAATTAACACTAACTTGTTGGGTGCAGTTTCTTTTTGTTTTTAATTATTAATTTTATTAATTTTACAAGTTAACCAATAATCTCCAAACTATACCTATACACTTTTTTATTTACTCTAGTTTATTATTGTTAATAATTTAAATTTTCTAATATAGAACAAGATATTGATGAAGCTTGTTTAATGGAACTGACGGAAGACAATATTAAGGAACATTTCCCAAAACTAGGACCATGGACTAGATTTATGAAAAAATTAAACGAGTATAAATTGCCAGCCATCGTACTAGCAGATAATTAATAGTGTAAACTTATGTTAATTTTTAAAAATTATTTATTATTATACTGTTATTAATATGTAAAAAACTAAGTGATTAAAATATTATGGTTTTTCCTATGGCACTTTTTTAATATGCCAAATGGAGATATTTTTTAAAGCCTCTTGTCATATCACTTAGTTTTGTAAAAATAATTGTGTCTGATTTTTTCTATATTTAAGTATATTTATTGTTCAAATATTTAACTAATATGGGTATTATAAATATACCTATATAATAATTAAATTGATAAAAGTAATTTATTTATTTCAAATTCCATCCATATAGGACTAATGAATCATTAAATTGGTCATCTCAAAAAGTATTGAAACTATAGGTAAAGGTAACTATAGCTTTAGTAACTTTTTTTAAAATTACGTCAGTTTACTGGTTCAGTGAATATTCCATTTTCAGAACTCATAACATTAATAAATTATAATATTTGGGTATAGTTCTGTATTATTTTATTTCGATTATTTTACGACGTTTCATGAACAATGTGTTACCTGATGAAGGGAACACATTGTTATCGAAACGTCGTAAAATAATCGTAATAAAATAATACAGAACTATACCCAAATATTATAATTTATTAAATAGTTTTTTGTTTTTATTTAAAAGCTATATTTATTTCATTGTAATGTCTTTCCTTTTGTTACAAAATTCAAAGTTACTTGGTAGAACATTTTATGTGTTTTTAAGTAAAATTATTTTCTATTCCGTAGAAATTACTATTTTTTACACTAAAGTGTAACTAATGTTTCAGACAAAACTTTTTACGTTTTCAGACTACATTTATTTATTTTAAGTGAAATACAAGAAATATTTGATTTAATATATAAATGAATCTAAAACAAAACAAATGAATATTTGATTCAAAACTTTTTTTTATTTGGTAGAAACGTTTCTAATTTTCAATTAAAATTTATTATCAAAACTTTAAAACTCTACTGTGAAAATGAATAAGTGTTGCGAACAGGGAACACAAAAAAAGTTTTGAATCAATGCAAAAATTATTTCATTTAAAACTTCCTTTTTCTCAGTGCATAAATACTATTCTTGATACATATTTCTCTCTATTTCAATTTTTATTACAGTTATAGTATAACGAAATATTTAATAACCCAAACTCAAATAATAATTAACATTCGTAAAATTGATGACGTCCGTTCTGTAAATTCTGGAAAAATAACACTAACGCAATTTCTTCATAGATTCCATAATTATTATCAACTAAATATGTGTAAAAAACTGCTGATCTACTACCTAAACTAAATAAAGAATCCTAACATCCTTCTTGAGTCCCAAATTATCAATTTTTGTACAAACTCTGATTGAACTAGAACTGAACTAAATTAAGAAATCTAATATCCTTCTTGAGTCTTACATATACTCGGTTTTGGTAAAAACTTTAATTGAACTGTACTAAATAAATAATCTTATACGACCCTTCTTGAGTCCCACATACTCGGTTTGGATTGATTGTGCATTTCTTCGCAGATCAGCGCGTTTCAGCGGTAGTTTTATTCTTTCCGCCCTGTATAGTATATTTTCACGTTATAATGAATAACTTAATAACTAATTTTATATGTGGTATGTGTACTACTTATATGTTAACTAAGTCGTCGGATGGTAACTCAGAAAATGGAACGAAAGTACACTTACTTGTTTACCCCCGCTGCATGGGAAAGTATTATAAGCCCAGGTACAAAATCCTGGCCAGGGATCGAAAATGCACGGCATGAAAGTACACGCCACCAAAATATGCAGCTACTGAAGAAAACACATCGATTGAACTATTCGAAACATCCCAAGTTAACAATTCACTGACGAGTCGTCCTAAATTTTACGAATGTTAAGTGTTCTACAGGGTTAAAATGAAAACAAGAATATGATCCAATTATTATCATTATCATCTTCAGAATTATGTTAATACTTTACCATATTATTGGTAATATAAAACTTGCATCATAGATGATCTTCGATACCTACCCTACAAAATAATAATCGTCTGAACTATTTGTAAAATTTTCCGAATTATTGGTGATATGAAACTTGCGTCATAGGTACCTACAAAATAATGAGTGCACTCTGCTGCTGACGTTGACGTAGAGATAACTTAAAATCTGATAGGGTAACTTGATCAAGGGTCTTATGTGGCAGATATTGACTTAGATTTCCTCATTAATTCGTTCTAAAAATATAGAAAGCAACCGGAAGCTCCGTGGATCGTGTCATACATTCTTGCTGTCGAGTGTTAGTGTGTGCTGGGCTCGCATCCGGTGGCGATGGCGCTAGTGTTCCGCACACACATACATGCGCCTGCATATATTATCAACACGAAGAGGATGGTACCAACACAAATGTGAAATGGGAACGGATTGCCGTTTGCTGTTCATTTAATGCTCTGAAACAACGGGAGTGTGCGATTTTGCGGCAACGCGTATCTTATTATCTTCGGTAATATCATTCAAATGAAAAATTACAATATTATTTAGTTTTCAGAATATACTGGATAATACTGAATTTTCCATTCTCAAATTTTTTAGTTATAGTTATAGTCCAGTCAGGAGAGTCAAAAATTAACTGAAACCCAAGACTAATACATAACCAAATGAAATTTGGCATGTGAGTAGTTAAGAACATACAGAAACAAAAAAAAAATTCGCTCCACCTCGGTATGCTCCGCTTCCCACAAAAATTTTCAGTTGAAACTCAAAATTTTCTTGTAACGCATTTTCCTCGAAAACTATCAAAGATTTTTGAAAACTGTTTTGACAGGATGAAAGCTGAGGAAATTTGCTATCAAAATGGTCTTTGAAAATTTATCATAAGTAGCACCGTGTAGGAATCAGCCGTTTAATATTCGAATGACTTGAAAATTTTCTGTATAGTAGGCGCTACATTGCGAATGACGTAATAAATTCGCCGCTACAGAATGAATGTGGTATAACTTCGTTAAAGAACATCATTTTGTAAAGATAAAAATTGCATTTTATTCGTCGAGGCTTCCACTTTCAATTGCACTAATAACATTTAAATTTCCGACCCCGTTTATACCGAGAAACTTGCTTTTTAAAGAATCATAACTCAGTATTAAAGAATTCTCAATATTTTCAATATCTATGAATGAAATTGTAAACTCGTAGAGGATTATCTTCACCAAATCATCCCCAATCACATGCAACTATTTGGAGGGTTGTGTGTTGTACGTCCGAAAAGAAAACTGGTTTTCGCTACCTTCTTTATTTATAGGTTATGATCTTTTTTTAGGAAAACATCTGTTACATGTACGTAGTAGTACAATTGATGAAACAAATTACAGAATCTTGTTGATTTGTACTTAACTATAAGCTCATTAAAAATCAATTTACGGGGCCAAAAAATGGTATATTTTCAAAAATTCCCGTGCCCACGATAAATAAAGAAATCTATGAGATAGCTAAAACCAGTTTTTTTTTCGGACGTACAACACACAACCCTCCAAATAGTTGCATGTGATTGGGGATGATTTGATGAAGATAATCCTCTACGAGTTTACAATTTCATTCATAGATATTGAAAATATTGAGAATTCTTTGAACGTCTTCTAATACTGAGTTATGATTCTTTAAAAAGCAAGTTTCTCGGTATAAACGGGGTCGGAAATTCAAATGTTATTAGTGCAATTGAAAGTGGAAGCCTCGACGAATAAAATGCAATTTTTATCTTTACAAAATGATGTTCTTTAACGAAGTTATACCACATTCATTCTGTAGCGGCGAATTTATTACGTCATTCGCAATGTAGCGCCTACTATACAGAAAATTCTCAAGTCATTCGAATATTAAACGGCTGGTGCATACACGGTGCTACTTATGAAAAAATTTTAAAGACTATTTTGATAGCAAATTTCCTCAGCTTTCATCCTGTCAAAACAGTTTTCCAAAATCTTTGATAGTTTTCGAGGGAAATGCGTTACAAGAAAATTTTGAGTTTCAACTGAAAATTTTTGTGGGAAGCGGAGCATACCGAGGTGGAGCGAATTTTTTTTTTGTTTCTGTATGTTCTTAACTACTCACATGCCAAATTTCATTTGGTTATGTATTAGTCTTCAGTCAAAACCTCTCCTGACTGGACTATTAATAATTTGAATTTTTGGGAAAAACAATCATTATTATCAATTGCTCTAATGGTACGGTATTCTTGAATTCCTGACACATTTTGTTTAATAATTTTGCACTCGCTGAATTCGTCATTTTTGTATTGGATACGTAAAACTTTTGATTTTAAAGAACATTGCCTGCTATTGATGTCCCAAAATTTAGCAAGTACTGGGTAATTTTGATAGGAAACACAGGTTTTTAATTAAAATTTTTTTTTTATTGATTCATAAAGTATACAGTATATGTATGCAATAGCTTAAACATAGTTTGACATAAACCTTATACTTCAAAAAACCCCAAAGAAAAAAGTCCAACGGCGTTAAATCGCATAATCTGGACGTCCAATTCTGATCAGCAAAACGGGAAATCCATCCATATATTGCATTTTAGGCATAAAAACTGGGAATTTTTGAATTAATCTTTTCACAGTTGATGAGGTTAAATCACTATTCCGACCATATTTTGTACGAAAATTGCGAACTGTAGCTGCCAAACCTTCATTATTTTTAAAATATTGCTCAATATTCTTTCGTGTAACGCTCCATTTTTAATAACCCTAACTTCTCAGCTGTCCCGCTGTATTTTTTTTTTCGTTGGAAACACTTAGCCGAACAAAGCGCATAAAATTCAAATCTTGCGTGATATCTAGATATCACGCTTTATTATTATTTTCCAAATTGAGTATGGCAGCTTTTTTACTTGAGTTTTATTTTACCGGCGTGTAAGTACTTATTCGGTTACCTATATCGTCAACTCACTACCCGTGTGTTGTTATAATAATCTAAACAATAACTAAAAATAATTTGGAGTTTTGTTCTGTTATGGTTCAGGGAGTTTTATTTGGTATAGGTACTCATATCTGTAAAGGATAATAGTTTCATTTGATTAGTGCATGCTGGAAGCTGTCAGCACTCATTCTGTTAAAATGTTGGAAACTCTATACATATTAATGTTATACATGACACAAGACATAAACACATGTGAAAGGTACTTGATAGCTGATAGCCTGAACCCTGAAGAGAAAGAGATGTATCATTTCATTAGTTCATTTAAAAATATTATCTTTTCTTTTTCCTGTAGAAAGTATTATTCACAGCAAAAACAGAGGTAATGATAATGACATTTTTCTCATAGAAACATAGATACCTATGTTTAAGTACAATAATTATTATAAAAATAAATTTCACTATTCATAACATCCACCACCACCATTCACCATTCTGTACATAATATTAATAAGATTGTTAATTTGTAGAATAATTCACTTATTAATTAAAATGTTTGGTCGTAGCAATAATTTAGCAGGTTAGTTTCCGGAAAACAGCACATATTTTCTAACCTTTCAACTGAAAAAAACTCGCATTTGCACAGTTTATTGAATTAAAGCCACCACTTTTATTTGCTCTTATTCAACATTTACCGACAGTAACTCCCGACAAGAGTGTCCATCTTCTTGTGTAGATTCTGTCTGTTTACAGTGGAACTGACAGGGTAGTATTTTGGAGTAAATTTAAAACGTGGTGGTGTGGCTAGTCATCATAGTGCCCTAATGGCCACCCCACATGTGGCGCTATCTCGTGTAATTACTCATCCCGCGATAACGGACGCTAACAGACACCTTGTGGCTTGCGTTGTGTTATGTCCCAGCTCTGCTACTGTTGCTGTTGCTGTTGTGTTTGCTGTCACGTGTTTGTCCACAACACCGGATTTTATTTTTATGGTGATTAATTTGGGCCAAATCTAATACGGTTTATTTTTAGAATAATATTATTAACATTTAGCTTGTAATCAATTTGAATTTTAATATCTTTTTATTTTAAATTGTATTTTTCTATGTTCAGTTTCTAGGGAATCGCTAGTGACTTCACCTCATACTTTATTTTTTCTATTTGTTTTAAAACAAACCTAATTAAAAACTACCATTTTTCTGAACTTTAATAAATTGAAAATGAATTACGAAAATTTAATCGCAGAAAATAGGATTATCCACACTAATCGAAAAATGAGACATTCGTATTAAAAATCAAAACTTATTGATAAATCGTAAATATATGTAAAAACAGAATATTAAAATACCATCTTGTTAAAAAGTTATAGGCTATTGAATTTTGAATTTGCTGAGACGTGACTTCAGGATTGTAAACTTTTTGATTGGTGGAGAGCACGGAAGGCAATAAAAATCAAAGGCAGTACGCGGCACTAACCTGAAAAATAAACTCTAGCAAATAATTGAAAGTTGATGTTCATGCAGTTTTATACCTATACTGAATAAATTGTTAATTCATTTAAATTTCTTATTCTTATACCTATTAGATATATGACACATTTGCATATATGATCTAAGCATATCAATGATTTATTCGAGAGAATCCACAAAATCTTAATTCCTACATTCGCGACTTTACAGGGCTATAACTCGGGAACCTGGTATTTTCGGACTTTTTTCCAGAGGACCATTTCGATTCAGAACGTATACCAAGTGTCATAATAATCCACGGTCACATTTTTTCCCATGATAATGGTGCGGGGTCCTTTATTATTTTTAGTTTTTGATATTTAATATTGAATGAAGATCTCAACTATATTATTTAAAAACTTACGAGTTTATAGGTAATTAGAAAATAGAGCCAAATTAATGTTCTTTTAACAAAATTCAAATAATTATAATTTTTATTTATTGGACAAATAGGGATTAACAAACGATCCATATTTTTGTAGTATAACATTTTATGGCATTACATTTTTTTAGCACCTTCCCTAATATAAACATAAACGTCGAACGAAAATTTATTTTGTTTATAAGATACACAATTGAAATACATACAATAAATATTGAAATTTGTTACTTATTAATTAGGTTCATCTAATCAATATGTTGATTATATTATCAAACATGTTCTAGAATTCATTTAAAAATAGATCATTAAAATAATGTATAATTGATTATACAGACATCACAAAATTAATATCTTCAAAACATCGGTTTTTATATTCAATTAGTTTTTGTTTACAAAACATTACATACTAATTTTTACAGTCACACTTACAAGTTTTAAAACTACTTAACACATAATTAAAATTCCCTAAAATGTGAGAACAGTTCCAACATTGTCATCAACCAATTCTCACCGTTTTAATTGACTCGACCACATGTACAGGGAATTCAACAAACTATGCTGCGTGGTACGGCTAATCGAAGACGACAGGGCGTACAGGCGGGTGGGGGAGAGGGGCACTAGCCCCGGGTCTCCTTCACAGCCTTGATCAGATTCTGATCGAATGCATTATTAAATTTAATGGTTCGTTATAGCAACACAACAAGAAGTTTGATTGTCCAGTCAACCGCCACGCTGTTTTCGAATGTTTCGGACGTTGTTTTGTTTCCGATGCGTTTTTGTTCAGATGGACGAGTAGATTTTTATTGGTATTGACAGGTGAGATGGTTTTGTTGACTGGAGACAAATACATGCGATGTTGTGTTGATAAAATTAAGGAATAATGAGCGGTTTGTTTAAATAAATCGAACATGACGTGGTACTAATTTTTATAATTTATTTTCTAATTATAATTTTATACGTTGACTTAATTAAGCTGTAAACATACAAAATTAATTACCGTAACTGATGGTCAGTTTGCGGGCATCTATTAGTATAACAAGATATTAAATTTTTAACTACAGATTTTATTATTGTATCATCGAAACATCGAAAATTTGTTGTGCTGTTAAATTTGAATATTTATAATAAAATGAGAACATAAGTATAGGTAGGTAAGTATTACGTTTGGATAACATTTTTGTAGTAGGTAATCAATTAATAAAAAATGTTGAATTACTGAAATTTATAGAAAAGCTGAAACCGTTTGTGGCAAGTCTAAAGACAAGCACCACTAAAACAAATACAGCAACTTCAATTTGAGAGAATTCGACAAGTAAAAGCAGTAATAGTTTAAAAAAAAATTTAATTTACCTACCCACTTGACAAAATAAAATCCTCATTTTTTCAATTCACAATTTCAAGAATTTGTTACTTTCTATATTTGCCTACTGACATCCTATTGATTCTAGCGATTGCTAATGTCCGCCCAATGTTAGTAATTTCGTAATAATATCCCAAATTATGTGTCCCATGTAATTCTCTGAGATGTTTGTATTGAGTATGTAATTTTTTATCGTACTCAGGATGTGGTTAGGATTGACTTACGTAATATCACTTAAAGTACAAAAATAAGATATTGTTTTAACATATCTCATGGTTGATTCATGTCAAGTGGGTACTGCATTTTGACGAATTTGTTAAGTTATATGATACAATTTTTGAAAATTAGACCAATCGATTATACCAACTTATAATAAATTATTGTCATAAATCTGCTTTAGTAGGAGAAAAACTTCTTTTACCAAAAATAAAAAAATATTCTGTGTAAGAATGGCAGCAAAACTGATAAATTTCACAAAATAATTGTCATATAATAATATCAGCAATTTAATAGAATTGGTGTTTAAAATGGATCCCAGCATTTAATTATTTATCTCGCATGTATTAAATGTGATTTGAAAATGAATACAATTCAGCATTATCAGTGTGAAACAAAACAAACGAGTGTGACAGTGGCGTCACATTCGGGTGAAATCATTGGGGGCATCGGTCGCTGACATCCACATCCGGTTCGATGTTATCACCCGATGTTATCAAAAGTCCAGCGAGATCAGAAATAAAAACGTCTCTCAATGCGATGTGAGAAATAATTTTTAATTGTCCGCTGTTAAAAATAACGATGCTATCGCAGGAGATTCGAATAAAAAATAAATTTATTTACATTTTATGGCGTGATTAGGTCTATCTTCGGCTCGTCGTATCGCCACTTATCGGTGGCTGAATAAAAAATAACAGGAGAGACGATATCGCAGTTATTTGTTGTTGTGCTGATATGCTGGCTTTTTGATATTGTGAAATTCTGCATCAGAGAAAGCTGATTCATTTTACATATTTATTTACTCCAACGCACTGCACATATCACTAACAATAATTTTGCAATTTTATACCTTTGCACTCAACATACATGCATCTTGTTAAATGCCAGCCCTATCTGGAAAGAAACGTCGTTTTTACATAACAGGATTTAAATTTGAAGAAGAACACATTATATCGTAATCATTTTTAGACGTAATCTTGTTATTTTTATCTTCTTGCTTGTACAAAAAATAATTGAGCATAAGGAGCATGTGTAGGTGAAGTTCTTGATAATAGAGGTCCAGACAGAGATAACCACGGTTCGCAATAACAATGCCATCAGGAATTCATTTTTATTGTATATTGATGATGAATATGATAAAAAATTGTTTAAGTTATCGATGTCAAAAGTCCAAAAGTTACGACTGTAGATACCAGATAGTTATGTCTCAAAAATATTTACTATAATGCATGTTTGCCAACATATTGTTCCTTAATTATTGTTAATAATGCTGATATTTTTGTTAAAATGAAAAAAAAATCATGTTCAATGATGTAATTTCAACTTGAGTGTACAAAAAAAACTTAAGATTATTATAATTGCAACAAATTAGGTATTGATGAAATACTTACATATTTGTCCGAAGTAGATTAGAGAAATTTTCAATTTGGAGTAATTTGCAAGGAAATTCGTCAAAATTTATCTAGAAATCTAAACATTGGACAAGTACCTCTGTAAAACTAATAAACTAAAACTATTAAAACGTAAACTTGTAAACATATCATCGTTTTTCGTACATTCATTATAAATAATTATTAATATCGTCGACGCATCCATTATTAAAATCATTTACAAAATTTAGCTTTTGAAATCAAATACATGTTTGAAAGAGGGAAAAAACGCTTCCCTTTTAAATTTTTATTTTTTAAATATAAGTACTTGTATTTACGTTAAGGTTATTATTCAAATACTAGCTGAGGTACCCGGTGTTGCCCGGAAAAAAGTATTGTTTAACCCTCATCCCTAATGGTCCGATCGAATTCAAACATATCTTACAATCTGACTCTGGTCAGAAGAGACTTGCATGTAAAATTTCATGAGGATTGGACAAATGGTCTAGATGTAAATTTTTAAGTTCCACCCCTATTGATTCGATCAAATTAAAACATAATTTAAAATCTGGCTCTGGTCAAAGAGACCTGCATGATGTGGATCGGACAAACCGTTTAGATGTTGATAAAAAACAAACATTAAACAAAATACCTTAAAATAAAATCGTTGTAGATTCGGAAAGGATTAAATTGGTAAAAAATTAGGTGCTTCGAAAATCTATAAAACAGATTTTGAGGAATGTATCTTATTTTAATATATTCAACATAAAAGTTAATTCATCAGCTTAGTGTAGCCTAAATCAATATTTTGTTTACATATTTGTCAGTTTTCTGCTGATATAAGACACGATCATCCATGTGACAAACGCATCACGTGCTCGGGCCTTGCATTTTATTGATCATCGCACTAAGATTTCTTCCGATCTTTCTACCTATATTATGTATGATTGCTTGTAAGATGCAGTGTCCTTATAAAATATGATCCGCTTGTCACGTGAGTGATTGTGCCTTAAGCCCTGTTCGCACGAGGATGCTTTGAAGATTCTACCAAGATTCTGAATCCTGAAAAAAAGTATGGTTTTGAAGGAATCAATAAATTATAAATTCTTCATTTCCAAGACTCATTGAAGATTTAATTTAACGGCCCGCAATTTAACAGGTAATTCTCACCAGAAAGAAGAAAACTTCTTTTCCAGGATTCAGAATCTTCAAAGAATCCTCGTGCGAGCAGGGCTTTATGGATCTGTTTTTATTGTTATGTATCTGCAAAAACAGTATAAATCCTTGGAGTTTGACTAAAAGTTACAATAAATAACCCTCATTACCACATTACAAAATCACCAGTTCCATAC
This sequence comes from Agonum fuliginosum, assembly GCA_947534325.1. Taxonomy (NCBI): domain Eukaryota; kingdom Metazoa; phylum Arthropoda; class Insecta; order Coleoptera; family Carabidae; genus Agonum; species Agonum fuliginosum. Next base: position 22,679,424 of record OX384041.1, read on the forward strand.
AAATGCCCATACCATCATCTCTGCTAAAACAATTTCTTTCATAACACCAGCTCACAAACCGGCCATTATACCCATACCCGCTAATCCATCACATCATCATATCATCGTAGCATCAGTGCATCATAGAGTTCATACAGTACAGACACATAACATTGTCAGGCGGTGTTCACTAACACAGCACAGAGCAGTGATAGTTGCGCCCGCGTATCGTACAAAGATCTGTGTTGTTATCTGCGAGGTCGGGTCACAGGTCACGGGATGCTGACTGATAGCCGCGCCGCGCCGAGATCACGCTGATTACATCCAGAGGACAATGATTGGCTGTGTGTGAGCCTGCGATGGATTTGAAAACTGGGTTGCTGAGGGAATTATGCTCTGGAAAAATTTGGAACGTTAGATAAGCCATGGATATAAGTAAACTGAAAATTCCATTAAATCGCATGGCAAGTGGTTAGCTTAGGTAGAGTATCCGCCTAGCATACTAGCGGTTCCTAGTTCCATTCTTGCAACCAATGATAAAATACCACTAGTTCCGAGTGGTTGAATTCCACCAAAATATCAAGTATCATTATGTAATTGGGGTTAATCCTGTTGAATGGCTACCATTTAATGAATAATGAATAAATTCACGAAGTACCTACATGGATTTGAAGGATTCATTTTTTGTCTCTTCTATATTATTGTTTCATAAGTCGACTATTTAATCATCTTCTTTTTTCAATACTAGGATTGACGACTATTAGCTCGAACGATAGGAATTGAAATAAATTATTGGATTCAGGGATTTAGTGTAGACAATGTCCACAAAACATTACGACATTAATCTTTCATTAATTTTTATTATTAAACCCTGAATTCCTATAATATATTTCAATGAAGAAAAACGCTTATTCTTTGAAACCCTTGTATAGGTACTTTATGTGGATTCCTTAATTCTATCCCAATCTCTCATTTGGATGTGAATTTTTTAGTTTATCTAACATAATATTTTTGAACATTTTTACGGTATAGGTATAATAAATGATCGCATGTATGATTTTATCATTACGCATCAGAACAATTTTTTATATTACTGTACTAATTTGAGGTGTTATTCTGTTATAAAACTATATCTATTTTTTATTCATAAGTATTTCTTTCTTTCTGAATTTACATTTAGAACATCCTGCAGATAATAGTATCTGTATCGCCTACGTATTCATGAAAATATTTATGGTTGTGTCATTCTTTATATATTACGGTTTAGGTTATTTTAACATGTTAGATATCTGAAGATTCTTCAAAATCTTGGATTAAACAAACCACATAAATGAGTTCATCGTTAGAATTTAACATTCTGTAATTTTCTAGAAATAGATAATTTAAAAATAATTATGAAGTTTCCGATAAAATGTCTAGCGGTTTCGATTAATAAAGATAAAAGCTGTTCAAAATGAATTCCAGGAATAATATTAATTATAGATTTTTATTCAGATTAACAGACATAAACAAGTACAGCACAAATAAAATATAACTTGTTACACGAATTAAAACAATAGAACACAAAGGCAAAGCCTACTTGTCAGTAAAATCAACATCTCTTTCCTAAATCAACAAACAGTTGAAAACAGTTTCAACGTTTTCGTGTACATAATTACAGTGTTGTATGTTATCAATCAGACGATAACGTATAAAATATTTATTAATTAGTTTCGTTCTATTTTGATTCGGGAACGATACCAATGCGATACATCTAGTGCGCCATGAAATCGACAAACACCGAGTGTTGGTAATCAGACTAACGTTTTTACCGACATAGTGTGTTAACGGCAAATTATCACCGTATCGATGGAATACGTTTTCTGTTGATGGGATTGTAATATCTACAGGGCGTTGATTGACGAGGTTTTTATTGCTATAAAATATTAACGTTTTGTTTATTTCATTTCGATATAGTTTCGGGTACATTTAATTTGTAACAATAATAAAGTGTGATAAATCACAAACTTAGTATTGGGAAATAATGACTCTGACAATTGTATATTGTATTGTACTGTTAGTTAGCAATATAACACATAACCGTGGTTGTTTTGATTGCGTGTTTTATTTTTTTTTGTTTATGATCTATTATTTGTGAAGCTTTCTTTTTATTTATGACAAATGAACACAAATAATTGATGACTAGAAAAGAAGAGTGAAGGCTGTTATAGGTAATAATAATAACATTATTTCAGCCTAACCTACTCGTATTATAATCTACCTACATGATTCTTATTAATAAGTACGAGTACTATAGATTATATTAAGGGGCTTTTATCACAGTAAAAAAGTATTTAACAAATTACTCCCAACCTATTAATCCTATAAATCTAAAAAAAATACCATATAAAGATAAAGGCAGTAAAAATCTAGCTACGTTGTCGAATTTTTTAAATTGTTATTATTTTATTTATAAACAATTAAATAACAATAATTCTGAGAAAAACTCTTCGTAAGTTTGATTGCATTGTAAATTTAAATGTTTATATCACATTATTATATAAACTTTTCAAATAGTTATCGAGTAATTTGTTAAATAAATTTAAAAATTGTATGCGCGCTAGCCAATCAAATTGAGTATTTTCTAAACAAAACTGGAGCGAAACATAGCAATTAGATAAATAGAGACAACATGTGCTCATAAAACATAGGCTGTCAGCGCGGATACCTGAAATAACGAGGATTTGTGATTTAGCAGCGCTGAGCGATAAAACCCCCTTAAGGATGAATATCCTTGCGGACATCCCCTCAACTTTTTCCATTCTTCTCGGTTTCTTTCCTTCCTTGGCCATGTGGGTCTTGCTATTGCTTTTACTTCATGTATCTGTCTTTTTCTCTGGTGTCTCCCTCTAGATCTTTTGTATTATAGTGGTGTGTTCTATAATAGTTAGTCGTAGTTTGACTGTTGGAGTGTGTTACACATTTCAAACAAAAACTTAGTTTTAGTAACAAATTTGACTAACTCATTGTAACTACTTCTGCTTGAAAATGGACAGGACTTTGGTCTAAACGTCGCAACAAATATAACTTCGATTTACAATAACGCCATTAATCCAAATAACAAGGAATTAATCCTATTTTCCAACCCCTGTAGTATAATTTTGTGGTATAGGTAAGGTTATGAAAAAATGTTCCAAGATTTTCACTTTTCAGTCTGCTTTTTTCAGTCATACATTATCCCATTTTAATAAAAATTGTGGTTTTTATATGTCTAACATATATGATTCTTTTCGATATTTAATTTAGTCGTAGATACCTATTTATCTAATCAAATTTTAAATATCTATCCCATTGTTTTTAATTATTTAGAATGATTGTGTATTTAGTAACATCTTAATATTGGAAAGGGTATATAGGAAGCATTAAAACCCTAGGTAGATTGTATCAAGTGAAAAGTGGTGTATTTAGTGCTTGTCATAAATGGCCGGGATAATGACAAAATAATTTCCTAAGGAGTGGTTGAAATCGAAACGCATAATTACTGTAATCAGCGGCTTGTATCGTCGATAGTGGCGTATCGTCATATCGCCCAGGGTTTCTCCATTTCCACGTGAAAACACGAAATGTCACTAGAGTTCGTAATTAAAATACCGTGCGTCTATTTGACGATAAGATAGATGTCTGCCTTACCGACACGTCGCGTAAAACCAATCGTGGAAAATACTAAGAACGAATCGCTTAAAAGGTAAAAGTTGTCTATTTTATCGGTTTCACTGTAAAAAGCGATTTCTAATTTGTACGATTCTTGAATAGCATCGGATCTTGGCAAACGATGCGCCGTGGTCTTATCCATCGGCAGGAAATTGGAAGTGCCTTTTACAATTTTTGTCATGATATCCAAAGTTTTTCACACAGTTTCTAAATAGTTTTCTCACTGTTCAAACCAGATGGTTTCTGAAAACTGAATTACATTATCAATAGTCGGGAATGATAGTTATGTTGGTATTAAATGAAAAAACGAAAAACTATCTGTGCAACAAGATGGAAAAGTGAATATTTTACATTTAAGAACAAAATAGGAAATGTATTTTCTGAAGACGTTTTATCAACTACCTCTACCTAACTTGCATATTTTCTTTATATTCGTTCCACATGCCTAAACCCGAAACCACCAAATAAAATTAAAATAAGCTGAAACTGAGTTATTTTGTACTGGTTAATATCCTTTTGTAAATTGTTTGTTCCTTGCCTGTTCCTTTGATTACAAGTAATATGTTTCAGTCAGTTAAAGAATTGAGAATATGTATAACACAAAATTTGATATTACTGTCATTGTAATTGTACGAATAATTTAAAAAGAAAGATTTCTCATTTCTGAAATGTTTTGTTTTTACAACAATTCAGAGAACTGAGCAAGAATAACAATATTCTGAAAATGTATTACCGGTCGCTAGCAACATATTTTGTGAATACCGCTACCGCTAGCAGGAGAAAGCATTGAATGTTGGTGATATCATAAAGTTTATATCGATTGTTGGTAATTATTGTTGCCAGGCCTGTGCGGCGGCTTGTGGCACAGCTTTCAGGGAGCAACAGGTTGCCTATACCAGTGCACATTGCTGGCATGAGGTTCGGCCTCCTTGATCTTTATTATGTTAGTGGATCCTCTACCTATAAGAAATGGAAAATGATATATTATTATGGAACACACGATGATTGACTGATTGACAAATTGAGGGATAGTAATTAATCAGATTTTGCAGTGATTCAATATGATTATTTAATTTACACCAACCGTTTCCGATATTACTACTAACTATCCTTCGATTTATTATAATGATAGAGATAGGACAACTTATGTAATGGATCTATTATTAAAGGAAGATATTATTTTTTGGTTTGGAATTTAATATAAAGTTATAAAATATTTAATTCACTGAGTAGATATATAGGTTGTTCCAAATTAAAGGTAGATAAGTTGCGGTTAAACAAGAACAAGTTTGTCTGTTTTCACTGTAGAAAAATAGAAGTGAAATTGTAAATTTTGCCAATTTGTTCGTATACCTATATTTTGTGTAACTATGGCAAGTTAAATGATATAGGTTTTAATTTAATTTGTATTTCTTTCATAAAGTTTCTATTAAATATTAACCGTTATAAATACGTGGTAAATATTGTAATTCTAATATTGATGGTAATTTTTTTTTAACAGAAGAACACATTTTGACCAGCCTTATAATTAGATATACTATTATAGGATAAACCACAACACATTTTGTGTATTAGATAATAGTTTTTCTGATGAAATTTTCAAAGTAATGATATATATTATCGTGGGAGGAAATATAAGGTTTGGGAAATATTAGTAGATAGTTCTATTTTTGTTTAATTGTTCAGAATAGCACATGCTTATGATTCGTCAAAGTGTTTATTGAACAAGATAGCAATTGTGGTTTTATGTCCGTGATGTAAATGTAACAAAGGATAAATTGTAGAGAATAATTCTGTCATCTATGATAAAAGTTGGTTAGTATTTATTTTTAGTTAAATTGCGAAAACAGAACAAAATATTTAGTATATTATTTTATTTAAATTTGCGATGAAATGACGAGGTTTAATATCAGACATAAAATTTGTTCTTAATTCGAATATCTTACCACATTTTAGAAAAAAATGTAAATAATTTTAAAGTAGGTAGTTCTGCTTGTCTCGCAGTGTACTAAACAAATCCCATTTAATTAAACTAATAAGTATAATAAACTTATGGAAATCTTAAGCCTTTATACTTGATTCGATTGGATAGAAGAACATTGTTTTAGTTACTCTGATTTCTAAGTTGGTACCAATTTTAGTCGACAAAATGAGAATATTAAAAAATATATTCTTAACCGATAATAAACCAAGGATAGGTATACCTATAAGTACATTTAATATTTCTTTCTCTATCTATTGCTCGCCAGCAAAATGTGTAAAATGACTGGTCTAATTTAACATTTATCCGAGGAATGTAAATTTCACCCTTAATCGAATTAAAGTCAAGTAACACACACATTGCCATCTCCATTTCGTGGTGCTTGGCTTGGTATAAGGCCGCGTAGATTTGGCAGTTTCTGGCTTCTCTCATTGTGAATTCGAGTCGCGATTCTTACACGTCATTTCCCCGTGTTAGTTGTTGCGCCGCGTTTACTTCTCTCGCGTTCGTTCCCTCCGGAGATGTTCATCCCGCACAGCACCCTTCAATCGTGATCACGTTTTCTACCCTTCTGACCAGTGATAATTTTAGATGCTCATTTATACAATTATATTTGCGTGGCGTAGGGTACAAATATCTATTAATATGTTCTTTATATAAAAACGTCTAAAAATAACAAAACAAATTACAAAAACATTATAGGTATTAATTAATCTAGGGATACCTATACAGAAATTTACTTAAATCACATTAAAAATTAATTGCAGATTATTTGCTTTTGAATCCATAATTTGGATTTGTTTTATTAATTGAACAAACCATATGAGGCTTAAATAGGTACAGCTATAGTCTTGGCATAATATTCGTCATACCTTGAATTAGATCTTGTGTATACATATAACTCACAAAATTTCCAATAGGTGGTTGCTTTTTGTTTTTTCCATATTTTTTTCCCTATTAGGGGGTTATAATTTTGACGTCACGCACTAGGAAGAAATGTACCACTATAAAGAAATAGAAGTCGAAATCTTGATTTATCTGTCACTTTCTATGAGGTGGTTTTGTATTGATCCGAGTTTAATAGTTCAAATAATAATGAGTTAAACATTTTGCATATTGCGTTTATAATCATTTGTATCACAAATCACTGTTTCAAACCTCATACATACATTTCATTTTGAAACTGTCAACTTGACAGCTACTTGTTTGTATTCTAGTACACGTGCTTTTCGACGTAGTTAAAAAAATATCGATACCTAGATGGAGCACGTGAAATCTGCTCTGGTATGACACTCTATTGGAATGCAAATCTTCTTGCATGATACACTATTAAAAATCAGTATAGTTGTTTGACAGAATGCAGCCAGTAATGTCAAAATGACACTACGAGTAATTTAATAAATGTTAAAATCAAGGATGTAGAAGCTGCAAAGGATAAGACACATGCAAGAAAGTTAAAAAGGCGAAAACCATTGAGAAAGTAATTGAAGAGAATTAAAGTGGAAGAAGAAAATAATACAAACATAAATTTTTGTTAATTCATACAGCATATATTTATATAACTAGAGATAATGAGATATGGCAGTCAATAATTCTCTGACAAATGCGGCAGTGCGGGTAGAAATTCATCTGGGGTATTTTGTGCTAGTTTGTCGTAAATCCAACCCTGCACTGGTCGCTCTCATCCTCGCTCTCGCGTCTCGTCTAGGCATCACTTATCCTCATTTACATCGGCGGATTAGTTTCTTGACAAAATGTACGTTTCACAAACTATGTGGGCTCAGTGGAGTAAAAAGATAACAGACAACCAACCGCTCTCTTTCCCTCCGCCCCAGTGTACAGTTACTCTCTTCTCTACGCTGTCGTTGTGTTGCATTCAATTAAACATTTGCATGTCGCTCGCTTGTTTTCAAGTTCTTGCAGACGAGAGATATGCGCCACGCCGCGTGTTGTTATAGCTGGTTAACGCGAGCTAGAGTCTGTCTTGTGTAAATGGATTCCAAGTTTTGCTGTGATAAGAGATATTGCTACCTGACTGATTCCGATGCTTGTTTTCATTTTGGAGTTTTGTGTCTAGATTACACTGCAGCGACTATTCTAGGTGTAATTAATTGTGTATCATGTACTGAGGTGTCACATTGTCGCATACAAAATTATCTTGGGAAAGTTATACGGCATTATTTTTTTATTCAGAGCATGGTGTTCATGGGTTCTGTGGAATTTTACTTTATGTGCTCTTATTGTTTTCATTTTGATGGTATAATTGGTGACACTTGACAAGTCTATAGAATTGTAATAGGATTTTGCTTTCAAGTTATGAGTTTCTTCTAATTGTAGCTAGAAGTTGAGAAACTTCAGTGTTTTATAAGGTTAATGCTCTTTATTTGAATAACTATTTTTAAAATTGTTTACCACTTGCGAAAATTTTTGTAATTGCTACTGTAATTGTTTCTTACTTGGAAAACGTGACATTAATTGCTTTAAGAATCTTAGCCACTATTCTGCATTTTTGTACTTATATTGTTCTTGCCTAACAAATGTCATTCTTGTCACAATGAATCAGTTCCCAATACATTTTAATAACAAAAAATAATTGTTTTTAATTGTGTATATTCTAAGTTATTAGAACTATAGTCTGTTGTTTTTATTATTTATTTTTCTTCTTTCTTTACGTCGAAGAAACTTGTAAAATTAAAATAATTTTATGCGGGCACTAGCAGATTTGAAATTTTTCAGTTTCATATTATTTACTACTACAGAGAGCTAAAATAGGTTAAGAAGAAGGCGACCACTGATTTACTGAAAGTATATTTAAGATATTTTGTAGCTTTAAGGATTTAATACTACAAACAAAAATTGTAATGGCCAATTCATTTACAAATACACAATTAAAATAAAATATACTCGTATATACGTCCATTATTATAAGTTTGCGGATCAGGTGTGTTCTTTTGTTGGAAATAGTATTGGATGATAGTCTATACATATACACTCAATTAATGATCGAGAGGTTTACTTATAAGACCTGCTTGTTAATTTAAAATGTTTTTGAGGACATGCTATATTTAGTTGTGTTTGATGTTTGAGCAGCATTTTTATAAATGTAACAATTTGATATGATACACAAGATGTAAGCTGCGCTTCCTTCACCTGTATCTGGCATCACAGTACCCACCGCAAGTGCAGCAGAACCCAGCAAGTGTGAAAGAAGGACAGCTTCTTTTCCAGGATTTCCATTTCCGTGACGTCACGCATATCACTTCGCAAACATCTCTCGTCTCGTCTCGTCTGCTGTGCTGCCGTTGCTGTCACAGCCGTCTTCGATACGATCATCGTTCCCTGCATCCGGTGATAACTCCACAGCGTTGGGTACGTCCTGCACGTCGCAGCACCCCGCGATCATCCACAAGGAGACTTGTGTACTAGTTATCGGAGCGGGATCTTCCTTATCGAGTTCTCATCTTTCTTTCCTCGCAGTGAGAGAGAACGACTCTTTGTCTTGATTTGTTTTATCTTTGTTTGTTCTATCTCTGCTCGGGTTATCGCAGTTGAGGAAGATGAATTATGGGGGAGAATTGTTACTTTCAGGGGGTTTGAACTACACTGCTCGAGCATTCCAAGTTCTGTCTGTATGTCATTGATCCCTAGTGCAAAGAAAATGTAGATTTTTCAGTCACAAACTGTTTTCATACTATTATTCTTTAGAATTTAGTACAAGCTCTGAAGTTTTTAGTTTAAACCATATCGTCCAAAATTCTAGTCGAAATTATTCATAGACAACTCTTGACGCCTCATGTGTCAAATTACTGCTAGGAAGATTGAAGCACTGTAATTTTAAAAGTATGATTTGGAATAAGATAAGATATAGGACAATGATATTGCATGAGAAACTGCTTCTCGAAATTTAGTGTGATTGTTTTGACTTGTTAATTAGTTATCTACACCCTTCGGTACCTGCAATCAGGGTGGGATTTGGAGTCTACCAAAATTTCTATACCTCTATACTCTCTAGGTTCAGTGTTGGCTCCTACGGAGTACCAAGGATACAATATCTTACTACTTTGAATCTGCAAATTAGAAAGAGCGAACTGTAGATGCTTTTAGAGAGATAATAGGCAACATGACACACAAATCATCCATATGAATAGCATTGCCTATCCTTCCCAGCCTGAACAGTGTGGAATTTTGTGTAATTAAAATATGCATATTTTACTTTAACAAGAAGTTGTTACTTATAAAAACAAAAACAATGTATAAAGAACAATTAAAATAAATGAAATGTTTATGAATTTAAAATGACTGACAATGACAATACAGAGATACAAATGATTTAATTTGTACTGTATATTGATGAATAAGAGCTAGGAGGGTGGTTTTCCATGGCCATATATCACTTTTTTTTTAAATATCGAGTTGGGACAGGGTCTCTTCGTATTTTACTGTCTTAGTTAGATTGCAAGTGTGTTCAATCTCTATTTTGTCTAAAGTATGAGTAATGATCTGATTGAAAACTTCCAATCAGAAAATTATGTCAGTACGTTATCTGACAAAATTAACAAAATATGCAGATAAGATCTAAGTATATTAGTAAGAAATTTAAAGTTCTTACAACATCAGGTGACAGCTAAATTGAATTTAAAACTGGTCTATTGTATGAATCCACATTAGAAACTTTCCTGCAAAGTCTACGTTATATGCAACGCAAGTCGGATTTCGCTAAGTGTCTGTGCCTCAACCGTCATTTAAATCAGTGTATTGTCTATTTGACAAGTATAAAATTTCTCACTTGGTGTGTGCGCGCCCAGAGCGTGGTATGATGTTTGCTTGATGGATAGTACATGCCGTGTACGTACTGCCCTGATAACATCGGTCGCCGTTGGCGACACAAGCTGATAATATCTGATTAGCTAGTGCGGACCATTTCACTCATCGAAGTGCTACTCCACTTCGCTGCGATAACAACTCCGGTGGCCGACTGTACGAATATGTATGGTACTTTGCGATAAAATCATCAACCATTGACGTACGTCGATCTGGGGGCTCTCCCCGGCAAAATCGATTTTATTAACGGCGTTTTATGTCAAATGAAGTAATTTTGAGTTTAATGCTTCTTTTTGCACAGATGGGAAATTATATTTTTCGAATTTATTGACAGTATAGCCTCATAGACATTCATGGAAGGTAGATAGTGGAGATATTATTTTGTTATAGGTATGCCTTGTAGTACTGTCTTCTATTAAGATTTTATTATGTAGATATGTGTATTATAATCTGTTTGCTATAATCCTATTGTGTTGTCGTAAGTTAATAGGCGCACTCTCATGGAATATGTATCTTTTCCTTTACATCTAACTCGTTTATTTTGTTTGGCTACTCAATCGAATGCAAATTATTTGTATTGAAAAATACTCGAACAATAGATATAACTCAAATTAATTTTACTCTCAATCATTAGGAATCTACAGCCAGCAGGGAACTAATAAATTCCCATGTACCACGTTTCTTTATCAAATTTTCTTTGCTTGCATGTTTAATTTTTGAAACAAGGTACCTACAACTGTAATAAATATGGTACTTTTTAATGCCGGTCGAGGAGCATCGAGTAACTACTCGATGAAACGAAAGAACGCACCCGTCCGCGATGGATTTCTATTTCAAATACAGTTTTGCGCGAAATCAAATACAAAAGATACGTCTGAAATGAGATACATTCATTTCATAGGAACAACTCGATGAAAATAGCGGCGCCCCTATTTTTCGTCGAGGACGGGGTGCGTTCTATCGTTTCATCGAGGAGTTACTCGATGCTCCTCGACCGGTGTGCCATAGGCATAACTAAGATCGTCGTGGTAACCAAATTTCTTTCCACTTATAAATGAAATCGTTATTCGGTAGTCAGCACAATAACAATGCTATCCATTGTGAAATATCATGACGCACAATAAAACAAATAATGGTAGCTTTACCTGCACACAAATCGTTTAGAAAATACCAATTATTAGATCTATTGTAATAACTACTATAAATATAAGCCCATTAGTTTGAAAATTGATCTCGAAATAGGTTGTTATTTCATTTCGGTGGGTGGGAATTTCGAGTGTCCAATTCTAGGTATAAGATGGTGTCGATAAGGATGCGAATTTAATCTAAGAACGAGTGGGGCTGGCAGAGAAAAAAAATCTGTAATCCAATTACCCAGGTGTGTGTTGACCTTGGACAATTAATTTCCCCCCGCTACACCAATTTCTCAATTCGTGTACCGGTTTAATCGGTCGATCTGAACTGGTGGACATGGACACCCCTAATAAATCCTCTGTTATTAAGGTGAGCTGGTGCGGGTGTTAGTGGCGCAGTGGGATCTCGTCCGTGGGGTTTCGTCCGCGGGTTGCCATTCCTTCAGGCATTACCTAAACAACTTAATTGCATCTTCAAACTATCATCAAGGTTCTTTAAGGATCAACAATACTTGACGTTTCATGCGTGATATATTAGTTCTTTCCTTATAGACAATACATTTTCTGAAAAGTAAGAATTGTCTGTACGATATCTTCAAATTTTTATCACTTTAAATTCTAATAACTGTGCTGAGCATTATTTTACATCTACTCACCTCAAACATGTCAACCTTAGTGTGTTAACAAGTTTATTACTACTTTATAATTAATAATTAATTTTAATTTTTAATAGTAGATAATTTGGACGGTGACAGGGTAAAAGATAATACCTAAGTAAATAAAGTTAGTTTTGCAGAAATTAACAAAAATGTATCTTATTGACAAATAGAGTAGACCGCTATATAGTGCTCGTCAAAATATAGTGTTACTTACCTGGTAGACCCTCACAGCAGGATATTACGAAGAGGATTAAAAGGGTAAAGTACAGGATCGGATTTGATATATATATATATATATTTTAATATTGAAATTTTTATATTTTTGGTTGAAAGTAAATAAATAAATATATAAGTAGTAATAACTTGTCACATTCGGCTTCAACACTGAAATAATTTTCATCTGACCACAGTCTCCACATTTTCAAAAATCTTTGCGCTTTAACTTGTTTCATTTTGAAAAACACAAAGTGACAGTGCACCATTATGTTGATATGGATCCTGTTCTTTTATATCTTACGTATAATTGGTTTTTATTTACCATAACACCTTGATGACTGTTAGTACCTTAGTACTGGGTACCAGAACTGATTCGTCTTGAATGTAGTCTTAATCATAAGTCGTTTGCAGGTCATTGGTCGTTAAGAATAACCAATGATGTTTTGGAGTTAATTTAAAGTATTTTTTACAATTTGAACGACACATTGACATAATTGATCTCCGGGTTTCTACTTCACAGTAGTTTGTTACATAGACTGTATTACTATATCAATCTCAAATATTGATATACGAGTACTTACAACGGTTCTTAACTTCTGATAAAGTGTATCTATCGAATAAAACATTAAAATGTCAGACAACTAATACAATTTTTGCAAGATAAATTGAAATTAATGTTACTTACTTGTTACATTTTAAACTCGATTCTATTGAATCTCTTGTAGATACAATTTTTTAAATTTTTGTATTATATTTGATCAATTTTAATGATAGCTTGTGCTATATTTGATTGAAGACAAAGTTAAATTGTCCGTGGTCAGTTTTCACGGACGAAACAACCTCTAGCTCTGGCGGGTGCTGTGCCCCATTCTCCCGTCTGCGTCGCCGCCGCTGACGTCACGAAGCCTCGGTTGATAAAATCGCAGCCGTTTCGACTGAGCTAGTTAATATGATAACATCTCCATACAGAGTACGAATAGTCGTTGATCGGGCGGTGTGATAGGCGGATGCACGCCCCTGATAGCGGGGCGGCCGCCCCCGCCCCACCGCTTATCACAGCTCATCAATCAGCTGCACTTCATACTCCACTCGGCTGCTGATAAACAAACTTGAACTGTGCGTCTGCGTCGAGGTCGAAGGCGAAGGCGCAGCGTCTTCAACTGCACTGACCCACCGAGCGTGAGATGGGCTACACTTGTCTTTTGTTTTTGTTTCACCACCAGCTTCAGATTGGTTTCGCTGCCAGGTGATAAGCTCTTTTCTTACGCCAAAATAACCAACCACAATGCTGTACTCGTCACTGCATTTCAGACGTGAAGGTTTCTTTACTATAGTCTGTTTTTAAACTAGGAGGAGTAAAAACAAAAGTCAGATTTACATTCTTAAATATTCCAAAATGTCACTAGAATTTTATTTTCTGTTTAATTTCAAATTACAAAGCCTCAAATTATCTAAACCTTAACTTACATGTTATTTAATTATACTGGTATCAAACTAGAACGAATTTCAAATTATATTCACATGAACAAAACAAAACAATCTAACATTTAGATGTGCTGTGTGTAAAACCGGTTGTGTTCCAGCCAATCACAAACATAGAAACATCGCCAGACATTTGTTTTTACTCTACTACTATAGTTTCAAAACAGACTAGATGTAAATTAAAAATGGTTCAATAATCCGTTTAATAAAACAAAAAACAAATGTTTGCGTCACAACATCTAAGTTGAGTTAAAGGATTTCCCACCAAAAGTCTCGGGACGGAGCTATAAGTTTTGAACGCGTGAGGAAAATTGAAAATTTGGGGATAACTAAAGATTCATAAAAACTACATTCTTTACCTAGTTTAGAACTTCCATTCAACGTGGAGTTTTTCTTAGGGAATGACCACCCCAACATTTTCAAAAAGCAATTTCACCTTATTTTAAAGGCAAAAAGAAACACATCCCCATAAACCAAAACCAGATATCTTAATTCTTTCAAGAATTTAATTTTAATTATTTTAAATGTTTTTTGCACGTTTATTACGATTTTTATAACAAATATTCAAATTGTCGACCTTCTTCAGTCTCGCAATGACCCAAACGCTTGAGTGATCCCCAAATTTCGTGTATTTATGTTATGTTTGTTTAATTATTATTATTGGTTGTACTTATACCTACGTATACTACCTTACTTATTCACGTATGATATACTTAGTAACACATTATCACAATAAAAAGTAACACATGAGCGTCCCATCCCACTATCCCTTTCGGAATTTATAAAAGATGAAATTACTAAATATATAAAATGATTTCTTTCATAAAAATAACGAGATATTTATTATACCTAATGTGTCCATTGATCTTCATCGGTTAATTGTATTGAGTTTTCCTACATCAAAGACAAGAAGTGTATATTTTATTACTTAATAAATTCTTAGGCGGCGATTCATATCAAAATTAAAATTACAGTTTTAATTTTTTTCAGCTTAATGATATGTTATTACTACTTTTTAACGCTAATGTTAATACCAATGAAACTTAGATATCGAATAATAATTGTTAGGAACTTTAGTTACACAATTTTTTAGTGTATCTATACTGTATGTACGTGTACACTACTTATAATTTATTATTCATTATTATTTGTTTTTCTGTACTAATATATTTTTTTCTTTTATAGGTAAGTTCCAGCATTTCATTCCATTTATGCAACATAATCTTCAATCAAGAAAATTTGGATTAGGGTAATAACATTTTCTTCTTTTCAATTTATGTATTATGTATATCAATAATTTGAATAAGGAAAGTTTTGCACGTTGCGAAACATTATCAGTTTTGTACTAGTAATAATCGTTTCGTAATTTTAGTGGTTTTATTTTGCCTTTCGGAGAGAATATAGAACCGATTTTTATAAAAAGTTTTATGGCTTATCATAGAACAAAGCAGTATTATGAACTAGAAATGATAACATTTATCTACATCACAAACGACTGTAATATCAGAAATTTTTTCCTATAAGTAATAAAACACCAATAAATATCCACTATCAGTGGTTTATCATTTGTTGGAGCCAATGAGAAATTCCTTCTAATCAACGCTATCATTTTCCAAACTGATATGTGAATAGTTCGTGTCTTTTCTATGCTAGCTTATCACTCACTCAAAACACTTGTCGCGACGGTGAATAGCAAAGAATGCCTTATCACCCACATCGCAACAAGTTGGGTTACAAATGATAAGTACAAAATACCATTACTTCACAAATGTGCTGCTGGTGTCATCAGAAACGCGATTAACGTTATCGTATCTATTTCGCAGTAAAATGATTACTAACTTATTAGTTTTTCATGAGTACGTGATAGTTCATATTGCAAAAATGATAAAATATCAATACTGTAAATCAATACTATAGAAAATCGTATTTGTTCCTGGAAATATTGTCTTGCTAGTCACAATATTTCTGTTGACATTTTAAACGTCATTTTTTTATGAATATCCCTCGGCTTGGATTAATATCCAGAAAATTTATTGACGTGTCTTCGACTCGTGAAATTGACATATTGACATCAATGCACTCGAAAAAATTTTCGGATTTAATCCATGCACTTGGATATTACAAGTGAAAAATCCTTATTGATAAAGTCAGTAATTTTATAACTAGATTTGGTTATAAGTTTATAGATGTTTTTTATTATCAGAAACAAAAAAACAATATTTATCTTTGACTGTAAATAATATAAAATTATTTAGAAAAATTTGAAATTCATAAACGTTAAGGATATCCATAAAACAGTTTTTTAATCGAGAATTAATTAAACTGCGTGGTAGAAGCGTTGTTGTAAGTATAAAGCCTGATTTTATAGATTGTTAGACACTTTTTAGGTAATTTATTTCGTGTTACGCATTTGATTGGCTACCTTTAAGCCCGTTAACGCAAAACATGAATCATGATCATCTTTTGCGTTAATAAGTGCGTTAGCGGGACACGAAAGGAATACGATAACAAATGAAGTCACCTGATTTTAATAAGTTAGCAAGGTCCTAGTGTTCCGAAACAACTAGTAATCAGAAACTTCGTTCACTGTCAAAAATGCGAAACATACCTAGGTATTCGTTTTTCAAACATTGTGTTGGGTTGTTATGATATAATATTTTCTAATCGTTTACGCAATACATTTTAGCGCGTTTTAGTGTCAACTTCAAATTCAATTACCTTCGTTATTTCAACGGTTACCTACAAATTTTAATTATATCCAAATTCTACGACTTGCTGTATATTAATTTGAGTCATGATTGGAGTTGTCACTACCCATGGATTGACTACCTTAAAGATATTCTTTTTTCCAACAATTAATTAAACTAATATTTAGTCAACCAGTAATCAATCTAAAAATTATGAAGCATTCCTTTCCCATACATGAATCAATACAATACGCTAATTCCAATATTTCCAGTCACCCTCTTTTGTTTGAAAATCTTCCCCAGCCAACTGAAATTCCAAAAGTGTGCATTTCTGCGATATGACATTCATTCCACTCGTGGTAGATCACACGTGACCGAGTTTTATTGGAGACAAAAGTGCGGCGGCTACCCCCTCCCCCCTGGCCACTCGCTCTCGCAGCCAGCGATGGTCGACGCTGATAAGCGAGCATCGCGCCGTCATTTGACACGGCACACGGCCTACTTGGATGTGGAGGATAGAGGGTGAGAACGGACTTGACTTGTGCCTGCGCCACTTAGCGAGTTATTGATGATGTGGATGGAAATGCGTGCGGAATGACGATTGCGATGCGAATTGAATGAGATTAGAGGAGTTCGGAAGGCATAATAGGGTGGGAAGTGCTAGTGAGATGTAACTGAAGGGATTGACTTTTCAAGTATTGAAAAATGCGCTTGTTGGTCATTTTATAACGGAGATCACTTGATTGCTGTGTCGGGTTTTTATACAAGGGAAGAGATTCATATGAGTATGGTATCAATGATATCGGTTCTACAAGATTGATTATACGTCGTTTACAATATTAATAAATTAAACAAGGACTTATTTCTACTCAACATTATTTTCTGGAGAATTTTAAATAAATAATCAATTTAATCTTTTAGTTCTTATAAATGCGAATGAATATTAAACATTAAAATTAAAATAAATTCACTGTTTTGAAGAAAATAAAGAATTCGAAGTTCTTCTTTCCAAGATTAATTGAAGATTCAATATAGCGGCGCCACTATTTGACAGGTAATTCAAACCAGGGATATTTTTCTCAAAAAGCATGAAAAACTCCTCTATCCTGTGTATAATACAATATTTGTTTCTCGATTTGTTTCTATAACCACTAATATATTTAAAAAATTAAGCAAAATGAGCAAAGCATGACGTATTTTTCGAATAAATTTTAGAATAGTGTAGGTCGTTACTATTTGTTCTAATGTTATAGCATTTATTAAGCGTTGATTGGTGACCAAAGTGACAAAACAATAATTGTTAATTTTTAAAGGGGGTAGAAGTATTTCTATCCCTGGAGATGAAATATGACGTTTCAGCAACTGACAGCAGGAATGAAATGTCATCATTTTATATAGGTTATAGAAAAAAATAACAAATA
This sequence comes from Agonum fuliginosum, assembly GCA_947534325.1. Taxonomy (NCBI): domain Eukaryota; kingdom Metazoa; phylum Arthropoda; class Insecta; order Coleoptera; family Carabidae; genus Agonum; species Agonum fuliginosum. The sequence goes on from OX384041.1 coordinate 22,697,493, forward strand.
ATTTATGTTTGAAGGTAAACATTGTTTTTGCACCCATTTATGTGTAAAAAAACTGCAATATTTGTACAGCTTTTATTTCTAAGTGAATTAACTTCAAATATTAGTATGTTGTCAATAAAGCTTAAATCTGCGAAATATCCGATCTGAATTCGTTTTCATATAGAAGATAATTATTGTGTTAAAAAAATATCAAAAATTGTAAAAATTCAAATTAACATATTTCGATTTTAAAGCAAAATTTTAAAATTCTGCATCGATCATTTTGTAGATTGTTCTTTTATCTTCAACAATATCTTTAGATTATTATATTTAACAAAACAATAAACGCATGTTTTTGGCTGTCTTAATATTTAAGTTTTGTTGCAAACGAATATAATTTATTCATCCAACATTTCACAACAAAACATAAACAACCACCAATAACCAATCCACCTTGCAGTCTCCCCTTTCCTCCTGGCACCACGTGTACCAACAAAGACACACACTACCGCCGCTGCCACCACTTGGTCCAGAGCACATCAGCGTTCGTTCGCCGGCCGCCGCTATCATTTTTCCACACGGCTGCGCTGGGCGGCGGTGCGACTGGGCCTGCCGAAGCGCGATAGCCACGCGGCGGCGGCGGAGGCGGCGGCGACGGAGGCGCCTTGCGTCGCGCTGATAACACGTGACGCGGCGCTAGGTGAGTGGCGACTGCTGGCCGCGTGTCACTCGCGGGAATTATGCGCCGGAGAATGAAGGCGCTTGTGGTTGGGTAATAATGGATGTGGGAGATCTAATGGAGATTGATATTGGCTGGTAAATTGAAGACGCGAAAATACTCCTAAAACATACCAGGCGCTGATTTCCGAACTTGTTACTTGCGTTTTCTGTTAAAATAGAGATTTTAGTGGTTTATGACAGATGTCCGCGCGCTTCTTGCCATTGTTTTGAGCAATGAAAGTCGACGTGAGTTCCAGAACTCTTTCGTTGCATCTATCGGTGGCGGTTATTTAAATGCATATATATCTTAAAACACGTAGACTGCCGCGTGGCACATATGGTGTGCCACGCCAACTTAGGTCTTCCAGGTCGCGTGGCACACAAGTAGTGCCACAGTTGATGCAATGCTTTGGCGCTTTGTGGCACTGGCTTAGTGCCACGGATTGTGTGTATTCAAACGGGAGTAGTTAGAGTACGGCCTGAGAGACCTAAAACTGATTTTGGCCCCCGAAAATTTTTTTTAGTAATCTTCAGTTTAACAATTATTGTATATTTGATTGAAAATTATGTTTTATTTTATCTTAAGTATGTTCTACAAATATTTATATACAAAAACTAAATAACTAACTAAAAACTAAGGCTTTATAAACCACAAAAACAAATATGTTGACAAATTTTTTTACAATAATTATTTTTATTCGGAACTATGATTTTGAAAAAGCAAGGAACACAATAATGTTTTTGACAATTGGAACATGTCCAGGGAGATCTTGGTGTTTTATTTCTCGCTTCTTTACTGATCCTACTAAATGTAGTCTAACTTAAATGTCAACGCTATTTGTGTGGTTGGATTCTACTATAATAACATCTACCATTCTGTAATTGAATTGGGAGTTAATCCTGTAGGATGGTTACCATCAAAATAAAATACACCGTTGGAAATAGCTAATACTTTCCTCTATAAAGCAATTTGGTAAGATGACGATATGGCCAAATGACGTTTTCCCTAAATTTTGTTTGTGAAATGACAAGTTTAAAATAAAACAGTTTGGTCAAATGACGGATTGACTATACTACGATATAGCCACATCTAGCGTACTAAAGATGTCACTAGCGTCCGTCGCTTTGGCAATTTGGTCAAATATCGTTTTGGTATAACAGCGTTTCATTAAATAACAGATTGGTAAAATACCAGTTTGAAGAATTAAGGGGGTAGAGCACAAATTATCCCTTTGAAATGTTTATTTTGCCAGTTAAATGAAACAAAAAAATCTGACGTGGACACCACATGACTTCCTTGTACGCCTTGTGTGTTCATACTTTTCTTAATAACTAAAATGTAGAATAATATAAAAAATTCTTTTAACTTATTATGCTAGTATACTCACAAATATATTTTAGTCATTTTATTTAAACTGCAGAAGAAGATATAAAGCATATTTTACTATTGTCACTGTCATGTCATAATCATTTAAATTTTACGTAGTAACAAATGTTAAACGAACATGGAGTACAAGATACCGAAATACTAAATTATAAGTATACTTTAATTATTCTTAAATGATAGAAGATACAGAAAAATTTATAAAATACCGATTGTAGATAATAATCACATAATCTTTCATTTAAAATAAAAAAAATTGTCTAAAGTTAATTATTATCAAAATATTTTTAAAAAGTACTACTTCCGGTTTATAGATTGAAACCAAAAATAGGAGGTGCACAACTAGATGCTATATAACAGTCCTAAATACAAAATTTCAGCTTTCTACGTCTAACCGTATTTGAGTTATGCGACACACATACGTCCGTACATACATACGTACATACATACGTACATACGTACGTACATACGTACAGACGTCACGACGAAACTAGTCATAATGGATTCAGAAAAGGTCAAAACGGATATTTCCATAAAAATCTGAAAACCGAAATTTTTCGGGATTACAATACTTCCTTATTACTCCGTACAAGGAAGTAAAAAGAAATAGCTACAATGGCAAATTCAGCTCACCAAACGTTTTTTTGCGATTTCTGGCAAATGACTTGGGTTGCAAGTAGCGAGTTTTGGAATTTTGTTCCTATCACGAAGTATAATAAAAACATGAGATGACACTCGACTGTTGACCATGTCACATTTTTTACACCGCGGCAACCAAATTAAAGGGGGAAGTTTGAGTCAAATTTATATTTTATAACAAGATTTTTTTATTCAATTTTGCCGATTTGCCTATTATTTTTAACTGTAGGAACAATTATTTTGATGTTTCAGACTGGCAAAAATAAATTCATAACATGTTATTATTATGTCAAAATAAAATAAAATATTATATAAACCACGTTAATAAAGTGCATAAATACCTATTATAATAGATGTAGTGGAGGTAATATGTAGGTATTTAAATTTTAAACTGATAGTTTGCCACTAACTTTATTTACTCCTTCTTCCACCACAATTTGATTGAGTAAAATTCCATGAAATGGAAACAGATACAAAATCAACAGTGTCATCTCCTGTCTTATACTACATAGTTCCTACTTAGAAGTGGGGACGGGCCGTGACATCAATTTTACATCATATTTGAACTAAACGCTAAACCAGAGAAGCTTTGATCTTTGATTTTTGAAGAAAAAAATTCACTAGGTACATAAGACAACAATATTTATTTTATATATAACCACTGCGAAATTTAAAAAAACTTGAGAACTATGAAGACCTTTAAAAATCTGGTTTACGTTTCACTTACCAATTATTATCATCAGTTTGTCAGTATAATTGTTTAAACAAACTGATCAATTTGACTATTAAAACTTTATAAAATTTTTTTGTTTCTGATGATCAATCTTTCTCTTTTATTAAAATTTAAAATCGCTCTCTAAATCCAAACTGCACCGATCATTCAGATTTTGGAATCAAGTTTAAGGAACATAAACTTGTATGTACTATCAGAAAATTATAATAAAAAATTTAAATGGAAAACAATAATAATTATTGGAATCTTGCATTATTATCAATTTTAATTCAAAAAGAAATGTATTAGATATACTTAAATAAATGAGTTCGCTCTTACGTTGTTCATGTAGAAGAGCGTTCAAGTTCAGTAACATTTCAATCAAAATAAAGAAATCTGCTTGAGTGTAAAAAATGAAAAAGAGCAGTGGGCTTATCACTTTCAGACTCAATCAAGAGAACAGTGAGTAACCCATCCTCCTACTCTTGAAGTACTTAATACACACAGCCCTAATCATGTAGCCCAGTACATCACGTCTCGTTAAAAAATGCAAACGAATGAAAAAAGAAGCAAAAAGTAGCAGGGGAGGAATCTGTCGCTCTCGACATCTCGCGCGCCATCTTCTTCCCGCCCACGCAGTGTACACTCGGTGCTGTCTCTCTCGCACGCGTTCACCGACTGTCAGAAGAACAAAAGGTCCATCAGCCTAGTGCTATCTCTGTCGGTTTTTGCGACCGCGGAATTTTCGAAAACTCGTCGAGAGGTCCGCTGATCGACGATTGCACTCTTGGAATCGCCGGGTGGGGGACAGGGCCGCACTAGCCCAATTTGTACAGAAATACTTCATTCGATTTATTTTCATTTTACTTGATTATTAATTAATTATTTCAAATTTTTCTCATAATTTACTACACTATTTAATTTAAAAGGTTTTGATTCAGTCAGAATTACGAATATGGTTGGTGGTCTTATAATGTTTAACTTAAGATATATAGCAAATATTTATTTGTATCAGAACTAAATTGCAGGAATACTGCATACAATCGTACAGATGGATGATGTACTTATGTAATTAATTGCGGGATATTTTTACAATTTCAACGATAAATGCTAAATTTTAGTTCCGCAAAATCGCAGTTAAAAGTATACATTTTTATGTGCTATTTATATGCTATAAAAATTAATTCAAGAATGCCATTTAATATATTATAAACGCTAATATAATTAATCAGTTTGCTATATGTGCAATGCTATAAAAATTATAATTTTTGCAATAAAACGAAAATAAAATGAAATAAAAATAAATCATTTTGACAGTAATTCTTATGCTATAAAATAAATCAATTTTGCCACTTGATGGATTTAATAATTGCTACTTGAATTTAATATTTGCTATAATTGGATTTAATATTTTCTACTCTGATTTAATATTTGCTAAACTCTTACTAAACTGAACTAAATAAGGAATCCTAATACTCATTTTGAGTCTCATATAGGTACTCGGTTTTAGACTAAGTACTAAGTATTGAACTGAACTAAATACAAAACTTAATACCCTTCTTGAGTCCCATATACTCTGTTTTGATAGAAACTCTGATTGAACTGAACTAAATAAAGAAACCTATAATAATAATAATAATAATAATAATAATTTAATATTAAACCCAAAGTAGCAAATATTAAATCTAAGAAGCAAATATTAAATTCGAGTAGCAAATATTAAATCCAAGTGGCAAATATTAATTCCAAGCAGCAAATATAAAATACACATGTATATTCGATTGCTGAAGATGAATATCAGTGCCGATTTGGCCCGAATGTAAGCCTATACTGTTGTAGCAACTTGTAATCACTATTTGTTTTGTGTTGACATGTTTTTTTGCAAATTGTGTAATAGATAAATTTAATTTTCCAATTTAATAAAAAAATATTTTCCTTGGATGGCTCCTTGAAAGATAATAATTCATAATAAAAAATCTTTCTTTAGAACCAACCTAGATTTATCAATACAGGTAACATTAGTCGCTTATTTGATCGTAGAGCATACTGTATACGAGCATTATTAAGATAAATACAACAAGTGTCGACTTGGTTGCAATGTATCTGAGTCCGTTCCTGGCGAGGATCGCTTCCACACGTTCCCGTCGCTGATTCATCTGAAACGGACGTGGCTAAGTCGGCGCTCCGAGTTCACTCCAGGCGATTGTGAACTATCCATCCATTGTTTCAGCATAAATCACAATTTAAATATGATTGTTTGTCCGGCTCGAGCAGAGCTGCCCAAGGCGCGCAATTGTGCACGCGGCACGCTGCGTTAACTTCACGTTAACTTGCGTTACGTTCAACGTGAACCACATCCTCGTCTCCTGATAGATGCGCATTGTTGGCGGTTTGCGTTATTCAATTATTTTGTTCTAGTTGCCACGGGCTCCTCTGATGTGAAGGTGAAGGGAATCGCGAAGAAGTGTATTGTTTGGAATTTATGTTCAATTGTTTTTGAATAAAATGGCTGCGGTGGAATTCTCTCTTTATGGATACGGTACCACGTTGCTGATGATTCGATGATGATAACCTGGGGAATCTTGATTTGACTGTAATGAATACTGCTTACGGACACAGTTATGTACAGTTTACAGCAGATTACAACATTGCAAAGATTACAAAGTATGAAGAATTGCTGTTTAACATCAGTAATTGATCAATTATAATAGCTATGAATTAGCATCGTTAAAACGTTCACTCAAATGTCAAATTGTTACACACTTTTTGCAAAGATCAAAAAGTATTAAAACATATAATATTGACAATATTACAAAATACTTAATAATAATAATAAACAATTACCTACTTTACATACATAAGTTTTAATAGTCCTGGCTTTCAAATCCTTAGCAAGAATTAAATGTGTCCCCAATCGGTCATCCATTGAATGCACATTACGAGTACATTACATTGAATGAGATCTTATGATGTGTTATTTTTTCTTTTCTCCAATTTTGCAGATAGAAGCATAGATAAACACTTATTCAGATAGTCAACCTATTGGAAATATTTTTTGTCACTCGGTTGCATCGTAGTTTCCGCAACTACCGCAGATGTCACTACCGCTAGTTGTGGAAACATCTGCTCAAACAAATGATAGACAAATGCTATTTATGCGGCCCTCTGCGTGGTACAGTGGGCCGCAAAAATATCGTTTGTTTATAAAGTCTTAAGTATATTCGCTTGGGCAGTGGTAGTGACATTTACGATGCAACCGAGTGATAAAAACATATTTCCATAAGACTGAATAGGTTTATCTGTGATAGAAGTTCCAAATTACAAATTACAATCAATTTTTCTTTGATGACAAAGTTATTGGCAAGGCTGCAAAGGTACGGGACCAAAAATATCGGATACTTCTTCAAATTAGATTATTGCAAAATAATAAAAGTTTTCATCACATAGGTATATAATCTCTCCAAATAATTTACAGCTATGGCAATAGGTACAGCAAAATAGCAGACTCCTATCGTTATTAATTTTAAAAATCTGTTGTGGCCAGCACATGACCTCTCGCTTGGTCTTGCATATCAAAGTTTAATAGTTTCATGTCCATGTAAGAATATGTAAACGATAATGTAAACCAAGATGCAGAAGATGTCAAACATTAAAATTCAAATTTTGTGTAGAAACAAATTTTATTTTATCATGGACTACAAGATACTGGAATAATTTCAAAAACAGGAACCAATATTAATTGTACTATAATAATTCTTAAATAATACCAGATACAGCAATCTGTATCTGTATCCATAGATAATTATATTTTTTTATATTTAATTGCAAAATTTGTCATAAATAAATTATGTATCAAGATATCATCGTGAAAATAGTAAAAAAAACTCATTCTCGAAAATTTGGACCCATTACAATACCTCTTATAAATATTAGGCGAGAGGTAAAAAGTCAGACACCAAATTACGCCAATTTAGTTACACTTCCTTGTTATTATATTGTCAAGCAGTAAGCAATACTATCATTATAAATTTTTAAATTAATTTAGGTACATTAATGCAATTTTATGAAAAATTAATTCAGTATAATTAATTATTAGTGATGCCGTGAGACGAGACGAGACGAGAAATAGTCAATTCTCGTCTCATCACAAATTTTCGAGACGAGAATTTTTAGTATTCTCGTCTCGGTCATTTTTCAGCTGTTCATTTCTCGTCTCAAGGAACCCGATTCTCGTCTCGTCTCAAATTTCTCGACAAAAAATTAGAGCCACCTAACGATTTTTGCAAGAACTATTAGATTTCGCGGCATGTCCATGTCACACATGTAATACTTGTATAGAGTGATCAAAACAAACTGACAGTCACGTGACCCGCAATTTTCTTAATTGCTATTAAAACTAGACTTCTAGGAAGAAAAGTTTGATTTCCAAGTTCATGGGTGTGCGACTTAGGATAATAAAGATTTTTTATTTTAGTAATTCTACAATATTTTCTAAATGAATAATTAAATAAGTTACAATAGCCACCGTTTCGGAATTATAATTAGTGAAGACCACCGAAAACCGCCAAATTTAAAAATAAAACTTGTGTGCAGCGCGCCATCTGTCGGTAGTAGTGAGTAGAAAAAACATCGTAACCTCAAATTTAATGATCAGACTACAACTACAACTTGAATGTATTTGATTATATATTTTTATTCGTTACAAAAAACATTGTACAAACCACTTGCGCTTCGCTCGTGTTTCAAAAAACCGCTCATATGGGATCAAAATCTTCCCGCATTTGGTTCGTAACTAACTATTCACTATTCTTGATTATTCTTTTAATAATGTAGCTCCTGATGATGACGTATGTGACGTCGAAACTAGTCGACTGAGAAATAAAATATTTTTGAGTGCATCCCTGTAATTTTTCTTTATTCCTGATTCCTAAGTAAAAATTTCGAGAATTCTCGAGTTCTCGAGAGTATTTCTCGTCTCAAAATTATGAATTCTCGTCTCGCCCCGAAAATCCGAGACGAGAAATTTACTGATTCTCGTCTCGTAATTTCGAGACGAGACGAGAATGAGACGAGAAATTTCTCGTCTCGGCGGCATCACTATTAATTATTACGTTTTATCACTGTTAGAAGTTATAATGTATGGTCGGTCTTTGCTTTTTCCAACATAAATAAAATCTCTCATGATCTATCAGTCAACAGCAACAGTAACTGGCAGTCAACAGCATATCAACACCAGTCCAGCGCATTTCATCTGTTTTCTGGTCACGTGGTGTCTCGAGGGAGGCGTGGGTGGGGGTAGACGTGGGGCAGGCACAGGAAATTGTGATCCTGATCGACGATAGGCGCCGCGACGCCGACACCGCCGACGCCGCCTGCCCGACGTGAATAATATTAAATTATAAGTTGCGGATAACACACGCCGCTCGACTACGTGATATGCTAAGCTATGGGACATGCCTTTATGGATGATGGGGATAAGGAACTAGAACTGTATAAGTGATTTTTATTTTATACGAGTATTTATTGCTATCTATAAATATTACAAAAATTATTGAAATAGCATGTACCTACGTGTTTAAGGGACAAACAGTTGAAGTTATTCTTTTTATATCTTTGGTACTTTCTACTTTGGTTCAAAAGTTGATTTTTACATAAAAAGCAAAGTTACATCAGTTCTACGTTTCACCGTTTCACGTTTTCGTGCATGGCTTTGGCTACGAAAAAAATTAGCAAATAGGTAGGTACTTACTATACTTTTGATGATTATTATTATTATTATTAATATATTGCATTATTTCCAAGGACTAAAAACGGAACGAAAACGAAATAACGAAATTAACCGAAATTTTTACAAGAACGAAAACGGAAACGAAATACCTATTTATTTTTTGTTAAAGATTGAAAACGTAATTAATAATATTAATTACCGGTTTTAAACGTTTTTAACTTTTAATGTTATCAAAAAAAACAAAAAAATTATTTTGATCTATTAATATAAAGCAACAAAATTATGAAAAATTTTAACTTTAAAGTTAAAACTTAAAACCTTGATTAGGTACCTATGTTAAATAATAATGTAAGTTCATCAATTTTAATCTCGAATCTACTACCTTTACATGATTATATATTTTGTAATCAGGACTGTACGACAAAGACGCAATCAGCCGCGAGTCGCTGTCTCTGTCGGCTCGGGCACCAATCAGGACTGTACGACAAAGACGCAATGACCAACGACTCGCTGTCTCTGTCGGCTCGGGCTGGCGTCGCGAGTGCACGTTTCAGTATTATTATATTTCAGTGGTTTCAGGTTGCAAAAATTAAGACATTTTCGATATTTTTTAGCGCTTCATTATTCATTTCATACCTATTTTAAATAAATTGTAACCGCTTTAGAAGGATCTATTTTCACTCAAGAATCAAATCAATTTGCATAAGTGGCGTTAAAACAAAACAAAAAATCTTAAATAATATCCAGAAAATCATATAGAAATGTCTCCTTCGTAAAATTTAAATTTTAGCGTCTTATAACCACTGTAATTCATGTAATTTTTTATGATGAAGTACGAAATTCAAATAATATTCACATCTTATAGAATGAATTTCATTGTTACATTGAACAAAAACATTTGACATTTCAACTGTTTTGGGTGTGAAACTGACGACCCAAGCCTTACCAAAGCCTGAGCCAGGAAAAAAATTCAGAGTGGGTAACTCGAATCATTGATACATAGCAGTTTCTACGGCCCTGATAGGTAGGTACCTCATGTGAAATAAACAGTGCTTATTGCTGAAAACTGTTGAACGAGATATATTATCAGAACTGCTCTGTTTGGAATAAGTGTAAGTGAAGCAATTAATAATCTACAAAAACCATTGTTTTAGTAGCGCTGATATCGTAATCTCATGATGACTAAAGTACCTATGCATAAATTTCACTATTATATACGAAACTAAGTATACGAAATTATAAGAATGCAATAAAAAACAAAATTATTGGAGTTTTTAAATGTGTTACTAAATTAGGCATCTTGATTCTTGAACTGAATTCAGAACATTATAATTATAGTGACAAGCTGACAAGAGCTAAAATCTGTATTGACTCTTATATTATTAAATTTTGTTAAATATTTTGTAATAATTATACAAAAAAACTAAGCACATATTACTATTCATATACCTACTTATTTAAGTAAAGTTTAAACTATAATACTACTATTATTTAAAAGTGTAGATATCATGTGCAAAAATAATGTGACTATTTACGCTCTATTTATACTGGTATGTAGAGTTATCAGTAGTATTTTTATTTTTTAGTAACATGCAAAATGTTAATGTGATAAAATTAGTAGCAGGAATTATACAAAATGTGGCAGCCTGATATTTATGTAACTCTTACTTCAAACTGCGCACAAAACTTCAAAACTTTTAAAACAAGACAAATTTAATGCCCAAATCCTTCATAATCTCCAACTCCTTAATCACGTCCAATCTCTTGACAGATCCAACAATCACTCATTTCTTAGGCTGTCTAGTGTAAAATTTTCGATATAAATTCCGAAATCAGAAACAGTGGAACACATCATTTACGCGTCGGGCGTGCGATGGCGATGGGAAACATCGGAACATCGGTGACAACGGCAAATCGGTCACAGGACTCTGGGATTCTCGTCATGTCCTTAACAAACGTATCTGTCACTGTCAGCACGCAGCGGCTTGCAAACAGGAATAAAGGGGGAGGGGGGTTTGCAACGGGTTATGAATGCTGAAGACGTATTGAGAACATCAGGATCTCGCACTTATTAGTGGATGATAAATATGAGAGTATCATTTTAAGTGACAGTTCTTCAATATGATAAAGTGATTCATTTGGCAATTGTTCAAGTAGAATAACTCGATATCATTTTTAACTTTACTTGTTTACCATTTAGCAGGATTTTTACTCACAAAATGACGTTCATATTCTTATCTGTCCAAGCCAATAATATTTGTAATTATAAGGTATACCTAACTTTTGCGACCACTGGAATGATAGTTTAAATAATTGTTAACCATTGTTTTGCTTGCTTCAATTACTATTAAAATTTATTGAATCAACTTCAAGAAATAGAAGAAGGTTGTATCAAAAATCGAAAATAGCTTCTGATGTTTTTTAATGGCAAAACCGGAAGGAGAATTCCGCAAGGAACTTAAGCATGTAAGAGTATTTTCACCCCGTTGTATAGGTTGTACCTTTTTAAATTAATATGCACTGTTGTAACCAGAGGATGCAATCGAGAAAAAATCTGTTTAAGGTTAACTGAAATCGAGACCGTTATTTTTAAATCGGTTTTTGCTCTTAACCCGATTTACTCTTTACGAAACCGGTTTTTAGACCGGTTAATCGAACCGGATTAAAAAAAACTGGTTAATTTAAGATTATCAATTAAAGAAAACTAATATTTTATTAAAGATTCATCCGGCCAAAAACGCTAAACTAAATTTGACATGTCGAAGCATGAAAGATGTACCTAAATTTACGAATTAAATAGTATTTTTTATTTCAATTTTTGTATTTACTAATGAAGAAGTTATTTTGCTCTCTTTAGAAACGGTTTGGATGAGGTCAATAGTTTCCGAATATGTGACTTTTAGTGTAGAAACTTAGAAAATACTTTTTGTTGCGCTTGTATGTTTATTTATTTATTTACGATTAGCTTTAAAACGACTCTGATTCATCTGAGACGAAGCATTGTGCAAAATTGTTACGTATTCATTTTTATTAGTTTTTTTGTAGGTGTCTTATTTTTGATAGAAAAAAGCATAACATACCTACCTGTGCGTAAAATTAATAACAGAGTTACAGAATTGAACTGTGTTCGTTTTTTTGTTGTTGTGAAAAATTATAAATTTAAGATATTTGTTAATAATTATTGACTCTGATTCAAAACGTCTAAAAGAGATAAAACATTGTAGAATGTTTCGGCATTTCAGTAAAAACTGATTAAATCAAATATAATGTAACGAAGTGTATTTTATATTTAAATTACACAAATAAATGATGTTTTATAATGACCAAATTATAGTATTTTACAGATTGATATCACTGCTGTATATGCAATGTATTTTCAAATCCAGATGTTATCTGTGACTTTATCTAATTATATCAAATTTTATTTAGGTATTGAAAAATAATAGCAACATTTTTTATGTAGATAATGCCAGACAATTACAGTTAAACAGATATAAATAATATTTATAAAATCAGATGATTTTGTTTTGGAATGTGATTTCCGGACATATCTGGAATATATCTTCACCTACATATTTTATTTAAATGATAATGAATCCGGCCTTTACAAAACAGTTGAAATATAACTTCCTCCACAATATCTAGATCGAATCTTTATATTCTGTAATTAAGTTAATACACAATCGACAATCGTTTACGTAGGCGATTGAGAATTTCAACGATAAAAATTAAATATTTACAACGTGAGTAATTGCACATATAAATCAATGTTGCGTCGCCAGGAAAAAACATGACAAATGAAATATTAAACGTAAATAACAAGTGAACGATTGGCAAATCACGATCCGGCGATTTATTATTACGAGGTATGTAGTCCCCCTACACAGGAACCTATACATCGTTCATGATGTGTTTTATGTATTAAAAATGTCAAAAGGAAAATAAGTTCAACTGATTATAAATTTATATTTCTTTGTTAAATATCATATTTTATATTCACAATAATTATTATAGGAACTACAAATCGAAGTAGTTTAATAATAATCATAATTTTATTTCATAGATATGTTGAATACATATATGGAAATCGTCAATAAACAGAAAAATATACAATATACAATGTACAAAATAAATAATATAGGATAATACCATCATAAAATTTATTATAAAATTGAAAATAAATTATAGGTAGGTACCTACCTATACAAACAACAGCCGGAACAAGAATGAACTAAAAAATGCAATAAAAATAAATAATTACTACTAAAGAAGTATTGTAAAATTTTGTAATTATTATTATTGACATCTTGAGGAAAAGCACATTTTTTATCGTATGAATGGATGGAAGGTTTTTTTTATCTATTTTGATATTTATACAAGAAACTTGTTTGTAAGAAGAAAATAGGTATTTCTATTTAATGCATTAGGTAGGTAATAAATTTCCAAAATTTTAAAATTATTTCTACTACTTCAATTTTGGCAAGTAACATTTTCTTTTCCTTCAGTTCTTGTCATTATACTTAGTTTGTTTATAGTTTTTCCAGTACATCAAAAATATACAGCTTAACTCCAAAAATATGTTCTTTTTTGTTAAAAAATAAGCAATAAGACATTCTTTACTCAAAAACAAAAAATCTAAGAAAATTTTAAAAGTTTATCAAAAATTATATTTTTTAGCAATCGTTATAAATCTAAAAGTAAAAAATAATAATTATGCCTTTCAAATTTTCTTGTACCTCTGTGTATCCTGTATTGTAAAACTCAAACTTCAATTCAATGAGATTCAATTTGAACAGACTATACTCTCTATCGTGAACAAAGAGAATGACGCTGCAGAGTTAAAACTATCAAGTTACCTATGGAAATTAATATGAAATCAAGTACCTGATGTTAGAAGGCTCGATAGGTCTTGAGAGGGAAGCCAGCTCTTTATGGCCACCCACAGGGCGGGCACACGTGTTTAAAGGCCGGTATACACGCCACGGTATATTAACAACGCTTCGATATAAAGGACAATGAATTTTATAATAAGAAATGAGACATGCAGAGATTTAACACGATGATAACGAATATTGTAACATGTAATGTAATTAGGAATCAAGTTACTCGGGAATTGACAGTTGCCAATCAAGATTCTATTCACTTTACGATACTTTTGTTTTCATTTTATCAGGCACGTATTATTTTTGATTCGCATTAACAGTAACGATTTATTACACAATATATAATTTATGGTGTGTTTATGCAATTAAATTATAAAATTAAGAAATTAAACTAAAAAGTTAAATAGCCAATAATTTACTACAATTTAGTTTGTTAATTTCGTTGCTAAAACGATTAGAAAACAATAAAGCCTACTTTCTTTATTTAATTTCATACCTAATGTAATTTCTTAATTTAATTGTTTGCATAAACCGAGGCATAAACCTACCATAAATGCTTAAGGCGGGAATGTAGCTGTATGAGAAAGAGGTAAAACAGTGCTCTACGGTTTGTATAATATTGAATCTAATACTAACGTAAGATCATTGAAATTTTTTTGCGACAATATTTAATATTCATTCTACAGTGCGACGCATCGATTTTACCAAATTTTTTCATAGTATTGTTTAAAAAAATGCCGAATAAAGAGAAAAATACTACTTTTACATGTTTAATTTAGGGCATTTTAAATACAAAATCTATTAAAATTCATGCGTAGCACTGTAGGTAACATGTTATACAGTATATAAATAACGCGTTTGATTATTTCTTTTGTCTTATAAATACAATATCATACAAATACGATGCCACTTTTAGAGGCGCGTTCGCTATTGCTGCCTTTGTTCGACACACTAAATCTGTATATATCTCTCCTTCTTCTCGACGAAATCGTGGACGCTACATTCCGGCCTTATTTACTGTTAATACTATCGAAGTTAATGCAAAAGAAATTATACATATTGGTAGACTAAGACTAATAGTAAGGGTTGAACAATTTCTACCTATATAAATTACATTGTGTATAACTAGTTATAACTTCGACTTGCACATTTTTGTGCCTTCCTGTTCTCATAAATTTGACAAAAAGATGTTGGTCTATATTTGCACCACGTTTTATTCTAAAACGATACTTTCTTTATCAAATTTTTAGTCATGATTGTGATTTTTGAGACATTATTGCGGGAAAAGGGAACGCTATTATAAATAAATTTGTACCTACTGGAAAGGCGCACACCAGAGCGCTCATAAACTTTAACCGTTTTTACTAGTACTGCTGCAAAAATTAAAGTACGAGATGAAATATATATAAAATAGTTTTTTTAACTATAGCAAAAATGTTTTCTTGGCTTTAATTCGGTTGTGCGTCTGGCTTATAGTTTCTGGTATAAATTTCAAAATTAGAAAAAATATTGACAACCTTATCTACAAGTTGTAACTCAAGTTAGTTTCTGGTTTATATCTACTTGTCTATATTGAGATAAAGAATACTATATTTAACTTTTAGTGTATATGCTATTAGATTTGAAGGCTTGAATTGTATGAACCCATTGGCGTATCTCTGGAAAATTTGACATATTTACTGTGGTAATTTCAAGAAATTATTGGTTGATATTCCCGTTGAAACACAGTAAAGAAATCATAAAAATATTTCTTCGTATCATGATAAAACTAAATCTGAATACAAAGGTTACAAATATCAGACATCTTTATCGCGGGTTATCGGGAGATTTCGATACAAATATTCAAGACTATGATTCATTATTCTGATTGTATTTGATTTAATTTTTTTTGTTGACATGACATAGTTATCTTACGATTTATTGTGCAAGAGAAACTCACAAACGATGTACGAGATATTTAATTATAGTTTAATTTACTTTTAAAAACATTAAAAGATTGTAGAAAATAAGGAATAAAGAAAGTTTATTATATCAATTAAAATAATTATATTATAATTCTTAGTGACATGTTGAACTATGAAATAGATAGTTAAAATTTTCTTGTACTTACTAAACTACAAAGATGAGTTTTACTAATAACTGTGTAACAGTAATTTTTGTTTTGGTTTTTTTATAACCTCCCACCTAAAAGGAAGGTATAGGGAACGTGAAAAAATGTCGGAGATTTTTGTCAATAAACACGATTTAGTACCTTTAGAATATATTTTGACTATTTGCACGAGGATGTGTGTGTACTGTTTATGTGTGTGTACTGTGTATGTGTGTGTCTGTGTATGTATGGAAGTCTGTATGTGCGCCTACTATGCCCTTTCGTACTGATTCATTATTTAAAATTCTACTGAACATAAAATTCTAATATTTTGCATTATACATTATTTGTACATCTTAATAAAGAGCTGAAAAAATTTTGGTAAAAATCTGCCCACCGGAAATGGAATTTTTCTTGAAGCACTAAATCATTTTTTTGCAAAAATCGTATAAAATAGTGCGATTTTTACAATTTGGCATACGACACATGAAAGAAGAAATTACATTGTACAATTATTTAATCTTACTTTTTTCTATATCTTTTACCAATAAAGAAATATATATTTTTATATATAATTAAAATATAAAATTGAAAACAAAAATAAAATTGTCAATGTAGCAGATTAGGACAGATAATTATATGCCAAGGAAAATTGTCAATAGAGCGTGTAGAGTGTGGTGTAGAGTTTTTGAAATGTTAGTGCCACCATATTTAATTTGACATATTATTATGTAAATATGGTATTTATAAATTAAAATAATCTATTAAACAAAGAGCTGATTAGATTTGTGAAATATAAAATTTATTATCTACATAATTATAATAAACGTCCATTACTAAGTTCATATAATATAATGTTCATGCGGGAGGTTATGTGTTGACCACATCAGATTTTTATTCTAAGTTATGGGATTTATATAAATGTGTAAATAGTATAAATCTAGGATATTAAGTGGCAATATGGTAACATTTTCATGTGGGTACCTACGTTTTGTGTTTAAACATTAGTTATTAGAAATACATCTTGCAGATATGATCAATATATAAATAATTTTGCGCAGCAAGAAAATAAACAGATTTGTTGTATAAATAGATTAAAGTAGGTTATTTAGTAACGCATATCATTATAACATGAAAGCGCTCAGAAATTGGACTTTAATCTCATAGTAAAATCAGAATTGTTTTTAAAAATAACTCGTATCTTATCTTTCATCTTAATCTCATTCGAGAACGAAAAAAAGCTTATCTGTTTTGCAGATCTTCACGTAAAGATCTTATCATTGTTTGGAATTATCTCTTGAATCTCTAGACAAAGGGGCATCAAATTTCGCAAATCATTCTACGAGGACCGTAACGGAAAATTTTACTGAGATAATCACGAATTATGTTGTCATCTGAATATACAAATGTATCATGATGGCTATTTGAATGATTTTAAATATTTTAATGTGAATAGAGAACAACTAATAGAATTTTTATCGTTTATGAAAATCAAGTTATTATAATAACGATTTCATTGTACCGATATCACAAGGTTATCGTGGAAATTAAATCAG
Organism: Agonum fuliginosum; assembly: GCA_947534325.1. Classification (NCBI taxonomy): domain Eukaryota; kingdom Metazoa; phylum Arthropoda; class Insecta; order Coleoptera; family Carabidae; genus Agonum; species Agonum fuliginosum. The sequence continues at coordinate 22,715,183 of OX384041.1, forward strand.
ATAGTACTTGTATATTAGTTTTTTTATTATTATGTACATTTGCAGTGCCTTTTCGCTTCATCATTCATTCGTTATAAAGCAAATTATTTTCTAGTTTCACAAAATATCTCTGCTACGATTCTGTCCGCATGCTTGTCTTTTACCTTCCAGCGTTCGTTATTTCTCTGCAATCAAAAGAAGTTAATTCTACTTTTGTTGTAAATGACTACATCACAATATTTTCCTCATTTACTTTCAAGGAGAAATTATAATACTATGTAAGTCTATCGCTAGGAAAGATCGTAAAATTTCTGCAAACACTTTTAGAAACAGTTATCGTCAAAACAAACCTTGAGAATGTTTCTGAATTCTGATAAGGAATGAAAATTTACAAAAGAATGTTATCACTGATATTTGATTAGTAGGTCATGAAATATTTTACTGCAGAGGTAGACAACTGATATGTCATTTTAGCGTGACAGGTTGTATAGCTTTAGGGATATTTTTCATGATAAATTTAAAAAGTAAAAATATTTTGCAGGAAATTATAACCGTTGTAATGTTTTCTAAATTAGGTAGGTACCTATATTTTTTCACAATATAAGCAATTCGCTAATAAGAGAAAATTTTATAAATTCAAATTTTGTTTCTTTGGACATTTAAAAATAATCACTGCTTCATTGCTTACTTTTAGCTGTTTCTTACACTACTGTAATAGTAGTTTTACTGTTATTTAGGCAATTATTTTACTTGCATGTTATACCTGATGCCAGCCTAATTGCCTAATATACGAAATTCGCTATACACTATAACTATAGTACCTAATAAAGTAACACCTCTTTATAATTTGTATACTTAATTATAATATAATTTATCTACGACTAATGTATAACATTAAAATTAAATGTATGCGATGTTTGATACATAATGCCATATATTATAATCCAACAGGGAATAATAGTCAGTATTCCCTCCTCTGCACCAATCAGGAAATTACTTTGCCTGAATCAATTTCTCTGTGCAAATTATTTTTATAAAACATTGCGATGTTTAATGATGTAAATTTTGAGTACCTAGTAGTATTTAGGTATTTTATTAAAATCTTGTAAGAAATAAATTAGTCGTAAATAAAGTACAGTACCTATACAGCTCGCTAATGGCTATTATTCCCTCCGATGATTAAAACCCTCGCTCGCTTGCCTCGTCCGTGTTATAAACTTCATATTCGAGAATAATAGCGTCCATTATAACGTCATTGTATTATAATATACTATATTATTGAAACCCCATTTTTACAATTTAAGTTTATCGTCTCCACCTAAAGCTCAACTATATGCCTATTTAAAAAAGAAAAATGAAATTTTAAAAAACAATAAGCAAACAGACAAATGGACCAAGATTACTTAGCATTTTATAATAAATACAGTTTCGTCAAATTTGTGATTTTTTTTCTTATAAACCAGCGGATTGATTTGATTGAAATTTTGGGAAATGATGCTCTACCAAATATATCTTATCTTATCGTGAAGCAGTTCATGCCTTAACCTTTTTAAATGCTTTATTTCATGAAAAGTATATTAATAAAATTTGTTTTAATACGTATAGGTAGGTACTGTGTCCCAATTGTATTTCTCAGTTTGAAGGGTTATGTTAAAAATAAATGAGTTTTTGTTTAGATTGAAGCACCAATTCATATTGTGATTTTATAAATGTATTTGTGTGATATATGAAATAAAATAAATGTCCAATTTAATAACCTTTTTCAATTTTAAATATAATATAAATCAGAATAAAAATTGAAACGAAAAATATTCCTTCTTGTGAATGGTAGACGTAATTCATTTAGTCCAACACTCAATTATTAAAATTCCACACACGATAGGACACAGACAAAAGTTTACAAAAACAACAGACAAACACGAACAAAAACCAACAAATCTAAAACGATTTTCATTTGTCGCGTTTTTCAAAAGCGGTGGCTACGTCCGGGGTCGCGACAACAACGTTTTTCCATCCGGCACTTTGTCCAGCAGCCGCAAATCTACACCCACACACATGCATACATGTAGATACAGTGGAGCACTTTACTACAAATTGTAGGAAAAGAGAGACGCTGAGTAAATACTTTGAAGTTTTCTTTGGGAGATGATAAAGCAGCACCTTCGATCATCTTTACTCAGACTCTTCTGAGTACAAGTAAATTATATTAACTATTTAGCGATCATAAAATAAATATGTTTAAGGCACTTTTCTTGTTGTTCCGTTACATAAAAAATTCTACCTTAATATATTAGGTACCTTTAGCGTCTAAACTATCTGAGATTTACTTTTGAAATTTTTTTAAGGTAGCAAATACGTCGATCGTAGGAGTGCATGATTTCGATGTGAGGCCACGGTTAAAGAATAATTAGGTTTTCAGACTGGCAACGTTTTTCATTGACAACTCCGGTCAGAAGTTGTAATTAGTTCATAGGTGGTTCTATTCATTCATGCCAATATTCATTCTGTCACTTGCTATCACTGAAAAATATTTTTAATATTCAATAATTTGTGCGCATTATATAGTGGTATAGAAATATATGTAAAATATAAAGAACACGCAAGCAGGTACATTAAAAAGTAACAGGTAAATTAATAGTGCTGTGAAATAAAAGAAAATTTAATATGTACGCACAGACATTCTGAAATCGCTCAACTATTAAAATATCTAAAATCTAAGTAATTTAATTAGTAACGAGTATTATAACGACCTGAGTTGTTGAATAGAGTTTAGTGGACCTAGGATTTGTTTATTAATACTACTTTTCGTGGACCAATTATTATAGGTAGGTACTGTATAATTAAATGCGTTTTATTAAAAATCAATTAAGAAATAGAAATCAGTTTATAGAATAATAGCTTAATTCATTTCAGTTTTATTGTGTCTCGGAACAAAGGAACAATGTTTTAATAACATTTTTACTCAGTCTTAACTCTTAATTATACACCTACAGGTGATATCAAATCATAAACTTGTAAAATACTTATTTGTTCTGAGTTTATATTATATGTTTCTTGAACTGATAACTATTCTTTTGTTTTAAATAAGTAATAAATCTGAATGTACTGGTAATGGTATTGTTCCACTTTTAGGTAGGTACTAAAGAAGAAATGGCATTTTATTAATACCTAGTACAAATTACGGTATTATAATTATGGAAATAATAAAAATAAGAAAAAGAATAAATTTTAAATATTATATTTTAAATAATTTAAAAAATAATACGAAAAATATCATTAAAAAATTTTTCCTCAAAATTTCATTTAACTCTGAACCAGTTTAAATTCCTAGACTTGACCATTTATAAAAAATATACGTATTAATACGCGCTTTTCCCCAGGACTCACTTATGACAACTTTTGGTTGGGTTTAGTGAGTAATGGATTATAATTCAAGTTTAGTTTTTCTATGACAGAACTGAAAACTTTTTCGAAACAGCGGTGCATTGCGCTATTGAAACCTGTATTTCTAATTTGTTGGTAACGATTCAAAAGAAATTGAATCCCAACGACAGAATGGTGGATGCGAGGGTGAATGATATAGCGGAATTTCTGGGATTTAAGAGGAATCCCCACTAGCCTTGAAGGTCCATTTAACGAATGAAGCGATGCCGTCACAAACCATTGTTATCCATTGTGACGACATCGGTTGATTCGAGGAATGAACCATATTTAGCCACTTTGTACCGAAAAAGGGGTTTTGTTTTATACTAAATTAAGCAGTTACGTGCAAATTTCATAAAAAATACTTGCACTACATTGAAGTATAAGGTTCATACTTACTTTCTATTGTTTTAAAATTTTAATTTAAGCCTTAATAAAATATCTACATTTAGTTAAAATATCGTAAAATATGCCTTATTTTGGATGTTATTATTTAATTAATAAGAATTTTAAAAAAATATTCAAAACAACAGAAAGACCCAGTAAGCATTAAACTTGCTATATTTCAGAAAAAAATTAAGAATGTTAATATAGGCAACTAATTATCAGTATAATACGAAACCATGTTTTACAAACCACTGGGGATTCATCTTAACTAGGAAACACTACTAGGTATACGCTAGGTATGGATACTCTACCGTTGAGATATATCCATTGGTCGTAAGGAAGCGTATAATTTTATTAAATTTACATCTAACTAAAACCTTACAATTGGTGGTCACAAAATGTTTGTATAAAATTATTGTTTTCGGAAAATGTCAACAAGTTAAGATTTGCATGCCAACTATCCAACACCTCTTAATAAAGTCATCATAACTATGATGATTTTAAATAAGCAAAAGTAAAAGATTGCCCACTAGTGGCTTTGATGAAAATAATACCCACTTGTGGGTAAATTGTTACTTTGCTTGTTGGAAGTCACCATAGTTACGAAGTTTTAGGTTGGAACTTAATTTTTTTTAAATATGTATAGCAGTTAGTAAGAGTTGTTGGATAAAACGTTATACTTCACACGTAGGCAAAAGGAAATGACCCACTTGAGAAAATTATCGCACTCAGCCTTCGGCCTCGTGAGTTAAGATTTCCCTCGTGGGTAATTCTTTACTCTGTCCACTTGTAAAGTAAATAACTATTACACCCAGCAATTTTTTGACGGAAGAAATAGCCACAATTTAATAAAATTACACTTGACTTTAACGCTTCTAATATAGGTACATCAGGAGACAGATTGTCTTCGTCGCTTCCTGATGATATCATTCTAGTAATATTGAAATATTTCACTTCATAATGCAAAAATGACAGAATATTTATAGATATTTATTAGGACGTTTGTTATATTTGTTGTCACGGAAACATTAAATGGGACACTGATTAATTTAAGTAAATGTCAAAAAAATTTCTTTACATTTTTACTAATATTGGGACATTTTTCGAAGAAACGTTGAATACGAAATGCTTTTGTATTCTCGAATGATTTTTTCTGCTCACTATGCTCGCAAAAAACATCATCGAATGCAAAAGTCTCATTTCGCAATCAGAATAAAACTACATATATTATTATATTTCAATGACTATTTCCCTCATTATATTTTAACCAATTAAAATTAACTATTTTTCACAAAAACCATAGAAACTATCTACATAAACAACTATTCCAGTGCATATTTTTGAATATTGACATAGTATGCGTATATTCAACGTAACCATGACACAACAAACAATAATAAATGTTTGTTTATTTTTCACCAAATGTCAAAATATTTAAAATGTAATTAAAAATTATGCTAATAAATAAAATTGTGTTACTTAAAATTGTTAAATTTGATTTATTCATGAAATAGTCAATTCGTATATACCACAAGAGCTTCGAAAATAATAGAAAATACTTTTGCCTCCTGGTTCGACGTATTTCCGGAAAACACCTCTCGACCTCCGGTCTCGAGTTGTTTCTATGGAAATACGTCTCATCAGTCGGCAGTATTTTCAATTATTTTCGAAGCTCTTGTGGTATAATAACTGAAAATGAACGTATCTTCGAACTTACGTCACTGTGTCACTAATTTACTTTAAACTTATAACTTGACACACTTTTATAGTGTACTATTGTATAGAGAAAAAAAACTTGATATAACCTAACCGGAATTCTGCAGCAACCCTAATCACCAGCATCATGACATTATATCTCCAAAAACGAAACACATAACCATTATACTGCCATACAAGTATATCAGTTCATACCGCAGAATCCTTCTATCCTTCATCACATGTGAGAGTGTGGGTGAGTGTGAGTGAGATGGCTGGAATCCATGGGCGAAGGAGGCGTCGGGCCAAGGGGGGTATGTGGACCAACGTGAAAGACATCAAAAGATAAGCCGCTTTGAAATAATGCAACCGAGTAAAGATACACTTGCATGAGGATTCAGAACTACTCAGATGGAAGAGCGATATTTAAATATTATAGATGATGATGACTGCAGGATAATGTCCGCATGTAGCGAGGATATGATAATTCAGGAATGGAGGATTCAGGCAAAAACTGGTTTATACCAAAACGGATAACACGAAACTTTATGTGAAATATTACTAAATGATATTGTTCTTTTACTTGGAATTTTATACACATACAACGACAGGTCTATCACGTATTTTGGGTGGCAGCATAACATATATTGTAAATCATTTTGGTATCGATTATATACCATGTTTGCGATTACCAGCCGTCAACTCATGGGTACCTACTCGTAGTTGTTAGAAGAGGATTCACCACAGGGTAGATTTTTGTACAGTTAAACTGAATTGTGTATCTGACTGGATTAGAACCTGAGTTGTCAGCACCACAGTCGGTTACTATACACACTCAGCTATTCAATTTCTCAGCACATTGATACCTCTCATGTTATTCTTTAGAGCTGCTGTAATGGAAGGATGCAAAGAAGGAAAAATGGGAATGATTTCCCCCTCGGAACTTTCTGCACTTGTTCTAGTACGATAACATTAACTAAGGAATTAAAATTAATGCAAATAATTAAAATTTTCACATTGTTTTTCGTTATGGCATGTTTACTAAGTTTTTTTTGCATTATTCAACTATATCGCGATTAAAATTGACTTTATCTATACGTAGATCTTTATACAATTGTACATTTTACTTTTTCTTACAAAAAGTTGATTTTCCATGTTTCTGAGTTTGATTAAATGATATGAAATTATTGCAGAATTAATCTAAAAATTATTAACAACTTCCCTGATTCAGACCTACTTAATTATAACTAAGTGGCTAATTTAACCAACCAGCACTAAACATTCGCACTTATAATTGAAACTGAAATTTCGTGGAAACGCTGGTTGGTTAATTTAGTACTTATACTTATAATTAGATACGTCTAAATCTAGCTTTACAGTATCTTCGTTATATTTTTAATTTTTATCTACGGCACTCGTTTAATATGTAGTACCTGCCAGTTTTCAAAATTTTGCTTATAATTCTTCACAAATGATTGTAATGATTTGTTTTACAACTTTAAAATTATTGAAATTTTTTAAATGCAAATTATTGTGAACACGAACAATGTGAGTCTGGCGTGTCCAGGATAAAGTTTGTGCAGCGCAAATTCATACTGTATTATGTAATATTATCGTATCACTTAAATATTGTTTTAATATAGATTATAATATAACAAAAGCATCTTACATTTTAATGTTTAAACAATTTTTACTAAATCTAATTGTTGCTGGATGGAGTAAGTTCCTACAACGCAATTTCTTAACAATTTTCAGCATTCTTTATAATCTAGTATTGCCAAGGTTTTTATTCCACAAATATTAATATTTGTTTAGTACAGTACATAAAGATTGACAGATAGATAATTCATTTTTGCGTTGAAACCTTCAGGAACTATTTATTTAATTTTATCATTCAATTCCAATCAATAAGAAAACTATACCTGCGTACACATTGTATGTCTATAAGAATCTTGAGCTGAAAGTAATGATTATTTAATAATTGTAAAGAAAGAATCACAACGCAGATCGAATTCCTGTTGAGTGCACGCGTGCTTCCTCCATCAACAAGTTGTTAGAGCACACAGCACAGGCGAAGCGATAGCGACCGATAACTTTCCGAGTTAGCAGGAACAGTTTACCTTGGAAACAGTTGAAGGTGCTCGTCCTGCACACTTGCACTTACAACTCGTAGTTTCCTTCGCTGAGCTAAGCTGAGAGTGGAGAACTCAGATATGAAGCAGAGATAGAACACATATTCTGGTCGCGGCGCATACTATTTTTTCTCTTAAAACGCGATAAAATTCCACGGGCATGAGTAAACAGATACATTATAAAAGGGAACGATTTATTTAAGAATCAAAAAACGATAGCAGCTATACAAACACTGGATTTATTTTGAGTCTGATATATTTATGTGACTGATAAAATGTAGCGCGCAAGTCTGATATAAAGCGGGCAGATAACGCAAATGGTCGACGGTTATTTTATTTTAACTGACGGATAAAAATGCAACGATAATGTTACAAAATATGTAGATGGTTCATTCCGAAAAAGATCTCTTAGCGGACGGCCTTTGAAGACTTGATTTCGATACCATCGATTTGCTTTTATCGTTTTTACATATTTCGATTGATTTCCAGGCCTCCTTTTTCGCCACTCAACCGTGTTTCTTTTAACACAATTTTACATTTCTAATCAGCGCGGCAGGCAAATGTGTTAAGCGAACCATGAAATACTTATCAGAAGATGCTCACTAAAATTTTAAATTAATAAAAACTGTATTTCGATAACACGCTGCTTTTAAGATTTATCAGTTTTTTGCAGGCTTCAATAACATAAAATTATTTTTAGATATTTTGTCTGCTCGTCTGAAGAATGTTTTCCTAAAGTAATGAACGGAGGACTACCTGAAGTCTGAAGTAAAATAAATTGATAAAAATTGGGGATTTTTACTATCGAAAAAAACGTCATAATAATCATATTAAATTTTTATCGGTCAGATAATAAAGATAAAATATTCATTAATTATTATTATGATAATATTCTTTGTCTTCTAATTTTTTTGTTATCAGATTGTTTTGAATTAGATACGAGTGCGTTAATATAGCCTTGTAATTATAATTATTGATAATCATTTGACAATAGTTGATAAAAGTTCATCAAAATAAAATTATTCAATATATGTGTACTTTATCACTTACGTGAATTCTTCCTATACGCAATCAGATAAAAGTTTATAAAATCTGCGATTTTTTACTATCACCATGCCCACAAATAATATCATTTTTATTAATTTTTAAATATCCGAAACATTAGGAAATCTTATCTTGATTCGGATAATGTGGAATAACAATTATAATGATTTAGATCTAAATTTTACTTTTGTTTTATTAAATTTGAAAATATTAGAACACTCATTGAAATTAATAGCAATGATTTGTTACATGAAGTACTGCTTGATGAACGATTTTTAAATTAAGATAACACTGGTACAATTTTTTAGACGTAAATAATAAAACCGAATAAAACTAAGTTAAGTAAGTATTAAGAATAATATACAGATGACTCTGTATCTAAATTAACATTAACATTCTAAAATTTGTATTTTCGGTAAATTTTTATTATCCAAGGTACAATAATTGATTCTGAAAAATACACATTTCATGTTTGTGTTTCTATTTGTCAAATTTAATTTTAATGTATAAAATATTTTTATCTCATTAAAAACGTATTTCTTATGTAATACAAATTTCAATTATAATTTTTGGTTACTGGATTTTTACAATCTCTTCAAAATTATGTATCTTTATTCTTAAAAGGTTTTTGTTTTTATAATAAATCATATTTATTTAAGTTTATCTCGTATAGTACCTTATATACTCAGATTTTTTACAAATAGGATTCCAATGTACAAATATTATTTTTTAACGATACAGATTAAAACCAAATAGAATATAGAGACGTATGTTAATAATTTAAAATTATTCATAGTTTTCATAGCTCTTTGCATAAAAATCCGAGTATATATTATTTGTAATTTTTGCTTCGAAAATTCTCCGAAAATTTAACAAAAATGTACAATGTGTACATTTAATACTTAAATAAACAAAACTTAATCATGCCAAATTTATTGACACGATTATTTCGTATCAATTAAAGTACATACGGAAATTTTCTAATTCCTGGTCGTGTTATGTTTCATATCCCTATATTCTACTAGGAAATGTGTAATTGAAATTTTCAGTATCTCAGTGCGATAAGCTTACACACCTATTTTAAATATTTGCTGATAAAAAATATAAATACACCTAGTGTGTCGCCAGGACCGCTCGCGTTTATCGCTCTACTAAGTTAGTTGCACGTTGGCCGAGCTCTAGGAATATGGTCTACCTCTCCTGTGCATAGAGATCTTTGTGATAGTGCTTTTTTTTGTCCGTGAATTTTGGATATTTTTGAAACGAAGACTTGGTGATGAAGTAACAATGATCGTTGCGTACCAATCAGTGATTACTTCTACTTATAGACATAGACAGAGTGTTTCTACTGTTTCTTCAAGTAAGTTATCTTTTGTTTTATGTTTGTTTTGGGATATTGTTTTGTTTTGATTTATTTACTTGTGTGATTATCTTTTAATTCTTTTATCAATTAAGATTTTGTTTTTCTAATATTGTACTATTTTTCATTTTTGTTGATATTTAAAAAGAATTGTAACTATATTTGGCTCAATAGGTTGTATACGTGTACCAATTTAATATTACAATTCATTATTTTTATATTATTAATTGATTGACCAGAAATATTGCAGTTCACATACTATGTACAATGGATTCAATAAAAAAAAATTAATACTAAACAATTATTTTTAATTTGCGTGCGATTTGATTAGAAAATAATACATTTTTGTAGCGATAACATTGTAAAATACTGGTCAAGTTTTCAAACTATTATTAACGAAGGAAATACGCAAAAGAAATAATTTCAATGACGTTATTATCGTTAGGTATACTTACTATGTTTTTTTAACGATTTCCGATAGTTTATCCAAACATTAACACCAAAATAGGGATAGTTAGTTTAATAACATGAACGTGTGATTTGCTATCTTATATAAACTATGATTAAAATAAATAAGGGACGAACTTAAATTGATAACATCTAAAACTAACGGGAGATAGGTTTACATTTACAACGCATTTTGAAAATTAAAATTTTAAAATACCGGTATTATGCATTATAATATTATATTTTATGTTTCTTATCTATATTTATACAGATATGCATATATAGACAGTATTATTCGACATTACTATTAATGTATTAAAATACATAAACGCATTAATAATAATGATGCAATGATTTTAAATTATAGCGTAATTCGAATTTGTTTAATTTCAATTTATAATTCATTTTATCAGTCGTTAGTTTTGCAGCTAATAATAAAATTATACTAAAATGTGAGCTGTACACCTGATATTAATATCTATAATAATACCAAAATTCATTTACCTAGCTATATACAGGTTGTTTCATAACTTCACGTACATACGTTAAGGGTATATGTTGTTTGATATGCTGATTATGTATAATTAATTAATTTCCATGTTTCCCAGTCAAAAATGTTTCGTTAACATTGCTAATGGGTGGAGTAATTATTGTTTCATTAAAAATAATTAAATATTGTTTCTTTTTACTAGTGATATTATGTACCTACCTAATTTAAGATGTTGATTTCCTATTTCTATTGTTTGTGTTTAATAGAAAACGAATACAGTGCAGTACTACAAAAAATGCTGCAGGTAAATTACCCTAATGCCCTGTTCACACGTTGCTACTTTGAAGACGCATACGTGCTACTGTAGCATGAAAAGAAATTCAAATCGAAACAATTACCGCAAAAAATCGCTATCTACACACACAACGATCAACGATGTGAAATTATCAACGAGTAGTTCTTGATACTTTGATGCTACAAATTAGCAGCGCTGCTATTTGACAAGCGACTCAGATTTTTTCTTGCTACAGTAGCACGAATGTGTCTTCAAAGTAGCAACGTGTGTTCAGGGCATTAGTTTTCGAATTTAAAAAAATTATTTTTGATTCGTAATCAGCATAATCAAACAACATAATCCCTTTAGCGTATCTACTCGAAGTTATGAAACATCCTGTATATATTTTTATTAATAATATGTAACAACAATTAAGCGTATTGCTTTTGAAACAAAAAGAATATTAATCATCAAAAGTACTTCACATAAGTATAGGACATAAAGTTTGTTATAATATGGAATTTAATTTTTAGATTATTATTTCAACTCCACTCAGGTGTTCAAGTGTTTGCATAATTTACTATTTTAAATAAATACAAGTTGTATTCTATATTCTATCTTCTATGAGATAATATAGTTGTTATATTTTATTTAATACTGTGTCACATAAATTTATGTTTACTGAAATTTTTGGTAAATGGTAAATCAAAAATGCAAACATAAGTTCAATAATAACAAATTGCAATTCAGTATAAAATATAACTTCCTTTTTATCTATGGTACTCATTTATAATCTCCTAACTTGGTTCCTTTGTCGTCTTTTCCGGAAACATCTTAGGTACTCGTACCGTAAAAACTAATTTACTAGACTCATAACGTAAATTACTACTTTACAAACTTTAAAGAGAGGTTGTTTGATAAATATAAGACCTAAATTACGCTTCGAATCTCGTAAGAAAAAATCCATTGTTGTTATCGCGTAACCCGTTGTTGTCCCGTGAAAAGATGATTCGAAACATCAGGAAGTTTTTACGAAACTCCATAAACGATACGAAATTTTCTCCGTCAATAATTCACCGCCAACTCTGATGGCTTGCGGTGTTCCCCTTTCCCCGGTCCTCTCCGGAGCTATTCGCGCACCTATTCGCTATTCGATGTTCTCTTGTTCGTTCAGTTTTGCGGGCGCGTGATAACGCCGCACAAGATGAGCGTATATTCAGCTACATGTAAATATGCGTCGGACTTATCGGCTGTCATATTTATAAAACTTTCCCAGCGTGCGATAAGCCGAGCCCTGCAGAGCTCTGCGTTATCTGCCGATCGCATTAGGCCCGCCATCTATCGAGCGCCGCTCCGACTCATTTCGTGATGCACCACGTTACTGCCGGTGGTAGTTCACTCTTTAACACGCGCTGCTCGTTGCTCTGTTTATTTTTTGTTGTTTTTTGGTCCGGTTTTTGTGATTTGTTCGTGGTAAACATGGATTTTCTGGTTGTGGGATTTGATTTGGATCGGTTAATGTAGTTCGCGGCAGTGATTAGTTTTTTTGAATAAACGAAACGTCAAACATTCGTATATCTTTTTTCCTTTACCTATCAGTAATTTTCCGAATAATTTTGAATGTTTCGTTTTATAGAACATTTTACAACCCAGCTGATAATTTAGTTAGCAAATAAAACTTGCGAAAGTCATCATTTTGCAACTATTAATTTGTAAGATGCTAAATATAAAAGGAATTATGAACTATAACACAGTAAAATCGAGATAATTTGATAATTTTCTCTATGTACTAAAACGAGTATAAATATACCGAATGGTTTGATTTTCTTAGGCGTATGCGTTAATTTATTATGATTTTAATATCTACATATACAGGATTTTCCAAAAGTCCCGGAACGGAGCTTAAGTTTTGAACAAGAGATAAAAAATTTGAAAATTTGGAGATCACTAAAGATTTATATAAACTACATTCTTAGATAATTTAGAACTTTCATGCAACGTGGAGTTTTTTTTAGGGGATGACTACCCCAACATTTTTAAATAGCAACCCCTGTAAAGTTTCAACTTATTTTAAAGGTAGGTAATGAAAAAAGAAATTAATTCTTTCAAGACTTTAATTTTAATGTTTTTTGCACGTTTATTACGATTTTTATAACAAATGTTCAAATTGTCGACTTTCTTCGGTCTCGGTAATAACCCAAACGCTTTAGTGATCCCCCAATTTTCAATTTTTTTCTTCACTCGTTCAAAACTTATAGATCCGTTCCGGGACTTTTGGGAAATCGTGTATATTAGAATTAGAAATAGCTTAAAGATGATCCGATAAAAACTAGTGTAACGGTTTGAATTACTGAATTAACTGTTCAACTGTTCAGTCAGTTAATCAGTAAGTATGATGTATTCGTTTTTTATTGCTAAAATCTATTGATTGACAGCTAACAGCTTTATTAAAAATATAATCCTTAATTTTACACTTTATCTTGTATCATTTTAGTTGTTTCTCTTAGTGACAGTGACTTTTCAAGTCATTGTTAGCCATAGGCCATAGTCAATATGATTTTAATGGTAGTTAGATCCTTATTGGTCAATTAAAAATATTAATATAATATTTATTTATTTGTATTTGTAGGAATAAAGTTTTCTCTGAGTTTTTTAAAATTAATTGTATATTGTACTTCTGTACATTACTTATTTGAAAATCTCTCGAAATTCGGCGCTGATTATTTTGATTTTAGAGTTCTCCAAAAAACCGATCAAGTTAGCAATAAATCACGTACTACCTGTAACATTTCCTCGCTAATTCACCCCATTCGTCGGTAGTAGTGCGCATGCGCCCTCGTTCTCCACCACTAATGGCATCTCGCGGCAGACAAATGATAAGCCCAGGCAAACGTAGATCCAAGATAGCGCAGCCCGAGTAGCTTATACATCATATCACAATAGAACAGCAAAAATGATTATGAGCGATGTTCCTTCCTGCGAGTTGTGCCACCCCCTTGCCGCCCCGCACCCCCGCCCCTGCTAATGTGTCGCTTGATTTATACACCGGGTGCTGCAGAATGAGAAAGAGGACCGTTGTATCGAACACGCTGCATTCAAGACGAATTTATATTCTGCATTTGCTGTGATGATATTTAGTGCTTGATCTTGTGGCTTGCATATTAATTGGGGTGAGTAATTGCTGGCGTACATGGGATGTCGGGTTTTTAAGGATGGATTTATGGAATTATTGAACTAAGTGATATATTATTTGAGTTTCTAAATCATTTTTGATCAGATTGGATGTAAAACATAGTCTCAATTTTAAGATATACATTTGAAGTTTAAAATTATTTTTTCTACTAAATATGCATTGTTTGTACTTCAATGACATTCATTTCGATACAGATTTTCATTATGAAACACCCAAGTAAATTTAATGCAAGTGAATTTTTTTAATGAAAGCATGGGATTAAAAAAAGTGTATGCAACTCGTGTATAATGGCAATTAATACACACACCATGACTCGTGTCGTCGCGTAAATTTCATACTCGCGTATTAATAGCTATCATTATAAACTCATTGTATAATATAATATAGGTACCTACATACTATTATTATGTTACATCGTAGGTACAACTGAAAACCAATATAATAACCCTTCTTGAGTCCCACATTTTCACTATGATTGACACGTAGAAGATATCAGATTTGAAATTTTCAGTATTTAAATGCACCTTAGTTTTGAACTATTTTTTAGGCTGAATTCGGCAAAAGAGTGTAATATAATACTTTTTGTGTTTTTGGTACATAAACACTTACTAAGAAAGACATTAACCTCCGCAGTTGATAATAATTCCTCTAACGATATTTTAATGTTAGTTTGTCTTTACTTTACCTAAGATAGTTATTAAAAAGTAAACTACAGAAACGAAACAGTCAACCAGGGTTACCAGGCCCTTTGATGAGTGGCCCTGCAAATAAATAAAATCTCCAAATTATTCAAATTGAGTTAATAATTGATTGCATTCTAAAATAATAGGTATATGTACGTAGGTAGAAATTTCAAATAAATAAAAGTACTGTCATTACAAATGCGAATAATTTTGCAATTCAATTTAACTATCTGTTTACCTATTTAAATAAAGAATTCTGAAATGGAAAATCTGAAAAAAATGCTGATATGAGTTTGTGTTTATAATTTAATTGCAATCGCTAGAATTGAAAGGTTAGTTAATATTCAAAGAATTATGCATGTTTATAAATATTGATCGCTTTTATCTTATTTGTTTTCATTATAAATTTATGTGAGTAATTTAAGGAAACTCTTGGTATAAATATGTGATTGTATCTTCATAATAACATTGTAGAGTTATAATGCTGCACGCCTGTTACATTCTGATTAAGTTCACAGTTACACGAGGTAAAAACACTTAAAATTTGAAGAATATTCCGAATTTAAATAACACAACATAATGAATCCTTCAGGGAAGAGAGTGCGCTCGCAGTAATGAACTTTTAATTTTTGGAAAAAATTAAACTGGAGCATTATCTCATGTCTGCGGTTTAAAATTACACCTGTACACAAATGTGGCGGTGGCGGTTTCCTCGTTGTAATTACAAGCATTTTTAATTCGCACGCCGTGTGTCACAGGCGGCAATCGGTCGGTAAAACAGTCCGCGTCTCCGTCGGTAAGAAGAATAACTGCGGAGTTTTTCCACATTCCGCGCGGAACACCACTAATGGCGTATCATTAGAGAGCACAGGTAATCTACAGTACTTTTTTCTTCCAACAAGAAGATAAAAATAATAAATCATGGTCTCGGGACGACCCGGGCCCCGATTGCAGCATCATCTACTATCTCGCTCTCTTCTTACCCCTCTAACCCGGGAATCATCTACATCCGCCGCCTCCACCATCGCCGCCCGCGACCAAACATCGGATTGAAATGGCTTCGTCTGGCTCATGCATTGCTGATTATGATGCCGAACTTATCAGCTAGATTCGATTCGATTTTGTTTGTTTTCCTGCGGTTGCTAGGGGTTGCGGCGATTAGTCTACGGTCTAGGGAGTTTTTCTGTTGCTCGGGGCAGTTGGCAGGCGTGTACAAATGATGGTTTCTTGTTTTATAAGTTTTTAACGAGGGGTGCTTTTTGAACCCTGCTATTTTAAATTGCTGCGTTTTAACCCTCATGGTTTAAAAAAGTTAAACAACTTGCAGGAAATCTACTCTATTCTTGTTTGTCTGTTTTGATGATTATTTCCTAGAATGTTTTTAGGTTAAAAAATCAGCAATTTGTGTCAAGTGTTGCACAAATATGATACCTATATGTTTACGGATTTACAATTTTGTAGTAGTCATAGACTGCGATATATTGATTTCCGCAATTATAAATATCGATAAATTTTACAAATTGATAGCTTTATTTATTTAGCAATCTATAATAAGATATAAGTACAGGAATTAAATAATTTTTAGGAAAATGGTATAGATAAGACAGTGTTTTCTTCGGTTTCCTTATATTATATATTATTTCAATAAAAATATTGTTACACGGTCCCATACATAGGTAATATTCTGAGACTCTAAACGTTTTGCTTTATTCAGCAAAATTTAAATAAATCTATCTGTTTTCCCGCACTATTTAAGTTTTTTTAAAGACTTTTTTAAAATCATGATTTTGGGTTCCGTAGGGTCTAAATCGTGAAGAATCTGTTAAAAAATCACGAACACTACTCCTGTCGAAAAATAATTTGCCTACCATGACCCAAAACTTTGTAAGGTAATCGCGTCAAATATTATGAAATATATTGATAGTACTTAGGTACTTTTATATTTAATAATAATATTTATAATAGCAGTATTATGTGATAAATTTAATAAAAATAAAATGCATTCTGTTAATGTTAATAACAAAGACTGATGCTCCATATAAATATTGGTTTATTTCAATCATCTTCCGTAGATCCTTCTGATAAATGATTTAATTTGAATATAAATGTGTTCTGTGACATGCATGCTTCTTGTAGCTCCGTGTTGCAGCTTAGCTCCGCAGTTCGCTGGTAGCTGACATTGAAATGTATCGTTGAACTAAGAATGCATTAAACAAACATACACATTAATATTTAATCAACTCGTCGTCTTATCAGCTCTCTGATAGCGAAGCTGAATCAACATTTACTTGGTGCCAGTACTAGCTGTTCTGTTTGAATGTATGTTTACTTGTAGCAACATTCTTTGTATATACTTCGTGCGCTAAAAATTCACAACTTACATCGTTGAAACGAAAATATTTTACTTGGTTTATCTGTTAAGTATAAAGTAAATATGGCTTGAACAAATAATTTACTTGTAAATTTTTAGATACAATTTTGATTCAACAAATTGCATTTTGAGGAAATATTTAAATTACCTACCTAAATACTATGCTAAAAATAAATATATCCTAATACCTAATTTTTAAATAAGAATGAAAGTGATCTAAGTGTAAATTTTAACGCTAATAAACAGTGTGGAGCTGCTGGGAAACTAAGTCTAAACATTGCTTATTCAAAAATTTATACCTACATGAAAATTTAAATAACTAAATTGAGCTCTCGATAACTATAAAGGCTGCAAGATCAATTATATTAAATGAGATTTTAGTTTTCTGCAGATTCAAGATCGCTAAAATTTGGCGGAAAGCTTATTTTGGTTCTAAAATGCATTTAGTCACAGGTCCAGGTCCAATATTTTGGGAGGGTTAAGAAATATTTTAAAAAAAGTAGTAGTATTTTGTTATATTAAATATTAAAGCGTTTATTATTTTAATACCAATAATAGTAACAATGAAATATATTTTCGGAAAAAATTGTTTAGGTACTTCTAGCCTGAGTATCGTAACGAAATTAATAAATGAAAATTTCTCTGTCACATGTCAGTTTGTCAGCCTCTAAGTTGCAATAATGCTTTTAGTGGCAAAGAAGTTCAAACTATTTGAAAATGGAAACTATTATTGTCTGTATTTTTGTGTTTTATTATAATTATATATACTAAAATAATTAAATAATACTTTGGCAAAGTAAAGCTCCCGGGTTCAATCCCCGGTGGTGGTCATGATTTTCAAATAATTTGTCTGCTTTGCTTGCTAGCACAAATGCATTCCTAGCAATAGCAATAGCAATTGTCAATATTATCAATGGAATCAATGTTTGAATATGAAATTTACCATTTTGTCTTTGGGATTTAAATTTGTTGAAGGCTTAGGTACCAAAAAAACAAATAAATTAAAGATGCAAATATATTTAACTAAAAATAAAAAATGTAATTCTCTTCTTTTTCTGTTTCATTTAAAAGTTTTATCAACGTCAATATCAATCAGTAATTTAAAAATATATTTATAAATTCCGTTGTGACTTTCTGAATTCTCCATCTTCTATTTCCATTTATGAGAAGGCTTGAGTCCTGATAAGAGCTCGCCTTTGGCGTTACTGGCGATATCTCCCGATATTGGGAACAAATATCAGATAAGGCGCTAATGTAAATGTGGGCAGCGCGAACGCTGACTCTCGTCCCCACCGCACTCGCGGCTTATCGGACAAGCCGTGCAGCGTTTCGCGATAAAAGACGTTGATTTTGTTTTTTAAGGCTATCTCTATGGAGACGTGGAATTCTGATTATTGTGTATGCTACATTCCTTTGTTTTTGGCTGGTTGGAGAGTTTTTGTTTGCTGTACTTGTGTTGCTTTTATGAAGTGTGAGAATGAAATTATTGTGCATGCATTGGAATGGTATTTTCTTTTTGTAGTTTTAATTATTCTCTAGAAATATTCTGCTTCATTACGAATTTGTATAGTTTTTCTATTTATTATTTTCTATACAATAATATAAGTAGATTTGGTTGCAGTTCAACTAATATAGATCTAACATCTGCCATTTTTCTACTTGTAATGTTTTAAGAAAAACAATATTTTTTTATTTAGCTGATACCTAGTTACTTGGGTACCAATTAATTTTAGACAAAAGTTGTAAATACAAAACTACACAATATGAGACCAAAGTCTATTAAATTGCTTTGACAGTTCTCGAGAAAAACGAAAAAGAAAGCATCCATTTATAGCATTATTTTACAGTGCCACGGTGATATTTTATTTGTGTTTGTTTATATTTATAGGTACCTAGTACCATGGTACACTGAAATTATAAATTGTTCTTCTTGAGAACTAACAAAGCAATATGTTCGACTTTGATCTCATAGTCATATTGTAGGTATAGATTTTAATGTTTGTTTTGTAATATTTTGGTCTAAATTTAGATAGGTAAGTAACTACCTACAAAAAAAATAAAAGAATAAGAACAGGTAAATAGACATCAGTATAAGCTTCTATAAGTAGATCGTTGTTTGTTGGTTCTAGTCTTCCTTTGGGAATGACACTATGAAATATCGATGAATTTAGCCTACGTATGGGAATGACACTATGTATTACCAATAAGTTATTCTATATAAAGGAGATGATTAATTGCCAAAATTGTGTTGTATCTACAAATAAAATATTATTCCACCTGAACATACTCTACCTGTACGAGTATAAATAATTTTTAGGATGTAATATTTTTATATACTCGTAGAACAAGAATTATGATATATTTTCTTATATTTATGATGTGCACGACCGATGCACGACAGTTTCAGTAATTTATATACCTATCAAAAATATTTTGCCATAGTTTTGATTATTGATCTGAAATATTTGTAACTAGGAAGATAAATGCATTTTCATTTTCCCATACCTATTTAATATTTAAAAGGTCTGACAGTTTTAAAGTATAGTTTGACAATTTTATTTAATATAAATGTAGAGAGATGAGACTATTAAATCAAATATAAAAGTACCTACAATAAAGGTCAATTCAGACTTCCGAAATCACAGCTTAAAATTATAAATCTAATTTTATGTGCAATACCTTCGTGCAACAAAATCGTTCATGGTTACGAAATCACAACCGTAATAATTTAGTCCTGTCAATCCTGTCAAATATTTTTTCCCTAACATTTTATTTACTTATAATGAGTAATGTGAGTTATGGATATGATTCTGTAAAATAATAATTACATTTAATTTTTTATGCATTAATTTTCTTTTTAATAGATGAGTGAAGAAAATCTGTTAAATTTACCGCAATGTTAGGGCTAATCTAGATTATTTAGATATTGGCTGTCTAATGATGGTAAATAATTTAATCTTCTCATTATATATTATAATCACAATATATTCAGTATTCATCTTAATGTCAGTGTAAAATAGAAGTATAAATTTAAATTAATTTATTCGAACTTTCATAACATGTAATTGACATTGACATATAACGTGAGAATTAGAGGAGTTTATGAAAAAAGAAGAATTTTTGTAATCACAGTGCAGAAAATATATGCCTCTCTCTCTGGTACCCCGTCAAAGCTAAATATTTGACTCGATCGCCATATCCCGTCTCACATCCTTGGGTAGAAATGACGTAGGTAAATGACATCCTTCTGAACTTAATTCATCCATTAAAATAATTTAAAAAATTAATGATTCACGTTTAGTTTTATTAAATTAATTTTTAAACAAACGCAATGCTTGACACAATGATAAACAGTAAAATAATTTTTAAGAAAATATACTTACCAACTGCACTTTTTTAGTAATCCCCAGAAATGTGTGTTTCAAAAAGATAAGATACGCTAAGAAATGGTAATGTAATCTACTAGACACATTTCAGTAGAAAATAATGACTCTCTTTCTTACTCATCCAAAACGCTCGTCATACAGACAGTCTGTCCGCCTGTCGATCGCAGTCGCCGTATCAGAAAAATGATAAAACATATCGACATTGTTTCGTGACAGTCAATTGTTAAACTTCGGTTGTTGTACCTCTCGGCTACCGGCCAACTTCGATCTGCCCAGACAATGCGTTATCGATTCATCTAGAAATTTCAGCTCATCTGAATTTGATTAGTTATAATTAGATCGTTATCTATGTTATTAAAAGTTCTACTATTTTATCTCATGGATCTAAATGAACTCTGCTGATGGTAGATTATTTTTAATGATGTAATTCTTCAAATAATATCTTTTTATTGTTGCAAATACCTTGATGGTATCATTAATGTTATAAACAATAAGTGAATTTTTAATATGTGGTTACCGTTACTGTTTTCTTTTCTTTTTGTTATTGTTGACGGTGACGGTGATAGCCTTTGAATTTTTGTTACTGAAGAGAAGCTAATTGTGTACTGAATTAACTGCATGTAATTAATTATAATTTTGTAATTAATAAATATCTTCATGTATAGAAGCCTGATTAAGTGTAGAACACCATTAATACGTGAACTGTATAACCGAATTCAATATGTTAATTTGTATTTTAATAAGAAAGCTTTAATATATTAATATTATTAATAATTAATCTAGAAAATTAACTGGGTAAATTAAATCAATTTACTAAATTCATTCTTAACAGTTCATTGAATGCAATTTAAGAAAAAAAGTTGTATAAGTGAAAAGAGAACCTATTTTTGTGCTATAAAATCTTTTAGTTTCTAAGAATAATTAAGTACCTAGGTAAGTAAACTGATTATGATCCGTGGGGCAAGTAAACAAAACTAAAATTGTATTAAATTAATTATAAATCTGGATAAAAGTTGAGTCATATGCAATTGTTGAGAGGAGATTTTGATCACAATAATTATTATTATTACTTTGTTAGCTACTCTGATGTAAGGATTTCTTGAATATTACCTACCTATTTGTTTTGTGATTGTCAAATGATTACTCTTCTTATGAAGTTGCTGATAATATAACGGATTTTCCGCCTTTAATGTTCAAATAACTGTGTCAATGGTCAATAAAATTTACAACATTTATCCGACATTTTATCTTTATGTTATATGCTCATATTTAGCTTGAAAGCTATGAGTAACACTAATGCTATATTTAATGAAAATATTCTTTGATTAGTTCAATCGTTCGTTAGTATCATTGAAAGTGTTTTTAAAATTGTATATTAACTTTTCTCTTTTTCGGCATTAATTTAGAAAGCATAGATTATTAAATGAGTTGTAAAAGCAATTGAAAAATTAATGCAATTTTTATCTATAAAAATAAATAACCTACTTAGTCGAATTTATTAATAAATATTAGTCAATTTTATATTTAATTTTTATCAGTTTACGACAGATTTATTTAAAATAGGTAGGTATGTAATAAATGTTGCAATGTCATAAATTAAATAAATCGGAATATATAAAATATTTGTTCAGATATATCTACTTTATTGTCTTGAAGAAAACATACATGAAATGTTTGAATTTTATCTGTCTTTACATCACGCTATATTTAATCCAAGATAATGATAATTTTATTCCAAATATATACTAACATTTAACATTTAGCCTTGTAATTTCTTCTGAGTTTTAATTTAAATGAACTGTTTTCAAATGTCATTTATAATAAATAAATACTGATTATCCAGTTATAATGCTAATATATTTTTTCTTAGAATTTAGAAAATAGTATCTACATTTCTACAATTTAAGGTCCAAATAAAATAATAAAACATGCATATATAATGCACCAAACTAATGTTGTTATGCGATTAAAAATATATACTTCCGACAACTCAAAACACAGTTGTATTATGACTGCCTACGAATACTACACTAAGCCCAATACTTTTTGGAACGCTTAAGAACACTAAGTAAGAGACATCTTTTGAGACTAATATGAGCTACTTCAAGTTGGAAAATTTAAAACTGCGTTGTTTACTTATTCCCTAAAAGAGCCCATACTTAACCTAGAGTGTGGAATTTAGTATCGTACGTAGTAGTACCAATCTTATTTTAAAGAGATGAAAATATATGTCAAACTTCAGTAAAGATTTCTTACAATATACTTCTACTTTATGCGCTTTTGAGTTAAAACGTTAAAAATTAATAATGAAACCATATTTGTCAAAGCTTCTTCTAGTGCTTTAGAATTTTAATAATGAAAGAACAGACGTTATTGGATCCCACTATCTCGTTTTGTCGATCTAGTTGGCATGTAAGTTAGTATCTGTTGTCCCAGCCGCCTAGATCGTGTTGCGCTCACAACCGGAGTGTCTGTCGAGGCACCTCCGAGGCCTCCGAGCATACGTAACTCTCGACGCTGTCGATTTAGATTAGGATATTTTATGATAATCCTAGAGATAGCGTTCGTTCATTCCGGGGACCTCAGTTCCTAAAAACTTGAAACTTAATACATTCGTGCCGTGGTACTAAACAAATGCTTTCAGGTTCATGTGATACATGAACTTCTATTATCTTTCTAAAGATTTCTTCTGAACTCTGACGGTTTTAAAATTAATGAATACTAATGTAGCCACATGTCTTTACACTTTAAATTGTAATGAGACAAGATTTAAAGAATTCTGAAATGGCTTGTTGATCAATCTCAATGCGTTTAAGATTAGTATTTACTGATTGTTGTGTAATATTATTTTTTTGTTTCCTGTTTGTTTAATTAAAATGGGTTAGATACATATATGAACACACCCTTTTCCGGATGGGTGCAGCAATCTGCAATCTTCAGAATATACGAGTTCGGTTACTGATTCTTGTTATCAGAAGAATATGTAATGGAATGAAATGTTAAAATCGTAAAGATAAAAGTATTTCTTTTGAGTAATGATTTCTTAACTATATTTTTTATTTTTTAAATAAATATTATCAAGCACATAAATTATTTCATTATTGCTGCAATCGTCTGCTTCATTGAACTAGCTTTATCCACGAAGGCAAGAAACAGTTCTTCGTTCTTCCTTATGCCTTATCATTTCATTTGATGATAATTTTGCATGTAGGTGTAGATATTTTCTTTTACTATATGAAACATACAGTGGTCAAGGCGAAATGAGCTAATCATTAGTCCAGAGAAAAAAAAAAATAAGATAAGATTTATTTATGCATCAAAGATGAAAAATATTTCCTTATGGTTTTTTGATCATACATAATTTTCTTTAGCATGAAAAATTATTTTGAATATAACGAAATACTGTAACTATTAATAGTTATTTTTATACGAAAGAAAAGTGTAAATTAATCACAAGCGCCGAAGAAGCGAGTGAATAATTTTTCTCGAGTCGATAATATAATTTTATTGTCGTGTATAAATAATTTTTTTTCTATGGCTGATGTTAAAGAATAATATAAGAAAACCTATTTTAAATTAAATTATTATTAAAACACTAGGTATTACTTTTTTCACAAAGTGGAAGCAGCAATGTGTGAAAACGAATTTGAAGAAAAAATGTTAAAAAAGTATCTATCCTTGCTGTTAAAGTTTCACTTTATCTACTCTAATTTTACTTTTTCTACACTCTTTCTTGTGTTTAACGTGTTACTTTATCGATTCAAAATAAAGTAGCACTTTAACAACAGCTATAAAAAAACTATTTGATTGAAAAATAGAACAGGATTGAATTTGAATTTAAATAAAATTTGACTCTAACATAAATAAATAATAGGTTATTATTTTACTTATTTATTTATTTATTTATTTATTTACTTATTTTATTAAAAATTTAAATCTAAACTATACATAAAATATTTAAACTTACTTATTCAAAAAATGAAATATGTAAGCTTAAGCACTAAATAGAATGCACCTACTTGGACGCACTAGCAATTGTTATAAACTTTTTGTGCATATTGTAACTGCATTTTGAAATGAAACATAAATAACTCGAAAAAGACAAATTTGAAAATATTCGCTGTGAGAAAGAAACCAAATAAGGAGTAAAACAAGCTTCCTTTTCCTTTGGAAATAAATCATAAACCCTTCTCCCACTCACGGCCACGTTTCAGCGCCATCACCATAACATTCCGAGTTCGCATCATCACAACGATCACAACATCGAGCATCCCTCGTGCTTGGCTTTCCCTTTCCCGGCCACGCTGCCGTGCAACGTGCCACCTGTTGACATCCGCTGTTGTGACACCAGCTCACTGCGATATCTGGCGCTGGGATCATTATTGGCAGGAAAACAATACACACATACAGCGAGTGGTAGTGCGGCGGAGCGGCCGCGCTTATCGCGTACAGCATCGCCGCTGTGTTCAAACACCAAGATAGACGATAGGCGCTGCTATAGTTGTAGAATTGAGTACTAGGAGAATCTGTACTGAGTTTAAGGGCTTGTTCATAATTTCAAGGAGGGTGGTTATGGTTTAATTTAAATATTATTATCGTACACAAAAAATCGAAAGGTGCAGATTGATCATAATTTGTGAACGGTGATTCTAAAATGCGAAAATTAGCTTAGTTTTTATTTAGTTTTGCACATGTAATACTGTGTTGTATGTTATTTATCAATTTTAAGGTACCTACTTATTTGATCTTGACCGAATAAATATTCGCCTGCGGCGCTTTTTCTTTTCTTATGGTATATTTAAACTGCTTTCTTTTTTTTAGTAATTAACCCATCCTATATGGCACTAATAAAATTTATATGCTATTTTTTTTAAACGGAGTGTTCATTCAAGTTTCGATTATATCCTGCGATGTGGCACGGTCAATCATTTATGATTTCTCTCTACCGGTATTATTTTGACTTGTTAATAATTATTGTTTCTAGTTTTACTAGAAAAATATTATAACACAGTTTGCTAGCAAATTCTCTTCAAAATTGACTTTTCCATGATTGGAAAATTGCAATCTACAAAGGTTATCGTCGATTATATATCGGCAATCAAGCTTTGGCACTGGAAATTAAATTGTTGGTTCCTAACCTTAGTTTGGTATGGTCCAATAAGATTACAGAACTAAATTTAAAAAGAAACGTCAAAATTCAAGATGCACAGTTCAAGTTGCATTCAGAATCAGAGTTGCTAAATTATAAATTAAAATTATCCAGTATAAGTACAAATAATTAAAATTACTAGAGAAATACGGGTATTCCAAGCTACAAAATTAAGATGTTATTTATTTTATCATTATATTAAACTGTTACCTCTAATTTATAATTAAGTAGTTCCGGATCGAGTTAAAAATATAAATTCAGCCAAACTAGGATACATGTCCACTGATAGCTAATATTCATTCAATAAGCTAAAAAGCTATCAATTAAATTGATAGAACTCCTGTAAGTAGGTTGAATGCTTGTATATTGATACTTAAAGGTGCCTATCTAGTACCTACCTACTTTGATGATGTTCACCTAAATCTAACGACATTACGATTTTTCAAATACGTAAAGAAATAATTATTGTGATGGTATATATTTAGGTTGCTACTAAATTATCTTATTGGTAGCTGTTCCATAGAAATTATAATTAGGTGATGATTCTAGTCCCATATGCTTTTGTTTTTCACTGATTATTTGTGATTGTATGAGATTATGTACTATTGTTTGGCTGGAGAACTAAAAACGATGCCAATTTTTTAGAGATCTTAGTTTATTGTTAAGGATATTTTTGTACCAAGATGTATTCTTTGATTGAATTCTCTGAAAATAACAAGTACAAATACACATTTGTTTCCAATCAATGTAGTCAGATGATAAGAAAGATCTGGTATTTCATTAGTGTAAGTACATTTGCAATTGACGTGTTGGGAATAAACAGCACCAGTGCAGAGTCCGTTGACAGGGCGACCACGACCAGTGACAGATATCACGGTGCAGGAAGCGATAGCAATTGTCTTTGACGTGGCGATGACTGCGCCACAGAAACAACTGAAAACCGATGCGTCGATGCGCGTTTGTTCGTTTTTCAAACACTTTTAAAATTAACTCTGGCGCTTTGGAATTTTGATCAAAGTTATCTACGGTCGATCTTCTATTGTTACAAACCGGGGCGTCTTTTAATAAACAAAATAATTCAACCAGATGCTAGGCGCTTTTTTACGCGTTATTTGTTGTTTAACAAGGCTGGAGCATGCTGCAAGCGGCTGGAGCTGAATAAAGGTGTTCAGTGTTTTGTCTCCCCTCCGCACAGATGGCAGGTAGATCGACGTGCAGCCAGCCGAAAATTACCTGTTTGGCGTTAAATTGGTAGCTGTTGGTGTTTATTATGGTACTTTATGTCAGAAAGGAAATTGCTTGTAAATTAAATGAGTAATCTTTCTCTAGAAATTGGAACTTAAATTGTTATATTTTTCAGAACCAGTTCTACCACTGTAATTTATTTCAGGAAATATTAAACATTTACTTAATAGCTATAAATATCTTTAAATTATATTACAATTAATTGGTTGAACATTTTGATTGCTATCAGTTTTATTAGAGCAAATTATTATTATTTAAAAGAATTCGTACTGTAAACAAATTTCCCACTAATTAAAAATAAATTTAAATGATAATATGTTTTTAGAGAGCGCTTATTCATGTGAAGTGTATTTATCTCGGGGCATATGCAGTGCTTGAAAATTAAAACGATAATGAAACAGATTTAATAACAAGTAAATCTCGTTTCCACTTCCATAAATAGAAAGAAAAATAAGTCGGTGTAATTTACGAAAATCCGCAAGGGGTGGAGAACTGAGAGTGGAGAGTGTATATTTTTATCATTTGAGGGAGGGCATTATTTTTGTTCTTGATAAAAGACCAAATTAATGGTCTAGCATTTTTCAACGAAGATAATTTTTAACATAAAAATATGCCTGCAGTGTTGCCAGAAGAGATAAGGAAAATTGATTTCTTTTGAAAAGTTGGTCGGAAAACGGCTCGCTACTTGTGATACGCTGATAACAATTTTATCCTTCGAACGTGGCTCGCTGAAAAATCGAATGGAGACAAACACAGTTTCCTGAATATATTGAATATTCGGATGGATATCTTATGTGATTCTCTTATCGCAGATTCTTTATACACCACCGCTGCTGCGCTATTGCATCTAAATGCTTTATTACAGAACATCACACATCTTTTGTGCAGACTTGATGTCCTTTATCCCTACCTCATTCGTCTATCCTCGTATAGCGGCAAGGACTGAATACTTTGTTTCATTTTTCATATAAATTTGACGAAAGTTGAATTCTTTAACATGGTCTACTCTAAAATAAGGCGATTATTGGCAACTTTAAACATATTATTATTAAGTATGTATTGATGCGTTCTTAGAAGACACACCAGGTTGCAATAATGCATCGGTTTTACTTCCATGGTAAATTCACAACATGTAAATACGTACAGTGGTTTTCAAATTGCTTAGCGTAGTTGTATTTTCTTTGGTAACCAAACTGATATAGAATAGATTTTTTGTTTTAATATGAATCTTCAACTGGACCGTTTGACTGCAACAATATCTTTCACTAACAAAATCAAATTGTCAAATGCGTCGTGTCGTAGCTAGCAATAATGAATACAATATCCTATAACCGTATAATTTATAGAATTATTAGTGTATTCATTTGTCAAAAACTAATTATTTCTAGATATGATCTTTCAATATTTTGATGTAGATAATAGAAAACTTCGTTGTAACAGATACTTTTCTGGAGCAAACCTTATTTCCCTGCACAAAGAAAACAAGACACCTTGGAAACAAAACAACTTACATTACATTGTTTCCAAGGCACAGTCGAAACAAGTTCCAGCCTCCCACATCTCATCGATTACATTTGTCCGTACATACACAAACAAATAGTGGCGCGTATACATACAACATTCACTTGGACGTATAAAATGTTTCGATTACGTTTATTTTATATTTATTGGCGCGCACTTTTACAGCAAAGTTTAATAGCGGTTTCATGTTTTATCAGCCCCGACGCACGTACACAAACACACACATACTCACCGACACATCGATACACAGATGCAGCTGAGATATCGGCGGATAGTGGATAGGGTAGCGGCATATCTCGCACATACAGACTGTACATACTCTGTACAGTGGACTGGTAGTGGTTATCTAGATGTAGAGACCGCGCCGGCTGATATCACGTGACCTAGATCTACAGTCGCGAACCCGCGCAACTCTTATCTAGATCTGCAGACACTGTTTACTATTTCAAAAATTTTAGAAAACTTGCAATGCGGCTAGAAATAAGACTTTTATGTGTTTGTCTGATCTGATATATTGTTTTTCTTGGCGCTTTGTTACATTTATTTATTTTTTCAACCAGACATTTTTAGCTGTTTTATGTTTCTTGTGAACTAATAATCTTTTTTGTTTCAGGTAAGTTTGCTGCATTCGTATTTGCTGTCGTTTTTATTTTGCACTTTTCCTGTAAGGTAAGCGGTTAGCAGAAAAATATAGAATTGCTTAATTATAGCTTCATAATTTTTGTTTATCAATAGAAACAAAAGTACAAATTACAAAATGCAAGTGAAGCTTGAATAGGGCTGTACCCATATTTGCTTGCGTATGTCAAAACCAGGAAGTATATAATATATACACAGGAGTGCACTATTACTACTGGGCCTGCGTGCGTTACCATCGTTACCGTAATTTATTGTCATAGAATTTATGGTCCAAACTGGCCCGTATTTTCTGTCTTTCTCTAACAAGATAAACAGAAAGGCCACACTACATTCGCTTTAGTGTCCACTCCTGACATGTATAATATTTCGTGGTCTAAGCATTATTTTCATACATTACATCTGAAATAATATTGATAGTTTATAATTATATACATTCCAGAATTAAGATTTCTACATAACATGTATGCAGTA
This sequence comes from Agonum fuliginosum, assembly GCA_947534325.1. Lineage (NCBI taxonomy): Eukaryota > Metazoa > Arthropoda > Insecta > Coleoptera > Carabidae > Agonum > Agonum fuliginosum. Next base: position 22,745,072 of record OX384041.1, read on the forward strand.
CCTAATAAAATTGCATGAGATTTACTGAAGTAAACTTCAATTTTTGGGGACTTAATTTATTTTAAATGACAGTAGGGTGTTGACATATTATTATTATACTTTTATACTTTACTTACTATAACAATTTTATAGTTAGCTTTGTGGCTTCGCATGACTTTTAACTTGTTGTAGAAATTTCTATTTGTATGTACTTTGTAGAATTTTAATACCTATACCTACCTAAACATTTCACCTATTTGAGTAATTACAGTTAAGTAGTACACTGACTGAATATCTTGTAAATATCAAAGAATAATATGTAAATACTGTTTGAATTAAGTGATAAATAAGATTTGAAAAGCCATTGCAAATATTAAAATATTTTGCATTCAAATCTTAAAAGGAAAGATATCTTTTCAATATTATTATCGTACATGCACATTTTATTACTCATAAACTTAATAACGAATATACAGCTGATATCTAGCTAAAAGCAGATAAATTTGACAAGGATATATAGCAATATTATTGAAGACAACTTCTCTCTTAAATTTTATCATGATAAATATAAAACATATAAATTTTCCTAGTTTTTATACGGTTAATATCTGCAAATCACTTAAAAGCTAATAATTATAGTTTGCTCCAATTTCAAGGTGCAATGTCCGGGGAAGCTTTATCAGTGGAAATCAAAACACTTATCACCTTTCAATCAGAATAAATCTTTTAAGCAGATTAATCTCTCATAAACTTAATCACTTTATAGTTTGAAGTCCGAATTACTCATAATCGAGTTACCCATGCCAACAAACAAATTCGAGGGAAACAAATGAACCTGAATGACGGGAACGAAGTCTTGTGCATACGCTTGCGCTTGCGCTGCACTGTCACGCATACTTCGCTATGAATATTTATGTCGTTGGATTCTTATGCATATATGCTGATATCGTGATATCTCAGAACGAGTACGTTTTCAAGGAAACATTGATATGTTTTTATATAAAAGATCTGTGACGTTAGCCATGTGTGGGAACTGCGAGGTGCATTTGTTTATTGTTTATTTGATAGGGCAAGTGACTGTGCAAGAACGGCTTACGCGAGATGCAAATTTATAGACTTTAATCTTTTTGTAGTACCTTAGTAAACTAGTTAAAAAACACTGAGATGTTGTACAGATTACCAATAAATTATAATGAGTGAAAAAATATCATTTACACAGCATTATTATATTCCCTTCACATAACCGAAGTTCTGATTGTTTTAACCCTTACAGAGATAGTAAGATCTTACAACAACTCATGTAATAGGTACTAAGGTATTTAATGATTGGTAGTAGGTACCTACTTGTATAATGTTTCACTTATAATAGAACCAAAATATTATAATTTAACTCACATTTTATACAATAGTTATTACTATTAGTTACTCGTAATACTTGTTCCCGTTTCATTCAGAAAAATCATGACTCACTGAAACAATATTAAATAACCAAGTATCTAAATGTCTTAAATTTTTCTGCCTAGGTTCATGATCATTATATCAGATATAGGGACAAATATTATTTCTTTATTATTTCAGGAAAAGATTTGTTTACGTTTATAAAACAAAAAATACGTAAAATATGTGAAGTATGTAAATAACGTAAAGAACGTAAATAATGTAAAATTTTAGATTTAGCTGTCAAACTGATTCGTTGCGAATGGTATCTACCTAATTATTAAAAGTATTATACGTGCCCATCCCTGCCCCTAAGAACCGGCACTGAACCTAGAATGAAAAATTTACTAGACCATACTATAATAAGATGTAAAATTTAACACTGCGTCCCGTTAGATTTATAATAACTACAAATATCCGTAAGGTCCATTAATTAACCTTTAGATATCAGCACTTGCAATTGTAATGATAAAAAAGTTTTGTAAAAAAACGCATGTTTAGTCATATTGAACCAAAATTATTATTTTAAAGTTGTAATTTTTATTAAATGTTATTCGGGCCAGTACCTCGTTTTTCAAGAAGTAGGTTTAGTTATTCTTGTCCCTGAACCTTGAACGAAATTTACAAATTCAACTCCTTAATAAGAAAATTATCAAATCCTGATACGGCGCCTCCGTATAAATATTCATAATTCATTATCCTTACCACTTCTTCTATCAGAATACTTCCCTAACCAATAAATCACCCGTTCTGCGCTTAGCAACCACCAACCCATACTTAGCTCGTATTTCGCATGGCAATACACTTGCAGTGGGGTTGGGCGGGGGGTATTTACATATTCATCGGCTGCATCTCGCTACAAGCGGCAGCAGGAAATCGAGGAGTGCAACGGCAAAGGTAGTGTGTGAGTGTGTAGTGTATGCATTGATGCCAATGCCGGGAACAGCCAATGCAATCGCTACCAGACAAGAATTTGTAATACGATGATGATGATTTGTGGGAAGGGTGACAAAGGAAATTATTGGGGATTTGGGTTTGCTGTTCTTTACAGACAATATTATTTTGCCACTTAATATGGGAAACAATTGTTATTTGTCCAACTAGAGGGGAAAGCGGTCCTTTTTCCCACTCGAGCTCGTGACACAATCGAGATCGAGTGGAAAAAGAGCTTTCCTCTCGTGTTAGACACAACATTTTTTTCAGTACATATTTAAAAACATTGTAGATGTAGAAGATACACATAACTAGAAGTTAGGTTATAACTGCCATCTGTCCGAGTGATGTTTAAAAACAATAAAAGATGCTAATATGCCAAATTAAATTTAAGTTGTTAAATTGCGAAATTGGAGAAAAAGAAAGTATAAAACATAATCACTGTAAAATATTATAAAATCAGAATTTTCAATAAAATAATAAATTTACTTACAATTTTTAAAATATTTCATAGTAAAATAACATTGGTGGTACTGGTAACACTGCTCATTTCCTCTCTAGGGAGGGAAAACTTAATTTCCTCACTATTTCGCGAGAAGAAAATTGTGTTTTCTCCGCATATCGTGCAAAAAACTTATGTGTTCAATTTCTAGTAGATCAAGATCAGACAAGAATCAGTAGTTATATATTCTGTATATGTAAGTGAATTTGATGGTCAGTGTCAGTGATTAGCTTAACAGTAGAGTGTCCGTCTAGCATTACAACGGTCCACAATTCGATCGCAGCAATCGACAATAATACCTCTGGATCCAAGTGGTTGAATTCCACTATAATAACACATGTATTGTCTACTGTATGGGAGTTACTGTTGAATGGCTATGGCTACCATCAAATTAATTATAAATACCTACATGTTCCAAGTGACATTTTGGTTAGTTTTTCAATGTCAACTGTTTCCATTTCCAAGTTAATAAAACCTACTAGGAAACAACTGAGTTACAGAATTTTACCAAATATAAATCAGTTCTTATGGGATGTCAACTACAGAAAACTTTTTTGCTCCTTAGATTTAAACATGTTGATTTGTGTCAACTGAAAAAAATAAGGGAATTGTCATTAAAGCATCACATTAACATTATAGGTACAATGTTTTTATGTTTACCGTATTGTCAATACCTGACGAAGATAGACAGGATTTACAGAACTTAAAACCAGAAAACTATTTATTTATATAAAATATGAGTTCTAAAAGTTTCTTTAATTACAATACAATATACAATGTACTTTAATCGTTTAATCTAATTGTAGCATCATTGAATATTGATTGTGTTTCATAATAGTAATTAAATTTTGGTTTAAGAATATTATTATGATGATTCAATTCAATGAATGATAATTTTTTGTAAAAACAGTTGTACAGACAGTGCAATTGTGCAAAATCCGTTATGATTCATAATTTGATTAGCTGGCGCTTTGAATTGACTCATTGTTATTAAGATATCATGATAATGTACTAATGAACTAAGTTTATTCTAAATGGTAGTACAATTGCATTAGCTCTTCCATGCATTGTTCACTAATACATTGACACAACCACTACACATGTAAACACGCAGTGTACTAATAACACATGCGACACGCGTACTTGCGAATCACGACACAAACGGCCCGATATCTTAGCTCAATCGCGCCATCGTACACAAGAGCTTTCTACAAGAAATACATTCTAATTACAAATTAATTTTAAGACGTGCTTTTATTAAAAAGCGTATTCATTCATTCACGCGGTATCAGGACAATATCCCCGCGGACAATATCCCCCCGGACAATATCCCCCTGGACATTATCCCCCTGGACAATATTCCCCCTAGGACACTTTCCCCCCGGACAATTTCCCCCTACAAAGGATCGGACATAGAGTCTTTTTTAGAAGTAAAAACCTAAAACACTGTTGTTACTTCCCCGACCTATGTAATAGAGGGAAGTATTGTAATCGTGATTTTTTGACAGTTCGAGATTTTGGTGAATCTTCACGTTTTAGACCCTACTGAACCCAAAAAACATAATTTTAAAAAAAGTCGGTCTGTCGGTCTGTCGGTCTGTTAGTCTGTTAGTCTGTTAGTCTGTTAGTCTGTCTGGATGTTGGATAACTTAAAAACGCGTTGGAATTTTGGACTGAAATTTTATATTTAAGATCTTGAGCCAAAATCTGACTTCAAGTTCGTTAATGAGCTTTATTCAACCAGTGGTACCAACTTTATAAACATAACTTTTTTATTTTTATCATAATACTATCGTGTGTGGTATCAAATTAAAGCTCTCGGGAAAAGAATTCTAGTAGAAAATCAAAAATAACATTAAACGATCGTCAATTGTTTTTTTATTATAAATTATTCAAATTATATCGAGTTTTGTGTCAATTTAAAGCGCTTGGGGAGATAAGTTTAGTAAAAATGTAAAAAATAACATTTATGCGATTGTCAATTGTTTCTAAAAAAATTATTACATTTTTTTTATTCATCCAGTGATACCAACTTTATAAAAACAACTTATTTTATTTTTATTAAAATATTATCGTGTGTGGTATCAAATTAAAGCTCTCGGGAAAATAATTCTATTAGAAAGATAAAAATAACATTTAACAGATCGTCAATTTTTTTTAATACCTACATTATTCAAATTATACCGAGTTTAGTGTCAATTTAAAGCTCTCGGGGAGACGAGTTTAGTAAAATGTAAAAAATGACATTTATGCGATATTTAATCAAGTTGGTATCAACCTCGGTATCAACTTAAATAGTTTCTGAAGAAAGATAAATTTATTTAAATTTTGCTGAATAAAGCATAAAATTAAAGGCGTTACGAAATAAGTTATTAAAACTTATAGTCGGGGAAGTACTGTGGTGGACACAGCAGATTTTTGTGTAAGTGTATTACACATTTTAATAACTATTAGTTTATGTTAAAAAAAACGGAGTTCTGTTGGACTCAAGATTCAAGAAGGGTTTTGTTAGCATAGATTAGTTTATTATAATTAAAACACATTTTGCGTAGGGGGATGTTGACAGGGGGATATTTTTGTAGAGGGATGTTGTCCAGGGGGAAATTGTCCTAGGGGGGATATTGGCCAGGGGGATATTGTCCGGGGGGGATGTTGTCCGGAGGGATATTGTCCGGGGGTATTGTCCGGGGGGAAATTGTCCTAGAATCCATTCACGCATTGGACCCCAAAGAAAAGAACATTTAAGAGTATAGAGAATGCATGATCCATGCAAAAATGTTGAGAAATGTTTGAAATTTTGTATCTAGAACTTACAACTGATCACTGCTACACGGGGTTGTGCGTTAGCGTTGTCTGCCATTGATAGGTCCAGTTAGTTTTGTGATATCTTGAAACACACTATACAATTTTTTATTGGACAGCGCTGTGTTTCTGTAAATATTTTTAAACATTAAGCGCAGAAAGTAAGTCAGTGAAATGAAAGAGCAAATAAATTCGTATTCTCCAACAACAGAACATATTGCACCGATATCTAGAAACTTTCGCAACAAAAAAAGTCCTAGAAAAGTATCGTTGTGCATACTAAACGAAAAACAATCGATACATGCAACTCCCCCCAGGGGTGGGGTGGGTGAGCAGCTTAACCACAGGCCCGGCACAAGGGGGTACAGGGGGGACGAAGTTATAGTGCAAACAAAAACAACAAACTAACGTTACCATGGCGTCGGTGGCGGGTGGCGGCAAGAGAGATAGCGATAGAGGCCAGCACAAGTTTCAGTGCAATATAGAGATAAAGTATAAAGCAAAGTTTAAAACATACACACAGTTGAGTAGAAGCAGCAGACACTAGCGCCACTGCAGCCGGGGTGTGAGCAGAACGAACTAACGTGCGCCGCGTTGTGATATGCAAGTCTTCACAGAACAACACACGGACAAGAGCAAGATATGCAGATAAAAGTGGCCTTATCGCGCTTGCACATCCAGTTGGCGCTGTATATCTTGTCCTGGAGCCTGGATGGTGCTAGCGGAGCCAGAGGTCGGACTCAGTCCTACTCCTGTTGCCTCGGACACAGGCAGGCACAAGCTTGCACCACTTCTGCAGGACCGGATTCCAAAATCAACTAAAGTCAGGAATAAATAAAATATCCTTTGCGGGCACGTATGTGTGATCACTCAGTGCAATATAATCAGCAGTATAGAAACACAGATCTCGCCATTTTTGACATATTATTTGACAATAATTGACCGATTATCACAAAAAATGAAAAATATAATGCAGCTTCACATCCTTTGAAAAAAATACAATTCAATTACAAAGCATTTGACCCTGAATGAAAAAAATTCCAAGCAGTATACACGACTGCATTGGCCTGTAACGTATACGTTACGATGCAATTAGAAAAAAATTTGAATTTCCCACTCTAAAATTCGGGTTGCCCACTGTAAATTTTGGATCTGGCTATACGAGCCTGTATCAAGTAATTTTATTCCATCAGGAACGAACGAACAAACATATCGACTACTAAAAGTTGTTATTTTTTAAATTATTTTGTTAAACAACTTTATTTTTATTACCATTCTTGATTAAGATTTTTATAGTTTTATTAAATAAATACGCAAAATACGTAAATTGAAAGTCCAAAAGATTATCACTTGTAAAATCCCAAGTGCTTGGATTAAATCCGAATATTTTTTTTAGTAATTTCACAAGTTGAAGACGAGTGAAATTGTATTGCAGCAATGCACGACAATACATTTTATGGACATTAATCCATGCCGAGGTATATTCGGAAAGAAAATCGCATTATTACTTACTTTTAAAAAATGACGTTTAAAATGTCGACAGAAATATTTTCGGAAATATTGCTGCTATACTAGATAATATTTCAAGGGACAAATGCGATTTTCAAATTTAATGTACATGTACTACATTATAATATTTCCGCTGCTGTCCATATAACTGATGTTATTATTTTATCATTATTCAATTCATTTCTTAAATTATATTGTTTCCTGTTTATTTGCTACAAGTAATTATAAACCGAGTTATAAACGGAGATATCCTGTAAAAACATAAATAACGAAATGGCAAACATACGACGGACGGCAAAATTAAAAGTTTAAATTGATATAATGTGAGAATGCATCATAAGTTTTGTTTGGATTTATTCCTTCAATAGATAAAGTTGACCTCCGTGAAGAATGTCGTTAGTAACATTTTGCAGGGCACTGTATGACGTTAAACTTCGCTGTTTACCATCGCTCCATCGTCTATCCCTCCTGCTGCCACTGCCACTGAAAGATAAACCTACATATGAAAAGTTGCAACTGCTGCAGCCATAAAGTATGGGCCCCAGATATGATACGCTCCGTCGTGGTGGTGGCGCTGCGAACCGTCAACCCCTGCCGCCCGCCCTGCTACAAGCCGAGACAAATGCACAGCGCACACTGACGTCAGATAAAAATACCGGAAGTCTATCACGGAAATAGGAGCTGAGCAGAGAACGCGTCTACGGACACCGGATGGACACGTGCGTTACTTTAGACTACTGTTTTCAAGAAGTAGAGGTGCAAGGGGAAGGAATGGCACTAGAAAGAAGGGGAAAATGACCGACTGACATACTGATTGTGTTTACCCTAATATTTATGGATATTCTTTATAAATTTCTGCTGCTGTTGCTGTTCCCTGTTCTCTGTTTCAAGTTTGAAAAAGAGGAGATAAAGTCATTCAAATAGGTATCTTTTCAATTTTTACTTATGTGTCAGTAGAAAACGTGGTGATAAAGTTGGGAAAAGTAATCGCGATTTTTAATTTTTTAAAGTTATTTTTCTGGTAACAACAGGATTCTCCCAATAGGCTCCTCGACTGTATTTTCATTATTTAAAAAAAAAATTACATTGTAAATTGTATTGCTGCACAATTCATTAGTAAGTAAAGTTTGATAATAAGTGGCGATAACTTATAATAAAATATGTCATGTTTTTACTTAGCTTAAATCAATGAATCTGTGTAATAATGCATACCTAAATTAAAAATCAATTTACTAGTTCAACTAGATTCAGTCTTTTGAACTGAAAGAAACAGGCAGGAAAAAATTACTAGTTTCGTGATACCATTTGATAATATTTTTTAGTATGTTGGACATTGTAGTTATTTATAATAATGGGCTTCCAAACTGCTAAAAATGAAGATAGAATCAGCCGAGTATTTGATTTTCACACCTCACGTTAACTTTCCAATGTATAATAACAAATAATTGATATTTATTTTTCTGTCATAGATCAGTACGTACAGTTATCTATTTGCCAATTTATGAGTAGGTAAATTAATACACAAGATATACCTATTAACATAAATATTATCTTGGTTAACATTTTTATAACAATTTAAAAAAAAATTACTAATCGGCAATTAGTCGTACCTTGACTTAATTTCGGTCTTCACTTTTTTCAAAAACGATAACTTGTATTTGCACTGAAGAAAAAAAAATCTTTTGTCGTTTTGTCAATCTTGTTTCTATATCTCAAAAACTCTAACGCGCAGTTAATAAAGAACAATTTCCCAAACCGCGTTTCATTGTCCTCCTCGTTAATCACATGCATTTCATCTCCTTAATCTTTACCTCAAGATTTCTCTTCTCGTCTGAATGCATTCCCCACTTCGACCCCCAGCCCCTTACCTCCGCCACTGAGTCAGAAGAGCTTGGACTCTATGCGGCGCGCCGTCGTGTGCTAATAAACATTTCTGCTCATAACTGATAACGCCCTCCATTGATGAATATAAATAAGGCGTGCCGGGCCCTTATCGCGTCCGCGCAGAGCCGCACTAAGGGGTGGTAGAGGGTGGTGTGCTCCCCTTGCTCCTCTCTAGCGAATCTACCGAGAGGAGACATGGGCGGAGAGTGAAGGTGGACATGAGGGAATTAAATTGACAGATTTGAAGGTGTGAACAAATGGACTATAAAGAAATATGCCCAATATGTTTTAATTTTATTAACAAAGCAGATTTGTGTCTTTACAATCATATTATAAATCCATTTCTAGAATCTAGAATGTTTTTTCGAACTTCTGTTCAGTTCAATATGTGCTTACACCCTTTATTGGTTGAAATATAAAAAATTCTGATTTCATAACCTAAACAACCAAAAATATTCCTTGCTCTACTATGTGATTCGATTCTTGAATAATGTGTTTTAGTTGACGTTTTAAATACTTAGGTACTAAAAAAACGTGTCTGTAAATTGCAAAGGCCCAAAGGCAAGTTTACTTTTTACATATTTTCCCGCCGAATCAGCTAAGAACAATCGCTGCACTGTACTACTTGCGAATGAATTTATTTCAATATCGGCTTTTATTTAAAACTTTAAGAATTATTGTTTAACATTTTGTAGAGTTGTATGAGGCCAACATCTCCCGGAATAGAGAACTTCCGTAATATAGTGCGGTATTGTCTGAAAGACGTTTTTCCGAAAAGATAATTGTTGGGTAGACAGTGTTGTTATTGATTTTTTAACGTATGGATCTTTTGCAATATTTATTGATTGAAATCAGGGGTTCGAAACAAAATTCATTTTCCCAAAGGGCTACCTAGTAAATAGCAAAATTTTTGTATTCGAAATTGTACAAATAAGTTGATGGGTTTCAACCAAAATATTTTATTATGTACCTACCTACACAAAAAAGCTATTCGCAGCTAAATGAGTAATATAAGGTATGATGTTAGAGGTCGCAAGAAGCAATTTTTTTAAAATTAGGGAAATGTCGGAGGATCAGTGAAAAGTAAAATTGAAACTAGAAAAAAATATGCGCCACAGGCGAAAATTTTTATAGTGTTTAGGTACGTTTACATTGTCATCATCTGTTAGTCGGGACCTTAGTTTTTTTATATAATTTGCATGGAAGAAAAACGCCGGTACAGAAGTTGATATGTAGTATTTTGTTATTTTATATTTTAAAAAAGCCAGATTTTTATTTCAATTTCATAAAGGGCCAATCAAATTTCGTAAAAGGGCCACAAGTGGTCCGAGGGCCACCACTTGCGCATCACTGTCTTAAACCGTTCCGAACCGGTTCGCATCCATCTGATTGACTCCGGTTATGAGTATACCAAAATATTTTTAAATGGTTGAGGTTTGGTTCCGAGTTCATTAAAATAGCAGCGGTTCGTTATGGTTTTCGTTTTTGTTACAGTTTGGTTCGAGTCCCTAGTTAAAATATAAATAAAATATTTCGATATTTCATCTCATTCCAAAGTATATGATAACGTTTCTGTGTAGGACGAAATAAATTTAAGCAAAAGATTAGTTTTTTCCTTTTTGCAGTTATCTTTCTAGCATTTCTTGTATGCTTTGTTACAGTCATAATTACACTCCCTCATAATTCACCCCGTTCATGTACAATCCCTCCTTCGCTGTTACTCTCGTTCTGCACAGCAGCCGTGGATATTTAGATATTCTAATAGTGCGGCCGCGTCTGATAACACGTATGGCATCCCGACGTCTCACGACGCTCGGCACCGCCACCGCTGCTGGGCCGCGCTGATAAGCGCTGCGCGGCCGCTGATAAAGACGCCGGCGACTCCAGACGCCGTTCGACGCTGATAAGCGCCGCGGCGCAAGGAGATATCGGCGGGAGGTGGCAGAGACGCTGAACACCGTGTGTGAGAATAAACAATCCGCGGATGATGGCAATATGAAAGGTGGACACTCAAAAGTTTGATTGAATGCTGGCAGGTGTGTTTGACTTGGAGTTTTATTTTGTCTGAAGTTTCATAACATAAAGCTGAAAGTAATCTACGAAAATATTAAATTTGATATATTTACTGAAATCTTTTCAGAAAATAAATCATATCCCGAACAAACAGGCGCAATTATTTGTATTTATAAATAATAACTTTAGCATCGGAGTCCCGATCTTTAATTCTTATAAAACTTATATCAATAAAAAAATACTTTTTTATTACCCTCGTTATTACTGCCAACACTCAAAATACCTACCTTCAATTTGGGATCATTATATGTTTTTTTAGTACTTGCTCTCTAAAATCGTTACTTTGCCAAATGTTTGGATTCCGCAAAATAATATTTTGGGGGGTCCAGTCATTTAAAATAACGTAACCTAGGCAATGAGTTCTTATTTACATTTTATAAGATTATTTTCACTGATTTTCATTGTTTCATCGCCTACGTTTCTTAAAATATCATTTTAGTCATATTTTAGAATAATTTCAAATAGTTACTAAACACAGGAGAGCATATACTAATTTTTTTTGTATGCAACACGTACACAAACTGAGTTTTAGAGAACTCACCTAATTGAAAGACTCGGCTTGCGACTCGTCCGTAAATAGATTTGTCCTCTAAAACTCTATTTTGTGTACTTGTTACATAAATAACTATAAATGACTTACATATAAATCATTCTAGGTATCGAATTATTTTTATAAATGAATGAGAGACTCGTACCGCAAACACAACATTCCGGGTCCGGTTCACTGTAGGAATTTTGTATGGTTCGAATTTGTTCCATTTTTACAATTTCTCCTCGAAATGAACTGGTAACCGATTTTTCAAAATGCAGTTTAAGTCCCGATTTCGGTTCATTGATTTTTTGAATGGCAATCAATAATTTAAAAATATTCGTTGTAGTTTTGAATTAAAATTTAAAAAAATTCTAAAATTAATACAAATTCGATTAAACTTAAAAAATAGCATTTTAACGAAAAAATGTAAAATCGGTTCGCAACCATCGGTTCGATTCCGGTTATAAGTTAATAGGTTTACCTAAATATGTTTTAACGGTTCAGATTTGGTTCCGGGTTCATTAAAATAGCTACGGTTCGTTCCTGTTTTCGTTTCTGTTCTTGTTCGGCGGGAGTCTCTGGAATGAAGACCTAATCTTCCAAAGGACTTCGTGTATATTTCACTATTTTGAAGTTGGTTTATGAAAATGCTTGACGTTGGTGGGTTTATTTACAAAAACATGTCTGTAATACAATTCATTCGTAAACAAATAAAAGAAAAAAATATGTAGGTATTCTCTTAATCTATATAACTATATTTTGGGTTTTGGTTTTTGGATAGCCTTTATTGCATTATTGGTAAAGTCAATTCAGAGTTTTGCTGTAGCATAAACATTAACATGTGTTGATAAAAAAATAAGTAACGATTTATGTTGCTGTTGATTTAATAAATGCAACTAAACATGCAATTCAAAGCAAAACTTCATACTCGCTCAAGTAAATTTGTTTGTTGAAACTTTTATAGGTTATGAAAACAAAATTTCTGTTTTTAATCATTATATTATAAATCAGATTGAATATATCTATATCCGAGAAAATGCCGCTACGTTCTTCAACAAAAATTTGTTAAGAATTAAGAAACACTTTGCCTACCCACTCGACGACTCAACCGCGATAACTAAAAATACTCCGAACAAAAAACCTTTTAGACTAACAGTTATCTCATCAATATATTTATTTAAAACCCTTAGCTATATTTAAAAACATTATCTGGCCATAATTTAGTTGGTAGATATTCCACGTCATCAATTGCCGACATCTTATCAGGGTTGGCTGCGCCAGCCACGTATAACCTACCGCGTTATCGCGATGGCTGTGTTATCGCTGCGCCGCGGCAGGCGAGCTCCGACGCCATATTACTTTCTTATCAGCGTCTCTGCTATACTTCCAGTCTCGCGTATCTCATCCGCTATCTACGCCGGGCATACACCACCGCACCACCCCCTAGGCTAGGCGAGGCGCACGCCCCCGCCCCGCACCGCACCTTGTTGCACGGGGTTTTAACGAGACGAGGTCAATGATTATGTGTTTCTGGACAAAAAATATTTTTGTGAATTTGTGTCATTTTAACTATTTTGCTTTTATTGTATAGTGTACTGGGATTTACATCAACTATTGCAAGTGCATGATCGTTGATATTGGTAGATGTGGTATTTTTAATTTTTTGTTCAATTGTGGGATTAAATTTTGGGATCGGTAGCTCAGTGAACACTTGAATAAAATAAATTATAATTGTTCACTATATAGGTACTGATATAGTCCCATTAGATACTGAAACATATAATTGTGAAGACTTTTTCAGTAGGTAATAATAATTATAGACCCTAATACATCAATTTGTAAATATTTAATAATTTCTAGGTTAATGATATCAACTAAAACAGTAGCTTCAGTTTAACAGAAACAGGATATTTGGTGTAATAAGTTTTGAATGGTTTTTTAATACAATTTTTTTACATTTGTGTCAAAATGATTTAAATAAGCTTCTTAAAAATAAAGGTATACTAATGTGTGTATTGTGTATAATATGTGTGGTAGGTTAGGTACCTACTCATTTTTACAGCATAAGTGATGTTAATTTGGTTGTTTGGAGTGGCGTTATCAAGTGCGTTACGAAGGTACAGTAGAATCGGGGAGACAGCCGAGGTACGTCATCAAAAAATGTAACTAAATTATGTAATGTCAGCTGTGAACATGTTTACATTAGTTCTTTGAATCGGAATGTAATATGATGTGCATGTTGCAACAATGTTGCAACAATCACGAAATGTTGTTTTGAAAAGACAGATTTAAGAAAATATATATAAACCAAACTAGTAAAAAAGAAGCCAAAAGAAAATCAGAAACTCACACAGTAAATCAAGCATATAAACGTACTATAATTCAGTGTTTCCACTCGAAGAAAACAAATTAAAATTGATGGATTAATATACAGTAATTTAAATACATATATAAACTAATTTATATTTATTTAATGATAATATAACACGTAGGCATATTTATAAAACTCATTATTAATTTTTGTGTACATTTGGTACAATTTTTGTTTTCGTTTCAGTTACTTTAATATTATAAAGTATTTCACCAAATGATGACGTACCTCGGCTGTCTCCCCGATTCTACTGTATTAAGTTTTTCCTGGCTAGTCGATCCAGGTGCGCAAAGTCAGTGTCAACCCGTATAGGAAACAGTAGCACCCGCGCGCACGTGCATGCTGGAGATAAGGCGGCGCGCTCCGGGATTAGTATATCCTGGTATATCCCGGTTATCCTGTCGCGATATCTCGTCTCCCGTTTTAAATCGCCCGTCCAACGATCATTCAACTGATTCTGATGTCTCTTCCGTTTCTTCCTCCATCCCTCTACTTCTGGCATTGCCAATCCCGGCAATTGTTTTAGGCAATTTCGTTCGATTCGCTGGTGCTACGAAAAAATGAAGATCGCACGATAGAACTTATTTTAATTATCACCCAGGACAAGATTGGATCGTTTAGGAATTCCATTTTGTTGTCCGGATTCGTTCTGGTGATCAACGATGATTTAAAATCATTTCGGGATATTCTCAGTGTTAATGACGCGAAAATTTCCGAGGATTGTTTTGGAACGGTCTGACAAACCTTTCCCTGCTATTTCTTCATTGGAACGTTTTTGCGTATTTCATTGGGGCTTATCAGCGTTGAATGTTTTTCTTTTTGCGATTGATTGAAAAAGAATAGTAATTAGTTTCCATCCATTTCGTGCGGAAAGGCCATAAGTTTCGTTATTGGTTTTTAGATCGGAATTATTTTTGATTCCCGTATCGCTTGTCTACAAATTGCCTTTTTCCCACAGTAAAAAAATCTTGCGTGATACATAAAAATGGCCCTCGCGTACGTTTCGCACAGATAATCAACGATATTGAACGTAAATCAGTTTTTTATTAGCTATAAAATCGTTCGTGTAATTCTTCTCTCATATATTTCCTGTCAATCATCTTTTATCAGTGATGTTTATCGGAGTTGCCGTGAGACAGTTGCAGGCTTTCAGTTTTGTTTAAATTAAAATTCCATCAGCTAGAATTTTCAGTAGATGAGATAAAAGATAAATGGTTGTAGACATTCCTCGCGCAGTTAACGTTCACTGCTGTGATGCTTGCTATGTCTAATTACTTGAACAGTAAATATTTTTATTTAATTTCCATTAACAACAATAAAAATTGTGTCACTATCTTATCTAAAATTATCAAAAATGTGTTCATTAGAAGTAAGAGCGAAGTTATCCTAATACTGTACGATATAAGTTCCTCTAAAAAAATATATAAGTAGGTACCTACCCACTAGTTTCTAGGATGCGAGTTCAGTCGGTTGAAAATATGATGTATTTTATTTATTAACAGGGCGAGTGAGAACTGAACCTAAAAATAATGTTTTAGCATAATGTCCAAATTGTAAGCAAAAGTTAACTTTATTACTTTATTACTGTAAGGGATGGTTTATAATGGATATAATCGGTTACTTCTTTTGTATTATGTAAGATGGGTGATGTGAAAGAGAAGTGAATGGTTCATAATCATTTCAGTAATCTGCTAACTTGACGACATAACCTCTCTTATAAATGTCAGAAATGGACCCGTTTGTTGAAAGTTACATAGTTGAATCTGCAATGTTTATGATAATAAATATTGTAGCGAAATATAAAATACTCATCAAAGATCAACAAAGAACATATAGGACTTGCTTGCTATTTGTTGGGAAAAGAGTGAAGAGTGAAGTATTAATGGAGTGGCTTCATATTGAGTATGGTTGACTTTAGTAAAGCTGTATTTGAATAAAATAATATGTTTGGGAATACATAAAGAGTTTAAAAGATAGATACTGAACTAATTTTTAGTTATCATATTGTTAAAGTTAAACATTAAATAATTCCACATATTTTTTACAATATGAAACCATGGCAACTTAATTGCAATATAGCGTCTATGGCCACACTCTTCATATATAGTGATACTATAGAAAGTTTTCTTTAAAGTTAGCGAACCTTACTGTTACAGGTTACAGTAGGTAAACATCAAATTCGGTGTCATTATGAACCGTAACATAGAAATACCTATAGCTCATGTTAACAGAACACAGAAGAAGTCATCAGTTACATTCATTATAAACCAGCCTTAATACTACTTTTAGTATACCAAATACCTACTAAATAGTATAAAGTCGTCTCAGTTATCGAGATGCGTAATATGTATAACATGTTGCAATCAAATGAAATGAGAAAATGAGCAAACGAAGTAAGATAGTACGAACTATGAAATACCTAACCAACCTACAGCATGATTTATTATAAAGAAGACTGATATCTACTCATCCATTTCTTAGAAAAAGTGAAGCAGGCTTTTGTGTGTTCTTGAGCAGGGTGGTATCTCCCCCATCAAATTCTTGTGCGGCGCATTTTTACGGCAAGTGACCTCCTTGCGACCTCGACAAGAGGCTACACCTGTAATTTAATATCTCTAGGCGATCATCGGCCAACAATCAATACGCGAAGACTCGGGAAAATCATTAGTGGTACAACAATGCACAAAGATGGCCCGCGGTCATTCTCCGGTCCGGCCTACTGCATCACTGGTGTGTACAAACACAACTGATGTATGTATGTGTGCATGGAACATTTAATGTACGGAGCATAAATACCCATAAATCATGTATGTGTTTAACATTCTGCGGGACCAGTTAAAAAATGAGTTCGTTATCAGTGAGTAGGAGTAGCGCTCCGGGGAAAGCAGGCCTGTATTCAGGAACATTTTGTGCATATTTTGTAATTTTAATGTGGTATCAGTGATTGATTATATTTATCGTACATATTATTTTGATAACTGTACAAAATGTACAATCATAAATAAATATATTAACGAGTGCCTTCTGCTTTCCCACGTTTTAATGTAGCACATTTGGAAACTATTGCAAATAGAAGATTGGAATAATCATTAATTTACAACGATTAATAACTTATAAATTATTAACAATAATAGTAAATAATAGAAAGGAGGTTGTTGAGGTTAGAATTTAAACAATTTACACAGCAGGAAAATAGAAATATCAACATACCATTATTGAGAGTTGTGCTTCAGGAAAAAAATGCACTTAAAATCATGATGAATATTATTACTAAAATCTAAAAACAATTTCGATATACAGTTATTATTAATAATAATTTGTTCCTACTTAAATCATAGTGAGAGTAAGGTGAGAAAATACCTATACTATTCTATTTCCTACTTACCGACTACTTACTTACTGCAAAGACAACTCTCGCACAACGGTACTGCGAAAGAAAGGTAAAGGTAACTGAATTACTTAATAACGGCGTAAGTTTGTTGGATAGGATGTAAAGTATAATTTGAATATTTTCTTAAGTTCTACCGAAATTAACCTGAGTTGAGTACTTAGTAAGCTTAAATTTTTTTAAACTGATTCTAGGGGTTTATTTATAAACAAAATAGTATAAAAGTTTTAACTTGGTATGCGTGAGTTCTATAAAAGCTTAGGATTTATCAAAAGTATGGTACAAGTATTACAAAATTGGAAGAACTATTGTTATTATAGTAGCTACTACTATCAGTTCAAGATTCTACTGCATAAAAAAAACGAATGATCTTTCAAGGCACTTAATTTAAGATTTGTGACAAAATCCAAAGATTTATTTGGCTATTTATTAGTTAAGCAGTTGTAGCTTGAGCAAGAGCTTGTAGACTGTAAAAATCAAATCCGCTCAACTCCAATTCAGAAATAAAGTTTGCTACACAAAACTACAACTGTGATGACTGATTTGGATATCCCATAAGCTCCATTTAATGCAAGTAAAATTATTGTCTTTGATACCGATGAAAGTCCGGCCTGATGCTTCTGCTAGGGGCGCCTCTAGAATCACGGAATGTGAAATTAATGATTGCTCGTTAATTTACTGTTAGTACAAAACTAAATTGAAAACAGCAAAATAATGCTTACGTTGAATAATTACATAATTTCATTACGGGGCTCAACTTCCAGATCCACCACTCAGAATTAACTATCAAAATTCGGGCAACGCGAAGGAAAAAAACCATAATCCCTGCATTTCATTAATTACGATCCTGTAGGTGCGCGATAAACGTCTAGTCCGCAGGACAAGTGTCGGGTTGGGGCGAGGGGAAACAGAGACACAAAAATACAAGTGCGAATGAGAGGGAGTGAGAGGGTGAGAATGAACGCGCGAGAGAGAAGCGAATTGTCAGGGCTGGTTTGCTTGATGCGTTATCAGCCGGGCTGCTCCCCAATAGCGATCTGTTATCAGCAGTGGCGGCGCGCCGGTTATCAACGTTGGGGGAGCTGGGCCGGAACTAAAAAAAGAACCTTTCTATAAATGCGAAGGCGCCGGCTCGTCCGGCCCGCTGATAACACATAAGTCATTAGATATTTTCACTTGTAATTAATGATGTTGATACGGACCTACCCTACACTTTATTTCCACTGATGCAAGAGAATAGAATGAGGATGCAATCAGGTTCGAAGGATCCAAGATTCGCAAATTATTCATTAACATATTAAATTATGATTTTTTCATAGGTTTGTATTTGTAAATTTTTTAATAACGCAGTGATAACTGATAAAAATTAACAATTAAACTGTCCAAGTCTTTTAAATAATCAACTTTGAATACAGCTGAATCATATTGATATCATGATTATTTTCCTTATTAGAAAAAATTGTTTACGTCCAGTATTAAATTGTTTATTTACTGTAGCTACTTTAAAAATAAAATCTATAGACAGTAATAATTAAACAATTAGAGATATCAATTTGAAATCAAGAAAATCCCAGTATCAGTAATTATAATACACTATATTTAATTGTTATAAACGTTTAAACAAGTCATTAACGATAGATTAATTTATTTTAACAAAAAATTAAGGATGTAGCTATTTATATATACTTATAAAAAGTTTAGTAAACAATTATTGGACGAAAGTTCCCCACCCAATAGGTGAAAGTACCCTATCAGTGGGGACATTCGTTCATTTACAGACTTTTTTTAAAACAATAATTACTATAATTAAACATTTTTTATTTTCGACCTGTATCTCGGTAGCTTATAGTCTAAATAACGAATTATTAGTATTTTAAAAATTTGAAAAACTTTAAACAAATTAAAGATAATTGCATTCAAGTAAAATGTGGGAGAATGTACCTCCTCGCCCTTATAATAATAATTATTGTTGTTATTTTTGTGTGTGTATGGACAGACAAATTTAAACTGACAGAAAAGCAACTGCTTATATAAGGGCTATTTCTACACCTATATTTGCGGAAATTTGAAATATCTATACGACGAAAATGAGCTGTAGTAAATGTTAGAGGTTTATCTATTCTGTAGTATGTCACGTATTAAATAATTTATGTAATATTTCATTCATACTTAAAACTAGTATATGAGTACCGTAGTATCTGAGTTAGTAATCTAATATATGACATCAACTGAATGTGGTTCATAACAGAGCTGTCAAATCAAACCGAATAAAAAATAAACTTGATATTTGATATTGAATCATCATTTAAATACTTCAGATCCTACAAGAACTAATTATAATTCCTCTCGGAAACGTCTTTAAAAGATAACAAACAGATTGTTATTACAACAGTGCAGATCCTTGCGGCAGCCAGTAGCAGATTTCGGAAGTGACAGAAGTGTTATGAAACAAGCGAGTATCGGGCAGCAGCTAGTGGCCAGTGGGCACTTGATCTCGTGGTGTATAACAAGCGCGTTATTAGTTGTGACAGATATCCGAGTTGGCTGGTATAAACAGTGATGTGAGATTAGTGTGCGCTGGACAACTAACAAAAAGAGATGTAAAAACCAACAGCAAAAAACTAAATATAATGAAGTGCAGTCTGGTAAGAGCAGTTGATTAAAGTGCTTCTCCAGGGGCGGCGACAGCGGGGTGTTTGTCATCGTAAAGAAGGCAGAATGTAGAGTTTATCTACATTTTAAATTTTATACTGTGGTTTTGTTTCATTTTAGTCAGCTGCAGCTGCCATAAAAATCTGGAATAATCTGAGGTTTTATATCTAATTTTCCTAAATGATAAAGGTGCTGTAGATTACAAAGAACTAATTGGTATTGTTTCTTTATTTAATTATGTTCCAATATTTTTCTCTTCTTACTGAAGTTATAGATTACTAACTATATTTTAAAATAAATAAAAATTGTTTTAAAATTGTCAATACTCGGTGCTTTTGGTTGAACATAAGCACATTTGTTGAATGAGCTCTTAGCATGTAATTGGTACCTAGTTCGATCCTAGCAATCGGTAAAAATTTCACATGATTCGAGTGGTTGTAATCCATGTCCACTAAATCAACTTTTCTGTAATTGGGATGTAAATCCGGTTAAATGGTATACTTATCCACTAGTGATACAACCTAAGGCTGCAACGGATATCCGGTTCCTATGCTGGAGAAGAAGAAATTCTCTTCTTTTTAGTGAAAATTACCTGTTAAATTGCGGTGCCGCTAAATTGAATCTTCAATGAGTCTTGGAAAATAATAATTTAGAATTATTGATTGCTTCAAAACCATGAATTTTTTTTTCAAGATTCAGAATCTTGAAACTTCTTCTTTTCCAGGATTCAGAATCTTGGTAGAATCTTCAAAGAATCCTATTGCCTGTCAACGCGGAAAAAGAATTTACCTCTGTTAAATTTAATTACCAATTTTGCAACAAGGTAATAATAATTATTATATATACACCTATAGCAACATACAAATAATTTTTTTTAAATTTTGCATATTAATAACCTGGCCTAATTTTGAAATTGTGTAACAGATACCTACAAATAAACGAATAATTTTCGGGAGGACAACAAAAATGTGACCGGATATCGGATAGTAACCGGATATCCGTTGCATCATTAGGTTGTATCACTTCAGTTCTTGTACGTCGAATATTCGATTCCTGAATATCCGGCTATTCGGCGGAAGAATAAACTTAATATCCAGGACCCGGCGTCGCGCAAAATGCACCAATTTCATGTTAATTGAAATGCGTCAAGAAAATTTCCGTTCTCCGCCACTGGAGCACTCATGATAAATCCGTGGTCTGGCGTACGTCCGTCAGAGCGTCTCGACTGGCCGTTATCACCACAAGATTGTCTAGCGTTCCTCAACCCCCTCCCCCTTGCGCCTGCCCTGGAGTGCCTCAACGCTGCCTGGAGACTGGAGAGCACGTTATCCTGTTCAGGATTTACAGGATCTTAATGGATCTGTCATTTGTCGTCCCATTCCCGCCTTCATGATGGCGCCGATTATAATGCTCTACTATCAATACGCTATAAATACCAGATATTCTACCCGACGTAATCATTATTTATATGCGTCTCATTTCACTTCGGTTTAAAACGATAAAATGAGAATTATTTCGTATTCCCTTTTATCTTTTATGTAAAATTGATCGCTTAGGTTTCGTTTTTGTGTGGGATATTTTTCAAGGTGATTAATTAAATTTATATATAAAGGTGTAGACACAGATTACAGGATATTATTTGATTGTAGTGTTATGCATGAAATTTATTAATGGCTGTAGATAATTATTCCATTATAGTAAATTAAATTTAGGCTGTGGGGGACAAGTAGTCCCATTTAACAGTTAATTTAGTAATGAAAATTGAGTGACCATTGAAATGAGAATGCATTTAATTAATTTGTATGTGCTACATTTGGTTAAAACAATTATTTGAATTTAAACTAGACACTAGAGTCTGACAAAATAATTACCAGAAAAAAAGATCACATCAGGTAATTTGTTAATCATGGGCCAGAATTTTTTTCTGTTGCATTTTTTATAAGTTTAAAAAAAATTAAATTATTTAGTTACCTAGTTATTGTTAAAAGTAACTAATAACATGGTTTTGTTTGAAATTGTGGACTGACTAGCAGTATTTTAATAATTTATGTCAATTTGATAAATAATAGTTCGATAAATATGCACCAATTAGGTTTATAAAATTGTCTCGAAAACCCTGTTGACGCATGGATTTATTGAGAATTCTTTTATGCTTTCGAATCTTGGAAAAGAAACAAATTCACTGGTTTGAAGCTATAAATGAATTGCAAATTCTTCTTTTCCAAAATGCATTCAAGATTCAAATTAGCGGCGCCGGTATTTGACAGGCTTCTTTTTCTCAGAGAAATCAGAAGCATGAGAGTTCTTCAAGAATCGAAGAATCCATGTGTAAACAGGGCTTTAGAAGTTTAATAATGAATCAAACAATCAGCGTTGTCAAAGTTTTAAGTTTTGATAAAGAAATGTACCTACCTTATAAAAATTAAATTGCAAATTCTTCTTTTCCAAGACACATTGTAGATTCAAATTAGCGGCATTTATCACCACAATTCTTTTTCTCAGAACACTCAGAAGCATTCTTAAAGAATCCATGTGCGAACAGGGCTTTAGAAGTTTTATAAAGAATCTAACAGTCTGTTGTCAAAGATTGAAGTTATGTAAAAGAAATGTAATAAAAATTAATTTTGAATCACCAAATATGATGTATGACCAGTTAACAGTTCGGTGGTCGTCAATTCACGCATTCACGGGTGATTTATTGCAGAAATGTCGAATTACCTAATTATGAAAACCCAGTTAAACAATTAGACACCCAATTTAACACATTTGACCATCAACTTTATGATTTTTGAAAGATAAAAATATCGTAAAATCCATGTTTCGTCAGGACCACACAGTTTCCCAGGAGCCTCGTCTTCAATCTTTCCTTTCGAATATTCTCATCTAACGAGAACATATTCTTACAAGCTGGAGGCAGAGAGCACAGAGCGAAACGTAAACAAAAAATAATCGCTTCTAATTTCGAATAAAAAGTTATCTGGTGGTCGGAAGAATGCCAGGAGCAGCAGCAACAGCAGCAGCAGCAGCACTCACGAACTACTTCAGTAGCTGTCATATCGGCACAGACATCTCGCTGTGATAAGTGCATTTTTAGTTGTGGCGCGACAGACAACCGGACAGCCGGACAGACGACGGACAGGTAATTAGTGTAGTTGGGACAAAACAAATCATAACGCGAGATAACGCGACGCCGGGATGATAACGCGAGCGTTCAGTTTCGGACATGTGTGCCCAGAGATTAACTTGCAGCTCGCAGCGAAGGGGTTTTTCAAGAGGGAATATTTAAATAGCTACTGTTATTAATTGATATTAAATTTAATAAAATACAATGCAATATGTTTCGATTTGATGTAGATATAATGACATTGGATTGCTAGACTCAGACTGCTGATTAGAAGAAGATTAGAAGTCGTAATATAAATAGTTAGTAATTCATTCTAATTATCTGGTTATGTCCCTAGGGTGACTTACCGGACTTGTGTATATTTTCACTTACATTGGTACATTGATTACTCTACTAGCATACGTGTTGCCAATACGGTGCAAGCCACTAACTAGCCTGTGCCTATAGCATTTTTATTGCCAAGTTGATTGTATCCCAATTTGGAGTGGTAACGATAGTATAGGTATCGATCCAAGCCAGGCTGTAAATTTTTTCAACCTGATTCGAATTCGAACCCACGATCTCTGTATCCAAAGGTTGGGAATCACCACTACCCCAAACCCTATTTCATATAAATAGTTATATTTATTCCACAAAACTCTTTTTTAACTCATATGTCATGTCGTTAAGGCGGTACACTTGTGACAAAAATATAGTGAAAAGGTGACCACGCTGTATTACAAATTGTGCCCCTGCTATGACACCTACACTGTTCATATTTTATATAGTATGGTTAGTTAAAAGATGACTCTATAGAGTGCTATGAAGCTAAATACTTAATAGTATTTTGGTAATAAATTAGTAAAAACAGTCTATTTTGCCCCCTTTTTATATTTTTTTTAACCAGTTGTGTAATTTTTTTTACAAAAAATATTTTCATTTACTCTTACGACCAATGCAAGGAATGGACTATTTAATACAAAACTAAATATTATGCTTTAATAAAGTAACGATTTGTAATACTAGGAAGAAAATTTTTTTTCTCTAATTGTAGTCGTAACAATATATTGTATGAATTATGTTTCAATCAAACAATGTTGTGTTATTACTCATGGTAAATTTCAGATTTTTATTTTGAGCAATATAGCCAGAATCGTAAATTCTGATTATATTGCAGCAATATTGCAGTCAACAAGTGTAGCACCTTAAATTTTAAATATATGTGGACCATTTGAGAGATTTGAGTCAGTTGATATCTGAGATGAGTAGTTATGAGTTTTTTGGGCACATTTCAACAGGTTAAATTCGTAATTTCATAAACAAAGCTGTGATTTGGCATTTATGGCCAGTTACACCACTGTTGAATTAATTATTAATTTGTTAAATACACAATCTAATTGTCAAATATGATGTTAACAATGTTGCCATAATTTGATTTAATATTTTTATAAAGCAAAGACTTTAAATTAAAGAGATAAATATTTAGAATAAATCCTTTAAATCATTCCATCACTTTAAAAATTACTCAAAATAAAATATGATCATTGATAGTATCATAAAGTAAAAATAATGGTAAAGCTCAGCTTCCCCTATTATTAGCCAGATTCAAACAGGTGCATTGCTCACTGGGCAGTGGTCAGTGGACATATCCACCATGTGGACAAAATCTCCATCGCAGCAATAACTCTCCAATTGTCAATTGCTGCCGTTTGGTCCACGTGCGTGTGCGTGTGTGTGCGTGCTCGTACAATAGCTATTTGTAAATGGGAGGCTGGGTACAACCGATCAGGACATAGATACAGCATCGGCGGTAACATTAAAAAATCAATGTCGACGTGTATACGGTTACTGTTACGGTAGGTCCTATTGTATGCTAAACAGCTCTAGAAGTAGAGGCAGAGGAGCTGAGGTAATTGTGTGCGACTGAAGCGAGAACTTGAACTCGTTTAGTGTCGGTGGAAACGCACCTTTATCTTACCACCGACCGCTAAGTGGAGAATTTGTAAATTCGCTATTCATGCTTGATAAATGGAGTTATTGATATTGTGCCCTGAAATTTATTATTATATCGGCCCAGACGCTTGTACCAAGTTAGTGCAGATGACGTATACATATTTTAAAGTAAATGTTGAATATACCGACATAACAGTGATATGTGATTGATTACTAGCAAGTGCAATAGTAAAACGATCCCTAAGGAAGGTATATATCATAGTTGAAGAATAATTAGATTTGCCAACATGATCTTTTCTAGCGGTCAGAATGTGTAATGGAGCAAGGTGTCTCTGGCTGTATCAGGTGATACTATATTGACAGTTATTTAAATGTAAAAATACACTTTAATACTATAAATAGTTAATTAAATTGTACTTTAGATATATCTAATCGGCTATGTTTCATAATTTACCTTTAGATCAAAAATATTATGACAAAACGTGTCTTAAAATCCTTCATTTTCTGTGAGGGAGATCGTCGTTATAAATAAATAATTTCACAATATATGAACACATTCTCGTAGTGCATCAGATGAATAGATTCTATTCATCTTCATTATTCAGTTTATAAAACATGTCGATTTTTGCTCATTTCACCTAAAATTAAATAATCTATATCTACATTGACAGTTTTTCTGAAACACTTTTCATTATTTCACGGCAATATTTACCTGTTACTTTATAATGTAATAATAAGTTTACGTCTTATTTATATTTTACATATATTTCTAAAACAATGAAAAAATTTCAAAAACACTATTGAGTCCGTAGTCTTAAAATAAAATATACAGTTATTTACCATGTGGCATGTGGCCCAGTGATAGCGTGTTTGTTTGGGAGGAGCAGAAGTCTACAAATCAAATAAGTACTACCTACTCTAGTTTGGTAACCGAGTTTTATAGGTACGTACTTTATATATAACACGTAGAGTGGTTCAAGATAAAATTAAGTCATTATAAATGGTATGGTTTTGGTATACTGTGAGTAAAATTGGTCAATGAAACTGGTAGAATGAAATATCTATACGTACCATCTGATTTATTAGGTATTTTGAAATATTTTGAACTTATTTTTTTATTTGAAATAGCAAATATCTCCAGAGTTCCAGAGTTGGAGTATGAGACTCGTATTTTTCGGATAGCATGCTAAATTAAATTAATACATTCCTCTATTTTCCATAAAAAAAATATGCATAAATAGTCGGTTAGATTGATTTAACACTTTGAAATAAAAACTTATGTCGTTATGTCATTACAATTATTAATATGACAACTAAAAATATATGATCGTGTGTGGAAAATTGTAGATTGCATCATATCTATAAAACAATCATACACATAACGCAACGCATCAAATAATGATTATTTAGTTTTTATGGAAAACTAATTTCTTCCTGCTGATTTATGAAACAAACGTCGAATATAAATAACAAATTATTTTCTGTTAATTCAAAAAAGTTCCGTGTAATTCCCGTTAGCACTCCACGAAGTCTTTCACTTGAACGATTATTAATCAATATTCATATGTGTGACGGAAAAACCTAGATAAATTATGACATACGCAATGTTTCTTTACTCACACGAGATGGAAAGATAAGCTGGCGAAGAACTCACGCTGGGATAAACGCGGAATAGAAAGGATCAAGTAAGCAGGTGCACCACTGTGCAGCTCCACGTAGCGTTCAATTGTTGATGGAGAAATCGCAGATTGTGTGCTGTTTTTATATCACTTGTTGAAATTATATATGATCGTGTACGTGTTATGTTATTTGCATTCTTTACATTTCATGCCGCGGAGCAAAATGAGGGTGTCAGATTGTTAGAATTTCTGTCGGGCAACTAATAATTGCAACACAGCAAATGTAAGAAATGTTCAGCTTACTGACATATAGAAAAGAAAGGAAATATTATTAATGTTGTAGAAAACATAAAAATAATTGAGTAGTGAATGCGATATTTTATCTATATTTTTTAACAACGAAACAAAGACTTCGATTTCGTTTAAAGCTGAAGAAACTTCGTCTGATCTGATGTCACTGTCACTGATGTCAGTTATGTTTGTTTGGCTGTTAGGCATATGAACGAGCAGTCCTATAGACGAATTACACTAGTAATAAGAAGAGATTTAGAGCTTTGGATAGCATTATTAAATGTCCGAATAAAACGAGTCTATCAATCTTAAAACGAGTTACGAATTCTTGTCTTTACTCAAATCGTTTTGAATAGTAAATAAAGAAATAGTTTATGCTTTTCTCTAAAAAATCAAATGCTGATGTTGAATAAATCTCAACGATGCAATGTTAATATACATAAGCGTGTATTTTTTAAGAAAGATATTCCAGGGAAGAGGTATTGAAAAGATTTTCGACGGTTATCTTTACTTTCCATCGTTCAAAACTAGGCACATTACTACTTATACATGATTAAATGTAACCACACCCCTTAAATAGAGTGTCAGTACAGTACTGATTATCAGACTCTTGTACTGATAAACAATTTACACATTTTTCTAAAAAATCTGTCTGTGGCGCATTTTTCCTTGTATTTTCTTATAATTATTTTAGTTTTCATTTCACCTTTTTAAATAATAGACACCCAAACGATACCTAAGTATAGCTATATTTTTCATTATTTTCCTTTACATATCCAATAATACTATATTATAAAACATTGGTTTTGTACCATAGGCGTAGTCAGGGGAACTTTGGGGTAAACTCCTCCCCTCTCTATCCCAGCTGTTATCTTAAAGTCAAAGAGTGTAAAATATTATGTTATTTCCCCTGTATGGAAAAATTTAACTTTTAATAAAAACAGTCTTTTCTTTTTCTTTTCTGTTTTTCTATGCTATAGCACCCCGGTACTATTTTAATAGAACTACATCACTAATTCCACCCAAACCTGCCCACCAAACAAAAAATCTGGCTACGATTCTGTTTTGTACTGATTTTAGCAAATAAATAAATGGTCACTCTACCTTTAAACTAGTGTAGGTTTGGTCGTTAACTGCTTTCAAAAATTGCGTAGCATTGATCAACAGTATTTTGAATGCTCAATGTAATTGCGTTTGAACTCTCAATTAATATAGAATATTATAGTAGTTTTTTATGTGTGAAAATGGGAAATTTAGATCTTGAATACTTATCTTTGTTATTGGACCATCAGATAAAAATGTCAATGAACTGTCGATATGTGGGAAACGAAGTATGAAAATTGAGTAATCAGTTTTTATACCAAGATGAATAAATTTTATCCATACATAATTAAAATATACTTGATGGGAAGATAGCGCGCAAAAATTCCAATGAATACAGTCGTAATCACTTCTAATTCACCATAAATAAATCATTAACAAGCCAATTGACCGAAACAGTACACATTCCGCAAGCCATGTTCAAGTAAACCAGATTCTAAAGATAAGAACCAGAAAAAAGAAGCAAGCAGTCACCAGTTGCCACCTTCCTCGTTTAATAAATAATTCAACAGATTTCCAGAAAGATAGGAGAATATTTCACACCAGTCACCCTGTCCATCGGCCACAGACGTCAAACAAGATGGATCGGCCATCGCTCGCTGGGATATCTGTGAATCGCAGATGCTACACATCAAGTGATCATAACAGTGCGTGCGTCAGCGCTCACTAGATTTATTGAGCCAGTGGATGCGAGATAACGACTTCTTCACACCAAGGTGTGCGAAACTAACGAACGAGGAAGGTGGTGGTGACAACATCCGATGAGCAGGTGTCTTGGCGAAGGAAGGACATGTTCGGAAAGAGCGAAAGTAGAAGTGATGATTATTTGTTTAAAAATTCTACACCTCAGTTTAAATTTAAGTCGGAAGTGTACTTTCGGTTGGAAGTTTGTTTTTGGTAATTATGAAATGCCCAGTTCACACGAGGAAAGTTTTCCTAATGTCCTGTTCACACGAGGACAGTTCTCACTAAAAAGTTTCTTGAAAGTAAAACAAGTGCTAGGAACTGTCATAAATAAAAACTGTCACTAAACTATGAATGGAATTAAATAAAATTTTAATTAATTGTGCAATCGTAAGATTAGTGAATTTATGAAATTCAATTTGAAAACAGTGGCTCAAAACTGGTTGATTAAAAAACCAGAAAACTAAATTTCGTGAGTAATGAGTAGAGCACTATATGTACGTACATACTACATTAAAATTTATGCAGGAAGTTGTGACTTGTGAATCAGCCTGTATATCTATAGCAAAGTTTTTGTTGATTTATTATCTGAGTCATTGTTTAAATACCGGTTTAAAACTTTTAAAGTGCAAATTTAATGTGCTTGCATCTTCAACAATTTATAATCAACTTATTCAATTATGGCCAATTATAGCATAAAATGTTTCTAGTAATCTAGTAGCCCCTAGTTAGATTTTAGCAACCGACAATCACTGGTTAAAAAAATGAAAACCCAAATATAGTATCCCCGTATGAACAACTTATACGAACAACTTTTTATGTTTTACCAAATCAAATTATAATTGAGCAAATTTAGTTTATTTAAAAAGTAAGAATCAATTTAAATTTATAATAACATAAATGACAACGGTGCAATTGGCCGTTTTCTATAATAAATTTTATTTTCGACTAAAATTTGCAGCAATTTCCAATCAGATTATGCGGCAAAATTATGTTTTAATATTTATGAATGCAAATTACTGTAACCTATAAATCATGTCATGTTTGGAAGCCTTTAATTTTCAAAATATTTTAAATAATTATCCATCAACATTGCAAATTTGATTTAGATCGCTAATCAAGAAAAATCTTATTAACTGTACTTGACAGTTCACATAAATCAGAGTTAAAAGATTGAAATGTCATTGTCGAAATTATAATTATAATACGAGATAATAAATTTAAATTTAGTTCCTGAAAACAATGCTACAATAGAACATTAGAGCGTTATCTTGAGAAATATATTAATTTTGTTTGATTTTATCATATGGAGGTACATTTAAATAAGTTTCATATCATATTACCTTTGCCTTGTTCCTTGTGCCGTATACCTTATAGTCCTATGTGAATTGTCTGCTATTATACGTTTAGATGATATGCAAAATAACATGCTATATCTTATGAAATCTGCTTACATAATAATTATGTATTTTCAAAACAGAAGCGTTAATAAGATAACTTAAGAATAAGTTTATCAAGAAACAAAAGACTTTTTACTCATGAAAACCTAAATAAAAACTTTTA
Source organism: Agonum fuliginosum (assembly GCA_947534325.1). NCBI lineage: Eukaryota > Metazoa > Arthropoda > Insecta > Coleoptera > Carabidae > Agonum > Agonum fuliginosum. The sequence goes on from OX384041.1 coordinate 22,775,448, forward strand.
TAACATACCTATATAATACTTACATATTTACATACACTATTGGTATTGAAAATGTCATCCAGAACTATCAGAACATTCCGTACACAGTTGAAAAAAATCTGACGTGGCCATCACACAACCTTCCGCCATATCTAGACTTTAAACAGAAAAATGTATACGTACAATCCGGTGCCCATTTAAAATATACAAATAAAAATCGAAAATATTCAAACACAGAAATTTGCATCACCTGAATAAAAAGATTCATTCACAGGAAAACTCTGCTGTGTTGAAGCCATCCTCCGTTCAATTATTACATTTAATATCTTACTTAGGACTTATATAGCGCTAGTATGCTAACTTGTCACCCGTCTCACCTGTCAATATTTTTTACGCAGAAACAAAAATCAACCGATCATGGATTACAAGATATCAACGTTTTATTTGATAAATTTATTTTTTAAATTTTACTGCAGTTCTTTAATGCTACCAGATAAGGACAATTTTTTATAACGTAAGTTGCAAATAACTTTTCCTCTTATTCTTATTACAAATAAATACTATATTTTTCCAAATTTATATACAATTTTGACAATTAACCTTTTCAATCTTCAAAAAATATCACTTCCTATGAAGATATTTGTACCAAAATTTAGGGAGCTCTTCCAATTTATATACAAATGTTAAATACCAAATATCAATATTTTCGGGTAATTCGTATTTGAGTTATGCGACTAACACCCCTTGACCACACACACACACACATACACACACACATACACACAGACATCATCGTGAAACTATCAAAAATGAGTTGTAAGGACCCTAATTCGTGCTCATCCACTAAAAATTCACCACCCGATTTTTTGCATGATTCCAATACCTTCCTTTACAGGTAAGCGGAAGGTAAAAAGGGCACTGTAGCATGCTTTTTCAGAAGAGCGCATAGCATTTTGCTGCAATAATGGTATTATTTTAGCCTTTTGAAAAGTAATTCATGGTACTCTTCCGAGGGTAAACAATTTTAAGGGGCAAAAATTGCTTAATAAAGAGCAGGAGGAAACTTTTACACTTTTAAAAGCGATATTTACTCTTTTTAAATCATATTCTGCCCTAAATTTTTCCTAAAAAATGTATGTACTATTAAAGAGGTACTTATTACCAGAAATTTGTTCATTTTTTTGTCCTTTAAAGAGTAAATTCATTTTCGTGTTCCTCTATAAGAGTAAAGTTGCTACGTTTTGCTCCAAAAAACGGTACTTTGTACTCTTTTTAGAATAAAATTTAATACGAACAATAAGTCTGTGCATGAAAACTGCCACTGCGTCAGTTCAATGTTGACTGTTTTATGCAATGTTTGTAGACTTCATTATTGACTAGAAACCTGTGATTTTTATATAATTATGTAATTTACAATATCATATTGTTTACAAGAACAAACTATATGAAATAAATAAATGCATTCCATTAAAAATATACTACGTTTTTAATTCGATAATCTCCTCCTGCCATATAATTTTACCGGCTCTTCAGATCAACTGCTGGATATTTTGTAAGTGTTGCTATTTCAATATATATTTAAATATTGTACTTTTTATTGCAGTAGTGAATTCATTAAATACTATTGTAATTATTTCTTATTAAAACAATGTATATTTAAAAGGTCATTTGCACTAATCTTACTTACATTTTGAGTTTCATCTAAAAGGAAAAATAAAACCAATGAAATCACGACAAGGTTCGAGGTTTACTTAATATTTACAAGTAAGATATGTTTAAATTACCATTTAAATGTGAATTTGTGTATTTTAATCAATAATAATTTCATTTAATAAATTACTACTGCAAAAAATACAATATTTACTCAAAGAAAGAGCAACATTACCTTACTCTTAAAGTAGCAAGAAATTTACTTAAATAGTAGCATTTTTAGTACTTCTTTTAAGCAATTTTTGAATTTTAAATGGTAAAATAAATGCATTTATATGAGCAATATTGTACTCTTCAAAAGGCAGTATTTTGAACTAAAAATAGTAAATTTCTACTACTAATATAGCAACCCTTTATGCCCAAAATAAAGTAAAATTTTAATCTACTCTTTTTTAAGCATTGACAAAAGTACCCTTTTACCTCTGCTCTTTTGAACTAGCACCATATAACCTTGGACTTATATAAACCGTTTTTAGAGCAAAAATAGTGCTCTTTTTTCCAACTGTGTAAATGTAAACACACAATTTCACAAACACATGCGAAACAAAATCAAATTACTACCTAGGTACCCATAATTATTGCATAATTCAATTGAATTTTTTCGAAAATGATACTAGAAAAACTCGATTAAATAATATTAATTACTTCCAAATAGTACCTATGTAAAATGTGCAAAATAGTAATGATTGTTAAGTGCAATTTGCTAGAAGTGTAAAAATATACGTAACCTAATCCTGAAATGTTGACGATGGGGTACGCCACTGGTCGTTAATCTCTAGCGCGGCTCCACCTCTATCTGCAGCCGAAGTCTCTCGAGTTATCAGCCAACCTTATCATCTCCAAGACTAATGCTCTCCGTCTGGCCATCTTATAAAAATAGATTCCTCACTCTACATCACTACACCACATCTTTCTTGCATTTCATACACCATCAGCATGTGTGTGTATGTGTGAGTGTTCGGCGGGAAACCGAAAAGAATTTAAAATAAAACATGGAGCATTCGCGCTAATGGTCTATAAATAGTCCCCGCTGAAGATAATGACAACACAGATTTATGCATTTTGATAGGAAATTGGTAGCGTTTTTATCGCGCTCAAAGTGTAATTATAAATCAATGCCTTATGCTAATGTGGCGTCTCTTCTCTGCGCAGATCAATAGATCTTTATCTACATGGAAGTTATAAATCCTTTCAAATCTAAAATTGATCAGAGCCTCGATCTTTGTAATTCTGCCATCGCGGCCACCGCGGATCTCAAACTACCGCACACTCTGACTGAATCACTATTCACTCGAAGCTTCCGTCATATTTCTTCACTGTCGTCTATTTCCGATCCGTTGACGATGATTGACATTGTGAGCCTTTCATATCATTCATATTAAGAAGATAAATATTGATTGTTCGAATTGAAGCTCTTATTGAAAGAGGACTTATGCTGTGTAATTTTAGTTACATTTCTCTCAAAATATTATTCAGTTTTTACATAAAAATATTAACAAATATCTACTGAATATATTAGATATAATTTTATTAATAAATAATCTGCAGAATTTGGTTCAAAGATACTTATGTTTTTTTCGTATACAGCAAATACATACACTTCTATTAAAGCGGAAACTTGATAAAAATCAAAGTTTTTTTTATCGAATAAAACGTCCGACTTGAATCACTTATCGGTCATCCAGCAGAATTCCATCTCTTTTGCTTTCCCAATTTCCTTTGTTTTATAAATTTATCTGTTTGTGTTTGAAATTGTATTTGATTTTATCATTTTTTATTACTACAGATAACTATTATTTACTATATGTTTCCTTTATTTTGTTGGTAACTTATGATTCTCTATCTTTATTAGTCGTTCTATCTTCTATATCAGTAAACTCAAAACTCATATTATAGTAAAATTATTATTGTATTTTTATCTGTCACGCATAAAATTGAATACAGATAAGTTCTTACGACACGAGTAAGACATCTATGGCGTCTTCACACTTAGACCATTCCTACTTAGATCTAGAACAGTAATAAAATTTAATCCCATTTTGGCCAGTAAGACAAATTTGTGGTATAAAATAATACAAGAGTCGTTTAAATTTGTTGAGCGTGAATTTTTTAGAATAATTAGGATTTATTGAACGTATTATAAGAGTGAGCGGAACGAGTCTAAATAAAGATATATTATATGTTCAATAAGAAAATAAGTAATGGATTACAAGAGCAAACAAAATGAATCTATTAATTGACGAGTTCTATCAAAATTTGGAGTATCATTGTTTTAGTTCCAGTCAGTTCATGAACTCAATTACTGAAGAGAGGCAAAATTGATATTATTCGAAGTGCACATGCACATGGCCGAAAGAAAAAATCACCAACCGTCGTCTAAATGAAGTCAATTCGCAAATAAGCGTGCGATCGTCTTGTGTGGGTTATAGACACGACATGAACATAATGAAAGTGTTTTATTTGTTGGTGTTAGTGAGTTGGTGTTTGTTTGTTTGTTTCTTGATGAAGATTTCAGTGTGGAGTGTCGGGCAACATGAACATAGAAACTGTAGGTGCTGAAGGTAACAAGCTGTCGGTGTCGCTCTGAGCTCCGAACGTTGTTACCCCATTACGAGAAACAACGGCGACGACATCACAATAAAACCTAATCAATTACAATGCTACTCACTTCTGCAGTTCTCAAACAAATAGATGCTATAACTTAACCCACGAAGTATAATATAAACGCAAGAGTGGACACTCCGTATCTTAGCAGTTAGCATAATAGTGTATATTCGTAGCATTTCTGTTTACCCTATGCGAGAGAGAAAGATCATTACTGGGCCCGTGAGTTACCATCTTTACCATTGTTTATCGTCATAGAATGCATGGTTCTAGCTGACCCGTATTTTCCGTCTCTCTTTACAAGGTAAACAGAAAAGCCACACTTTATCCACCAGTGTCCACTTCTGTCATATATTATACTTCGTGACTTGGTTTAAACCAATATATCCATTGTCCAATTCCGAGATAACAAAATTGTATACAGAATATCTATCAACTACTATAAAAATTAATAAGAAATATTATAAAATTTAAGATGTCCATCAACAAAATTACAAAAGGTGTGGATTTGAAAAGGTTTTTTTTCAGGAAAATTGACTGAAATTTACGAAAGATAGTTGTTAAGATTTCGATAAAACTTTTAAGATTTTCCAAAATGATTTTGATTGGATTTATAAAAGATTTTATTAATTGTGAACTACTTATTACATTTAGATATTCTTACAAGAATTTTGCAATCTGTACAGTAAATACTCGTACAATATTAATTCAATCAAGCAAACAAGCACAAGGAACGCAGGAACGGTGGTGTTTATTAAAGTCTAGGCAACAAGTTGCATCAACATTCTATATAGATTTGCTAATATAAGAGAAATTCGGAAGAAATTCAGTACTATTTTATTTTACACTTCTACATTCTGCTATTATTAATACGATTGTCTGATTATACTCTTAGGCACATTTACCTCTGTGTCGGTAGAAATATTATAATTAATATTAAGAATTCGCCTACAGCAATTTCTAAAGCTCCAACCCAATCATAATTACATCAAGAGCAGATTGTAACAGCCGATTCCAATCAATTTGTGTATAAACTGCAAAACAACCAAACCAACAAAACTAAAAATGGATTCACGTGTTAACAACTGCACAAACTCCTCCGAGTCTATCCTAATCTGAAATCTAATTCCGCAATTAATTAAAACACGGTTTAAAAATCGCAAACACCACATTATAATTAATAACTCGATGGCTGCTGTTGAGACACACACGAACACACCACGCACACATACATCGCTTGCCGATATCTGGCATTCGTGGGGCGCATTCCGAGCTCTAATTAAAGATCGGTATCGGGGTTCGAGCCCCAACCGGGTCGCAACTCGTCGCTCTTATTAATTCCTAATATCTTTAATCTGACATCGCCATCGCATTTTTCCACCGTGTATGTGTGTGGTAGAAACCAGAGCTAAGAATAGGGTTCAAAGATTACTTCGAAAATTAAATGCATTGATTCAATTCAAATTGGTTTGGAAACTACGTTAGTATTTTAGTTCCCAAGGTCTAAGTTTTAAATTATTTTTCAATAAAAATCTACTAGTGCAAGAGGTAAAAAGAAAATACCATATCATAGGAAATGGGAGATTCTATCAATAGATGAGTAATGACAAGAAAAATTTTTGCTCATGTTTGCTGTCGAGTGCACTTATTTTATTAACTATTAAGTGACAAATACAATCATACGTAAATTTACTAATTTTAATAGCGAAATAAAATTTTGCCAATTTCTTATTGTTGTTAATACTATAAATTACTAGTAAAATTACGGATATAAAATAAAGATTATTTCTTGACATCATAATCTTCAAATTACCTTGAAATAATGATAACAAAATAATTTAACAACAAGCATGTTAGTGTAGGTAATGTATTTTGATTGCAAAATGGATGTTTACATGTTTGTGACAAACTAAAAGATTTTTAAAATAAGACAATAACAAGAATGACTTACTTTTAAATGAAAACAAGTTAAATTGTGCACTAAAAATTTGTTGTGATTTTATAGTGAAAACTGGCAGGATTTCTTAGTTAGTAGTATGGTAGTGTAAAACTAAATAGAATCGTTGAAAAAGAGAGATAGAGACAGGCGACAGAATTACAGGACGGGCAACGTTTAATTACAGAGAAGGCGACAAAGCGTTGCTAATAGGCGTTGCCGCTAAATAACACGTAACATAGTGTGTTATTACCTACCAGAAATTATATGTAATGTGGAATTCATCAACTCGCACTTTAAATTATGTTAATAAATTGCAACCATGTCATAAAACGACATCTCAATTACCGCGAAATTGAACTTGAAGTGGAACTTTGTAATAGTTTTACCCAAATAAAAATATATGATGTATAGTGCCATTAACCTTAGTTTCAGGACAAAAAATGTTCCAAAGGTAGCGTCTCTGAAAAATCTACCTATCTGCAAATATTTTTAAAGAAAAAAATTATTAATCATTCATTCAATGTTCATACTTAAAATGTAATAAACATTACATAAGATAGGTATAGCAACAGAGTGGTAGGTAATATTCTTTAGTTGAAATACGCTTTTCATATTTTGTCCAGTTTTGTTAAACTACACATTGTGTAAATTTAAAATTTCTTGTATCTGTTGTGAATTAAGTTTGTTCATGTCCATATACTCCTACTCCTAGCCGCAAACGATCGCTAAAGAAAAATATTAATAAAAATTTGCATTTATTTTTACCTTATACTAATCTACTGTTTTCATGTAAGTATGGTATTATTTACAGTTTCTTTTTGTAAATTGTAATTAATGATAAAAATAATATTCCATATAAAAATAAAATATTGTTAGAACGTGTTGCAAAGAATAAAATTATATGAGGTAATATGAATATTACATTGTTAACTAGGTATAGAATGGCCACTAAAATTTGAATACATATCATCTAAAAATAATTACAGATAATTTAAGATTTATAAGAAATGTGATAAGACGTGTAATTATGACTAAGTAAAAAGAAATGAATGAGAAAACACGTTAAATAATGATTTGATATGCATATACATAGCAGTAAAATTATACATACATATGTATCTCACTTTTCAAACCACCTTCTCGTATCTCACTCAGCGAATACTTTTAGCTGGTTAACCGGCTAACTAGCTACCAAACCGAGATAAATTAGCCGTTAACAGAACAGAAAGATCATTTAGCTGCTGCAGTATTGGGTCGTTTTATCAATATGTCGCATTATTTGAAAGTAAATTATGTTAAAATATTGCGTCGGTATTTAAATGCGGTCGCGCCATTAGATTACCAACTTGGTTACCGGCGTCGTTGTCGTTACCACACTTGTGATATTGAACCGGAACATCAGCGGAACTACGGTGGTATCGGTAATCGGGATTTTTAACGCTTGCAAAACGGAGAATCATTTATATTACGACGAATATTAGCGGCTTTTCGAAACGAAAGGAATAATCTAAAGTTTAAATGTGAACCAATTTAGTACCATTGTTTTCGTGTATATGTATAGTATTTATTTTTAAAGATGCATGTCTACATTGGAAATTTAAAAGAATAATTTGATAGATTTGTGAGTATATTCTCAAATGGTCCAGTTGACTATAAGCATCCACTACCTTAAATGAAGAAAGTTGTAAGACCAAATTGAAAACTCATTCGAAACAATTAACTTGTATCATTTCTGAAGGAGTGACAGCTTAGGTTTAAGTCAATACAATAAGTAAAGTCAAGAAAATACTTTCGTTAATTTTTAAAGATAGTAGAAAAATCTTGAAGAAACACTGCGCTGTGTCAAACAGGTGACATTTTATTATGTCAAGGCTTTGTTAACACTTTGTTTGATACCACTGGTTTAATATGTGTTGCGTGAGATATTACAGTCCTAGATTACGTCCACATATGGTCGATAATATAAACGCACGCAGACTATTTTAAATTTAATCTACATTAATTTATATTTCTTAGTAACTTTTATAATAAAATCTTTATGCTAAATTATACATTGTTTTAAAATAATCTCGTGCTATGTACTCTAGTTGCTTTCCATTGTTAGTTTAATTATTTTTAATTTTAACATGACATCATGAATGACAGTATTTTTATACTTATTTACTTATTATATTTTATATGAATGAATTATTAATACATGCTAATAAATGTGCAAATGAGAAGTACTCCAGAGCAAAATTTTTATTTTTTGGAAGAAATATTTCGTTTTTGATTAATTACAGTTTCGTACAAACTAATGTAACATTTTTTATCAAAGAAATCTGGTAAATTAATTACGGGCAAATATTCTTATTACAGTATACATATCTCATTCAAACGAAACGAAACACATAATACCTAATTATTTTTAATGAACCAACATGTGATAAAAATCAAAATAAAAATATTTCAGCGTAGCTGATAACCTGGGCAAAACACAAGGGCGTTCGTCAGTTGTGGGGGCGTTAATAATGCATGGCATTCAGCATAAGAGGGTGCGAATACATACCCACCCTGTACGTACACACATACACACAGCTAAGGTGTATATATGTTGACGTGCCCTGATATGCAAATACTGGTAGATCGTGCAGCACGACAAACTTACAAACACACACAGACAGAAGTCGAGCTATGTTGGGTGCTGTAGGCACTCTGTTCTAATTAAGTCAATAGATTCTAAGTCAGAGTAGCCGGTCTACTGCTCGTGTGCTAATCATTGTCGCTTTACATTTTCGTGATGTCGTGCCGAGATCCCGGGTGACGAAATCGTAAAAATGTAATAAAGTCATTTAGATCGCGGACCACTGTGTACACGACGGCTTTAATTACGCCTGACTGTACCTTCTGCTAGTGTGGGAGTGAGACTGTGTGTGTTCTTCAGTCACTTTGATTGAAATGTTTTACCTGCTGATTGTACATGTACATTTCCACTTCTTCCTGAGTTTCAGAATTAATAGGTAATTCTTATTAAAAGTAAATTGAGATACTAACGTTGATTTTTATATTAGAACAAATTTACTAATTGAATTGTATCTTTTATCTAATTATTCAAAGTTAATTTATGTTATGGTTCATACTTTGGTACATGAATTGTTTTACTATTCAGCACGTCTATATAACTTCAATTTTACCTCTCTATGAAATGGGAACAAAATTTGAAAGTATACCTAATACTTTTAAAAATAACAAATATTAATAATTAAGTTCCTTCTTCTCTATACCCATCGCGTCGATTTTAAAAGTTTATGGGAAAGGCAGGAAGCTCAACAAGCGAACGAGCAACAGCTACTTTTACTATTTTGTTATTGATAGTAGACTGTTGTTTTAGAATTGTCACTATTGTTTCAATTTTATTCATGAGTTTTAACAAAAATATATTTTGAAAGTTATAGAGCTGGCCAGGGAAACAAATGCATGAATTTAAAGTGTGTTGTTGTTTTGTTGAGATCAGTGAGCACGTGCAAGTTGCATTTGTTTGTTTGCGCTTCATTAAGACGAGTGTTGTCGTGGTCGCGGTATCATGTTTCGTCGCGTCGCGTATCTCGCGAAGTTGAGGTGTTCCCGTCCAGCATCCAGCACCAGCACCCCTACACAGCCGTCATGGACACACACATACGTACACAACCTGTTCTCTTCACCGCTTCACGGCGTCCTTATCGATTGACCCTCGCTCGAAACCATAACTCATTGCGACTATCTTTGTTCTGTGCCCGTATTTTATTCATGTTTTGTACGAGATTGATATCTGGTGGTGCGGGCACTCTCTTCGGTGGTGGACCGACGGAGATCGCATCGTGTTCTCTTCTCTCCGCGCCACGTCGTCCTCGCACTCAAGCGATTCCAAGTAAAATCTTCGCGCTCTTTCTCGTTTCTCGCTTGTTCGTCCGTTCGTCGGTTTACGCTTATCGTTGTATTTGTCTCTCACCAACGTTTACGTTGCTTTGCCTTCGCTTGGTCTGATTATATACTGTCTTTCTCGTTCTGTGCTTGTGATTGTTGTCTTTCTTTCGTTGTTTTGTTGTTCTTACTTGCATACTTTTATCATGCTGGTATTCAATTCATGCGCATATGAAATCTTGCATTTTGCCACAGATTACATAAATATTTTTAAATATTTTTTTACTTATTTTGTGAATACATTTTAATGTTTAAATTTTTTTGCAGGAGAGGATGAAGAATGGGGTAGTGATGAGACAGAAGCGGCGCCGGACAGTGATGTGTCTGTCAAGGCGTCAACTTCTCCGCCTCCAGGTGCAGAGTCCACATCGTCCCCGACGCCCGGCCCAGCGCCTGGAACACCAACCCCTTCAGAGGACTCAACCCCCAAGTTGCGGCTCAATCCTAATCTGGCCACTGACCCAGCACTGAGACCTTCAGTGGCACAGACTCCCACACCGATCAAGGTCGAGGATGTCGCCGCGTTGTCACCGACACCAACAGCGGAGTACCTTGCCACGTTACAATCAGCCCTTTCCGGAAGATACTTCCCTCTAATTCCCACAGTCTCGTTACCAGATGCATCGCGACCGACACCAGAACCTGCAGAATCAGCTGGAAGACAATTAACTGTTCCGTTATTTGTCTGTACACCATGTGGAATTAGATTCTCTTCTTTAAGTACATTAGAAGCACATCAAACGTACTATTGCTCCCACAGAGTTGCAAAACCAACTAGTGATGCTGAAGAGGGAAAATCCACTGGTGGAGATAATAACAGTGTAACAGAAGATGGAGCTAGTTCTGAAAGTGCTGCTAAAGCTCCTAGGACTGGGAAACAATATGCATGTACACATTGTTCATATAGTGCAGATAAGAAAGTGAGTTTGAATAGACACATGCGTATGCACTCCGTATCGCCAGGACCAAGCCCAGTTCCCGTGCCGGTTGCAAATGGCAGTGAAACACCTCAGGATCTGGCAACTCAAATTCAAGACCGGTACTGTGCCGACTGTGACATCCGCTTCAGTTCGCTAAAGACTTTCCGTGCTCATAAAATGCATTACTGTAGTACGCGACATATCGTGAAGGCCGCGGCAGGTCTGCCAACTTCCAAAGCCACATCCAGCGTAACTTCTGGGTCCGGCCCTGCATCTCCGACTGAGAGTTCCGCTTGTAGAACGCCGCCATCACCTTCAACTGCTACAGGCGTTCATCAACCTCTACTTGCGTTACCGACCAACCCCATTCTAATAGTCCCGTACTCTCTTTTCCGAGGAGCTAGCTTCTTGCCAGCTCCAAGTGTTCCTGGACTGCCAAATCCAGAAGCTCCGTGCTTTTTAATGCCAAATGGGACATTACAACCTATGACTCATGCTGTTACTTCTAGTACATCTACTGCAGTACAAACTTCGGTTGAAGTACTAAAAGCAGCCAATAAAATAAAAGATCCAATTCCAGTAAATAGAGATCCAGGTGCTCCGTTGGATCTAAGTGTTAGACGAAGTCCTGAATTACGAGACTTAGTTATTGACATGGGAGATGAGCAAGAGAAAGAAAACAGAAGATCTCTAAGCCCTGAACAGATAGTCTGCGCACCATCTTTGCCTGGTTCTCCTCCTTTAACCCCGTCTCCTAGGCCTATAAGTGTTTCTCCAAAACGAAAACATCATGAATCCCGAAGTAACAGTCCAAGACTTTCCAGATCAACTCCAAAGTCCATTTCCGATGTCGAAAGCAATTCTGATGGCAAATCTTCGTTACCACCGAATTCTTTACATGCTGCTTATGCCGTTCCAACATCTGCAGCTCTGCATCCATTGTTAATGCGTCCGTTGTTTAATCCAGAACTAGCGTTAAGACTAGCAGCCGAATTACCAGCTATACAAACCTCTCCTCAAGTACTTGTCAAACAAGGAGTATCCAAATGTAAAGAGTGCAATATCGTATTTTGTAAGTACGAAAACTATATCGCCCATAAGAAACATTATTGTTCCGCGCGTCTACAAGATGAAGAAGGGGGAAATGCATCTGGAAGTCCTCCAGTTAGTCCAACAAATAGCAACGGAAAGAGCAGCCCTGCCGCCGGTCAATATCAACAACTAATATGTCTTGCTTGTGGTATTAAATTCACATCATTAGATAATCTGACTGCTCATCAACAATACTACTGTTTGAAAAGAAATGAACATGCAAAATTACCAGAATTAGAGATAAGACGATGTCCGAAATGTAAAAATGTGATGGAACCAGGACACCAGTGTGTTTCTGCTACACCGACTACAGGATTAAAATGTCCATGTTGCGATGTGATAAGCCCGACTGCAAGTGCAGCACAACGCCATCTTGAAACCCATTCTGGGGTTAAAGCCTACCGATGCACCATCTGCCGTTACAAGGGCAATACTCTTAGGGGCATGAGAACTCATATTCGCATGCATTTTGATAAGCGACCAGCAGATTTACAGGTAAATTATTTATTTTGCAATAAATTTATCAATTTTTCTAATAATCTGTTTTTCTGTTTAGGAGCTAAAATATATAACCTACATCATGGATGATGAATCGGTAGAGACTTCAGTGATTCCCACACCAACTGTGTTAACCAGTGTTGGTAACCCCCCACCTCCACCAGAAAGTAGTGCATCTTCTCCTGGGTCAGAAGACGGTCGCGGTGACCGTCATCATCAGTGTGACTCATGCAACTATAGTTCCAGTTACAAAGGCAACCTTCTTCGACATATTAAATTAGTCCACTCGGGAAAAGTTTCTGAAAGTGAAGAAAATGTTTCCATAAATGGCACTGAAGATAAAACTCCAAAGTCCATGCCTGTTTTAGAAGAGGAAGAAGTTAAAATTAAACAAGAAGCACCTGAGGCGGAAGTAGATGTCGTAGAAACCAGTCAAGATGGGAATAAAGAAACAGAAATAATTGTTACACCAAAGGAGTTAACTAAAAAAGAGGAAGAAGCAGATATCTTAAAAGAAGCTTCTAAACCTGGGCCAAAGTATTGTAAATCATGCGATATTTCTTTCAACTACTACTCTACATTTATCGCCCACAAACAATTCTACTGTTCAAGCCATGCTGGAGAGTTGTCAGGCAACGCAGCTAATAACAACAATAACAACCACGCGGGAAGTCGAGCAGCCGAAGCATCCGTCTTATAAACAACTTGTTTCGTTATTGCTATTTTATCGAATGTTAAATCCAAATTTATTGGATTCAGAATCGAATCGTACTTTATAAAATTTGGTGATCTGTAAATGTGTCAAACAAAACGTGATCTGATCTCGAAATGATAAAGGATCTTAAAGGAGAATTTGTAAATGTCTTTTAAAGGCTATAATGAAAGGGTATCACATATTTTATTTAAGCCATATGTCATGGTGCCATTTTATTATCATATTTTAGTTATATGTGTCGGTAGTTTTGTGGTTCGATTCTGAATGCTGATATTTTGTATGGGACTTAGCGATATGTAGTTGTGTGTTGAAGGAACCTATACCAATATGTCTCTTCCAAATTCTATATATGGTGATTACTGGAAATCTCTCCCTGTTCGAATCAAGACCGCCAATCAATTCATCGTATACGTGTAACTGTGGATATGCAATATATTATTAACTAATCATTGATAAATATTTGAAACATGTTATGTAGTGATCTTAGTGGTTCTCACGCACACGCTTGTATATATAGATGTAAGGTGTGTGCGTGTTTTGGTTACCCACTCTTCTATAAGTTAGTCTTGAATTTTATTATTGATAAATAATTGTTTTGTATAAATCAAAGATTTTATTATTTTTCATATTTTTAAGTTTTTTTGTGTAAATGTAACGATTTATTACAAATTCTTGAATGCCAAAGCATCGGATAGAATCTTTCTGAGTTAGAAAATTCTCTATACACTCATTTAAGTGAACCAGCTCACCAAGTGAGAACGTCTCGAATATTGTTAAACAGGAAACTTTGTTTATTTTCTTATTTCTCATTTATGTTATTTCTTGGTTTTTATTCTGCTTGTTCTGTATCAGTTGTGTAACTTACTGTGGGGCTACATGCCTGTCATCAAACCCTTCTTGGAGACAATAAATTATTTATTTGTAATCAGTTTATTCCTCGCTCCTTTCTCTCCCCACAAAGATTGGCCATAAAATTACAGGGCAAATACAATAGAAGAAGGATTATTGCAGTAACGGTAGGTGCAGATGCAATCTTAATCTTTTTATAACCAGTTTTAATTTTTGAGATTGATATTTTTTACTTTAAATTCATTTACAAGTATTTAAATATTTAGATAAAGGATCTTGAATATTGACGGTTGCAATCCATATGCATTCCGATCAGAGTATTAGCAAATCCCATCTCAATCTCAGTATTGGCAGGAGTGTTAATGTAACAGCAAACAGAAACAGAGAGCATTCTCCCAGTGCTGTGCAATCACACAGTAGAGTGTATCTCGCCTTCTCCACCTCAGAGAACTTACCATGCTGTGTGCATTTCATTTATCGAATCTCGGTAATCTGAGTTCGCCGGCTGCAGCTAGATTCGCCACTCGCGACGCCGAGTACGCCGACTTATTTATTGTTAAGTTATGCAAATGATTGTTGTATCTAAGCACGATACCAGGCGGCAGCACCGGCGTCCTGACTCGTGGCGATACGGCACGGAGCTGCTGTGCATGCTGTCTCTCTCACACATGCGTTGCAGCTGATAAATGGACGAGGATAGAGATAGCCGGATGGTGATTTTAAATTTCACGTTTGTTTTTCTAGTTATATACATACAGAGTGTGTTATCGCTAGAGTTGGAATGGAGTTGTGGAAATGTCCCTGCAAATTTGACTTCTTTGAATTAATTATGTTGTCTGGATCTGGATGCATTTACTCTGTCTTTTATCATCGAAAATTAATTATTAGAATCAGTTATTTCATACAAATGATTTACATTTAATGTTTATGTAATTCTAAAATACTTGTTGTACTACATCGAGAAATACTTTTTAAGTAAAGCCTCGGTTTTCAAGCAACGAGCGCCTGTGGTGGTCTGGTGTATAATGCGAGATGTGATTATGTGTTTATGTAATTTTATGTTTCAGTAAATTAATAAAAACTTGATACTCTAGTAATAAATCTATTGATTTCTAATTGAGTTCTTGATTGAATCGAATTACTTAGAAGAAGAAATTAAATATATGGCAACAAACTGTTTCGTATTGTGCATGTGACTTGACGCTTGCATAATATATTGCAAAAATATAAAGGAGAAGTAGTATTTAAATTAAAAACTAAACGAGAAATTTATAAAATTTCTTGCGTAAATATCAGAAAATATTTTCTAATAGGTACTTCATGATTTATTGAAAGAAAATCGCATATTACTGATCTCGCATAACAATTGCGCATTCTTTAAAAAAGAGTATACAACTTTAAGTATAGCATATTTTATTAAGGGCGCACTTAAAAGTGAAAAAACTGTAACACGAAGTCTTTAATGGTAATTTTTTGAACCCCATAATAGTCAAAATCTTATTATACGTCATAATTTGATTTGAAAAAAAATGTTTTTTTCTGTAACTTACTAGTGCTATGTCAAAGACACTTTAAAACTTTTACATGTCTCATTTTGCACATGCTTTCTGCATAAATTTCAGATAAACATATAACCTACAAAAAAAAAAAAGGTTACAAAATGAAAATATATGCATTCCTAATTGCCTTATTCTAAAAATGATGTCTGTAATAATAACTGTTCATTTTGCATAAAATTAATTGCATTTTGATGAATTTTGCTCCTTCTTTCATTTCTAATCGAAATTATTTTATTTCTATACCTTTACCGCTTTTCTCTTGTTTTATAATAAAACAAATAAAGTATTATATGTATGTAGATATATGTATATAATTTTATGGAACATAATGCATTTCATATTATTTATAAACAATATTTAATTCTTTCGTAAAATTACAGTTGATTGGCAACACACAACGCCATCGATAAGAATGTTATGGTACTAAAAAAACAAAAACAAACATAATCGGGTCACACACACCATAGACAACATGTATGTGAAATTTGAATTGCCGCCGTTTAGGCTTTTGCCAAAGTCGGTGCATGACAATTTGGAATTTTAAAAAGTCTGAGTAAATAAAAAATTTGTTTATAAATTCTTGTGTTGCATGTTTGGATAAATTATAAAGTTATGTTTACAAATTTCGGGGCATGAGTAAGTTAGCAGACTCGAATATAAATTCGGGTTTTGCAAATTCGGATAAAATAAAGTACTGTGTTCATAAATTCGGGATATGAAAAGTCCATGTAAATATAACTTGAGTATATAAATTTAGATGTTGAAATTTCAGGGCATGAATAAGTTAGCAGGCACGAATATAAATTCGGGTTTTGCAAGTTCGGATAAAATAAAAGACTGTGTTTGTAAATTCAGGGTAGGTATATGAAAAGTCGATGTAAATATAAGTTGAGTTTAAAAAGTTCGGGTTGTTAGATGCTACCCTTAACTAAGGTAAGCATTCAGATTGTCTATGTCTACTGATCAAATGTATAAGATATATTTTAGAATGTTTGTGTTAATACTGCTAATGTGAAAGATTTATTTATATACCGTTGTAAATGTAAATTTCAAGTAAAAATAATAGAAAATTTCCACCACATTTCCATTGAAACATCATACTCTATGTCCTGTGCATACAAATAGCGTCAATTCGTTAGAACCTTGGCTGTCGCTGGTCGCTCCATTAACTTAAATCAAAATAGGAAACAATTACCTACTGGACAGTGGACACTAGACTGTCCCCCTGTTTTAACAAATTGGCTTGCTAACAACTGTGTGAGGCTGAGGAGATCCAAGTTAAACCAGGAGATTGTGTCTCTGTTAGTGCTGGACCAAGTTTGGTTCATGAAGGTGCACTGGGAAGATCTCTGAAGCTAAACAGTTGATGATCACCTGAGTTTTTAAATCTAGAGAATGTAAATTAGTGTGGAGAAGGTTGTTTCTTGAAAGTGCTGTTGGATTATTTGTGGTGGTTGAATTTGGTGTTATTCAAATTATAAAATGGAGGTATGAACTTTTAATTATTGCATCAAATATTTCGCACTTGAATTCGAAATCTCTTAACTGATCTCCCAATAAGGGTTGCTCAAACTCAGTGCTCAATGGGCTACTTTCATGGTACTGAAAGTGAGATTTTAATAACTATGAACCTAATGTTAGGTCTAAATCATTGGTAAAAATACAAATTTTATTTTAAAAAAATTATAAGTTTTTTTAGTAAATTGAGAAAAAAAAATAGCTGTGACATATCATTATTTTGTATAGAAAAAAGGCATCATTCTACGTCACATAGGTATCACATATTATTAAATATTCATTAATTAGTTTTGGGCTTGTTGAGAAATATTTTGTGAAAATAAAATATACGTATATCAAGTATTTATCTCTTCTTCAAAAATATGTACTTAATAAAAAAATCATGTAAGTAGCTTCAGATTCAAAGTTTATTATAACAATATTTATAAGGAAAATATAAAAATGCCATATTCTATTCGTAATACATGAATATATTTGTTGTATTACACCATGTGACAAGACAATTTTTTTTTCGCACCCGCCATTGTAGGTTATAGTACATGCCCTTTTCGGTGCTATTACGCCTTGCGTGAAAGTCTGTTACTTTTATCTTTTATATAATAAATAACTATTATTAGTATTATTGCCTATAAGAAATTTTGCAAATTCAGCAAGCATTTAAAGTATAGTTCAAAAGTAATTACATTGAGCAAAAATGTATTAAAAAACGAATTTATTTTTATATTAATACGCGATTGTTACTGAAGTTTAAGATAATGAAATGATCCTTCACGAGAGAGTGTTGTAATTCACATGAGTGTAATAATAGCCCATTATGTATGAGTTGCACCATTTTAGCGAATTTTTCTTTGCAAACAAAGCTATTGACGTTGTCATCATGATAAAATTTGATAAAAATTTCATAAAATCCCCACAGATCAGGTGTTTTATAACAAAAAATATCATTCATTTGACATTGTATGTAGGTATCTATTGGTCATCGTTTTCGCACAAATTTGGTCAAATTAAAAAACCAGTAAGATCGGTTAGAAATGAGTTCGAAATTTTCAAAAAAATTATTCGAAAAATCATTTTTTTGTAATTTACACGAAAATACTCGTAATATTAATGAATGAATTCTGGTAAACCAGATGTCGCAACAAATCACCATTCTCGAAATTAATTATTGTAATTTACATGAAAATATTAGACAAAAATAGGTAGTCATTTTGTATATAATTTTATTAATAAAACTGAATTATGTAAACCAGAAGTCGCTACAAATCACCATTTTCGAAATTAATTATTTCTTGTACCTAATTTATATGAAAATAATATCAAGTAGGTAGTCATTTTCTATGTAATTTTATTCATTAAATTAAATTTTGTAAACTCGGTTCGAATCACCATTTTCGAAATATTCCAGAAATTATAAAAACCACGGCAAAGTTCAAAATTATTTCAAATATTCAAATGTAAAACATTATTTGCATAAAGTACCAGAAATCTATGTCCACGAAAGGTACCTGTAGGCAGTGGCGGATTTAGAAATTTTTTACATGGGGGGGGGGGGCATAATAAAACAGGTACCTAAATAAAGTTAAAAACCTACCACACATAAGTGGTACAATATTAATATACTCTAAGATTATGAGTGAGTATAATGTGAAAAAGGGGTAATTATAAATAATGTTGAGCGCCGTAGACGAAATTTTTTTTAGTTCAAATTCAGATTGGTAGTTACTTTCAATGTTTCAATTTAATGTCATATGTCTGTTTTACTGTATTATTTTTAAAAACAAGCAATGCAAATTCTACTCACAGGAGGCTCACGTGCTCGGGTGCCCTCCTCTAAAACTGCCACTGCCTGGCCTGTAGGTACTTTGCAAAAGGAAATTTCCTAAGATGGTACAGTTCTGCGAAGCGCCCTTATTTTTCTACTTCCACACATTGTATCAATTATCAAATAATTAAAGTGAATTCCTGTATCGAAATGAGTTTTCATTTTACAAGACCAAATATTTTATTTTTCAATCAAATTAAAACATAGAAGTAAGGAAATGAACTACAATTTTAAATAAAATGTGATTTTAGATTATATAGGTATTGGTTAATATTAGGAACGAGGTTTTCTTTCTTGATTTAGAATTTTTCATAACAGTTATCAGTTCATATCTTTCAAAATACTTACAATACATTACATCCTTACAAGAAAGTGTGATGAATTTTGAAACGAACTGAATACTAGGTACAACAATTAAGCATTTATAAAAGATGATACTTTTTAGTAAACTACAACTTTATTATATCACTGATTAATTTGCAATGAATTTGTTCATTAATGATTTGAATGACTATAGAACAACCACGTGCGTCGCCGATCATCGATAAAAGCAATAAAACCGGAACTGAAACGAGGCAACTGGGCAAACAAAACAGAATTCATCCTGTCTTGTATGGGCTATGCAATTGGGATAGGCAATGTTTGGCGGTTCCCTTATCTCTGCTATCGGAATGGAGGAGGTACGAACTCATCTGTCACCCAAATCATTTCTAAATTCATCTCATTTGCATCACTGACCTAATAAAGCTTACTGTTTATTAACGTAAATAAGCAGAGACGTGATGTAAATGCAAAAGTTACAATCATTGTGTATTGTGCAGGTGCCTTCCTAGTGCCGTATTTGCTGATGCTCTGGTTATGTGGAATTCCGTTGTTTTTTATGGAAACTACCCTTGGACAGTTTGGAAGCACTGGGTGCATTACTATTTTTAGGATTAGTCCACTCTTTAAAGGTAGCTATATATACATTATATATTCATTATCTCCAAAGCATTTATACAAAATCCTTAAAGCCTGGATCCCACGACGGAAATTATCGAAAATTTGTTGTGAATACCATAAACTTTTGTTAGAAATTGTAACACACATCTATGTTATTCCATGTTATATGTAAGCACCTTTCGGCAATTTCTTTTACTAGAATTAGTTTGGATATGTGCAGGTAAACAAATTACCATGCTTAAAACAGTAGTTGTGGCAAATATCAGCAATATTTCTGTCTTGGGATCCAGGGAAGGCGCAGTACAAAGTAGAATAGGCATTTGATTAATTTCATAACATAAAACATCATTTCATGGAAATTATCTGTTATGTTTTGAAAATTGTAAAATTTACTGTGAAACAGACAAGCATTTTTGTAAAAATTATCATATCGAGTTTACTCTCTAATTAACTAAACTAACTAAAACCTAATCTACATGCGTGTTGTCGTTGTTATTATTGAATATTGTACATGGTTAGGTACGTCAATCTTTATAAAGCCTGGATCCTACGACGGATATTATGGACAATTTGTTGCCGATATAGGCAACATTTGTCACAAACTGCTATGCTTCAAGCATCTTTTTAATGACAATTATTTGTTTTATTGCCTCTGCCTCATTATTTTGTCTAATATTTATTAATATTTAGTAAGTATTTTGAAATAAAGAATTAAACTTATACCGCGAAACAAAAAGTATCTTTAACTACTGGCTACGGGTCCGTAAACCACGTCTACTAAATTGCTCATCATTTTGTTAATGTTAATGTCAGTGGTTGCACCGCTAGATCTAAACCTAACACTGAAGTGTCTACGTCAATCTCTTCAAATAGCGAAGTGATTGATTTACGATTTAATTTATTATTTATTGAAAATGGCGAAGTGGTGAGATTATAGTATACCACGTGTAAAGTGAATTTTGTTAGAGGAAAATTTGGTTTTTTCTACGAAAATGGGATTTTACAAATTTCTTTCTGTCCGTAAAAATGATTCCAAGACTTCTAGTGATAATGAATCTTACAGGAATCTTGTTATATCTATCTATCTAGTTATATGTTAAATCAATGGGCGCCAGTAGTTAAAGGTTAAATAATTCTAATAATTTTCCTTTAGGTGCAGGGTATGCAATCGTAGTGGTAAACATAATATGCACAATGTACTACAACGTGATAATTTCATATCCATTATTATTTTTGGTAAACTCAATGCGATCAAAATTGCCTTGGGTAGATTGTTCAAATGAATGGAATACAGAAAATTGCTTAGAGGTATTTCAGTTTTTATTTTAAAAATAAATAAGATATTTAAATATATTCTTTAGTTAGGATCATCAGAAAATCATGTTAACGACACATTAATAGAAGCAATTGCAGGAACTAGAAGAATGAAAACTCCTGCAGATGAATTTTTTCAGTAAATATTCTTATATAAAGTAGTGTTATTTTTAAAACGTGCCATATGTGTTTAACATAAAGTAGTTCTTCTAATATTGAGCTTCAAATATCATTACAAGAAGTAATGTTCTGCATTACAATTTTTTAATGTATAAAAATTATTTTCCTGTTCGTTATTTACATCATTTTTGTTATTTCGAAATTAGATCTTATTACTAGTTGAATGAAACCTGAATAACAAACAATCGTGATTAAAGTTTCAACAACAGGTCTTTGTTTAAGAATCACATTTTGAAAAATTGTTACATGTTTCTAAATCATTTATTTGAATTATTTTGCCTTTTATAAAAGGAAAAATCATGTTAAACACCTATAGTTCATAATTTAATTAACACGCCCAAACTTTTTCATCAGTCAAAGTTCTATAACAAGTAATTTTTAGTAACCATATCCTGCAAATATCTGATGGAATTGAAAATCCAGGAGGTATAGTGTGGCCACTGTTCATTTGCAATGTTGTGTCATGGGTGGTTGTGTATATTTGCATAATGAACGGTGTTAAATCCGTAGGAAAAGTTGTATATTTTACTGCAACATTCCCATTCATTATTTTATTTATTCTCTTAATTAGAGGAGTTACGTTACCGGGTGCTTGGAAAGGAATTATTTTTTACATTTACCCTGACTGGCAACAACTTACTAATCTAAAGGTAAGCATAATCATCACTGTTTTTCAAATGCTACGATGGATTTTGTGATAAAAGAATGAATCTTATACATCACTTATAATTTGTTTGAAGATCACATTTTTTGTATCTAAATTTCTAATTTCCTATAATAAATTTTGATATTGTACATACCTATTTAGTAAAAGCTATATTTCAGTTCTTATCAGATTTGAATTTTTCGAAGACACAGTTTGTTGTTAAAATTTCTGAATTAGAAATAGTTTAGACGTTTAGAGTAACATTATTTTGATTTAAAATATAAATTAGAAAATTAATTTGAAAATTAAACATGAGGATTTTTCTGTTGGCATCTTAACCAGAGGTTAGAGAATATCGATTTAAATAATTTATAAATAACTAAAAAATAATGTAGAAATTATTAGAAACAGTAGTAAATTTTATGTTAGAAGCAGTATACAGTAATAAAAAAAATTGTTTTAGGTTTGGGCAGATGCAGCTATACAAATATTTTTTTCACTTGGTCCAGGATGGGGTGGTATTGTTAACATGGCTAGTTACAATGATTTTAAAAACAATAATAAAGGGTGAGTGCCAATATATTATTTTTTTCCATATTGTACAATTTTTAGTAGGTATGTCAAATCCAGTAATTATTTGATACATTCGGTTAGTTTCAATTATTACAAATTGAATCAGTCACGTATAAATTATCATGTAAATAATAAACAAATAATTTGTTAATAAAATTGAACTAAAAATTTAATTTGTACCAAAACCACAAGAAAGTTTAAAATTTATTAAAACTTTGAGTAACCTTCTTAATTACACATAAAGAAACCCATGAACTATTCAATTAAAAATCGCCGAAAGTACAATATTCTACTCGTGCTTCATATGGTAATTACAACTTCAAATTAATACGACCGTTGTCTTTAGCTCGAGCAACAAGCTTTCATTTTCTTAAGGTGTCTGTATACTTAGCGTGTAGCAGTAGTAGTGTAGTTACTTATTAAATTAATAACTGGCGCATTTCTAGTGCTCTATCAACCAAATTTTGATTACAATATACTAGCTATATAAATCGTCTTTTCTGATTTTCCTCATTTGTTTTGAATAATGGAAAGTCTAGAAAACTATGAAAAATTGTAGTTCACCAATAACTCTTTAGTCGATTGAAATATTCTTTTTAAAATAAATACGGTGCTGTACTATCTTAACATCGAACAGTCAATATTTTTTCAAAAGACTTTTTGTATTTTCCTTTTTTTCGAAAATTTTGAAAAATTAAAAATAGTTCGATGTTAAGAATGGAATAGGTATTTTTTGTAAATAATTTTTTTCTGTACATAAGTTGTTCTTAAATCAAGTTATTAGTAAACTACGAACGCTTGTTTATGTGAAGGTATACTGCCGCCTTAAGTAATTATACTTTATTAAACTCTTATTAGATAATATATTCCTAGTTTCATGATACTCTGAACGAATGCTAAAGTTTTTCGAGAACTAACGACTTTGGTATTGTGTAGTATTTAATTTCGAACAAGTTTTGTAATTACAACTTTTGTGTAAAATTATAGCAAAATTTAAATAGTATATTGTGTATCAAGTGTCGAAATAAGCATCATACTTGCAAGTGTTACCGAAGACCAGTTCCGCAAGAAATATGAGCAATGAGCATGCGTAAGAGCATTTCGACAAATGTTGCATACAACACTTTTTCTACAACTCCACATTTACTTATATTTACATTAACTGATATGCACTTCTGAAATTTCACTTTGACACATTGCAATTATTTATTTTTTATAAATAACACGGTATCATAGTATAGTAACAGATAGAATACATGCGCATTTTAAAATCTTACGATACGCTCTTTGATTAACATTCCCACACGGCCGTTCTACTGTTTCTAAGATGACATTTCGAATTCGAATTTCGGTGGTAGGCGAAGAAAAAATTAATATTGTTTTTCCCATATATTTAACAGATTTGAAGTAGTCACCCGTTATAGTGAGTTGTTCTGAAATATCTTTTATTCTGCAATTACATTTACATATCATATTTTACATCTCCATATCAAATAAGTTCCCTTTTTGTAACATTTTCTGTTGCAGAGATTCAATTTTCGTCCCACTTCTAAACTGCGGGACGAGTATCTTCGCAGGTTTCGTAGTGTTCTCCGTGATAGGCTTCATGTCCCACGAGACGGGTCTTCCAGTCTCCACCGTAGCCACCGGAGGCCCCGGACTGGCGTTCGTCACGTACCCGGAGGCCATCTCCATGCTGCCCTGGCCCCAGCTCTGGGCCGTGCTGTTCTTCATCATGTTGTTCCTTCTTGGCTTAGATAGCTGCGTTAGTAGATCATGTGGATTGCGAATGATAAGCTTGTAATATGGTTCTCTTGCAGTTTGTGCAAATCGAAGCAATTATTTCAAGTGTTATTGATGAGTATCCCAAACTCAGGAGACATAAGAAGATGGTTGGGTTTATGTCTTGTTTTATTATGTTTCTTGGATCGATCTCTTGTGTCACTAACGTAAGTATTTACATCTTTTTGTGCCATAGAAACATTTCAATTCATACCTGCAGTGCTATATCAGAATAGTCGTTGCATCAAATTCTCAGCATCCAAAGCAATTCCAACTTCTATGACGTTTCAACATCATAATATTATATCGTTTAGCGTTATATCTCACGAGACCTTGTTATAATATCTAGTCAAGAAAACAAATAATTTTTAAACAAAATCGAGCTCTTTTAAAATTGAGTTCGGCCTAAACAAACAGTCTAAAATAATCGAAAAGTCTAAAACTTGTAAATTAGAACAATATAAAAATCGAAAGCCTAATAAGCGAAAAGTCTAAGAATCGGAAAGTCTATATAGAAGTCTTAAAGTCGCAGTATCGAAAAGTCTTATGGTCATTTGCACGAGTTTAAATAGCAGTAAAAGTTATTGGATAAATTTGAATTAAAATGAAATATTTTTTAATCAATGAGCAGGAAAAATCTTAAAGTCAAAAATAGTCTTGTAGTCGAAATAGTCTAAAAAGTCGTAATAATCTAAAAGTCGAAAGTTTTAAAGTCGAAATAGTCTAAAGTCGATATAGTCTAAATTAAACTAATCGAAATCAATTTTTTCTGAAATCGTTAAAAGCCTATTTAAATCGATATAATTATCGATTTTTTACCAGCCCTATTACGGATTACTTATAAAAAAATTCGCTCCGTGATTTTGACATAGAGGTTGGAAAATAGATAAGCCTGTAGAGGTTGGAAAATAGAAATAATAAATAATTCCATAATATCTTTAAAATAATTTTAATAAGGTTTCTTACTAAAGCATAATTTTATATTTTTAGGGTGGCATGTATATTTTGCAGTTATTAGACTGGTACGCAGCGTCAATTTCTGTAATATTAATTTGTTTAGTGGAAGTAATTGTCGTAGGCTGGACCTACGGCTGTAGTAATTTTGTACGTGATCTAGAATTCATGATTAAGAAAAAAGTTCATTGGTGGTGGCCACTTTGTTGGAAATACATTACTCCTGTTATACTTACGGTAAGAAAATAATTAGTACTGGACAACATTATGTTATAAGCATTATTTGTTTAATCATTCATATCAAAATTAATTAACAAGTATAAAAATGTTTTATAATCCTTATAAAATGATGATTAATACAGCTATTTATACATTTTTAATATAATATTACTTGTAATTTTTCTTCTAACTAGTATTTATTCGATTAATATATTATTTGTATAAATTTTGAAATTTTATAAAATACGTATTAAAAATTTTCAGAAAGAATTGAATCATTGAGTGATATAAAAATTGGCAATTTTATGGTATGGGCTATCAAATCGATGTGCCTAATTTGATTATGATGATAATTTAAAAGTTATTATAATTTACACATAACGGTTGCAAAATTTGCCCTTAATTTCTTTTTTGTATATTTTTAGTTCATTTTTGCAACAACCATAGTTTTCAACACTCCGATAACTTACAATGGTGTAATTTACCCTCCATGGTCTGTAGTATTTGGGTGGTGTTCATGTCTCATTTCCATTGTTTGTATTCCATTTTACATGATTTATAAATTATGTATAACTTCGGGAAATTTCATGAAGGTATGTTTATTTTCATGTACAATTGACAACGATTATACTTTTATTTATTAATTTAGAGATTTAAAACTTCAATAACGGCTACTCCTGACTGGGGCCCTGCTGAAGAGGAACACAGAAAAGCGTGGCAATCTTTAAAAGCTACAAATAAAGATAGCGTATTGCTAAATGACAAAGTTTGATGTTTACTTGTTTTGTTATTATTGTAATTTTAAAGTTAGATTCAACATTATAATTAATAAGAAATTTGTTATGTAAAACATATAAAAATAAAAACAAAGTCAATTATTATTATTCAAACAATTTCTTCAATTTGTCCGTGTCGCTTTAATCCAAATCCCACATGAACCGTTAATACTGAAGGTAATGGTACTTTAACTGGTCCTGAATCATCAGTTTCTCCTCCGCCTTTACCTTTTACTTCTGCATATACTTCAGGCTGAAATCAAGAAATGAGGAAGTATTAAGTTACCAGCGATAAACCGTCAAGAATGACGCACTTTTTGTGTCATAGTGGCAATACAAAATAAAAGCACATCATTCTCTTACATAAATTGATGTAAAAATTATTTAATTTTTGTTTTACTATTGATTCGCAACATGTGTTCTTCTTACCGAGTTTCGGTATTCACTGTTTTAGGAAAGTAATTATATGATTAATTTACTAATGTTAATGAAATAAAATTTCTAATATTTTTGTTAGATTTCAGGCTTTTATTATTTATTTATTACTTAAATGCGCAGTTTCGACCTATGTTGAGGCTATTTTCAAGCTACAAAAAATTTATAAAAAGAGTTACTATGGGAGTGTCCAAGCCTACGGCTTTTAAAGAAATACTTATTGGATATTTTCAGCATATATATATATATATATATATATATATATATATATATATATATATATATATATACATATATATATATATATATATATATATATATATATATACATATATATATATATATATATATATATATATATACAGGGTGTTTTTTTGAAAACTTTCCACCTAAATATCTCGGGAACCGCGGTACGGATCGAAAATCGGCGAAATACGGGTTCGATGAATTTGAGGGGGAAGAAAAACCATGTAATTAGTTTTTTGCCCATATTGGGGTCAACTTGATTTTTTTAAATGGGAACCCCACTTTTTTATTTTGGCAACGTGTTCTACTGTAACAATGCGCAATATGATTTAGATGTAATTTTGATGAGTAATCAACATCTTCGAAATTTATTATATTTACTTCTCCCACGTGTAGATGACTTAAGTTAGTTGTGTATATGAATCCTTTGTCTTGAAGCATAAGTGCATTATAATGTTCGATTATTATTGTTTATGCTTGAAGATAAATGTGTTATTACAATTGGTGATCTATATACGCAGCTGTATTAAGAAGCCTGAGAAAAATTTAAGTAACAGGTAAGTCAGTGTGTGATCGTCCGTACGTTCAGTCGCTCGAGAAAATGTATTCTCGAGCAAAGTTTAAGTTTCGACTAATTACGTAGAGTCAGTGATCGTCTGACTCAAATCGGTACAAAGACGGGTTTTGCTGCCGTTCTCATGAGTTTGGTACAATTACGTAATTAGTAATCTGTTGAGTCAGTGTGTTACTCTATATGTCGAACAGATTATTGTTGTAGTGGGTTTCGTTTATATCGCTTTGTGTAGTTATATTGTTAGTCAATGTTCATTAATAAATATATATAGTTACGTGTAGTGTGTGTGTCATATTTTCATAAATTTTTGTATAAAACTAACTGGCGCAGTCTTGCAAGTCCTGTTACCCATCCTTTCATTGGAGGATTACACTACGAAAAAAATTAGAAACTTTTGTAGGAAACGTTTCCCCCCCCCACTCCAATATTTCGAGTTATCAACGCGGGAAAGTGAAATAATTTGAATTTTGAAATGTGTTTTTTTGAAAACTTTCCAGCTTAATATCTCAGAATAATATAATAATAATAATATCTACAAAAGAAGAGAACACGATGAAATAATTTAAAAAATGGGGTTCTCATTCAAAAAAATCTGCTGTGGCCAGTACACGACCTCTCGCCTAATTCTGCTTATTCTAGTAATCTAATAAATAATTTTACTTACATTTTAATAGTTTCATGTTCATGTAATATGTAAACGATAATGTAAACCAAGATGCAAGCAAAATATGTCAACTGTAATGTCACTCACATATAATTCAAATTTTGAGTAAAAACAAATTTCATATCATGGACAACAAGATATTGGTACTTAGTTGAACTTTATTTTATTGTTAAATACTACCAGATTCAGCAAATTGTATTTAAAATTAACTGTACCCATAGATAATTATATTATCTTTTATTTTTAATTGTAAAAATTGTCATAAATAAATAATGTACCAATTTATTTAAGAAAAACTATATCAAGTTCCAAAAAGTACTACTTCAGGTTTGCGAATTTCTACCAAAATCTTATCCGGTGTTAAGATCCTTATTAGAACCTTAAATATGAAATTTGGTTATTAAAGGCTTGATACTTTTTAAGTTGTCGTGGACGAAAAATCGTCACATAATTCATACGTCCATACGCACACACACACATACACACAGACATCATCGGGAAAATATTATATAAAAACGTGCTTATCTACTAAAAATTCATACTCGAAAATTTTGACCCATTACAATACCTCTCTTATAGAATATGAGGCGAGAGGTAAAAATGAAGTTGACTCCAGGATGACCCGGGTCAAAAAAAAATATGATAATTCTTACCCCTCAAATTCATTGAACCCGTGTTTCAGCATTTTTGGCTGGGTTCCACGGTTTCTGAAAAAACACATTTCGAGATTCAAATTTTTTCACTTTCCCGTGCTAACAACTCGAAATATTGGGGTGGGGGGAAAAAAGTTTCCTACTAAAGTTTTTTCTTTTTTGCGTAGAACACGTTGCGAAAATAAAAAAGTGGGTTCTCATTTTAAAAAAATCAAGTTAAGCCCAATATGGGCAGAAAACTAATTACATGGTTTTTCTTCCCCCTCAAATTCATCGAACACGTATTTCGCCGATTTTCGATCTGTGCCGCGGTTCCCGAGATATTTAGGTGGAAAGTTATAAGGGTGTTTTTTTGAAAACTTTCCACCTAAATATATCATAAGCCGCGGCACGGATTGAAAATCGGCGAAATACGGGTTGAAAACTTTTTTCATGGCAATAACTAATTTTTGAGATCTCCTTTCAATATAATTGACTGGATTGCTAATTTGCTATTATGGTAAAGTACCCTAGATAAACTTTCTTCTCTTGAACATACATTCATGTATCTCACTTGGTTTATAAATATTAAATATAAAATAAATGAAAATTTCTCTGCCAAATGTTAGTTTGACATTTAAATTAAATATTAGAACAATTTTCAATTTTGAGTGTAAATAAGTAATAAGTAAGATAAATAAAACAATTAATTAATGTTGAATACACAATTAGTCAATTTTTCAGGTTACTCTTGTAAAAAGAATTAAAAAATAGAGTGGCGGTTTCATTATGATTTTCTTGCCGAATTCCTGAAAGTACCTATTAATGCAAATGTGAGATTATAAGTAAAAATTACTAAAATATTACACAAAAATAACAATATGTGTTTAAAATTTTGTATTTTATGCAAGTTATTTGGGCGGGAGAGGGGCTAATTTTCATTTTGGGGAGGGCCAAGTTCCCCTCCTAGACCCCCCTAGTTGCGCCTATGATTGCGTCCTTAAAAATTATTGAAGAGGGAGTAGAAATTAAAGAAAATAATGCAAGTCATACGTATTTATCCTTTCTCATACTAAATAAAAATCAGACGCAAATTGGTCTATTTTATTTAATACATAAAAATAATCATTTATTCAGTGATCTATCTCGTAGGAATTTTAATCTGAAACCTATACTAAAATTAGATACCTACCTTTAAACTACCTTCATCAATTCGTATTGCTTTTTTACCGAATTTTGGATAATGACCCCATATAAAATCAACATATTGGTCACTCCAATTTACAGATTTTAAATCGCAATAAAATGTTCCAAATGTTGATTTCTTTAATATAACTTCTACTTCTGTTTGTCCTGTATTTGAGTCACTTTTTTTATATTTCTATAAGAAATTATATCATTTTGTTACACATTCGAGATATTTTCCTACCTTATGTTAAATAAAAATGTTTCTTAATTTATAGTCATAAATTTATTATCACACGCACCTTTTGTTAAAAACAGAGTGAAAATAAATCTATTCGAAAAAAATCGATTTATGAACACAGTTTAATGTCTCGAAAAATTTTGTGGTTTGCTGCAATTATGATGCAGAAAATAGATATCTTGGCAACTAACAAATAATTGTGAGAATAGATAAATATTTTAATAAATACTGAAAATAGCCTAGCCTAATATACTATATCAAATTCTTACTCGTCTCTAGTACGAGATATAGTCAATAAGCCAATATTTAAAAAGGCATGGTTTTATAGGCTCGCTGCCAGGAGGAGAGACCAAGGCAATGTTCGGCCTGTAAAAACTCTTGCCCTTCCTGGAGCTGAAAAGCTTATTTATACCTGCATTTTACAAATTATAATCTTCAAAATTAATACCTATTATAATATTTATTTGCGCGTCGGCGTTAAATTTGATTTTGGTAAAAAAGGTCAAAATTTGCAAAAATAATTTTTGTTTTCTAAAAGTTCCTGTTATCCGACAATTATACATTTTTACCCCATGAAGTAGGTGAAAAACATGCTTCTCATCAATCTCATCCATTGAAAAAAATGTAACTTTCAATTATAAGGCATTTGACCTTAAATGAAAAAAATCAAGATCAATATTGCCCTTTCTACAAAATATTTGGCCTTTCCTAAACATAACCTGGTTTTACTAAGTAATGTTTATTGCTCATTTAAAACAATTAAATTTGAATGTTGTCGGTTATACACAAGTATGGTAATGAAAGTGAAATATCTATTTTAATGATTGCAGAAAACATAAAAATCTTGATATTGTGTTTATAACTGAATAGGGTGAAGTGGGGTAAGTGCGATTTTGGGGCAAGTGCGACTTTGCTTAATATTATTTTTGTTATTATAAGTTTGAACCTTCCATCTATTGGATTTATTTCTACTTGTCATTCTTGTACATATTTGATTTCTACTTTACCGATACCATGAAGAGTTTTGTTGTTATAATTATAATACGGCAAACCAAATTGCAAAAATATCGTGAATATTTATACTAAACGCACATACCCCTTAAGACTTGTAAACTACTAAACGTTGCAAATAAAAGTAGAAAGTGCACTTGCCCCAAAATTGGGGCAAGGCGACAACAACAAAAAATTAAAATAATTAGAACAAATTCATGTGTATAAATAAAATACTTAATTATCGTCTAATATATAGTTAAGAACTGTGTAGTTTGATCTGTGTATAGTTTGAAAATATTAATGGTTATAATCATAAGTTTGACGTAGTTTAAGATGAATTTATCATTTTGGTGGTCGCAGTTACCCCACTTCACCCTATATTGTTCATATTTTGACTATAATTTAAGAAACAGTTCAACAGTTGTATTAAAAATGAAATTCGTACTTGAAGATAAATAATTTTAACTTTAACTTTACTTCGAAAAGTATCCCTTAAAAGTTGAAGATTGTTTTTAGGAGTAGGTATAGTAATTGAAGGATCATTAAATTGAATTACTGGTTTCCATTCTCTTGGTTCTGTTTTAAAATTATTATTAACTATATTATTATTAATTTCCTCTTCATATTCGTCAGGTAATGCAAATAAACCTTTGCCGTTTACAATTTTAGGGACTTTACTACGTTTATCAGGTTTTGATTTTTTGTCTCCTTTATTTGGTTCTATTTTTTCTTCTTCTTTTGGAGGTTCTGAAGGCTCCTCAATAACTGGTAACTTAATTTTTTTCAACAAGGGAACTTCAATTTCCAAATGAAATGTATGTATATTCTAGTTTTGACGAAATAAATAAATATGTTAAAAATGATATTAAATTATTATTTATGTAGTTTAAAATTATTCTTAAAGTGTTATATTTTGACGTAATTTTTACTATTCAAATTAAAAAATCTGCTGTGGCCACCACACGACCTCTCGCCTAATTCTGCTTATTCTACTAATCTAATAAATAGTTTTACTTACATTTTAATAGTTTCATGTTCATGTAATATGTAAACGATAATGTAAACCAATATGCAAGCAAAAGATGTCAACTGTACTGTCACTGTCATAATAATTCAAATTTTATGTAGAAACAAATTTCATATCATGGACAACAAGATACTGGAATTTCAAAAAAATTGAATATTAATTGTACTTTATTTTATTGTTAAATACTTCCAGATTCAGCAATTTGTATTTATAATTAACTGTACACATAGATAATCACAATTTCTTTTATTTTTAATTGCAAAAATTGTCATAAATAAATAATGTACCAATATATTTAAGGAAAACTTTTCTAAACTTCTAAAAGTACTACTTCCGGTTTGCGGATTTCTACCAAAATCTTATCCGGTCTTAAGATACTTATTAAAACCTTAAATATGAAATTTGGTTATAAACGGTTTGATACTTTTTAAGTTATCGTGGACGAAAAATCGTCGGTTCATACAAACACACAAACGCACAAACACACAAACACACAAACACACACACACACACACAGACATCATCGTGAAAATAGTAAATTCGTATTCTAGAGACCCTGAAACGTGCTTATCCACCAAAAACTCATACTCGAAAATTTTGACCCATTACAATACCTCTCTTATAGAATATGAGGCGAGAGGTAAAAATAGACTAATTTTGTGATTGAGTAAAGAAGTAAAATTAAAGTCAAACACAGGCTTTAAATTTTAAATTCTGAACCTGAACATTATGTTTGAAAAGATAAATAAATAAAAGTTTTTACAAATCGTTTAAAATAATCTGTTTATGTTTATTAATTTTGTCAGTAAATAGCTGAATTACTATTTGTTGGTTTACTCAGTAAAATTAAATGGAAATATTTATGAAAATTAATTAAAATTTGATTTAAATTCAGTGAATTTATCAATATCTATCGTAGATTAAAAATATTAGATTTCCATTATTCTGCAAACAGGGCCGCACATTATGTTTTTGGTAAAGTGAAATTTAAATTTCAGTTAAGTTTTGATATGTTATGGATAAAGTACGAAAAGATTTATTGACTAATTGCCACAATACAAGAAGTTTTAATAAGTACTTTTTTTAAATTCACAATTCACGAGCAGTGGCGCACGCAAGACGGGAGGGCTTTTTTTGTTTCAGTTTTAATTTATTTGACCTTTACAAAAAATTCCTGCGGCGCATTTTTACAAGTAACCAAGTAGGTATTCAAGTAGGTAAGTATTAAATGACATTAAATCAAACATACAATACAATTAATATATTATTAATTAACCGTAGATAAATTATATTAACACTGATATTTTGATTAGATTTGTTTAATTGTTTGCCAGTGGCGAATTTAGAGGGGAGTGGCACCCGGGCACGTGCCCCTCCTGTGAGTAGACATTTTACAACAAATACAATATAAGTAATATGATGGTATCTGACTTAGAACTAAAAACAAAACCGCCTGCGGCGCATTTTCAATTGAAATATTTAATAATCACCCCTTTTTTTCAATTATATTAACTTGTTGATACTTATACGTAATTAAGTCTTACGCACTGTAAAAAAAATTATGTAAAATTATTATAATTATTACTGGAGTCCAAATTGCCTAGGTGAAATATAGTAAATTTACATAAAAAATTTAATCATGTCTATCTATGTAAAATTACATTAAGGCCGGAATGTAGCTGTCTACGATTTCGTCTAGAAAAAGGAGAGATATATACCTACAGATTTAGTGTGTCGAACAAAGGCAGCAATAGCGAACGCGCTCTAATAGTGGCATCGTATTTGTATTATATTGTATTTATAAGACAAAAGAAATAAACAAACGGATTATTTATATACTATTTATAGAATCGTATGCCGAAATCCCAATGTCATTAGCTTTATCCAATCAATAGTCACGGTAAATTAAACACCAAAATGTAAAATAAAAAACAAATTATTTGTTAAACTTTTGTAAGAATATCCTTAAATTGTGACTAATCCCGTGCGTCAAAAAATTTGAAAATAATTTTACTCATAGAAGAGTATTCAGGAAATTGGATTCAGCAAACTTGAAATCCATATTTTTATTCATAAAAAAATTACAGCCGTTTGAGACATAAACTACTACTTGATCAAATCAAAATCGTTTTTTTCAAATTACATTTTCACGATTTTCTCGAAAACTGTACCACTTTCATAAAAAATATGTATACCATTTTATAGCAAATTTTATGCTCTACAATTTGTTACTAACTGTTTTTTCGTAATATTAATCATTAACGAGATAAAAATTAAAAACAATAGACGGCGGTCCTTTTTTCAAAATGGCGGACGAAGCTCCAGTCCAATCGATTGAGATTGAGACTTTTAGTATGTTGTTGATAAAGGTATTGGGAAGGTGTATACCAAAATCCAGCTTTCTACTAATTTTTTCTATTAAAAAACCTAATTTGACTGGACTAGTATAACATGTTACCTACAGTGCGACGCATGAATTTTAATACATTTTGTATTTAAAATGCCCTAAATTAAACATGTAAAAGTAGTATTTTTCTCTTCATTCGACATTTTTTTAAAACAATACTATGACAAAATTTGGTAAAATCGATGCGTCGCACTGTAGAATGAATATTAAATATTGTCGTAAAAAAATTTCAATGATCTTACGTTAGTATTACCCCTGGTATTACATTCATAATTTTACAAACCGTAGACCACTGTTTTTCCTCTTTCTATACAGCTACATTCCCGCCTTAAGTGACATATTGAATTTAGTACATAATTAAGAATAGAAGAAGAAGAAGAAGTACATCATAAATGGAAAGACGCGGACATCACATAAATGTGCCTAAAAATTGTTTTTAATGTATTTAAAAATATATATTTAATTTATATTGTAACTAGTTTAATTATTTTTTAAATTTTAAATTCAACGTGACTTACTATAAACAATATATGTATATTGTAAAATAGCCAATAAACTCTACTCTACTCTAACTCTATATACAAAATTACAGTTTTTATGTAACTTTACTACATTTCATCTAGGTAATTTGGACTTCACTAATAATTATAACAAAATTTTATACAATTTTGTCTACAGTGTACCGATTGCGCTAGAATAGAATAAAGCGAATAAAGCTAACATTTTTTTCAATTAACATATACCTATACCTATTTTTATATAGGTACTAATTTTCAATTTATTAGATTTTTGCCCTCCCTGTCAAAATTTTCTAAATCTGCCACTGTTGTTTGCATATTTACCAA
Organism: Agonum fuliginosum; assembly: GCA_947534325.1. Classification (NCBI taxonomy): domain Eukaryota; kingdom Metazoa; phylum Arthropoda; class Insecta; order Coleoptera; family Carabidae; genus Agonum; species Agonum fuliginosum. The sequence goes on from OX384041.1 coordinate 22,811,227, forward strand.
ATATAATATGGAACGAAATGAACTATTCTATAATTATTAATTTGATTATTCACTTACTCCTTTTGGCGGCGGCGGAATTCCTATTAATCTATAACAAGTAAAAATTAATCCACTTGAATTTATTTTTGCATTTAAATCACAATCTTCAATGTGCCGATCTTCGTACAAAAATTTCGTTTCATCCAAATACAGCAACTTTGGTAAAGTGTTTAAAATCTTCTCTTTGTAAACTTCACATGTCTAAAACAAACTTTCGTTAGTTATTCATTCAAGAGATATGAAAAATACGCACATAACAAGGATTGCCCTCTAGCGAGAGCGACACCAACTGAGGCATCCTCCGTAAGTCCTCCATTATGTCGGAGAGGTTCAAAATGTCGTTGTTCGATAAATCCAGAGACTGTAGCCTCGCGAAGTTGCCGCTACTTGCCAACAGATGGATGCACGAGTCTAGTAAGAGGCACACCATTAGTTTAAATGAGTTTCATTGATTTTAATGAATACAGCAAAGTAATTAATCAAGTTTCTTAATTAATATATGATATTTATTTTGTATGGGATTTTATCTACCAAATCAGGTAAAATGGGCTCAAAGATTTAATTATGTAAATTGATAAGGTTTTATTTTCAGTTTAAATTAATTGGTAAATATGAAAAGACTTATTTATCAGAGGATCAATTATTTTCATTATTTGCAGATACAAATACAGATAAAGTTTAAAATTACAATGTATTTGTTTTTAATTTCATATTTATTCCATTTTCTATTTAATTTGTATATTAAAATGAAATTCCATTAATTTAATTGGGATATATTTATTTTGATATGAGTTTAATTGAAATATTACATATGTAATCAATTTTTTGTCACACTCAATTTGCATTACTGGCATTCCGCTTTTGAATATTATTTCTTCTCGCGAAATATATAAAATTTTCCAATTTATATTTCTATTTATGGAAATGAACCCAATGAAAATATGAAAAAAGCAGAAAAATCGCTGATACAACATTGAAATATGAGTAGGTATGTCTAAATATAAACTCGTGTAACTGTAATCTGTATAAATTTTTAAATTTTTTTATATTTATAAGTGATTTTTCACGATTCCTTCTTGCGAAGAAAATCAGCACACTACGATTGTAGATTTTTTAAATTAACAAGTAGAATGCAGTTACATCATAGCAACAATTTATTCATTTTTCGTTTATAAACAAATAAAAATCTCTACCTTACTTAATTTTACTTTTCAACAATTGTTTTTAGCTGATTGTGAACTTCCATTACTAAAAATCTGATGTGGCCAGCACATAACTTCCCGTCTTGACACTATATATATTGGTTTTAGGCAGGCTTTCTTAAATTATGTTTTTGCAATAAAATTTATAATTCACGAACTTTTTGCAAAAATTTGAGTTCTTAGTACTTTAATTAGCTTTTTGTAGATAAAAATTTGACTTTATTATTATATTATGTTTCAGTTAATAATATTATCCTATACATTTCTTTCAGTAATTGTGTATAGGTACGTCTGTTCAAGTTCATCTGTCACATTGACATTTTCATTTCTATTTTTAAATTTGTTCCTTTATTGTGATTTACAAATCGTGGTAGTTAAATTTCATATTTTTGAAAAATAGTTTTCCTTTATTGGCAAGAGGAATAGAAAAGTTGTTAAATAAATATTGTAAGATGTAATTTGTTATTTCAAATGTCCTATGACAAATTGGAACTATACCAAAATTTCCTATATTTTTTTGCAAAAAATATTAGAATGCTGCAAGAAAATACTACTTCCAGTCAAAGTATTTGTACCAAAAATCTTAACATCTCTTCCAATTAGTATGCAAATGTAAAATACCAAATATCAAATTTTTTGAGATATCTGACCTTCGGCGATCCGAACCATATTCATACACACACATACATACACACACACACATACACACACATACACACACATCCATCCATCCATCCATACATACATACATACATACATAGGTACATACTTACAGACATCAGCGTAAAACTCAAAAATGAGTTTTAAGGACCCTAATCCGTGCTCATCCACTTAAAATTAAAACTCACAACCCGATTTTTTCCATGATTCCAATACCTCCCTCATAGGCAGGGTTTAGTCCAGTCAAATTAGCTAAAATAGAAAAAATAATCGGTAAAAAGCTGAAAATTGGTCGAGACCTTTATCTAGGTGTACAATTGAATATACTAAAAGTCCCGGGCCTCTATTCTAATTCATATAACAACTTGATAAACCAAAGGGATCTTGTTATCCCTCTAGCGGATTTTGTTTGGAAGTATCATATAAAGCATGCTATAGACGATGTATATTTCGCTGCCAAGTTATTATGTTTTATTTTCTGGGACAATTTGCAATATTAACGTAAGTCGCGTTTTCACATTGTTAATTTTATCTTAATTAAATAAAATATTTTTTTATAGGCGCATTTATAAATGCTTTTATTAATAATATAATATTCGTCTAATACGGGCTTACATCAGAACTCATATCAAGACTAGTCAACAGATAGCGACCCGACATGTCGCTATGAATTAGAATAGGAGGCCTGGCCTCTATCTGCAGGGCTCGAACCGCCATCTTGGAAAAAAGGTGCTCTAATTCAGTTTTCTCTAAATATTTCAAAACCTATGGGTTTTAGCAAAAAAAGTTTTATTAAAAACTTATAGAGCATTAAATTCTCTACTGAAATGTTTCTTGTTAAGTGTCACAGTTTTCGAGAAAATCGTGAAAATGTATTTTTGAACATTTCAATCATTAAAATACAGTCAAAATTTTGTCTTCTTACACGAAAACGGATGTCATTTATAATAACGAATAAAAATATCGACTCTCAGTTGAGTGCAATAAATTCTCCGAACATTTCTCTAGAAGGTCTATTATTTTGGAACAATTTTTGAGGGCCTTAGTTAAGCCAAAATTGAAAGACTTTCTCTGAGAGAATGTTGAGAAATTTTAGCTTTTTTCGTACTTTTTGTGTTTGATGAACTGTAACTTCGGAACGAATAAAAATAGAGTCTTCCGGTTTCTTGCATTAAATTCTACGCACATTTTTCTTTAAGACACATTATATTAAAATTATATGAAATTTTAAATGTTAAATGTTAAATATTAAAATTTTGATTTAACTAAGGCCCTCATTAGATTTTAATGTAATGTGTCTTGTAGATAAATGTTCGCAGAATATAATACAAGAAACTGGAAGTCGCTAGTTTTATGCGTTTAGAAGTTACAGTTAATTAAACATAATAAATATGAAGAATTTGAATTTTCCCTCGGAGAAAAATGTTAAAAAATTGACGTAACTAAGGCCCTCCTATGATTTTAATATAATGTATCTTAAAGAAAAATGTGCGAAGAATTTAATGCAAGAAACTGGAAGTCTCTATTTTTATCCGTTTAGAAGTTACATTTCATTAAACATAATAAATACGAAAAATTTGAAAATTTCTCAATTTTCCCTCGGAGAAAAATGTTAAAATATTGACTTAACTAAAGCCCTCCTATGATTTTAATATAATGTATCTTAAAGAAAAATGTGCGTAGAATTTAATGCAAAAAACCGGAAGGCTTTATTTTTATCCGTTGCGAAGTTACAGTTCATAAAACACAAAAAATACGAAAATAGCTATAATTTCTCAACATTCTCTCAGAGAAAGTCTTTAAATTTTGGCTCAACTAAGGCTCTTAAAAATTGTTTCAAAATAATAGACTTTCTAGAGAAATGTTCAGAGAATTTATTGCACTCAACCGAGAATCGATATTTTTATTCGTTATTAAATGACAGCCGTTTTCGTGTAGGGAGAGAAAATTTTGACTGGATTTTAAATGAATGAAATGTTCAAAATACATTTTCACGATTTTCTCGAAAACTGTGAAACTTACAAGAAATTTACTTAGGAACATTTCAGTAGAGAATTTAATGCTCTATATGTTTGTAATGAAACTTTTTTTGCTAAAACCCATAGTTTTTGAAATATTTAGAGAAAACTGAATCAGAGCACCTGCAGATAGAGGTCAGGACTTTTAATATATTCAATTGTACACCTAGGTCTCTACCAATTTTCAGCTTTTTACCGATTATTTTTTCTATTCGCTATATTTTGATCTAATTTGACTGGACTAGGATGGCACGTTTAAAACATTTCGTTTTAAATAAACGTTTAAAACTTGTTTAAAACAAAGCAAATGTTTAAAACACGTATTGAACTTTTTAAACATTTTTAATAGTTTATCTCCGTACATAAAGTAAACAAACAAAGTTGTATAGTATACACTATTTCTCACTAGATGTCAGTTATAGCCATAACCTGATAATAAATAATACGTACCTATAGGTAGGGGAATCCCCAGCATATTTATCGTCATAATGATAATGAGTAATATGATATTTCAGAACTCTTTCGGGAGTTAAAAATATAGGTAAATAAAATTTTCCTTGTGGTTCAGTTAAAAGATGAACAAATAATACGATATTGTTACATTGTTTAGTGGCGTATAATATAATTTCAATTAGACTATTTGTTATAAAAGTCGATAAATTACACAGGCAGTAATCATTTAAAGCACAATGTGTGCAGGGCCGGGGCAGGGGTGATTCAGGAGATGCAGAGACGTACTTAGAGATAGGCAGCTCAGGGTGCGGTGCGTAAATCTTTGATAAAATTATGAATAATGAAACGCCATTAACGTTTCCAAGTTAAGCAGTGGCGGCGGCAGCGTTAGAAAATACGAGCCCCTTGCCCTACTTGCCGCGCGCGTGCGCGAGGAAGGAGGGGGACTATTCTGGAGAGACTCATTTGATTTTAAATTAATTATTCGATTTGAGAACAGACACACACACATACATGCAAACAGTAGTCTGCAGGAATTAATAACAAACATTAATTTAGAAAATTAAACATAGCAGATAAAGGCTCGTGTATTCAGCGGGAAAAGTTGCCTAATAACGAACTGAGCGGGGTGCGAGGACGGCTATAATTAAATCCATTTTTGAGTCGACATTTACCAGTGGTACTCAACATGTTTCTACCCTTTCATTTAATCCTTTATGCCTTCATTACTAAATCGTTAAACTAGAAAATTGATTAGGGTATTGTTAATTTTTTCAGTGATAGTTGCAGCAGAGATAATAATAATTTGAGAAATCTATTTAAAACAGTTGGTTTAAGTTAATAAAGTTTATAAACGTTTTATCAAATTCTATTTCATTTACACAGATACAGATTAGGCAATAATCTTTGAAACATAGTATACCTACATTTGCTATGGTTGTTTGTGTAGAGTAGAATAAATTAATAGTTGATCGTTTTAAAATTTCGAAGAAACTAAATAAAAAATTAACTAGTAATACCTATTGTCTTTTCTATAACGCTTAAAAACAACAGTACAGCAAAATATAAAAATATGCTCTTTTGTTGTGTATAGCGCGCAAATTACTTGCACATTCCACGTTCCTTGAACAGTACTTTTAGTATTCGTCAATAAATAACTAAATAAGCGAAATAGCCACTAAGCCACTACGTTGTGATAGTGTTGTATTGGATAACAATATTTTTCATCTAGGTGAAATAATAGATAACCAATGAAGGAGTTATCAAGATAATAGATATAAGACAAATACTTATCTAGATATTTATTAGACAATTTATAGATAATTTAAAAATATATACATTACAAGTATAAGCGGTACCTACCAGCAGGCATGCCGGCAGCGTTGCGACCTTGCGCGTTGTACGCTTGCACAGTTTGATTTCAATTAAAATTACAAGTGAAAAAAGGTAACTATTTATATTTATATATTTATAGATAAAGATAATTTCTATTATTATCTAAATAAGAAACATAATAAATAACTAAAAAAAAATATCTAGACAAAATAATAGATAATTAAGAAACAAATTATCTAGATAAGATAATAGATAAAACTATTATCTAGATAAGTTACAACACTGGTTATGAATTAATCAAGTTTTAGTTAAAAGTTGTCATAAAATTGTTGAAACGCGTTCGCGCATCCACCAAAAATCATGCTAACGTAGGATTTGTAGTTCACTTAAGTACTTCGTTTAGTTTACTGTTAGTAAGAAATTATTTTTTATCTGATGACGTATCATAATGGCAACATTACAAGCTTCAATTTGAGGACCATAATAGCGTTCATTATGGTCCAAGAATCATAATGAATCCAGTATTATACTCAGTACAATAATGAAATAATAAACAACTCGTTACTAAGAAAGCGAGTAAGGAAGTTTCAAAAATAGCATACCTGATTGTTTCAGGTTTAAACATTTTTGTTCAATATCAAGTAATTTATTATACTTTTGGACTAATTTACGCCAGCAGAAAAAATTTTGTATGCAACGGATCGTAATCAATGATTATGGTATACGTCGTGATATCAGATTCGGCTTCGCCTCGTCTGATAATCGTCAAGACTATTACCAAAATACTTGACAATACGTTATGAAACTCATTGCTGATTATAGAAAAACTTTTAAAAGTTTTGGTAGCACCTCGTGCAAAATCTCCCGTGTGTTACAGCAAATTAGTAATTTATTTGTTTACTCAGTTACGTCAACAGAATATCACTCCATCTCGGAACGCATTCACATATACATGATTAACGCATGCGCACATCTGACACATACACACTCACACGCACAATGCACACACGTAAAGCTCCCTTAAGACGCAGTAGCAGCAGTCGCGAGTACTCACTCGTAAACAATCTGCAATTAAGTCCTTCATTTGGGACGGAGGTATCAAAAGCGGCGCTAATTTAAAACAAACATGGACGACAAACCCCCGTCAACCCTGCTCTTCTTCTAGCTGATTTTTGTTTGTCACCATCATACCAGCATATGCTCCGTTCAATTCTGTTGTGCTATACCGGGTGTTACAAAACGCAAAACATATTGAAATTTTCTAGCGAAATTATGTACTTACAAGAAGCTTTACTGTTCGCATACGGCTAATAGTTATTTTTGATTTAGATTGCGAAATAATACTTTTGCATTCGAGGATGAAAGTTATTGTGAGTAAAAAAATCATTCGAGACGAGAATGCAAAAGCATTTCGCAATCCAGTATCAAACAACGTTTTTCCGAAAAATATGTACCATTATTAGTAAAAACGTAATAGTTATTTATGTATTAAGGGTGTAAGGAGGCTTTTATGGCGTGAGACGTGATTTTGAGCCCGAGCGCAGCCGAGGGCTAAAAACACGTTAAAGGCCATAAAAGCAAGTTACGCCCGTGGTGCATACACAACTTTATGCACGGTCGAAGATTTTATATTAAATAAATATATTAATTTTAACAGTCCAAATAGTTCAAAGAACCAAAAATTTATAAATTCTTGAACTGTTGCTAAGATACTGTAAAAATGAAAGGACAGAATAGGTAACAGGGTTTGCAGGACTGCGCCAGTTAGTTTTGTATAAAACTAACAAAATATTCATGACACACACTCTACACGAAACTAATTTATTTATTAAAACATTGGCTAAAACTAAAAACTACACGAACGATATAAACGAAAAACACAAAACTACAATCTGTTCGACATATAGAGTCACACAGTGACTCGACAGATTACTAATTACGTAATGGTACCAAACTCATGAGAACGGCGCTCTCAGCAAAACCCGTCTCTGTACCGACTTAAGTCAAACGATCACTAACTCTACGTAATTAGTCGAAACTTATAGTGAGAACTCATTTTCCCAGACTTGCGAGCCAGACCACGATCACCCACTGACTGCTCATACTTAAATTTTTCTTATACTTCTAGATACAGCTGCGTATATGGATCACCAATTGTAATAACACATTTATCTTCAAGCATAAACAATAATAATCGAACAGTATAATGCACTTATGCTTGAAGACAAAGGATCCATATACACAACTTACTTACGTCATCTACACGTGGGAGAAGTAAATATAATAAATTTCGAAAATGTTGATTACTCATCAAAATTAGATCTAAATCATATTGCGCATTGTTACATTCCTCCCTCATGTAGATATAATTTTATCTTAAATAGATAAAATTATTTCCAACAAAAATTCCAAAATTTTACTGAATACAGGTTTCTGAATACGGATCTGGTAAGCAAGGGCTACCTCTTGAACTACAAAACATCTAAATCTAAACATATAGATAAACATAACAAACCTTAATCTAAACAAAACAATAAGCAATATGGTTTTCATAAACACAATAGTGAAAAACTCAAACTTTTGTCTTACGAAGAATAGACAGATCTTAAACTAACAAAATAATAAACGATATGATTACAAATGTGCGTTGAAATTTAAAAAATGAATTTTAATTTCAAAAAATACATTACCTTTAAAACATACTAAACGAAATTTCAATGAAATTAAACAATTTCAATCAAATACTAAATTTAGAATTACAATCATTACCAATTAGCGATTAAACTTATATTTACTGAACACATAAACAAAATTGAAGTAACGAACATAAACACTGATATTTGCACTAACACGACATTAACAATTTCGTAGCACAAATCACAGAACACACCACAGTACAAATCACTACAGGGGCAAGGGGGTGGTTCTTCATTACGATGGGGACGTAGACTATATACGAACGTACCGCGACGGTTTTGCATAGCATCGCGGCGGTTGTTGATCGTTATCGACATGAAACGGTTGCTGGACTCGAAACGGTGTTATTTGATGCGATTTTACCTGCTGACGATGATACAACCAAGAAGAACGGTAGCGGCGGTCAAAGTAGTAACGTGGTGAAGAATGAAGTTTAAGCGATAATTCTTCACTTCGGGTATAGCGATCATTACATTTCTCTGGTTCACTACGTGTTGAGGATTTCGGCCTCTTGTGAATTGCCTTAACGTAGCACAATTCACTGCGTTGAACAAGTACTGTACTTTGTTCTTGTTCCGAACATGACTTACTTAAGTCATCATTTTGAACCAGAAGCGGTTTACGTTTCTTTTTACTACTTTTTGTCTTCTTGACTTGGGGTTGTTCAAATTTTTCGTCATTTTCTATCTTAGCAGATCTGACTTCTGTAGGACGCGGAATGTCTACCAAAATACGATTTTCGGCTGCTAATAAAGACTCGATTTCAGCCAAGGAAATTTTTCCTACTGGTAATTGCGGTGGCTGAGGCGTCGCTGGCATCGGTTGCGCTGGTATCAGATATGAGTATCCGAGATTTGGATACGGCGATGATAACTGATACGACGGCGACACTGGAACTGGAACTTGCCACGGTGATGGTGACAGATGAAACTGTGCAGGAATCGGTTGCGGCGGCGTCGGTGCCGAATAAAAATGTTGCAAATACAATAGATCCATTTTAAAAACTTGCACTAATTTTTAAAATCGATTTTAGTTCAATTATTTTTACACGTGTGTGTCATTTCTTAACGATGGAATAACGATACAGGAACGGATAGGAGCAAAACTAATTATGGGATTCGTAGATTCTTTTATGGTGCAGGATATTAGATAAATTTAATATCTTATTTAAAACACCATACTACCGACTGGAGCCAATGTAAAAATGAAATGAAAGAAAGGACAGGCAAAGGCAGATCGGTAGGATTGATGCTTAAAGGTTCTTACTCTCACTGTGCAGGTTAACTATACAAACAAATATGACAGGATTTGCAGGACTGCGCCAGTTAGTTTTATACAAAACTAACAAAACATAATATATGACACTATGACACAAACAATATGACACACAACACACGTAACTATATAAACACGACTATATATTTCTTAATGAACATTGGCTAAAAATATAATTACACAAAGCGATATAAACGAAAACACTAAACTACATAAACGAAAAACACAAAACTAAACTACAATCTGTACGCAATATAGAGTCACACAGTGACTCGACAGATTACTAATTACGTAATGGTACCAAACTCATGAGAACGGCGCTCTCAGCAAAACCCGTCTCTGTACCGACTTAAGTCAAACGATCACTAACTCTACGTAATTAGTCGAAACTTATAGTGAGAACTCATTTTCCCAGACTTGCGAGCCAGACCACGATCACCCACTGACTGCTCATACTTAAATTTTTCTTATACTTCTAGATACAGCTGCGTATATGGATCACCAATTGTAATAACACATTTATCTTCAAGCATAAACAATAATAATCGAACAGTATAATGCACTTATGCTTGAAGACAAAGGATCCATATACACAACTTACTTACGTCATCTACACGTGGGAGAAGTAAATATAATAAATTTCGAAAATGTTGATTACTCATCAAAATTAGATCTAAATCATATTGCGCATTGTTACAATACCAAAAACATTCTGAAAATAAACATAAATCCAAATGTCAAAGTTGTCATTATTGAATTAAATAAGATAATTTATGTTAAATGTAAGTAAAAATGATGGTATTTAACTTTAAAAATGTATATTACTAATTACAGAAAATGATTATTTATAGAATTATATTTAGTTTACATGAGAATAATTAAAATTTTTAACTGTTTTCATTATGATGATTTGACGTTTCATTATGGCGCACTGCGCTATAAACAGTCCCACGGGCTATAAAATGACGTTTATGTCACAGAAATTCGTGTATAATTGACAAATTATGATACGACCGTGCATAAAGAAATTTTTTTGATACTTATGATTATAATCAAATTAATTTATGTGACATGTAATGTTTCCGCGACAACAAATCAATCAAACGTTCTAATATTTTCTATAAATGATCTGTAATTTTTGCTTTATGAAGCGAAATATTTCAATACTACTAGAATGATATCAGAAAGCGACGAAGACAATCTGCCTCCTGATATATAAGAAATGTAATTTTATTCAATTGTGGCTCTTTCTTTTGTTAAAAAATTGCTGGGTTTAAAAGAACTATTTTGCACAATTGGTCTATTTTATCAACTTACCATGCCTGTTTCAAAGACAGTATGTTGATCTTACCGGTTTCTACGCTAAACAAAACGGTAAGTAACTTACTTACAGTTCACTGAACGATAAGTAAATTCAAACTGGACGGTGAGTAAATTAACAGAACCGTAATTACGAAGAAATTAATATTTGCGTATGGATAAAAAAGACCAATAGTGCAAAAAATAATATAAGCATCACGAACGATAACGATGATGAATATTTCCTACTACAGGCCTCGAAATGGAATTTTTATCTAGAAAATTTAAATTTTTTGAACAATTTATAATTTTATTTCTAAATTAATAGTTTAGCTAGTAGTAGTTTACCAAAAAAATTCTGCAACACCTGGTATAACATGACCTGTTCTACGCAAGGCAGAGAATGCTTTACTAGCCCGCTTACTGGACTGTTAAAAAATTCAAAAGGGGTAATTTTTCCCTGTGGTGACTTTAGATCTTGGGTTTTTTTGTTTGATACGGTCCTGGAGAATTGTTTTTAATAATGAAATAGTTTTATAGGATGTACCTGGTATGTTTTGGAATGTTTTTCTCGACTAGGGTTTTTGATGGAGATATCATTTTGTGAATGTTACAAATAAATTTTTTATGAAGTTGTTTTTCCGGTGATTTTATCTAAATGATTCAGATGAGCTAAAAATTTTATATTGGACAGTAATAACAATTTTTGGTTTCATTGTTTATGATATTTAAATACTTCTTCAAATTTATTTACAAAAATATGTGAGTATTTTTACCTCCCGCCTTTATATTCTATTAGGGGAGATATTGTGCGGGTCAAAATTTTTAAGTGTGAGTTTTAGTGTAAGCACGTTTTAAAATCCCTAGAATACGAATTTTACTCTTTCTAAATGATATCTTTGCGTGTGTCAGCATGTTACAATTTTTCCGTTGACACTCAAAAAATATCAAACATTTTACAACCAAATTATATATATATATATATATATATATATATATATATATATATATATATATATATATATATATATATATATATATATATATTAAAATAATAACTAATGTAAGGGAGCGATTTAGATTTTCAATGTTATTAGTATTACCTACTCCTCGTAGGTAACATTTCGTAGCCAAAAGGCTATTTCATTCTTTAATTCAATCAACGATTCAAAAACATTGTTATCAACAAATGAATATTTTACTATTATGTTGAAGTTAAACCTTGTCTATTAATTAAAAATCTGCTGTCCCGAAATATAAATGGCAAAACTCGTACGATAGTGAATTCTTATTTCCGTATGATATAAGATTTGTTACGAGTAATTAATTAATGTCATTAGGCTTAATGGATTTGGTCTGGATTTCATGATTTACTCAAAGGGTGTTAAAACCTTATTGCCGAAATGAAAATCACGCGAGAAAATTTGATTCAGTATCGAAATTGTTCACTTGAATCGTGAAACATACACAAGCTAGTGTTGGTGTTGGGCCCCTTACCCCGCGAACTAATCAATAAATCCCGACACGCACAGGCGTTTCCTTTAATTACAACGAGCCCCCACCGCCCACAAGTGCTGCCCTCTAGAGCCGCCCCCACCCCCAGTTCGCGCCGAACCGATCACTACACATCAACCATTCACGTATAAATTACATATATTTCATTTCCTAGATGGCTGTTTACGGAACTCATAATTCGATTTGTCGAAAATGGCTGACATTTAATTTACCGGAGTGCCCCAAAAAGCTTCGTCCCGCGCCCGCTCCCACCGCCGCCGCCGCCGCCCCGCAGATCGAGTCGCGAGTGCATCGCCTGATTAGATTACTAAATTAAATATTAATGCCGAGAATAGATTTTGATTAAAACTCGCAATTAGTAAAATCACGTTTCTGAAATTAATTATGAGAATTGCAGTGTGCGTTTGTGGTAATTTGGATGTTCAATGGAGTTGGTGTCGGTGTTAGATGTGTGCGTTGATTGTTATTAAATACAGGGTTGGACTCGTAATTAATTATTGGCGTTGCCCGCCGGCGGGTGCTGGTGGGCTGCTAAATTTGTTTGATTATCGTTGGTTTAGCTTTATGGAAAATAATGGAATCACATGCGCAAACTGACATCACAAATCACAACACTGATATAGTTTCACAATCACGTTACCCACGAATTTATAGTACCACTCTCCATATGAATGCAATCGCCAATTTATTACAATACAAACAGAAACTTCTAAGAAAATTTATTTTTTATAATAATATCACGAACTAATGATTAATTAATACTCATCTAAGAAAATGACAAGCTTCATAGTTTATAAGTTTGAGTTAGGTGTATAATCTTATTAGGCATATAAAGTTAAAAGAAAGTTGTTTTCTGAAATAATTTAAAAATGGATAATGAAGTGAGTCAATTTAATAACGTAATTCAGGAGTAATGGGTAGGTAAGGTGTAAAGGTACAATGTTCTTATAGTCTCGTCTTAATTTTGCTTTTTTAACAATGAATAGGTAATGTTGCGCAACTAATTCGCAAATAAATAAATCATTTTTAATGAATTATTTCTTTAATCCTTAATAGATTAGAATTAGATATTATCTATTTTAATGAATATATAATTTTCCAATTTTTGTGGTAAATATTTGAATTTATTAAATTTTATAAAATATATTTTTTCAAGAAGTAAAAATTTAAGCGGCAAATAAAAGGTTTTATTATATTTAGGGTATAAAATAGGACCGTACAAAGGCTACGCTAGACATATAACATTGGGGAGGGCCAGCAGAGACCAGGGAAAATGTAGGGGGCACATATATTTTTTTATTACTATATTTTAATATTTTTTCAATACAATTTATAATATTTGTCGAGTGCTTTATATTTGGGATCTACCTACTAGTTCTCTTTGCAAAATTAAAATACAAAATGAAAATGACAAATAAAAATGAACATTCGACACTCAACTTTTAACAAATATCGCCTTTTACAGCATGTATTTTACGAACAACGAACTTGCAAGCACTTGCAAGGAATTGAGAAATCGTAGCGATAGATTGCACAAATGTTTTAAAAGTCGTAATTTTTGCGATCGCGTTAGCAATGATCGTTGTTGTGTTACATTATTTACTTTTGTCAACTTTATATCTACAATAAAATTGATGTTAGAGTATTTCTTTATCTACTAAAAATGAACGCATAAAACTTATTTTTAACATTAATTCCAAATTAAATTAATAAATTATTGTCGATTGGCGATTAGAAATACTTGTACCTACTTACGTTAAAATATTTATGTTTTTTTTCACAGATCATTTTGGGGGAGCCTAGGCACTGTATTGCTGCATATTTTACCGCCTTTCAAGAATATTATAGTCTTTATTTATATTTTATTTAATACTATTTTAATTGCTATGAAAAATGACTATAATGATGATTGTGAACGACAGTTTTTCTTGTAAATTTTTATACCAGCTATGAAATTTTGTATGTAATAATAATTATTGTTATAACTGTTTAGAACGTAAATAATATAATTATCTTCTTACGTTTCCTACCATTCTAGTTTAATTAAATATCTCGGACACCATATAAAATCCACATTGGACGGTTCCATACAAATTATTTCGTTAATTAATGATACGACAACAAATATTAACAAAACAAAAGACAGGACAAACAATGGCGAAACAAATTCGCGTAACAGCTGACAGTTTACGTGTCGTAGTCATCTGTCTCTAAGTGTGGCCAGTGACAACGAGACATTGGACAAAACAATTTTAGTTTGAGTGTTGTTTTATACAGGGTGGACAGACAGGCACGCTCAGTCCTTGTTCTGTGTTTCAATCATAATCAAATCAGCCTGGTTGGTGATTGTCTGGTTGTGGTTGCTGCGTTGCTGGTTGATATGTAGAATGTGGGATTTCCATACATTAATCACGTCAGGGTTTTGACACATTCTTCTCAACATACCAAATGCTGGATGCAAGTTTTTATTGTAGTTTTGCACTACAAAAAGTATGTTGCAGTAATTTCTATTCACAAAGAGTAAAACACCGCAGTTCTGAATTTCTTGACTTGAGCATATGATTTCGTCTTATTCATTAAATAGTATTAAGTTTTATACAGCAGGTGCGTAGTTATACATCAGTTCGTTTGTGAAAAATTTAAATAAATTATAGAGTTTTCTTTATAAATATAATTTGATTTGCTATTGTTTTTAATATAAAAATATAATAGAAATAGTAATTGTGAAGTCCATAATTTACTTAACTTTTGAATGAAAAGTTGGATAATATTGGATCTCTCCGAAGCATTATCCTTACGAAGAAGAATTGACTAAATTATTATCTATTCCATCATAGTTTTAAACAAAAAGGGAAATTGAATATTCAGAATTCAGATTTTATCATCCGTCAAGAACATTCTGGTTCATATTTCGAAACTTCCTACTTGATTATGCACTCATAAAAGTTCGTTAAAAGAGTTAAATGTATAAAATTAATTGAATGATTGATGTAGTATGATTGTGGATACATAAATGTGTAGAAACATTCTTATCATTTTCCTAAAAATACATTCCACTATAGTCACGATAATATTATGCATTTCCATTCCAGCCTAATAAAAAATTCCAAATCAATGCTACTAATCTAAAAAATCTGACGTGGCCATCACACAACCTTCCGCCATATCTAGACTTTAAACAGAAATGTATACGTTCAATCCGGTGCCCATTTAAAATATATACAAATGAAAATCTAAAATATTCAAACACAGAAATTAGTATCACCTGAATCAAAAGATTCATTCACACGAAAACTCTTCTGTGTTGAAGCAATCCGTTCAGTTACTACATTTAATAGCTTACTTATGACTTATATAGCGCTAGTATGCCAACTTGTCACCCGTCTCATCTGTCAATATTTTTTATGCAGAAACAAAATCCAACCGAACATGGATTACAAGATTTCAACGTTTTATTTGATAAATTTATTTTTTAAATTTTACTGCAGTTCTTTAATGCAACCAGATAAAGACAATTTTTTTATAACGTAAGTTGCAAATAACTTTGCCTCTTATTTTTATTACAAATAAATACTATATTTATCTAAATTTATATAAATTTTTGACAATTATCGTTTTCAATCTTAAAAAAATATCACTTCCGGTGAAGATATTTGTACCAAAATCTAATGAGCTCTTCCTATTCGTATACAATTGTAAAATACCAAATATCAAAATTTTTGGGTAATTCGTATTTGAGTTATGCGACATCCGGCATCGGCCCGGACCACACACATACACACACACGCACACACACACGCACACACACACACATACATACAGACATCTTCGAGAAACTATCAAAAATGTGTTGTAAGAACCCTAATTCGTGCTCATCCACTAAAAACTCACTACCCGATTTTTTGCATGATTCCAATACCTTCCTTTACAGGTAAGCGGAAGGTAAAAAGGAAGGAAAAACAATAGAAAATGACCACCTTTCAGCTTTGATAAAAAATTACCAACAAAAGTAACACGTGAAACGAAAATTTATAACTCGATCTATCGAAGGCAAAAATAATTGCCATGAGAGGGTTTCGCGACGCAGGGAAGGGGGAACACGCGACTTTCTACCCCTTGCCGCACCTACTCAACTTCAGCGTTTCTCCAACTTTTTAAAAAGAGATACATCTGAATGATTTTTCCCTATCTAAATGTTTTTCCAAAAGCAAAGAGTTATAAGAAATTTTTGGGTTTGACTCGCTATTATTTTAGAAGCTTTTTAAAGTACCTTCAACAAACAAATCACAAAAAATAAAATGTATTTCGACTTTTAAATTTCGACTACAAGAACTTACTTGGTATTGTAAATGGAAATATTGTAAATTTTCGAAGGTCTTCGAATATTTTCGAATATATTTTCCAAAAATATATTACCGGAAATTTTACATAAGGCGTTTCCAAGATACGGCGGGCAGCTCATTTGGACAAACCAACCAATAAAATAATGATCCTAGTTTAGCCATTGAGATTAAAGAACTATATTATCGACTGTTTGAATAAAACATTCGTTTTTCAAATTAAAAATTAAAATTAAAATTGTCCAAGCAGGCTAACTACTACATTAAAAATATACCACTAATGTAATTTAAGCGGCCCGTCTAGGTTTTTTTCGAATTCCTAGAATATTCTCGATTTTACTTTTTCTTCCCCACTACTGCAGCTGCCTGAAAACAGTCCGAAACCCGTACTTTGCCGCCTCCTACCTATGAAATGTCATTTTGAAGTTGAAAAATAATGTAAAAGTGTTTTCGTTACGAGTAAACCGTCTTTATAGTTGACTGCAAAATAATGCTTTTTAAACATTTAATAGAGAAATAATGGATCTACAGATGTGCCTTTTTAGAATTTTAAAAATAAATTTCTATCATCATATACAATTGTGTAAAGTTTGCATAAATTGGAAATTTTTATGAATTTTTCGGAATTTTTATAATCATGTACAATTTTTTTTGCAAAATTTTTAAAAAGGCACAACTGTTAATTGATCCTTTACGTATAATAATCCTTGTTGGAATGGAATTTTATCATTCTTGTACTAGCTACCTCGCTACGTTAGTAGGTACATTTTATGCTGGATTTTAAGAGCATGATTTCAAAGCTTTTTACCTCTCGCCTCATATTCTATAAGAGAGGTATTGTAATGGGTCAAAATTTTCGAGTATGAGTTTTTGGTGGATAAGCACGTTTCAGGGTCTCTAGAATACGAATTTACTATTTTCACGATGATGTCTGTGTGTGCGTGTGTGTGTGTGTGTGCGTTTGTATGAACCGACGATTTTTCGTCCACGATAACTTAAAAAGTATCAAACCGTTTATAACCAAATTTCATATTTAAGGTTTTAATAAGTATCTTAACACCGGATAAGATTTTGGTAGAAATCCGCAAACCGGAAGTAGTACTTTTAGAAGTTTGGAAAAGTTTTCCTTAAATATATTGGTACATTATTTATTTATGACAATTTTTGCAATTAAAAATAAAAGAAATTGTGATTATCTATGTGTACAATTAATTATAAATGCAAGTTGCTGAATCTGGAAGTATATAACAATAAAATAAAGTACAATTAATATTCTATTTTTTTGAAAATCGAGTATCTTGTTGTCCATGATATGAAATTTGTTTCTACATAAAATTTGAATTATTATGACAGTGACAGTGCAGTTGACATCTTTTGCTTGCATATTGGTTTACATTATCGTTTACATATTACATGAACATGAAACTATTAAAATGTAAGTAAAACTATTTATTAGATTAGTAGAATAAGCAGAATTAGGCGAGAGGTCGTGTGGTGGCCACAGCAGATTTTTTTTTAATGTAGGTATAATTTGTTATTCGTTACAATAATGATAATATTATTATTATAGTATCATTAACTGAACACTGGATAATGGGTAAAGATTTTACTATAAGAAGGAACATATTTTAGTACGTCAACCGGGGTGAATCAGGACTACGTGATGAATCGGAACAAAATTACATAAATTTTGAAATTGCTGTATATTTAAGCTTGACATGAAGTTAAGAACAAGGCAAAAATTATGATCGTAGCACAGATGTTAGTGTTTGTATACAAATTATGTATTGGCTACCCTTTATTCTACAATAATTATTCCAAGTCAGCACTTCTAGCTGTATTTTTCCATTATGATAAGAAATGTAATAAAACCCCCTGCGAACAAGCAAAGATGTTCACTTGCTGCTCGCTTGCTCATGTAATATCTTGTACTCAACACGTGTAAACACGTTTAATAAAATAAAATTAATTTTTTTCAAATATATTAAATCAAAATATTTAATTGGCGCAGTCTGGGTAGAATCAGAGAAACACAAAAGCAAAAATTGTGTGGTGAATTTCAATTCTTTGCTCTGAGAAACCTATTAACCAAAAACGAAGAAAATTAATAAATAAAAAAGACTACAAGAACATCAAACGGCTTCAACCTATAGCCCATCAGGGTCTAACCACGACCCATCTCTAAAAAGAAGAATCCACAAGACGACTCGAGGTTCCGGACCAAAACTGATCACGTACTCCAGCTTCAAGCAACGAGGACTTGCTGTTCGGTGGCCGACCCACGTCGAGGACTTCTACACTGCACGACTACAGACAGAAGCAAGAAACAGAGAACCCGGTGATGCCCGTCAACCATCAAATTATTTTTATTCTAAATATAATATTCGTGTAAGTTAAAATTAAAATATTAATTTATATTAACTCTAGTAAACACTAGTAATAAAGTTGTCGAGGGACCGGCACAGTCCCAAACACACAAAAACACACCTAAATCTATGTTCACTAGTGATAGTGATATTAGTAACTCAGAATCCGAAAATTCGGACATTGAAGTAGAAAATACTACTCCATTAAACGTAAAAAATATTTTACGACCAAGTAGGTTAAATCAAATTAACAATCTAAACACATCAATCATGACGACCACTCTTTCAGAATTAAAAAATTTAACTGAAATCGTTCCTCCTTATAATGGAGACATAAAATTACTTAATAACTTCATCAGTGCCGTAGACGACGTTAAGTCTGCGCTAACTGCCGTAACACTAACAAACGTTCAAGATACTTACTTATTCGGACTAATAAAAACGAAACTTACAGGCAAAGCTGCCGAATTATTGTCCGAAAATAAATTCAATAATTGGGATGAGTTAAAAACTCATTTAAAAAATAATTACTGTGACAAAAGCACTGACGAATACGAAAACGTAGTAGAACAAGACGATGAACTTGAAAATGATTCTTTTTTTCCTTACTTCGTACAAGGAAGTATTGTAATCGCGAAAAATTTCGGTTCTCAGATTTTGACGGAAATATCCGTTTTGACCTTTTCTGAATCCATTATGACTAGTTTCGACGTGACGTCTGTACGTACGTACGTACGTACGGACGTATGTGTGTCGCATAACTCAAATACGGTTAGACGTAGAAAGTTGAAATTTTGTATTTAGGACTGTTATAGCATCTAGTTGTGCACCTCCTATTTTTGGTTTCAGTCTACAAACCGGAAGTAGTACTTTTTAAAAATATTTCGATAAATATTTAATTTTAGACAATTTTTTTTATTTTAAATGAAAGATTATGTGATTATTACCTACAATCGGTATTTTATAAATATTTTTGTATCTGCTATCATTTAAAAATAATTAAAGTATATATTTATAATTTATAGTATTTCGGTATCTTGTAGTCCATGATCGATTAACATTTGTTACTACGTAAAATTTAAATGATTATGACATGACAGTGACAATAGTAAAATATGCTTTATATCTTCTTCTGCAGTTTAAATCAAATGACTAAAATATATTTGTGAGTATTAGTATAATAAGTTAAAAGAATTTTTAATATTATTTTACATTTTAGTTATTATTAGTATGAACACACAAGGCGTACAAGGAAGTCATGTGGTGTCCACGTCAGATTTTTAGAATTAGAAACAGACATGACCGAACAAAATACGTAATGTCGAGTTTAACAAACAACTTACCGTCATTACAAATTAACGATTACGTAATATTACTAGACACAGGCTCAAGCATAAATTTAATTCATCCAGATTTAGTTAACTTAAAAAATATGAAAACTCATGAAGAAAAGTGTACGTTTACAACCGTAAACGGTAAAACTACTATTTCACATTTTGTTATACTAAAAATAAATAAAATTCCACTGAAATGTTACGTTCACAAATTCCACAAACAATATAATTTATTGTTAGGAATTGAAGCATTCAAAAAACTAAACATTCAAATCAATTTCATTAAAAACTCTGTTAATATACAAGGAAAAGAAAAGAAACTAGAAAACGATTTCAAAACTTGCAAACAAAATAATAATATTCAAATTCGATCAGAACACTTGAATCAAATTGAAAAATCAAAATTAAAAACAATTATAAATAATTACGAAGACCTTTTTCCAAAAGCTAACGAAAAATTATCTAGTACAAATTTATGTGAACATAATATAATTGTTAATAATGAAACTCCTATTTATACAAAAAATTATAGACTTCCAATAATTTATGATAATGATATTGAAGAACACATTCAAACTATGCTAAGAGAAAATGTAATTCAACCATCTCACTCTCCATGGAATTCGCCTATTTGGATAGTTCCAAAAAAATTAGACGTCTCCGGTAAACGTAAAACGAGACTTGTAATTGATTTTAGAAAATTAAATTCTCAAACTAAAGATGACAAATTTCCAATTCCAAATATTGACACACTATTAGATCACATCGGACACTCAAAATATTTCACGACTTTAGACTTGCATTCAGGCTTTCATCAAATTCCTATGAACAAAAATGATATTGAAAAAACAGCATTCTCTACTACATCAGGTCATTATGAATTTTTACGAATGCCATTTGGTCTCAAAAATGCACCAGCGACTTTTCAAAGAATGATGAATATTGCACTAGGAGATTTAGTAAACAAAATTTGTCTAGTTTATTTGGATGACGTAATAATTTTTGGCAAAAATCTTGAAGAACATCTGCACAACATTCAACTAGTTTTTGAAAAATTAAGAAAAGCAAATCTAAAAATCCAGATGGATAAATCTGAATTCCTGAAAACACAAACAAAATACTTAGGATATATTATTACGCAAGATGGAATTAAAACAGATCCCTCTAAAATAGAAAAAATTCAAAATCTCAATATTCCTAAAACAAAGAAAGAAATCAAGCAATTTCTTGGTACAATAGGATGGTACCGCAAATTTATTCCAAATTTTGCAAAACTTACTAAGCCTCTTACTTTATGCTTAAAAAATGGTCAAAACATTGATATTTATAATGAGTCATACAGGAAAAGTTTTAATGAATGTAAAGAAATTCTCACTTCATCTCCTATACTACAATTTCCAAATTTCAATAAAGATTTTATATTAACTACAGATGCCTCCGATTATGCCATCGGATCAGTTTTATTACAAAAAGACGAAAACGGTAAAGAAATGCCGATAGCATATTTTTCAAAAACATTAGGTAACGCTGAACAAAATTATAGCACCATCGAAAAAGAACTTTTAGCAATAATAGAATCTGTTAGAAATTTTAGACCTTATCTATTTGGCAGAAAATTTGTTATCAAAACAGATCATAGACCTTTATGTTGGTTGTTTAATATGAAAAATCCTAATCAAAAGCTTATGCGGTGGAAAATTGAACTAAATGAATATAATTTCGACATAGAATACTTGCAAGGAAAAATGAACGTTATAGCCGACAATCTTTCTCGTCAACGTGACAAAACACAAATCCACAATAAAATCGGTGACGTAACAGAAACAAAAATATTTGCCCATTGTATTTCTGAAGATATTGAAATGAGTAAAGGTTTAGCAGATCAAGTCAATAAGAAATTTGACAGTAAAAATTTTTGTAGAAACCTAAATCAAAAAAATAAAAACATAATTATTCAAAATTATAATAATCAAACAATTATCCACTTAATAACAAAAGAACGATATAACGAAAGACCATCAATTAAAAACCTAGACAAACCATTAAAAGAATTAAGAGATTATCTTATTCTTAATGAAATTTTTGAAATTAATATACCTCTTCTAGGATGCGGATTAGATAAATTAGAATGGAATCAAGTATCAGCGAAAATATTAAAAATATTTGAAGACACAAATATACAAATTAACGCTTACAAACTTCCTACAGTAAATTTACATGACAATGAATCAGTTTCTTCAAATCAAAATACAGTACACTCAGATCCAGAAAATTTAGTTAACGGATTAAGATATGTAGAAGATAGAATCAACATAGCCGATAATCAGTTAATATTTGAAACACATAATTTTGAAACTGAAATAGAAATAACAAAATTATTCGAAAATAGAAAACAACGAATTCATTGTAAATTCAATCAACAAAATCTTAACGATGAAATACTAAACTTTCTAAAAGGATATATTGTTCCAAAAATAAAATATTTAGCCATTTTTAATGAAAAAGACTTAGATCTCAAATTTTCAAAAATTATAAAAGAAAATTTTGAATTTAACACGATTAATATAGTTGCTTGTAACAAAATAGTAGAAGACATTGAGAACGATGATGAACAGATAGAAATAATTCACGACTTCCACACAGGTTTAACAAACCATAGAGGAATAATAGCAACACTCAATGCACTAAAAGAAAAGTATTTTTGGCCCAAAATGATAAACAATATCACCGAATATATAAATAAATGTGAACTTTGTAAATTAAATAAATACAACAGAAAACCAATTCCAGCAATAGATAATTTAACACCAACACCCGCAAAACCATTTGACATAATAAACATTGACGTTCTTTGTTTAAATAAAAATAACTTTTTAACAATTTTTGATCAGTTCTCGAAACACGGTCAAGTATGCCCGTTAGAATATAAAAGCTCAAATAACATATTACAGAAATTAATTCAATACTTCCAAATTTATACCATACCAAATAAAATAATTATGGACGCAGGACCTGAATTTAAAGGTAACATTTTACAAGACCTATTCAAACTTAGAAATATTGAAAGTCACGTAACTTGCGTAAGTAACCCTAAAAGCAACGCAGTTGAAAGATTCCACTCAACACTTATAGAACATCTCAGACTTCTCGAAAATAATAATCATTTTAGAACCAAAACATTCTTAGAAAAACTTGACTTAGCAGTTTTAGCTTATAATAATACCAAACACTCTGTAACAAAATTAACTCCTAATGAAATACTTTTTGGCAAAAATAACCAAATCCCGTTTAGAACTATTCCACTCATCCAGGAAGAAATAATACAAAATTATCAAACAGAACAAGAAGAATTATTTAAAATTATTAATGATAAAATAAAAACAGAGAAACAAAAACGTTACAAAGAGAATGATAATCCCTTACAAATAAAAGATACAATTTACGTGAAAGAAAACCCAAGACTAATTAAAAAATTCAAAAAACCATTATTTAGAAAATATAAAGTTCAACATTACGACCCAATATTAGGAAAAGTAAAAATTAAAGATCAAGTAGCCGAAAAAAATATTCGGATTAACAAAGTAAAACAATAAATTGTTGTTACTTAGAAAAATAACACAAAACAAAGACATTTGACAACTAAATGAAATTATAGAAACTTACTGTCGACACGACAATGAACAAATACACTTCCTTATTAATATCCTAATTTTCTCTTCCGAAACTTAGGACTTATTTCAACTCACGCCATTACCATTTATAAATATTAACAAAATTTTACAATTAATTGAAAAACAGACTATGTATTTTATGAATAACCATAATAAATATAAGATAAATAATTGCATTTTTGTTAATAAGATATACTATTGTAAAACCGAATATATTATTTTAAGTAATTGTATAATAAATATTTTAAATACCCAAACGAATGATGATTGCAAATATGATACTCTTGAACTTGAAAATACTTTAATACAATTTTAAGTTGACACAATTCAAGAAACGTATAAAGAAATAATACCTATTCGAAACTTTCAATTTTAACAAAAACATTTCAAGAAATATTAAAATTAATATTATAATCAAAGAATTATCACAAATAAGTTAAATAATCACAAAATAATAACAATCATCATTTCTATATTATTTATAGTTTGTTATTCTTAATAATATGTCTTGTACTATTATATAAGTTTAGAATTAAGTTTTTCACTTGCTGTAAAATAAATAAAAAACCCAATAACATTAAGGAACCTGTAGAATTAAGTTCAATTAATTAATAATTATTGTAAAATCTCAGAAGGGAGGAATTATGTATTGGCTACCCTTTATTCTACAATAATTATTCCAAGTCAGCACTTCTAGCTGTATTTTTCCATTATGATAAGAAATGTAATAAAACCCCCTGCGAACAAGCAAAGATGTTCACTTGCTGCTCGCTTGCTCATGTAATATCTTGTACTCAACACGTGTAAACACGTTTAATAAAATAAAATTAATTTTTTTCAAATATATTAAATCAAAATATTTAATTTACATGTACACATCTAAGGTTAAATGGTGAGTTTTATACGTTTAAAAAATTAATGAAATTAATTGTTATATTCTCTGTTTTCAAATTGCTAATAAAACTTCACGTGGGGGGTGTATTCACAGTGGATATTTCAAATATTTTTTAGGCTTGTTCAAAAGTTTGAAATATATTGTTGAGGTTATATTATAGTATCAAACTAAATGTTTTTGTACAATTTTTTTTACAAATATTTTAACATTTTAGCGCAAATTTTGGGGTTAATAATAATTAATAATTAAATAATTAATAATCTTATTTTAACGTCTTTTTCATTGCTCGTATGCTATTGGACAATTTTAATTATTGATGTTTGAATTTGCAAGGTTTTTCCACAATTTATAAAAGTGTTTTAAAAATTGGATGTTGAAGTTACCCGTCTTTTAATTATTGTGCTTTTAACGTACCTATTACTTTATTTATTTTTTTAATGTTAATTTTTACCTCTCGCCTCATATTCTATAAGAGAGGTATTGTAATGGGTCAAAATTTTCGAGTATGAGTTTTTGGTGGATAAGCACGTTTCAGAGTCTCTAGAATACGAATTTAATATTTTCTCGATGATGTCTGTGTGTGTATGTGTGTGTGTGTGTGTGTGTGTTTGTATGAATGTATGGACTGACGATTTTTCGTCCACGATAACTGAAAAAGTATCAAACCTTTCATAACCAAATTTCATATTTATGGTTTTAATATGGATCTTAACACCGGATAAGATTTTGGTAGAAATCCGTAAACCGGAAGTAGTACTTTTTGGAACTTGGTATAGTTTTTCTTAAATAAATTGGTACATTATTTATTTATGACAATTTTTGCAAATAAAAATAAAAGATAATATAATTATCAATGGGTACAGTTAATTTTAAATACAATTTGCTGAATCTGGTAGTATTTAGCAATAAAATAAAGTGCAACTAAGTACCAGTATCGTGTTGTCCATGATATGAAATTTGTTTTTACTCAAAATTTGAATTATAATGACAGTGACAGTACAGTTGACATCTTTTGCTTGCATCTTGGTTTACATTATCGTTTACATATTACATGAACATGAAACTATTAAAATGTAAGTAAAACTATTTATTAGATTAGTAGAATAAGCAGAATTAGGCGAGAGGTCGTGTACTGGCCACAGCAGATTTTTTAATTTGTATTTAATGATGTCTTGCAATTATTTAAGTGTAGAATTGTTATTTTTTATGTGTATGTAACCGTCTCATGTAAGTAGGATAGAATGAATTGAAACATATATGTACATTGTTGCTACAAAGTTTGTTAATTTACAGAGCCCTGAAGAAGACTATTGTATAGTCGAAACGTCGTTAATTGAGTAAAAAATAAAAAAATAATATAAGACTAATTTTGCGATTAAAAAA
The DNA here is from genome assembly GCA_947534325.1 of Agonum fuliginosum. NCBI lineage: Eukaryota > Metazoa > Arthropoda > Insecta > Coleoptera > Carabidae > Agonum > Agonum fuliginosum. Next base: position 22,837,709 of record OX384041.1, read on the forward strand.
AATTCTTTCTGTTTCATAATCTACACATGGCATACTATACTTACTCTTAAATTTATGACATTAACTTCAAAACCAGCCTGTATGTCTAATATATCTCTTATACGTGTAGCATTTGCATGTAGCGTAAGAAATAATATCATTATTTGAAATTATTTCTAAAACAAGAAAATTAGCATAAAATTTATATACCTATTTCGAACAGAAGTTCCTTACATTTTATCTTCAAGTGTCTAGGACAGCGTACGGGGGCGCGGACTATCTGCAAGGGTGGCGTGGAAAAAGTACAAAAATTGCTATTTTACTCGTACTAACTATACTTGCAAACATTTTCCGGAGCATTCGGTATTAGTCCAGTCAATCTGTAAAATTTGATGGAAAAAAATCGCAAAGTCAATTTTTTTTCATAAATCGTTAGAGGGGCATGCAAGGAGCTTAAAACTAAGTTGTCACCCCCCTGGCCCCCTGCAATTTTTGAGAAATCCAAAAACATTTTGGATTTGATTTTTCGCAAAAACGGTAGGTTGTAGAGAGAAATTTTGTTAACAAATATTGTTAAGGACGGTATTATCTACAATTTATGTCATTAGGTCACTGCTCTACGACGAAAAGTGCAAAAAGTAGAGGGCGCCAAAGTTGCCAAAAATGACTTTTTTCACTTTTTCACCGCGAAAAATTGTTTTTTGATCTTTAGTGCAAATGGAAAAGTTGTAGAGCACAAAAAAACCTTCTAAAATGAGTATTCAACGTTTTCCGTGCGATGAACGGTGACTGAGATATAACGCGGGAAAGGACGCATCGAAGGCCGCGCTGTGGCGCTTGCTCTTAACAATAATTTTGTACGCCAAGAAATATTGTGCATTTGATGGAAAAAAATCGCAAAGTCAATTTTTTTTCATAAATCGTTAGAGGGGTATGCAAGGAGCTTAAAACTGAGTTGTCACCCCCCTGGTCCTCTGCAATTTTTGGGAAATCCAAAAACATTTTGGATTTGATTTTTCGCGAAAACGGTAGGTTGTAGAGATAAATTTTGTTTAAAATATTGTTAAGGACAGTATTATCTACAATTTATGTCATTGGGTCACTGCTCTACGATCTTTAGTGTAAATGGAAAAGTTGTAGAGCACAAAAAAACCTTCTAAAATAAGTATTCAACGTTTTCCCTACGATAAACGGTGACTGAGATATAACGCGGTACGCGGTAACTGTTTAAAATGGTAGTAATATTGAGAAAATGTTATGAAAATGAGTACGCTTATGTTTTTGAGGTCGAATAATTGTAATTTTTATTCAAAATTTTAAAAAACAAAATAACTGACATTGGAAAAAAGGATCATCATAAGCCCGTTTTACATTACACCAAATCTTGAACAAAATATTGTTCATTTTTCAAATTGTGTAGTATCATACAGCAAATTGTGTGAAATATCGCATTGCTTCGTAAATTGTCTGAAAAAATAGATAAGCGCAGCTGTAAAATTATTATTGTATGCGAACTGCACATTATCACAAACCAAATATTGTAGGAAGGTACATAAAAATATCTCAGTATTTTTTTGTTACTCGTCATTTTTTTTTCTTCTTCGACGGTTCCTTGGCGGCGCCTGTTTGTTGAACGACATGAGACGACAGATGAGGTTGGCTTATTAGTGTAATCCTCATAACGGAAAATTTGGGAGGGAGGTTCGTCAATGTCTAGGTACTTCTTTTTCTTCATCAAACGTGCGTGTGCGTACGTTGCTGCAATTCTTCGCGTTTTTGACAACTTTGGCGCCCTCTACTTTTTGCACTTTTCGTCGACAATGACATAAATTGTAGATAACACTGTCCTTAACAATATTTTAAACAAAATTTCTCTCTACAACCTACCGTTTTCGCGAAAAATCAAATCCAAAATGTTTTTGGATTTCCCAAAAATTGCAGGGGACCAGGGGGGTGACAACTCAGTTTTAAGCTCCTTGCATACCCCTCTAACGATTTATGAAAAAAAATTGACTTTGCGATTTTTTTCCATCAAATGCACAATATTTCTTGGCGTACAAAATTATTGTTAAGAGCAAGCGCCACAGCGCGGCCTTCGATGCGTCCTTTCCCGCGTTATATCTCAGTCACCGTTCATCGCACGGAAAACGTTGAATACTCATTTTAGAAGGTTTTTTTGTGCTCTACAACTTTTCCATTTGCACTAAAGATCAAAAAACAATTTTTCGCGGTGAAAAAGTGAAAAATGTCATTTTTGGTAACTTTGGCGCCCTCTACTTTTTGCACTTTTCGTCGTAGAGCAGTGACCCAATGACATAAATTGTAGATAATACTGTCCTTAACAATATTTGTTAACAAAATTTCTCTCTACAACCTACCGTTTTTGCGAAAAATCAAATCCAAAATGTTTTTGGATTTCTCAAAAATTGCAGGGGGCCAGAGGGGTGACAACTTAGTTTTAAGCTCCTTGCATGCCCCTCTAACGATTTATGAAAAAAAATTGACTTTGCGATTTTTTTCCACAAACGTCGAATTTTTGTTACAGATTGACTGGACTATATTGGGATATTGCACTACTAAGAGATGGCGCTGTAATTCATCTAATAAAGGTGCGCTTTTGTTTGATTTTTACTTATTATTTATAGTACAAGCAGTACACGGCAAAATTTTCAAGAACACTTGGAGGCGTCAATACAAAAAGGTTGAGAAACACTGATATACGAAGGCAAAGATCTCAAAACGACCCAGATGAATAACAATAATAAATAACCTAGCAGATACTAATGTATGTTATTTCTAATTATTATAATTCTAATTCTAATTCTGCAGTCAAAACTGATCTTCCCGTCTGTATAAAATATTTGATTGGCGAACCCTAGGTTGAGAATCGCTGTCATTCAGATACAAATACATATTTAATTTTGTCGTGTACAAAACGGTTCGTTGTAATGACCAGGTTTGGACTTTGCAGGTGATTTTCTCTGGGAAAAGCGCGGCTTGCCATGGAAGTTTCCCTTGTCCCCTGCCCCCAGCACTTTGACATACTCCTCACGTACTACCACCCTGGTCTGATCTAGTGATAAATACTGAATTGTGGTGTATTTTATCGTGAGTTGGTAATTTGTTTTATGTATGTCAATTGTCACATTGGGTCAGTTCAGGGTGGTTAAATTTGAATAATGTTGCATTCAATATGATGAACATGTGTTTTGCTTTCCACGAACCAATTCATAATCTGTTGCCTTTAATAAGTTATTTGAAAATCAATTGAAAATTGATGCATTTTGCTTTAATCTTTAAATTCAACTGTAACAGTGTAACTAATGAACTTCAGCTATTTATAGAGTAAAAAGAATAATTGACAAATCATAATGAATATTTCATGATTTAAAAAAAATTATCGATTAAAATCAACAATTTTTTTTCTAACTAAGAAGATAATTGCATAATAAAGTAGAAAATAAATTAAACTATGTATTATTCAACATATTCTACTTAATTTATAAAATTACCTTTGATTAAAATATTTATAAAGAATATAATACTTATCGGACGCTTTTTCATTGGCAAGTAACTAACTAACAACTACCAAGTAACTCTGTATTTTTTACATTTTATTGGACTAGGTAGAAAGAAAATAAAAATTCTTTCAGCAAATTCAAATGACACTACAACACATAATTGTTTCGCAATTGGCATAACACGCTTATCAGTAGGTACTTTATATTATCTTACTGTGGTTGCACCATTGAAGTACTGAAATTCCATTTAAAATGTTATCCACAAACTTAAGTAGTTTTTCTGAATTGTCTTGACTTAAATAATTAAATGTACGCTTCAATATAAATAATTGATTAATTTTTTTGTGTGCCTACGTTCTTGTGACAGGAACATTGTATATCAATAAATAAGAACTTGTTGGATGCAGTTTTCAATTCCGTATTTACACTTTTGATCTAATAGGTCATTTTTTTCGATTTAAATCGTGATTTTTGATTTTTATAAGACTGAACAACAAAGGAAAGCTAGAGAACGAAATAAACAGTAGAATACTGGCAGCTAATAAAAGTTATCATGCACTAAATAGCATGATTCTGAACAACAAGCAAGTAACGAGAAAACAAAAATGATACTCTACTAAACAATGTACAGACCAATACTAATATACGGAAGTGAAACATGGACAATGAACCAAAGAACAAAAAGTAAAATACAAGCAGCAGAAATGAGATATTTAAGAAAAGTAAGGAATTACAAGACTGGGCAGAATAAGAAACGATAAAATTAAAAAACCGTTTGCGTACATACTTTTCTAAAATATTTTTTGAATCAAAATATCCTACCCAATAAATTATAATTTTTTACACCAATCCTGAATCATCCCTGTATAAATTTAAAATGCTTTCCTTGTTTTCAAATGAAAATGTAAAATGCAATATGTTAATTTCTCGCAAATTATTGGTTGCTTAACTTGAAATTTTTGTTGTAATTCTTATTTTCAAATGTGTTGGAAAAGGGAAACAATTTTCTTTATAATTATATTTGCGATAAAATCTATTTCCTTCTCCTTTTATATAAAATTATGTTATTAAAATTGGCTATCTTTATTACAGCTTGAAGGCTATTATACCTTAATAATTAAGATTATAGCTAAAGATTACATGACTTTATCGAAAATAGTTTACGACATAGTATAAAGAATGTTTGTGTTGCTGTGCTAGCTGTGTTCATAAGTACGAAACCCATTTATTTTCCAAATTAGCTAAAAGTATTGTTAATTATATTAATTAAAAAACTCCGTTTCCACAAAAAGTACACATTTTGTCTACATTACAGTCGAAATTATTCCTGCAGCACAGAGATGAAGGGCAGCAGGAGCCAACTAAACATTCACCTATACATGCATACAATAATATTAATACATTCCCAGCGTATAAACATATTATGATTTAATGTGTGGTCATAACCCGCAGTGCTCATGGTTCGTATTAATAATTACGGCAGTGCGACTCGTTAAAAGGGGGCGCTGGGCGCAGAACAGTAAAGTTTTTATCTGAATTACGGCGCAACCGCTCGGGCCGCCAGCGCTAATTTGCCTAATTGAGAAATGATGACTAATGGCAGTGCGGATGAATCATAGGAGACCGTGAAACAAAAACTGTGTCCATCTGTCCGAGTTAATAAGATATCATAATCAAAATGCCTGCGACCAAACCCCACCCACCCTTTCCCGACGATATCCACCGTGTTTTTATGTTTTGTTTTAATTTTTATTTTTTTGTTTTTTTGATATTGTCTCCCTTTGCCAGAAAACAAATGACATATTTTGTTAGCTGGATATATCGCGATTTTTGTTGTTACGAGAATATTTCATTGTTACATGTGATTAGGGAGATACGTTTCTTTTTTTATTATTAGAGTGGTAATTTATCAGTGTTAGTTTTGTGAATTCAGTTATTTGTGGATTTTTACGATGAAAAATTGTCAAAAATGAATTATTGTTGTAGTGAAAAAGGCTGCTTTTTTGTAGTTTTTTATGAATACGGGAAGATTTGTATATGGGCACGCATTATATTGTGAGGGTTAATTTTATATTTTTGTCACATTCACATAAAATTTCAAATTATGCAGTCACAAACATGTCATGTACGACCAAAAAGCTAAATTACGGAGTATTCCGAATCTCAAAATTTTAATATATCACTTATATTCATACTATTTTTTGTCATTGTTTTGAAATTAATGGCATGTCATGAACACCAGTCGTACGTTTTCATATATTAGTTCATTTTTGTCATTTAAAAAACGCAAATATTTATAATTAAGAAATAAATAATTATTAGCACCTATGTTTTATGAATTATTATTATTTTTTATGTTTATTTATTATTAAGCTTTAAAATGATAAAGTTTTCATACCGTTTGTTAATTTATTTCTGCCCAGTCCAAGATGTTTAATTCTAGTTGGACAGTTCTTGCATATTTGTGCAATGTTTGAAATTTCATTTACAAAGCATTCTAAAAACTCCAATTTCGTTGGTAATTTTTTACCCACAATGTTTTTAATCCAATTTCCAGCAAGGATTAGTACTTCTAAATTAACAAATTGTTTCATTGAATCCACATAATTTATCTAAAAAATTAAATTGATTTTACATTTCTTTATTCATCGTGACAGTCAGTAATAAATATACTTGGCAATCTTTTAATCTTAAACAAGATAAATTGTCGTATATGTAATCGTAGTCTATACATTCGGTTTTATGGATGGCAGTTTTTAAAAATTCGAATACATCGTCAGTGAAATCATGACAGTAATTCCAGTCCACTGTATCATCTATATTATGTTTATCAATATTCCACATTTCAATTCCAAGTTTGTTCATGTTAAACTGAAAGTCTTGAATTTGGTCTTCGTTAAATGTTTTCATAAACCGACCAAAACATGATTTCTTTAATTTAATTCTTAAAGCTAATGATAATGGAACTCTGTTGTTCACCAAATTTGAGTATCTAAATTTTGATCTAATTCTAAAATTTTTTTCATCTTCTGACCACTTCAGTTTTGCATAATGTTGCTCAATCTTTTGTTTTATAAATTCTTCTTCTTCTTCTTCGGGAGTCATATCTGTTGCAAATTTAATGAAATAACCCCAATAAACGTTTGACAACCTGTCAATTATCTAATTTATGTGCCATGAAATAATTGAATATCGGACAGTCAATTTTTTTCCGTAAAACGTGAAAAGCAAAAAAATAGGATGTGGCCAACACAAGACCTCCCGCCACGCTTACTTTATTCTTTTTACGTATTGTACACATATATTAATATATAGGTATTACTACTATTAATTACTATACTACTCACAAATATATTTTAGTCATTTTATTTGAACTTCAGAAGAAGATACAAACGATATTTTACTATTGTCACTGTCACTTTCATGTCATAATCATTTAAATTTTGTGTATTAACAAAAAATGTTAAACGATCTTGGACTACAAGATCCCGAAATACTAAATTATAAGTATTATATTTACTTCCTTGTACGATGTAAGGAAGTATTGTAATCGCGAAAAATTTCGGTTCTCAGATTTTGACGGAAATATCCGTTTTGACCTTTTCTGAATCCATTATGACTAGTTTCGACGTGACGTCTGTACGTACGTACGTACGTACGGACGGACGGACGTATGTGTGTCGCATAACTCAAATACGGTTAGACGTAGAGAGTTGAAATTTTGTATTTAGGACTGTTATAGCATCTAGTTGTGCACCTCCTATTTTTGGTTTCAATCTATAAATCGGAAGTAGTACTTTTTAAAAATATTTCGATAAATATTTAATTTAACACAATTTTTTTTATTTTAAATGAAAGATTATGTGATTATTACCTAAAATCGGTATTTTATAAATATTTTTGTATCTGGTATTATTTAGGAATAATTAAAGTATATATGTATAATTTAGTATTTCTTTATCTTGTAGTCCATGATCGATTAACATTTGTTACTACGTAAAATTTAAATGATTATGACATGACAGTGACAATAGTAAAATATGCTTTATATCTTCTTCTGCAGTTTAAATAAAATGACTAAAATATATTTGTGAGTATACTAGTATAATAAGTTAAAATAATTTTTTATATTATTCTACATTTTAGTTATTAAGAAAAGTATGAACACACAAGGCGTACAAGGAAGTCATGTGGTGTCCACGTCAGATTTTTTTAAATTATTCTTATGATACCAGATACAGAAAAATGGATAAAATATCGATTGTAGGTAATAATCACATAATATTTCATTTAAAATTAAATAAATTGTCTTAAATTAATTATTTATCGATATTATATTTTAAAAGTACTAGTACAGATATTACTTTCGGTTTGTAAAAAAATATATTGGGTTTTAAGAATCGTATTAAAACCTTAAATTCAAAATTTGAAATTTCAATGTATGATATTTTTTGAGTTATTGTGAACGAAAAAATTGGTACATACGAAAGAACGAACGCACACCAGGGTTGTTCACGTAGTCTACGCGACGTAGATTACGTGTAATTTTACGCGTAGACAAACACGTAATCTACGCATGCAGTACCTGTGTAAACAATAAAACAGTGTAGACAATGTAGACAAAGAACAAATCTCACCGAAAACGAATAAAATTATAGGTTAGATTTTCTGACAATTGAATTATTTACATACTTTACGCAAAGTCTACATTATCTACATTTTACAAAGTTTACGCAAACTTTACGTGTAGACGTAGAAAATAATACTTTACGCGTAGATGAACAACCCTGACGCACACACACAGATATCATCTCGAAAATGATATAGGTATTCTTAGTCTAGGGGCTCTAAAACGTGCTTATCCACCAAAAACTCACACTCGAAAATTTGGACCCATCATAATACCTCCCTTTTAGAATATGAACCGGGAGGTAAAAATATTTTAATATTTTAATAATTTTTATTTTGAGAACACTAATTACTTACAAAAAATAGAATTTTACTTATTAACTTTTTCTATAAATTTTCAATTTGCCATTGCCATAAATATTTACAAAGCGGAATCATACTTGCACAAATCTAGGTACAAAAATAAAAACATTATAACTTGTAAGCATAAAGGTACGAAAGATTTATATTTCGTTTTAGATAATTATAATTAGAGGACCGAAGGATATGTAAAAGTTTCACTAATTTTAATTAAATTTTTAAATATAAAGTATTATCATTACAAAAAGTAATTTCATGTTAATTATAAATGTAGAAAAAGTTCACGAGTGCTAATAATTCTACAGGCGTACCGTATGTATGAGTAGTGTTTAAGTAAGAATCATCGACATTAGTAGGTAGGTAATACCATTTGTTGTCAATAATTATTGTTAGTAGCAATTATAGATTATAAAAAAAAATTTGATTTTGTTTCTTGTCCGTCAAAATCTTTTGTGAAAGGTTCGTTTAGAGTGATGCAAAAATTGTATTTTCTGCACTAAGAAAAATGTATATTTACGATAAATATATTTATATTTACCTCAAATATATTTTATAAAGAAAACAAGAAAAGATTGTTGCTTGGTAACATTTCGAGACAAATGACATGATCAAAATCCCGAGCTGAAGGCGAGGGATTTCATCATTCAATTTGTCGAGGAATGTTACCTATAAGCAACAATCTTAAGAAATAATTTTACCTGTAAAATAATGAGACCCGAGATATATTACTATTGAAAATTTCATTCGTGAAAATAAAAAAAAATTCGTCAAAAAACTTCCGATTTATGAGTTAAAAAACCACAAAATGCACTTTTTTCAAACGCCCATAACTTTGTGCCAAATCGTCCTAGGAACTTCGTTCTTTGGGTCCTGCGCAGGTAATTGAACAAATTGCAATGCCTTTTCAGTGGATCGAGTCGACAAATTTTTTCCAACTCAATAATCATGGCCAAAGTTGGACGTCTTTTTGCTTAAAAACGATTTTTTTTGTTCGGATTTTGAAGGGTACGAAAAAAGATCATACTAATCTGAGTTTACCCCCTTAAAGTAGAGCCACTATGGGTTGTTTCCCCGAAAAAATCGTCTAATTTGGTGGAAAAGTGGCTGAGTTATGTGCGAAAAACCAAAAAATGCCCCTTTTTTTAAAAAAATCCATAACTTTGTGCCAAATCATCGTAGGAACTTCGTTCTTTGAGTCCCAAATAAACAGACATAAAAAATGAACTAATAAATTTACGTTGGACTGTCCTAATATTTTTATTATTAAATGTTTTCTAATGCCGGAGTAAGCAAAATTTGACACTGCTGCAGACCGATTAGAATAATTATTCGTGGTTTTTCGTGATTTAAATAAAGACTATTTTGACATTTAATTTTTTTTACTAACCTTTGAGTGTCAAAATTATAAATTTTAGTTTCTTTCGTTTCACAAGTTCATTAATAATTGCTTCCAAACTAAGGTTTTTGACGTAACTGTATTCTTTGGCGTTATATTTGATATATTTTTATTTCATCGTAAGAAGTTGTCGCAAAAAGGTTCATTTGACACTTTTAATTTCAATTAAAAACAATACTAAATCAATAAAATTGTCATACATGGCCATGAAACGGGTAAATTGTCAGGGGTAATACCATAAGAGATGATAATTTTTTGAGAATTGTTTTGTCGTTTCCACGGCAACTTATTTCTAACAATTTCACGACACAAAACATCATCCATCAATTTCCCGAAACGAAGTTGAGGGGAATTGTCAGATGATGTTTTGTGGAGTGAAATTGCAATAAGTTGCCGTGGAATAGACAAAAATTGTCTCAAAAAATTATTATCTCGAATGGTATTTAGGAAGAATATTTTTCTTCTTAAAAATACTACCAAAACGACTCATTTTGCTAAACATTTTTGACGTTTCATGTGACAAATTTATTTATTTTTTGTAACTAACGCAACAAAATAAAACCTAATCTACAAAATTATGTTGTCAGATACATCATTTTACATTTTCAATTCTATTGGTTGCATTACGTCATTTGACGTCATCATTACGCAGTATGATTGGTTAAACCATCTGTCAAAAAATATTCACTTGAACAATCCCTAGGGAATTTTTTCAATTTTTGCCGATATATTTTGTACGTCATTGGTCAGAATTTAAAAAATTGAAGCAAATGATTGGTTTATGTGGGAAATAGTCTTTCAAATTTCTAATATTTTAGGCAATTTGAGTTATTCACACGAAATATCCAATTTCATTTTTAAAGAACTTTGTGCCAAATCGTCGTAGGAACTTCGTTCTTTGGGTCCTGCACAGGTAATTGAACAAATTGCAATGCTTTTTCTGTTAATCGAGTCGACAATTTTTTTCCAACTCAATAAACATGGCCAATGTTGGACGTCTTTTTGCGCAATAACGTGTTTTTCTTTGTTCGGATTTTGAAGGGTACGAAAAGAGATCATACGAATCTGAGTTTACCCCCTTAAAGTAGAGCCACTATGGGTTTTTTCCCCGAAAAAATCGTCTAATTTGGTTGAAAAGTGGCTGAATTATGTGCGAAAAACCAAAAAATGCCCTTTTTCAAAAAAATCCATAACTTTGTGCCAAATCATCATAGGAACTTCGTTCTTTGAGTCCTGCACAGGGAATTGAACAAATTTTAGTGCTCTTTTAGTGGATCAAGTCAAAAAAATTGTTTAAACTCCGTACACATCCTCAAAGTTGGACATTTTTAAAATTAAAATTCTTTTTTTTGCACATGATTGCTAGAGGGGGGCGGAGGGGGTTGCGCTTAAGTTTGCATGCATGACTTTAAATTAGACACTGCAAAGTTTCTCCCCCTCGAAGATTCATCGATATCGATTGAAAATAAACCGAGTTATGGCAGTTTGAAAATGGTCGATATTTTTACGAATTTCAAGTGTTTCCTTTTTTTCCGCCAGTGTAATTTATGTTAGTCGTTAATATACGCATTTAAAATAAGAATACATATTTTTATCGCTAATATATTTATTGTAAAAGGATAAAAATATGGATATTTGTTTTTAATATGTAGCAGTTAAAATACGTGAATATTAGCATTCAATATTGTAGTATACTTGGAGTGCAAATGATTAAAATCTTAGTTTTAAATATATAATTCCTAATATACATTTTTCATAGTGTAATTTCACTAAATATTTTCAGAAGCACACTAAAACAGAAGTAAGGTGCTACGTTACTTATGTGTTTGAAATATTCCAGTAGCAGTAACTCTTTTTACTCGCTGATTAAAATATTTCCAATAACGTCCTGTGTGCGTTTTTTTATTAGGTGATTTGTGTGTAAACTGCGCTTTATAATCTCGTCGCAGGGCGTTCAATTCATCACGTGGTAAACAGTCGACGACACGTCACAGCCAACTAGCTTTATCCACATTCGCCGTCGATTCTCGCCCGTCGAACAATAAAAAAGCGATTTCCACGGCCGATTTGATCTTTTCCCAGGATCTGATCATTGCCTGGACACGCCTACCGCGGTGCTACGCCGCAAATACTTCCCTATCGGAATAGTGCCACTGATAGACGCTTATTCGCTTCTTTCTCGCCAACCACTTTATTTTGGTTTGTGTTTTAGTTCAAGAATCAAATGGGGCTATATTTGAACGTATACGACATCCAGCGGAAGAAGACACTATCGAATTGTTACTGAATTAAGTAGGTATTTGCAAAAAAACAACAAATGTAGACACATAAATTAAATTAATTTTCAATCAATTTCTGATACAATAATAGTATATTACATTACAAGTCATGAAAATGTTTCATTGCAGACGAGGAGGCGTTTGAAGAATGCGAGGATGCGCAGCGTCCGAGCATTTCTTCAAAGCCTCCGAGTCAAGCAAAGACATTTTTATGACGCGTGATGTATTTTATTTTTTTTAAATCGGCAATTAAGCTTAAAATTATAAAAAAATTAGGTTTGCATAAATCATCAGAGCTGTGACAAATCATCAGAGCTGTCACAAATTTTAGAAAAAGTTGTCATGACAAGTAAACAAAGTTGAAAGTAAAAATGACTAGTCATGAAAATCTTACTTTCATGCCGCAAATTAGTCTGGAAATGACGATTTTCATGCCGATTTTGAAAAAATAAAATTGTAGCAGTAATTTTGCATTTTTAAGTGCATTTTGATATCGTTTAATAAATAATAACTATACTTTATTTTCACACCCACATCACATACTCGTAGATAATAAAGAAACAAATTGGGATAGCGATATTTAAACATTTCAATAAAAATATAATACCGTATACCTATGGCTGCTTCTTAAAGTCCCCTTCGCACGAGGATTCTTTGAAGATTCTACCAAGATTCTGAATTCTGGAAAAGAATAAGTTTCAAGATTCTGACTCTTGAAAAAAAAAATCATGGTTTTGAAGCAATCAATTAAATTATAAATTCTTCTTTTCCAAGACTCATTGTAGATTCAATTTAGCGGCACCGCAATTTAACAGGTAATTCTCACTAAAAAGTAAAAAGAAGAAACTTCTTCTTTTCCAGTAGGATTCAGAATCTTGGTAGAATCATCAAAGAACCCTCGTGCGAATAGGGATTAAAAAGAACTCCTCGATGAAACGGTGGAACACACCCGTTCGCGATGAATTTTTGTATTTCATCGGTGACAAATACAAATGAAAAACTTTAGTAATAATATCAGTAAAATATTCCTATAGCCTTACCTTCGTTCTTGAATTAATTTGAAATAGCCCTAGTTTCTTAAAAACTATATACCGCGGAAGAAAGTAAGTAGGAGGATTGTCGTACCTAGGGACAAATTTTGTTTTTTTTTATTTTTAACATTTTTGTCATACAAAAAATATGAATACATAGTTTCATGATTTGTTATTAATATAAGAAATTGAAAACAAATTTATAGATTATAATATTAAAAAAAATCAAAAGCAAAGGTACAGCAAGTGTCCCCTGATGCAAACAGCGTATTGTACCTTTGGGATGGAACTTTTTTATTTGTATCATGGGACATATTAATTCTACATTGTAGGTATCCTGCAAAATGAATGCTAAAACTCAATTTTTCTGCATGTCTTTGCTGTTTTGTTAATAATTATTTTATGCTTAGATAATGTCATACGTCTTCCTTGGAAATTTCATATACGGTATATCTTTTCTTTTTTAAATTAAAGTCTTCTCCAATTTTTTAAAAATATTTAATTTCCAATATATCTGTAAAAAACGTTCATAATTTCCTCAATAAAATAATTAATTATCTTTTTACCTTGTAGTTTACTCAATATAAATGACCCTTTTTATATGGTGCATTTCCAATCTAATCCTTTCAACTGTCCCAAAGTACAAATTTTAAAATGTCTCAAGGTAGTACAACATAATACTCTATCGAAAGATACAAATAAAAAACATTCTACATATTTTAATACAATTAACGTATAAAACACGAATTTGTGTTACTACCTTTGATATAATGTAAATCGATGATATAGGATAAAAATTTACTCAACATACCAAAATTAGTTTTTTCATAAAATACATATACGGCCATCTGGTGAGCAAATAGCTATTTATCTGTAATTTTATTAATTTAAATGCGACGGCGTTCTTGCGGGCTTTCAAATTACTCGTAATGTCAGTGTCCCGAGATAATCCCAATGTACGACAGTCTCGCCTACTGACATTACGATAAATTTCGAGTTGATGAAGTTGATCATCATGTTTTTGATACTTCTGCAGTAAAACAGAAAGGAAGTAGAGCACTATTTAAATAATTTTGAAATTAAGATAGATCTGAAATGAGACACAATTGTTTCATCGATGAAAATAGAGGCACCTCTTATTTTCGTCGTAGACGGGTGCGTTCCATCTTTCATATTATATTGTTATATTATAGTATCATTGTCATTCATTAACTTATGAAATATACTTTTATACGTTTTGTACCTTCAACTATTCATTGATACTAGTTTCCCAGTTTCGACACGGACCTAAACTAAATATTATTATAACTTCAATTTGGATGTTACAATAGTTATTATAGTTTAGTCATAATTAAGTAATGCAGTTTATAATATTTTCCAAAATTTAAATATAGCGTGATTATTATGTAATTTTAAATTTGTGGCAAAAACATTACGTAGTAAATAATACATCAGACAACGTTTTCAATATTATTTTTTCCCATGCAATAAAATAAAATAATTTGAGGAATCCATCAACAAACAAACATTATATTATAAAAAGCTTCACCAAGTTTCCATGATAGAGTCCTCAGAGTTCTTCTGCATTTCGTCGTATAAGATCTTTATCTTTAAAACATTCCCTCTATCAGCTACAACCCAGCAATCTGCTGAAGCAAGCGTTTAATAATGTCCAAGCTGGTAAGCTGGAATTCCCGGATTACTTTGTCGTTAAAAAGAAAGAAAAAACGCCGGCCCATTGGCTGCTCCACGTCGTCATTGGCCAGATAATGACGGCGTCCTGCTACTGTCTTCGGCTGTTTTTACGATGAGACGCTAAAAAACTGCGGCGTCACGGGAACCCACGATGGCATTTGGGAGGGGATGTGAGCGTCTGTGGCAGGGGAGGGGGTTTCCGGTCAACCCTGGGCGGAACCGCACACTCCCACTATCGCTGGAACAGTCAATGGCTAAATTATAGCTGATTGAGTTTATCTTCATAATTGAGAGGGGACAATAGATAAGGTCTCGCACAATAGGTGTCGTAAAAAACGGAATCCTGTTTTGTGAAAACGAATACAAATTAAATTTGTTACTGTCTCATTATACAGAAGCGAGCATGATTCATACTATTACTTCGACCATTAATAGGATAGACAGATAACATTCAATGCTGTACTATACAGTGTTGTGAAGGCAAGAAGTACGGTACCGGTGAGTAGCAGCTGTAGGCGGGGAAAGGAGATGAATAATTGTGTGGAGTGTTGCACATTGCTAACTGTTATTATTGTGTTTGTTGTGACAGCCGATTTCATTTTATGTGCTTGGAGCTTGGCTTTATTAATTCGAAGGTTACTTAACTGATTGTAAGTATTTTGAGATAGTTTTTTAAATTTTGTACAGTGATTGTTCTTGGCATCACAACAAAAGCATGCGTCGTTTGTCTATTATAGCTATATATGGTCGAAGTACTATTAGAACATTTATTTATTATTTTACTTTTTGGGTGGTGTTCCCTTAAAATTTTTAGTATTTTTAGATGCATTTTTATATAATATTTGCCAGGCTACTATTAATCTTATTTTATTAAAAAATAATGTAGATCAGAGTTGCTGCTTGGAATAGGGAATTTAATTATTTTTTGTCAAAATGCAATTTTTATTTTTATTTATGTCTATGATTTTTTTAACAATTTTTGATAAAGAATATCAAAGTTTACTTGAAATAAATAGAAAGTGTCTATTTAAAATCTGTTACCTACACAAAAAACATTGTTATTTTTTTATTTTAATGTCATCATAACTTATTATAAATTTTACACAAAATTTGTAGAAACTATCACAATATGACATCAAAGTCGACCTATTTTGGTAGTTCATGGAAAAAAGAAACCGCAAAAGATGAAATAGCCATTTATAGCATAATTTCAGAATGTCATACGGAATCTATATAGATTAGATATGCCAGGATAATGTTTGTTTCAGTCTTTAGTTATTTTGTGTTTACACAATAAATATTTATGGAAAATTATTAATTAACAAAAATGAAATGTCTAAAAAACATCCCTAATTCCATGCCACCCTGAAATATTGCTATAAATTGCTGATTTTTATTACTTCCTTGTACGGAGTAATAAGGAAGTATTGTAATCGCGAAAAATTTCGGTTTTCAGATTTTGATGGAAATATCCGTTTTGACCTTTTCTGAATCCATTATGACTAGTTTCGTCGTGACGTCTGTACGTACGTACGTGCGTGCGTACGGACGTATGTGTGTCGCATAACTCAAATACGGTTAGATGTAGAAAGTTGAAATTTTAATTAATTTTAGGCAATTTTTTTAATTTTAAATGAAAGATTATGTGATTATTATCTACAATCGGTATTTTATAAATTTTTCTGTATCTTCTATCATTTAAGAATAATTAAAGTATATACTTATAATTTAGTATTTCGGTATCTTGTAGTCCATGATCGATTAACATTTGTTACTACGTAAAATTTAAATGATTATGACATGACAGTGACAGTAGCAGTGACAATAGTAAAATATCGTTTATATCTTCTTCTGCAGTTTAAATAAAATGACTAAAATATATTTGTGAGTATACTAGTATAATAAGTTAAAAGAATTTTTTATATTATTCTACATTTTAGTTATTAAGAAAAGTATGAACAAACAAGGCGTACAAGGAAGTCATGTGGTGTCCACGTCAGATTTTTTTTAAAATTTTAAACAACTTTCGATTAAAGGAGGTAAAAGTGACTATGCGGCAAATAAAAAAATCCTTGTTTTTCCTATATAACAGTTTTCAAGTAAACACACGGTATATATCTTTGTCGAATTCTTGCAAATATTACTTAAAGTTTTGTAATTACTTTTCTTTCATCGGTACTATACCTACAATACCTAGTATTAAATTATTTATTAATATTTGAGTGAAAGGGGTCTGTTGGTTTAGTACCCAAATAGTTTGAATTCAACTTTTGAAGTTAAGAAATTAGCAACCGTACAATAATACAATAAATTTACTGATGGGATACCTAGGTATTTTGAATCTTAAAATTTTTGTAGTTGTAAGCTCTCTGATGCACACGACGAAGAATATAAAAATATTACTTATTAAGTTTGTACTACACATTTTCCAAACAACTATTTCCAGTGATTATTTTCCATTTTCCGCGAGTTCCTTTTTCCAATATCCATTTATTCCAATTTAAGGGGCTTTTATCACAGTAAAAAAGTATTTAATAAATTACTCCCAACCTATTAATCCTATAAATCTAAAAAAAATACCATATAAAGATAAAGGCAGTAAAAATCTAGCTACGTTGTCGAATTTTTTAAATTGTTATTATTATTATTTATAAACAATTAAATAACAATAATTCTGAGAAAAACTCTTCGTAAGTTTGATTGCATTGTAAATTTAAATGTTTATATCACATTATTATATAAAATTTTCAAATAGTAGTCGAGTAATTTATTAAATAAATTTAAAAATTGTATGCGCGCTAGCCAATCAAATTGAGTATTTTCTAAACAAAAATGGAGCGAAACATAGCAATTAGATAAATAGAGACAACATGTGCTCATAAAACACAGGCTGTCGGCGCGGATACCTGAAATAACGAGGATTTGTGATCTAGCAGCGCTGAGCGATAAAACCCCCTTAAACTAACCTAACCTAAATTAAATAATAATTTTGCTGGAAAAGATATGTCATTGGAAAAATGCATTATTGGAAAAAATTATCATTGAAAAATACAGACCGGAAAAACAAATTGGAAGAAATGTATTGGAAATAGTTATTCTCCATCCTTATTATAGCATTTTTTTTATAGTAAATAAATTGTAATTTGACGTGACGGATGAATGTTTGTCACCTCTTAGTAGCACACTTCAATTTTAAATGTTCCATGAAACCAATCATCTATTTGGCCCAAATTTGTTGTCTGTTGCTATTTCCTATTTTATAAAATAATTTGCAATAATTAGGCAAGCATTTGGCATATTGGCAAACCAGCCACAAAGATTCAAATGAACTTGTAACCAATTACAAAGACACTTATACATCTTTAAAACTTGATTTGAAAGTATTTGTAAGTATCCCTTACCAACTCAATCTAAAAGTCAAGAACACCCAATAAAAACCTAAAAAGAATCTCAACTCCCTCCAGCGTTGAAATCCCAGCAGGCGGCAAATCTCTCGCCTCTCCACTGTTCCTGGAAGACAAGCGACAAGCGACAAATTACAACAATCAACACGAGCACTTGAAAAGTCTGCGAGGGGCGTCGCGGTCGGGGTTTACTTGATCTCGGGTGCGATCTGTGGCTGTGCGGCCGCAGTCTCAGCCAATGATCCGGGGATAATGGAGACAACGACGGCTTCCGACGCAGATAAGAATCGCAGCGCAAGTTGTCGCGTGCCTTCGATCACTTCAACCCTGACCCCTGACTACTGGATTTAGAGGTTAGCATACTGACTGATAATGCTGCTAATGGTAAGATTGAAGATTAAACTAGATGATGTGTGTAAAGCTGTATTCAGAGCTACGAAATTATAGATTTGAATTAGGTATCGATTACAAACAAACCACACACTTTGGCTTCTTTTAAGATAACAATAACGATCATAGCAGCAAGATTCAAATGTAAATGAATGAATCTACTTTCAGTGCAGAGTGCAGTCCATTCGTCAACCGATCAGTTGATTAGCTGGATGAACTACATTATTGTAGGAATTAGTATATTATTGGTACGATATTTCTTAATTGACGTTATTTATTCTTGTGAAACTATGGAACGATAGATGCACTAAGAATTGCTAATATTTGTTACTTCTAAACGATTGCACATATTTTAAATAAAGTCAAGAAAACAATTTTTTATTTCTATTGGAATATATTTCTCAACAAAATACACGAGGTGGTCTATTCAGTAAAAAAATATGTTATTTAAACATTGTGTTGAAATAAATATTATAACAGGAGTGTTATTATTTATCAGTGTTAGTGGTATTCTGTAACTTAAATATTAACATTCCCTTTAAAACTTAAAATTTTAATTTTAATTCCGTATGAATTTTGTTACCTACAACTGTGCTTCTTTACCAAGAAACTGAACGTCGTTTCTTGAGTCATATCAGTAATATTTAGTTGACATAAAACAAAACCTTAATGTTATGATATTAGTTTTTATATTTAAGTAGGTAGGCGGTTGATGTGTTTTGGGTAAACATAAACAAAGATAATTTAAGAAATGCTACAACAACTCCTCTTGGACTTGGTCAAAACGAAAATGGCAAATATTACAATAAATTAGATTTTGTAATGAAAAATGGCAAAACATTTTTAATATTAATCGACAGTTTTCCTAAATGGGTAGATGTTCATGTTTGGCATGTAAATTCAACTACCGCTGATAAAATAATTAATTACCTAAGAAAATCAATAGCTGTTTTTGGTTTACCAGACGAAATCGACACTGATATTGGGCCTCCTTTTAATTCTGAGGAATTAATTTTATTTTGCAATTAATATAAAATTTCGTATTTCTCGAATGGTTTGTTGATATATTATAGCAAAATAAATACCTGCAGTCTGCAGTTGCCATTTTTCTTTGAATAACATGATGTTTATTTTTAAAGCCATCTAAATCAATGCCTTTAATAATTAACAAAAAACAGCAAATTTTAACAAATCATGTTAATAATTTAACATAAAAATTTCTTATAAAATACCCGAAATGATATCTGTGGCTGTTAAAATTTTCAACATGTAATTAATTAAACTTTCTTTTTAATAGAATAGACCTCATAATCTGATAAGTATTTTTATTTTAACATTCAAACCAGAGATATTTCAATACTTATTAAGATTGTTAAGATTATTATTCAAAGAGTGAATTACCTACTATAAATTTATTGTATATTTCGTTCAAAAAATCTTATAAATTGACCTGAAAATAATATCTGTTTTATATATACCTAATCTGTTTTTATGTTTAGAAAAAAATTATCAAATAACTTTGAACTTAGCAGCAGTGTCATACATATTAAATATGTTAGGTATTTCCAAATCTGTAAAAATATGTTTTTTTTTATTTCTGGGTGGACTGATACATTTCTGAATATATGCTGTTCATCGTAATTTTTTTTACGTTGATTGTTTATGAATGTTATTATAATGGGGCAGATAGCTGAGTGTCGACTAAGTGCGCTAAGGCGACTGACTGTGGTTCTGACGACTCAGATTCGAATCCATCCAAATACGCACTCTCCTTTAAAATGCACAACAATCTCCCCTGTGGTTTACTCTCTACTAATAACCATGAGTACCCGTGAGTTACGGTTACGGTAAATATATCGTATATCTAAACCGGAAACTCACAATGTGAGTCTGCCATACCAAAAATGGGCAAAAGGTGTTAAAGATATGTATGTATTATGTATACATAATCATATATTAATAACTCCTATTAATGCATGATTTTTATTGTTAATAGTTATTTAACTATCTAGTGTGATTTTGACACTTAATTTTTCCTGATGAAGATAAGACACAAGGATGTGTCTAAACGTCGGTTTTTTAGTTATTAAATATTTTCTGACTGCATTCCTGAATAATTACATCCTTCGTTCTAAATATGTTCACAAATAGTTAAACATATGTTTCGTCGAGAATGCGGTATGCTACCTACTAGCCACTTATTAATTTTATTGCTGCAAGCTTGTAGAACATGCATTGCAAATAATATCTATTAAATTACTTCCTCGGAATATACCTTGCATAGCATCTCAATAATTTGTGAAACTATGCAACTATTACCAACATTAGGTACAGATTACAGAATTAAACCTAGTGGAGCTCTTGAATATAACCTGCATGGTGCATCCAAATTACTACCTTATGCTTGTCCGTCGATCGTCAAGTGTTCTTCAGCTGATCGGCCATCTTTGATCCTTCTAGCGGATAGTGAGACGTATAGATGAATTAACAGTGAGTAGTTCCTGCTACCGCCGCATGGAGAACCTGGAGAGATGGCGCTGGCGGCGGCTAACGAAGGGCGGAGGGGAATGAAGTGTGCGTAAGCGTTTTAACCTCCCGTTGGTAATTACGTTAATTAACGGAATGAGTTGTTAGACTGACATGGGTTCTGTAATGATTTTTGTTTGTGTATTATTGTTTTGTTTTCTGGGGCCTCGTTAGAAATAGAATGGTATTGTTAGAAGATGAAAAAAGTTTTTATTGAAAATTACGTATTGTTCGACTAATTACCAGGGTTGTATTATATGCCGCAATTATTTAGATTTGGAACGTGTATCATTATTTTTATTTCATTCCACAGTCGAGGTTTCGCTAGTGGAAATTTTAGCAAAACACATTTATTTAAAAGTGGGTGCTTAGCATGCAAATCAATTATGTTCTGACGTTGCTTCAAAAGAATTTAAAGCAAGAATTTTGCATAAATGTTATGCGTATACAATATATTGTTTAAACAAATGATATATTTATTCATTATTATGTTTGTTTTAACTAACAATGTTATGCAGAATGTCTCGGATTAATTGTTCAACGTATTAATTTAAAAGCTGTAAGAGATATTACACTAGCCG
The DNA here is from genome assembly GCA_947534325.1 of Agonum fuliginosum. Lineage (NCBI taxonomy): Eukaryota > Metazoa > Arthropoda > Insecta > Coleoptera > Carabidae > Agonum > Agonum fuliginosum. The sequence goes on from OX384041.1 coordinate 22,859,500, forward strand.
GTTTAGGAAAACAAGTATTGTAGCAAATGAGTTTGTATTACTTGTAAGTTGTAAGTAGGTACGTACTTATATTGGTAATTCGTAAACATACCGAGTGCAACGAATAGTAAAATATTATTTTAAAACAAACATGATTAGTAACATGAATGTGATGTGATTCTTACTCAGCAGATTTTAAAATACAAAATTGGAAAAATTTTATACAATAGTTATTTATCTAACTAGAGAGGAAAGCGCTTCTTTTTCCCACTCAAGCTCGAAGCTCGAGTGAAAGTGAAAAAGACCTTTCCTCTCGTGTTAGACACAACATTTTTTCCCGACATACCTATTTAAAAACATTGTAAATGTCGAAGAAACACGTAATTAGAAGCTAGAAGTTAGGTTATAACTGCCATCTGTCAGAAACAGAATGATGTTTAAAAACAATGAAATGTTTCACTGCAGCCAATATGCCAAATTAAATTTAAGTTGTAAAATCGTGAAATTGCAAAAAAGAAAGCATAAAACATAATAATTGTAAAATGATAGTTTACAGTCTCCAGTAGGCACTATAAAATCAGATGTTCAATAAAATAATAAATTTACTTACAATTTAAAAAATATTTCATCATAAAATAACATTGATGGTAACACTGTTTACTTTCCTCTCTCGAGAGGGAAAACTTACTTTCCTCACTATTTCGCGAGAAGAAAATTGTGTTTTCTCCGCATGTCGTGAAAAAATATAATTTCACCATGCTCTGTCGAAAAGGTAAACTATATAATTATTATACTATTTCAGTTCGCAAAAAATAATACTCAGGTAGGTACACATATTAGACCATGACATAATATTTATATGAATATGAATATTGAAGAATTTGAAAAAATGTTAAAAATTAATTATAAAATCACAGGATGTACCATAACTTGAGGTACATATTGTAATATCCTGTAGAATTTAACATACTGGTTCCGAATTGAAATTCCTATAAGTAAGGGTAGTATTCTTATGAAGAACATTTTTAATACCACTGGATACTTTTTTATATTGAATAAAGGAAGAGTTATGTGAAGCCGGCTACTTGAATTATTTTAGTACGCAAACATTAGTTATTAATTACTAAAAATTTAATATTATTATATTATATAAATTATTTTTCGAGTTTTGAAAAAATTCTTTTTGTTCCGTGATCACTTTTTTAGTTGGTTTAAAAATTGTAAATCTAATTTTGCCTGACCTTTAAAATTGTTAAATTTGAGACTACAAAATATATGTATTGGAAACATAGATTGTGTATTTTTATTGTGTAATTTATTTCAATTAAATCTGAATAACCAATTTTTATTTATGATGCATATAAAAATTTATTGTTTAATAAGAATTAAATACATACCTACGTAAAATTAATTCAATACATCTGTATACATGCATTTTTCGTATTATAAATCTTCTTTATTATTTATTTTGATTTATTATGCACATCGACAATATTATGAAAAACTAAATGGATTTATTTCACATAGGAAAAAATGTCTTTTTATATATTTTTGTTTACCGAAATATATTAAAACACCTGGATGAAAAATATACAATGAGATCAATGTTTTGAAAGCTTATAAATTTTAATTAAAAAATATTTGGCTCGAGGACCACGGTACTACGGTATAATGTATTGTCAGCTAAATGAATAAAAGTACAAACATATATTTCATAATAAATTTACCCAAAATAACACACTCGGAATTAATTTTTGAGCCAGGTACACAAAATATATATAAAATAAACAAACTACATTTTTACTCAACTAATTACGCATTCGCTAATCATACAATGCAGCCATTGCTACATGACATGCATGATGGCGATGGCCGACCAACAACATCAAATTTTAAATATACAAAATATTACGTACACATTGTTCAAAATTTATTTTCAATTTTCTACGCGATATAAAATGCAATCAACGCTCGCTATGATAAACTATTAAAAAATGGCCAATGCAAACAAAAACTGCTTTTTGTCGTGAAATACAATCTTTTAATTACTGTACACATTACACATATTAATAATAGCGCCAACGGCCTGGGCCACGTCCTGGTACTGAATTAAAAAAACAAAAGATCTTGTTTACATACAAAATTGGTTATTATGCTAACTTTTATAAAAATTATTTTTGTCATGTCATGTGTGTAAACTATAAGTTACACTTTTTATATAGGTAGGTAAGTTATACCTACTTCAAATTTTTGTTATCACAAAATATTAACAGTAATTTTTTTTTTACAAGACAAAGTATTAGGAATTAAAATGTAAGAAACTCAATAAATCTTTGAATTCTGATTTCAATAGTTTAAGAAATATTCGTAGTGACTTTTTAATCGCTTATTATGTTTAAGCCGAGTTACATTGGTTAAGTTACTTGTACCAGCTACATGCTCCAGTACTTGTCTAGCAAGTCAATTTTCCCAGACAAAAGGCAAGTAGGTGTTTACACACAAATTTGTTTAAACCTATACTTGCTTCACTAGCACTAGTTCTGCATTGTCGTAACAGAGTAATCATGCATTGTTGTTCGAAAAGAAAGGTCAAAACTCTAAACTAACTACTAACCCTACAGTGTTTACATTGGGTAAGTTGACGTGGTTAGTAGTGCTGTCAGTGAAAATGTGCGTAGTGGGGAAGACTAGTAGGTAAGTAAATAGCTCGGGTAGCTATTCAATCGCCTGTCCTCAAAAAGGTACAAGTACTTCTATCAGTACTTACCCGCTAGGTTTACATTGGATTAGTAGCTGTCTTACAAGTTACTGGTACAAGCAACTAACCCATTTACTATACCAATGTAAACTCGGCTTAAGGCTGTCTGCAAGAAAAGGATATATTTATACAGATTTAGTGTGTCGAACAAAGGCAGCAATAGGAAAATTGGTACTACATATGAACATATCATCACAAACAAGGGTTCATTTGAAAGATAGAAGTTCAATCTAGATCCATCTAGTGTTGAAATTTGCAATTTTTGTAGATTTACTGAGTAACAGTTATGTGAAGTTAGCCAAGTTATGACAAGTTTATGGCATTGTAAAGTTGAAACAAAAAATAAAACTATTATTTCAACACTTCATGGACGTGGAACTCATCTTTATCTTTAAATTAAAAAAAAATTAAATCGATCCGACCAAAATTAGTCTCAATTTCATTCCTCATTCAAAAGCATGTTTTTGCTGCGCGCAACGTTTTTTGTTTTCTAACAGATCTGGTGATCCGATTTATTTTTAAACTTTCTTTAGGGTTAGTGAGATATTACAATTTTTTACATCATAATACATTTTTACACAAATATTTATTTTATATTTCATCGAACTTATGTAGATCACAATCACACACGAGTATGGAGAATTCAATGAAATTTTCTCTATTTCATTTTACTTTGAAAACGTAGGCATATACCTAATGGGCCATTAGATGTAACAAAGAGGGTCTGTACCGAATTGGCAACACACATAACAGTAAAGTAATCATCATGGCATAAAAAGTAGAGAACTAATTAGTTGATAACACTCAAGGATAACAAGCAGTTATATAAATTACAAACGAATTAGGTATACGTAAATATGAATTATTTACATCGTAGATTACTGATATACTGTGGTTTAAGTTGGTTGTCTTTCTGTCGCTACTCAATATTATTGAACAATATCAACAATAGTCATGTGTCGCTGAATAATTAATTATTATCTTTATATCGATAGCCAATAAAATTATTCTCAATTCAGAATAAACACAAGCATCGAAACTATATATTTATCGTCACAAGTGCACGCGAAGCACGCCGTCACTTCCTGTTTTATTCCATCTATTGGTACAGGGAGAGCGCGGTATTTTTCCAAAATTCAATTCTTTCTAACCGTAGTTATTATTAAATATAAAATTTCAAACCGCAGTTATTACTAAACGTAGTTGTAGATAAACGCAATTTGACCTAAACATAATAATTCCTACTTGCAGTTATTCCTACTTGTAAATTTTACTAAACGCAATTTTTCCTAATCGTCCGTAGCACTAGTGGCAAATTGTTGTACAGAGGCAAGCCCACTTGAATGCATCTCAGCGGTACTGAAACAATGTTCTCGTTAAAATACAGTACGAATAGGACCCAAAATTTGGAGTACAGTGCACCCCTTTCAGTCGCCCCCCTCGTGGCAGTCCCATAAGCTGCGCGCAGCGGCGTGTTCAATATGTTAGGGTCAGTATAGTTTAAAAAATAGCCTACAGCGAGTTTATTGTAACAAGTTTTATAAAAAAATCTGACGTGTACACCACATGACTTCCTTGTACGCCTTGTGTGTTCATACTTTTCTTAATAACTAAAATGTAGAATAATATAAAAAATTCTTTTAACTTATTATACTAGTACTACTACTACTGCTACTATACTCACAAATATATTTTAGTCATTTTATTTAAACTGCAGAAGAAGATATAAAGCATATTTTACTATTGTCACTGTCATATCATAATCATTTAAATTTTACGTAGTAACAAATGTTAATCGATCATGGACTACAAGATACCGAAATACTAAATTATAAATATATACTTTAATTATTCCTAAATGATACCAGATACAAAAATATTTATAAAATACCGATTGTAGGTAATAATCACATAATCTTTCATTTAAAATTCAAAAATTTGTCTTAAATTAAATATTTATCGAAATATTTGAAAAAAGTACTACTTCCGGTTTGTAGATTGAAACCATAAATAGGAGATGCACAACTAGATGCTATAACAGTAATATATACGAGTATAAATACAAAATTTCAACTTTCTACGTCTAACCGTATTTGAGTTATGCGACACACATACGTCCGTTTGTCCGTCCGTACGTACGTACAGACGTCACGACGAAACTAGTCATAATGGATTCAGAAAAGGTCAAAACGGATATTTCCGTCAAAATCTGAGAACTCCGTACAAGGAAGTAAAAAACCATTTTTTCAGTGTCATTGGTAACTTGTAAAAAGTTCATGCTACCATTTACAGGAAATTTTTTAAATCGAATAAGTAGTACAACAATTTGCCACCAGCACTACAAACGATTAGTAAAATTGCGCTTAGTAAATAAAAATTACGAGTAGGACAAATTACGTTTAGTAAAAATTATGAGTAGGAATAACTACTTTTAGGAATAACTGCAGCTTGAAATGATATTTTTAGGAAAAACTACGACTAGGAAGAATTGCGTTTAGGAAAAATTATTGGCCGCCAGTACAGGGAGTAACGGCGTGCATTGCGTGCACGTGTGACGAAAACATAGTTTAGTTTATAATCGACTTAATAAATTACCAAGTTAGCATATGACTCGCTGAGTCTAGAGCATAACCTGTCTGCAAATGGACCTCGCCAGTTAGGGTTTATAATAATTATGATTGTGTATATCTACTCTGAACTTAATTCTATTTACTAAAAGTGAGCGAATAGTTAGCAAAGTTTGCAGTGATTTTAACCAGATATGCCGATCCGATGTTAGAAGTTTAACTTTAGAGAAACACAGTAATCTACTCATTTACTTACCTACTAATTAATTAGCTTATTCCTTTTTGAATATCAAAGCAAAACACAATGATAAATAGAGTATTTGATCAACATTCTTGAATGATTAAACTCGATCCTATAAGCAGCGGTGCTTTGTCAAATTCTATATTAATAACAACAATAATAATCGCTAATTAATGTCTAATCAGCATCTCAGCCATCTAGCGTTCGTAACTGGAAGTACAAGTCCTCTAAATGAGCGAAGCAAAGCCAACAGCGAACAGGGAGTCAGGGAGCCTCTCAGCTCTACATTCGGCAGGATATAATAGGTCAGTCTCGTGTTTAATTAGCACTAATTGGAGCCTGTAATTAGTATTAGATCTGCGCCGAGCCTTAGACAGAGCCGCACTCCAAGTTTCGGATTTCAAATCCGTGCTTTTGCTTCTACCCGACCGAGAAGTTACAAGTGAAGTGTGCAGGGCGAATTACGAAATTCATTTCATTACATTATAGTTCAGACTGAGATGTACTTTACTCACAGGAAAACAATTACCATAGACATAACCGAATCAAATAAATACTATATGACAAAGAATTATAAAAATGATTTACTTCAAAAATCATGTTTTAAAATGTCACATTTTTCGTAACAAGACTTATAAGTTGTAAGGTTTCATAAGCAAGTGTAAAAATAACTATCACAAGATCCGTAGACGCGAATGTGTCACACAAGTGCGTGTGTGCGTAATTACTTTTCAATTTTTCGAAATTCGTACTAAACTTTTCCTATGATTTAATATACTCGTATATTAGAATTATATAGAAAAATCATTTATTAGATTAATTACAATTAACAAGGTACATTATTTATTTTAATAATGCAGCCAGCGTGCGATTTAACGATTTTAAGAACAACTGCGTGCGTAAGAGTAAATAGTTTTTGGGCACAATAATGTTGGTACAATAATGATAATACAAATTTACAAAAGTGGTCACAGAGAAAAATGATGAACTAATTTCTAGTTCATATTAAAATTTTTATGTCTTCCTAGTACCTATGTAATTGTTTAATTATGTCATGGATACGGGGTATGTTATATACTACATTATACCCTAGGGTATTAAGAAATTGCCATGGTAATATTGAGACATCACTAATGTTTTTCTTCTGAAATTAATATATTTTCTGTCTGTTACTAGGATACCAAAAATATTAACAAAATTCGAAACGTCAAAGCGAAATGTCACGCGCGCAATATTTTAAATAAAATAGTAAGACATAAAATATTGTATGCAACACGGGCATCATTGATGTTTATAGCCCTCGGGCGATTTACATACCCTCAGACCAGAGGCCCTTGGGCTTGTAAACATGTCGCCCTTGGATGAGCATAAACATCATCATGATGCCCTTGATACATAAATAACTATAATTTACCTGTACCTACCTAATAAGTAGAGCGCAGATTATATGCAAGAAATAAATGTTACTGAAATATGCATGCATACGCATTGAAATTAGGCCAAAATATGTTCAATAAATGCGCATAATGAAATAAATAGACAATATTTTACAAATTTTTGCAGATATTGCAACTTAATTTTATTCATTTTTCTAATAAAATAAAGTACCTACCTACATTTTGCCATCAGTTCACAAGAATATCATATAAAATAAACAAAACAACGTATAACTTCTTAGTTGAGACCTGCGTACCTACATAAATAATATCATTTTTTCAATACCTGCACCGAAAACGACACCTTTCGTCCTTACTATTAGGGACGAAAATGAGGTATTTCTATCCAGTTAGTACTTTTCTTCCCTAGGGAGGAAAAGTACTTTTCCTTCCGCTTTATGAGGAATGCCAAAATGGATTATTTAGATTATTTTTATTTATTTTATGGAAATATTATACATTTTTTCAATGTATCAAAATATCGTGTGCATCTCGGAACAAAAGTGTTCTCTCGACTCGTGCCTCGTGCGCAATATACCTAACACTTGGTGCTGAAAAGTTGATGTGTACCTACTTTCAACATTTTACAAATAAAAATCTTTTAAAATTAATATTAAATTTTATTAATTTGCAAAAAATATCGATGGAATACGAATTAAATCTCCGAATCAGAAACCGTGGTTCGACAACTGGCATTAAGTATCACCGTCATATTCTCATATTACCGTCGCGCCAGGCTAAAAAGAAAGCCAAAATTTGAGAAAATAAATTTTGTTTTTAAATGTTTTCGTGCTTTTGTTATCCGACAATGCAGCTTCACATCCCTTAAAAAAATTAACTTTCAATTATAAAGCATTTGATCTTGATGGACAACAAAATTTTGCTTGCGGCGCATTTTCTTACCTCCACCAACATTAATATTAATATTTGGCCCGTCGTAGAAACATAACCTGGCTACGGCCCTGTCTTAACACTCACCTTTAAAATAAGTCTAAACGAACAAATGATTTTTCAATAGAGCGGTACTTATGCATTACTTGAGCCACTGTTTACATATAACGCAAAATATCAGAAAATACGTACCTATAAATTTTGTACACCACTCACCACTTCTCAAATTTGAAAAAATAAAATTTTGTTTTCAAAGATATAAAACATGTGTAACATATTTAAAAATATGCAAGAAATATTCATATAGGTATGCAAAATATGCAAAAAATTTGTACTATATATTTTTGTATGAAATGCATGCATTTGCATATAATATAAATGCAAATGCATAAAATAAGATTGGTTTAAATCGGGTTTAAAGTAGTATAGGTACCTCACATTTAATTTAAATTGAACAGTATATTTCTTTGAGAAAATTTAAAATGGTAAATAAATATTAAAATTTAAATATCCAGATTCTAGAGTTCCTTCAAAAATATATTTCATTTAAATTTAGGCAGGTAATGTAGCACGAAAGTAAAGAATTAATAAAAAAATTAGAATTACATATATTCTTTAAAACTTAGAGCGAATTTATTAAGGAGGAGAACTTAAATAAAAATTTATCAAAACTTTCCCAAATATTATTTAATAAGAAAAAATCTCTCATAATATTTAAATTTAAAATATTTATGTATACATTAATATTTAATAATGTAGAGCTTATTTGAACGAAACTTACGAAGCTTACCTCATGTGTCTTTTGGTGGTTAGGACAAAATTATACATTTTGTGATTCTCTTTTATATAAAAAGTGCTGTCAAAGTGTTAAGTGTAAGAAACAACCGCCATGTTGAATAAATATTCGCCATTTTTAATTTACTTCATTTATATCGTATGGTCAACATTACATTTCAGAGTTACTAGTTTAGTCCCAGTTTAAACATAATCTCTTAAAGAAAGTAGTGAAATTTTAGTATTTTTTGTGTTTATGGAACTGTCATTTCTGATCTTATTAAAATAGTGACTTGCGGATTCCTGCAGTAGATTCTTCAAAAAATTCTCTATAAAGAATTTTGTATAAAAACCTTTTTAAAGCTTTAGTTACATTAATATTTAATGATGTTTTCCTCGAGAAAATAGAAAAATTTTGTGTTTGATCAGCTATAGTTACCGAACGAATCAAAATATTGATTTGAAATTTCCAGCATTCGATTTCTAGAAAAACGTCGCTAAATATCGACTCAAGTAAAGCTTTAAAAAGTCTTTTATACAAAGTTCTTAATAGAGAATTGTTTAAAGAATCTAATGCAGGAATCAACAAGTCAATTTCAATTAACACAAAAATACAAAAATTTCACTACTTATGTAAGTATATACCGTTTTATAGCAAATTTTGTGCTGTACAATTTCATATACGAGTATAACAATTTTTCTCGTAATGTTGACCATACGAGATAAATGAAAAAAGTAAAAATGGTCGACATTTTTTTAAAATGGCGGTCGTCTCTGACACTTAAAACTTTGGCACGACTTTGTATATGAAAGATAATAGTTTAAGTAATTGACAAATATGCCAATTTCCACACTTTAATCACAAAGTGCATACCTAGTTGATAATATGAAATTCGTTCTATAACCGCCGGACTATTTCAGTTAAAAACATTTACGGAAAATTAATAATTTTACTTTTCTCTGTAGAAATGTAAATTAACTTGTATTAAGTTCAGGCTGAAAATAACTTACTAAAGAATAGTAATAACTGAAGTATATTTGCATGAGCTAATTAAACCTTAAAATGTCTAAGCTGCAGTCCAGTGTTTTGTATTGTCAGTCCAGCCCTTGCGTAATCATCTACTCTTGTATATATGGAGTCTTTATGCCTGTTGTATGAAATAACACGGTATGTTGTGCACTCATTGCGTTGTGTTTTAGCATTTCGGCTCGCTGTACCCTGCGTCGGTATCCAGGCTTAACGGTAAATGGCTCAAGTTGAATTTTATAGCCGAACTTTGAATAATGCGCTTTGCAAGCTCTGGAGCTTGCGATGTCCGCGTCGCTGCCGACCCACTCCCCCCAACCCCCTCGTGTTGTGCACTCGACGAAGCTCACTGTACTACTCACTCGCATCCAGAGCTCACTCGACTCGAGTGGGTCTTCGACTGTCTGTTGTTTTACTGCAGTTTGATGATTTTGTTTTTGTTCCGTATGAAACTTGATTTTTTTGTGTATTTAGTCGGGAATTATGGACTGAATGCTCGTATGCAAATTTATTCTAATAACGAACGTTATGCTCTGTTTTTGTAATATAGGTACTGGATTTTATAAATATAATAATCCTATGCAAGAACTCTAATTCCCTTTATTTATTTTCTTGTTTTATAAATATGAGATAAATATCGCATTATTGTTTTTATTACCATATTAAAAAATATTGAGCATAGATAGAATCTAAAATAAATAAATATATAATTAACCATTTGATTTTCGCTAGGTTCATCGAGTCAGCTAATAATAATAAGCTACTATAATCTAATAGTAGGTAATATAATATCCCGATATCCAAAAAAGGTACAAACAGCAGAACAACACACGGCTGCGTTTTGGTAGCATTATGGTGGCACCAATAGAAAATCACTCCATTCTCTCAGTATGTGGGCTCTCTACTGCAGATAACGTATTCGATAGTGATGCCGTGAGACGAGACGAGACGAGAAATTGTCAATTCTCGTTTTGTCTCAAATTTTCGAGACAAAAAATTTAAATATTCTTATCTCGGTCTTCGCTCGGCTGTTCAATTCTCGTCTCAATTTATCGAAAAAATGTATTGCTACATTATTTGAAAAGAAAGAAGTGAATTTAGGAAATTTTTTGTACATTTCTGTTAAATTTGCACATAATTCTTGTTTTAGAAATAAAAATATTTATATCAAAGCAAAAAAATTTATGAAAAAAGCAAAGTATTTTTGAAGAGAATAATACCATATTTTTGTGAAAGTTTTCTCGAGAACTATTTCTTGTGTCTCGTAATTTTGAATTCTCGTCTCATCTCGAAAATCCGAGACGAGAAAATTATTGGTTCTCGTCTCGTAATTTCGAGACGGAGACGAGAATGGTATTTGCTTTTTGTTGCTAAAGTTGTTATCTTGTTATAGTCAGTACATAGGTACCTAATTTTCTAGATAGTAGGGCTGTCTAAATCTGGAAAAATTTGAATCTGGATATCTGGATATACGTGTATTCGGACTCCGAATAATCCGGTAACCGAATATAAACGAAATCCATAATCCGTTATCCGGAATTCGGGATTCAGACGAAACATAACATAACTCTGATGTAAGTTACGTGTACAGATAAAAATTTCTTTAAATAACCACTGTACTTAAATGTTGAATGTTGAAGATTAGGGATTAAGAACCCTTAGAATGTTAGAACTAATTTTAATTTAATTTTATAGTATTTTCAGCGAATAGCGAATACTGTAACCAACTGTGGTTGTAACAACTCGGGTTCGAATCCAATTAATTCTCAATTACATAGAAAATTTCTCCTGTAATGCACTCTCCTATAACAACTATAAAAGACCCATAAGTAGATGGTTGGTTACCGAACACACGGTATATAATATCAATGCAATACAGTCAATGTGTGCGAGTTTGCCAGACTCAAGTTGTGTAGACGGCGTGATAGATAATGTATTATACCGGGACCCTACTTGAAAAGTGTGATACAGGAAAAACAATTCTCCGGGTACCGGTTTATCCGGATAAAAAAATCCGGATAACGGACACTTTAAAATCCGGATGACCGGATACCCGGAATCCATCGACAACCCTACTAATTAGAGTACGATTTCAGATACCTATTAGGTGTACCACCATAAACACTTATGATTTATTATAACAATTTAATTAATCACCCAATTAACTCCCCATAACCCTAAACCTATCCAATAAAAACACAATTCAGTTAACAACCAATACTCAACAAAATCTACTTCGATTCAATATTACCGGATTCCTCGAAATCTTGGCCACCAGTTCAAATCCCTCAATACAAACAAACGCCAACATTTTCGCCATTTCCATTACATAATCCTTCTTCAGGTCGACAATCGTTCGATAGCGGCAGACCGCCACAGTATATTAATATTAATAATTGCATGTATCTGAGTTCGTGTCTAGTAGCCGTAAAACAGTAGAAGGGGTGAGTTGGGGTGAGTTGGGGTGGGGCAGAAACCCGCGATACCTAACTCCTACTTAGCTGCACGCGATTTCTCCCCGTGTCGCTCTAACCCCGCCACCCCGAAAGCAAGGGGTGATTGTTATCTGTTTTTGTGGTAAGTGAGAAGGTGCTATTGCTGAAAAGTCAGGGAAGTGGAGTGTTTTGTTTCTGTAATTGTTTGTGTTTATGCATATTAAGATTTGGTTATTTACTTTTGAGGTGTAAGCATCAGGTAACAACTTCTCACACTCACACCTCACACATTTTCCTTATTTTTGAAATATTTTGGAAATAACAAAATCTATTATATGAATATGTTTCTTAAATATATATATATATATATATATATATATATATATATATATATATATATATATATATATATATATATATATATATATATATATGTAGATATTTAAGAATGAAATGTAAATATAGATGTTCGCTATTTGTCCATGTGCGAACAGAGTTTAACAGAAATGATACAAACTTTGTGTTTATAATTTTAAGGACTAAAAAGAACTAATAAGGAATAAAAAAGCAATAAGCGTGTAAAAACGTATATAGAACAGAATCCTTGTCTAGCGGTTCAATATTGCAAATTGAAAAACTGACATCACAGAAGTGTGTGGATTGTGGATATAGGTACTGGGTATCTATGTGAACTCTGTTAAAGAAAATCCGAGGGAAAAGCAATGTACTTTTTTAAATTTTGCTTTAGTCATTTACCTGTTTGTATTAGACAAAAGGTCTAATTTACAATTTGCAAATAAAAAATTTATTCAAAACTAAAACTGGATAGTTCTTGAAGAAAATGCAAAAGAAGAAAGACATTAATAGTATTAATTATTTCTGGATGCAATGGATAAATGGCTTTTGCGATTTCTTCGAGAACTAGCAATGCACCATGATCGACTTTGATCTCTATTGTGTAGTTTTAAATTTTGAACAAGTCTTGTATTTACAACTTTCGCTTAAAATTGATTGAAAAATCCTCTGATTTTATTTCTGCACAAGAGGCCACAGTTCGCGTTTTTACATTTTATTATGAATTAAATCGGAATTAAATATCGGAATATCTTATTCTCACAATTGATACAAATGCAATTACAAATGAAATATACTGTATATTTAAAACATATATTTAAGTGTTTCATTTATTTGTAAGTATTTACAATAATATATGACATAACTTACCCTTGTATTAATGACAGTAAAGATGCGCGCACGGCAAAATATAGATTTTGATCATGCCGAAAGTCATAGTGGTCAAGCGTCCCAAGTTTAAAGATAAGTTTTACTTCAACACAAACTTTGTTTTGCAATAATTTTTCATTATTACCTTTTTGATGTGTTATGTTCTGTTTTCTTGTTTGGTTTCCAATGTTTGGGTAATAAGAAACGAATTAAAGATATTTCTGTTATCTATTCACTGTTTTTATGTTCCTAACTGTATGTTTATACTATTTCCAGTTGCTTTCCAAAGTATCCCCACGCCAGGGAATAGTTTAGACAAATGCAGCGCTGTCAAAAATTACCCTGTTCTGAAAAATAATTGCACTTAGAAAATTCATATGAACATGAAACATCGGCGTAAAAACCAAATAGGTGGGATATTTAGAAAAACATTTAAAAACTAAAATAGAAAAAATGTCTAAACCATCCTCGGTTACCAGCCGTCAACTTATGGATCCTTTATAGTTGTTAGAGGAGAGTGCATTACAGGAGAAATTTTCTATGCAATTAACTGGATTCGAACACGAGTTATTAGAAACACAGTTGGTTATATAGAAGCACTATTCGCTATTCGCTGAAAATATGAAAATGAAATTAAAATTAGATCCAACATTCTAAGGGTTCTTAATCCCTAATCTTCCACATTCAACATTTTACTCGGCTATTTTTACTATAATAGGGTACTTTACCACAGTAGCAAATTAGCAATCCAGTCAATTATATTGAAAGGAGACCTCACAAATGAGTTCTTGCCATGAAAAAAGTTTTAAAAAAGTTAATAGTTCTTTAAATATTTGAGATTTTACATATCGATACATCTACGTCACAATAATGCGTTTCACGTGTATTTTTACTTACAGTAATAAAGAAACTACCAAATTGTATTTTATATTTTGTAACATTTAGAAACAGTTGATTTTACATGAGTACATTTTTTAATTCCTGCCCCATGGTTTGAGAAGATTTTCAACTCACGCAAACTTTAAAATTTAATTACAGTTTTATTAAGAACAATTAAGGCTTATCAGTAGTCTCAATCACTTTCAAATAACATGAAGTTTCAATAAAAAACTTTTTAAAAAATGGTAAACTACCCTATTCCTTGCAACAGTCACCTTCCGTTCTTTAATAATAAATAAATCATTAGAAATTTAAAGAAACTTTCATTGTTTTATAAACACGTAACTTACAGTATAGTTATGTTATGTTTGCATATTTATGATTCTTACTTACCACTTGACTGATACTTGAATGAATCGATTAGGAGAGTTATTCTTGTAGCGTGACGTATGTCGAGTGTTATATCATCGCGTGTGTGTCCTCATCGCAGCGTTCGTCCCCACATTCATGAATTCATTCATGTGTTTTTTGCGCGTATTCATCAGCTACTACGACTACATTCTTTGTCGAAGAACATCGAACAAGAACGATAGGTTCTTCAAACACTTATAAATAAAATCATCATATGTTTCAAACTGTTGATGGCAGTTGCCGCGGTCGGTATCAGGCGCAAAGTAAGAATTCCCTAATGAAGTAAAAGATTTTGAATTGTTAAATAAACTGCATTTTAAGTAGTTAGTAAGCTGCCATGAAATCATCTTGGAATTGATTTTTGCGTCGAACGATAAATTCTTAAGAGTTAAGGCCATATTTTTATACAGATGTGACTTTAGTTGTTTTGAATAAAATAAAACTGTATATTTTCTACTCGTAAATTATCATTCCGAATAACCATTGTCCTTTTTCCCTATCACAATTGAAGAAGCAAGTGGATGAAGATTTTACTAACAAAAACATAGTTTCGAGAAAATTCAAGTTAATAGTTATTTATAATCTAAGCTGGAAAGAAGGAGTTCTTATTACGAATATGAAATATTATTTTTCGAGTCGCTAGATGAGAAAAATAACCACGTGAGTAATAAAAATATCTTTACAGCCGAGATACCAATATTAGATTTTTTATGAAATTGTAAAATTATTTTAAATTTGTAACATTAAGGAGGTACACTCGACATTTGAAATAATGGGAGGATTTAATGAAACTTTGCAAAATTAATCAAAACATTATACATTTTACATGGCCTCTTATGGAACTACTTTTAAATTAACGTAAAAATCATTTAACGAAATATTAGAAAACCCAATTGGTATTTTAAAACGTACATTATTATCTCAAAGACCTGATAAAAGTAATACAAGCATCATTTACTACGTAATTAACAAGAATTCTTAATCGAAAGACTGACATTTATCCCTACTGAAGAATATTGGCGAGAACATAATATACGAGTAGACACGACAACGTTGAAAAGTTGAATTCTAACCAGAAAAAAAAACATTATCTATCTCTAATCACAAGAATGAAAAGTAATCTGTACAAATGATACATAATTTATACCTAACGATTTGTATGAAATTTCAAGAGCAGAATTCTCTTCACCTTCCATATTTACTATCTGTCAGATTGATATAAGAACGCGAAAAATGACATGTACAGCACAGCGTTGCCGTAGTTTACTCTGGTACTTGGACGAATGAAATCTTATAAAATAAACAAGTTTTGCATAATAAAAATTAATAATATTCTTAATTAATTATTCTTGTATTGGAAGTTTGTAGGTACATAAAATTCTATCGTATTTGATGTACAATGACGCATACTTTTACTTTTACTCATTTCATTAAAAATGTAACATCCCCCTTTTTGCAGTGTGTAGGTAATTTTGCCCAGATACTATTCGTTGTTAAGAATTTTCTGTGTCTACCTCAAGGTCATACAGGATTGTCGAGGCGTCAAAGGATTCCGTACCATAGACATAGACATAGTTTTTAAATAATTTGTGAAACTGAATAAATAAATCTTGTTTAAAATGTAAGCTTTTTTATTGTTTCCTGTAGGTATTTTTGTTTAATATACCTCACTGTAAATGCAAATTCAGAATATAATTATTATAATAATTATTATGTGCATAGGTACGTAAACATTTTTTGTGTTCAAAATGGAAATATAAATAATTATAATACATTCGTATAAAAATATTTACTATTTTTTGAAAAAAAGTTACATTCTCTGTCACAGAGATATTAAAATTTGTGATTGTGCATATATTTTAATAATAAAAATGTACATTAAACCTAAAACAAAGTATGTAATAAAGACATTAGCATATTACCTACCTGTGTATGTTCATTAAAACAAGGAAAGAAACAATGTGACGCAATATACACCAATGTTTTTATTGTAAATATTTACATTTTATCATTTATTTACCACCCTTATGCCTCCTACTTTATTATCTTCATTTTCGTCAACTTACAGGAATACGCAGGATGTTTAAATAGGTATCTATTCACGTTTTGGAATTTTCCCAAGAAACTTCTACATATTTGAATTTTTTTATTTCCTTCCTGGTGACTTGTTAACTACATAGTTAGTAAAGTATAAATATCAGAACATCCTTATAACAATATTTTTTGGGTTACTATTTGAATTCATACAGCATTAATTGCAAAATTAAACAACAGACAAAGTTCTTCCAGTGCTCTTACCACATTTGTAAATATATTTTCGTGACCTTTTTACAATCCCTTCCTGACCTAAATTTGGATCATAACCCAGACCCATTTAGAATAGTACATTAAAACATAAGTTGAGGAAGGCAACTTTTTCTAAATTCGCACACGAGCGCGTAGGCTCGAATGGCCGAACGAACGAGTGTTAGTGTTGCCTTCCGTAACGAATGTTTTTTTTCTCTGTTAAGTCAGTTTTTTATTTAATCTAAATTATTTGTTTATTTAAAAGTTTTCATTAGATAAATTTTTTGTAGAATAATTAGGTTGGTGATAGTATTTTGTGCTCGACATTGATGAGTTTTGTTTGTGCTAGGTGCTTTCTGTATTATTTCAATTTGTTCTATATTAATTAAAAAAAGTCAGATATAAAAATTTATTAATGAAGCACCCGACAGAGACTATTTTTCAATAAGAGTAGGTAAGCTAAGTAATTTAGTAATTTAAATTATAATTTTACAACAATATTTTTAAGTTTTGCTTATAATAATAATAATGGGTTATTCCGGCGTGTGCAGAAGGGATGAATTTACTAATATTATGTTAATAAATGAAATTGAGTACAAAATTAATTCAATTTTTGTAACAATATCAAAAACTCAAGCAAATAGTCCAAGATGATTTGCAAACGAATGAAGTTTAGATTAATTTGATCAAAGTTTATCTTTGTATGAAATAAAAATATTAATTAAGTTTGTAAGTTTCATTTAATTTAAATTAATAAAAAAGTGTTACCAGTAGTGATGGGTAAATTCCCGGGAACGAATATTTCGGGAAATTTCCCAGGATATTTCCCGGGAAGTTTTCTGGGGAATTTCCGGGGAATTCCCGGGGAATTTCTGGGGAATTTTCCGGGGAATTCCTGTGAAAAAATTTACGATAAATCTCCTTATAAAAATCAAAAGCACAACTAAATTTTTATTTCAAAAATAAAGAAAATTAAATAACAATATTATGTCATAATGTTTACTATAATAATAATAATTAATTTAAAATTTTTCTTTTTGCCACTCATTTTTATAAAGTTGTTTAGTAATAGTATTAACACAAAGCAAAAGAATAAGTGCAAGCAGACGAGCAGTAACTACTAACCAAGTTTAAATAATAATGGAACGTTAGTAAATGTTCCAAGAAATAGCTCTGGACAGGTTGAAGCATATCAGTAATGCTACGCATGCGTTAAAATTCTCCGTTTATTATCGCTATCGGGAATATCCGTTCGGGAATTTCCCTTCGGGAATTTCCCTATTTATTCCCGGGAAATTTCCAAAATTAAATTCCCGATTTTTTCCCGGGAAACGTCTCTAGGGAAATTCCCGAGAATTTTCCCGGGAAAAAAAAGAATTCCCCACGGGAAATTCCCAGTGACCCATCACTAGTTACCAGTCACTAATAACAAAATTTCACCAAAAATCTTAGGTAATGAAACTCTTACGAGTATCAAAATTAGTACTGGTAAGAAAACATTCTACTTCCGAAACAGAGAAACAGTTTCTGTAATAATTATTGTGAATAAATAAAATGAATGACTGTTTCTGAAATGAATGTAACATCTATTCGTAAAATAATGCATCTTAACAATGTTAGTTTTATCGAGCAATTAAGTCAGCTGGTAGTGACGCGTCAGTATAATTGCAACGTTCCTCCTCCACCCTAGAGCCGGCCCTGGACGCTCAACTCTATACACAATCAGCAGCGATAATTTCCCGATTCAGCCCTCATCAGGCGCGCATTTCATCCTTATTACGGCCGACTTGTTCCCAGCCCCAGAGTCGTGTCTACGACGGTTTTTTACGCCGGTTACGAGTTACG
Organism: Agonum fuliginosum; assembly: GCA_947534325.1. Taxonomy (NCBI): domain Eukaryota; kingdom Metazoa; phylum Arthropoda; class Insecta; order Coleoptera; family Carabidae; genus Agonum; species Agonum fuliginosum. The sequence goes on from OX384041.1 coordinate 22,878,253, forward strand.
ACAGACTACTGTTCGCGTAAATGAACGTAATTGCGGATGAGTTAAGGTTTGGTTTAATTGTTGCACTGTTTTTCAAATTAACGGCTGCGACTGTTTTTTTGGTCTCATTATGAATTGTAAAGTACTGAGATAGATATTTGGATTTGTTGCATTTTTGGCTTTAACCAATGTATTCAAAATTTAAAATATAAAAAATTTGATTTGATTTTACTTTCAGAGAATAACTTGTAGATAAATAACATAATAACAAATATACAAATAAAAATATGCCTACAAAACATACAATGGATAGATGTAATTATTGTGGTAATCAGTTGGTTAGGTACATAGGTACTTGCCATTTAGCATTTAGTACAGGATATCAATTAAAATAATATCCCCAGATCTCCCAAGGTCAAGGATAACTTATAGTAACATCTTTGTTTACAATACATACCGGGTGTAGAATTTTTTTCTGACCTATAGGAAATACAATGTTAAAATTTTAATTTCGCTCTAAGTTTTTACCTATTAATTTTAGAGTAAAAGTGTAAATACAAAAGATTTTCAGAATAAAAAACTGCATCGAATAAGATTAAATTTTTTGTTCAAATCGATTTCTTTCACGAAATAAACATAAAATAAAAAAAATCTGCTGTGGCCACCACACGACCTCTCGCCTAATTCTGCTTATTCTACTAATCTAATAAATAGTTTTACTTACATTTTAATAGTTTCATGTTCATGTAATATGTAAACGATAATGTAAACCAATATGCAAGCAAAAGATGTCAACTGTACTGTCACTGTCATAATAATTCAAATTTTATGTAGAAACAAATTTCATATCATGGACAACAAGATACTGGAATTTCAAAAAAATGGAATATTAATTGTACTTTATTTTATTGTTAAATACTTCCAGATTCAGCAATTTGTATTCATAATTAACTGTACACATAGATAATCACAATTTCTTTTATTTTTAATTGCAAAAATTGTCATACATAAATAATGTACCAATATATTCAAGGAAAACTTTTCTAAACTTCTAAAAGTACTACTTCCGGTTTGCGGATTTCTACCAAAATCTTATCCGGTGTTAAGATACTTATTAAAACCTTAAATATGAAATTTGGTTATAAACGGTTTGATACTTTTTAAGTTATCGTGGACGAAAAATCGTCGGTTCATACAAACACACAAACACACAAACGCACAAACACACAAACACACAAACACACAAACACACAAACACACACACACACAGACATCATCGTGAAAATAGTAAATTCGTATTCTAGAGACCCTGAAACGTGCTTATCTACCAAAAACTCATACTCGAAAATTTTGACCCATTACAATACCTCTCTTATAGAATATGAGGCGAGAGGTAATTAACAATTTAGGCTAGTTTCAGACTGCCATGTAAAATTAAACAAAACAAAAATATTTATTCCGTCACTCTGACAGTTGACAGATTTGAAATAGTTGTTCTAATTGATTTATTGGACCATAAAAAGGATTCACTAACCAAAAAAATAATTTAATAATTATTTTATTTTCCTTCTTTTCTTCCTAAGGTGCATTTTATCGTAGGTAATTAATTGAAGTGTTTATTTTTTTTGATCTGTCTAATTCATTTTAATTTTCATGGCACTCTGTAAACAGCTCAATAAATAAGGACTCGTTGGATGCAGTTTTTTATTCTGAACATCTTTTGTATTTACAGTTTGGCTCTAAAATCAATAGGTAAAAACTTTAAAAAATTAAAATTTTAACATTGTATTTCCTATAGGTCAGAAAAAAATTCTACAGCCGTTATACAGGGTGTTCATTTTAAGTGGCGTACCATTGCTATCTCGAGAAGTATAAGAGCTACGAAGTTGGTTAAATTAGCAAACAATTTCTATTTTATATGACTACTTTAATGAACGAAACAAATTTTTTTTTAGACCAGTGGTGCTCAAACTACGGGGTGCAACTTTCTTATTTCAAATAGGGACCTATTTTTTTATTCGCTTATCCGATTCAGTATTTTTTTCTGAATTCAACGAGATATTACTTTCATACCCTGGCATAACAAAAACATGAGAAAAACGCTATTGAAAATTATGATAATTTAATTTAATTTAATGGTGCGCCACTTAAAATGAACACCCTGTAGATGTTTGGTGAGAAAAAAAATGTAGGAGTGAAATTAAGGTTGTTAGTTTTATTATTGTTTTTCATTGATTCAAAAATTTAATAAAGATTTAAGTAAAAATAAAAATATCTGATGTGGCCAGCACAAGACCTCCCGCCATTCTTACTCTATTCTTTTTACTTATACAAATATAATATTAGGTACTACTACTCACAAAAATATTTTAGTCATAGACATGGTTAAAGAATAATTAGGTTTACCGACTGGCCACGTTTTTCATTGACAACCCGGTCAGAAGTTGTAATTAGTTTATAGGCGTTCCTTAGGTGTCTCTGCTCGTTACACTTGGTGTCACTGAATAGTTATATAGTGGTATAAAAATATAATGTAAAATATAAAGAACACGTAAGCTTATTATTACATTATAAAGTAACAGGTAAATATTGCTGTGAAATAATGAAAATTGTTTCAGACAAACTGTCAATGTAGATATAGGTTATTTTAATTTTAGGAGATGTGAGTAAAAATCTACATGTTTTATAAGCTGAATAATGAAGATGAATAGATGCACTACTAGACTGTGTTCATATATTGTGAAATTATTTATTTATAACGACGATCTCTCTCGTAGAAAATGGAGGATTACCAAACACGATTTGTAATAATATTTTCGATCTAAAAGTAAATTGTGGAACATAGCCGCGTTCAAATTAAAATTTTTGTAAATTAATAGTATTAAAGTGTATTTTTTATTTAAATGATACTATCACCTGATACAGCCAGAGACACCTAGCTCCATTACACATTCTGACTTCGCATCGCTAGAAAAGATCATGTTGGCAAACCTAATTATTCTTTAACCGAGAACTATTACTAAAGTTATTCTCGTTTCTCGTACTTTTTGTTAAAATTAAACACGGTCCAAAAGAACTACAAAATTTTCAAATAAAAATATACATACAAAAATGAATGTGTATGTGTAATTTTTGAGATATTCAGTGGTTTACAAATGGTTCGTAAACGCACACAAATCCGGATATACATGTGTTGTGTCCGACTTCTCTTGAATCCTATTACTTCCGGATTTACTGTGCTAAATGCTGCTGTCCTATCTGTATAGATTTAATATCCGTGAGAAATGGAGTCTGTTCCTGAGATAATGCACAGCTTACGAACACCAAAAATCATACATTTCTATGTCTGTGAACACGCAATCTGTTCGCATTCAATCAGCTGTTGAAACATGATTTAATATTGATACTTCATTGATTTCCTCGTGCTACCTATATACAAATTACACTTATTATGTTATATTCAATAAATTTAAGGACAAAATATTTTTGTCAAGGTAGATACCTACTTAATTATTTAAAAATCTGCTGTGGCCTGTGGCCACCACAATAGTACTTATTTATTTATTTAATCTTTAGTCCTTTGATGATATGTATATGGATATCGTCACAATAACTTAATACATTACAAAAGAATTATATAAAATATGATATTTCATTATACATATTATAAAAAGCACTTTCCCGACTATAAGTTTTAATAACTTTCTTTCGTTAAGGATTCAATTTTATGCATCATTCAGCAAAATTTGAACAATTTTCGAAATAACGTAGGCAGTGTTAAAGTGATAGCTCTAAGAGTCAAAGTGACAGTTGTCAATCTCAAAGTGACATTTTAAAGTGACGTTTAAAATTCGAACTTTTAATTACATTTATTATAAGTTATAGGAATAATACGAGCAATATGTAATAGTATATTATACAACGACGCTATAATGGATGCTTTTATACTTGAAGATGGTTTACAACATGAGCGAGCAAAGCGAGTGAGGTTTGTTAATCATCTGAGGGAATAATAGCCATTATAGCGAGTTGTATGGTACTGTATTTTATCTACGAGTTCTATATTACGTACAAGAATTTAATAATATAAACACCAATACGCAAAAATTTTGACATTTTCAAATGTCAATTCTCTATCACCATACTTACATCATTAAATCACTGAAATATAATAATACTGGAACTTGCACTCCCTATGCTCGCTGCGTACGAAAAGCGAGCCGAGAGAGACAGCTACTTACGGGTGATTCTATCGTTGTCTTACACTCCTGCGCATGCGGAGTCACGCGGCCATCAGGACCACAAACCAATCAGGACTGTGCGACAATGACGCAATCAGCCGCGAGTCGCTGTCTCTGTCGGCTCGGGCACTAATCAGAACTGTACGACAAAGACGCAATCACCCGCGAGTCGCTGTCTCTGTCGGCTCGGGCTGGCGTCGCCAGTGCACGTTCCAGTATTATTATATTTCAGTGCATTAAATATGAAGCGCCGTTTGGGACAAAAAAAATTTTCCTTGGGAAGAAATATTTTTTAGTTATAAATAATAAAATTTTTCCAGAAATAAATATATTTTTGTAGAAATAAATAATTTTTTTAGCATCGTAAATATTTTTTATGCTGATTTATTGTTATTCCCGAAAAATATTTTTTTCTCCAAATTTTAAAATATATTTCTCTCAAACTAAATGTTTCTTGCGAAATAAATATTTTTACAAAATATATTTTCTCAATCATAACAAAAAAATTCTCATAAGGAAATATTTCTTTCGTGCGTAACAAAAAATATTTCCTGCGCCAACCAAATATTTTATTTTCTCTAGCAACACAAAAATATTTTATTTATTTTAATATCGTTAACTACTGTTTGAATAGAATGTCACTGCATGAATTTAGCTATCATACGTTCATATCAGTGAGCGCAATTACAGCCTAAAAATATGAATTTCTTATATAACAAAGAGCTGAGTCTAATTATTGTACATATTTTAAGTATGATAGCTAAATTCATGCAGTGACGTTCTATTCAAACAGTAGTTTGAAATTTTTTTATTTCTAACTAAAAAATATTTCTTCCCAAGGAAAACAAAATATTTTCGACATTTAATTTTGTGCCGAACGGCTCTTAGTCCAGGGAATTTATAATTTCACTTCGGACAAACTGCAACAAAAGCTTTCTCGACGGAATCCAATACAGAAAAATGTGCTTTTTAACATATCAAAAGTTTCCGGAAATCACCGCACCGGAAGCCATTGAAATTTTGAAAAAATGACCGCTATTTTTATTTTACTTTAAGTTTAACTCATCTTTAGCTTATCATTACGAGAAAAACATTTATATGAGGTTATAGAGCACAAAATTCTTTATAAAAATGATGCATGGGATTTTTATGTCAGTTAACCTGTTTTCGAAAAAATAATAAAAATGCGTTTATGAAATTTTCAGTAATTTAAATCACAATAATGACTGCCATATTTTAACGGACAAAAATATCGCCATCCGGTTTTCAGCATATGATTTCTATAACAATTTTCTATAATACCCATTATTTTTATAATTTTTGAGGCTCTCAATTAGTCACAAATTGGAAATTTTCATAAAATAAAATTAGATAAAATTTAGTAATTTTTGTGTTTATTCAGCTGTTATTTCGGGATGGATTCAGATATTGACTTCCGGTTTTTTGTATTCAATATTTCGAACATTCTTCTATTAGTTTGAAGCATTTTTATAGTAAATTCCCTAGACTATCTTCATAATTAAACATTGCAATGTTTTTTATTATTCCCGGGTATTATTTAATGTTCATGTTATACATTAGTCGTAGATAAATTATTAAATTAAGTAATAATATTAAAAGCGCAAATGTAAATACCTACAAGTATAAGTTAAAATTTATATTTATATTTTTTAATTAAAACTTTGTATGGAATCATCAACATAATACTACATGCAAGTTCAGACGAACTAATGAACATTTAATATAATTAGCAACATTTTTCGCTGAATTCAGCAGCGAGCATCAATTACAGCAGGTAACTCTGCCGGGAGACGTTGAAATATACGTCTCGTATTTACATGTGAATAGTTGAATTTCGGCAATTACTGTTTAATGACTATCTGGTATTCAATTGTTAATTGGACTCTGGTCGTTGTCCGAACCGGTGCTGGCAACGGTAACGGTAGCGGAACAGTGCACCTGTACCGGTACCGGTAGCCCCTGGTAAGCATTACCGTTGCGACTACATACATCTTGTCAATATTTTACCGTTCCAGTGATGTACTGTCTACTGTTTTCGTTACTGTTGCCTGAGAAAATTGCATTAGAGATGTGATGAAAAATTCATTATTGTAAACAGTGATAAACTTTTTTGGACTGGTATTAGAAATTTATAAGGTATATTTGAAAAATACTAGATCAGTTAATTTAATTATTGATATAGTAGGTGGTATAACTTTTAATCACGTTCTTCTTAACTTTGCAAATTTTATATTTTTTATACAAAAATACCCATCTACAGACAATGATTTTTACAACATTAGTACATTATGCACCAAGGGAGGAAAACTCGATTTTGCTCCCGCGGGTGAATTGACAGCACAAGACTGAATCAAGGGCTGCCGAAGGCAGCCCGAGTAGTGATGCCGTGAGACGAGACGAGACGAGAAATAGTCAATTCTCGTCTCATCACAAATTTTCGATACGAGAATTTTTAGTATTCTCGTCTCGGTCATTTTTCAGCTGTTCATTTCTCGTCTCAAGGAACTCGATTCTCGTCTCGTCTCAAATTTCTCGAAAAAAAATTAGAGCCACCTAACGATTTTTGCAAGAACTATTAGATTTCGCGTCATGCCCATGTCACACATGTAATACTTGTACAGAGTGATCGGAGTGATCGAAACAAACTGACAGTCACGTGACCCGCAATTTTTTTAAATGCTATTAAAACTAGACTTCTAAGAAGAAAAGTTTGATTTCCAAGTTCATTGGTGTGCGACTTAGGATAATAAAGATTTTTTATTTTAGTAATTTTATTAAACTCAACAATATTTTCTAAATGAATAATTAAATAAGTTACAATAGCCACCGTTTCGGAATTATAATTAGTGATGACCACCGAAAACCGCCAATGTTTAAAAATAAAACTTGTGTGCAGCGCGCCATCTGTCGGTAGTAGTGAGTAGAAAAAACATCGTAACCTCAAATTTAATTATCAGACTACAACTACAAATTGAATGTATTTGATTATAGTTTTATTCGTTACAAAAAACATTGTACAAACCACTTGCGGGAAGACACCATCCCATCATTCGCATAAATGAAACCCTCGCTTCGCTCGTGTTTCAAAAAACCGCTCATGTGGGATCAAAATCTTCCCGAATTTGGTTCGTAAATAACTATTCACTATTCTTGATTGTTCTTTTAATAATGTAGCTCCTGATGATGACGTATGTGACGTCGAAACTAGTCGACTGAGAAATAAAATATTGTTGAGTGCATCCCAGTAATTTTTCTTCATTCCTGATTAAAAAAAGATATTTTTAAGTAAAAATTTCGAGAATTCTCGAGTACTCGAGGGTATTTCTCGTCTCAAAATTATGAATTCTCGTCTCACCTCGAATATCCGAGACGAGAAATTTACTGATTCTCGTCTCGTAATTTCGAGACGAGACGAGAATGAGACGAGAAATTTCTCGTCTCGGCGGCATCACTAAGCCCGAGAATCAGTCGAATGCTGTCAATTCACCCGAGAGAACAAAAGCGTTCCTCCCGAAGTGCATACGATAATTTTTGTAACGAGTGCACATGTTACAAAAAAAATAACATAAAGTTTGGGTTTGATCAAGACAAGTAAGTAGGTAGGATTGGTCAGCTACAATTGGCGTAATATTTAATATTAAAACCACCTATCAACCAGTGTCCCAAAACTGTTGCCTTCACAAACATCAAAAAGTAATTTTCTAATTTTGAAAATATTCTTTTTGTTCCGTGATTAGTACGTTAATTACTATATTATATGCCGTTTTAATGTGTACCTCAAGTTATGGTACACCCTAGGTATAGATTAATTATTTGCAGTTTATTTTATTGGTTCTTGTATTGTTCTTTAGTCTTTTATATTATTTGGTTTTATTTTAAACAAAACATTAAATAGGACGAGTAGCCGATTGCGATATGTGAACCTGTGAACGATTCTGACATCTCAGCTTTGAATCCAGACAAGTACACATTTCAGATTAACTTCACAAAAATCTTCCAAGAGCCATATGGTGTACTTTTCCTTAACATCCTAATAAGACTCTCACATCTAAGTTAAGCCGGTCCCACACTACTAGCTTGTTGTATTTGGCATGTATTCACAAATATTTTAATGACTTCCAGACTACTGGCGTATATTTGTGTTGTACTGGCTAATGCTAGTGAATACCTGCCGCACAACATGGTACAAGTAACAAAGCAAAACCAAAGTTTCGCCAGTGGTCGTGTGAGAGCTTCGGCAAGTAAGCAAGTTAAGCATTGGCCAGTGTAATTATCCTGTGACTTGTAATGTGGTAGACTTACCGACAACCAGGCAACCGGACAAATGCATCGCGGGCCGGGCATTGAAATCGGGCCGAAATAATAATAATAATAATATGAATAATGGAAATACGCAGGAATGCAGTCAGTTTATTTAATTATTTATTTAGTCCAATGGTCAACGTTTCGCCACCTTTTGTGGCATCAACAGTGCAAAGACTAGAGTCTCTGGAGACTCTGGTCATTGTTATCTGTGATGGTAGTACTAGATGACCTCGTTGATTTTTAAACTTCACTACATCACTTTGATGGTTTACTATTTTACCAAATTTAAGTCTTTGTCCTGATGATCCCACAAAATATTAAATAAACTGAATGCATTCCTGCGTATTTCCATTATTCATCTACTCATTCACTGTCGCCCATTGAACTTTTTAGTAATTATTATACATTATATTATGCCACATTATTTAACATTAAATTACAAAATTTTCCATATTTTTTGACTGTGTCATAGGCAAGTACGCACATTGTATCCATCAACGTGGTATTCAATTTAAAATGAGGTATAGGTTAAAACTTATGAAACAATAATGTACCTACCCAAATTAAAAACATAAATTGCTGATGTATTCAAACCTAATATAAAATTATCAATTTTCAAATGGGGATTAATTTTGATTGAGGTCGTTCAGTGGCGGGATTTTTCATTATACAGGGTGATTCATCGTAACTTACTTATTTCAAAACGCAATAATGCTCTTTTTATGAATTAGAAACTTTTTATTTTATAATGTAGGTACATATCTAAAGTTTTGTTTCACCCAGTTTTCAAAATCATATCAGGTAGGTGACGTCCCCCATTGTCTATACACTGAATTGTCTTAACCCTTTCCAGCGTGACAACGGGTATATTGGCAATTGCGGCCCAGATGTTGGCCGTCAGGTCTTCTAGGGTTCTTGGACGGTTGACGTAAACGCGGGATTTCATAAAACCCCACAAAAAAATCACAAGGAGCCAAATCGGACGAGCGGACTGGCTACTCCAAATCGCCTCTTATTGAGATAAGGCGCCCCGGAAAGTGTTCCCTCAAAACAACCATCGATGCTGCTCCGTGCTTCAACACATGATGGCGACTGACCGGGTGGGGAACAAAACATTAAAAGTGCACCTGTCGAATGAAATCACTCTCTCCCCACTACGATCTCTACAGCCTGAATGGCACGCATTTTAAAAAAGCAAGTTATGATGAATCACCTGTATTATCTAACTGAAAGAGACACGCCAGTTTTTTTTTAAAAGTTGCATTTTAAGATATTTTTCATTCGACAAAAAATGCGCATGAACGAGGGAAAGCATGAAGTTTCATATCCCTCAATAAAATTTAATTTTTAATTAAAAGTCATTTGACCTTGAATTAAAAAAATTTAGCCTGCGGCACATTTTCTTCTTTTACTTAATATAAGTCTGACTTCTAAAGTTGATATAAAGACTCCAATAAAATTGCTGAAATCTCGCCGCTAGGCCGATCTGCTACTATTTTTCCGGTCTGGCATTAAAGCTCGTATTCGACCTTGCCGACAGATAGGAAACGGCCAATACCAGTACCAGCAACCGCCAGTATTGCCAAGTACCATTAATTTCAGTTCCAGTAGTTATTGTCGATAATTATTAATTAATACTTGTCGATATTAGACCAGTAATATGACACCGGCTTTTAAAAAACGGGTAAAACGTGTGATTGTAACTGGGATAAGTATGTACAGTAATGTTCAGAAATAATGCCCAGACTCCCTACTCCAGTGCTAACGATTTATGAAAAATTCGATATACGTTCGATTGAGTGAGGGTGATGAGAGATAAGTAGCAAAGGAAAGGTATATTGCTTCTATTCCAAGAAAATAGAACCAAATTTAGAAGTATCCTCTTTACCTGAGAGGCAAGAAAATACCTTGACTTAGAATTTCGTCAAGTGTATGAAATCCAAATGAATTTTGAACCAGAGAGTTAAACTGTAACCTACAATGTAAGAAATAAAAATGTTTAGATGTTTGTTTCAGTTTTAATCTGATTTAATTAACAAATCTAATTCAATAAATTATTTTTTCAATACTTGCACCGAAAACGCCACCTTTCGTCCCTATTATTAGGGACGAAAGTGAGGTATATCTGACCGGTCAGTAATATTCCTCCCTGGGCAGTAAAAGTAGTTTTCCGCCCGCTTTATGCGGGTATCCACTTTATTTTTTCTCCTTAGGGAGGAAAAGTACTTTTTCTCTCGCCTTATGTGGAAATCCACTTTATCTTTTCCTCTCTAGAGAGAAAAAATACTTTTCCTCCCACTTTATGCACGATTCCAAAATATGTTATTTAGATATTTTTATTTATTTTTAATTATTATTAGAGATATAACGAATAGTAAAAGTGCCGAATAACGAATACAATGTATGATTGTCTGTCGAATAACCTAATATTTAGCGAATATTCTGCACCCTTATGGCGCAAAAAAAAAAAGAAAAACTTACATCGAATGCATAGAATCTTATTTTTTACTCCATAATTTTCCGCTTTTAAATTTTAATAACGAATAGTTAATCATTTTTATTCGAAATGAATTTTGAATCAGAGTTAAACTGTAACTTACAACGTAAGAAATAAAAATGTTTAGATTTTTGTTTCAGTTTTAATCTGATTAAATTAACAAATCTAATTCAAGCTGGAGAATTATTTTTTACCTTTTATGTTTAGCTATAAAATAAATTTTAACTTGGTGTAGCTCGCGTAATCATTGTCTAAAAAGTTGCGAAAAATAAACACTATTATAGTGAAATTCAAATTTCATAATATTATAAATTAATTAATAGCATACAAGCTGCAGACGAATATAATTTGATTTTTTCTCTTGTTTGACTCTAATTGAGTCATACATTTTTAAGTAAATAGCTTTGTCTTTTTTGTTTATTCGACGATCATAACTGTGATATTTCTTTGCATATGGTGCTTTTTGTTTTTTACTTCTGACGATCATTTTTTGTAATATTTATTTATTTGAATATAAGATCTATAAAAATATATCGTTATAATGTAATTAAATTGCATTATTCTTAAATATGTTTTATTATTAATTTACCTATTATTGTCTTTGCGTTGCAAAGTTTAGAAATAGATATATGTAAATATAAAAAATAAAAATCTGACGTGGCCATCACACAACCTTCCGCCATATGCCATAATATCTAGACTTTAAACAAAAATGTATACGTAAAATCCGGTGCCCATTTAAAATATACAAATAAAAATCTAAAATATTCAAACACAGAAATTTGCAACACCTGAATAAAAAGATTCATTCACAGGAAAACTCTGCTCTGTTGAAGCCATCCTCCGTTCAATTACTACAATTAATATCTTACTTAGGACTTATATATAGCGCTAGTATGCCAACTTGTCACCCGTCTCACCTGTCAATATTTTTTACGCAGAAACAAATATCAACCGATCATGGATTACAAGATATCAACGTTTTATTTGATAAATTTATTTTTTAAATTTTACTGCAGTTCTTTAATGCTACCAGATAAAGTCAATTTTTTTATAACGTAAGTTGCAAATAACTTTTCCTCTTATTCTTATTACATATAAATACTATATTTTTCCAAATTTATATACAATTTTGACAATTAACCTTTTCAATCTTCAAAAAATATCACTTCCGATGAAGATATTTGTACCAAATTCTAGGGAGCTCTTCCAATTTATATACAAATGTTAAATACCAAATATCAAAATTTTCGGGTAATTCGTATTTGAGTTATGCGACTAACAACCCTTGACCACACACACACACACACACACACACACACACACACACACACACACACACACACACACACACACACACACACACACACACACACACACACACACACACACACACACACACACACACACACACACACACACACACACACACACACACACACACACACACACACACACACACACACACACACACACACACACACACACACACACACACACACACACACACACACACACACACACACACACACACACACACACACACACACACACACACACACACACACACACACACACACACACACATACACACATACACACACACACACACACACACACACACACACACACACACACACACACACACACACACACATACACACACACACACACACACACACACACACACACACACACACACACACACACACACATACACATACACATACACACACACACACACACACACACACACACACACACACACACACACACACACACACACACACACACACACACACACACACACACACACACACACACACACACACACACACACACACACACACACACACACACACACACACACACACACACACACACACACACACACACACACACACACACACACACACACACACACACACACACACACACACACACACACACACACACACACACACACACACACACACACACACACACACACACACACACACACACACACACACACACACACACACACACACACACACACACACACACACACACACACACACACACACACACACACACACACACACACACACACACACACACACACACACACACACACACACACACACACACACACACACACACACACACACACACACACACACACACACACACATACACACAGACATCATCGTGAAACTATCAAAAATGAGTTGTAAGGACCCTAATTCGTGCTCATCCACTAAAAAATCATTACCCGATTTTTTGCATGATTCCAATACCTTCCTTTACAGGTAAGCGGAAGGTAAAAAGCATCGTTTAATTATTTTTTTATGATAATTCTTAAGGCATAATTTCAAGATCTACTAATTTTATTTGAGTTACTTCACTACAATATGTTTTATAAATAAATAGATATGAATTAATGAGTTCTAATTTTAATGCAGAATTTTGACAATACAAGTGATTCAATAAGAAAGTATCTATCCGAGGTATCATTGAAAGTAGTGAATCCTAATTTACAAAATATTTCAAAATCTGAAGCCTCTGTTTACCGTAGCTAATGTTGTTTTTCCGAGAAAATTGGGAATATAGCTATCTTTGGCTTTGTATCTTCTGCCTCTATTCATCAACAACTGCAGACGTATTTCGAATTTTTCATAAATCGTCAGCACTGGAGTAGGGAGTCTGGGCATTATTTCTGAACATTACTGTACATATAGTATGTATGGGTGTATGTACATGAAAATAAAAGTGAATGCATTAATTAAACTGTTGGAATTACTACAAATATGACAAAAGTTTGATTTAATCACTGGGGGAGTTGATGATAATTAAATTATTTCCATAATTACAAATAATTAACAAATGTGCGGATTTATGTATCTGGGTTTTAAAATATCATTTCGATTGTCTTGTTAGCTAGCTATAATATTGGTGAAAGTTTTGGCAGGTATTGAACTTTAATGATATACAAAATTCTCATAGGTATATAATAAAAGTATTCCGTGTGGTATCTTAGTATGAAGGCAGGTTCGGGATGAATTTTTCCGACGATATTTCTGTTTTGACGTCCGGTCTGTAAATATTAAGTGATGGATTGCAAATATCATTATTCCCGCGAGCACTTTCGGTCATTGAGCGGTCATTTTCGGCTTGAAACAAATCAGACTTTGCCAAACAAATACATCAATGCCAGGCGGTGATATATACTGACCGTTGTCTAAAAATTATTGCCAATTTTCCGTTTCGCATCCTCAAACGATATTTTCTGACAGAGATTATTTAGAAAATGAAATATTTTACCTTTAATTCATTGGTTCAAATATTTTATTTATTTATTTCTGTGTGTTCTCAATCACATGTTTGAAATACGCGTAGGTTTATACTGGTATATATACGACTTTGAGAGGTAGGTATTTTAGAAATTTATTTTTGAATATTTGTGAGTACCTACTCGTTTATTTGAAAGTTATAAATTATTATAAATCTGATGTGGCTACCACACAACCTGCCGCCTTATCAAGAAAATTTAATTTTTAACAAAATTGTACAATCACTACAACATTTGATTACTTACATTCTTACGTATGTTTTTTAATGTCACCTATCATTTTTTTTATGCAGAAACAAATATCAACCGATCATGGATTACAAGATTTAAGCGTTTTATCTGATAAATTTTATTTTAGTACAAATCTTTATGCGACCAGATAAAGAAGACTTTTTTTATAAACTATGTAGCAAATAATTATTCCTCTTATTCTCATTACAAAGAAATATTTTACCCAAATTTACCATCATTTTGACAAAAAATGTGACACTTTTCAAGAACTACCACTTCCGGTGAATATTTTTTTTACCAAAATGCAATCAGCTCTTTCAATTTGTATACAAATGTAAAATACCAAATATCAAAATTGTTGGATGATTCGTATTTGATTATCCTAGCAACGTAAATCCGTATGGATGGCAAATTCATACACACATACATTCAGACATCATCGCAAAAGATTTTTGATACAAGAACGAATTACAAATCGTATGAGCTTAAAAGTGTAAAAACCGTAACACGAAGTCTGTAATAATAATGTTTTTACCCTCATAATAGTCAAAATCTTATTAAACGTCATAATTTGATTTTTTTTTAATTATTATTTTTTCTGTAACTTCTAGTGCCACGTCAGCGACACGTTAAAACTTTTACATGGTTCATTTCGTACATGCTTTCTGCATAAATTTCGGATAAACTGAAAACTAAATTTATTTGCAGGTATTCATATTTAGCAGTCAACAAGTGTAGCGCCTTAAGGCTAGCGCCTTAAGGCTCTACACTTGTTGAAAGTAATATTGCTGCAATAGAATCAAAATTCACGATTCTGGCTATATTGCTCAAAATAAAAATCTGAAATTTGCCATAAGTAATTACGAAGCATTATTTGATCGAAAAATTCATACAATACATTGTTGCGACAACAATTAGAGAAAATAAGAATTAAATTATGCATTTTAATATTATAAACTACGGCCTTATTATTGCATATTTATTAATTTTGTTTTAAATATTCGATTCCTTGCATTGTTCGTGAGAGTGCTAAGAAAATATTTTTTTAAAAATTACACATCTGAGGAAAAAATTAGTAAAAAATCGGCCAAATTGACTATTTTTACTAATTTATTACTAAAATATCATTAAGTATTTCATAAATATAATTTCTTAGCACTCTAGAGTCATCTTTTAACTATCTATATATAAAATATGAAATATGAACAGTGTAGGTGTACTAACAAGAGCTCAGTTTGTAATATAGCAAGCTCCCTTTTTCACTATATTTTTGACACAAGTGTAGCGCCTTAACAAATAAAAAGGTACCTACTACCACCAAAGATTTCGTATAAAACTTTAAATAGGGCAAAAAACCAAACACAACCAAATGAAGAAAAACTACTTATCTGTATAAATTAATACCGATATTGACCCATCATTTTCACTGTATAATAAAAATAAATACAATGTAGCTTGGATAGGCTAAAAATAATTTATCGTATTATCTTCACCAGACTTTAAACTTGACAAATATTTGAGTAGTAGACTGTTGTATTATTTCAGAAAATAATTTTCTGTTTGGAAAACAAAGCGGTAGGCAAGTTTAAATAATTATCATCTCGCGTGAAACGTGTCGGGTGAAACGGGGTTAGTTTAAGATAAATTACACCCCTCGTTTGACGCACAACACCTTACGCACCGAGTACTGCACACTTGCCCCGCCGCCCGCCGATAGATCCCACAACTTTGATAAATAATTGGTGCTTTATTGGGTGTAAGCAATCAATTTTCCACTCACTTGTTTCAATAGTGATTGACTACTCTATAATTCACACGCGCCACTGTGGGATCCGTCTGTCTCTGTCTCTCTTCAACTTTACCGATTTATTTTTCAAACAATGACTTGTCGACTGGAAACGTTGTTCAAATTTTCTATGAACCAATGGCGAATATAAACAGCTCTGTGCGTTAAATAAATTTTAGTTCGAAATAGAAATGAACGGGGTGTGGAATGATTCGATATTTTGTATTTCGAGGAAATTAAATTTAATGAAATGAAATACATTTTGTTATTAATTCAATAATTGCAAAGGTTTATTTTAATTATTAATTGGTTTAGTATTTAAAACTATAAAAATTAATTTTCGTCACATAAATTGCGTTGATGAAATTAAAGTAGTAGTAGTAAATATGTTGCAGAAATTATTAAAAATATAATATCTGCGCATTTTATTAGTCACTCCAGTAAATTAGTTTACTTTATTAGTTTAACCAATTTATTTGATTAAATCATTAAATTAATGCAATTGCAATATATATGTATATTACAAAGCGGTAATGAGATTTGTTACCAATATTAATAATGCTAATGTAAAATTAATGTTTTACCTTAAAAATGCATCAATTCAATAAGATAATTATACAGATAAATTGATTATTGATTGATTTGATTTATGGCCTGTAGTAGGTATTATGTCAATATGCACCCAACTTAACATTTTCACTGTGTTGGTTGCATACTAAACTATTTAGAAAAATCTGGAGTAAAATTTATACATTTTTTTAAGTATCTCTGTTTAATTCGTACTGCGCGTAGACCAAAAATCAAAGGCAAAGAACAGTTTTATTATTGTGTTTATTTTGAATGCTAACATTTTAAATAAGCAGTCTATGTTGATATATTGTTATTTAGTAATAAACAAGTGATTATTTTCGGACAGTAGTAGCTACTTTATTATTGAATTTATACTTACGTTTCGGCTAACATTTCATCCGTCCTCAGCAAAATAATTATATATTATTTAATACCTATTGCGATTCTTCTTGGTGCAATGAAAATACGAGTATCAAACTTTTGGTCATTATGACATATGATGTAGATAGTAAATAACTAAAACTGTACTATCGGAGAGATTTTTGCACAAATAGAACTAATAAAAAGGCGAAAAGATGATCTGTTTAAAATTCGGATCTATACTAGAAGCCGCTGTAAGTTCCATAAGAGGAAAGAATAAAACACTGATTGGCGCTTACCGCTGAAATGCGCTGATCTACGAAGAAATGGACAGATGCAGGTAAAAAAAAAGAATTAAATGAATCCAAACCGACTATGTGAGACTCAAGAAGGGTATAAGGTTTCTTTATTTAGTTCAGCTCAATTAGAGTTTTTACCAAAACCGAGTATGTGGGACTCAAGAAGGGTATTAGCTATTAGGTTTCTTTATTTAGTTTAGTTCCATCAAAGTTTCTACAAAACTTAATACCTTAAGGCTCCAGGGACTCAAGAAGGGTGTTAGGGTTATATCTATAGTTTTAGTTAAATGTAGATCAGCGGATTGTTTCATTTGTGCATTTCTTCGCAGATTTGTGCGTTTCAGCGGTCAGCGTTTTATTCTGACCCTTCAACAAGCAACTGGCAGATTTAAAACGCTTAACCACTGTCTCGACAAAAAAAATAATAAAAATGAAAAATATTTTATGATTTAGTTTAACTTTAATTTCTCCGGGTATGAAGTTTTTAATTTAGGTTTTAGCTGTATTTTTCCTATGCTATCTCATAATAGTAGCTTAGCTTAGTAAGTTCGTATTCTCCAGCGGGTCCCTAAACAATTACAACTGAAATTACCGCTTGCGAAACTTTAACGTCGCACATTTTAAACCGGTTGTCATAACCTGAATCGCAAATTAACTGTAGAATTGGAGAAAATTCAGCGTAGTCTGGTGGTGGGTCTATGTACGTGCTCGCGTTACTGATGCGTTTACGGTTAACGCCAATGTTTCCATGCGTTCGACATAGGGATTGTATTATTAGGACTTAGCACAAGCACAGATAATTATTAATTGTATTCATTGATTCCTGAATTGTAGAACATTATTTTTTGTGAAACTTGTACCTACCTACTTACTATTTTAATGAAAAGAAAATTGTCGGAAAGTGGACAAGGTTGAAATAATTACTCGAAGATTACATGCGACGTTTCGATTTATTTGAAATTATTTTCAAGCTGGAAAAATTAGAAACAGTAAGTATTATTATTGTCGTTCTTAGTCGTATAACATATTAATACAATTTTAATTTTACAAACTTATCAAAAGACAAAATACCGTTAGTTTCTGTAGGACATCATAGTCCGGTATATAATCAACTGAAGTAAACATAAAAATGTTGATGTCAAATAATATTAGTAACTGGATAACAGGAGAAATTGTAAATGTTTACAATTGCAAGTTGTTCTTAAACGTCGCATGTAATCTTCGAGTAATTATTATTTCAACCTTGTCCACTTTCCGACAATTTTCTTTTCACTTACAATTTTGGACGCTATTCCATCATCAACTACTTACTATTTTAACTAGAGTTAAATTAAAACGTGCTGCACGTTACTATTTTAAGCAAACATTTTATTCTGTAATGTCTATGTCACACCGGCGTGGCATGAAGCACGGTAATCGATGGTCATTTTGCTTGATGAAAAACTGTCAAAGGGGTGTCACACCGGTATAACAAAATACCATACGAAAATTTGTTCCTATATTACCTACTATTTTCACTTCATACTTTTGAAAATTATGAAAATTATTTTTGATAGATGAGAATTAAAATTCATCAATTCTTTGTGTTAATTAAATCAAAAATTAGTTCATATATTGACAAAAGTTTAAAGTGTTATATTCTTATTATCTAATTACATACTGTTATTTATTATTTTAACATCAATTCACCAAAGATAAAAAAAATTATATTGAAAAGTCAGTGTGAAATCAGCAACAAATCCATATGTCAAAATGCTCGATGGACTAGCGGCGATACAATTTATATTTATTTTATTCATTTGTTCCATCGAGGACCGTGCTTCATGCCATGCCGGTGTGACATAGGCATATTAAGGTTTCAATTTGTTGTGAATGTGCATTAATAATATTAACTATACTTCATTTCAGCTAAGAAAATAGCGTTGGGTCAGATAGGTAGAATGATATTCTTGTATCTGATTAGTTGAGATGAGAGGTAGATTTACACTAGCAAACATTTTCATTTCCGTTAATAACTTATACCTTCTTATTTTGAATTTCATAGTTACTTCTAAGTACTACATTATTCTATAGATGACAGCTTTATTCACAAAACATAACTTATTTAAGATCGCGTCAAATTTTGAATTAATAAAATGTGTGCGTGTAAAACTTACTGGCATTCGCAGTGCCATCTGCTATTTTCTTAGCTGAAATGAAGTATAGGTATTAAATAAGTTTATTTTAAATTGAAGCTTACTAAAAAAGTATTACTGATTTAAGTTCACCACCTCCATTGTCAATTTTCAGTTTGTTACAATTATCTAGGAATGAAATATAATATACATATAGAACAAAATTTAACTACGACGGGTAAACGGATGAATATTTCCATACTGTAAAAGTCAGTGCGATGTAGCTATCAATTATTGTTTTGAAACACTTCCTTTTATGATATTTAATTGAAATGAATTTTATATATAGAACTGATTCAAACCCATTAAACAAATACTTGAAGTCTTACCAGCACTTGTAATTGTAATAAATGTGAAAAGATCCATTTATGAATTAGTTCATTAAATATAACAAAACCACGAATCTGCCTAAAATGAAAATCTCGTCCGTCGAAAGAAACGAGACCTGATTATAATTAAACTGCTAAAAGTCGAACTAAATATCTGACTTTTAAAGCTTCTCAATTAAGTAACGTTGCAAGTACATCGCCGGCAACCACAGAAAAGACACCTTCAAAATTCATTTAATTAAATATTACTTAATTAATTTAATTAAATTTATTATACGTATTAAAAGGAAAGAATTTTTAAAACCACAACGTCCGGTTACAGTGAACACCAACGAAAAATTTTATTAATTAAATTCACACATCGCGCTAATTTAATTATTAATCTAGAAATGTCAAGTTGGTATTAAATTCTTTTCCAAACAGTTTACATTTTAATTTATTTTCACATGAATGTTTTGAGTTTTGATAAGGTTTTTGCGCAGATTTTTTGTATGTTACGCAACTTGTAAATAAATATTATTTGTTTAAATCATTCATTACAAATATACAATAGAAACATAAAAAGGCTTTTTGTTGCAAAAGGACGGAGAGAATTTTTTATTTGATAATATTATATACTTTTTGAGGTAGATTAATGAAATATTGATATTTGTAAACATCAAAAATGGCCACCGGCAACGCCTTGTTCCACCACTGAGAAATTATAAATAATACATTATAATACAATTTCATTGATTATGATATTGGTTGAGAAAAAATTGTGATACCTACATTTATTACGCCTAATGGTGTCTGTAAACTGTTAATATTAATCTATTTTGGAGTATTCTATTGATATGTGGACATTTGGACGGATATCTAGTACCTAAATTATTACTAAATGGTGACTACGAAATGGCCTACCTATATAAAAAGGATAATTAATGCAGACGAATCATAAGAATAATAGGATTATTTGACTAAAATTGATTTAATTTAGGCGAGAATTACAATTATTCACGTGTCGAAAATTTTTCGGCGATTCTATTCTCGTCTCGTCTTTTTTTAATATAAATTAATTTAAAAAAATTTAACACGAGTAACTTATATAAAAAATATTGACATATTTAAACCTTTTTCTGAAAATAATATTTATGTTTGTAAAGTTCAATAATTACATTTTGAATTTTTCTGCATTTTTTATTAATTTAAAATTATGTTCTGTAGGCCAGGAATTATTTTTTGTGATAATTATACTTTTAAGGAGGGGAGTATTTTACATTTTGACTTAAAAAACAACATTTTTGAATAATTTCTCTTTAAATAAAAAAATCAATAGCTCGACAAAATTTCTTGTTTCATGACAAATCGAGACAATATAATATGAGAAATTTAGTGATATCACCTTAAAGGTGGTACTAAGCGGCTTGTCTACGTTTTTTCCGAATTCCTAGTATACTCTCGATTTTACTTTTTTTCTATTTCACTCTCTTCTCCACTACTGCAGCCCACAAGTAGCCCGAAACTCGTACTTTGCCGCATTTTAGCTATGCAATGCCATTTTGAAGTTGAAAAATACTATAAGGGTATTTTCGTTGCGAGTAAACTGCCTTCAATGATAATGAAGAATGGCCAAGGTTTCGTTCTTGTGTACTCTATTACGGCGCAATCCACTTTCAACGACTTGCAAGATCTTCGAGAACAAATATTGAGAGTAAAGGACACTGATGACGTACCGATGGTGCTGGTGGGTAATAAATGCGATTTGGAGGAAGAGAGAGTGGTTGGCAAAGACCAAGGCGTAAATTTATCACGTCAGTTCAACTGTGCCTTCATGGAGACCTCTGCCAAAGCCAAAATTAATGTAAATGATATATTTTATGATTTAGTACGACAAATCAACAAAAAATCACCAGAGAAGAAACAAAACAAGAAAAAGAAATCAAATTTTGTACTAGTGCAAATTAACGATAATTTGCACTAGTGCAAAATTATCGTATTTGGATACGGCGTGGCAATGTGGTCTGACTTGCTGTCAAAGGAAGTTTTTAAATTTTGCTTTATTTTTCATGAGAGAAACAGCGTTTGGCTAAATTTTAATCTAAAAATAGTCCTTCGAATATCCCTCGTGCATGTAATTGTCGATAATTTTCTCTCGTGCGCATTCGTGCACTTGAGAAAATTATCGACATTTTGACATGCACTTGGGATATTATATATGAATATTTACAATTGTGTACAATTTTTTTACTAAAATTTTAAAAAGGCACAACTGTTAATTCATCCTTTTAGTTATAATCCTTTGTTGGAATGAAATCATCATTCATGTACTGGCCACAAAACACTCGCTACGTTAGTACATTTTATTCTGGATTTTAGGAGGTAGACGAGTCTCCTAAGCAGTATCTCTGGAAGAAACAAACAAAAGACAGCGTCGTGGCGTCCATCGCGGCGCCAGGGTCACCATCTCTACCACCGGTAGCGACGCTACCGGCGCCTAATTGCGCATGCCATGCGCGAACGCACGTACCGCGTCGGATTTATCAGTGCCAATGCGCGTCTAATGCTGACAATCCGTGGAAATTACACAGCATACCTCCGTTACAGGTTATTCACAATAAACACCAACAATGGATAATTGTTTTAAAAGAGTCTCGTAATCCCAATTTGTGTTGCAAGAAGCTGCTGGAAATAATTATTGTAATTATTGCAGATTGCAAATTATGGTGGAGGTGCCTCGTTTTCGAATTATTTATTACTATTTTGTTGCAATAAATATTATGTACATTTAAGATTTGTTGTTTCTTATGGAATTAATTTGCAATTTTTAAAAACAAATTTGGATACTTTAAAAAATTCTTAAATTTCATTCGGTTCTTTAAAATCTGCAATATCAGAGAAAATACCACCACCACCTAAAGATGAATTATATTTCTTGGCAATTACTTATCTGTAAAATGATCTTATATGCATATGAATAAATTTATAAACAAGTTTGCCTATTAAGAGGACATAAATCCACTCGAAAAATAGACTATTTTTCTGGAACTTATCCTGACTGCATGGTACAACATATAGTATTAATTTTTTTACTATTGTGTGCATAAGAGATGAAAATAGTCCGTTAACTCAAAATTATTCATTTTTCAATGCTGGGAAAATGTTTAATTGCATTAAAAAATACACCCATTTTTGACAATAAATTAAGTAGGTATATAAAAATCCTAAATATTGATATATTAATGAGATAGCGGACTGTACACAACCTTTATTTACAAGTATACAAAATTTCAAGCTTGTAAGTTTGTTTTTGCGGCTGTATTTTGTTCCAGAAAATGGTCACTTTTTGAACAAGTCTTGCCTATTTTACGGAGTAACTCATGATATTGTCAAAAAAGGGCGGGGTTTCAACTTGTGTTTATCTCTGACGTAAATTTCTTACCGTTTTGACAGGAGGGTGAAGGGGTAAACTGAATTCGTCAGAATGGAAACTTGGGATTCATGTTAGGAATAATATCCTCTTAATTACTATTTAATGAAAAACCTGTAATATTACTACTAAACAATTTGATAAATAAAAATAAAAATATGTCGAAATAAGTAGACATGTGCAAAAACAATACAGTGGGCGCTCGGTTACGTGAATACTGCATTATATGAACCATCCACTATTACTAGTTTAGTGAACAGTCAAAATATAACACATGAGTTTCTATAGAGTGAACACAGCCAATTTCGATTATGTGAATAGCTCTACAGTAGGTACAAAGTAAAAATCTACTTGGTACCTTGGTAGATGAATTAGGACTTCTCCTAAATACGAAGTTAAAATATTTATTTTTAGAGCTTTTGAATATTTACATGTACTTGTAATGTAGAGATATGACCAATGCCGATGAACAATTCGATTTTATGAATTATTGTCCTGGTTATATACAGCGTGTTCCACAACTTATATATTGTACGACGTGCTGATCATGAAACAAAAAGATTTTATTTTAAATTCGAAGAAAAATTGCATCGTATTTCAAGCAAACATTTTTTGCCACTGGTCGGTAGTTAGTTTTAATAAATTTTGTCAAATCTTCTACAATGAAAGTAATTGTTTATATAATATTTAATACTAATAGATGTCTAATGACGTATGCTACTCCAGTGGTCTAAAAAATGTCTTTTTCAAGTAAACTACTCTTAACTTTGCGAATTAAAAAAAAATTCTTTCTGTTTCATGATCAGCACGTCTACCTATACCCTTTAATTTTTTGTCCTAAGTTGTGGAACAACCTGTATATAAAACATAGGTATATAATAAAAACACAAATATATTACCAAGAAACAAATTACTTTTTTTAAATTTTGGACGTTTAATCTGTTATTATAATAAATTATTTATTTACTTTTTTATTAATATTTATTTCATACTGTATTTTCCAGAGCTTTGCTATATTGAAGGTATAAGTAATAACATAAATTAAGTTTAGACTTACCATAGATGTAACAGAGGTCCTGGCTCTGAAACAAAATAAATGAACATTTACTTTCTAAGTAGACTGATTTAAACAATTATTTCAAACATTCAACCAGCATTTGTAGATTTTGGCATACATCTTTCGCTTCGTCCACCTTCATACAAAAAATGTACTTTATCATATCATATAAAACCAACAACCTAATTCACACAAATATTATTTAAAAATGTACCTATAAACATCTCGACGTTGTATTTTCATTGCTCACTAGTCATCAGATCACCATTAGTTCCCTGTTCACAAACACTACCACTACCAACTACATATTTTATGAAGTCCATTATTATTAAACCGAAAACACATATTTAATATTAATAATAATTCTTCACGAAGAACACATAAAACGCTGCATATTCACTTCAGGTATAAAATAAACTAACATTTCAAATCTAAAATGAGCAGTTTGCAGCGAGCGAACTTCGTTCAATCCTGTCTTTGCGAATCATGTGACGTCACTGATCTCAAACATTTTGTCAGTTGAGTTTTATATTTTGTAGTGAATACATGTATTTTTATATGGAATATTATTGTGAGTTATTTTTGTGGATACATCAACAACGAAGATTACATTTCATCAAAGATGGGCAACTTATGGTATGTAGTTCTTTGATATTATTTTATTTGAATCGAGATTTGAATGTATCTAATTCTAAATACTACAATTTGATTCATTTTTTCGCCAATGTTTCTCAAACCTATCAACGCGTTTATGTTGTTTTAAGTCGTAAAAGCATATGCAGGGCCGGATTCAATTACTTTGTTGTTTAGCAGTAATCTGCGAGAGAAATGTATCTACCTAGTTATACAGGTTGTACCATAACATGAGGTACATATTGTAATGGCATAAATAGTATTTAACGTACTGATTCTAGAACAAATTTTTTTTTTTCGAAATTCCTATAAATAAGGGTAGAACATTTTTAGTGCCACTGAAGACAGTTATGTGGCCGGCTACTTTAACTAACTTAAATTATTGTATGCAAGCATAGTCATTAATTAGTTACAACGTAATATATAATATTCAACCTAGCCCAAAACCATTTCCTTCATAAATCTCATTCGCATTCTTTTTGTTCCATAATCAAGTTCTATATGCCATTCTAATTATGTACCTACCTCAAGTTATTATATAAAGAAACATATTTTAAATGATTGTGTTTTTAAATATTTTATAATGTTAAATGTATTTCATAGCGTTTGGTCATATAAGTTAATACCGTAAAACTATTACTACGCATGGGTTTCGACAAAATCATAATAAATAATAAATATACCTAATTTATAAGTAGCTGATATCAAATGTAATTCATAGCTAAGTAATTTATTAATTTAAAAGGGTATATAGCAGTACCTAACCTGTATCTCAGTTTGAATGTAGAATAATCTCTGTTGATGACTGGAATGGTAACTGAAAACAAGTGATGACTAATTAATCATTAATCAAATAATCTTCTAGTAATATTTTTAGTAAGAAGTTTGAATGACATACCATTACCTTTTTACTTCCTTGTACGAAGTAAGGAAGTATTGTAATCGCGAAAAATTTCGATTCTCAGATTTTGACGGAAATATCCGTTTTGACCTTTTCTGAATCCATTATGACTAGTTTCGACGTGACGTCTGTACGTACGTACGTACGTATGTACGTACGTATGTACGTACGTACGGACGGACGTATGTGTGTCGCATAACTCAAATACGGTTAGACGTAGAAAGTTGAAATTTTGTATTTAGGACTGTTATAGCATCTAGTTGTGCACCTCCTATTTTTGGTTTCAGTCTACAAACCGGAAGTAGTACTTTTAAAAAATATTTCGATAAATATTTAATTTTAGACAATTTTTTTTATTTTAAATGAAAGATTATGTGATTATTACCTACAATCGGTATTTTATAAATATTTTTGTATCTGCTATCATTTAAAAATAATTAAAGTATCTATTTATAATTTATAGTATTTCGGTATCTTGTAGTCCATGATCGATTAACATTTGTTACTACGTAAAATTTAAATGATTATGACATGACAGTGACAATAGTAAAATATGCTTTATATCGTCTTCTGCAGTTTAAATAAAATGACTAAAATATATTTGTGAGTATACTAGTATAATAAGTTAAAAGAATTTTAATATTATTTTACATTTTAGTTATTAAGAAAAGTATGAACACACAAGGCGTACAAGGAAGTCATGTGGTGTCCACGTCAGATTTTTTTAAATTAATTTATGACTTTCGGTACAACGCCGATCAGCCAGATCTTGTATTATGTGCAATGTGTATTATGGCCTGGGATGACTTATATGTTGAATTTGATGTCTTTAAAAAATTTAAATAATTCTTTCCAGGTTTGTCTGTGGCTCAGTGATAGTAAATTGTGGATGTTAATCGGTGGATATATGAGTATGTTGTATTTCTTCAGTTTGTTAATTAGTTCGTTTTGCTTTTGTCGATATTTTTACACGTTATTAAAATTTGGTTGAGGTCTGCTATAGAAGTATTATCACAATCGCAGTATAGCTTGTTTTTAAGTTTGATTTTGAACAAATGACTGGGTGTTAGGCAGTGGTTGACGTTGAATCAAACCATTACCTATTACCTACTAAGTCTTTGATTTATTGATTTTTATCCGTTTAGGTAGGAATATCAATAAAATTAAAAACGCAATTTTAAAATAATATAAAAACCAGTAATCACGAACATACTTCATGCGCAGAGGGTTCCGTCAAATTTTAAAACAAAATATTATTTTATTAATCACCAGTCTTATCCATAATTGTTTATATTTACTGATAAACGTTTCCCATATATCAGCTTGTACAATTTTTCAATGTTCACTTATCTGATCTGACAAATAAATATACCTATACGTCAAATCAAAGTAAGACTAAATTAATTAAATTTGCTTAACATATTGACAGATAAATAAATAAAATTTTACGTATTTTAGCAATCATCACGAATCACGAGTAATGACCTACGTAACTATCGGAAACTATTGACAGCAAAATTATTATTGTGCACAATTTCTTTTAACTGTTTTGTTTAAAATCTCGAAAACTAAGTAAAATGAGACCTTCGCTATAGTTTTCATAGCATTGTCTTATTATACTACGTATTTTTTTTTTAAATTTTATACTCAGGAGATGGGGGCTATTTCCTTTTCTTGAGACATTTTTATTATCTATCAAAAACTCACTCAAAAAAATTTATATTACAAGTGGGATAAGAGCATTATTACAGCAGTCGAATGTGAAGAATTGCACGACGAGGTCGTAGACCACCGAGTCGTGTAATCACATGAGTGCTGTAATATGCTTTAGCCCACATGTGATACACAAAATTTTATCCACGACTGCTCAAAATTAATAAAAATTGATATTTTTGTTTAAACGTCAGATTTGAAATTTAAAAATCTGACGTGGCCATCACACAACCTTCCGCCATATCTAGACTTTAAACAGAAATGTATACGTACAATCCGGTGTCCATTTAAAATATACAAATAAAAATCTAAAATATTCAAACACAGAAATTAGTATCACCTGAATCAAAAGATTCATTCACACGAAAACTCTTCTGTGTTGAAGCAATCCTCCGTTCAGTTACTACATTTAATAGCTTACTTATGACTTATATAGCGCTAGTATGCCAACTTGTCACCCGTCTCATCTGTCAATATTTTTTATGCAGAAACAAAAATCAACCGAACAAGGATTACAAGATTTCAACGTTTTATTTGATAAATTTATTTTTTAAATTTTACTGCAGTTCTTTAATGCTACCAGATAAAGACAATTTTTTTATAACGTAAATTGCAAATAACTTTTCCTCTTATTCTTATTACAAATAAATACTATATTTGTTCAAATTTATAGAAATTTTTGACACTTAACCTTTTCAATCTTCAAAAAGTACCACTTCCGGTGAAGATATTTGTACCAAAATCTAATGAGCTCTTCCTATTCGTATACAATTGTAAAATACCAAATATCAAAATTTTTGGATAATTCGTATTTGAGTTATGCAACATCCGGCATCGGCCCGGACCACACACATACACACACACGCACACACACACACACACACACATACATACAGACATCATCGGGAAACTATCAAAAATGAGTTGTAAGGAACCTAATTCGTGCTCATCCACTAAAAACTCACTACCCGATTTTTTACATGATTCCAATACCTTCCTTTACAGGTAAGCGGAAGGTAAAAATTATATATTTTAACAATTGATAGAGATTTCAGTTTCTATAATTTTGATTTAAAATCAAAGCAATTTGTTTGACAGCAGGACATTCTGTCAATTTTATATACAAACAAATTCTTAATTTGTAAGTTTATACGTGATATTTATTTATAATTCGTTTATAAATTATTTATTATGGGACAATATTTCAAAATTGATTTATTCTAATAATATTTAAGGAATAAATAGGTAGACAAGTATATTATAAATATGCGAGAGGTAATAGGATAAAAGCACATCATATTACTTCACTAGTGAGGTAATATAACTAATTACCTCATTCAAATGATGAAAATAATATGACTATTATATCACTGGCGTGAATAATAGTATATTATTTAACGAGTAAATAATGTAGGCTATAATTAATGAGGATGAAAGTTTGTTCACGAGCCGAAGGCGAGTGTATAATTCATCCGAGTTAATTATAGCCATTATTTTCGAGTCAAATACGACGTTTTATATACAACTTTTTAAATAAAACAACATTTTCTTACTACAAATTTGTATTGATATTAACCTAACCTCAAACTTTGGTGTGATGACATGACAATTTATCCGAGTAATTTAGAACTATTATAGGCTAGTCATATACAGAGCGTTTTACAAATTTTTATTATTTTTACTGTTTCTGCTTACAACGTTATAAAATGATGTAACAGATGTGATGGCAGTTTGACAGTTCGAGAGAATAAAGTACTCATTATTTAACAGTGTGAAATAATGAATTCATTATTTCATAATGTGTCCTTATCGAGGGGTTTATTATACTACTTTCACGTATATAATGAATACATTATTCTATTGTTGTAGATAAAATATTTTATCTTACAGTAGTGGCTATTGATGTACATTATGCATTTGTTTTTAGTGTTTGTTTTTAGAGTCTCATCATAAGGGTTCCTGATTTTGTAAATCTGAGAAGAAAGTTCCGTCCCCTAATAATACATAGGTTCAAAAGTTGTAGTAGAAATATCGGCATGGTTATTGTTATAATAGTTATTATAATTAGTGATATTTACGGTAACCTAGCAGGATGAATCATTATTTGTTACCACCTAGTAGTGGCATCAGCAGGAAAAGTGCGGCAGGGGAAGAAGCACAAGTTGCTCTCATTAGGAATGAACCAAACCGAGAGCGGTAACAGGCGCGTACCTTGTTTAAACTTTAAAGAAACACGAACGTTTTACTTTAACAACTTTTCGAATACAACCAACTTACCGCTGCTGCTGCTCTACTCTACTGTTAGTGGATGATGAATTTACTGTTGCTAAGTTTTATCCAGACAACAGTAATGTATTCATATGCTGCAGCTTGCGTGTTGTGCTGATTTTCTTATTTAAATAAATTAGTATTTCGTCACGTTAGCTTCCTTACTTTTGAGATAGAAAGACTGTTGTATTGTTATAAATAAATTACTGCTACTGCTAAACTAGAATACATGCAATTAACTAACAGTTTAAGTTATTTACTTGTTTAAGATAAGTTTTCTTTTTATTTTATCATAAGTACCTATAGTACTTTTTACCTTCCGCTTACCTGTAAAGGAAGGTATTGGAATCATGCAAAAAATCGGGTTGTGAGTTTTAAGTGGATGAGCACGAATTAGGGTCCTTACAACTCATTTTTGATAGTTTCTCGATGATGTCTGTATGTATGTGTGTATGTGTGTGTGCGTGTGTGTGTGTGTGTGTGTATGTGTGTGGTCCGGGCCGATGCCGGATGTCGCATAACTCAAATACGAATTATCCAAAAAATTTGATATTTGGTATTTTACAATTGTATACGAATAGGAAGAGCACATCAGATTTTGGTACAAATATCATCACCGGAAGTGATATTTTTTGAAGATTGAACAAGATAATTGTCAAAAATTTATATAAATTTTGATAAATATAATATTTATTTGTAATAAGAATAAGAGGCAAAGTTATTTGCAACTTACGTTATAAAAAAATTGTCTTTATCTGGTAGCATTAAAGAACTGCAGTAAAATTAAAAAAATAAATTTATCAGATAAAACGTTGAAATCTTGTGATCCATGTTCGGTTGATTTTTGTTTCTGCGTAAAAAATATTGACAGGTGAGACGGGTGACAAGTTGACATACTAGCGCCATATAAGTCATAAGTAAGATATTAAATGTAGTAATTCAACGGAGGATGGCTTCAACACAGAAGAGTTTGCCTGTGAACGAATCTTTTGATTCAGGTGATAAAAATTTCTATGTTTGAATATTTTAGATTTTTATTTGTATATTTTAGGGACACCGGATTGTATACGTATACATTTATGTTTATAAGTCTAGATTTGGCGGCAGGTTGTGTGCAGGCCACTTCAGATTTTTACTGTGGTTTTTAGGAAAATTTGTATTTTCTAAAAATACGAAAGCTACTGATTGATTTAATTTTGGAGTAGATACCTATCTAATGTAGATTTTATTTTTAAATAAATTTCTTGATTTTACAGTACTTTCATTTAAAAACATGTCGAGTGGGTTTAGGCATAATAAAAACTACGAATCGACTATGTATTATGATTTGCGTCGCTTACAATTTAAAAATTTAAATCTGCCATAATAGCTGAAACCGAAAAATAAATTTACGCACAAGTGAAATAGATAGTAGACACTATTATGTTTCCCAATCCAATGTTCTCGTTTTATTAGATTGTAAGTTGTACGTAGTGACTATTATGTGATTATTGTATCATGATCATGGAAACCTATTTTAATTAATTTAATGAATTCGCGCACCATTATTTGCACTTGCATAGTGTTAATTATTATAATTATAAACATAAACTAATAAAATTATATTAATTCTATTAATATCAAATAAAACAAATTAGTTACTTTGACTAGGTATCTAATCATTTCGAGAATCCGATGACAATAGTTTTATTATGAGACAAAAAGTATTAAGACATAAAGTACTTTAGTACTTTTATTTAAGTGCAGCGATTAAATATTAGTCAAAATAAATCAAGTTGCTAATATCAATAATAACGTACCTAGCTAAGGTTGATTCCAAACTAACAAGACGTTAATATGTTTATTAATATGGTATATAAGTTACTAAGTAAAATACTTCAGTTCAGTATGTAATCAAATATTCCCATACCAAGCATGTATTATGAATGAAATGTAAAGGAATGCATGATGTTTGATGCATATGGAAGTCTTTACCAATTGATCACGCAAGCTGTAGCATTAGAGCACCGAAATCGAAACAGTATACTTAAGTGCTAATAAGTAAAGTCAGAACTTTTAAGCACAAAAAAATCTAAGGTAGGGTAAATAGGCAAAACAATATTTAAAATAGGCCGCAATTAAAAAAAATATCCGATAAAAAGCATTCAATCAATATACCTATTTTATTAATAATTATTTTATCATTTATCTATTTGATTTGGAAATGAATTTATTCTTTTGCATTTTAGTTAAAAGAAATATTTAAAATCCACTTTAATACTTACATACTACGACTCGACAACTTAAAATTCACAAGAAACTTTTCGTTTCCAACAGTAAATGGTACCTTCCGTATTTTAGGTTATTTTAGATTATGAATTATATTCCCTGAATATAATGCAATTGAGGCTAAATATTATTTTTATTTTCAATAAAAAGTATCCTCTACAATTTTTTTAAATCTGCTGATTTTACATTCAAAATAAGTTAAAAATAATTAAAGTGCAAGAATAAGCCAGAAAATAAGCCAATAATATATAAAAAGGCAATATTTGTTATATTGTACAGAATAGGCTAAATAGGAAAAATTAAATTTGTCTTAAAATAAATATTAACCATAGAAACAAAAATAAGTGCTATCAATTTTGTTCGATATATGATACAAAAAATAGACGAAAACCTAATGGTTATGTTTTAATTATAACAGATACCTAAAATACAATTATTATAAACTCATGTTTTTACTTTTTTGTCTTTAAAATTCGTTTATTCCTAAAGTAGCGCTTAAAACTCTACAGCAAGCGTATTCTTGTGTCTGTGCCATACTTACTTAAACAGACATCTGACCAATCTTATACCATTCCTAATACTCAAATTTGGCGCGCATTTTAGTTTAGGGAAATACTAGTGTTATAAACGGAAATGTTGAATATTTCTGGAGGTCTTGTGGAAATATTGGAATGGAAATATTCATTTCTTCCCATGAAAATGACAACTATATTTAAAG
The DNA here is from genome assembly GCA_947534325.1 of Agonum fuliginosum. Lineage (NCBI taxonomy): Eukaryota > Metazoa > Arthropoda > Insecta > Coleoptera > Carabidae > Agonum > Agonum fuliginosum. Next base: position 22,911,343 of record OX384041.1, read on the forward strand.
CGTTGTTTATTGAAATAGTGAGGTGTAAGTGTGAAATGGGAAAAACTGTATCTCTTCTATTTTAACAAAATACACTGTATCATTGCCAGCTTCATCCGTAGCAAGTAGCAACTAAAGAAAAAATTTCGATGATTGTGAGTCTAACGAAAAAGAAATTGATAATGGAGAAAGTCTAAGTGATCATTCTTTCGATTTAGAATAACTCGCAACATTATTTTTAATATTTTCAATGTTTTCGAAAATTTCCGAATATATTTCCAAAAAATATATTTCTGGCAATTTTACATCCTAGGTACATCAACGGTATAACGTAAAGCAGGAGTTGAAATAAACCTTTTAAAAATGTGACTGAATTCCAGTAATTACCTCTCATATTCTATAAGAGAGGTATTGTTGTAATGGGTCAAAATTTTCGATTATGAGTTTTTGGTGGATAAGCACGTTTTAGGGTCTCTAGAATACGAATTTAATATTTTCACGATGGTGTCTGTGTGTGTATGTGCGTATGTATGGACGTATGTGACGATTTTTCGTCCACGATAACTTAAAAAGTATCATACCTTTAATAACCAAATTTCATATTTAAAGTTTTAATAAGGTTCTTAACACCGGATAAGATTTTAGTAGAAATTCACAAACCGAAAATAGTACTTTTTGAAACTTGAAATAGTTTTACTTAAATAAATTGGTACATTATTTATTTATGACAATTTTTGCAATTAAAAATAAAAGATAATATAATTATCTATGGGTACAGTTAATTTTAAATACAATTTGCTGAATCTGGTAGTATTTAGCAATAAAATAAAGTGCAGCTAATATTCTACTTTTTTGAAGTACCAGTATCTTGTTGTCCATGATATGAAATTTGTTTCTACTTAAAGTTTGAATTATTATGACAGTGACAGTATAGTTGACATCTTTTGCTTGCATCGTGGTTAACAATTACATGAACATGAAACTATTAAAATGTGAGTAAATTAGTATTAGATTAGTAGAATAAGCAGAATTAGGCGAGAGGTCGTGTGCTGGCCACAGCAGATTTTTTTTTCTTTCCGTATCCCTAGGTTAGGTATAACGTTTGTTTATTTCAAGTTACGCTTTGGCACACTCTGTAATGTCATTTTATCTAAATTATAGATTATAGGTACAAATCCAACTATCCTATAGCTATCATTTTTTCTCCTAAGTAGGTGTCATACTAAAATATAAAATATTCTTGGATCATTAACTTCAAAGTCAATAATATCAAACAATTATTATCCCATTCAATGACTTATTCATATTCAAAGAAATATGACTTCATAAAAAATTGCCTCACTTATAACAGTTCTAGGGGCATTCTGCACAATTATTTGTATCCACGTGTCTGTAAGCCTCGATACAAAGAGCGCAAATCAAGTCTCCGGCGACCGCGAGCACGAGCGCGGCAGCAGAAAGAAGCATTCTATTCACGAGGCGTGCGCCATTAGCGGCGTCTTGATTGGTTTCGTCTACGGGCAAAAAGATTTTAACACGGCGACGTTTCATTATCAAATTGTATGTGATACAGAGCGGAGGAACGTGGGGCATCGGATATTTTGTCAAGAAAAAACGAAACTTTGAAGGATCAGGAGGGGAACACAGGACCGGCGCTAGTATTTGATTGCTGACGACTATGATTTGGTCGGATGCCTGCATGAGCACTTATCGTGGCGGACTGGGCCGGCGGGAGTCCGGGAACTTTTCCGGTAGGCCAGCTAGTATTGTCACACATTTTTATTATGAATAAAATATTATTTTTCTACAACAGTCAAAAAATGTTGACATTTTTGAATTGCGCAAAGTTGTTTTTTCACAATCTTGTTTGTTATGTTACTACCTTGAAAACCAAGAATACAATCTTTGATTTGCCCCCATATTTACTTTTCCCTATTTACCACCGTCCCTTTTTTACCACCGTAATTCTTTTACCAATCCATTTTTTACCAACATTATACTTTTACCAATCCATTTTTTACCACCGTCCCTTTTTACCACTAATTCTTTTTTACCACCAACGTATTTACCAACGTATTCTTTTACCAATCCATTTTTACCACCACCGTCCCTATTTTTACCACTAATTCTTTTTACAACCAACATATTTACCAACGTGTTTTTTTACCAATCCATTTTTACCACCGTCTCTTTTTTAACAAAGCTAACAAAACCGTATTAAAGCCCCACAAACTCGGTTTTGATATTTACTACACTAACAAAGCTAACAAAACCGTAGTAGAGCCCCACAAACTCGGTTTTTGTTTTACTACACTAACAAAGCTAACAAAACCGTACTAGAGCCCCACAAACTCGGTTTTGGTATTTACTACACTAACAAAGCTAACAAAACCGTACTAGAGCCCCACAAACTCGGTTTTGGTATTTACTACACTAACAAAGCTAACAAAACCGTACTAGAGCCCCACAAACTCGGTTTTGGTATTTGCTACACTAACAAAGCTAACAAAACCGTACTAGAGCTCCACAAACTCGGTTTTGGTATTTACTACACTAACAAAACCGTACTATAGCCCCACAAACTATTAATGGTAAAACGGAATAGCGGTAAAAAAGTATGGTGGTAAAAGTTGTAATGGTAAAAACGGAGTGGTAAAAATGTATTAGTGGTAAAACGAAATAGCGGTAAAAAGTATAGTGCTACAAATGCAGAGGTAAAAGTTGGAGTGGTAAAAATTGAGTGGTAAAAAATGGGTTAACGGTAAAATAGGATAGAGGTAAAAAAGAATGGTGGTAAAAATGCTGTGGTAAAAGTTGGAGTGTTAAAATAGAATGGTAAATATGTAGCACAACGCAATCTTTTTCACTGTTTTGATAAACGTTTTTTCACAGTTATTAAAAATGGTTTAATAGTGAATTTAACAAATTTTAATTAGAATTTAGAATTAAAATACAGTTGTAGAAAAAATGTTGTTTGTATTTTAGTGCGTTCGAATAACTTATTTAACTCGGCAAGCCTCGTTAAATATGTGACATTCTCACGCACAAAAATCATATTCTTCGAGCACTTAATACAAATAACTATTTCGTGATTAGACATTCACATTACACACACAAATTTTTATAAATATATATGTGAATAGAAAGAAAATATATGATTATCCAAAGACAAATAATATACGACATCGTGTTTATGTTTTATAGAGTTATGTTTTTTGGCTATTGGTGTTGGCTTTTGTTATTATTAGCTATTAGGAATTGCTATGTTAAATTGTTTATGAATTTATAATTTGTATATTTTGTTTAATATAGTCGTAGTTTAAATTTTTATATTTGTCCGTTATAATATCTAGAGACATCATAATAATTCCATCATTTGAACTTTTTTGAATTATTTTAACAGACTAACTAAAAGTGAGACTAGAAATTTTAAGAGGCCGGTCACTATCAAATTGCCCGAGCTGGTTCAATTTCCCAGTCCACCACTGGCACTTATATTCAAATTATAATACATTTATTACTAACGAAATGCGCTGTGAGTGAAAAATGCAAATATGAATAATAATATGTGACTTGAATATATATTTTAACGTTATGGGACACATTCTTATGGACTAAAATTTAATTTTTGTTGATGAAGGATTTAAAAACGCTGTTAGTAAAATTCTAGCTAGTAAATTGGACGATTCATACCTACAAACATCAGATGTGTTAATACAAACTCGATGTAATTACATTTCTAAATTTTAATAATTATTATAGGAACCTACTGGTTGGGCGCATAATTCAATAGCAACTATTATTATTATTATAAATACATGGTATCCAATGAAACTGTTTAAGTATGAGGATCTTGAGAACCATAAGAGAAACAAAGTTGGTTAAATTAGGAGCCCTGTTTAGAAATGTTTTTGTTTTCCCACAAAAACGCATAGGTTAGTTAGTTGGGAGTAAAAATGTAAATATTGCCAATTTAGTTTTTCACCTATAACTTTTTTATTTGAATTACTTAGTATAAGTTTCTAATTTGCACATTCTAGGGTCACTTTTTTACGAGGAATTCACAGCAGTCCTCAACATTTATTTATCTTGTACAGATTTCGAGAAATCAAATCAAATTCAATTTTGTTTAATTTTACATTTTATAACCAACTTCGTATCTCACATGGTTCTTGATTTTCCCATGCTTAAACAGTTTCATTGGATAGCCTATATAATATTCAACATCATAGTTGTCCTGAAAACAGGTACAAGAAAAATATCCGTGTTACGTGTCTCATGTAGCTCCATTAAGTTGTAGTCCAATGTCACCTAACTCTCCCTAGACTATAATGCTTTGATTGTGCTAAGTATGTGCTTTACTGTGCGCTATATATTATAATATGTGCGTCCTTACAAAATGGTCCATATATGTTTGTAAATTGCGACTACAAGTAAATACTAATAAACAAATATCAGAAAAGTAAAAATTTATCATGATAGTAGTAATGTGCCCCGTATGTGCTTCTTTGTGCGCTATGTTTTATGACGTGTGCGTCATTAGTATTCCAGCAATTCACTTGATAAGAAATGCGACTCCTGTTCCATAGTCGCAAATTTCTTCTGAAACTATCATGTTTATAGTGTGCTCAGTATGAGCTTTACTGTGCGCTATATATTATAATATGTGCGTCCATACAAAATGGTACATACAGTTTTATAGCAATGTGCCCTGTATGTGCTTCTTTGTGCGCTATGTTTATAAACTTAATAACGAGATATTAAATATTATCTTATGGATAATTATACTAAATTAAAAATGAATTTGAATACAAAATTTTATTCTTGTTTTTGTTATACAGGGTGTAACCCAACCTGTGTAACAAAATATGGTGTATAGTATTGGACGCACTGATCATGAATCAAAAAGAATTTTGATGAAATTCGTAAAATTAACAGTAGTTCGCATAACAAAATTTTGAGTATCACTGGTTGTCACATTTAAATACAAAAAAAGTTAAACAATATAGTTATGCAGTATTTATTAGCGTAATTAATCATAATTACATTATTGTAATAATAATTTTACAAACAGGAAAAAATGAAATTTGTACGTCCCATTTGTTTGGACCCATTTTTTAATTCGAGTTTTTCAACAAAATTCTTTTTGATTCACGATTAGTACAACTAAAATCAAGTGAATAAATAATATCAATAATATAACCGTATAAAATATTGATAAACACAGATGAATTTTCAAAGTTTTGCAAAGTTCAAAGCAGAAAACAATATTAACACAATGGCCAAACAGTGGTAGAAACCTTGTGTAATAGGCGAAAAAAATCAAAGTAGGTACCTAGCTGATCTCTTACGAGTGTGGGGTAGCGCTTGATATTTGTATACATGTATTTATATGGGACTTATGTTGTACTTCTTGTGAAAAGTTGATTTTGTGAGTTGTTTTGTGCAGTTATCCATTCTAAAATGACAACTTATGCTAACTGAATGACAACTAATAAGTTTAAAACAATATTTTGTAATAATGAGGTGCCTATTTGATTATATGATTTATAGTAGGTATTAAACTAAAATTTTATAAAAATTCCAACAAAATAGAGTTATTCTTGTATTTACAAAGTTTTCATCTTTATAGTTTGAATTTATACCTACTATATTTAAAATCGCACTAGTAGAAGCTAAAGCCTTTTGTTTTGTATTTGGATAGACGGAATTTACACACATTTTCACTTAATTAATGTCCAACTTGTTTCTTATTATTGTCATAATATCCCTGTTTCCAGCGCAATAATAATAAATATTGCCTCAGGTCATTATTTTTCAAAATACGCCCAAGGGTATTATTTGATATGTAATTTTCTTATTACCATAGAAACAGAATGTCACTAACAATTAGTAATCTGTTAAAAAATCTCAATGACAAAACAAAAATCGATAAAGATAAAAATTATACGGCCCGGGTGTCACACCCTCCTCCTTAATCCGCCACTGGCTACTGGCCCTAGGAAAGTATGCTGTCGACTTCATGTATATTATTTTAACATCCTTGGCCTTGATACCTTTAATTACTATAATATGGTTTACAGGGTACATTGCTACAAACATGTAGCTATGTACCATTTTGTATGGACGCACATACTATAATATATAGCGCACAAAAAAGCACATACTGAGCACGCTATAAACATGATAGTTTCAGTAGGAATTTGCGACTATGGAACAGGAGTCGCATTTTTTATCAAGTGAATTTCTGGAATACTAATGACGCACACGTCATAAAACATAGCGCACAAAGAAGCACATACGGGGCACATTACTACTATCATGATAAATTTTTACTTTTCTGATATTTGTTTATTAGTATTTACTTGTAGTCGCAATTTACAAACATATATGGACCATTTTGTAAGGAAGCACATATTATAATATATAGCGCACAGTAAAGCACATACTTAGCACAATCAAAGCATTATAGTCTAGGGAGAGTTAGGTGACATTGGACTACAACTTAATGGAGCTGTCACAGCTCTCGTTTTTATTCCGCTATATACATTTCTTATCTGAAACTTTTTTGTAGCTGATACCATATTGGCAATATTTTGTCTTTAAACTTCCCTCGGTTTTGAAATTATGCTAAAGGTTGAATAACATAGCATTATACCTTTTTCATCCTGATCTAGATTCTAGGTCTAGATTCATCCGAGAATTTCCTAGACATTTCTAGTATAAAGGTAAGTAAATCAGGAAATCTCATCCGAGTTCCGTTCTGACATCCATACTTTTTTCAAGTATAGAAATATATGCCCATGCCCAGCTCTATTTTTCTTTTCGAGATTCGTACTAGATTTGTCTACGCATGCTCAGTTCAGCGTGCAGTCAGTTGAGCAACCTTTAAAAGTTTTGGCTCGGAAAAAATCGAAGATTTCCGATTGAATATGAATAATTCGGAAATAAAATATGAAGATGCACATTGAACAAGAAATGAATCTAGACGAAACAAGTATAAATTCGTCCTTAAAGAAAATATCAGTTGTGCCCGTCATAGAACTAAAAATATCATGTATGTACTATCAAACTATTATCGAATATTATTGAACAGGTCATACAGAGTGACACATTCTATGGCTTATATCGTACTATAAATTCTATTCAACCTTGTTTACTCTATAAAATAATTTGCTACCTGCGATACTGTCCCAAAACACAGCCCTTTTCCCAATTTGTGGTCTTCCCAAGAGGCAGGGGTGAGGACGGCGCATCAGAAGGCGGCGTTTAAAATAATGATGCTTGTTAGCATTAAATACGCGTGGCCCGCGTATCGCTCTTGTCGCAGAAGGCTCTGATCAGACCGTGTGTGCGAGTGTGTGTGTGACTGTCTAAATCACGACGTCTAATGAACCAGCCGAAGCAGGGCCGGACTAACAGGCTGAAACATTCCTATGCATTAGTAGATATTTATGTTAAGGCGCTACACTTGTAAATCCAGAAGATTAACAATTTGAACGATTTTGGCTGTATTATAAAAAAAATTCAAATTGAAATTTAACATGGTAAGAATCATGAGTCATTAGTGAATCAATAAATGCAAATTATTAATTGCTGTGACATCAATTAGCAAAACTTAGAGATACTTTTTATCATTTAATAATCCATTATTATACGTTGATTAATTAACAAAAATAAAAAATTTCTTTTGAAATCGATAATACATTAGTCGAAAGACGGGTATTGTGGAATAGAGATTTTTTTAAACAGTTAACCCATTGACTGTAATAATTTATTGTAACATGCTTTTTTGCTTTGCATTTGATAGCAAGAGATGGACCTTAAAAACAAAGGTTTAGTTTGATTAAATTTTGTGCAGTAAAACGTATTTTGGTATTACACTTTACACCAGTTGTGCGCAAACTTTTTAAATCGCAGGCTAGTAAAAAAATTTCATTTTCTCATAGGGTTTGAAATAAATTTTATATTTACATTTTCTTAAAGTCAAGACTTTAATGAATACAAAAAGTCATTTCTGGCAAGGGATAAAATCAGGCACGATTTTATATTACGGCTCTAACTAGTATTTTAATACAATACTACCTATATGAATTTATAAAAGTGGCATTAGAGCAAAAAGAGGGCAACTTTAAGCTATTCAAAAAACGTATCATTTGTTTTTAAAAATCTTATTATTTATAGTAGGTATATTACAGTACAAGTGAAGAAACTAAGAATTTCGCTCACGCATGTGGCACGAGGCGCAGCCGAGTGTGCAAAAGCACACAAAGTGAGCGAATTCGTATCTTCACAAGTGCTGTATAGCGTTTTGTTCAATCCTACGAGTAGAATATTATTTAAACATAAAAACTTGGTTAGAAATTTGATGCAACAAAGACGGCGGATTGCGATGTTATGTTTCATGTAAATAAAAACAGAACTGTGAAAATATGGCACAAGAAAACGATGTCATTGTTTAAGAAGACATAATTTAAAGAGGCTTATGCTGCAACGTTTAATCTGTTAAACGTTAAAGTTATGACATAGGGAGTTATTTAAATGGATTAATTCATTATGGTTACACATATTCAATAAAAGATGTGAAGAAGTTTGTGAATGAAGTTCTAGATGAGGATTTTTGTTTTTTTCAGTTTTCAGTTAGTCTATAAAGTCACCGTGTTTTTAATAAATATAAATTGTAATGTAATAAATGTTATGAAATATATTGTAGATTATTTCTAATATCGTAATGAAAGACCGAGTGAGCGAATGTAATTACACTCACTACTTTCGCCCACACGTTACCATAGGAATAACTGGAGTGAACAAAACAAACAGTTTCAAGCATTGTATCCAAGTAAGAAATAACATATTTCAATAGTAGGGATGAACAAAACCAATTTTATTGGGAAAACTGCATTCATTTAAAATTTAATTTTCTGGATTACAAAATGCAAAAATAGTTTAGTTTATTCAGATACATAATTTTATTCTTTGTTTATTAAATTGATATAGACCGTTCACCGAAACCCATAATTCGACTATGCAACCGCAATATCAATATGCAATGAAATAAGTCTCTTAATTGTTATGTAATATGCCAGAACAAACGAAACCAGAACAATTAGTTTCTGAGCCAAAGCGTTCATGTTTGAAACGCAGCTCCTGGTCATTTAAAACATTAATAGTTGCAAATGAAACGTGAAATGAAATACGAGATGTTTAATTTCTGTTCGCTTTTTACTAGTTGTGTTGGGTGTTGCGAATTGCGCGTAAAATAGCATTGATTGATTTTCACTCCATTGTTTATTACTTATTAGTTATTAGTATACTCAGTTAAGAAGTTAAGATGTTAAAATGCTTATACAATATTACATTGATTTAAAGAGATTAAAAAACTTTAATTTCATAATATATGTGGGTTAAGTTCTGCAGATTTTTTTTAATAGCAGCCAAAAACGTTTTAAATTCTGTTTACCATTCTCAATTTGGCGTGTTCTTCACTAATATCTCTATCCTACACATTTTAAGTCTGATATTTGACAAACAGCAATTTCTGACTGAGAAACTGACCGTTTGTAACTAATAAACAAAACCAATTGACATGTAACAGCGGTGATAAAAAATATCTTCGATTTGATAGCCTCTTACTGCCCTATTTCAGCCAATCAAATTAGTCAAATATGTACCACGTGAATGAATTATTATTCTATTTCAAAAGAGCATACCATACCATACTGCTTCTACAATATAATGAAAATAATGTTTAGAATAGTTTTTGGGTGACGACAGCTCAGGTCAAAGGTGACGTTCCGTCTCCACCGCGTCATTTGAACCGTTTAGCGGCCACATTCCTTCACGTTCACGGCGCGTTACGTGCGTTTATGCCTCACGTTACTTTTTGAGCACAGAACACTGCTTAGTGCCAATCAACAACACTATATGTGGTGCTCTGTTTCTGATTTGTTTTACTGCCCGTGGTCACATTGTGATTGTGGTTAGTTTCGGTTTTGTTATTATGCTGATTGGCGTGAAGGCAAATTAATCAATTATATATTAGTGACTCCCAGCCAATTGTGGGTTTGTTTAGCAATTGATTTAGATGTTTTATGAAACTGAACTGATTAGGAATGGAAATTAAGTGTGGAAAGAATATTGTTATTACAACAATTCTACGTCGTATATGAAGTTGTTAGTTTTAATGATTTGGATTTCGGTCTGTTTTTATAATTTCTCAAATAAATTATCAAAAAATAGGAAAACAAAATATGAAACTTTGATGATGTAATGTTACTGAAATAATAGATGATGTATAGTGCTCCAGAGTTCTAATAATGTGATCCTTAATAGGAAACAAATAACTTATACTATATACGCCCTGTACCTCAAATGAAAAAAATAATTTTTTTAAAAATACGTTTAGTTAGTAGTACCTACTTATTGATTTTGATAGTTTCTTGTAAATAAGAAAATAAATTGTATATTATTGTAAACTTATTTCTGCAACATATTGTAAATAATTTTTGTATATTAAACAAGAATATCGTTTCCTTATTGCATTACAATTTCTGATTACTTTTCCTTAGATCTTATTTTTCAGCAGTTTTAATCCCTTCAATGTGATTTTTTACTTCCTTGTACCACGGAGTATAAAAAAGGAAGTAGGTATTGTAACCGCGAAAAATTTCGGTTCTCAGATTTTGACGGTAATATCCGTTTTGACCTTTTCTGAATCCATTATGGCTAATTTCGTCGTGACGTCTGTACCTACGGACGGGCGGACGGACGTATGTATGTCGCATAACTCAAATACGGTTAGACGAAGAAAGTTGAAATTTTGTATTTAGGACTGTTATAGCATCTAGTTGTGCACCTCCTATTTTTGGTTGCAATCGGCCATGCCAATGGGGCACTATTTGTTTTTCTCGCATTATTCAAAAACGGTATGTCGTAGAAAGTTGAAATTTTGTATTTGAGACTCATGTTGCATCTAGTTGATCATCTCATATTTTTGGTTGCGATCGCCCGTGCCAAAAGGGCACTTTACTTTAGGTATTTTTTTGGTATTTTCCGCATAAATCAAATACGGTTATTATATTTTTATATTATTCTACATTTTAGTTATTAGGAAAAGTATGAACAGTTTAATAAGCGTACAAGGAAGTCATGTGGTGTCCACGTCAGATTTTTTCCTCTTATGCTTATGTATGTTCATATCACTAGGTATCTTATAACTTACTTAGATTTGTAGTATATAATTACGGTGACCATTATGAAAATAGAGTACAAGAGAAGAAAAGAAATGTGTGAAGCACGCTAAAAGACGTCCGGAGGTGGGTCTCAGGGAGGAGAAATTTTCTTGAAAACATACACTTCTGAACGTTACTTTATAACATTTTTAATGCAAAACTTAAAAGTATTAAATGGAAAATGTTCTGGCAGCACACATGATAAGTTAAATAAAATTTCACTGTCAATTAAAAAAAATTTTTTATAAATTTAAATTATTTTTTAAATTCATCGTTAAATGTACATTTTCATCTTTTGGATACCTATTATAACTAATACAAAATTATTATAACTTAAAAATTTGATTAAACTAAAATGTTTGTAAATACTTACTGTTCATTTGAAGATGGAATTTGTACACAAAATAAAGCATAATATTTAAGTAACTCTAAAGAGCAGGTAGTACCGAGTCTAGAGTATGTATATTTATAGGTTATGATATGTTTTACTCTGTGGTTTTCTTTCAATTGACAACGCGGTCTACCGGTAAATTAGGTTGCATTTATTTGTGTACTTCGACGAACGAACTTTAATAATACATAATATTAAAGAGGTTCGTCCGCAAAATCGCACATTTGCTAACTTTCAGTAATTAAAAAATCTGACGTGGCCATCACACAACCTTCCGCCATATCTAGACTTTAAACAGAAATGTATACGTACAATCTGGTGCCCATTTAAAATATACAAATAAAAATCTAAAATATTCAAACACAGAAATTAGTATCACCTGAATCAAAAGATTCACTCGCACGATAACTCTTCTGAGTTGAAGCAATCCTCCGTTCAGTTACTACATTTAATAGCTTACTTATGACTTATTATAGCGCTAGTATGCCAACTTGTGACCCGTCACATCTGTCAATATTTTATATGCAGAAACAAAAATCATCCGAACATGGATTACAAGATTTCAACGTTTTTTTGATAAATTTATTTTTAAATTTTACTGCAGTTCTTCAATGCTACCAGATAAAGACAATTTTTTTATAACATAAATTGCAAATAACTTTTCCTCTTATTCTTATTACAAATAAATACTATATTTAACCAAATTCATAGAAATTTTTGACACTTAATCTTTTCAATCTTCAAAAAATATCACTTCCGGTGAAGATATTTGTACCAAAATCTAATGAGCTCTTCTTATTCGTATACAATTGTAAAATACCAAATATCAAAATTTTTGGGTAATTCGTATTTGAGTTATGCGACAGACGGCATCGGCCCGGACCACACACATACACACACACACACACACACACACACACACACACACACACACACACACACACATACATACAGACATCATCGAGAAACTATCAAAAATGAGTTGTAAGGACCCTAATTCGTGCTCATCCACTAAAAACTCACTATCCGATTTTTTGCATGATTCCAATACCTTCCTTTACAGGTAAGCGGAAGGTAAAAAGTATACAATTTTCATAATATTTAAAATATAGTACAGAAAATAAAATACAGTACAACACCTTACTGTACTGTATAATACAGTACCAACGAATGGTCACCGTATATAATTATATTATAATTACTTACATACATTCGATATTACTGTAAAAATTTTGGAACCTTTTTTGACAAACCAAAACAACGACAACAAACCGATCAACGTTTTAAAAAATCATGTTTGTTAGGTTCAGTGAGTGAGGTCTAAAACATGGAAATTTATCAAAATCAAAGGTAAAAAATCTGAAGTGGCCTGCACACAACCTTCCGCCAAATCTAGACTTATAAACATAAATGTATACGTATACAATCCGGTGTCCCTAAAATATACAAATAAAAATCTAAAATATTCAAACATAGAAATTTGCATCACCTGAATCAAAAAATTCGTTCACAGGCAAACTCTTCTGTGTTGAAGCCATCCTCCGTTGAATTACTACATTTAATATCTTACTTATGACTTATATGGCGCTAGTATGTCAACTTGTCACCCGTCTCACCTGTCAATATTTTTTACGCAGAAACAAAAATCAACCGAACATGGATCACAAGATTTCAACGTTTTATCTGATAAATTTATTTTTTAAATTTTACTGCAGTTCTTTAATGCTACCAGATAAAGACAATTTTTTTATAACGTAAGTTGCAAATAACTTTGCCTCTTATTCTTATTACAAATAAATATTATATTTATCAAAATTTATATAAATTTTTGACAATTATCTTGTTCAATCTTCAAAAAATATCACTTCCGGTGAAGATATTTGTACCAAAATCTGATATGCTCTTCCTATTCGTATACAATTGTAAAATACCAAATATCAAATTTTTTGGGTAATTCGTATTTGAGTTATGCGACATCCGGCATCGGCCCGGACCACACACATACACACACACACACACGCACACACATACACACATACATACAGACATCATCGAGAAACTATCAAAAATGAGTTGTAAGGACCCTAATTCGTGCTCATCCACTTAAAACTCACAACCCGATTTTTTGCATGATTCCAATACCTTCCTTTACAGGTAAGCGGAAGGTAAAAAATGATTACAATATCTCCGCTTCCGCTACATGCGAATATTGGCTATGGAAAACATATAGAAAGATATTATTTTACTTCTTATCATTTTTATAACAAAAAACACTTTGAAATCAATAATTAGTCCTACTTCATGACAATAACCCTGCGTTTAGTAAAGAAGTGTCTTTGAGATGAATAGAAGTGCGGAATGAGCGTTGAAAATGTAAATTTGTCGAGAAAGTAAAGTAAACAGCGCACTGAGCAATTACCCCAAGTTATGTTTATAATTAGGCAGTGACAATATTTCCACAAACGCTGCACGCTAATTCTAAGTCAACAAAAACGATGAGCACCAACACTAGAGGGCGATAGACGGGTGAAGGGAACGGCGAATGTTCGTATAAATAACAGGGCGGGGGCGAGAAGAGGGCTCTGATGTTCTGACAATTCTACTCTGAAGAGTGCTTTGTGTGCTGCTGATGAATGCTATTTATTCGTAAATAATTACTATGGTATTTTTATGAGAGTTAGAATGTAAAATGAGAAATTTGGAAATTCAAGTTTAAATTAAATTATTTTTGTAGGACCTAGGACCTAGGAAATGACATATTAAACACGCAATTGACAATCGGAAATGTCAATTTCCCAATGTAGTCAATCAGGAAAAATGCAAAGAACACTGGCTTTTCTAGACATTTCGGAGTAAAATAATCTTAAAAATAATAAAATTTAGTTTATAAAGTGTTACTTCCTGGAATTATAATTAGTGAAGACTACCAATATTTAAAAATAAAACTGTCGGTAGTAGTGAGCAGTAGTGAGTAGAAAAAACATCGTAACCTCAAATTTAATGATCAGACTACAACTACAACTTGAATGTATTTGATTATAGTTTTATTCGTTTTCGTTACAAAAAACATTGTACAAACCTTTTGCGGGAAGACACCATCCCAGCATTCGCGTAAATGAAACCCTCGCTTCGCTCGTGTTTCAAAAGACCGCTCATGTGGGATCAAAATCTTCCCGCATTTGGTTCGTAAATAACTATTTCAAATTTATTATATCTGTACAGAATAACTATAGTAATAGTATATTGTAATACAAGTGTGGAAAGGCTTTCATTGAAAACTAGTATGACAGTTGGGAGCACGAGCGTTAGCGAGTTCTTCTATCATACGAGTTTTTCAATGACCCTTTCTGCAAGAGTGTTACATGCTATTTTTTCTACGAAAGTGGGAAATATTCAAAATTAGTAAAACAATTGGAAATATAATATTAACTATTAAAAAAAAATCAGGTATGCTTGCTGTCATAGTTGAAAACAATAACAATATCTAAAAAATTTTGTAATTTTGCATTTATGGTGTGATTTACGATAAAAATATGAGCTTTCATGCAGAAAGCAGTAGTGATAGTGAAAGTGAGTTTATTTGTACCCCGTCGGACATTTTACGGCAATTGTGAATCTAAACTTTTGTCTCTGAAGTCAAAAATATTCTCACAGCTTTGACCTTCCAGTAACTGAACAATTTCTAATTCAGCAAAAATGTTTATGTGGAACAGTGAAAATCGTCGATTTTAATATTTATTACAAAGATTACAACAAATGAAGTATGAAAAATGTACTTTTTGAAAAATTCGCACTCAGTGGACGAAATGAGTGTGCAAATGGTTTTCATTACTCAATGTTGCAAAAGCCTACTTTTTCACCATCAATTTTAATATCTGAATTCGTACTTTCGTAGAAAAAAGTATTTATTTCTGCGAACTTACCTATTTCGTTTCTGACATATTCTATATTCTACTACAAATTAAAATATTTATTCTAACCACATAATAGTCATAAATTGAGACACGTTATGGAAGATGATAATAAGGTACACAAAATACATTTCTGTAAAAAATTCTATAGGTAAGCATAATATGAATTTTTTTAATGATGTATATTGACAGTAGACGTCATTAAAGTTAATAGTTTCTAAAATGTGTCGAAATCATAGCTCATTTTTGCTATAAATTGTTGTTATTTCTACAGAAATAAATTATAAAATTTGTAACTTTAAATAATAACGTACAGATGTGCATACTTTAGTATAAAGTTTGGTTCAATTTTTTTGGATTATTTTTTACCAAGTTACTTATCTTTAAACCCAACTGACTATAATTCTGAATCCGATAGTAGTGGCTATGATCGAAATTATACCCAGTTGTGGGTAAAGCAACAGCTTTGTTGGAAGTCACTATAGTACCGATGTTTTAGGTTGGAACTTAATATTTTTTAAATATTTAAGCAGTATGGAGAGGTGTTGGATAAAACGTTATACTTATAAAATGGAATGATCCACTCGAGAAAATTATTTCCCTCGTGGATAATTCCTTACTTTGTACACTAATAATAATAATGTGGTTTAACACTCCTTGTGGAGTTGCACCGCTTCAGTCGAAGCTTTCTAGATCCTTTTTTGGAGGGGATATTCTTGGCTATTTTGTCCCATTGTTTCCTATCTTCTGCCTTTCTTCTCCAGTTTTCAATACCCGCTTCCTTCAAATCATCTACCTCTAACCACGTTGATCTTGGTCGCCCTCTTTTTCTTTTACCACTGGGGGACCACATAACCATTTCTTTGTACACTTGTAAAGTAAATATCCTTCTGAGAAAATGAAACTTGACAGGCATTATGGTAACTAAGTAAGTGAGTTATTAGAGGGTTTAGACCTGTAATATATTACAGGCTCGAAGAAGGGACTTTACAGTTCTCTTCTCTCAGTTGTCCTGCCGTCAACAACCTTTAATTACAAAATGTAATGTATCTTTTTTTAAATTATTATAAAGTAAATTTATCAAAAAAACGCTACGAAGGTGGAAATGGAAATAAAATTTTGTACGCGACAACGCGGCTCGACAGCAAATAATCTTTTCGGCGCTCGTTCCAAACTTTCCAACTCACCCGTAAAAATTAATTTACTACGCTCGCCACGTAAATAAGTATTTTGCTTTATAAGTAATTGTAACGTTCTTGGTCAAGTTATACACAAAAATTAGAGAAAACAATCCACCAGTTATGCGTGTTGCGCTTTTGGTGGGGACACGAATGTTACCCAAGACACTGGTCCTTTCTGTTCATAGAGTCATAGAGATTTCAGTTATTTGGTGACAAAATTAAAGTACTTAAGGAGGTTGGGCACTCCTGCAGTGGCGTAGACATTAGCCTTAGGGGCGTATATGCATTTTTTTTTTTGATATTGTAAAACTAAACTCGCTTAACGCGCGTTGGCTTATATTGCAATTCGTTCAGTTGCGGTGATATATTTTTAAAGAAATTACTAATTAACTAATCAAAAAATGTTTGGCATGCTTACATTTTTACCTCTCGCCTCATATTCTATAAGAGAGGTATTGTAATGGGTCAAAATTTTCGAGTATGTGTTTTTGGTATATAAGCACGTTTCAGGGTCTCTAGAATACGAATTTAATATTTTCACGATGATGTCTGTGTGTGTGTGTGTGTGTGTGTGCGTATGTATGTATGGACGTATGGACGTATGTGACGATTTTTCGTCCACGATAACTTAAAAGGTATTAAACCTATAAAAACCAAATTTCATATTTAAGATTTTAATAAGGATCTTAACACCGGATAAGATTTTGGTAGAAATCCGCAAACCGGAAGTAGTACCTTTTGAAGCTTGATATAGTTTTCCTAAAATATATTGGTACATTATTTATTTATGACAATTTTTGCAATTAAAAATAAAAGATAATATAGTTATCTATGGGTACAGATAATTTTAAATACAATTTGCTGAATATGGTAGTATTTAACAATAAAATAAAGTGCAACTAATATTCTACTTTTTTGAAATTCTAGTATCTTGTTGTCCATGAACATATGAAATTTGTTTCTACATTTTGAATTATTATGACAGTGACAGTACAGTTGACATTTTTTGCTTGCATCTTGGCATACATTATCGTTTACATATTACATGATCATGAAACTATTAAAATGTAAGTAAAACTATTTATTAGATTAGTAGAATAAGCAGAATTAGGCGAGAGGTCGTGTACTGGCTACAGCAGATTTTTTTTAAAATAACAAATGGTTTAAAAACAGTACACAAAATCTTCACGAACTTATTTTTAAAGGTTTATAGGCAATATTAATACAAGTTCTATGAAATTTTCATTATTTGATGACATATAATGAAAAACAAAAATTTAGTGAATTGCCATAAGAGTCCATGTAAAACGAGCGTAAATTCAACATTCAATTACTCAAAAACCGGATAGACGAAAATTTTATAATAGAATCTCAATAGTGGAGTAGTGTGATAAAGGTCCTGTATAAATTTCAGCCTCTCATCATTTTAATATGGTCACCAAACGCCTTCAAATAAGGTATTCCAAACTTATATTGTTTTCCAAACAATGAAAAACAATCCACTTACATATTTCATTAATGACAACAACATATTCTGTATCATTGGTAACAACCAATTAATTTACTCTTAAATTCACTTCTAAAGAATCACTCAATATTTTGAACGACTCAATCCCCGCTAATATTTAAATCTGGTGTTTATTAATTATCAGCTTACACGGCTAGCGCAACATTGAGACTCAATGACTCCCCACCCACAGAGGCGGTTGTCACGGGCGGGGGCGGTCGAGGGGTGAGGGGTGCTTTCATTAGCGCAGGCGGGCGGACTAGGTATCTGTTGTTGTTTTAAGCATGCCTTTATCTAATCAGACAAAAGCTTGGTACAGTGCTCGTTAGCACGGCAGCCGCTAGGCGCTAGGCTAGGGTGAGAGTGCGCATGAAGTGTGGGTGTGGAGGAGACAGCATGAGGGATGTTTTTGTAGGATTTGTATGAGGAGTAATTGTTTTCTTATAATTAGAGTGACAATAATTCTGTAGTTTTTAATTTTATTGCTTATTGGTTACCACTACTTGGTTATAAATAGGTATATACGCAAGTATAAAATATAGGTAAGTACAAGACTAGCGACTAGCCATTTTTGTTAATTTTCATACATACCGAGCAGGGAAATGATGCATTACTGCCGAGCGCTGCAAACTGAAAAAGTTCCTCAGTAACTTAAGATATTCTACACTCAGCGTCAAAAAAAGCCCTATTTGAAAAATCGCTAAAAACAATGTTTCAAACCGTCGTAGCTTGGTTCAATTTGGTCGAAAATGGACGAATCTGTGAGTTCGGATAATTCTTATAACTCTTCGGATAAGTCTTATCTTTAAGGGTATGCAATTCATTTTAACCCCAAGTTCAAATAATTACAAATAATTACAAATAATGACTAAAATCATTAAATCAACTGTTATTTAATAATTAATTATGTTTAAAAGCATTATTTTATTGCTAAAAAAGCAAATAAAATTTAGAGATTTTAGGTTGGCAACAATTATTCAAATGTCATATGTCATAAAATAATTGATGTAACCCTACTTTTAAATCATTTTTGGCATCATATTGAGTGAATTTTATTGCAAAAACCGTATTTCGTAGAAAAAATAGGCTGTACAACTCGAGTGGATTGCCTATATCGCACGCGAACGTTTGCAGACACTCCCCCTATGGGGCCGTGACTGCAAACTCGTTCTCGTGCGATATAGGCATCACATCCACTCTTGTTGTACAATATACTATTTGATGTGAAAAAATGTCCATCTTTGACAACTGCTACCGGGTGCAAAAAAATCGGGGAGAAAGTTTCACCACAAGGGCGACAAAGTTCAATCATTTTCCTCAAAATTTCCCGAAGAATAAAGTAATTTCGATGATTTGGAGCAAAGTTATGAATTTTTCATTCTGAACATTTTGTTTTTAGGGGTTTTAAGGGGGAAAACTTTTTAGATCGCAAAATTTCATCGACTTTCGTGCGAAATTAACCAAGTTATGTCCAAAAAAGGCGCAAAATGTAATTCATAATTTTGCTCCAAATCATAGAAATGACTCGATCTTTGGATAAATTTAGAGGAAAATGATTTGGCCGATTGAATCCACGTTTTTTTTTGCACACGGTACAACTGGCCAAAATTGCACATTTAAACGTCAAAAACATTTTTTTTTTCTTCAGGGGTGGCAGGGGGTTTAATGGTTTAAGCAACAGATTAAGTCACATGACCTTGAAGAGGACATTTAAAACTATTTTTAGATCGCAAAAGTTCATCGATTTTGATGCGAAATGTAACTTATTTTTCAAAAATTCATAACTTTGCTCCAAATCATCGAAATGACTTGATTCTTTGGGAAATTTGGAGTAAAATGATTGAACTTTGTCGCTCTTGTGGTGAAACTTCCCCCGATTTTTTTGTACACGGTAGCAGTTGTCAAAGATGGACAATTTTTCACATCAAAAACATTTTTTTTCATCGTATTGTTGCGGAGGGTGGGTTGGACTTGGGGTTAAAATGAATTGCATACCCTTAAAGATAAGACTTCGGAGTTATCCGAACTCAAAGATTCATTCATTTTAGACCAAATTGAACCAAGTTACGACGGTTTGAAAAATCGGGTTTTTTGCGATTTTTCGAGTGGAGCTTTTTTTGACGCAGAGTTTATATTGATTTTGTAAATTTTGTTGAAAAATGACATTTAACTAACCGGAAAAATATTTCCAGCTAACTGTCAAGAAGGTTGGAAACGCACATATTACTAACCGATTGTAATCATAGTGGCAAGCGTAGTAAATTAATCTTTACGGGCATGATGGAAAGTTTGGGGGGCGAGTAACGAAGGAGCGACTCCTTAATCCAGTGAGCTCCTCCGTAAAGATTATTTGCAAGTGAGCCGCGTGCAAAATTTTATTTCCACATTCACAGCGTTTTTTCCCTGTCCTATTAATAGGATTTCTTAGAGTCTGCCCCCCTACCACGAAATTTTGGATCTTGCATAATACCTGCAAAATGTCATTTGCCCAGAAGGTGGTGGTGCTCTGGAGTATCTAAGTTTTCTCATCTTGTGGTAAACAAAATAAATAATGCTTTGTGCTACACTCGATTTTTTAAAACCACCTATGCTAGTTCTAACTAATTTTTGCTTACACCATAAAAATGAACATTGACTGGATGAAGAAGAAATCTAGAAACAATTAATATACCTTATTCAGAAATTCATAGTTGTAATTAATTAATTCTTCTTGCATTTGAGTAGCAAAAATATTGTAGGTATGCTGAAGTTTACTGTGTTATCTTTATTGAGTTCGCTGGATAAATTAGTATTCTTGCAAAATTATGTTATATGGGCTTATCGTCCATTTTTCTAATACGTTTTTGAAATTGTGATACGCCCCGTGAAATTTGCACTTATATATTGTTTCTCTTCTTTTAGTCTTCAGCCTGAAGATGAGAATTACATTCTCGAGACCGGTAGCATAGTTTACAGTAAATAAAAAATAAATAAAGCGTGAAAGTTAACACTACTCCTAGGAGTTTCTGTTATTACCTTACGTTTTCTATTTGCCTAAAGCAGTAAAGAGCATCGAATTTTCATGGTTTCTCATCTTTTTGTACCTACAGATCTGCGATCTGCATTTATTGTTGACAAAAGGTAATAATTAATTAAGGCTCATAAAAAATGTTATGGCCCAAGAAGTATTATGAATTAAACAAGAAGTATCAATTAACTTTGATTATCATTACCTATTATAAATACAAATATTCCATAAAAAGTGTTTATCTATATCTAAGTATAACGAAATTGACGTCAATTATTTTAAAGAGATAGGTACTAAATTCTCCTATCATGTTTTATTGAATTATTATTCACAACATACGTAATGTACAATTTTTACATGAAATACATACATAGGTTCGTACATCTGTATCTAATAAATAGGTAGAGATACTACTTATGATATCGTAAAAATATTACATTAAATTAATCAAAAGGTATAGAAATTAGATAAACGCTAGTAACATAATATTTTATTTTGATCAAAAGTACATACGAATACGAGTATATATACCTACTACATGAAACATTATTTGTTTTAATCATATAAAGTAAAGCTAACGTATAGTGCGTTCTGTTTTTTCAAGGATAGTTCATATTTGGATACCAGCATGAAATTTTGCACAGACTATCTACACAATGACCTTTATCAAAAACCGTCGAGACACAACTCATATCCCCCCAGGGGGAAAGTAGGGGGGAAACAGTCACCAGAAAACGGTTTTTTGCTTTATATTGAAAACTGTACATTAATTATATCAAAAAATAATTTTTGACAAAAAATGTTCCTCGTACAATTGTCTACGAGTATAACAAAATATTGTTACAGTTTTTTTGATAGGACGAGCCGGTAGACCAATAATATTTTTATTTTGAAGAAATATTAGTACGGGAGCATAGGGCATTCTATAGCAGGTTAATAATTTCCATGGTGTTATTCCATGTCCTAATGCAGACAGATTTGGTGACGTCATAAAGATGGCGGACGTGAAGAATGTGTAAAATCTTTATTTTTCAACCGATTTCAGCGTTACACGGCTCATTCGATAGATAATTTTTTTCTGTACAAGGAGGTTGTTAGAAATTTCTCCGTAAAGTTGATTTTTCCCAAAATAATTGAGAAAATGTCGAAATTTTATCGATTTTTGCAGATTCTTCATGTTTGCATTATACCCATGGTGGATTTGTTGATGAAAGGGTTAATGGAATTTATTTTGTTAAAATATATGTTAGAAAGAACATAAATTGCAGGAGAATCCATTTTTAGGGCTGTACCCCATTTTAAGTGGTTATCAATAGGTAACAGTTTCTTTCTGTTATCTCCCATATCTTTGATACATAGACAGCAACTCATAGCTCATAGGTACTTATGCGTTAAAATGCTTTAATTTCACAATTAAACTCTTATATTTTACAATATAATCCTCGTCCTCTATATTTACGTCTGTATCCGTTCCATTTTGTGTAATTTGGACGGTTTTTAAAGTTTTAAAACTAATTTTTTTAAATTTAATTACCTACTAATGCTATATTGATAACCCCCTAAAATGGGATACAGTTCTAAAAAAGGATTCGCCTGCAATTTATGTTCCATCTTACATATATATTTTAACAAAATAAATTCGAATAAACCTTTCACCAACAAATCCAAAATGGGTATAATGCAGACATGAAAAATTTGCAAAAATCGATAAAATTTCGATATTTTTCTAAATATTTTGGGAAAAATCAACTTTACGAAGAAATCTCTAACAACCTCCTTGTACAGAAAAAAATTCTCTATCGAATGAGCCGTGTAACGCTGAAATCGAATGAAAAATAAAGATTTTACCATTCTTCACGTCCGCCATCTTTATGCCCTATGCTCCCGTACTAATATGTTTTCAATATAAAAATATTATTATTGGTCTAACGGCTCATCATATCAAAAAAATCTGATGTGGCCAGCACACGACCTCTCGCCTTAACACTGTAATTTATGTGAATTTGATTTTAGTTAGGCTTTCTTAAATTATAATTTTGCAATAAATTTACAAACTTTTTGAAAATAATTTTATAGTTCTTAGTTCTTTAATTAGCTCTTTATAGATAAAAATTTAACTTTATTATTACCTTATTATATTATGTTCAGTTGTTAATAATATTTACATTTCTTTTAAAATGGTGCCACAAACATTTCAGAAATTGTGTATACGTCTGTTCATCTGTCACATTGACATATTCATTTTTGTTTTTAATTTTTTTCCTATATTATGCTTTACAAATCGTGGTAGGTAAAATTACAAATTTTTGAAAATTAATTTTCCTTTATTGGTAAGAGATATAGAAACGATGTTAAATAAATATTGTAAAAGATAATTTGTTCTTTCAAATGTCGAATGACAAATTGTAACTATCGCAGTATTTCCTATGTTTTTTGCAAAAAATGTTAAAATTCTTCAAGAAAATACCATTTCCGGTTGACAGATTTTTACCAAAATCTTATCAGCTCTTCATTAACATATATAAATGTATATTGCAAAATATTAGAATTTTATTTTCAGTAGAATTTGAGATAATGAATCAGAACGAAAGACTACAGTAGGCGCACATACAGACACACACACACACACACACACACACACACACACACACACACACACACACACACACACAGACATCATCGTGAAAATAGTCAAAATAGGTTCTAAAGGTGCTAAAACGTGCTTATTGACAAAAATCTCGACATCGAATTTTTTCACGATCCCTATACCTCTCTAGGCGAGAGGTAAAAATCTGACGTGGACACCACATGACTTCCTTGTACGCCTTGTGTGTTCATACTTTTCTTAATAACTAAAATGTAGAATAATATAAAAAATTATTTTAACTTATTATACTAGTATACTCACAAATATATTTTAGTCATTTTATTTAAACTGCAAAAGAAGATATAAAGCATATTTTACTATTGTCACTGTCATGTCATAATCATTTAAATTTTACGTAGTAACAAATGTTAATCGATCATGGACTACAAGATAAAGAAATACTAAATTAAAAATATATACTTTAATTATTCCTAAATGATACCATATACAAAAATATTTATAAAATACCGATTTTAGGTAATAATCACATAATCTTTTATTTAAAATAAAAAAATTTGTGTTAAATTAAATATTTATCGAAATATTTTTAAAAAGTACTACTTCCGGTTTATAGATTGAAACCAAAAATAGGAGGTGCACAACTAGATGCTATAACAGTCCTAAATACAAAATTTCAACTTTCTACGTCTAACCGTATTTGCGTTATGCGACACACATACGTCCGTACGTACGCACGTACGTACGCACGTACGCACGTACGCACGTACGTACAGACGTCACGACGAAACTAGTCATAATGGATTCAGAAAAGGTCAAAACGGATATTTCCATCAAAATCTGAAAACCGAAATTTTTCGCGATTACAATACTTCCTTATTACTCCGTACAAGGAAGTAAAAACTAGAACAATATAGGAACATTTTTTGTCAAAAATTATTTTTTAATATAATGTACAGTTTTCAATATAAAGCAAAAAACCGTTTTCTGGTGACTGTTTCCCCCCCTACTTTCCCCCCTTGGGGGATATGAGTTGTGTCTCGACGGTTTTTGACAAAGGTCATTGTGTAGATAGTTTGTGCAAAATTTCATGCTGGTATCCAAATATGAACTATCAAATGACTAACAGAACGCACTAGTATTACTTTTAGTTTTTTTAAATTTATATTTTTTATCTGATTTTAATTTTTTATTAGATATAATGAGCATTCTTATCGGCAGGTATAGAATTAGAGCTTAAGTTAATAATCTTTGAGGTAAGTTAAGTTGGCCCCCCCAAGTCGGTATTATGAATAACTAATTAATGTGGCCAATTGCGCCCTTTATGCGCTTTTATGCGCCACGTTTATTTTTTTATGCGCTCTAATAGTTTCTATATTTTTTAATTTTTTCAATGGGGCGGCCAACTTAATGCCTAGCCCCCCCAAATTGTTAAATAGGTATTTTATTGTAATGTATGGCTTGATCAATATATGCGCTAATATGCGCCAGTGCAAAATATTAATGCGCCAATCACGTTCAGGATATAATAATTATTAAAACTCGGGGGGCTACATTAATGCTGATTTTTGTTATTAAAATTTTAATTTTTAAAATATCTATTGTACTCGTATACGTATGCGCTTTTATGCGCTAACAAAAATTTTAATTGCGCTCTTTCCATTAAATAAATAGAATGCTGGGGGTGCCAAGATAATGATGTTTGAAAAATTAAAAATTAGGAATTTTCTAAACAAAATTTGAATCTAAATATTATGCGCTATTATATGCACCAATTAAATGTTTTTATGCACTGACTTAGTTTTCTCTAAAAGTACCATAAACTCGGGAAGACTAACTTAATGCATTTTATAAATAGTACCTACTTTTTAAAAATTTGGATACAATAATAATCGTAAGCTTTTATGCACCATAGTAAATTTCTTTTGCGCTTGTATTGTTTTTAAATGATCTATATTTTCCAATATACCTATACTTAATATTTCTACTCTTTCTATAAATTATATTCCTTTAATAATAAGTTATAATTTAAATATTAAAACAATATAAAACTGTAGGCAATCTGTTCACCAATCTTAATGCCCATGTCACACTATCATATAAACATATGACGATAATTTTATATGATGAAAAATAATTTATATGACGAAAAATAGGGGCGCCGCTAATATCGTCGTATAAAAATATGATGAAAGTTATATTGAACTAACTTCACATGAAACAACATGTTCAAACTTCATTTAGTTCATGTTATTATATTTGATATAATATTGATATTTGACAGATTTGTTGAAAGTATTCAGGTTATTAGTTTATTTATTTAGTTTACGTTTTGTGTAAATTATTTATTTCAGGAGCTTAATAACTAAATCAATTCGGTCAACATAAAGTTACTAGAAAATTAGGGATATTTAACCGCACATAGTTAAAAACGTTATTTGCATCATATATTTATATGACGGTAGTGTGACATGTTTTTGTCATTGTTTTCCTCATTTAAAATTTTTTCATCATATAATTTGTTTCATCATATCTTTATATGATAGTGTGACATGGGCATAAGGATAAAACTGACAACAATATAAGATCAAACATTGTATATAAAATTCCTTGCAATGATTGTTGTTTGAAATTATGATATTTGTTTTGAATTTCCCGCGAATTTTAAACAATCATATTTTATATTTAAAAAGGTTGCGCATAAAACATTTAATTGGTGCATATAATAGCGCATAATATTTAGATTCAAATTTTGTTTAGAAAATTCATAATTTTTAATTTTTCAAACATCATTATCTTGGCACCCTCATCATTCTATTTATTTAATGGAAAGAGCGCAATTAAAATTTTTGGTAGCGCATAAAAGCGCATACGTATACGAGTACAATAGATTTTTTTTAAATTAAAATTTTAATATAAAAAATCAGCATTAATGTAGCCCCCCCGAGTTTTAATAATTATTATATCCTGAACGTGATTGGCGCATTAATATTTTGCACTGGCGCATATTAGCGCATATATTGATCAAGCCATACATTACAATAAAATACCTATTTAACAATTTGGGGGGGCTAGGCATTAAGTTGGCCGCCCCATTGAAAAAATTAAAAAATATAGAAACTATTAGAGCGCATAAAAAAATTAACGTGGCGCATAAAAGCGCATAAAGGGCGCAATTGGCCACATTAATTAGTTATTCATAATTCCGACTTGGGGGGGCCTACTTAACTTACCTTAATCTATGCACACATACAATATAATTATTATAATACGTATTACTTGGTAGGTATATCAATAATCTGTTTTGATACAATATGCTTTGTTTATATTTGGGGAATGATGTTTTCTAAAAATTAAATTGTGGAGAATGTATAATAATTACGTTTTGTGCATGAATTTATTTTGTAATTTTGTTTACAACACAATCATTATATCTTTTATGAAAAATATTTAATTAATAATAATGCCATTTTAGCAACATGGCGACTAATTAAAACTTTTTTGAAAATTATGTTTTCCACAAATAATTTTAATTATTGGTTACCCTTTAAATTATGTACATAAAATTCAAATTTATTTTGTATAAAATATTCATAATTAACAATATTACGGGTCCATATAATATAGACAGAACCAAACTGTTACAAAAGCGAAAAGTTTAATCCAAACTAATTATAATTATATTACATATCAATCACAAAACAATAACATTTTAACTGATTTCATTTTTCCTACAATATAACTAAAAACCGGACTAAAAGTAACAATAAAAAAGTTATGTTTATGTAAGATGTTGTTGTTCAAACTACTATATTAACTACTGGAGTTGTAGTGTCAAGTAGTCAGTATTATCTAGTGTTGTCACACTAGTCAGTAATAGAGCATTATAATGTACGTGCGCGTGCGTGTATTTAATATTATCTGCGATCAGTGTGCCTGTGTACAATTCTATGAAAGGCACAAAATAAATAAAAAGGTATTTAAAAAAGTATAAAATTTTGAGAAAAAAGCATTAAATTAACAAAAGGCATAAAAATTAGATAAACGATAGTAAAATAATATATATTTTGATTAAAATTACATACTAGTAGGTACTAAATGAAACAAAAGTTTTAAACAAAGATACTAGTTACATACATGTAGGTAAAACTGTTAATCCCGAAAAGAACTAATTATAACATTATAAGGTGCTCTGTGCCTGTTCCATAGAAATATTTCTGTTAGTGCTGCGGCAGAAATTATTCAAGAAAAGTTAGTTTCGCAATTAAAATAAATTTTGGAAAATAGTGTTAAAAGTAAAAAAATTCTGACATTCATACAAAACAAACTGTTCTATCAAAAATTGATTTCTTATAAGCTTTGAAAGTATTACTGTGGCAACTTAAACCGTATATTATGAACATATAACTAATAATAATAATATGTATTTATTTCATGAGATACAATGTATTGAAATAAGTCACAAGAGAAAAAAATAATATTTACAATGATCATTATACTCATTGAAGTTATAAAAACAGTTTTTCAGAAGAAAACATTTTACATTACTTTTAAAATTATTAAGAGAACTAATACATTTAATTTTTTGCGCCAAACAATAAATTGTAAACGAGCAACCCAATAGATTGAGGAGACATTTTCCTTATTTTTGATTTGCATAACGGTTCTCGAAAGTTATCTTTGGTTCTAGTGTTTACAAAATGAATGTCACTATTTAACGAAAACTTGGACTTATTACCTCTCGCCTCATATTCTATAAGAGAGGTATTGTAATGGGTCAAAATTTTCGAGTATGAGTTTTTGGTGGATAAGCACGTTTCAGGGTCTCTAGAATACGAATTTACTATTTTCACGATGATGTCTGTGTGTGTGTGTGTTTGTGTGTTTGTGTGTTTGTGTGTTTGTGTGTTCGTGTGTTTGTGTGTTTGTATGAACCGAGGATTTTTCGTCCACGATAACTTAAAAAGTATCAAACCGTTTATAACCAAATTTCTTATTTAAGGTTTTGATAAGTATCTTAACACCGGATAACATTTTGGTAGAAATCTGCAAACCGGAAGTAGTACTTTTAGAAGTTTGGAAAAGTTTTCCTTAAATATATTGGTACATTATTTATTTATGACAATTTTTGCAATTAAAAATAAAAGAAATTGTGATTATCTATGTGTACAGTTAATTATAAATACAAATTGCTGAATCTGGAAGTATTTAACAATAAAATAAAGTACAATTAATATTCTATCTTGTTGTCCATGATATGAAATTTGTTTCTACATAAAATTTGAATTATTATGACAGTGACAGTACAGTTGACATCTTTTGCTTGCATATTGGTTTACATTATCGTTTACATATTACATGAAGATGAAACTATTAAAATGTAAGTAAAACTATTTATTAGATTAGTAGAATAAGCAGAATTAGGCGAGAGGTCGTGTGGTGGCCACAGCAGATTTTTTTTATGTACAAAACAACACAGCTCCAGTATTAAAACATACAGAAAAGGAAGAATACCAAACTTTTTGAACAAATCTCGGCAACTCTGAGATCGACTTGAACCAGCTATGCATCTACGAGTAACTATTCGTTTTTGTACCAGAAACACATCATGAGCGTGAGATGAGGATCCCCACCCCAGAAACATACTCCGTATCTTAGTTTAGATTCTACTATAGCGTAATGATATTAATTGTTCTTCAGTTAAAACAGATTTTAATTGTCTAATTTGATAACATGCAAATTAAGAGCTGTAATGATTTCCTTACATTGGAATTTCGAGTTAAGATTATCATCCATTGTTAAACCCAAAATTTTGTTTTTTTCGGATTTTTGTAACGCATAGTCACAAACAGAAATATTCAATTCAGGAATATTTTTATTTTGATAATATTTATGAAATTGGACAAAAGTAGTTTTAATCTTAATAAGAAATAAGAAGTTCTTATTACACCAATTAGAAATGCTCAGTAAACAATAAATTATTTCATTTTTGTTGAAGTTTTTCATAATCTTTATCTGAAACAACAACTGACGTATCATCAGCATATAATGGTAATGCAGTATAATCATTAAGTGATTGATTAATATCATTAGTGTAAAAAATAAAAAGAATTTGAGCTAATATAGTGCCTTGAGGCACCCCCACATTATTAATGACATAGTTAGAAGATACTGATTCAAGTTTTGTCGTTATACCTACACATATAGTCTAACTAGCTACTAACTTGTACAATTTTAACAAGTCAGTTGTCAATTTTATAGGTTAGTAACTTGTAAAGATTAATTTTCAAAAGAAATGTAAGGATGATTAAATAATTATATTTTTAACATAAATTCAAATTTTTTAATTAAAGCTTTAAAGCTAATTGGTAAATTAATTTCAATCTGTTTAGGTGTTTATAAATTTATTTAAATAATTAATTATGCGTATCCAGCGATACTTAAAATGGACCGTGTAAGTTACTGCCCGAAATTTTTCGAATTTCTGTAAAATTATTTTTGATTCGTAATCATCATTTCAAACAGTTAATAGGTACCCTTACCCTGAACTTATGATACATCTTGTAGATAGTTTTTTACAATACCAGTAGTAGCGCAATTTAAAATCAGCATATTATTTTACAATATTCTTATTAAAATACCGTATTTACTATTCACCCGCAACAATTACAGACATATTCCTGCATCCTGCTAATCCTCCCTCCTCTTCGCACACACACGTACTACGCATGCGCAGGTACAGTAGAGCATCGTTATCACCGGGTGCCACCTAACGCAGTTTGCTTAATTATCGCGAGTCAATTAATTGGTAAAAAGAGGCGCACGAGCGGCAAACGAGGACCGGCGGGCCGCAGGGAACAGGGGGTGCGAATCTGTCACAATTAGTACTTATTACTGTCACTGTAAGGCTCTAATGCCACCGCGATCGATACGAGCCATTGGGAGGACGATATGTGAGATGTTTATTAGCATTTTTGATGGGAAATATTTGTTTGGAATTATGTTTATGTTTATAGCCATATGACTTTTAGCACAACATCGTATATTTTTTGAGTTTCGTGTTTTTAACTAAGTAGAAATTATGAAAAGTTTTTGACAACTATCTTATTTTATTGTTTTTAAAATTATATAGAATTAAATTCAGAAAGTCAGTGAAACAAATTGCAGGAAATTAAGTATTGACAGAAATGTTGATAAGTCTTACAGATGGCATTACAAAAATCTAAACATAAGTAATTTAATAGCAAAAATTAAATTATTAGGCTAATTATGAAAACGTGTTATAATTTATAGGTAATTATTATATAATATAATATGTTATAATATTAATATGTTATAATAATTATTATTCTATTGAGAAATTAAAATAAAATCTTAATTTTGTTTTATCATTTGTAATATCCCAAGTGCATGGATTATTATTCGAAATTTTTTCGAGTGCCAATTTGTATTGCAGCAATGCACGACAATAAAATTTACTGGGGGGTATTTTGGAAAGGAAATCGCGTTATCAATTTTTTTTAATGACGTTTATAAAAAAATGTCTCGGTCTCCAAACATTATCCTCAACCGGTAAACTGCACATACCGCACTTGATACTTAATACACTATATATTATATAACCAATTATTTTTTCGAAACGCATTCAAATAAACGAGTTGCAGATTCCGAATTTACTTGAATAATTTCTATAGCCTTGATCTAGCCGAAAGTTAATGATTTTCTCTTCAAGATATGAAAGAAATAAAAATATGAATGAATGAATGAGTCGACGTAAATTCCATATAGACATCCTCAAGTCTGGAATCATTGAAAAGAGTATCGGAGTTTTTAAAGTAAAATAAAAAATTGTAAATTACTTGTAAACAATAATTATTTTAAATTATCAATGCTTACTCTGTTTCATTAAGTACCATGTAGTGATACCGCTAAAGCTATATTTTTCAAACATAGAGTAATTTCCGTTTTCCGTATGACATATAGCACCGTGACAGTATGAATACATATTAGAGCATGTTTCAGGTAAATGCAGAACATTGTTTATATATTTCCCTAAAGCGTAAAGCAGTTTCTATTATCCCTTGAAGTGGAGCAAAGCTACATAAAGGCGAAACTAATTTCTTTTACCTTTACACTGCAGTATTCACGGACATTATTGAATTCATAACCAAGTCATTATGAAAAGGAAATTGTTCATATTAGCTCTGTCGAACTCACCGACCACTGTGCGTTTCATTTCCTTGAAGTTTGCTTGCGAAATTTCTAACAAACGACGTAAAACTCAGTTCAAACTGTTTACTTGATATGAGTAATATAACTTTATTTATCGTTCACGAATTATTATTGCATTCTTTTTTATAGCATTTTATTTTCATACTACTAATGATCCAATAAAAATTAGTTTATTGTTGCGATTTGACTGATATTTACAATTTTTTACATTGTTTAACTTGTACCTTATTATGACGAGACAATGAATAAACCTTTAGGAAGGAAAATATACTGAACTGTTTTAGCATTTCTTATTCAATTTTACGTCAGTCTAGTTAATTTAATTAAAAGTTTTGTAGTTAGTCTGTTAGTCTTGATGTGTTACAAGCTTGCTTTTCCAGCAGTATATGAAAAACTGTTATTTTATTTATTCCTCTAATAATAATTTATTAAACATTTTTACGTGGGCAATATAAAAGCATTATTTACTCAGATTCATATACCGGGTATAGTCTAGCAAGAGCTCAAAAGTTGAACTTATTTACTCAGATTCATATACCGGGTATAGTCTAGCAAGAGCTCAAAAGTTGAAATTATTTTATGGTTGTGGTTTCCTTTCATAAGTTTCTGCTATATGAAATAAATGTGAAAGTAATGTGACCTTTATTTATAGGCATTGGAAAGTTAAAAATTGACTCTACAGAATTCGAAATTACATTATAAGTAGAGAAACATAGTAAGTACAAAAATTTTATACTAGCCGTAGTGACCGAAATATAAGTTCGTTAAAGTTTTGGTAATGACGTCATTACAATAGCTCTGTCTGCTATTGTAAGCAAAACAACAAACCCGTTGTGTATTATAGCCCTTGGAACAGTGAATTGGCCGAATGCGGTACTCGGCTCAGATGACGTCATTTCGCTAATTTCAAATAGCTGAAACTTTGTAATAATAAATCGCATAGACTTGAAACGAAAACTAATCAACTTCTAATTTTATAATTAATTTGTGAATAATATTTGAAAAATATCTAAAATAACTTGCCAATGCCTTTATGCCTATTAGGGTATAGATTTGTAAGAAATTCAAAATATTGGTGGTTTCTTCCAAGGTAAGGTATCCATCTAAGAACTGGATTTGAAATTCCCATTAACATTAAACCAGCAAAGTAACAATTTACCACCCACAAGTGGGTATTATTTTGATCAAATCCACTAGTGGGCTATCTTTTACTTTGCTTGTTTAAAATCACCATAGTTATGATGCTTTTATTAAAAGGTATTGGATAATAATATATTAAGTATCATGTTTAATAAACGTCATTTTGTCACGAGTTTTTTAGGAACCAGCGTAGCGAGTGCATAAAAAACGATTATTAAATTATAATGATAGTATACATAGCTACAAAATTCTACTTAGGCAAGTGTATTTAATTTTATATGGGAACAAATTGACAATGGTTGAAAGAAATGATTAATTTATCTGTTTTTCACAAAAATTAAATGTCAAATATAGGAACCAACTTCAGCCTGTGCTTAACATGTCAGTTGCTGTGTTCAGACCATTACTAAAAACAGCCAATGCCACGGCTTGTCGAGGTGTGTTTAAAATGTTATTTAGCGCCAGTTCGTTAAATGATGTTTTAATATAGACGGAGAGCTAGCGGTCAATTTTATTAGTCGTGAAATTGAAAGGCTTGGGCCTTGCATATCTACTAAAGATGGAATGTCAAGTATGTCAGTCCTAAGTGGCCGGATTAGGCTTCCTCAATTATAAAAAGTTCAGTTACAAAAATGTAGATTATATAAATTAAGAGTTCTGGCGTATGTAGAGGTGAAAAAAAACGATATTTCTTATTTATAAAACATATAAACGTTTATACTCCTCCAATATTAAATATATCAAATAAAAAATAATAAATGACATTTTAAATTTTCATAAATGTCGAAAATTTGCTAGTCATCAGTGTTTATCTGCTTACCAATTTCAAAAATAATAATAAAAATATTCAATCATAAGTACCTACTGATAATCCGAAAACAAGCAATTTTTTGACAGTTTGTTATGAAAACATAAAATGTCATTTATTATTATTTTACTTGAGGAAACCTAATCCGGCCACTTAGGACTGGCAGACTGGACATTCCATCTTCAGTAGATATGCAAGTCCCAAGTCCTTCAATTTCACGACTAATAAAATGTCCACACTAATTTTACCCCTAGCTCTTGAACTACCAGGAGTAGAAAAAATACTAAAAACCTTCATTGTTTCATTAAAATCCAAATTTCTCTGTACTGCGTTTTGTGTCAAAATTGAATTCAAAGTTGATATTTAATAAAATAATAATTTAGGTGTTTAGCCTGCGGGTGAAGTCCAAGCATACACATTTCTCTTTGCAAAATCCTTGCTGCAGGAGGTAGTCGCTGCTGCTGCTCCAACCAGAGCCAACGTCACACAGTCGCAAGTCCGCACTTTCCGGCTGACCGGACTTAACGAGATTGACGTCAATGTGTACATATGAAATTAGCTATTCGTCGCCTCATGACAATTTAATGTACTCTCAAACATCGCGAAGGAAACGCTGGCAAACGAGCTCGCGCTGAAAACACACACGACGGTACGGACGCTGTTTGCCTACCTGGGTAAATTCCGCCTGTGTACATTCCCCGGGTCACGGGCGACACTGGAGCGAAAATAACCACCCCATCCCACCCCTAGAAAGTGTTTTAAATTTGTTAAGTTGTAAATTATGACGCCGGCTGAAAGTAAATGAGGATTATGTATGCTTTTGTGTTTTGCTTGGTTAAATAAATTAAGTTTGTACTGCATGTTTGCATGTTTTCGTTGGGATTAATTTTTTTCTCGTTTTAGTTTTTCTTCTTGTGTTGTGGTTACGGACTACCTAATTTGATTTAAATACGGATTTGAAGTGTCTTTTTTGAAATGTGTTTGTTTACAGTGCTACAGCGTGGTGTTAACAAAGATTTGGGAATTTTTAATTACATTATAACATTTTGGTGACGTATTTAATTTTTAAAACGTGAAGCAAAGCTTTTGCAGGAGTGTAATTAAAAATTATAGAATATAATTTAATTATACTTAAATTCCATTATTATTAATATTTAGTACCTACAGTTTAATTTACTGAAAGCTTTCGACAGGCATACAAGCTTTTAATTTTAAATTAATTCATTTTAATTAAATTTTCCGCTACATTAGGTAGTATATCTTATTAAATAATATATATACTTACATATATATTATCTACCTACCTATACTTTAATGTAAAAATGATTGATATGATAATGTTATTATCAGGGACCTGGAGCGAAATTTATTTGTAGTCTATAGGTTCGGTTACGTATTATACGAAAAAAATTGGTTCAGGTTTGAGTTTAGGTTCAAGAAGTTGAAAATTCATGGATTCAAAAACCTATATTTTTACAGATTTTTTTTGGGTTTCGGTTCATATATTCAACTGTAATTACACAAGAGCTTTTTATTTCGTCGGATTTTCTGTTTGTATTGAAACCTTGTTGCCTAGCAATTTGAAAAGAAAAATTGTTTAATAAAATCACGGCACCGTAGGTGCAGTAATAATTTTATTTTAAAAACAGATTTATGTCCCATTGGTTGTTTGCAGCTAAATCTGGTGTCTTAAATAAGAAGAGCACCTGCCAAAAATCTTGAAAATTTCTTCGCCAAACTCACAACAATTGAATATTTGTCGTTCGTCACGCGATTTCCAACAGAGATGTTTAACTTGATGTGGATTAGCGCGTTCCCAGTTTAGACAAATGAATAAAACAAACAGCAACAGTTGAATGCTGCTACTTGGAGTATGCCAAACCGAAGCAAAAGTTCCGCTTGGTTCTGGCAACGTTCAACTTATATTAGTACATTGAGTATCCCGCGAAACCACGATGCTGCGTTGTTTTAAAACGTGGTTACCGCACACACCTGGTTGCTTCCCCTGGGATTCAGTGATTTCAGTATTCTTTGCTGTGGAATGAAGTTATTCATGTGTTTATAATCTTTTGAATTTTCACGCTTAGATTTCTACCGGCGAAATTGTAATGTTCAAACTAATGCACTGATTCCAGATGGAAGAAGAATTAACAAAAGAATATATGTGGTATTTAGTTATTTATCTTTTGTGAAACATGAGTAATAAGA
Organism: Agonum fuliginosum; assembly: GCA_947534325.1. Taxonomy (NCBI): domain Eukaryota; kingdom Metazoa; phylum Arthropoda; class Insecta; order Coleoptera; family Carabidae; genus Agonum; species Agonum fuliginosum. Next base: position 22,947,543 of record OX384041.1, read on the forward strand.
ACTAGAAAATATGCAGCAGTAATTTAATTAAACTAACTAACGAAATTCAGTGTAGAAGTGTTGATTCTGTTCAGACTAAAATTTGATATTACTTGAATATCACTCATTAAATCAAAATAATTCGTAAGGGTAATTTAATTTTTACCTCTCGCCTCATATTCTATAAGAGAGGTATTGTAATGGGTAAAAATTTTCCAGTATGAGTTTTTCGTGGATAAGCACTTTTCAGGGTCTCTAGAATACGAATTTACTATTTTTTGCTTGCATCTTTACATTATCGTGTACATATTACTTACATGAACATGAAACTATTAAAATGTAAGTAAAACTATTTATTAGTAGAATATGCAGAATTGGGCGAGAGGTCGTGTGCTGGCTACATCATATTTTTTGCACGTTTATTACGATTTTTATAACAAATTTTCATTTGTGGAAAAAAAACAAAAAATGCCTGTTTCATCTCAGTAAAGTGTTTCAAAGGATGGTATTATTCGGTATTGGGATTGTAAACTTAAAGCAAAATCACAAAATATGCACTTCGCGTCCATTTAGCATTAATATCGCTCTCTCGTTTTAGTACAAATTTCGCCCCTAGGTTCTTTTTCTAAATGAAAAATCTCAAGAAGTAACAGGGGGAAGGGTGCAATAAAAATTTAGAAGAAAAAGGGAGGCGCCAGTACAAAAATGTTGAGAAACACTGGATTATTATATTTTGTTATTATCTTTATTTACCTTAACACTTTAAATAGAATAAAAAATTAAATAGGTTATTCATGTTCAAAATTACCCAATCATGAAATCTTTGGCAAAGTCAACTAACAGAGGATCATGAAGGAATCAGTTTCAAGAACAATATTCAAACAAATTGAAAAGTGAATTTATCAACAGAATTGAATAACAGTTGTTGATTTTGTGTTTGGTTTACGCATTTTTGTGTTTAATTTGAGCAATGACAACAGCTGGTATTTATTCAGTATCGAATTGAGGAGAGAATAACAGAAATCAGTGTTGGGGGTGATGAGTAAAACGATGATAAATCGAGTGTACCTACTCCAAAAGTGAACAGTGCTCATTTCATTTCACCTCCATGAAACGCGAACCGATTTGTAATTTTCCGGTCGAGAACGTCTCGTGCCCGTATCGATACTCAAACAAGAATTTCAAGGGACTGGACTAATAAATGCAACATGAGTCCGGCGTCCGGGTCTTGTTCCGGTAGAAATAACGATGTTTACGTTTTGCTCCGGACATCTCCATTAGTCCATATTTATTGTATGCATAACAAGGCTTGCGCGGCCCGTGGCCAGCGGCGGCGGCAGCTTCTAGTCAAAGGGGGCAAAGGTAGCACGGAGGACTGAGGAACCTTTGATCAGTTTTCCCGCGAACCTGTTCTTGAACAAGCATCAAATTCTTGCTCAGATTTAACAAAGGATTAATTAATAATCGGCCGGGTTTGGTGTCAGTGAGTTTTTCTCCCTTCGGTGCTGGCTGCTGGTTCAGTGTCATGTCCACGTATCATTAGTAAGTGGGGAGCATTAAATAGGATTACATTTTCTATCTTGGCACTTTATTTTTTGTCCTACCAATATCATAATTGTTTTCATTTACTATCTTAACTAAGTAAACACACTAATACTTTAAATATTTTATCTGATACTTTTAATCTATATTTTTAATTCAGTTTATACTATCCAATTTTTTTGATAAACACCACTTATTGAATTATTTTCAGCATTTTTATGCTATTACATTTTTGGCAATGACATTACCTTTAATTACCATTACCATTAATAATTAAATTTAAAACCATACAGTAAAAAATAAGTTCACCAGTACCATAAATTATAAAATAAAATTTATCATTTACTTGCAACATTTAAGTTAAAAGGTTATAACATACTACCTAGTTTTCTGTTTCTGTGGCGAACAGACTTTTAATAGTTCCGCATGTAGTATACTTAGGTACTTAAGAGACCTAGCTAATTTTTTAAATTTACATTAAACTATGCATATCATTATGACAGAAATATGTGAATTTAAGTTTTTAAATTATGTTATAATGAATATATGTATTTAAATATCTTATAATTATTATTTTACTTTACAAGTATAAACCTTTATTTTATATTAATAATGTTTTCTCATCTACGAGTATTTGAGTTTAGGTACCTATATAAAAAGGTAGGTACCTTTATAAAAATATACATTTTAAATTCAGTAACTCAAATTTTATGAGAATTGGAACATAAAATCAGATCAATATGAACCTACAAGATAATAGTATATTTTGCAAAGTGTGTAATGAAGTATATTCAGCTTGAGTGGAAAGTTTGTGAGACGAGCCGTAGGCGAGTTTCACGGTTCCACGAGAGCGGAATAACTATTCCAAACGTGTTGCAGACTATTCTTTCTCTTTTCTCTTTAAAGTTAATTGCATTCAAAAACATAACCTAAAACTATTAAATTGAAAATATATTGTATTTATAATATAATAATCTACATAAAATTAATGAATTATTAAATCTAAACGTATTTTGAAGCTACCCACCAACCAAAAACCTTAAATAAAGTTAATTGTTATAATTCTCCACATTTTATTCCATCAATTGTGACGGAATGAAACCATTCCGGAACAAATGATACAATGTAACCATTCCATAATTGAAAATTATGTAAGAATGATAACATTCTACAACAGTCGTATAGAAATTGTATATTTAATATTTTTTTATTATAAATGTATGAATGAACATTGATATGTAATTGACTTGGGTAAAGTAAGTGGTCGTTTTCGCCCGCCTAGTGATGCCCTTGCGCTGGTCAGCCGAGCGCTCCGGGCGGCTACAGGCGACTCCAGGAGAAATAACAAAGGGGTTCGCTACACCCACCCCTATACTGCCTACCTCGTTATACTATTCCGCGAATTGAATCTCAATTTGCGATGGCTGTTTACATGCCTGGACCTAGTTGACCGTCCAACGCTACTACAAGTATTGTTTGAGAAATAATTGCTTGTTAAAGAAATGTATATATGCGAGGCTACCTATTTACTCAAGGATAACAGTGCCGTTCGTTAACCAGGATAATGAAACCGTTCATTTATTAAAGCCAGACAAATTATTTTCTTAATTATTTTACGAGTACAATGGACTTTGACTCATCATTTTGGAAGATCGTTGTTAGGAATTTAAGTTGGTAATAAATTAATGAGATGGCTGGGCCATTGAAAAATGTTCAGGCCTTGGTGAAAGCGCTTACGACACGAGTATGTATGTGTAATCATGGATTGACATAATGTTTTTTATTTAATATAAAATATTACCAAGCAGGTAAAATAAAATTATAAACACAAAATATTAATGACTTAAAAATCGAACACCTGAAATCAACTCATGATACAATTTATTACAATGTTGTAACTGTTCAGTTTCACTCGCGTTGTTTACTACTATAGTTTTAAATAGGGTAGACTGGGTACGGTTGTGACAATTTTCATTTGATCGTCCATTATTTTGTTAGTATACCAGTTAGCTAGAGGAAAGGTATTTTTTATAATAAAGTGTACATTTGTCTATGTATAAATACTAATATTTTGTCCCTAAGTACAATTGTTGACTCATAGGAAGAAATTAGAAAAAAAGGAAAAAATGTCACAACCGACCACACCCCAGGGGCGGTTGTGACAGTGCTTGGGGTCAGTAGTCACAAGTTCAAAAATACACGAAAATGGTCTAAAATCACTTTTATTGCAAGTAATATCTAACATAATGCAACATAATATTCTTCTGGAAAAATTTTAGGTTTACGTAACAATAAAAAATAAAATCTGGGAAAACTTTAATCGCTTATATTATAACTATAATAAGGCACTGTAGCATCTATACTAAGTTATTATACACATATCAGTCTTCATATTACAATCAGTCAAAAAAGTTAACTTAACATTTCTAATTGTACATTACGGTAACTGTGTCAAAATAAAAAAAAATATTAATAAATATTATATCAAAATCAATGAAACAAAAAGTTGAATATGTCTTCTTCAAAAAAAAAAAATAAATAAACATTTGTGTGAGTATCAACATACAACATCAAAAAACATAAGAAATCTAAGGTTGACTCTTAGTTCTAAAAACTGAAAAGTAAGATACTGAGATCTAATCAGAGTCATCACAGTTTTGACAAATGTAATGACGACTACCACCTTCGCACTCTAAGTGGGACCAGAGGACACATTTTCCTTGACATTTGATCCATTTTTCGCCAGCTCTACTTTCAGAAAATGAGCCTACACAAACCAGACAGAAATACTCTTCGTCATATCACACTGCCCTCTTTCGGTCTTCTTCAAGCGTTTTCTGGGCATCTAAAAGTAAGAAAAACAAATTCTACTTGTGTCACAACCGTACCCAGAAAATATGTCACAACCGTACCCAACACACGCCTTCGTGAAAAAAAATCGACATGACAATATAAAATAATCTACGTACAAAGTAATCGGTGCTATTTAACTACTAATGTAGGATTAGGAAAAACACTCGGTACTCTATCTGTACACATATAACAACAATAATTATTAAAAGAAATCGAATAAAAATACTTACTTTTGACTGTTAAAATATAATATAGGCCTCTGCTAGCTTTAATGTAGAGCGATGGCTGACGCACCACTGTGAAACACGTTCAGACGGGCACGCCGGTCCTCTCTCCGCTTGCCCCCTCCCGGTATTCCTTATAGTTTCACTAATATGACGACTGTCACACCCGTACCCTGTCACTACCCTTCCCAGTTTACCCTAATATTCCCTTTGAATTATTTTAACTGTTTTTCATAATTAATTAATAAATACTGTTGGTATTCCGAATGTCTACTTTTTATGAACCATAGGAAATACTAATTTAAGAGCCTATGGCATGGCAATAATACGCATTGAAAAACGAGTAATTTTTGTGAGGATCACAATCTAATACTGTTATACGTATGATGTTGAATTTTTGTATGTAGATTAAGGAAGAATACTAAAAGCGCGGAATCTTTAAAATCTTTAATTAATGTAATTAGTTTGGCTTTAATAATTATGCGAAATTCGGCGAAAATTGTACAAGTTTAGATATAATTTATGGCAACTCTGTTGATAAAATTATAGTTTTATTGTTTTTCCGCCCTTTTTACATCTATGTTCTACTCATTTAATCTTTAAACTCAATGATAACTTTTATAGTTCATTCATGAGATCCTCACGAAATTCTAAGTGTCTAATTTCTTTTTATCTTTAATTGTTGTCGGAACAATATATAGTTTGAATTTTTCAATTCAACAATGCTTTGTTTGTTACTAATGTAAAATTTCAGATTTTTATTTTGAGCAATATAGCCAGAATCGTGAATTCTGATTCTTATTGCACTCAAGAAGCATAGCCCCTTAAGACCAAAAGAAGAAATATGTTCAGAATTAAAAACCGTATTACATAAAATTTCCATTTAAAACTGTTCAAAATTTTTATTTGTACATATGGATAACTAATCAGTAAAATTTAATTTTTTTTCGTATTCCTAAAATACTCTGGATTTCACTTGTTTCTATTCAAATCTTTTCCCCACTACTACGGCTGCCTGAAACTAGCCCGAAACTTGTACATTGCAGCATTCTAGCAATGCAATGTCATTTTGAAGTTGAAAAATAGTGTAAAAGTGTTTTCGTTGCGAGTAAACTGTTTTGTTATTGACTTCAAAATAATGTTTTTATAAACATTTAATAGAGAACGAATGGATCTTTAGATGTGCCTTTTTGGAATTTTAAAAATAAATTTCTGTCATGAGATATAACCGTGTAAAGTTTGCATAAATTGGAAATTTTTCACAATTTTTATAATCATGTTGAATATATTTATTAAAATTTTAAAAAGGCACAACTGTTAATTGAAACCTTTAAGTACTTAATCCTTGTTGAAATAAAATTTTACAATTCTTGTACTGGCCACAAAACACTCGCTACGTTAGTACATTTAAGAGGTAGACGGGCCTCTTCAAGTACCTACTAGATATTCCACCAGTATATTTCGATGTTATGTATGTGACGGTTTATAATCCAATTTTTATTTCTGCTCAACTTTTATAAATTTATTACTCTAAAAAATGAAATATGATTTTCAACCCTGGAAATAATTATCCTCTATGTCAATCTGATTAACTGAAAGTTGGATAGTATAAGGTTTCAAATTCAAATGTATGTGATGTGCACATTAATCCTAGTTTACCCGTATACTTTTACTACAATTCCGTAATGGACCAATTACAAAGTTCTGTTTTACATTTAACGTTTAGCAATAAAGATAATTAAACAGTACAGCTTGCAATGTTAAACTCTTTAATTTCCAGACAATAAACTAATTTAATTGAAAATATCACATAGCACTGGGAATGTGTATTGTTTTAAACATTTAAATTAATTAAAGGTTTTACGAATAAGGAAATGTTTAATTAAGAAAGATATGTATAATTGCAAATGTAAATTTTCATTTGAATGTGCACCTACGTAATAAAATAAAAAGGGTTAATACCCAAGTGTATCAAACGATAGTTTGTGGTTTTTTGAAACTCAGATTAGAATATTCTGTTCCTGTATTATTTGAACGTAAAACTTTAAAATCTATTACGAAGACAGAATTCTAATGATACACTTACTAAATTGTCATTTAAGAAAAAGTTTGTCAATATATACAAATACCAAGATACTGAAAATGTCAAAGCGTTGAAAATATTTTACTACTTTTATATAGAATGTTTCATAACTTCAGGTACATACGTTAACGGTATATGTTGTTTGATATGCTGATTACGAATCAAAAAGAATTTTTTTTCAAATCACAAAATTAATTTCCATGATTCCCAGTCAAAAAAATTTTGTTCCCACTGCCAGTAGGTGAAGTAATTATTGTTTCATTAAAAATAATTAAATTTGTTTGTTTATTTTATTAGTATTATGTAATTTAAGATGTTGATGTGCAGTACTACAAAAAATGCTGCTGGTAAACTACCGTTAATGGTTCGAATTTAAAAAAAAAATATTTTTGATTCGTAATCAACATATCAAATAACATATACCTTTAACGTATGTACTCGAAGTTATGAAACAGCCTTTTTTATTCATTAACTTCATGTTAAGATAAATAATAATTAGGAACGTCGGTATTAAAAAAATGTAATAGTTACCTATTACGAGTACCTATTTCAACCAGAGAAAATCTGTTTTATCAATCTTATGTTGACGAGCAGCTTTACACCTACAAAAGGTGGTGTCGTGCCTTTCCATCCATCCGTGCTATTTCATCTGAAGAAGAAAATAGTACACTTTCATCCGAAGATTATTAGGTAATCCTAATCTCTTATCTTCCAAGAATTTATTGCACCTGACGCTCAGCAGAGGGCCAGGCACCTACATGGTCTCTGATGAATGACTTACATTATGGATCTTATAAGATATATTTGTCTTCAGATAAAAATAACAACTATTTTATTTTATTTTTTCAAAGGATGTGAAGTTGTTTTTAATCCATTTTGTGTACAAAAATAAATTGTTACATCACAAAAGTGGAATTAACATACCTATCTAAAATTTATTTAATAATTAATATATGTAAATAATTAATTTTGGTTCACTACACCGATTTTATTAGAGTGGGCAACATTTTCTACCAAAGTGACCAAAGCCCACTCTGGCCCCTCTCTAGTACACGTATTTAATGTGTCGGTGTCAGCAATAATATATAAAAATTTAATTTAATTGTATTTTTGATTACATGATGACAAGATAGTTAAGTTACTACGTAAGAAATTATTGGTAAAATTTAGTACTAGGTACGGTAGTCAAAAATTTTCAAAGAAAAATAATAAAAGTAGGTACCTATACAGAACTAAATCTAAATAAATAAATTATTAGTAATTTATGTAGTAATAATAAGTTCTGCAATTTTATTTCAAGCTAGAAAAATTATAATTATTCTATGATCTTATTTTATTATTATTCTTATAATTTATTTCATATTTAAGGAAATGTGAAGACTGAAAACAACCACAAATAAAAAGCTCACATGTTAGGAAACACTGTATAAAACAAGTGTATATTGTAAGGGTGCACGTAGCACGTACGTCACTAATCCGTCACTAACGAGCCATTCGTTTACGAGGGCGAGGGAGGCCGCTGATAAATTTAGGGAGAATTCTCTCAGCAAACGAAACCACCCTCTGTCGTTTTAGGAGTTCCTAACTGTTACCCGCCAACCTGTAAGGGGAATGACCGGTAATTTCTTCACATGAGAATTGGAATGTATTAGTATTAAATTAGAGACTTTGATTTTATTATTGTTGGTATAAATTTGTATCTTTAATTAATTAGTATCTTATCTGACAAAGCTTAAAATTTTATAGAATAATTATAAGTTTAAGTCATAGAAGCAGAAGCAGATCAAATATGATAATGGGAAACTGCAGGACCACTACTCGGCGAAAACAACTCAGATGAACAATTATTTTGTACCATATTTTTAATTCCCAAGTTTCGGTTAAGTATCTTAAAATCATAATAGTACCTGTTAATTTTTTATGTAATTAAATTATAAAATTATGTTGAGAGTTGACCAGCAAACCATTTGAGGATAATGTATAATAATATTATATATTCGGTCTATCATAGTTAGTGCGCTAAGGCGACCGACTGTGGTTGTGGTTCTGACGACTCAGTTTCGAATCCAGCCAGGTAGGTTAGGTAATACGAATTCTAGTTCAAATGCACAAAAATCTCCTCTGTGATGTACTCTCCAATAATAACCATGAGTACCCGTGAGTTGACGGCTGGTAACCGCACACACGGTAAATATATATATATATATATATATATATATATATATATATATATATATATATATATACCGAAACCTGCCACATCCAAGATGGGTAATTGGCGTGAAAGATATATGTATTAATCGTGCGTGTATGCATTTTGCCTAGAAAATATAGAAACAGGTAAATTAAGTACTTACTAAAACGGACAATATTTTTTCAAATATTAAAGTGAAATTAAGTTTTCTGTAAATTACTACCCAATCTTTATTTTAACATACAAAAAAAATAAATTAGCTAAATATCTCCCCTATCAACCTAAATCACACGTCTAGTATAATTTGATGTGTTGTCTTAGGAGTCCAGGACAATATCCTCCAGGACAATAACCGCCAGTCAAAATTCCCCTAAATAATATCCCTCTGGACTGGAGTCTGGAAAATGAAAATATCTCTTTAAGGACAATATATCCCCGGACTATATTTGGTTATTTTTCCAGAAATTATGTTTGATCAAATGTGAGGAAATGTGTGTGGTATTTTCCGCAGGGCTTTTGTCCGAGAGAAATATTTATCCGGGCATCCCGGTGTATACCGAAGGACTATTTCGAGGTGGATATTAGGTATCTAGAGTGTAGAGAGATGTTGTCTCAATAACTTACAATAGTACAAAATTCAGCTATCTTATCTGTATTACCATATCTGTAACTCCTTGCTCATCAGTCAAAGTTTCTACTGTACCCAAAATACTAAACCGTCACGTTAAATATGAATAATAAGAAATGAAATAATTCCGTACAGTACACTATTTTATAAATTCTATGTGTAAAAATCTACATTCACCCTCGACACGTCTCGCCTGTCTCGCACGCACCACGTGTCCGCGTTCAATCGGCGGTAATTTGCGCCGCCGCCGCCACCGCCGCCCCGACGTCGGCGACTTATTGAATTTACCTCAATTAACTCCGCACCACAGCGCTTTATTCTCTTTCTCTCTCACGGCTTTTTCTTTTTCGAACGTGGAATGTGCAAAAAATTGTGCTCCACCAAACGTGATGTCTTTTGACAACGTTTATTCTATTTATCAGACAGAATAAAAAATTCTCTACTGCTGCTGCTGCTCTGTTATACGGTAATATGTGTATTGAAAGCACTGCACCACTTGTGAAAAAATTCAGAAATTTATTCATTAAAACCCTAAATAAAAATAAAACTAATAGTTAAGCTGCAGTTAGTAGGGTATAGTACTTTATTAAAAACTAGACGCAAATAAATTTTAAATGAATTTTTGAATTTTAAATTAATTTTTATAAAGCATTTTAAAAATGCAAATTTTAAAAAAACAACTAAACCTGAATTCCACTAATTTGTTTGAAAACTTACATATTACATATTTCATCAAAAATATGCAATCAACAAATAATTAACATTCTCTATTTTAGGTATAATGTTTATGTCCATAACGTACTAATTATTCATTTCATGAGCATAATATTAATAAATAAATAATAATAAACGCATAATCATTACTTTTTCTTTGATTTTTTCCTAGGCCTTTAAATTTCAATTCCCACCACCGAATACCATGGAGCTTTACGAGTACTTTGCTCACCATCTCTAGTCAATATCTGAATTTTCAGTTTTTTTTTAAATCAAGAATTAATTTAAGCCGCATCATTTTATTTACCTATACTTACTATGATTCACGGAGAAAAGTCCCCACACACGAATGTCTCCAAGCAAAAGGTCCCCTCGCAATTGGTCCTCGGCAAATCGTGCCCAGAAAAAAGTTCCCACGGAAAAGGTTCCCATGTAATTTTGACCCCTGCAAAACGTTCCTAAACAAAAATGTCCCGATACAAAAGGTTCCTATGCAATTCATTTCAATTATTGTTGTTTTAATACAATTATGTTACTTTAGTCTTTAGTGTGATTTAACTGAGCTATACCCTTCTTGAGTCCTACATATCTACTCGATTTTGATAGAAACTCTGATTGAACTGCACTAAATAAAGAACCTAATACCCTTCTTGAGTCCCACATACTCGGTTCTTGGAGAAACTCAACAGATTTAACTGAGCTAAATAAAGAACTTAATACCCTTCTTTTTGTAGAAACTCTGATTGAACTGAACTAAATAAAGAACCTAATATCCTTTATATGAGTACCACATACACGGTTTTTCTTCTTCTTTGCGGTGAATTTGCAGGATACCAGAAATATGTCTTTTATGAAACTGTAAAAATAAATTGCATGGTGGCATTTTGTTGGTGACCTTTTATATGGACACATTTTTGCATGGAGACCTTCTCCGTGGGGACATTTTGCTAGGGACGTGTTGATGGGGACGTTTTGCCGGAAACCAATTGCGAGAGTAGGTATACCTTTTGCGTGGGGATATTCGTGTTTGGGTTTTGGGAACGCTTTACTGGGAACATTTTGCCTGGGACGTTTTGCTGAGGACGATTTGCAGGGGACCAATTATGAGGGAACTTTTTGCGTGTGGACATTCGCGTTTGGGGACGTTTCACTGAAGACATTTTCTGAAGACGTTTGTCTGGGGACCTTTTCTCCGGGTACCACTTAGATTGTACGAGTAGGTTCGAATTTGTCAAGTGGTACATATTCCGCAATTTAACTGCAAAAAAATTTACATTATAACAATCATGAGTATCAATGATTTGACAGCTGCCTGCATACACGATAAAAAATGCATATGTGTATGTAACTTTACCTGCTATAAGGAATCATGAAATAATAATACCAAAAAATAAACCTCTGTAATTCATTAAAATTATACAGTAAGTAGATAGACATCAATTTTAGTTAACATTAATTTTGCAAACCATAATTGAGTGACTATAATGTACCAGTAAAAGAAGAAATTGAAATAAATTTTCAAGAGAAGTTATATATATTAACGTGAAAATCTAATATCTGTCTTACTGTCTTGCAAACAACGATGCACAAGTTGCTGTTTTCAAAAATATGTTCGTGTAACTACCCTCCCATACAATCAAACATACATCTATGTGAAGGTCCGTGAGTTTCTTTACCTGGAGATGTCCGTGTGTGCAATTGTACAGCGGTGTGCGTGAGTTCACCTACACGTACGCGATGTTTAATAATAAATAATAAATGATTGCGATGGTTACTGTGGTCCCGCTACAACAAGGGGTGCACAAACTTGCTGTTCTTATTTTAAGTACCAGTATTCTTTAAACTTCAAATTTTGTTTTAAATTTTTGAATGCTGCAAAAATAGGCTTAACTTATAACTAGGTAATAATAATAACGTTGTACCTAACATTTATTCTGTTTACTGCTAATGAAATTTTTTAAATTACATAATTAATAGGTAGGTATACGTACCTGCTTATTCTGGTTAACTATCTAACACTGATATTTCTCAATTATTTATTTATTTTTGTAATTTTGTTAATAGAACTTCAGAATACTTCTTCATTACGAATTTTAATAAATTCAGGTATCAATTTGTTAAAAATTTGATGTATGTTAAATGTTTAAATTAAAAATCTACGAAATTACTGAGATATAATAAATATTATTTGATCATTCCATCTTGTTGTTTTACATGAAGCTCACTATTGAGGTATCTTTCATGACCATTTATTAAAATTATATAACGGGACATTATAATTTGTTTACTTATTTTTTAATTTACTAATTTTTAAATTGTTATTACACTAGATAAACTACAAATAATATAAAATAAGACAAAAACACCATGCCAAAATAATCTTAATAGGTATCCTTTCCGATATTAACATATGTTTATCATGTCTCTAATTTCACATGTACTTACTGACCCTAAAAACGTATACTCTGTGTAAATTGAGAATTAAGTTATCTGTGACATCATTAAAAGTGAAAACAGAAAATACCCTGTCTCATCATGCATTAAAATTTCAAAATAGGAATGAAAATTAAATAGTTTTTTAAATGATGAAAATAATACAATCAATAATAAACTACAGTAGATATATTTGTAATAGATGAAGTTTAATTTCATATTAAAATTTATTTATGAATAATCGGAACCGGATCCCTTAAAAGCGCAGTTTTGCACAAAAAATTTCAACAAATGTTCCTCAATTCTTTCGTAGCAATCAGCCTGCATTTTCAGGCCTTGATAAGAACGTAGGCGATGATCAAGGGCACTATGATGGTGCATCTTATGTCGTCCGTAGGTAACAAGTTTGTAAGACCAAGGTTTATAAAAGTAAATAATAGGTAAGAACAGGACGCACAAAATATTATTTTATATATTTTTAGATAGGTTTAAAGTAGAGGTAATAATTAAGCATGGAATCTGATCACTTTGGCTTTTAGAATTTTATTGATATTTTTTTATCCTAATAACCAATAATAAATTTTTGTGGACACAGCAATTGATGTGTCTATACATAGAAACTTTTGTAACTCGTTCGCACTGCAATAGTACAAGAGGAACAAAGACACTTTACGCTCGTAATACACACATAATTTTACCTACGACTGATATAATTTGTTATTAAAATTAGTAATATTCAGGTAGTTAAAACTACATTCACCCAATTTATGTTTTATTTATAACCATGACGATACTAATAATATCAAAATAAAAAAACACAACATTTTGTTTGATTCTGTCATTTTATTTTATGTAAACAATAATATATTTTAGCGCGCGTTACCACCGGAGACGCGCAATAAAGTTTTTTTTGCTTGGTCCTCAGTAACAATAAACTTTACGTTAATTGAAAGCAAAAATATAAATTTTTACAGTGGTCGTAGTTAAACTATATTATGTAGGTACTACGTACTAGTAAGGTGGCTAATTTGAATACATTTATTATTATAAACTTCCTTATAAAAATAGAATATAGACTATCTCCTCAATAATTTATCTCGCAGACTCACACTGAATTTTGGCCACCCCTGTCTAGCAACTGAGCACACTCCATCCAATGTGATGCGCTTAGCTTGATTAAAATTTTAATATATTTAGTTGGATGTGTACAGATGACCAGGTGTACCCTAAGCACGAGGACCTCTCTGCACGACACGAGATGATGCTACCGGCGACCCAGGTTCGATTCCCGGCCCTGCAACATGCATGGCCCCAGGGGATGTCTAGCACTAGCCGACGCACGCCACCTCGTGTCACCCAGACATCAGACTGTCGTTCAGAGTGATACAGACCACTCGCAAGCTTCTATATTCAATGGGAATGGGATTATTGGGAATAAGTACCGGGAGAACGGATGTTGACGCTGACGGATCCAGTGGGAAGGTGATCTTTGGAGATGGGGATGATTACGGTATTACGGATGGTTATAATGGGATGAAGTGTTGAGTATGCACAGAAGTGGGCTAAGTCAAGTTGGCCCTACCACATAAATATTTATAAATAAAAATTATATTATCGGTTTGCGCTTGTATTGCGCTCTATCGCTCCACAAATATTTTTTTTTGCGCTGCTCTACTTTTGCAGTAATTCAAAGAACAAGTTAGGAAGGGCCAAGTTGACATTAGCCTTTCCTTTATGAAAATTTTAAAATTTTCATAATTATTTCAATAGCTCTTCGTATGCGCTCTTTTGCGCCATAAATATAAAATTTTGCGCTAGCATACATTTTATGTTATTAACAATCAAAATTGGGAGGGCCAAGTTGACAACAAAAAAAAAGTTAATTGTTATTATATTTTTGTATTGCATTTTAATATAAATATCTTGCGCTCTATTGCTCCATAAATTATTTTTTTTGCGCTGCTCTTATTTAGTAGTAATTGGAAGAGTTAGTTAGGAAGGGCCAAATTGACGGTAGCCTTCCCTTTTGACTATTTAACAATTTTCATTATTGTATGAATGACCCTTCATATGCGCTCTATTGCGCCAGTAAAATAAAATTTTGCGCTTTCACCAAATTCGTTTTATTAAAAATTTAATTTGGCAGGGCTAAGTTGACGAGAAAAAAAAATGTAATAATATTATTTTTTTACTTTGGTATTAAATCTATTATGTATTGCGCTCTTTTGCTCCGTTCTTATTTTTTTTGCGCTTTGTTTATATAGCAGTAATTTACATAATTCATCCGAATAGGTAAAATCAAAGTCAGTAGATATAGGTTTCACTTATATATTCTTCTAATATTAAATTAATGGTCCTTGTATTATGTGGTATTAAAAAAAATACACTGGTTGCATTAAAATTGGAGTTATAAGGAATTTTTTTTAAAGCACTAAGTAAGAGATAGCCGTATACTAAGGAAAAATTCTGGCCGGAAACTGAGCTTCCCACAAAAAATTGCTTTTTACATTCCACCATACCTGTAAAGGGCGGGATTTCTGGAGGTCGGATAACTCAAATACGAATTACTCAAAAATGTTGATATTTGGTATTATACATTTGAATACAAATTGGAAGAGCTCATTAGATTTTGGTACCTACAAATATCTTCACTGGAAGTAATATTTTTTGAAGAGTGCAAAGATTAATTGTCAATTTTTTTTTATAAATTTGGATAAATAATATACCTAGTATTTATTTGTAATGACAATAAAGAGGAAAAGTTATTTGCAACTTACACGTTATCAAAAAATTGTCTTTATCTGGTAGCATTAAAGATAGAAAAATCTGACGTTGACACCACATGACTTCCTTGTACGCCTATTAAACTGTTCATACTTTTCTTAATAACTAAAATGTAGAATAATATAAAAATATAATAATCGTATTTGATTTATGCTCAAAATGCAAAAAAAATACCAAGAGTAAAGTGCCCTTTTGGCACGGACGATCGCAACCAAAAATATTAGGTGATCAACTAGATGCAACATGAGTCTCAAATTCAAAATTTTAACTTTCTACGACATACCGTTTATGAATAATGCGAAAAATATCAATTAGTGTCCCTTTGGCACGGACGATCGCAACCAAAAATATGAGGTGATCAACTAGATGTAACATGAGTCTCAAATAAAAAATTACAACTTTGTACGACATACTGTTTTTGAATAATGCGAAAAATACCGAATAGTGCCCCTTTGGCACGGACGATCGCAATAAAAATAGGAGGTGCACAACTAGATGCTATAACAGTCCTAAATAAAAAATTTCAACTTGCTACGTCTAACCGTAATGCATACGTCCGTCCGTCCGTCCGTACGTACGTACAGACGTCACGACGAAACTAGTCATAATGGATTCAGAAAAGGTCAAAACGGATATTTCCGTCAAAATCTGAGAACCGAAATTTTTCGCGATTACAATATTTCCTTATTACTCCGTACAAGGAAATAATAGAAAAATTAAATTTATCATAATAGGTTGATTTTTGTTTCTGTGTAAAAAATATTGACAGGTGACACGTTGACACTAACTCCATATACCTAAGTGATAAGAAGTAAGGTATTATAAATGTTTTGTAGTAGTTGAACAGAGAAAGGCTTCAACACAGAAGAGTAAAAATCTAGACTATCCAAACAGGAAAATATAACAGTAGAAGGTGCAAATCTAGAAAATTAATAAGTAATGAAAAATCTGCATCAAAAGCATATCAAAAGATTCATTCGCCGGATTGTACGTAGATATACATTTATGTATATAAGTCAGTTTTCTAGATACGGCGGGAAATATCCGTTTTGACCTTTTCTGAATCCATTATGACTAGTTTCGTCGTGACGTCTGTACGTACGGACGGACGGACGGACGTATGTATGTCGCATAACTCAAATACGGTTAGACGTAGCAAGTTGAAATTTTTTATTTAGGACTGTTATAGCATCTAGTTGTGCACCTCCTATTTTTATTGCGATCGTCCGTGCCAAAGGGGCACTATTCGGTATTTTTCGCATTATTCAAAAACAGTATGTCGTACAAAGTTGTAATTTTTTATTTGAGACTCATGTTACATCTAGTTGATCACCTCATATTTTTGGTTGCGATCGTCCGTGCCAAAGGGACACTAATTGATATTTTTCGCATTATTCATAAACGGTATGTCGTAGAAAGTTAAAATTTTGAATTTGAGACTCATGTTGCATCTAGTTGATCACCTAATATTTTTGGTTGCGATCGTCCGTGCCAAAAGGGCACTTTACTCTTGGTATTTTTTTTTGCATTTTGAGCATAAATCAAATACGATTATTATATTTTTATATTATTCTACATTTTAGTTATTAAGAAAAGTATGAACAGTTTAATAGGCGTACAAGGAAGTCATGTGGTGTCCACGTCAGATTTTTCTATCTTGAATGCTACCAGATAAAGACAATTTTTTGATAACGTGTAAGTTGCAAATAACTTTTCCTCTTTATTGTCATTACAAATAAATACTAGGTATATTATTTATCCAAATTTTTAAAAAAAATTGACAATTAATCTTTGCACTCTTCAAAAAATATTACTTCCAGTGAAGATATTTGTAGGTACCAAAATCTAATGAGCTCTTCCAATTTGTATTCAAATGTATAATACCAAATATCAACATTTTTGAGTAATTCGTATTTGAGTTATCCGACCTCCAGAAATCCCGCCCTTTACAGGTATGGTGGAATGTAAAAAGCAATTTTTTGTGGGAAGCTCAGTTTCCGGCCAGAATTTTTCCTTAGTATACGGCTATCTCTTACTTAGTGTTTTAAAAAAAATTCCTTATAACTCCAATTTTAATGCAACCAGTGTATTTTTTTTTAATACCACATAATACAAGGACCATTAATTTAATATAAGAAGAATATATAAGTGAAACCTATATCTACTGACTTTGATTTTACCTATTCGGATAAATTATGTAAATTACTGCTATATAAACAAAGCGCAAAAAAAAATAAGAACGGAGCAAAAGAGCGCAATACATAATAGATTTAATACCAAAGTAAAAAAATAATATTATTACATTTTTTTTTCTCGTCAACTTAGCCCTGCCAAATTAAATTTTTAATAAAACGAATTTGGTGAAAGCGCAAAATTTTATTTTACTGGCGCAATAGAGCGCATATGAAGGGTCATTCATACAATAATGAAAATTGTTAAATAGTCAAAAGGGAAGGCTACCGTCAATTTGGCCCTTCCTAACTAACTCTTCCAATTACTACTAAATAAGAGCAGCGCAAAAAAAATAATTTATGGAGCAATAGAGCGCAAGATATTTATATTAAAATGCAATACAAAAATATAATAACAATTAACTTTTTTTTTGTTGTCAACTTGGCCCTCCCAATTTTGATTGTTAATAGCATAAAATGTATGCTAGCGCAAAATTTTATATTTATGGCGCAAAAGAGCGCATACGAAGAGCTATTGAAATAATTATGAAAATTTTAAAATTTTCATAAAGGAAAGGCTAATGTCAACTTGGCCCTTCCTAACTTGTTCTTTGAATTACTGCAAAAGTAGAGCAGCGCAAAAAAAAATATTTGTGGAGCGATAGAGCGCAATACAAGCGCAAACCGATAATATAATTTTTATTTATAAATATTTATGTGGTAGGGTCAACTTGACTTAGCCACAGAGGTGTCAATAATTCAATGTGAATCTTCCAACATTGCTTTAGAAATAATCGATTTAATTGAATTGAATGTTCTTTCATTTGTTTCTTATGAGCTAGGCATAATAGTTATTTATTATAATATATGGGATAGAAGTAACAGATTTTAGCGCAAGGTGTGATGTTTGTCTGCCGATGCACAGCGGAGGGTTACAATCACACCGAACACTATAAAATACAATATTTTTTTTGTAACCACTAATAATTAAAAAATTAAGAAAAAAGAACAAATCATGACGTATTTTGCAAATACATTTTTTGTGACAAAACAATAACTTTTATTTTCTCAAGGGGTAGAAATATTTCTATGCCTAATATGACGTTTCAGCAACTGGCAGCAGGTATGAAATGCCATCATTTTATATAGGTTATAGAAAAAACAATCTTTTTCCACCGAAAATGATATTTTATACGTTCTGAATAGAGGAAACTATGTCGTGGTAATTATGGAAAGACTTGACAAATTTAAACTCTAAATTATTTACTTGGTAATTTCTATTAATATACTCGTAACGGTAACTGGTAAAAATGACGGAATCTGCCAATCCAAAACAATATTCACTAGTCATAAAAAGTGCACTTATTACTTTCAATTTTTCAAATCCTTTACAGGATTATGTATCTCATAGATTAATGCTCTCATATTTAACGTAAATAATACATTTTTTCTATGTTGTTAACAATAAAAACAGAAAATCACTAACTTCCAAATAAATTTCAAACATCTTTAAGTTTCAGAATTATTCAAATGTCAGTCAAACCAGAAGAATGACAGTGGTTTCCATTTTTTAATACTAATCGGTTGAACAAAATCGGTTTAGAAGGAAAAAAGCATTGACCAAGAACGAAACGAAAACGAAATAACGAAATAAACCGAAATTTTTAGAAGAACGATAACGAAAACGAAATATTAATTTTTCGTTCAATATGGACAACGAAATAATAATATCGATTACCTACCGGTTTTAACCGTTCTTAACTTTTAACTCTATCATAATACTTTAAAAAATTCGAGTATGATCAGATTATCAAAAGTGTTTTTTTTTTTGTTTCAGTAATTTTATCTTAATATCTACTACGTTTTATGATTATACTCGTATTTGCATAATTTTAATTTCATCCTATCAATAAAACGTAAAAATGTTAAAATCGGTTTTAAAATTTCGGTTCATGAAAATTAAAACTAATATTTTAGGTGAGAACGTTAAACTCGAAATTAAAATATTCTGTTTTCGTTGCGATAGAAAACGAACAAATTTTGTTTTGTTTTTAGTCCCTTCTACTAAATTTCGGCACAATTTTCAGGCTCCAAGCA
Source organism: Agonum fuliginosum (assembly GCA_947534325.1). NCBI lineage: Eukaryota > Metazoa > Arthropoda > Insecta > Coleoptera > Carabidae > Agonum > Agonum fuliginosum. Next base: position 22,967,245 of record OX384041.1, read on the forward strand.
TCTTCTAAATCTAAACCCTTCCTCTTCTTACTAGAAGTGACTACTATACTATGTCCACCGAACAGGTAGAGTAGATGCTCCTCCCACAAATGTGCGCGAAATTGAAATACGGTATTGCTATTGGTAAGCCAGTTTTACACTGCTAGGCAAACTCAACTGCTGAGATCGGCCATCAAAAAAATCGTTCGTAAATAAAAATTGTACTTCATATTTCTTTTAAAATTATGTTATACATAAATGATAAAATATTTAATTCTTCCATATTTATTTCAAATAAAACTATTTAATTTTTCAGCTTTTTAAAATTTGTTGCTTGTAAAGCCTACTTCTGCGCACATTGTACTACGCAGTTTTGGCTCTGCCTACTAGTTTTATTACTCTATGTGTTCGATGGACATAGTATAGTAGTTACGTTAAATCTCAAGGTTAGATTTAGGTCCACTACTTTTTTTAACATTATATGTTTAAAGATAACATTTTATTTATATTTTAGAGGCAGATTCTTACAAGAACAAAACTTCGCTATACTTTTGATCAAATATTGAAATTTATGAAATGACTATATGACTATATTGTAATAAAAGAAAAAGTACTTTAATTTATTTCTATAAATTATATGAAAATATTAAAAAATAAACAGTTTATACGGTGTCATTGTTAGATATAAAAATTATAAGGTAATTTAAATTTTATGGTTTTATTTTACTTTAATAGGTAAATGATATTAGATTTATTATATTCGTTTTATTTCACGTATTTATTTTTAAAAAAACTTTATAAACTTCACAACTCCAAAGCAAAGTAGGTAATTATTATATGTAATACAATTTAAAAATTGTAGAATTGATCAAATTATACATTTACATTCAGATTACAATGTTATGTTCAATGGTCCTGAACAATATTAACCAACAGTAAGTTTTGTCTTGTTAAATAAATCTCCATTGGTTCGTCTAAAGCCAGTTAATCTAAAAACTAACCTGGTACAATATTCATCGTAACCTCCAAGCAATTACGTTGTAAGTCCTTATCGATTACACATTTAGACCGAAAGCGGTTGCGATAGCTTCCTAAAGTTCGATCAGAGATTAACATGGGAGTAATTTGCGGAGATCTTGTCTTTATCCACCCCAATCATGTACAGTCTAAATCAATTCGCGAACTCAACACAACTTACCGTCTCCCCTGCGTCTCTGGCCCGCCTGACCCCGGTTACTTCTCAATAAACGTTCACGCAGCAGGAATGATTGTCTTGCGACGTTTTTATACGGTTTCACAAATGTTTATGGACTCTAATTTATTTCAAGATTTCTGTGCAGTCAGGTATTACTTTGGTTTGTTTTATTTTTGTAGATTTAATTCAATAGTATGTTATTAAACGAACGAGCACATAATAGACTATAATTCAAGAGGATGAAAGTTTATGCACGAGCTGAAGGCGATGAGTGTATAATGATCCGAAATAATTATAGTCATTATGTGCCAGTCAAATAGTGCGGATTATATGCAGGCAAAAAATGTTATTGAAATATGCATGCAATATGCATTCAAATAAGTACAAAATATGCCCCATATATAATAAATATGCAATATTTTACAAATATATGCAAATATGCAAAGTAATTTTATTCATTTTAACTAAGAATTTAATTTATAAATCAGCAAAATAAACTAGATTTTGTCATCTTGCACAAGAATATTACATAAAATAAATAAAACAACTTCTGAAATACGATTAAGTGTAAATGGACACATAATTTTTCAGAAGAGCGGCATGCATTACTTGGGCCACTGTTTACATATTCTGCGACGTAACAAAGTATTGTATTAGGTGGTATCAAATTTTAGCGAATATTAACGATATATTCCGAATATAATCATTTTACCACAATTTTCAATTTAAAAAATTGAAATTTTGGTTTAAAAGGTATAAAATATGCAGTTATGTGCATTTATAATAAAAATATGTAAAACAAACTTTAAAATATGTAAAAAATATTGATATAATATGCAAAAAATTTAAACCATATTTTAATCTACGAGTATTCTTGCATGAAATGCAAACATTTGTAAAGAAAATGCGAATATGCACAATAATTCAATATTTGCAAATGCATATAATCCGCACTCTATTCATCACCAATTAGTCCAAGTTTGGATGCCATTTCGCAAAACAATAACACAAAACTAATATTGTACTAGATTATGTATATGTTTATGTTTTCTCCGTCCAATGAACTTAAAATTACTGGCACTTTACCACTGATGATATAAAACTGTCCGAATTTGATTTTTTAGCAGCAAATGTTGATAAATTCACTTACAACTCAAAGAATGGCTTTAGTAATGGCTACATCTCAATAATTTCCGGAAAAACAAAAATTATTTATATTTGTAATAAAAATTTGTAGGTACTAGTTTTGTTCCTCACATTTAGGTGTAATGACAATTTTTCCGAGTAAATTATAACATAACTGTATTAAGGTCGAGTCAAATACAACGTTTATTTATAATTTACGAGTACCCACAAATTTGTATTTATTACCTAATAATTTACTATTTATACATTAATCTAATGAATTGTGTCATAATACAACGGTGTTGAATTATGAATTCACATTACAATACCTAGTGTTCCTTATGGAGTGGTTTGTCTTACTACAATTGACTACATAATTAATGTATTTTTCAATTATCAGAGATAAAATAATATTACTAATTATTGCTCAGTTACCTTTACCTTCTATTTCATATAGTTTAGAATTCTAAAAAATTAAATTTAAAAAACTTCGCGAAATAAGTTACTCGTTGGTCGTTGTTAAAATAAATTTTCTTTTCTTTACTTAAATGTAAATTTTTAGTAAAATTGGAAGTTATATAAAAACTCATTTAATCGTTAGGTTTATGATTATTTATATCTTATTAAAACAGTTTTCATATTATGTCTTCAAACTAAAAATATGCCAATATATCAATTATAGCAGTTTTGATTTCAGTATAGATATACAAAATATTGGGGTAGATAAAAACACCTTTTTATAAGTTATTATTTTTATTTTAGTGACTTACTTATACTTCATTTAAATTTTAAAATTATGGGGCATTATGTCAAACAAAGTGAATTATATTGGATTTTTAGAAGACACCATATCCATCAACTGAAGAATTTTGTAATATTCTTTGTAACTAATTTTACCGAAATTTTAAAAATACCTACTTAGTTATATATAAATAAAATAAATATTCCTTTAGGAATAAAGAACTAAACTTTAGCTTTAGAAAGAAGGTAATAAAAATTAATAAGAATTGGTTAAATATTTTTAACTACGCAGTACTAATATGTCTCCAATTAATAAATTCCTGTCAATTTCATTAACATCCATTATACTATGTGAAAAATGATGAAGATACATACAATGGATGATGATTTTTGAAAGATACAGAAATAGGAATGGCTTTTAGAATCGATCAAATAATAAAACAACGAGATGTTTTTTCATTAATTTATGAACATTTCGCCATCATCAGCCAGCAGCATCAGCAGATATCTCAGCCAATGGTAAAACAGATCTAGTCGTAGGTACATAATTTAATTTTGCTAAAATTAATATACTTACCTGCCACAATAAAGGAAACCAATAAAATAACGAAAAACAAAGGTAAATATAGAAAACAATACCCTATAAATTAATATTTTGGTGGCGTAGAACAAAACAGTCGTTTGGTTTCAGTTATCATGTGTTGTTAATTGACTCTCATCAGCGTGGGCGTGATCTGATCTTGTATGCGAGACTCGTAAGCCATCGGTAAGTGAAAATATTGGAAGATGTCTTCGCTGGTAATTTTTTCCATCGTCTGCCAAATCTTATTTATAGTACGCGAGTTGCTTAAGACAATCGTTCGTCAATGATGAAGGGGGCGGTAACGGCGGGGTGATTGGGGCACAGTCTCCCGTCTTTGCAGCCCCTGAGCTCATAAATGCTTTTGTAACAGTGACGTACGTTAAGGATAGGAAGATAGATATCAGCTTATATAAAAAATAATTCAAAAACAAATGTTCGTAGATATAGGTTTTATTTAAATTTTTTGTTGTAATTTTAGTGGTTATTGTGAGCAAGTTCGATTGTAGTCTAATAAGAAATTTAATATAATTATTTAATATCTTATTACTAAAATCCCGAAATAATAAGGATATACTCGTAGTGACTGTAATGAGAAACTATATTTAATGTGCTTATATTAACCGTATTAACCTTACTAAAGGTTTGTTTCAAAATATTAATTGGTTTTTAGTGCAATGCTGTGTAGACGATTTACAAAATGTTATAATAAATGATCTACTATTTTGCTAAATTATAAAATATTGATAAAAATAAAATGTTTGCAGTAATAGGTACCTACTGTTTCTTTTTTCCTATTTACTTACGAATGAAGTAGGAGTAAGAGGACCTTTTTAATTTAGAGAAAATTTTATTTTATTTTACATTATTTCTTTAATCATATCATCAACTGTTATTACCTTTTAATATGCAACATTTATTGATAATTATTTTATAAACTACATAATTCATTACTTACATTCGTTACTTATAATACGTTAGATACCTACTTATAGTTCATTAGTTACGAACTTAATACGTTAGATACAACCACGGTAAAAGAGAAGTAGGTTGGGACACTTCCCTATAGTTACCATTATAAACTGCGGTCAAAAATTTTCCTCCTGAAATTAGCTCAATAGATGTCACTAGTGCATTACCCCTCTCGACTTATCAGCGTTTGTCAAAGATATCTATGCACAAATTTGATAAGAATGACAAATGTTTCATATTTTGACATTTAATGTCACAATTTGAATAAATATTCAATAAAATGAGTAAATGTTTCGTGCCTTAATGTACCTCTGGGTACAATCCTGGTAACGAAAAATTCCCACTATTTTGTGTACCAAAATGCAGTGAAAGTTTGGAACAGTGGAGGCAAGGTGAATCACTGATAACAAATAAAATTTTAATACCTAAACACGTAGCAAAACACTTCGCAGAAAATGATATATTAAAACGCTGGAAATCAGGAGATGTTAGTATATTTTAAATCTATACATTTGTATTTGATAATATTAAATAATGTATTTTTTATTATGCAGATTTGTTTCGAGTATAAAATTCCTCGTTTGTTACGTAGTGCAATCTCTACTTTTTAAAAATTAGATGGTGATAATTTAGAGACACAATCAAAATTTGTCATTGAAAAGAAAATCTTTTATTTGCTATGAGAGAAATTCAAAATTGCCCAAAAGTTCTATAACAGTAATTCATAATTTTATATGTATTGATCAAAATCCTCCGATAGTGCCAGTCGAAGCTACTATTGATACAAATAATGATACTAATACGAATTTAGTCATGATTAAGATTTGTCAAAAGTTTGACATTTTTATTGTCAGTTGTAATTAATGAGGTTATCAATAGATGTCTCTACTGCATCATCCCTCTTCGCATAGCACACTAGAGAGTGACTGTTTTTTGCCACGTCTACAGCTCAAGTGTCTCTCTGTGAGTGTCCCAACCTAGCTGTCTAGTAACCGTGGATACAACCATAATAACATCCAAATCTTCCATTATATGAAAACTGTCAACAAATTAACAGATAAAATTGTTGATTTGTTTTAACATCGCTGTCGTTGATGATACAATTAAGCTTTGAATACAACGCGAATATAATATGCGATTTAAGCTCCCTTGGATCTTGGATGTTCAAAGAGACTCTATTTCACCTCGTCGCTTACCAACATCCTCGGTATTATAAATCGCATAATATTCTTGTTATATTAATACCTATAAAATTATCTATGGATCATTATTAATACAATTGTTTATTTTTATAAATTTGTAATAATTGATTTTTCTCTGAATTGATCTTTCTTATATGCCAACTACCTACCTATATGTGATGCCGCCGAGACGAGACGCGAATTCATAATTATGAGATGATAAATATTTTTCGAGAAATCGAGAATACTCAAAACTATAACATTGGAAAAAAATGTTTTGTTTTCAATAATGTCTCGTGACAGGAACGTTTTATATCAATAAATAAGAGCTCGTTAGATGCCGCTTTTTATTCTGAACATCTTTTGTATTTACAGTTTGGCTCTTAAATCAATAGATAAAACTGTTATAGCGAAATTAAAATTTTAACATAGTTTTTCCTATAGGTCAGAAAAGAATACACCCGGTATAACAGAAATCATCATTAGCTCTATGTTGTATATTAGAAAATTACTTGAACCGAAAATATTATATGCAGTGATATTGAATCAGTAGTATATTATTTGATTATTTCGATTTCGATTCCATTCTTACAATACAATAAATTTATCGCCCACTAGATAAAACCCCAATACCTGCGTCACTGGTAGGCGCTGTGCTATATTCTTTTCATTCAGTCTCCTCACGTACTTCTATCAATCAAACAGTATTTTCATAATATTACCGACTCGCGCGTTTCCGCTGCACGCCCCCGCTCCTCCAATGCCGCCGCGGACGCCGCTGGCGCGCGATGCATGATGGGAAAACAATTCGGCCGTTTAGGGCGCCTCTTATTGGATTCTTCATATGAATTATTCGCGCTGCCCGCGTGGCGGATGGATGGACTTACATCGGTTTGTTATTGATTAAAAGTGGGGCCGTGGGGATGGTTTCATGCCCCCAACATTGATATCCTAGTCTCTGGTGTGAATTTAGGGTTTTATGGATATTCATATTGGGTTGATTTCATCAGTTGTAAATACAAACCAACTTTATATTATTTTGAAACATAATTTCAAACACACAGACAGATGCCCAGCCCAGGAAAATTGCGCGTAATTAGAACGCAAGATTATCTCTTCAGTAGAGAGATTTTCGTAAGTATTATACTAACTTAAAGAATTTGTTTTATGAATTAGATCATAATCATGTAAAAATACGTCCACAAAAACATATCATCGTTATATGAACACGTCCGCAACGTCGGTCAATCATTCTTGAAGCATATCAGAACGGTGTCAGGTGTCAAAAATATCGAAAAGGTTAATGTAATGTAACTGTACTGCAAAACTGTCATTTACGTTAACAAATAAATGAGAAGTATTTTGAGTGTAAATGATCATCAAAATAATGTGTTCTTTTAATTTAGAAATTATCTTTCCTTTTCAATACCATATCAAGATGCCGAAAAAGAAATAAAATTATACAGGTGTACCATAACTTGAGGTAGGTACATATTAGAATGGCATATAAACTTGACGTAGGTACTGGTCACGGACAAGAATATTTTCAAAATTCGAAAATTCATTTTTGTGGTTTGAGAAGAAAACAATTTTGGGTAACTGGTTGAATAGTTAGTTTTAATGTTGTTGTTGCGAGCCACATAACTCTGTCTTTATTCAAAATAGTATTCAGTGGTACTAAAAATGTTCTCCTGAAGTAAACTACCCGTATTTATAGGAATTTCGAAAAAAATCTTTTCCAGAATACATACCTACTTACATTTAAAAATATATCCCTCAAGTTATGATACAGCCTGTAGATGTGATTAAATCCAAAATATGTACATGATAGGTAAATAACTAAAGAACAAACTTTATAGTTGAGTTCGATTTCCAGCACAACCCACAATAATACCACTGGGTACGAGTGGTTGGATTCCACTATAATAACATCTACCATCCTGTAATTGGGAGTTAATCCTGTAGGTTGGTTACCATCAAAATAAAAAAATAAATAAAAATAAATGTTTTGTAATACCACATCAGCAATCAATCACATATAATCGATAATCGTTAAACACATACACTGTTGCTGGTTTACTCTTGATAATCATAATGCATAGTGAATAGTAAAATAATTGTGCAGAACTTTTTACACTATCGACCTTAAAATGATACAAATACCTATAACACTGTATTTTACGATGAATTTGATGACTTTCCGAACGACCTAACCTGAAAAATTGGGAATATGAGCGAAAATTAAATTGAAAATAATAAATTATAGTTCTGAAGAATCATATTACACTGGCCATTTTGAGAGCGAAAGTCACTAAAATTTTCAGGTGCATCGATCAAAATTTTTAATGGTTTCCTGAAATAAGAAATTTAGGTTACAATGGTCAAGTTTTAGAACATAATAAGTACTATAAGGTATTATTGCTAATACAAGAAGGTTTCGAAATATTAAGGGTAGTTTTTCTGCAGCATTTTTTTGTAGTACTACACTGGATTCGTTTACTTATTAAACACAAACAATAAAGGTAGGCAATCAACATCTTAAATTACATAATACTAGTAAATGTAAAATAAACAGACAAAATTTAAATATTGTTAATGAATAAATAATTACTCCACCCAATGGCAGTGGAAAGTGGGAACGAGAAATTTTTGACTGGAAAACATGGAAATTTAAAAAAAAGTTCTTTCTGTTTCGTACTACATACAGCATACTACTTATTCTTAAATTTATTATGACATTAACTTCAAACCCAGCCTGTATAACCGACAATTACTATTGAACCTGCTATTTCTTTCCGAGAGACTTGAATCACAAATCTTTGCTTTCCTGCCACTTGTTACTATACTTATGCTATGCGCTATGCACTAATATTATTATACCAGTACATTTTTAAATATTTACAAGTAGCTACTTATTCCATTCATAAAAAAACAAATAAAACCGTCTGTTGTCCAGCTAATAAAATGCACATCTCAAGTAGCAGAACTAGCGTCATAGCGAACAGTCGTAAGCCTCCTGACGTCCAGTGGCGCAGTCCTGCTCCGAAAGAGGAATTTTTAAGTAGCCTATCTAAATTTCCAGTCGACATAGCAGTAGCGAGTGGCGTATCGCTCACGTTGACCCTCGTGCTACAGGGCGCAGGCCAGCATGAAATCCAGCATTGTTATTTTAGATGTACGCGACCGTGATGCTAACATAACGTTATGTTTTGTAAACGTAACTATGGACAAGAGCAGAGGAATGATGGATAGATGTATGCAATTTTAGTCGATCTCTGAACAGAACTAGCAATTTTTATGTACTTTACAAATCATTCATAGTTTCTACTCTACTAGTAGGTTAGGTTGATGAAGAAAAGGAATTTTAAGTTGTCAGTCCGTCAACTTAGTATACCAATTAGGTACCAACTAATTTTAGATACCGGAGACTAAAGGCTGGTTCATAATGGATGTAACTGGTGACTTCTTCTGTGTTCTGTTAACATGAGCTATATGTATTTCTATGTTACGGTTCGTAATGACACTGGATTTGACGTTTACCTACACTGTAACAGTAAGGTTCGCCAACTTTTAAGAAAACTACTACCTAGAGTATCACTACTTATAATAAAGAGTGTGGCCATAGGCGCTATATTTCAAATAAGTAGCAATGGTTAATTACTCTAAAAAAATGTGGAATTAATTAATGTTTAACTGTAACAATATGATATCCAAAAATTAGTTCAGTATCAAACTTTTAATTACTTGAACATATTGTTTTACTCAAATACAATTTTACTGCAGTCAACCATACTCAGTTTAAAGCCACTTTGTTACATACTTCACTCTTTCCCAACAAATAGCAAGCAAGTCCTATTTGTTCTTTGTTGATGATGAGTATTTTATATTTCGCTACAATATTTTTTGTTATAAACATTGCAGATCCAACTAGGTAACTGCCAACAAACGGATCTACTTCTGACAGTTATAAGAAACGTTATGTCGTCAAGTTAGCAGATTACTGAAATGATTGTGAACCACACACTTTTCATTCACATCACACACCTTACAGAATACTGAAGAATTAACCGATTATATCCATTATAAAACAGCCCTTAGTCTTATTTTAAGAGATCGAGCAGATAATGTAGAAATTAAATGGAGCCAAATCTATGCTATAAGGCCCTAAATGACAGATTGATAGAATGACAGACATCGGCAAGATATTATTTATAATTATAATTTTGCACCACTACATACTTTAAGACTAAAGCAACAAATTATTTATTATAGGCTTAATAGCGAAGAATTATTTCAAAATATTGTTAAGTATATGCGGTGTTCGACCAAGTTCTGTCACAGTCACAATTAAACTCTTGAATGTTGACTTTTTAAAAAATTACAGCCATTTCAAATGTATTTTCCAGTTATATGCAGTTGATTGATCCCTGTCCCCATATCGGGTACACATATGTATGTTTATTAAAAAAAAAATTCATTATAGTATTGCCATGTAATGTCTACACGTGAATAACTGTCTCTTTGATAAACGATTACTAGAGAATTGTGTCTTTAAAAAAATACAAGATATACGCATTTTGTGTAGAATTGAATAATGAAACATTCTGTCTGGTATTTTCGATGTCATGTTCCGTTTAAGAGATAAATAGCAAAAACAAAAAACGCAGAGATATTTTTGCGTCTAGAAGGAGAAATGGTGGGATAGGTCATGGCGCCACTTCTGATTTTGTAGAAAGAAAGCTTTTCTACATGTGTATCAAATTTTGTGCTTCTATCAAAAAGTGCAAGGGGACTGTATAGGTAATTTATAAACCGAAATTTAAATTTTAATTAGAATATCATATATGTTACAAAGTTTTAGGAAGGTAATTATGTTATATTATTTATTTTGTTATGCTGGACACTGTAACTTACTTCACAATTCCTAAGAAATTAAAATTTGAACTGGGGTCATTTTTTCGAAAATTTATTCTAACGTTTTATTGTGTAAAATGATTAAAATGAAATTGTTAGTACCTATTTAAAAAGTAGCTTGTTGGCTATACAATATGATATTTATTTGGAGGCTAATGTAATGGTAAGTGGATGAAAATTGTTATTTTTCAAAATTTGGAAGGTGTCACAACCGACCCCAACCTTGGGGTAGATTATTACAGCATACGGGGCAAAAAGCTGTAGCGAGATTTTTCAAACATTTAAATTATAAAATAACCTAATAATTTATTGGTTTTAAAAAGTTTACAACTTCTATACCAAATTGATTGGCATGCATTTAATACAATAATACTACATTTCTAAATTTCATTTTTGATAATTAATATAACTTATAACAATAACAATAATTGATATTATAGACCAATTTATTAATTAATAGAAAACAGCACTATAGATAAATTTTGTTGTTATTGTTTTTGTTCTTGTTTCCAGCTTATAACAATAAATTACTTAATTTAATACAATAATACTACTAACATTTTTATAAAGTTGTTAATAATTACAGTTTTAAAATTCAAAATAGATTACAAAATTCTTATTGACATTATTTTAGGATATTATTACATTATTCACAATTATTACTCACTAGTGACTATGATTTTCCAGTTTAATATGGAAATTAATTTCTATCATTACACGACGAGTATATAATGAACTGTAATACTTATTTAATAGATCTAAAGGTGTCATACGGTTATTGTTCATGATATCTAACCGAGCACCACGGCTTAAAAGGCAATTTATAATTCTTGTTGTAAAGTCTATATAAGAACTAGTTATATTGGCTGTCTGATTGAAAATAGGATCATTCACAATTATTATGGCTGTATGAAGGGGCGTGTCACCTGAATCGTTTTGTATGTTTACATTAACTTGTAGTTTATCAATAATAAATTTAGTAAGTTTAACATTTCTAGTACATATTGCGAGATGAAGAATTGTATTACTTTTTTTACCCAACATATTATTTATCTCAGCTCCTCTGTCAACAAGAGCTTTAATTAACTAAAAGTAATCTTATCATCTTTTGAAGAACTTTTCTTCAACAATAATTTTGAACCACAGTTATCATTATTGCAAAAAATCACATCTATAGGTGTAATTTCTACATTATACGAGTACGCTTTTATATTTACATCTGCATGTAGTTTGTCTATAATAAATTCAATAAGTTTTAGATCCCTTCTTAATACTGCGATATGAAGAATTGTATAATCACCTATAACTGCACTGTACATGTCTGCACCTCTGTTAAGAAGTGCGGTAATTACATTTAATGTAATACTATCTATTTCATAATTTAGTTTATCAATAAATTTCGTCTGTAATAAAATTAAACCTAAAGGTGTAACTCCTTTAATGGCTCGTATATTTACATCTACACATAGCTCATCAATGATAAATTCAATAAGTTTTACATTCTTTCTCAATGCTGCAAGATGAAGTATTGTAAGATCTTTACCAAAGTGGTGTAAAACAGCACCTTTATTAACAAGGGTGCGGATGGTATTCAAATAAATATCATTAGTATCAAAATTGTTCATACACATAGAGTTAACATCAAAGTACCCATCGGAAAACATTAAATCTAAAGGTGTGTATCCATTAAAAGATTTTACATTTACATCTACATGTAGATTATCGATAATAAATACAATAAATTTGACATTTCTCATTAGTACTGCGATGTGAAGAATTGAAAAACCATGAATCCAACTACTGTATACGTCTGCTCCTCTATTTACAAGTGCATCTATTATATTTAATGTTATATTATCATCAAATTCACTCATAGTTTTGGCAACAAATGTATCCATCTGTTCTAAAAAGTTACTATCTAAATGTGTGAGCTCATAAAAGCATTTTTTTACATCTAAAAGTGTATTATTAAATTTTATTTTTATAATTGGTACCAATATTGCATACAACAAAGGTGTAACACCTTTCGTATCTTTTATGTTAACATCTACCATTAAATTATCAATAATATATTCCGTCAGTTTTAAATCATTGTAGACCACTGCTAAATGAAGAATTGAACTACCTTTCTCATTTACACTTGCACAATATTTTAAAAGTAAGTTTAATATTTTAATAAGATCATTAAATATAATTTTTTTAAATTTTAACCCACTAAAAACATACACATGAGCATAATTTCCGCTTCTATCTGATTCTCTAATATTTATTTTATTTTCTAATAATATTTTTATAGTATCTAAATTTAATTGCTCGCATGCAAAGTGTAAAAGATTGCGTTTTTCGACCGGCGTTTTAATGTTAATATTGGCTCCCTTATTAAGCATCAATTTTAATAAATCTAAATGATTACCGCCTACAGCAATAAACAATAACATATGTTTATCTATTATTTTACCCGCGCTTTTATCTAAATCATTAAGAATATAAATTAAACATTTCTCGGATTTTAAAATAACAAGTGCTCCCAAAAATGTATAAAACATTTTAAAATATTCATTAAAAACTAATTCCATAAATCCATTGATTTTGTTATTATAAGAACTGAATTTTTCGGATAAAATATTTTGTTTGTGTTTGATATAAAATTTTGAACTAGTTTCAAAATTTTTATCAGCATGTTTTAACACAGAGAATAAATGAGTTTTGCTGCTGGGCTCTAGTAATATATATTCTAAGCACGAAAAGTAATATAAACTATCATCATTACTAAGATGAATTACAGCATTTTGTACAAGTTTGTGAAATAATCAGTAAATTCGTCAAAAGAAATTAAGGAATAATTGTTTAGCAAACAAAGTGCCTTTCGTACTTTTTTTTCGATGTTTATTTTCTTATCTTTTTTTACTTTCTTTTGAAAACAGGGAATATCTAAAAACATTTCTTTACATATGAAAAAGGGATTGAAATAAGAAGAAATATTCAGTATCTCGATTGCTAGTTTAGACTTCTTTGATTTAAAATTGGTAATTTTTTGAATGGATATGTTTATTGCGCTAGCAATAGATTTTTCATATGGAAGAGAACACCATTTTGGAACTTCTAGACTAACAAATTCTTCATGCGAAAGATTTAAGATATAGTCTTTTAAATCAAACTCATTACGTAACTCTTTTTTACTTCCTTGTACGAAGTAAGGAAGTATTGTAATCGCGAAAAATTTCGGTTCTCAGATTTTGACGGAAATATCCGTTTATAGTTTCGACGTGACGTCTGTACGTACGTACGGACGGACGGACGTATGTGTGTCGCATAACTCAAATACGGTTAGACGTAGAGAGTTGAAATTTTGTATTTAGGACTGTTATAGCATCTAGTTGTGCACCTCCTATTTTTGGTTTCAATCTATAAACCGGAAGTAGTACTTTTAAAAAATATTTCGATAAATATTTAATTTAACACAAATTTTTTTATTTTAAATGAAAGATTATGTGATTATTACCTAAAATCGGTATTTTATAAATATTTTTGTATCGGGTATTATTTAGGAATAATTAAAGTATATATGTATCATTTAGTATTTCTTTATCTTGTAGTCCATGATCGATTAACATTTGTTACTACGTAAAATTTAAATGATTATGACATGACAGTGACAATAGTAAAATATGCTTTATATCTTCTTCTGCAGTTTAAATAAAATGACTAAAATATATTTGTGAGTATACTAGTATAATAAGTTAAAAGAATTTTTTATATTATTCTACATTTTAGTTATTAAGAAAAGTATGAACACACAAGGCGTACAAGGAAGTCATGTGGTGTCCACGTCAGATTTTTTTCTTCACGAATATATGCAGCTGCTAGTTGTACCGCTAGGGGTACGCACTCAAGAACTTGTACTAACTCGTAGAGTAAGTCGTCATCTGCAATATCTAAATAAGAATTTAGTATAGAACGTATGACGTCCACAGCAGCATCAGGATCTAATGGCGTTAATTTCAAAGACGGAATGTCGTCTCCCCAGTCTTCCTCGTGGCTGGTGAACAGACAATAACAATCACTTGGAGTTTCAAAATCCTTTAAACTCTGCCTATTCTCAGCGTCGTCAAATATAAACATTGTACGAGTGCCGTTAAATGAATTGGTTATTTTTTCAATAGTATCATTTATGGTATCGTCAACGTCATACAGATTCAAGTTTTTTGCTAATTTTCTTAACGAATGATGTAGATTGTCTTTAGTAGTTGCTTGGATCCACACAATCATTTTGATTTTATTGGATTTTTTACAAGTCTGAGCGAATTTTATCGCAAGCTCAGATTTTCCAAACCCTGGCAAACCGCAGATTGTGACCATTCGCTTGTCTTCCTTGAATAACCACGTGTCAAGTTGCTTTATTTCTTCTTTTCTTCCTCGGAATGATTTAATCAGATTTGGCAGTTTTGGTAATTGGGTTGCAATATCTTGTACTTGAGCATTTTCTGGACTAGGATTTCCTTTGTAAACATAGTTACCCGCTACGTTTATTTGTTTGAGGATGGTACAATTTTCGTTAGTGATGTTCTGTTGGCTAGTGGATGGGACGTTATTGTTATCCATTTTGATGTCTACAATATAATAATAAAGCAAAGGTATTAAAAGATAACAAATTATATATTTTTTAAATCATTATTTGCTTTCGACGGTAAGCCTTCTATTAATACTGACTACTACTGATAAACACGCTTATAATAATAATAATTACAATTTTTTCTATTAAATATGATATAAATTGATTACATTACACAAAACTGCCATTTTATTAGGTATTATCAGAGTCCATAGATACAAATTATCATAAGCAATATAATATATACACTCGAGGAAAATTAAAACGCACCACTTGAAAATTCACCAAAAATGACACAATTTCAAAGTGCGATATCTCGGCTGCATTTCGAAGAAATTGGATGAATCTTCAAGTTCTGAAAACGTTGAAGTCTTATCTTTAATGTGATGATAGCCAATGTGACAAAAAATCCACTCCACCACCTCCCACCCTCTTAAGAAAAACAACTGTACCTGATGTCCAAAAAGGTCCAACTTTGGCAACTCATGCGGAGTGCCAAAAAAATCGTGGACCTTATTGGCTAACAGAGTAATAAAGATCAGACTTTTACTTCAAGGTCCGCAAAATTTCAATTACCTAAGATGATTTGGCGCGAAGTTATGAATTTTTGAAAAAAAAGTGCCTTTTTCAGGTTTTTGTCCATAACTTGTTGAAGGTTTCTCTATTCGGCCCTGTAAGTTAATCTGCCACCAAACCCGATCCACCCCCTGCCACCCCCGGATAAAAAAACATGTTCAATTGTAGCAACTGGTGCGAAATCGGACAAATTATGGGCAAAAAGCACAAAAATACCAATTTTTTTCAAAAATTCATAACTTCGTGCCAAATTATCGCACGTACTTGAAATTTTGAGAAAATTGAAGGAAAAAGATTGAACTTTATTGTCCTGTTGGGCAATAAGGTCTACAATTTTTTTTACTCACGCTACAAGTTGCTACAATTGAACATTTTTCAGTCAAAAACATGTTTTTTTATCCGGGGGTGGCAGTGGGTTTGGTGGCAGATTAACTTACAGGACCGAATAGAGAAACCTTCAACCTTCTCGGAAATCGCCAAGTTATGGCCAAAAACCTGAAAAAGGCACTTTTTTTTTTCAAAAATTCATAACTTCGCGCCAAATCATCGTAGGTAATTGCCAAAGTTGGACCTTTTTGGACATCAGGCACAGTTGTTTTTCTTAAGAGGGTGGGAGGTGGTGGAGTGGATTTTTTGTCACATTGGCTATAATCATATTAAAGATAAGACTTCAACGTTTTCAGAACTCGAAGATTCATCCAAATTCGTCGAAATGCAGCCGAGATATCGCACTTTGAAATTGTGTCATTTTTTGTGCATTTTCAAGTGGTGCGTTTTTATTTTTCTCGAGTGTATATGAATTTATCGTAAAATTACGAATACCTAATTGTTGCGTAAAAACGGACACATACGAGCAGGGTTGTTGTGATTTTGCCCAGCCCGAAAAAACCCACTGGGTTTTTTCGAAAAAAACCCGCCTGAAAAAACCCGAAAAAACCCATTTTATTTGAAAATTGTTAACAGGGATGTGCTATGAAACTGTTTAAGCATGGGGATCACGAGAACCATAAGAGATACGAAGTAGGTTAAATTAGACAAAAGTTGCCCCTTTAGGGAGCCAATTTAGAAATGTTTTTGTTTTCTCACAAAAATGCATAGATGATTAGATATACACAAAAATGTAAAATTTGCCAATTTCGTTTTCACCTATAAATTTTTTGTTTGAATTAGTACAAGTTTCTAATTTGTACGTTTTTAACGAGGAATGCACATTGCACAGCAGTCCTCAAATTTTTTTATCTCCTACAGATTTTGAGAAATTCAAACCAAATTTAAATTTTCATATGGAGCTGGCTATAACCCATCTTAATAGAGATTTACAGAAATTACACAATAATATTTTTTTAACCCACTGGGCTGGGCAAAACATGAAAAACCCGGGTTTTTCACAACCCTGCATACGAGTGTCACTGCCGTCATTTTAGAGTCTATTTTGACCCTATATCGTTTCTACGCTGGAAATATGAGTAATTTTACCAAATCAATTAGAAAAAAATAGCTCAAATCCTCAAATTACATTTGCTTGATTATTTCTTGATTGACAAAATAATACAGTTAAAGTGTAAAAATTTTCTATATCTACAAAGACTAAACCACAGCAAAACCTACTATAGTTTCACAATTAATAGCTAAAAACAGCCATCTTCGAACAAATAGAGTATTCTAATTGGATAAAATTTAAAAAATGACATGCGTGGAATAATAACTGGAATGCACGATAAACAATTTCCTGGAAATGTGCAGATTCGATAAGAAAATTGTATCAACATCGTCACTCTATTTGAATTATTTTTACAATATAAATAGAAACATAAAGTATTCATTCAATTATGTAGGCGTATTTTTTATCATATTTATTGCGTACACTATTTTTAATTTTAAATGTTAAGGTTAAACTGACATGAGATAGAAAATTTTTCATTTAATAGTTTCAGTTAAGCTAAACTAAAAAAATTTACAATAAATTTTTATGGTTATTACGTTTGTTTATTGTAATCAATTATTTCATTGGCTGTAATTTTTTTGTGTTCTGCGATTTTCAATCAAATTAGTTTTTATTTTTATTTTTTTTTTGAAATTTGTTTGTTATTATTGAAATATTCAATCTTTTATCATAATCTTCTTGATAAGATATTTACATTGATAAAAGGATCTTTGTTATGTACAAACACGTATACAAACTGTCCCAAATTTATTGGGTTTGGTTGTCCCAAAATTATGTAGGTACTTTTATTTTTATATAAACCATTTTTTATATCTTTTATAATTAATTAACAATAATTTTAAATTTTTCTTAACCCGTCATCCGACAGGTGAAACTTTGTCACGAGTTCCGACAGGTGGGGTGTGACAAACCCCAACTTTAAACACACCCTTAATTAAACTATAATAAATATTTTCTTTCTTTTTTGTACTTTAGGGACATTGTTTTAACTAGTATAAATAAAATATTTGTCCGTGAACGAATATTTATTGTTATAATTGACAAACACTCCGCGTGAACAAAAATGGCCCACCTGAAATTGTGAAAAAATCGACAAATTTCAAACCGCTATAACTCAGTGAGTTTTCGATGGATTTCGATAAACTCCAAGAAAGTTCAAAGTGTCTACTTTAAGGGCATCCATTCAATTTTTGTTATAACCCCCTCTGCACCCCTGCAACCCCCTATGAAAAAAATCTGATGTGGCCAGCACACGACCTCTCGGCTTAACACTGTAATTTATGTGAATTTGATTTTAGTTAGGCTTTTTTATTATAATTTTGCAATAAATTTACAAACTATTTGAAGATAATTTTATAGTTCTTAGTTCTTTAATTATCTCTTTATAGATAAAAATTTAACTTTATTATTACCTTATTACATTATGTTTAGTTGTGAATAATATTTACATTTCTTTTAAAATGGTGCCACAAACATTTCAGAAATTGTGTATACGTCTGTTCATCTGTCACATTGACATATTCATTTTTGTTTTTAATTTTTTTCCTACATTATGATTTACAAATCGTGGTAGGTAAAATTACAAATTTTTGAAAATTAATTTTACTTTATTGGTAAGAGATATAGAAACGATATTAAATAAATATTGTAAAAGATAATTTGTTCTTTCAAATGTTGAATGACAAATTGTAACTATCGCAGTATTTCCTATATTTTTTGCAAAAAATGTTAAAATTCTTCAAGAAAATACCATTTCCGGTTGACAGATTTTTACCAAAATCTTATCAGCTCTTCATTAACATATATAAATGTATATTGCAAAATATTAGAATTTTATGTTCAGTTGAATTTGAGATAATGAATCAGAACGAAAGACTATAGTAGGCGCACATACAGACACACACACACACACACACACACACACACACACACACACACACACACACACACACACACACACACACACACACACACACACACACACACACACACACACACACACACACACACACACACACACACACACACACACACACACACACACACACACACACACACACACACACACACACACACACACACACACACACACACACACACACACACACACACACACACACACACACACACACACACACACACACACACACACACACACACACACACACACACACACACACACACAGACATCATCGTGAAAATAGTCAAAATAGGTTCTAAAGGTGCTAAAACGTGCTTATTGACAAAAATCTCGACATCGAATTTTTTCACGATCCCTATACCTCTCTAGGCGAGAGGTAAAAAGTGTTTTCAGGGGGGGAAATTTTCAACTTTGATGATATGCACGGATTAGAAATAAAAAATTTGAACCGATCTGCCTACATGATAATAAAATTCAATCAATTCTCTGTAAATTTATCGAAAAACGAAGTTCCTACGATGATTGGATAAAAAGTTATGCGAGTTTAAAAATTAAATTGCATTTTGAGGTTTTTGAGGGCTAAGTCAAGTTGGCCCTCCCACTTAAATATTTCTATAAAAAAAAATATTAGTCTAGTTTGCGCTCGTATTGCGCTTTATTGCTCCACCAATAATTTTTTTGCGCTACTCTAATTTTGCCATAATTTAGAGAATAAGTTAGGGAGGGCCAGGTTGACACTAGCCCTACCTTTTTGTAAATTTTAAAATTTTCATAATTATTTCGATAGTCGTTCGTTTGCGCTCTATTGCGCCATTAATAAAAAAATTTGCGCTGGCATATTTTTTACTTCCTTGTACGAAGTAAGGAAGTATTGTAATCGCGAAAAATTTCGGTTCTCAGATTTTGACGGAAATATCCGTTTTGACCTTTTCTGAATCCATTATGACTAGTTTCGACGTGACGTCTGTACGTACGTACTTACGTACGTACGTACGGACGGACGGACGTATGTGTGTCGCATAACTCAAATACGGTTAGACGTAGAAAGTTGAAATTTTGTATTTAGGACTGTTACAGCATCTAGTTGTGCACCTCCTATTTTTGGTTTCAATCTATAAACCGGAAGTAGTACTTTTTAAAAATATTTCGATAAATATTTAATTTAACACAAATTTTTTTATTTTAAATGAAAGATTATGTGATTATTACCTAAAATCGGTATTTTATAAATATTTTTGTATCTGGTATCATTTAGGAATAATTAAAGTATATATTTTTAATTTAGTATTTCTTTATCTTGTAGTCCATGATCGATTAACATTTGTTACTACGTAAAATTTAAATGATTATGACATGACAGTGACAATAGTAAAATATGCTTTATATCTTCTTCTGCAGTTTAAATAAAATGACTAAAATATATTTGTGAGTATACTAGTATAATAAGTTAAAAGAATTTTTTATATTATTCTACATTTTAGTTATTAAGAAAAGTATGAACACACAAGGCGTACAAGGAAGTCATGTGGTGTCCACGTCAGATTTTTATTTTATTAATAATCAAAGTAGGAAAGGCCAACTTGACAGCGAAAAAAAGTAAGATTGTGTCATATTTTTTCATTACACTTCATTCTATGTACATTGCGCTCTTTTGCTCCGAAAATATATTTTTTTGCGCTGCTATAATTCAGCAGTAATCAAAGTAATTAGTTAGGGAGGGCCAAATTGACATAGCCCTCCCTTTGAGCTATTTTAAAGTTTTTATTATTGAATAGAGAGTGCTTTATATGCGCTATTTTGCGCTATTAAAATTTCATTTTGCGCTTGCCTCAAATTTATTTTATTTAAATTCTAAATTGGCAGGGCTAATTTGACGACAGAAAAAAAGATAAAATTTATAGTTTTCTTATATTGTAATTAAATCTATATACATTGCGCTCTTATGCTCCGTCAAAATTTTTTTTTGCGCTACTGTAATTTAGCAGTAGTTGACATAATTTGTTTGAAAAAGCGCGCGAAAGGCTTTTTAAAACAAATACCTACTTTATTTAGAAGTAAACGGTAAATTTGGTTAGGTATTTCATTGTTGTCCGAGGCTAGGCGTACATTTAAAGTTTAATAAAGTGACTCAATAATATTTGTATGCGAAGGGCTAACAGTAGCCTTTTGCAGATAAAGGCTAAAACTGCAGTATGAGTGAAGTGATGGGCTAAAATTAGGCGAAGTTTGCAAAAATATTTTCAACCAGAAGTATAAAAATACACAGCATGTTTTTACAATTACAATTTAATAGCTATGAACAATGAACATACTTATAAGATAAGATAAGTACGAGTGATAAGATAAGTACGAGTGAAGTGATGGGCTAAAATTAGGTGAAGTTTGCAAAAATATTTTCAGCCAGAAGTAAATTTAAATTAATCTAAATAAATTATTTATGATTACTGAAAAAGAAATATATAAGCAGCATTCTGAAAGAATTGTTTTCAGACCGTCACTATTAGCAAAGAAGTATTGGTTTGCAATTATAATCATTTTCAAGTAACCGCCAAGTGAAATAAAGTTATTTACATTTTATTTAAACTTTATTTACCTACCTTTTATTTAAAATATTATGTATTCTGTTTTTAATAATTTATTATTTAAACATTTATTAATACTTATTTATTCAAACTTTGTAAGTGGCTCAAAAATTATATCGTAAAAATAATTTGTACGTAATATTATTCTAATAAAATTGTCATTTTACGAAAGTTAAAAAAAAAGTAGAAGCATAGGTGAACTTAATTAATGCAAAAAGCACAACATATTAGGTAGGTAGTCGCGTACGGCTCGTATAACATACCTCTCATTGAATAACATACAATTACAATAACATACATTAAGTAAAATTAAAAGCGTAACATTATTACGATTTGAATTTTTGGTCTATTAACAGGGTTTAAATAAATGATAGGTACATAACTTTTGAGAAACATTATGTAAATTAAATTTCATGCCATGCCTTTGACTTACAAAAATTGAGAAAAATTACCGTAACTAAATTTATCTTGTACCCAATAATTTAAAATTTGCAATAAGTAGGTATTCGTTTTATAGGTACGCATTTCGCGCGCTTTTTCGTAGATATGATATAGTTGAAAAATTTCTGTTGATTGTTTATAAATATCAATTAATCGTAAAAACATGCTGTGTACTTTTATACTTCTGGCTGAAAATATTTTTGTAAACTTCGTCTAATTTTAGCCCATACTCGTACTACAGTTTTAGCCTTTATCTGCAAAAGGCTACTTTTAGCCCTTCGCATACAAAAAATATTATTGAGTCTCATTATTAAACTTTAAATGTACGCCTAGCCTCGGACAACAATGAAATACCTAACCAAATTTACCGTTTACTTCTAAATAAAGTAAATATTCGTTTCAAAAAGGCTTTCGCGCGCTTTTTCAAACAAATTATGTCAACTACTGCTAAATTACAGTAGCGCAAAAAAAATTTTTGACGGAGCATAAGAGCGCAATGCATATAGATTTAATTACAATATAAGAAAGCTATAAATTTTATCTTTTTTTTCTGTCGTCAAATTAGCCCTGCCAATTTAGAATTTAAATAAAATAAATTTGAGGCAAGCGCAAAATGAAATTTTAATAGCGCAAAATAGCGCATATAAAGCACTCTCTATTCAATAATAAAAACTTTAAAATAGCTCAAAGGGAGGGCTATGTCAATTTGGCCCTCCCTAACTAATTACTTTGATTACTGCTGAATTATAGCAGCGCAAAAAAATATATTTTCGGAGCAAAAGAGCGCAATGTACATAGAATGAAGTGTAATGAAAAAATATGACACAATCTTACTTTTTTTTCGCTGTCAAGTTGGCCTTTCCTACTTTGATTATTAATAAAATAAAAAATATGCCAGCGCAAATTTTTTACCTTCCGCTTACCTGTAAAGGAAGGTATTGGAATCATGCAAAAAATCGGGTAGTTAGTTTTAAGTGGATGAGCACGAATTAGGGTCCTTACAACTCATTTTTGATAGTTTCTCGATGATGTCTGTATGTATGTGTGTGTGTGTGTGTGTGTGTGTGTGTGTGTGTGTGTGTGTGTGTGTGTGTGTGTGTGTGTGTGTGTGTGTGTGTGTGTGTGTGTGTGTGTGTGTGTGTGTGTGTGTGTGTGTGTGTGTGTGTGTGTGTGTGTGTGTGTGTGTGTGTGTGTGTGTGTGTGTGTGTGTGTGTGTGTGTGTGTGTGTGTGTGTGTGTGTGTGTGTGTGTGTGTGTGTGTGTGTGTGTGTGTGTGTGTGTGTGTGTGTGTGTGTGTGTGTGTGTGTGTGTGTGTGTGTGTGTGTGTGTGTGTGTGTGTGTGTGTGTGTGTGTGTGTGTGTGTGTGTGTGTGTGTGTGTGTGTGTGTGTGTGTGTGTGTGTGTGTGTGTGTGTGTGTGTGTGTGTGTGTGCGTGTGTGTGTGTGCGTGTGTGTGTATGTGTGTGGTCCTGGCCGATGCCGGATGTCGCATAACTCAAATACGAATTACCCAAAAATTTTGATATTTGGTATTTTACAATTGTATACGAATGGGAAGAGCTCATTAGATTTTGGTACAAATATCTTCACCGGAAGTGATATTTTTTGAAGATTGAAAAAGATAATTATCAAAAATTTATATAAATTTGGATAAATATAGTATTTATTTGTAATAAGAATAAGAAGCAAAGTTATTTGCAACTCACGTTATAAAAAAATTGTCTTTATCTGGTAGCATTAAAGAACTGCAGTAAAATTTAAAAAATAAATTTATCAGATAAAACGTTGAAATCTTGTAATCCATGTTCGGTTGATTTTTGTTTCTGCGTAAAAAATATTGACAGGTGAGACGGGTGACAAGTTGACATAACTAGCGCCATATATGTCATAAGTCGGATATTAAATGTAGTAATTGAACGGAGGATGGCTTCAACACAGAAGAGTTTTCGTGGGAATGAATCTTTTGATTCAGGTGATACTAATTTCTGTGTTTGAATATTTTAGATTTTTATTTGTATATTTTAAATGGGCACCGGATTGTACGTATACATTTCTGTTTAAAGTGTAGATATGGCGGAAGGTTGTGTGATGGCCACGTCAGATTTTTTATTAATGGCGCAATAGAGCGCAAACGAACGACTATCGAAATAATTATGAAAATTTTAAAATTTACAAAAAGGTAGGGCTAGTGTCAACCTGGCCCTCCCTAACTTATTCTCTAAATTATGGCAAAATTAGAGTAGCGCAAAAAAAATTATTGGTGGAGCAATAAAGCGCAATACGAGCGCAAACTAGACTAATATTTTTTTATAGAAATATTTAACTGGGAGGGCCAACTTGACTTAGCCGTTTTTGAGTCATTACTCGGCATTTCAGAGAGCCTGGCGACGTCTCTGCTCTTTTTCATATCACACATTGTTCTTCAAATTATTTGAAGGTTAAATAATACAATAAATTACAATGGGAATAAATAATTCAAGCTAAAAAACTTACAAATACAAAATGCGACCATGCAAAAATATATCACTAGTTCCGACAGGTGGGGTGTGAGAAACCCCAGTCCACTTTGAATCGATGCTGTTCTACCAATGTCAACTTGTAGACTGACGTTTATGCAATAATGTACAGATTAACCGTTTTGTGAAAGCTACTGAGGCGCTACAGTTGTTTGGAGCGAAATTTGAATGTTTTTCATTAATTTTTCGGGCGCTGGGGTTTGTCACACCCCACGTGCTAGATGCCGGGTTAATGGAATCTACATAAGCATTTAAAACTGCATAACATGACACCCTGTTTGTTTTTCAAATAAAATTTACAAAGAAATTCTTCAGGATTTTTTAAAACTAATAAACCATAACTCAAGAAGAGAAGAAGAAAAATCTGACGTGGCCGTTACAATACCTCTCGCCTTGACATTGAAGTATTATTATTTATTATTTAACCTCGTATTTAACCATATATTAAGCTTTAATTTAAATAAAATACAACAACACCGTATAACATTTGATATAATAATATAAAATAAGCATACATTATATTATTTCTGATGTTTATCTGTCATATTGACAATTTTATTTTTGTTTTAAATTTTATTTCTATTTCGGGATTCACAAATCGTGGTAGGTAAAATTATATATTTAAAAAAATTATATTTCTTTATTGGTCAAAGATATAGAAACAAGTAAGATTAAATATTGTACAATGTAATTTCTTCTTTCATGTGTGGTATGTCAAATTGTAACAATCGCATTATTTTATACAATTTTTGCAAAAAATATTATAGTGCTACAAGAAAAGTACCATTTCCGGTTGGTGGATTTTTACCAAAATCTTTTCAGCTCTTCATTAACATATATAAATGTATAATGCAAAATATTAGAATTTTATGTTCATTAGAATTTGAGATAATGAACCGGGACGAAAGGCTATAGTAGGCGTACATACAGACTTTCATACACACACACACACACACACACACACAGACATCATCGTGAAAATAGTCAAAATAGGTTCTTAAGGTGCTAAAACGTGCTAATTGACAAAAATCTCGACATCGAATTTTTTCACGATCCCTATACCTCTCTGAGCGAGAGGTAAAAATGAATAATAAAAGTAGGTAGTAGAATAAGTTCCGACAGTTTAATCGTGAACTAATTTAAAATTATTTCAATTGAGATGTTTAGTTACGGAAACAATATTAGTGAGTGCGACACTGAGTATCTTTGGCCAAAATAAAATAAACTCTTTAATATTTGTCAAGCTTTCGATTTATTTTGTGTAATTACGTGATACTCTCTGATTGGTCAGATGCAGAAAATTAAAATCCATTCTAAATCAAGCAAAAAATTGTAAATTTTATATCTAAATTTGTAAGTCTAAATTCGTAAATTAAATCCATCATGAACCAGCCTTCAGTCCCACTTCTCCGTGTCTGCAATTGTCCGTAATTTTATTTTGGTTGATATATCCAAACGGTTACGTTTCATAATTTACATTAATTTAGATAGTAAATTTAATGAGACAAATGAACGTATATAAATATACCTACCTTTCAATTTAAAAATAAATTCTATATGAACAAGCTATATTATTAGTACAATAATTATTTATTTTCATATGTAAATTTCAAATGTTTATCTAAATACAAATCTACAAATAGAAATAAGTACCTTTACCTATCTACTGTAGTTGTAGATAACAAAATCGACATAATTGCAACTCAAACATAACCAATAGTCTGATTTTAATGTTGATTTATTTTATGATTTTTATAAATAAATAACTAAATATTTAGGTAGGTACCTACTTACAATTTTTCTGCATAACTCAGGCAATGCTCACGGACGACAAAAACACAAACTGGCGAAGTGTATTCGATTGATTGTACAAGTGCCTATTTAGGTGCATTTTTTAAATGAATACAAAAGAAATATGAGAGTCATTGTTATCATCACCATGATATAGATTAGATAGAACAGTTGATAACTATGAATATTATCAAATTGTATCCAAATTTATAATAACAAATATGAACAATAGAATATTATCTCACAGGTATTTATTAACATTATGCTGATTATGTAGTATAATAGTGTTAGTATAAAACTAAAAATATTTGTACTTATTCTTTATAAATCTAACACACAGAATGTGCCAATCAATGTTCCATTATTTGTATAAAAACTTACCAGCACGTCTATATTAATTATTAAAATTATTATTTTTACTTCCTGTCATTACTTAATATAGATAATAGTATTTTCTGAATTAAGGGCATTATGAAAATGTTTATCACTCCCGATGTAAATGTGTAAATTATCCGATAAATTACGAAATAAATTACTGTAATTTAGCAAATTATGTACTTATTGCAAAAATATGACACAATATCTTACTTTATTTTGCTTTAAAACTTTAAAATTTACAAGAAGGAAGGGCTAATGTCAACGTGCCCTTCATAACTTATTTTCTGTATTATGGCTAAATTATGAAGCGCCGTTCGGGACAAAATTAAATGTCGAAAATATTTTGTTTTCCTTGGGAAGAAATATTTTTTAGTTAGAAATAATAAAAATTTTCTAGAAATAAATATATTTTTCTAGAAATAAATATTTTTTTAACAGCGTAAATATTTTTATGCTGATTTATTTTTATTCCCAAAAAATAACTTTTTCTCCAAATTTAAAAATATATTTCTCTCAAACTAAATGTTTCTTGCGAAATAAATATTTTTACAAAATATATTTTCTCAATCATAACAAAAAAATTCTCATAAGGAAATATTTCTTTCGTGCGTAACAAAAAATATTTCCTGCGCCAACCAAATATTTTATTTTCTCCAGCAACACGAAAATATATTTCTCGCAGAACGCGACACTTCACTTTAGCTACAGTAGATGGCGCAAGCTGTTGTTGGTAATATCGTTAACTACTGTTGGAATAGACAGAACCCAGAACGTCGCTGCATGAATTTAGCTATCATACGTTCATAATATCAGTAAGGGCAATTACAGCCTAAAAATATGAATTTCTTATGAAACAAAGAGCTGAGTCTAATTATTATACATATTTTAAGTACAGGGTTCTTTGAGTATTACAAGTTTATTTGGCACTCTTTTAACTTTACTAGGGTGTTGTGGTCGTTATAATAATTATTGAAAAAATATTCTATTATTTATTAATTACGCAAATAAAAGAAAAAGTATCAATGTCAATACAAACGAAAACGACAAGTTAACGCATTGTCATTTTAAACCGTAATTCCTTTCACTGATTAGCATAGCAGCCTGTACTTAAAATATGTATAATAATTAGACTCAGCTCTTTGTTTTATAAGAAATTCATATATTTAGGCTGTAATTGCCCTCATTGATATTATGAACGTATGATAGCTAAATTCATGCAGCGACGTTCTGGGTTCTGGCTATTCAAACAGTAGTTAACGATATTACCGACAACAGCTTGCGCCATCTACTGTAGCTAAAGTGAAGTGTCGCGTTCTGCGAGAAAAATATTTTTGTGTTGCTGGAGAAAATAAAATATTTGGTTGGCGCAGGAAATATTTTTTGTTACGCACGAAAGTAATATTTCCTTATGAGAATTTTTTTGTTATGATTGAGAAAATATATTTTGTAAAAATATTTATTTCGCAATAAACATTTAGTTTGAGAGAAATATATTTTTAAATTTGGAGAAAAAAATATTTTTCGGGAATAAAAATATATCAGCATAAAAAATATTTACGCTGCTAAAAAAGATATTTATTTTTTAGAAAAATATATTTATTTCTGGAAAAATTTTATTATTTCTGGAAAAATTTTATTATTTCTAACTAAAAAATATTTCCTCCCAAGGAAAACAAAATATTTTCGACATTTAATTTTGTCCCGAACGGCGCTTCATACTAAATTACAGCAGCGCAAAAAAATTATTGATATAGCAATAAATCGCAATACGTAGTACTAGCACAAACTATAGGCTAATATTTTTTATATAAATGTTTAAATTGAAGGTTCGACTTGACTTAGCCCACCCAGTATCTATATTTATTACACTTTAGTATAAGCTCAATTGTTCTCCATTTATAAACTTCTGACAGATAACTCAAAAAATACTTTTTATGTAAGAGTATAAAATTATTACATTGTTGAATTAAAAAACTCTATTAAATGGATCTAAAAAAATAAACACCCATCTTAAATCGGAAGTTACAGAAATTATTTGAGGTTTCTCTTTTCGCTGTTACACTTTTTATATAGGTATACAATTCACAAATATGACCTTACCATTGTAAATATTAAAATCGTATTCTTGCTAGAAACATAAAAACTTGAATATTTATTGAAAACTTACTATAGATTATTTTACGATTACAATAATTATTATACTTCTCTTATAAGTTTGAGTGGCGAGAGATGCTTGTATATAATTAGTTCTGGTACCTAAAATAACTAAACTTACCTACCTAAAAGTTTGAAAATGTTACCATATCATATATTTTACTCATTAATTAAAAATTATAACTTGAAAACTTTATAAAATTAAAGGATAATCCAACCTAATAGCAACAACATTTTATCAACAATACCACAAAAATAACAAATAAAAAATCCAACTCTATTTTGGAAAACTAAAAACCTCTTGAAAACGAAATAGTTTTTCACACACATCCTATTAAATTTTACACGGTAACTCGCAACTTTATTTATGCTAAATGCAACGAAATGTTAATAAAATTTCAACCTAATTAAGTTAATATAACAAAGAACGCTAGGTACTCGTAAAGAGCCCAGCGTTTCAATTACTCGGCATACTCATGAGAGAGAGGAGACGACTTGCAGTGGCGCAATCATCAGCAGGGATAATAGGGCTTTATTTCCCTATTTTCTTCTTAGCAGAATAAAAATGTCATTTTCTTATACCAAATATAATCTTAACAGTAATCATTACAATAAACAATGACAATATTTTTCTAGAGATTTATAATATTATGTTTTATCTGATGCCGTGTCATAATGAGAACATTATAAGCCTCAATTTGAGAACCACAATAGCGTTCATTATAAGCCAAAGACCATAATGAATCCAGTATGGTACTCGGTATCATAATAAAATAACAAACAACTCGTTTCTAAAATAGCATACATACTTAACTGATTTTTAGGCTTAAATTTTTTTGTTCAAAACCAAATAATTTATTTTATCTACGATAGTGTGTAAAATTGACAATTAGTTGTCAGTTTTTAGTTTGTAAAACAATTGTTTAATAGCAAAGATTTCATTAGTCACGGGTTGCGCAGCAACGAGTGGTTAAAGTTTTAAAATACGCAAAATTTTTAATTAAACATCCGCACAACAATCGGTAACTAACGTGAAAATTTTCTTGTCAAAGCAAACTTGTTTTGATCCTAATTCAAATTTAAAAGGTTTTTTTTAAATATTTTTCGAGTTTTTTAAATTCTATCGTAGATAAAATCTTATACGATACACATACGCTAAGCATATTTTTATTTATAGTCACTCACGGGTCTTAAAACACTCGCTGCGCTCGTGTTTCAATTCGAACCCGTTCGTGACTAAATATTTGCTTTACGTACTTGTATCGTAAATAACTATTATGTTTTGATTAATTTTCGCCAGCAGATAAAATTTGGTATGCAATACGAATCGGAACCAATCATTATGGTTCGTGTTATCAAACCCGACTTCTCCTCTTGTTAATCTTCACGACTAGTACCATAATGATTGACGTTACTATCTTTACAACATAAATAACTATAATGACTATGAGCTTTTGGATAGTATTAATTCGTATACTACCTATGAAAACTATAAATTCAGATTATTTTAAATTTTTAATCAGCAAAAAACTATAATTTCAAATGATAGATGTTAGCAATAATATCCGCAATAAAAATCATTACATGCAATTTATTATACTACCTGTTTTTAATTGAAGAAGGCAACAATATTATTTTCGTTTACAATTTAATTTTTGTAATGGAGCATTTATTTATGACCTAGTTTCCTAGCTATCTATACCACCAGTTAGTAAGTAAAATAATTCATCTATTTTTAAATTTGTAAGTGAAAGTTTCGAATTTTAAAATTTTAATTTTAAATTTGACATCAAAATAATATATGAGTGCTGTTTATGACGTTATTTTCGAAACAAAAAACAGGTACGCAATACCTCCGCACTAACGCAAAAATTTGAACTTTTAATTTGCGTAAGATTAAATTTACACTTTTAATTTAATCTTAAAATTCTAAATTCGAATTTTCGAATTATTCATTTTTCTTAAAAATCAACTGCTTTTATAAAAGAAGAGATGGCAAATATATAATTTTAAATTTAAAAGTATTTGACTATAAAATATCAGTAGCGGTCCTTCATAAAATAATATTCGTCTCTGTGGATAAATCCTGTACGCCACTGGCTTGTTGTAGTAGGTTGGCGTGGGGGCGGCGGCGGTGGCAGGGTGGCTACGCTAACAACGAAACAACGCAACAACTTCGCCTGCCCTTTCATTACAATCAGCAACGAACACAGAGACCTCTACCATTGTTGGCCGAGACCATGAGAGGCCTTTATTTGTGGCTCATTGTTGAACGGTACTGGCAACTTGCCACCTATTACGTAGGATTATTTTTTCACATTGCTGCTATACCTACCTGTATGTGTTCTGTAAGCTGTATGTTCACACATTTCACGGGGATGAATTATTTCCGTATATGGTGCGAGTGTTTAACAATACGATCTGGTAATTGACAATCATCAAACGATTTGGTTTGCAATTGAGGTAGAAGAATTACAATTTTTGTAACAAGAGAGAAAAATGTTTAAAACTGAGAGGAAGTTACACTAAAATATAGATACTATTTGACTTTTTCTTTGGCTGTTTTTTCCAACCAATATCAATAATCAATATGGCCACAAAACAATAATTGATGGTTTATATCAGGGACTCGAATTGAACCGGAACAGGAAAATAAACCGGAACACATCGCTGCTATTTTAGTGATCCCAGAAACAAACTTGATCGTGAACCGTTCAAAAATATTTTTTTCTGTTTGTCGCAAGTGTGTTGGAAAGTACCTACCTAAGTGTGCGACAAAGTACTTTGTCGACCACTTTTGGGCATTTTGAAACACGGTTATGCTTTTTTTAAATATTTTCACAACATTGATATTTCACAAAAAATTAAAATTTTTATAGTAAATGTCAAAAAATTAACAGTTATTTTTGTATTTTTATCTTCCTTGTTTTGCACGAGTCCCTGGTTCAAATATGTACCTAAAATAAAAGATAAAATGTATTTTATCTACGACTACTATGAAAAGTTTATATTTATGCTTTCAATTGTCAACGTAAAGTTGATTGTTACTGAGGACCAAAATAGTATATTATTTAATAAGGAGCTAAAGTGGAACTTTTTGTGGCGAATCTGTAGGCGTTTGCCGGATTCGCTGCGCTCATCCGGCAACTACAGATGAGCCATAAAAAGTCACTTAGCTCCGCATAAAATATGCTATTTTTTCTTCAGACGTCGAAACCTTAGAATAAAATTGATATTCGTGTAAGAAAATTTATTAAAATAATTCGGATTGAAATAATATAGTCGTCTTTGATTTATTTTGTTTAATAAAAATTTCAATTACATTTCATTGACAGCTGATTTGATTGGTTCACCAGCGGCAGATAATATTATCTGACGCTCAAAGCGGCAGGTAATATTATTGTCTGCCGCTCTCAGAAAAGTAAAACTTTAGCTGTTTCTATGGAGATATGAAATATTATGTTTTTCTGACGTTTGAAGAAAAAAACATTTTATTGTGCGTCTCCTATGACAACGCGCAATAAAGTACCTAATTTTTGATTACATAAAATAAAATAAAATGACAGATTCAAACAAATTTTTTTATTTATTTATTTCGATATTATTGGTATCGTCATGGTTACGAATAAAACATAAATTGATTGAACGCAGATTGAACTAACTGAATACTATTTTTATTATAACAAATAATTTTAGTGGTAGATAAAATTATGTGTGTATTACGAGCGTAAAGTGTATTTATTTGTTCCTCTTGCACTATTGCAGCTCTCGCCTTCGGCTCGCGATGCAATTACCGTGCGCGAGTAACAAAGTGTCACTTTACGCTCTTAATACACAAATAACTATTTTACTCTCGACCCATATAGACGGGCAGAACAGTCAACTTTCAATAAGCAGCGCTACTTTATGAATTCAATAAACATCTATAGTAGGTAGGTGTAGTGTAGTAATGATAAATGAAAGTTTCCTGAAACGTTGTAAGAGTATATATAAATAAAAACATACAGAACTATTATACCCAAATAAAATAATTCGTTTACTTTTTAGTTATTGACAAAAATAAAATACATAAAAAAATTGTTACTTCTACTTGGTGGTACATTTGATGCTTTTGTTTGTAATTATAATAATAATAGTAGTAATAGGAATCTACTGCTTGTAACTAATTGTACAGATGTTAACTGACACAATAAAAAAGCAGGACGGTCATTTTTGCATATTACATAAATGACAGCCAAGAAACCATCGGTGGGGTCCACAATGTCTCCCCATCCAGAATTTAAGGGTAAGGCTATAATATCAAATAAATGGTTAAGGTATCTCTTATATGAAAAATGAATATACCACTCATGGATTATTTTTCATTTAATTCATTCGACTTTCATTATGAGAGTAGTGTACTTACGTAGATTTTTTTTCGGCACATATGACTACGTGTATGCGTGCTCAAGGAGGATTAGTGAACGAGCCTTTCGCTGTGCAGGGAGCGCAGGGCCTACGCCCTTTGTTTCTGAAGGGCTGAAGGGGTGTGCTTCGTTATGCCGCAGTAAAACGCATGGTATTATTTCTGTTATTGTTCAGAATATTCCTTTGTTTCTTCTTGTTTATTTTTAGACGACTGGGTATTTGTTTTAAGTAATTAATTGTAATTTAAAGGTATTTCCTAAAGGAAATTTGTTTTAGTCCTGAAAGACGATATTTAGTCGGTTTACTTAGTATTATGGAATTTCTCAGCCAAGGTTTTATGCTGGGTTTATTTTGGCATTATGTACTTTTCAAGAAGTAATTTACCTTTTTTACTTTCAATGGCTGTTTCCCTACTGACACATTATATGAGGGGGTTAGAGCTAGGGTTACCAAATTTGTTTATCTTGAAAAGAAGATGTCGAGCGAAGCGAGGTTACATGCACCGTAGACGATTTTTTTTTGTAGAAAGGGGTGCGACGAGCAGTTTTTAACAGAACAAACAAATCTTAAAGAGAATACAATAATAATAATCATCATCAATTTTCAAAACACTTCTTGTAAAAAAAACAAGCTAAATATCTTACTTTATTAATTATATAGGTATTGCGGCCGTCACGAAGCCACGATAGCAGACAGAACAAACGAACTTACAGAAATTAATCGTGGTCCGATCAGCAGGCAAGATCGTGGGTTCGAATCCCGCTAAGGGCATGTTGTGTGATAAATGTAAAAATTGTCAATAGCTAAAATTGGAATTAAATGCGAATTTTCGAGTACGGCAAAGAAAATTGAATGTGAAATAGCCACCACGTAATAAGTAGGTAGGTACCTAGTTTTAAAATAGTGAAATATTTTAATTTTAATTAACTTATAAAAAGAGGACAAATGTATTAAAATGTTGCAGCCCGAGCAGTAGCGGCGGGAGGCCTACCGAGGCGAGCCGAGGTGGCCGAGGGTCGCTACGGCGAGGGCTGCAACGAAGCCAAGTGCAATTGCGCCTTTGCTCACGAGATGCACACGATATTTTTTGTCATTACTGCACAAAAAGTAACCTTTTGAGTGACCTTACTTATCAAAAGATAAAATGAATACTTTTAAAATTAATATGTATAAAATAAAAAAGTAACTAATATTTACCTACATGTAAAAGCATAAAAAACTAATTATTAACAGTAAAGAAAAGAACATTAAAATATAAGAATAAAATATTATTGTCAATTAGATCCAATGCACAATCTGCACAATAATCGACAGTTGAAACTATGCATAGAGACGTAGGTACTACAGCTGTTCACGTGCTTGTAGTATTAGATTATCACGTGTGTGGCGCTAGTGTTACGCGCACATTTCGTGTCGGTAACTACAGAAAACTGTGTGAGTGTTCAATTTGCGTGCGCAAAGTGAAATTTTGCGCACGCTATTCC
The DNA here is from genome assembly GCA_947534325.1 of Agonum fuliginosum. Lineage (NCBI taxonomy): Eukaryota > Metazoa > Arthropoda > Insecta > Coleoptera > Carabidae > Agonum > Agonum fuliginosum. The sequence continues at coordinate 23,002,235 of OX384041.1, forward strand.
CGCACGCTTGTACTTTGCGCACGCATTTTTGTCTAGTTAAAAAATAAGCCACTTTGCGCACGTAAAACAGGCACGAAAAAGGTTACTTTTTGTGCAGGTATGACAAAAAAAAGTTTATGGACCCGGACATCTACGCTAAAATAGGAAAAAGAGAACGTCTGGTAATCCTAGTATCCTAGTTAGAGCCAGACCGAACCAAGTACCTTTTATCAAGTTTTGAGAAAAACGAAAAAAAAACTTGGTTCACAAGAGCTTGTGGTCAAAATCAGTTAGTCCATTTGTATATTATAATTTATAAGTATATAAGTTGGTCCACCGTATCAAAATTTAAAACAAAGCTTCAAAAAGTTAGTCAAAATATAAAGTAAAATAGCGGTAAAATCCGAAATGATAGAAGTCAGTTCGTTATTTAAAAAATGCTGAATATTTTTCTAAGTAGACTTAGTCCAAAAACTGAAAATCGTCGATAATCGACTGAGACTGGCCTGGTTCTAACCCTCTCTTATATGCATTCAAGTTTAAAGCCTATAATTACTGATAATAAAAATTTAATTTACAATTGTTTATATTAAGATACCGGATAATACCATATAGCCCATTTTACACTGAGCAAGCGCAACGTGCAATTATAATCTGCAAGTCATACTTGTTATGAGATGCCAAGAAAATTGAAGTATCACATTTATCCGCATTTATCATTTTAAACTGAGCAACATGCAATTGCTAAATATATTAATTTAGTATTTATAATTTTCTAATATTATGTTACCAACTTATGTGGGTATCCGGCGTTGTCCAGATAAAAGAAAGTTTTGGTTAACCGCATCCCCAATACCCAATGGTTCAATCGAATTCAAACATACCTGACAATCTGACTCTAGTCAAAGGTATAGTGATCATTTATTATTTTGATGAAATCAGTACAAAATTTATGTATTATTGACATGTCATAATGTGAAGAGAAATAATGAAAAAATATGGCAATACCCCAACATTATATATTTTATAAGTATCTATCTAGCATTATCGAAAAGTGAAAATAAGAAGCACACAAGAAGAAAATGCGCCGCAGACGAAAATTTATTTAGAAACATTTCTTATAATTGTACCTTTATGATTAATTTAAATAATAATAATTGTAAAACAAGATTTTTTCAAAACTGTAGGGAATCTATAAGAAAATCAGTACATTCAATTTAGTATATTCAGTTTAGATATCAGTACAAAATATTTTTTAATTGCTTATCAGTACAAGGATCTGAAAATCAGTACTGTACTGACAAAATCAGTACAAATGTTCACTCTAAAGAATTGTGTACAAAAATTCATGAGGATCGGACATACTGTTCTAGATTTTAAATCCCAGCCCCAAATGGTCCTTATGACCGAATTTAAGAAAAATATATATTTTCTATTATAATTTCAATAGTGTACCTAATATGTTTCGAGAAAACTAAAATTTCTACCACCACACCTAATGGTCCGATCGAAGTCAAACATACCTTACAATATGACCCTGATCAAAAGACCTGCATGCAAAATTACAATAGGATCGGAACACCGGTCTAGATATAGATACAAAACAAACGGACAGACAGAAAGACATACAAACATTCAGCTTTATATTTTAGAAAATGCAATAATCTATTAGTATGTAAATTGTAAAAGATACTGTCAAATACAACTTTTTTTACGTTTATGTGATGTTGGTAGTATTAAAACAAATTTAAAGTTACCAGAAATAAGGTAATTATAAATTGCTTGCAACTCTTGCGAGAATTAGATCAAATCTTCATTCATGCAAGTAGTTGCAGCAAGATTGCTTCTGCTTATTTTACGTACAATTTCTGTATTACGCTCATGTAATAATTATATTTTTCTGCTCAGTCACCTTTGTTTAAATTAAAATTCCAGTGATGTATAATTTTCAGGTAAATATCTAACTTGAAAGGTCTTCAGATGAAGTAGTTCTGGATAGAGATACCTTCTGCTTAAACGGTAATCGTGTACCAATAATTTTACTTCCGTAAATAACTACAGTTTAGTGAACTATTAATTCCCGTTTGTAACACTACAACTGATAGTGCAGTCCGAATTCCAAATGATCAAAATTTCGTGCATGCATCGGAAACTACAAGACAGAACAAAAGTTATTCACGTTGGAGAACCGGTCAAATTATCGGTTAGTTGCAACGAATTATACAGCGAGGCAGACCGTCTGCTGCGAGTGAAGTAAACCACGCCTGAGGTGTATAAACCAAGCCCAGCCTTACTGCATCGCCAGCACATGGCTCTGGATACATTTTAACGAGATGGGAATTTAAATTTTCTCGAAAATCCCTGTTTGGTAAATTAGGCCAATAAATGTTCATGTTCACACTGGTCTAATTTCGCCACACACGGATAAGGAAGATATCGACAGTATGTGCCAAAAATACATCGTATTTTCGTATTGCTTTTGCATCATTGAAATTTTACTCAAATGAATATGGTATATCACATGTTTCTATTGTAGTACCGTGTTAAGAGGAATTCCCACTCCACTACCTTATTTTTGCGGGACGGGTCGGATGTGTGAGGGGTAACGCTGTAGGCATGACCAAATGTGAACGGTAGTAGCCTAGCTGTACCACGTGATATGCTTGGTATACTCAGAACAGTAAATATTCTTACTGCAGTAGCTTACATAACTTTTCACCGTAATAGATCCAAAGACTCGTATCATTCACGTATATTATATTGAAATATATTCTTATAGGAAATTATCCGCCTGATTTAAGAATGGTTTATAAAACATGGTTTCGTATTAGACATTATACTGATATTTAGTTATGAATATTAAAGGGATAAAAATCATTTTTAAATTTGTATACAGAGAAATTGGACAAAAAATTAGAATATTTATGTTGTTTAGAGAATCTGTTTATCATCATTTATAGTTATCGAGTTATTTAGCGTTAAAGTTTAAATAAGCAAGTTTAATACTTACTGCTTCTTTTTATTGTTTTGAATTTTTATAAAACTATTTTATTAATTAAATAATAACATCTAAAATATAGTACAATATTTTAACTCAATGTATACATTTTATTACCTACTAGGTACTGTAAGTATTATGAAATTTGCACGGAATTTCAAAATTTGGTGTAAAACAAAACACTCTTATTTTAGTGCGTTTTTGGCAGTAAAACAAATTTATTTAAAAAATTGTACATTTTTCTTCCAGCAATTTTTTAAGTTTAACAAGTCATAGCTTTGGTATTATACAAGGAATTTAAATATTTTATTGTTTTACATTCACTGAAGTTTTTTCTAGAGATAAAAGTGCAAAAAGTTTATTGAAAGCTGTTAACATTTATTTTAATAAATAAATATATATCTATCGAAAGTTGAATCCATTTCCATTTATAAAAATTATGCTTTGTTACTCATAGCAAACGCTATTTAGAATGTTTTTGAGGTTTCCATAGCGACGCTTGTTTTTGGAATTATTTATCGAGTTTTACGTTGACAGATGGATAAAATATTTCAATTCTGGAAGGTAAATTATCTACTGAAAGATTGCATATTTATAATAATACTAATTGTACAATAAACATTAGATTTAGTGGCGATAGTTAAAAATAAAGATATGTAAGATAAAAAAGAAAAAAAGTTTCCGAACATAGTATGTTAAAATTTTCATTCAGCGACATCTCTACCTATTAAATTTAGGGCAAAAATTGTAGTGAAGAAAAATGATTTAAAAAAACTAGGTACATCCATCGTGAATTAAGTTTATTGTTAAATAGTTTTTTATGTGTGTTACACAATTTAAAACAATTATCAGAGTGCCAATAGGCCAATACATCTAAATAGTAATAGTAGGTTAGGTAGTAATGAAAAAAAAATTAACATAAATAAATCTAAATTATTTTTAACTTTTCTTTTTTCTTGCTTCCGTTATATATTCTGGATCTCTAATTTCCATATTTCTGCTGTGTCTCGAATCCACGAGCTCTGGTAAAATGCAGTCATTATAAAAGTGTACTAATTTATCTTGCATATTCTCTGCCCAAAATTTATCATCTCTGTGTATCATTTCCGTTTTTATTATTTCATCAGTTGCAGTCCAAACCGCCAAAATACATTTATCACGACCTGTAATTCTTAGTTGTCCCTGAATCTGATAAAACCAACTATTATGTTTATTGATACTTATTTTATTGGAATTATTATTCTTTTTCCAAATTTGAACTTTCTTATTTGCAATTAACTCTTCTAATCTTAAATTTTGAGGATTGAAGGGACACTTAATTTCTATTATCGTATCATCACCTACTAAACCATCTGGGCTAGCTCCAAGAAATGGAAATTCTTTATCAATGAACATGCCACAGGGTGCAATTTGTATTTTTAACTGTTCTTCTAGCTTTTCTTTAGCTACAGGCTCAAAGGTTATACCATGGTGAATAGCTGGAACATGCGAAATCTGTGATCCGTATAATAAATTTTTCACTAAATTAATACAGCTTGTTGTTTCTCGCCGAATACACACTTTAAAAAAATTAGAAGCAGTAAGAAGTTTTCTTCTTTCTTCTAACCAGTAGCTACTTCCAGACTGTAAAATTGTATTTCTTTCAAATTGTTGCCGTTGTTCTTCGGTGGCCATAAGATTTTTCAGAAAATTTTGTTTTTCTCTTTCAAATTCGTCTTTTTCCATATCTGGTTCTTGACATCTTGTCCCGTAATCTTCGTCTTCAGCATTGCTTGTTTTAATTTTTTGTTTTTTATTATTTTGTCGAAAAGTTAAAGATCTTTTAGCTCTCTGTTGTCTGTTGATTTCAAATTTTGATTTAATTTTAGTTGGACTTATACCGGTAAGAGTTTTATGAAACGTGTAGTGAGCTCGTCTTTTAGAATTAAATGATACGACTGCAGCATAACACCTAGATTGATAGGATTTACCTTTTGAGAAATTTATTCTTTTTCCGCCAATAAACTTTGTAATAACAGAGTGGAATTGTTCAACAATATTGCTGTCAAAATTGTAAATTAAACTGCGAGCGTGTCGCGATACCGATTTAATAATAATATTAATTCTATTATATAATTCTGGGCAATTTTTTAACTGTAAAAATTTATTTTCTGTTGGTATATTTTCTTTATTACAATAATAGGAATCACAGTTTGAATGTTCTCCAAAAACATGTTTTATACTATTTTCTATATCATTTTTCAAAAATTCAATTTTTTGGGTAAGTGGCAATTGGCTTGATTTTCTAAAATTAACTGCACTTGTAATGGCTCTTCGTAACCGTAACACTCTTCCATTTAATAATCTTCTCAAATTAAGTGGAAATCTAGTATCAGAACTGACATATTTTAATTTATTACAATAATTTCTTAAAACATGATTACGGCATTCTATTTTTTCCACGGTGGTGTCTTTATATGGTTTGGAATCTAAAATTTTTTTGTAGGTACTGCTATCTCCATCCGCTATAAATTTTGTATATTTAATCCCATGCATAGCAATACTGCTTTTAAAACCCTCCAGTATTATATTTGACTCCATGCTTGTTGAAGTACCCTCAAAGTTTTTAGAACATACATGTTCTTTAACTTGAATATTATTGTGTTTTGCATTAATACATATAGCACAATATTTATTTTTTATTCCAACATATAGGACTTCCCCAAATTGATGTCCAATAATAGCCGCTGCACCTGATAACGCATTGTAATTAGTTTTATAACTGCGTTTAGACCAGCAGCCATCTGCCACAACAGTGATACAAGGAATCCCGTTTGCATCCACATTTCCATTTGTAATAGCATACTCGGCTTCTCTTTTCCCAGCTTCTACCATTTTATTATATGCAGCTATTTCCCATGTATCTGACACAATTTTATGATATTTTGAATAAGTTTTTTCATTCATACACGGAATTTCCATCACACAAAAAAACTCTTCTAAATTAAAATAACCCGAGCCAATACTCATAATACCCTCAACGGCAGCTGTATTTATGCCAACAATTTCTGTAGCAGAACCAGTAGAACTTATTGTTTCATTAGTAGATATTTTAAAACTTACATTGCACATATTACATTTTAGTACAAGTATCGAATTTAACCCTTGTAAAATTTCCTTCTCTATAATAATGTTATTAAAATTACATCCATATCGTTCATTATGGTTACTTATACATTTCAGCGACTCGAAAAAGTGACTAATTTGAACAATGCGTCTTCCAATTAAATTATCGTTTGAAGATTTGGGCATACATTCACTTCTCGCATCAGTTACATTATCCTATAATAAATATATTCTGTGTAAATAACATCGATTTAATAAAATATGAAATAGTTACCGCAGGTAATAAATTAGTACTTTCATTTATAACACAACTAGAACTCGGTATTGAAAAAATATTATCAATATTGTTATCAATTATTGGTGGGGAACTAAAGAAACATAAGTAATTATTTTTTCTATTATAATATTTTATTGTTTGTAAATTAGACTTACATTTCTCGCTCGCTGGATTGTTCTAATTTCTCTTCACACTTCATATTGACGGATGATACATTATTTAATGTAAGTTTTCTAGAAATATTAACTTTAATTATTTAATTTTATTCTACTTCATTATTATGTTATTAATTACCTGTTAAAATTTTGAATATTTATAGGTTTTTTTCTTTTAGCTGATAAAAATAAACTACCTTTCTTACTTCTCCGATTATCCATTTTATGATAAATAAATTAATTTTGTAAAAAAAAGCAAACTAATAGGTATTAATAAAATAACTAGATTATTGACACTAGCGCGAACCGCGAAGTACAACTTCAAGTCTGGGAAAGAGAGCAAGAGAGGCATACATGAAAAACAAGGAAAACTACTCTACCCTCTGCTGTTCTCCAGAATATTTGCTTAAATTTAATGTAATTTTCTTACTTTTCGAATTACCCTGTGAATTTCATAAATGCTTTTTATTATTTGTTATTTTATAAATGGAGTTAATTATCAACAATGCAACAATGAACTATAAACGTCATATGCGGTATATCTACTTTTGTCAAACTTTTAATAATTATTATTTCTATAATAAGTAATATAAATAAACAGTATACTTTTATTTTCCATATTTAATGCATTAATATAATTATTGTTACAAACAAAATTTCTAATAATTTATTATTTTCAAATAATTTACCAATTTCTAGTAAAATTTATCATAGAGACTGTACTTCTTTGAAAGAAGGTGGAGTTCAACTATAGTTACACTTACCTCCGCACGGTGGCAGCTTTATCACTACAAAAATTTAGCTGAAATAGAAGAAAAAGTATGGTTTGTTTTATACCAAATTTTGCAATTTCGTGCAAATTTCATAAATAATACTGACACTACATTGAAGTAGAAGGTTCACATTTAATTTCTATTGTTTTAAAATTTTAATTTAAGGCTAAATAAAATATCTACAATGAGTTAAAATATGCTATATTTTGGACGTTATTATTTAATTAATAACAATTTAAAAAAAAAATTCAAAACAATAGAAAGTAGCAGAAAGCATTAAAATTGCTTATTTCAAAAAAAAAATTAATATTGCTTATATAGGAAACTAGTTATCAGTATAATACGAAACCATGTTTTATACACCACTGGGAATTCCTCTTAAGTATCGTATCATAACGCTATAATGCATCGTAAAATCTGTTATTTGATAACTTACATGTCAAATGATTTTGAAGTAGAATTGCCACCATTTTGTTTGTCATTGATCTGACAATTATTTTGACGACTTATGAGATATTGAACAGCTAATTATACGTCAAAACGTCATGGTTCGACATGACAATAGAAACATGGCTAATATTAATCATAAGTAATTTAATTCCACACTCTAGGTTCAGTGTGAGAAGGGTAGGCATTGCCTACTAGGCTAGGCAATGCTATTCTTATGGACGTTTTGTGTACTATGTTGCCAATTATCTCTCTTTACAAATCTGGTAGATTCAAAGTAGTGAGTTATTGCATCCCCGTACTCCACACTGAATCTAGAGTGTGAAATTTACATGATTTTAAAATTCGAGCAACTGTTTTACTGAATGTTTGTACTTGTATAAGATAATAAAATTACACAGAATATGAGTCTTCGAAAATTATTTCGTCTTCTATTATTTTTTTAAAATGTTGAACCAGTGATACCATAAATTTATTACAAAAATTTGTGCAGCAAATAACAAATTTATTCTAATGTCATGGCCAAGTCACATAGTAGGTACTACCTAGTTAAATCGATATTTACCATATGCATTAGACTTTTTTCTTAATCTCGAATCTCGATATACAAAAGGATAGAAGCAGAACCTGTAAGATTATTATCCAAAGTTCATCGAAATTTTTTTTTCATAATTCTTATACAAAATTTGACTATAAGAGTTGCAACGAATATTAGGCAGCTATTCGATATTCTGCCTTTTCGGGAGTGTTTTCATTATTCGGCCGAACACCGAATATTTAGTTTACTATTCGGACAAATACCGAAGAGTTTGACGTCACATGTACCATACAATATCTAAACTGCGATTGTCAATAATATAGTGAAAAAATAACTTTGCTATATTACAAATTACACCTACACGTGTTCATATTTATATATGGTTAGTTAAAAGATGACTTTAGAGTGCTATGAAGCTATATTTTTGAAATACTTAAAAGTCTTTTGGTAATAAATTAGTAAAAATAGTCTATTTTGCCAATTTTTTACAATTTTTTTATCCAGTTGTGTAATTTTTGACAAAAAATCTTTTCATACCACTCTTACGACCAATGCAAGGAATCGACTACCTATTTAAAACAAAACTAATAAATATGCATTAATAAAGTCATTATTTGTCATATTAAAAAACAAAAATTAATTTTTATTTTCAATTAAACAATATCATTACGTAAAATTTCATGTTTTATTTTGAGCAATATAGACAGAATCGTAAATTCTGATTCTATTGCTATTGCAGCAATATTGCAGTTAACAAGTGTAGCGCCTCAACTACATATTTATTATTCAAATTAAATATCGGCAAATCATGGAGTAAAAAAAAAGTTTTTTCGATGCAGCCTCGTTAGACAATGTAAGTTAATTATTATATTCGCCGAATATTCGTTTATTCGACACATGTACTGTTCGTTGCATCTGTAAATATAACCAATATTGCAAAATGCAATATTTTTCCAAAAGGTTTGTTATACAATATATTATGATAGTCAAAACAGGACATCTGAAGTAATTTACTACACACAAATCAGTAAATTCAGATCTGTTCAAGGAAGGCTAAACTGATTAAAATTTAAGTTAACTGTATTCTTGCATTCTTGGTGTAACAACTGAAATAAAACTGTATTCAAATATACCTAATTATTAAAAAGTCATCGTTATTTTCCCCACTTTGTTTCAACCCCTGTTAGTGTTTCAAAAACACACTCCTTCAAATTGTCCCATCCTGTATATAACAATCCTCCAAAGTCACATCCCAATCCGCTGGTAGACACGTCATGCGGCTGATAATTTGCGCGGAATCCGCAAACGGCGGCGCCGTCTCCACCCCCCTCCCTCTGACTGTAGCAGTTGGTTAGACGCGCCGAGCCTCAAATTAGTTCAATAAGAATAAGTTCACGTGTACCGATCATTATCCCTGCCGATTGTCCTGATCTGCATACGCACACAGAGTGAGCACGGCCTACGCCGAAGCGAGTGTGAGGGGAGAGCGTTTTGAGGTTAGGTTGTTAAAGGATAGAAGGGGTGATAAGAACTCTGAGTGATTAGAGATATCGCCGGGTTTTATTGTCAGGTGTACCAACGTGAAGGGTCTAGTGTAGTTAAATCTCTACTAGTGAGATAGATGTAAAGGTGGGTGTAAAGAGTTTGTGGTGTAGTAAATAAAGGTTGATAGGGATATTATTATTTAGAGAGGGTTATATAAATGTTTTATCAAATTAATGAGGGTGGTTTAGTTGCTATTTGGAGGAATATTCGTACGATTGTCATTATACTTAATTATAAACTGTGCTATTTAAGGGAAATTGAGTTTCTTGATATAAAAATCAATTATAGGCAAAACTTCTTCAGCTTCCTTTATGTAAAACAAAACTGTAGTGATTATGAAAAATAGATCATTAACAAATTTAATAAGTTGTATGTAAGAATTACCGTTAAATTATAAAGGATTTGACCTTGAATTAATAAATTCGCCTGCTGCCTTTTTTCTCTTTCCGCAAAAACGCATGTGCATACTGGAAATTTTTTGGGTTGTTCCAGAGACATAACTACAATTTTTTTATGTGGGCTAAGGGTGATCCAGTAAACAATTAAAGTGGGCGACACATTTTATAGTAAAAAATTTTTTTTTTAATTTTTTTATATGCCTCCGGTCGGCATCGCTAGTTTTCAATATCTCAAAATCCGCCAGAAACTCTTTGTTGCCAGCCTAGGCCGGCAAACAACCAGAAGTTATAAGTTGGCATCTTGACATTACTATAGTTGTCAAGCAGATGTCAATTTTGTGCGTTGAATATTTTTTATACAAAATTTTGACAAATTTTAGACGTAAATCGTTAATAGAAACTGAAGTAAATATATTTTAAGCTCAAATGCAAGTATTCAGTGCATAATTTTGTAGGTTATTTATAATAAAATACAAATAAATTAAATTCATTTTATATTTTTGTACTAAAATCGGCACATAAAATATTGTGTATTACACGTCCAGAAACTATTATGCTAGTGCTCGTAATTTACAAGCCTCGCCTGTCGCTCGGCTTGTCAAAAATACTCGCTCTTGCAAAAGGTCAGTTTCTGGCCTTGTGATATAAATAACTATTCACTGCTGAAGGAATTTGACTTAGTTCCTCCTGAAATAAAGTTCGTAGTAAAACATTAGGCACCCTGTCAAGAATATAATATCTCTCTCTCTCTTCCCTAGTATTATGTAAGGGAAAAGGTATTAAATATTTTAAATATAGCTATCTCTTCTGTAAACTAATGTAAAAAATTTGTAAAATTTTTGGGTTGGCCACTAAGTGGGTCAAGACATTGGAGGGTGGACCTTCGGCCACCCAGAACTCACCATTAGTTACGTTTACGTCCCTGGTTTGCCGTCTCTACATTTTTAACCTAACTAGGGGCCTAATAACAAAGTATAATGCAAAATAATTAGATAGGTATCTGTTTTACTAAAGTCACTTAGATACCTCTCCTCTAATAACATAAATTGAATTAAAGGAAGAAATTACTGCAATAAGTGGATAGTTCGCTTAAAGTTGTATTAATTTGATTTTAAATTGACGATGTTTCGGCTATGAGATGATTAAGCTATTTTCAGGTAATGATTAATAATTTTGATAAACTTTGTTTACCTGTACAAGTCATTTGTTAACAACATTGATTTATAGTTAATACAATTTTAATTATTTAAAGTATTATAAGCTAACTTGTCGACATGTTGGTGAGTCGCATTAAATAAGAACAAAAAGACAAAAAGGAATTTTCATTATTTTATAGCTATTTCCAATAATATGTGAAAACACAGTAACATTAGTAATATAAAAATGGGAGTAACTGTGGTGTGGTGTATGTCATGTGTTTACATTGGAGATGGTTGTCTCATCTCTTAGGACATCGCTTCCATAGGCGTACACCAACAATTTAGATAGAGTATGATAATGATTTTAAAACATTTTTTTATTGAGAATCAATGTCGCTATATCATAATAATATACAGCGATTTTAATAAATAAATGAGATAGATCATAATAATTACTTGTAGCTTAAAAAACTATAGTAGTAATTGTACTGAGCTATTTCCATTCAGCAAATATTCGGTGTCTCACCTTCAAAGGACACTTTTGATACAGTAATAATATTAATATTAACATATTGATAAGTTACAAAAAAACGTGTGATATAAACAAAATAATAATAGTAGTAGCAAGATACGTGATTGTGATATTCTCGCGGTGCTAATGACATGAATATGATAGTTTTGTAAAGTTCATGCCCCATTATTCTTAAATCTGAAATAATTCAAAATTATACCTGATTTCTTTGAAACTTTTACATATGGTTATTGAATCATATCATATGAGCATTTAGTATCAATGAGTAAATATTTAGATGAATTTTTGATAAACTTGTTCATCCAAAAACTTTTATACGATAATTCTTATTAAAGTTATTACTTTTCCACTAAGGAAAACTCATCTTAAAAATGAAATATTACAATTTCATTCACAAAACCAATTTCAGTAATAATCAAGGAATAAAATCAATTTCTGCATCTTCCCCGTTGTTGGCGCCACTGTTCGTATGAGAGCACTTTGCGAAATTATGCTCCCCGGACTCGCCGGAGTCAGCGTAACTCTTTCCGGAGAATGCGGCCGGACCTAGCCAATCACGGTAATGACACTCCGTCAGATACACTTATTGAAACTCGCGCCCGCCAGCGCCGGCCTGAGGGGGAGTGATGTGGAACATCGTCCCGAGTTCTGAGTGACTGATCATAATTAGATTAATCTACTTACACTTGAACTCTGAGTGCAAATGGGATATTATAGTATTAGTACGATTAGAAGATAGAAGATAAGAGATGAGAGACTAGACATATAAAAGGGCTATTAATTTATGGTTGAAAATAAGGTTCATATTTTTGTTAATTTGATTGAATTTATATTGCAGATACAACACTTCTGCATATCTACTTTTTTCTTTCTAAAAACTAGAGAAACAACAACTATTCTGCTGTATTAAAAAAATTAATAAAATTCTAAAATGAAATAAAGGCAAGATCGCTGAATATTCAGGCAAATTTTTTATTTATTTTATATTAAGTCGACGTTTCGGCATTGCTGAGGCTTTCCTCACGACTAATATAGTCAAAAACTTGAACAACCATCAGCAATAAAATAATAAATATACAGCAGTAGATATACATACAGAAAGTCTACACCAGTGTAAACTTTTCTGTTCTCTATGCCAGCCACATTTTACGGCTTAGTTGTTTTATCTCATATATTACTATGTGCTTATGTACTGCTGTATATTTATTATATTATTTCAATGTTGATGGTTGTTCAAGTTTTTGACTATATTAGTCCTGAGGAAGACCTCAGCAAGGCCGAAACGTTGATTTAATATAAAATAAATAAAAGATTTGACTGAAAATCCAGCGATCATGTCTTTATATCATCTTCCTGTACCAGTCACGATTACACCTTATCAAAATGTGAAAATATTTATCTCAAAATTTGCCACACCTTGCCGTTTTATATTATAGCATTTAGCATATACTTAAAACCCTGTGGTAAAGAAACATTGATGAGCAACACAATACAAATTCGACAGAATATGGTATTTTGTGAAATATTGATATCTTTGATTTAGGGAGAAAAGGTCTGCAGCAAAACGTCCCCAGTAAAATGTCCTCAGTAAAACGTCCCCAAACACGAATCCCCCCACGCAAAAGATCCCCTAGCAATTGATCCCCGGCAAATCGACCCAGCAAAACGTCCGCGGCAAAATGTCCTCACGGAAAGGTTCCTATGCAATTTGTTCCCAGCAAAACGTCCCCAAAACAAAAATGTCCCGATACAAAAGGTCCCTATACAATTCATTTGAATTATGTTGTCTTAATAAAATATGCTACTTTAGTGTGATTTAACTGAACTCAAAAAGGAACCTTATACCCTTCTTGAGTCTCACATACGCGGTTTTGGTAGTATAAACTCTGACCTGAACTAAATAAAAAACCTTATACCCTTATCGAGACCCATATACCTACTCGATTTTGATAGAAACTCTGATTGAACTGAACTAAATAATGATCCTAATACTCTTCTTTGAGCCCTCGGTTTTTGTACAAACTCTAATTTAACTAACTAAATAAAGAACCTTACACCATTCCCACATTCTTGATTTTTGTAGAAACTCTGATTGAACTCAACTAAGAACCTAATATCCTTTATTTAAAGAAATGGTAATGTGGTCCCCCAGCGGTAAAAGAAGAAGAGAGAGGCCAAGATCAACGTAGCTACAAGAGGTAGAAGATGATTTGAAGGAAGCGGGCATTGGAAACTGGAGAAGAAAGACAGAAGACAGGAAGCAATGGAACAACATAGCCAAGAGCATTTTTTAAATACAGAAATGGAGAGTGATTCCCTCCAAAAAAGGATCTAGAAAAGTTCGCCTGAAGCGGTGCAACTCCACAAGGAATTATTATATCCCTAATATGAGTCCCACATACACGGTTTTTCTTGCGATTAATTTTCCTAAGATTAAGTTTCTTTGTGATTAATTTACATGATACCAAAAATATGTCCTTTACGAAACTGTCAAAATAAATTTCATGGAGACATTTTGCTGGCGATCTTTTGTATGGAGACATTTTTGCAGGAGGACCTTAGGATTTTTTGCGGAGAACATTTTCTCCAGATACCGATATAGTCCAGGCATTTTAGATAATGTTTTGGCAAATAGGGGAAAAAAATGATAGACAGCTGAATTTTGGTATATACGCTCATAATGGCTTCTAGTTTAACATACTAAAAATCCTAAACTATATCGCGTGTGCTTCCATTGCTACGACCTTGTAAAGATCTTGAGAATGAGATTTTTGCGTATAACTCACGAACTGTGACACCAATTAAAAACTTTTTTTACGATAATGTTGGTAATTTAATGTACTACTAAAAGGCCCTTACCAATTTTATCGTCAGTTTATTTATTTTCCTCAAAATCAGGAAAAGGCTAATCACCGTTTTGGAATCGTTGAGAGCCCGTGAATTATTAGAAAAATAGCTGCCATTTATGGCATTCAATTCCTTTTATATTTTTCTATTAGACGTATATATTTTTTAACTTCATCAGGCTTTGGTTTAGCCGGAATTTTAAGTTATTTTAATTTTAGTATATTACAAATTTTTTCATTTATTATGTTTAATCGAGTGTTATTTCTGAACAAATAAAAATACTGACTTCCGGTTTTTGGCATTAGATTCCTTGAACATTTCTCTATCGAATACATTATACTAAAAATGTTGAAACATCGTCGTTTAGTCGAAATATAATGATATTCTTTAAGAGAACACAGCGATATTATGGATTTTTTTTAATTTGTTGTGTTTAAACAAGTCTAATTTCTGAACGAATAAAAATACCGACTTCCGGTTTTCAGCATTCGATTCCTTGAACATTTCTCTATTAAATACATTATACCAAAAATGTTGAAACATCTTCGTTTAGCCGAAATCTAATGATTTTCTTTAAGAGAGCACAGGAAAATTATAGAAATATTTTTTATTTGTCATGTTTGAACAAGTGTAATTCGGCTAAACGAAGATGTTTCAACATTTTTAGTATAATGTATTTAATAGAGATATGTTCAAAGAATCTAATGCTGAAAACCGGATGTCTGTATTTTTATTCATTCCGGAATTACACTTGTTCAAACATGACAAATAACAAATATTTACCAACATTTTTAATTGGTGTCACCGTTCGTGAGTTATACGCAAAAATCTCATTTTCAAGGTCTTTACAAGGTCGTAGCAATGGAAGCACACGCGATATCATTTAGTACTTTTAGTATGTTAAACTAGAAGCCATTATGAGCGTATATACCAAAATTCAGCTGTCTATCATTTTTTTCCTCTATTTTTTTTATAATTCCTGGGCTAATACCTTCATAAAATAATATCATTCTCAACAACATGTAAGCAATTTTTGTTAAGTTGTTATTTATTTATTCTGGCACAAGACATCCAAATATTATTGTAGATTGTAAATAGTGTTAATTGTTAATAAATGATTCATCAACCATCAATTTTAAATACTCACATTTCACATTATGATTATGAAAGTATGTATTAATGTATATAAATACGAGTATAATATATAAGTTTATTTATTTTTAA
The DNA here is from genome assembly GCA_947534325.1 of Agonum fuliginosum. Lineage (NCBI taxonomy): Eukaryota > Metazoa > Arthropoda > Insecta > Coleoptera > Carabidae > Agonum > Agonum fuliginosum. The sequence continues at coordinate 23,018,192 of OX384041.1, forward strand.
ATTATATATAGGTAGATATTAGATTAATTCGATATGCATATTTATTATTGACAGATCATATTATTCTGTACTCCTGTATTCCATTCGTATTACTACTGGAATAATAATTTATACTGTTTTTTTGTTATTAGATTTATTTTTTGATACGAGTACATTATTTTTTAATAACCTGAAAGTAATATTGCATGTTGAGCAAAGTCAACATGATTGTTTTAAAATATTCACATATTCGTTGCACACGTTCTGTTACGGTATTGTAAAACAGAATTCTGACATAAACAATGCAAAATAAAAATAAAATTTTAATCTAGACAAATATGTCCGATGTTGAACAAAATTTAATATAATTTTCGTTGTATGCAATCATTACCAATTCCTGTTGTGATTTTTCAACAACACAACAATGCGTTCAAATTACATTGAATATTTGTTTCCTACATAAAAATACAGTGAAAAAGTAAAAACAATATCAGTTGCCTACGCGTCTATACATCAAAAACTAGAAACAGATTAAATTACAATTTTTTCCGAATAATGCAGCATGCTTCGTGAAAACAAATATCGCGTTTTCCTTGTAAATGAAAAGCAAACAGTGTTAAAATGGACCGATAAAAAACACCGAACGCTTTTTTTATTAAATTCAATCAAATAATTCAATCAGCAGGTGCATTTTTACTAATAACAATGATTCGAAAACTGATCTTTTGTGTTCGTCCGACTGCGCCGCTCAGCAGCCACCACTCGCCATTCGCCGCTCGAGTTGGAAATCATTTTCCATTCATTTTTATTCATCAACAGCCCCTGGAAAAATACCGACGATTTTTTTGGGAGGAAATATGATTTTAATTGCGATCTTCTTTATTAACAATTTTTATTACTGTTTGTCCGGGAATTCTTCCTACGATCATAGAGGATAAATTAAAATGAAAATTGTTTTTAAATTGTGCATAGATAATTTATATTGCAATTTTTTGTTCTACAACATTTAATTTTCATTTACTAAAGATATTATTAGGAGAAATGCTTTTTAAAGTTTATTTAAATTTCAATTTTTTAACGTTCAAAAGATTTAATGCAAATTTAAGTAAAAAGGAAATAAAGTTCTGAACCTCCACCAGACCATCAAATCAAAATATATTTTACATTCTCCAGTAATTTTATTGATGATACAATAGTATGTTAAGTATCTAGAGCGGTAAGTGTTGTTTACTGGTAATGTTTGGAGACCAAGATGCAGTCTATAGGTTTCCAATATAATTCGAAACCGGTACAAAATGCACTGAACGTAACAAATGACCGATCGTGCAAAAATAACTATTTTGTCCAATTTTCCTAAGTAACGCAGTATGAAAAATTAAGATGTGAGGTTTTATTGGTAATATCCGTTTTGAGCTTCTTTGATCTCTGAACCTTTAACCTTTTGATTTTTTTCTTCATGATGTATGACTGTGTAATTATTATTCCGAATATCTAATTCATGTATCACGTGGTACAAATTTGACAAAATTTATGGGCTGAAATAAGAGGCTATCAAATCGATGAAATTCCACTGTTGTCAACTGTTTTTGTTTATTAGTTACATACTGTCAGAGTCTCAATCAGAAATTGCTGTTTGTCAAAAATCAGACTTAAAATAGATAGAAATAATAGAGAAGAACACGCCAAATTGAGAAATCTAAATAGAGTTTAAAACGGTTTTGACAGCTTTTACAAAAATATAACCCAACATTTGAACATTTATATTCTCCCCAAATATAACTCGGACTATAGTTAATCATAGCAGTTGTTATATTACCCCCGAAAATTAAGATGTGAGTGTGAGGATTTATTGGTAATATCCGTTTTGAGCTTCACTGATCTCTGAACCTTTAATCTTTTGATTATTTTCTTCATGATGTATGATTGTGTAATTATTATTCCGAATATATAATTCATGTATCACGTGGTACATTTGACTAATTTTATGGGCTGAAATAAGGTAGTAAGAGGCTATCAAATCGATGAAATTTCTATCACAGCTGTTACATGTCAACTGTTTTTGTTTATTAGTTACATACTGTCAGTTTTCAATCAGAAATTGCTGTTTGTCAAAAATCGGACTTAAAATGTGTCAAGTTAGAGATAATAGAGAAGAACACGCCAAATTGAGAAAAGTAAATAGAGGATACAACATTTTTGACAACTTTTACAAAAATATAACCCAACATTTGAACTTATTAATTTATATTCTCCCCAAATATAACTCGGACTATGATTAATTATAGCAGTTGTTATATTACCCCCGAAAATAATCTAATAAAAACTTATTTAAATTTAAGTGCCAAGTATAATAATACCAGTACCATCTTTACTAAAATATGTAAAATATCTCATTCCATTATCCATTCAAATATGACTGCGTGTGTGATATAAAATGTATTAACATTATTCTGCATTCAAGCTAAATGGATTAATTAATAAAGGGATTAAAAATAGTTACGGTCCTGAAAGGGCGGCTCGTGTATAAAACGATTACTTTGAACGAAGAGGTCGCGAGAAACCCGAATCCTCGTTCACAACTTTGCCGTTAACAAAATTGATATGTGTAAGTTTATTAAAGACTGCAAACGAACGTACGAAGGCAGCAAACAAGACCTTTAGTCCTGAGTGCTACGTACGGGGTAATTGTAAACTTGATAACGTTTAACGTAACGTAAGGTAACATAATTTACCTATGAAGCATGAATTTCACATCGTAGGTAAAATTTAATACACACCTTACCTAATAAAAGATATTCTGCTATATTCAATAGTTACCTTATGTAAGTTCATTATGTATTTAGGATGAAACGTTCTGATTTAAGGTACTTACAAGCAAATTGTTTACGTTCTAGGCTCTAGGCCTAGGGGTTTACCTGGAGCGTAATTATATTCTTTCTCGTAACATAATGGCACCATTCATTTGAAGTAGATACAAATAAAAATTTATGTAATTATTTTTTAAAATTATCATTATTAATTATATATAAATATATTTCATATTATTATATACAGGTTGATTCAAAATTTCGAGCATTATATTTTAGATCCGAAGATTTCAAGGCAGTTTTCGCAAGGAGTACAGTTTTAGTACCACTGGATTGAATATTGCGTAATTGAATATTTGACTAACTATGAATGGAATAAAATGAGTAAATTCCATGAGAAATAAATTTTAGTCCAAAATTGTTTAATTAAAAAACCTGGAAATTACTTCTCGTATCAATTAAAATAATAAATAAGAAAACAATTTCCAAAAGATGGTTAAATTTTATGTAAACTTCACGCATTTAATTTTAATATCATTAAACTCATTCTCATATCACTTGCTCAATAAATTGATTCTTTGTATACAAGAATGATGAAATACAGTCATAGTATCTAATTTGTCCAATACCTCTATGTTAAATTGGAGAATTCGTATATTAGTTTTCATTAATGTTTAGAACGATTTTCCTGAAACCTCTGTTACTATTAATCAGGCGCTGATCCAGACTTTCGTTTTGGGAGGATCAAACTTGAAGAAATCTTACTAATGGAGAAGGAAAAAATGTGCCGCAGGCAAATTGTCTCATTTTTAACCGTCAAAACATAGAAAAACGATATTTAAAATTCCTATTAAAATTAATTTGAAAATTGACATTTTCGGTAAACATAATAGACTGCCGAATAGTTTAAGCCAATACCCGTGCCTCTCTAATGCCTTTTTTTACATTTTAGTTTTTAATTTGTGGTAAAAAATTCCCAAAAATTGCAAAAATAAGTCATGTTTATCCAGGCATATAAAAAAAATTAGACAAAAATTTGAAAAAGTGGCATTAAAGAAGCAAAGGGACATTCTTAAACTTCTTAAAAATGAATTATTTCTTATCTAAATTTTTATTTTTATTTAAATTTTAAGGGTATACTACGGAGCAGTATTTTCGCTAATTTACGACTAAGAATGGCCCATCTTAACTTCATTTGTGCAGCACTGTTATTGTCCGGTTGTAAGTTCTAAGGTGCGCATAATTCTAACATTTACTAATGTGCAAAAATAAAGCACATAACGATTTGGAAAAAAATGTTCCGTGTAAATTCATTGGGTTTGAACATCGTTTTCTTGAGCTTAACCATCGGTTAACACAATGTCTGTATATTCGTTATTCGTAGATATAGGCGTTATAGTCCATGAGCCAATTACTTTTTTGGTACCACCTGGGGTGGCAAAGGTAGACTATGTTTTTTTTGTTCAGTTTTATGTGTAGACCAAGAATATGTGATAGCAATAGCAATGTAGTAGCTTTATGGCACAAAATAACGATTTTTATTGTAAATAGTGATTTTTCTTCTTATCAAATTATAAAAAGGTACCAATCAAAATGGCACATGCTATCAATGTTTTTATTTTTCAGTTTTGTTTTTAGATAAAGAATATATATGATAGCACGGACTATGGAGTAGCTTTTTGCAGAAAAAAAAACAATTTTAAGTCTAAAATTATTATTTTTCAAATCGAAAAATTTATGTTTTGTCTGTTAATTTTTAAAACAAACTGCAATAAAATAATGTTTCAAGTGAAAGTTAACAATACCAATTTGTACAATAAATCTATCTTCCATATTTCTTGTATGTTCTATCGTTGAGGTGTTATTTGGTCTGCAATTATTTGTCACTGCGCGCAAGGTAGCTAAAATTTTACAATTTTCTTTCGGAGAAAATAATTAAATTTCGGATTATTAGAGGCTTTTAAAAAATAGTACAATGTAGGTATCTTACATAAAAATATCCAAGGAATTCAATGCTGCAAACCGGAAGTTAAAATTTTTATCCGTTCAGAAAGTAGAGTTGATTAAACACAAAAAATATTTAAAATTCTTAAATTTTGTAATTTTCACTTGAAGACATTAATTAAATTTTGGGTTATCAAGGGCTTAACAAAAAATTTAATATAATGTATCTTACATAAAATTTATTAAGGAATCCAACGGCGCAAATCGGAAGTCAATATCTTTATCCGTTCAGAAATTAGAGTTGAATACACAGACAAAAATTTTAAAGAAGACACATGGGGTGTCGAAACTAGTAGAGTGAGATAATAAAATTATTTGACTGCATCCCAGTAATTTCTTTCCAATCCTAAATATAACATCAGTCAAGAAAATATTTTCCTTAAAAATTTAAAAATACTAAAATTTCTTTGTTTTTTTTAAAATTGTTTTTTCTGCAAAAAGCTACTCCATAGTCCATGCTATCATATATATTCTTGATCTAAACACAAAACAAAACTGAAAAATAAAAACATTGATAGCATGTGCCACCTTGATTGGTACCTTTTTATAATTGGGTAAGAAGAAAAATCACTACTTATTATAAAAGTCGTTATTTTGTGCCATAAAGCTACTACTTAGAGATTGCTATCATATATATTCTTGGTCTATGCATAAAACCGAACAAAAGAATCATAGTCAGCATTTGCCACCCCCGGTGGTACCAATTTAGCTCATTTTCGGGTTTGGCTCATGGACTATTATGACAGGTTTTAACTTATAAATATTTGATTCATCACCAAAGTATTGAATTATCTGTAAATTGGCAAAACAATTATTTTACGGAACATTACTCGTATTCCTCTCGCCGAGGGACATTACAGGTTAAAATAATTGCATTGATTTCTGTTACAGTCTGTATATCGCCAGAGCATAGACTTTTAATATAGTGTAATATATCTGAAATATGTGTGTAATTTAATTTAAGTTGAAGTATTTCAAACTAACAATTACCCAGTAAAACATTATCTGGAATTTCAATATGTAGGTTGACTATGCAATGTAAGCAGTTCTATATTTTTTCCTTTAAGTACATACCTACAGTTATTTGTTTACAACATCCCACCATTTTCAATACGATGTATAAAATTATAGGTATGCACGGAATTCCAAAATATTTCTCAAACCCACGCCGCTAATAAAATTAATTCTGAAATTAATACCTTATCAAGAAAACGGTTGGAATTGGAGATAAGCATTATTCGCATACACAATGCGGTATGAATATCGCGAACACTCTGTATATAGCACACCGCAGCAATGGCGAGCTAAGAGGTAAAGTAATGGCGTCAGCCCCGAACAGTGCGCAAGAGAGACAGCAACAAAGAGAGTGAGAGGTATACCAGCGGATAATAAACACATTAAAGCGTGTGTTGATTAATTATAACCATGTTCAAAATTAACAAGTTTAGATTAGAATTCTTGTTTAACATTTTGCGAAGTTTCTCTTCATGGAACTCTTCCCGCATCTTCGCCCCTTGCGTCCACCCCCAGTGCCCCACGCCGCCGCCACTGAAGTCTCGGAGCTACACGTGTTAACCAACTATTCATTATCGTCGGCACACTAATTAGCATCAGTGCTCATGTAACGAAAACGATACTGTGGCTGCTGCTCCATTATATCAAAAATGTCATCACTTTATTTTCACTTTACTGAAGAACCAGAAATGTTTTTGTTACACTTCTGAAGTCTGAAGATCTGAGATTTTAAAAGAAATGTCTACTAACGTAGATAATTGGTTTGAAATTTTATTTCTTGAAGGTGCTTACAAATTTAATGTCAACTTTAACGTTGTACTTTATAAATTACCCCTGATATTAGTAAAACTAAAATAATAGTAACAAAAAGATAGAAACATGTAATCAAATCGGTTTTTTTATTTACATACTCGTTAATGAGAATAATTATTGGTTGTACACTATGTTCCAAATGTTTTGCCCCAGCCTTAGAAAATCCCCCAGTGATCCGCAACCATTGTAGCACCATTCGTCAAAATATTCGAAATACGGCCTACTTAGGTTGTAGAAAAAGACAGCATGCGAAAGATAGAAGCAGTTCTCGGTGAATCATTGCGGATTACGCCAGGTAGAGGAAAAGTGTAGAACAATAATTGCTTTGAGCTCTGTTTCGGTTTAGAAATACAATTTCCATAGTTTTGTTTTCTTCACTTCGTTACATTTCTAAACAAAAATTGCGTTATTATGAAATGAAAAAATTCTTTTAAATAAACAATTTTATTAAAATTTGTATCTTAAAAATGCCACAATACCTTAAAACTAAAAAATTAACTTATTGCCAAATTTTATATTAAATACATAAGATAATTATTGGTAGGCAAAAGGTAAAATTTAAAAATGAAGGCGATCCTATCCTAAACTGACCGAATAAATTGAAAGTAAAAAAATCTAATTGCAGCATAACATGGATAACATTTTGACGAATGATTTTTGTACGGGGTTGCTAAGTAAGTATATTGAATTAATAAAATTAAATTTAAAAATAGAAATAAAAATACAAAAATATGCAGAATTACCTATAATTGTTAATTATTTTTATGATTAGTAATTTCATTTTCAATATTTTATTTTAGTTTACATTAAATACATAATAACAATAAGTACGATAAAAAGTTACATAGAAAAAAATCAAAGTAATATCATTTTTAGCAATAATTCCCGGGCAAAATTACAAGATTATAAAAAATCTGACGTGGCCGTTACAATACCTCTCGCCTTGACATTGAAGTATTATTATTTAACCTCGTATTTAACCAAATATTAAGCTTTAATTTAAATAAAATACAACAACACCGTATAACATTTGATATAATAATATAAAATAATCATACATTATATTATTTCTGTTTATCTGTCACATTGACAATTTTTATTTTTGTTTTAAATTTTATTTCTATTTCGGGATTCACAAATCGTGGTAGGTAAAATTATATATTTAAAAAAAATATATTTCTTTATTGGTTAAAGATATAGAAACAAGTAAGATTAAATATTGTACAATGTAATTTCTTCTTTCATGTGTGGTATGTCAAATTGTAACAATCGCATTATTTTATACAATTTTTGCAAAAAATGTTATAGTGCTGCAAGAAAAGTACCATTTCCGGTTGGTGGATTTTTACCAAAATCTTTTCAGCTCTTCATTAACATATATAAATGTATAATGCAAAATATTAGAATTTTATGTTCAGTAGAATTTGAGATAATGAACCGGGACGAAAGGCTATAGTAGGCGTACATACAGACTTTCATACACACACACAGACATCATCGTGAAAATAGTCAAAATAGGTTCTAAAGGTGCTAAAACGTGCTAATTGACAAAAATCTCGACATCGAATTTTTTCACGATCCCTATACCTCTCTAGGCGAGAGGTAAAAATGATCACCACACGATTTTTTATTTCATAACCCGATACACAGTAAATCTTTGAATGTTTAATCAGTACCTACATTAATTAACACACAATTTGACTTGTGCAGCGTTGAGGTTAATAGTGGCGGCGGCGAATTGTTAAAAATAAACGCTTAATTTTTAAGTGGTTTTTCTTTAGGCAGCGCGCCGGTGTACGCCGGCGTATTCACATCAAAATTTACTTGTATCTAACTTCGTAATATCTACATGTGTAGCAAAGTTAATGGAAAATATCTTATTAGATGCCATCTACATATGATACAATTTTTTTTTTTAATATGAACTATTAAAATTCCTATTAACAATGTCGAAATTTTTAGTTAATTTAGAATATTGGCGTCGGCGTGAATTATATACCGGCAGCGTGGCGTGGCGGCCCACGGGTCTAACACACATGTTTACCATAATGCCACAATTGAAATTATTTGAATTTATTGTTTTGTGTTTTAAGTAAATTAAAATTTTTACTTGTATAAAAATTTTAAAATTGTTACTCTCATTGTCTTTATTTATAAATTATTTGTTTGGGTTTTGTTCTGTATATTTATATTTATTTATACGACGTTTCGGAAAACGTCGCAAATCGATCATAACATTAGTTGCTTTTATATACCTATTTAAACAAAGACTAATACAAATAATTATATTGTTTATGTAGATATTTTGGAAAACAATGATTGTAAAGTAGTAATTTTCACGGATACATTTTTAACACATAGATGTTTATACGTAAGTGCAATAATTTAGGCAGGAACGGGAAACATGATAGTAACGAATCTTGATAATAATTGTAACTTTTAGGACAATAATTCATAGTTTCTTTTAAAAAAAACTTTTAATTTATGCCTAATGCATACAATCTTGCAACACTCATTTCAATAAAACAGTTTGATATGTTTTATTCCGTGTCCAGACAATTCATCGCAGGAAAATTCATCGCGGAAAGTTCATCGCGGAAAGTTAATCGCAGGAAAATTCATCGCGGGGAAAATTCATCGCGAGGTAAATTAATCGCAGGAAAGTTCATCGCGGTAAAGTTCATCGCGGGGTAAATTCATCGCGAGGTAAATTCATCGCGGGCCAGTTAATTACGGGAAAGTTCATCGCGGGGAAAATTCATCGCGAGGTAAATTAATCGCGAGAAAGTTCATCGCGGGAATGTTCATCGCGGGGAAAATTCATCGCGGGGAAAATTCATCACAAGGTAAATTAATCGCGAGAAAGTTCATCGCGGAGAAAATTCATCGCGAATATATTTATTGTAGTAATGTGGAATGGTATGTTGTGTTATGTTAATCCTTATTGATCACGAATTATTTTATAATATGAAATTTAATATTTTCCCTTACAAACTGCACTTGAAGAAAGTTCATAAAATTCTAACGTTTGCAGGTGTTCTTTGGCTTACAATTTCTATAATAGGATTAAATAGTAATTTATTTAGTGTGTCAAATTCAAATACTTTACGTCAACAGTTTGAGTCCGGGAAAACGCAAATAACGGCCTTTGTCCGGTAAAGTGTTGGTATAGAAATTAATCAACGCAATAACAATTAAACAATCGCCAAATTGCAGTTGTTAATTATGTTTCGAAAATGTTACTAGATTTGGAGCATTAGGTAAATTATTTTGAAATTAATGTTACTGTTTCTTTAAAACGGAATTTGACACAGGATGAAATAAAATACATAACGACATTCATCCGTGAATTCTTTTAACAATACTCGTTTCGAGTTTCAAGACTCGGCTCCTTCGTCGCCTCGTCTTCAAACGCCTCACTCGTACTTTTAAATATGAATTCCCGGACTTGTAACGTTAATTACTATAACGTTACAAGTCCGGGAATTCATATTTAACAGTACGAGTGAGACGTTTGAAGACGAGGCGACGAAGGAGCCGAGTCTTGAAACTCGAAACGAGTATTGTTAAAAGAATTCACGGACGAATGTCGTTATGTATTTTATTTCATCCTGTGTCAAATTCCGGTTTAAAGAAACAGTAATATTAATTTCAAAATAATTTACCTAATGCTCCAAATCTAGTAACATTTTCGAAACATAATTAACAACTGCAATTTGGCGATTGTTTAATTGTTATTGCGTTGATTAATTTCTATACCAACACTTTACCGGACAAAGGCCGTTATTTGCGTTTTCCCGGACTCAAACTGTTGACGTAAAGTATTTGAATTTGACACAGGATGAAATAAAGTATTTGAATTTGACACAGGATGAAATAAAAGTCATTTACCATTCGTTCACAACATCAATAGCTAAGAAACAAAAGTGTAATACTGCAAATTTCGAAGAAAGATATAGAAACTCAATAACACTTGAATATATTTAATACCTCACTCAGGCCTCAGGTATACCCAACTGGTGTAACAAAGTTCTGTTGGACTCAATTAGGGTTTTGTTAGTATTGATTAGTTTATGTCAAAAAACGGAGTTCTGGTGAACTCAATTAGGGTTTTGTTAGTATTGATTAGTTTATGTCAAAAAACGGAGTTCTGTTGGACTAAATTAGGGTTTTGTTATTATTCATTAGTTTATGTCAAAAAAACGGAGTTCTGTTGGACTCAATTAGGGTTTTGTTAGTATTGATTAGTTTATGTCAAAAAAAACGAAGTTCTGTTGGACTCAATTAGGGTTTTGTTAGTATTGATTAGTTTATGTCAAAAAAACGGAGTTCTGTTGGACTCAATTAGGGTTTTGTTAGTATTGATTAGTTTATTTCAAAAAAACGGAGTTCTGTTGGACTCAATTAGGGTTTTGTTAGTATTGATTAGTTTATTTTAAAAAAACGGAGTTCTGTTGGACTCAATTAGGGTTTTGTTAGTATTGATTAGTTTATTTTTAAAAAACGGAGATCTGTTGGACTCAATTAGGGTTTTGTTAGTATTGATTAGTTTGGGTACAAATGTGCAAATCGAAGTGTGAAAATTGGTATATGGGTAGCTGGACATTGTGGTGCGGGAACTTTTATACGCTGTGGTTTTTCGGACGTGTGGTTATGGTTTTTATACGCTGTGGTTTTCGGTGGTATGGCATTTACTCTTCGAGTAAGTTAAGTTCAGAAAAATGTTAGGCAAAAATATTTTCTAGTTTTAAAAAATTCAAAAAACCTTGATAAAAATACTCCTCGAGTATGATGTTAGACAAGAATATTTTCTAGTTTTAAAAAATTCAAAAAATCTTTTTAAAAATACTCTTCGAGTATGATGGGGTTAAGTTCAGAAAAATGTTAGGCAAGAATATTTTCTAGTTTTAAAAAATGCAAAAAATATTGTTAAAAATACTCTTAGAGTATGATGGGGTTAAGTTCAGAAAAATGTTAGGCAGAAATATTTTCTAGTTTTAAAAAATTCAAAAAATATTGTAGAAAAACTGTCGTACCTACAATCCCTAAAACCATCGTGCTTTTCAAATGTGCACTTCTGCAACTGTTGTTAATAACACGCAACATTATGATTTATTTGTCTGCAAAGAAGAATTTACAGATCATGAATATGTCTGAAATTAATTTTTTGGCGATTAATTATCATCGCGATGAACTTTTACGTAATTAAGTTACCTCGCGATGAATTTATTTCGCGATGATCTTTCCCGCGATTAATTTACCTCGCGATGAATTTTCTCCGCGATGAACTTGTCCGCGATTAACTTTCCCGCGATTAATTTACCTCGCGATGAATTTTCCCCGCGATGAACTTTCCCGCGATGAACTTGCCCGCGATGAATTTACCTCGCGATGAATTTACCCCGCGATGAACTTTCCCGCGATGAACTTTCCTGCGATTAATTTACCTCGCGATGAATTTTCCCCGCGATGAATTTTCCTGCGATTAACTTTCCGCGATGAACTTTCCGCGATGAATTTTCCCGCGATGAAATTTCCGGGAATCGTTTTATTCTCATTTAATTTACTGAAACATTATTACTGTCATTTCATAATAATGCAATTTATGTTTAGAAATGTAATGCAGTGATGAAAACAACTAAGGAAAATATGTTTCTAAACTAAAGCTCAAAGCAAACGTTCTACACTTTTCCTTTACCTGACTTAGTAATGATTCACCGAGAACTGCTTCTATCTTTCGCATGCTGTCTTTTTCTACAACCTAAGAAGGCCGTATTTCGAATATTTTGACGAATGGTGCTACAATGGTTGCGGATCACTGGGGGATTTTCTAAGGCTGGGGCAGAACATTTGGAACATAGTTACTTACTATTATTTTTAAAGCATTTCTTCTAATAATTTATTAAGGTATGTTCAAGTATAATTTACAAAATCGTTATTTATTTATATGGTATTAATTTTAATGATTTAATGATACAAAATTGTATTTAGTACCTATCTATGTAAATTAAGTTAGTAGGTATCCTTAATGTTGATAAATCAAATATAATTTAATATCTATCTAAATTGAAATTACAAGAAATACCTACCCATCAAAGTAATTATCTTTTTTACTTCCTTGTACGGAGTAATAAGGAAGTATTGTAATCGCGAAAAATTTCGGTTTTCAGATTTTGATGGAAATATCCGTTTTGACCTTTTCTGAATCCATTATGACTAGTTTCGTCGTGACGTCTGTACGTATGTACGTATGTATGTACGTACGTACGGGCGTACGTATGTGTGTCGCATAACTCAAATTCGGTTAGACGTAGAAAGTTGAAATTTTGTATTTAGGACTGTTATAGCATCTAGTTGTGCACCTCCTATTTTTGGTGTCAATCTACAAACCGGAAGTAGTAAATTTAAAAAACATTTCGATAAATATTTAATTTAAGACCATTTTTTTTATTTTAAATGAAAGATTATGTGATTATTACCTACAATCGGTATTTTATAAATATTTTTGTATCTGGTATCATTTAAGAATAATTAAAGTATATATTTATAATTTAGTATTTCGGTATCTTGTAGTCCATGATCAATTAACATTTGTTACTATGTAAAATTTAAATGATTATGACATGACAGTGACAATAGTAAAATATGCTTTCTATCTTCTTCTGCAGTTTAAATAAAATGACTAAAATATATTTGTGAGTATACTAGTATAATAAGTTAAAAGAATTTTTTATATTATTCTACATTTTAGTTATTAAGAAAAGTATGAACACACAAGGCGTACAAGGAAGTCATGTGGTGTCCACGTCAGATTTTTATAATTCAGTCTTAGTTAATTGTCAATATTGTTTTGTTTAGAAAAATTGATACTACCAAGAATACCGCAAAAACGTAAAATTTAATTAAGAAACGTTTACACCGTGAATATGTTTAGAAATTTTAATCATAGCTGAATAATGATCGAAATATGCAATTAATTATTTTAGCCCTGTGTCCCGAAATGCAAGGTTATAATCATAATCTAAATCAATATAGGCAACTTAAAAAATATGTTAGAACTCACAAAAAGTTGTATAGTCTCTTACGAAATTACCACATCTCTGACCAAACAGGTCTATCTGATGAAATGTAAACTTATAATGTGACATTTCGATTTTCGTATAAGGAACTTAATCCTGAATAACCATAGTATCAATCAACATAGGTAAAAAATAGATTACTTAGGTAACAATTTTTTTAAAGTTTTGCGATAATAACAATTATTCGAAGTAGTGAAACATTGATAAAAGAAATATCACTCAATTGTTAAAAATAATATAGTGGTTAGCCAATTAAATTTTGATATTTCAATATGAATGAAAACCTTTATTCTGAAAGAAAAGGCTCTCTATAAACCTAGACCAATAGTCTAATTATTAATTAATTTAAAAATATTTCGTGTCCAGACAATTCATCGCAGGAAAATTCATCGCGGAAAGTTCATCGCGGAAAGTTAATCGCAGGAAAATTCATCGCGGGGAAAATTCATCGCGAGGTAAATTAATCGCAGGAAAGTTCATCGCGGTAAAGTTCATCGCGGGGTAAATTCATCGCAGGCAAGTTAATCGCGGGAAAGTTCATCGCGGGGAAAATTCATCGCGAGGTAAATTAATCGCGAGAAAGTTCATCGCGGGAATGTTCATCGCGGGGAAAATTCATCGCGGGGAAAATTCATCGCAAGGTAAATTAATCGCGAGAAAGTTCATCGCGGAGAAAATTCATCGCGAATATATTTATTGTAGTAATGTAGAATGGTATGTTGTGTTATGTTAATCCTTATTGATCACGAATTATTTTATAATATGAAATTTAATATTTTCCCTTACAAACTGCACTTGAAGAAAGTTAATAAAATTCTAACGTTTGCAGGTGTTCTTTTGGCTTACAATTTCTATAATAGGATTAAAAAGTCATTTACCATTCGTTCACAACATCAATAGCTAAGAAACAAAAGTGTAATACTGCAAATTTCGAAGAAAGATATAGAAACTCAATAACACCTGAATATATTTAATACCTCAGACCTCAGGTATACCCAACTGGTGTAACAAAGTTCTGATGGACTCAATTAGGGTTTTGTTAGTATTGATTAGTTTATGTCAAAAAAACGGAGTTCTGTTGGACTCAATTAGGGTTTTGTTAGTATTGATTAGTTTATGTCAAAAAAAACGGAGTTCTGTTGGACTCAATTAGGGTTTTGTTAGTATTGATTAGTTTATGTCAAGAAAACGGAGTTCTGTTGGACTCAATTAGGGTTTTGTTAGTATTGATTAGTTTATGTCAAAAAAACGGAGTTCTGTTGGACTCAATTAGGGTTTTGTTAGTATTGATTAGTTTATGTCAAAAAAAACGGAGTTCTGTTGGACTCAATTAGGGTTTTGTTAGTATTGATTAGTTTATGTCAAAAAAACGGAGTTCTGTTGGACTCAATTAGGGTTTTGTTAGTATTGATTAGTTTATTTTTTTAAAAACGGAGTTCTGTTGAACTCAATTAGGGTTTTGTTAGTATTGATTAGTTTATTTAAAAAAAAACGGAGTTCTGTTGGACTCAATTAGGGTTTTGTTAGTATTGATTAGTTTATTTTTAAAAAACGGAGATCTGTTGGACTCAATTAGGGTTTTGTTAGTATTGATTAGTTTGGGTACAAATGTGCAAATCGAAGTGTGAAAATTGGTATATGGGTAGCTGGACATTGTGGTGCGGGAACTTTTATACGCTGTGGTTTTTCGGACGTGTGGTTATGGTTTTTATACGCTGTTTTTTTCGGTGGTGTGGCATTTACTCTTCGTTAAGTTCAGAAAAATGTTAGGCAAAAATATTTTTTAGTTTTCAAAAATTCAAAAAATATTGTTAAAAATACCTACTCTTCGAGTATGTTGGGGTTATGTTCAGAAAAATGTTAGGCACGAATATTTTCTAGTTTTGAAAAATTCAAAAAACCTTGATAAAAATACTCCTCGAGTATGATGTTAGACAAGAATATTTTCTAGTTTTAAAAAATTCAAAAAATCTTGTTCAAAATACTCTTCGAGTATGATGGGGTTAAGTTCAGAAAAATGTTAGGCAAGAATATTTTCTAGTTTTAAAAAATGCAAAAAATATTGTTAAAAATACCTACTCTTCGAGTATGTTGGGGTTATGTTCAGAAAAATGTTAGGCACGAATATTTTCTAGTTTTGAAAAATTCAAAAAACCTTGATAAAAATACTCCTCGAGTATGATGTTAGACAAGAATATTTTCTAGTTTTAAAAAATTCAAAAAATCTTGTTCAAAATACTCTTCGAGTATGATGGGGTTAAGTTCAGAAAAATGTTAGGCAAGAATATTTTCTAGTTTTAAAAAATGCAAAAAATATTGTTAAAAATACTCTTAGAGTATGATGGGGTTAAGTTCAGAAAAATGTTAGGCAGAAATATGTTCTAGTTTTAAAAAATTCAAAAAATATTGTAGAAAAACTGTCGTACCTACAATCCCTAAACCATCGTGCTTTTCAAATTGTGCACTTCTGCGCTTATGCAACTGTTGTGTTAATAACACGCAACATTGTGATTTATTTGTCTGCAAAGAAGAATTTACAGATCATGAATATGTCTGAAATTAATTTTTTGGCGATTAATTATCATCACGATGAACTTTTACGTAATTAAGTTACCTCGCGATGAATTTATTTCGCGATGATCTTTCCCGCGATTAATTTACCTCGCGATGAATTTTCTCCGCGATGAACTTGTCCACGATTAACTTTCCCGCGATTAATTTACCTCGCGATGAATTTTCCCCGCGATGAACTTTCCCGCGATGAACTTGCCCGCGATGAATTTACCTCGCGATGAATTTACCCCGCGATGAACTTTCCCGCGATGAACTTTCCTGCGATTAATTTACCTCGCGATGAATTTTCCCCGCGATGAATTTTCCTGCGATTAACTTTCCGCGATGAACTTTCCGCGATGAATTTTCCCGCGATGAAATTTCCGGGAATCAAATATTTAATTTAGGTTAGATTAGGATAGGTTAGGTTTAATTTAGGTTAGGATAGGCTAAATTGGAATAAATATATAGGAAAAAAATCACATGGAAATAGTAATTTGAAAAAAATAACCACAAATTTATCATTATAACTTATTATACCTAACTACATTATTATTGGAGTGAGTAATAAATCTTTTTGTTGTTTTAATTAAAGCACATTAATGAAATGTTTTAAAAAAATTCATAATCTTTGATAACAAACATAATCATATTTTGATGACAGCTAACATTAACCACCGAGAGGATTATTCAAGTTATAATTAAAATTTAATAAATAAAATCATATGTTGTACATTTGTACATTTTCCGTGAAAGCACATTTGTCTAAATGCTCTGTGTCTCCCATGTACAATTCCATTTACAGAGCAAAAAATCTATTCACTAAACCAACATAAGATTAAACTTAACATTAAATAAATAACAAAAACCAGCCAGAGGTTGCAGCAGTCCGCGTGCGGTGATTTAGTTAATTAATTTACTTACTAAATTAAAACATTCTATAAATTATTAACAACAACATAAAACAAAGGAGCATACATATACCACGCACACATATTCGCGAATGCAGTGAATAGCTTCTAAAAGAAAAAGAACAAATCGTGGCAATGAACGAGAAAGAGTAGGAGAGATGTTATTATAAATTCCATGCTTGGTCAGTGCCAGTGGCGTCGACATTGGGGCAGTCTACATTGTTTTTCAAAGAACTATTCTACTGTTTTTAAGAATTCTTTGTCTTGCTTATTTTTATTTAAATTAGATTTCTTTATTACTTTGAAATATAATTATTTTTAATGAAAGGTATGTATATTTTCATTATATTGTCTACATTGATAATGTTTTCCTAAAAACTAGTCTACATTTATATTTAATTAAGAACTATGGTTTTATAATTAATAATTAAATCTTGTTTTATTAAAAAACTGTTTTAATTTTAATATGTTTCATAGTATAGTATAGTAGTATAGCATATTTTTGAATTTAAATTATGTAGGTAGGTAGGTATTCAAGTAATTATCTTTTTAAAGTGCATATATCGTTGAATAATTTAAATTGTAGATTAAATTTTGGTGACTGTTAAATAAATTAACATAATTACTATTTAAATTATGAATTTATTTGTAAACTAAATAAAAATATAAGAAATATTTGCAAAATTAACTACCATATCTTAAAATTAATACGTGGAATGCTCTTCATTTTTCATATTTTTCGGATGTTTCAACGATCTTAAATAATTATTAATAAATTATAATTTATATATTTAAATAATTACTGAAAGGGTAGAATTTGATTTTTATCAATTAAATCTCAAAACTGTTAAAAATATGCATTTCAATTTAACTAACATAAGTGCTCGCGCCGTAGAACTCCGTGCTACGCTTGCTGCAAACACGTCTATATAACTCACATATTGTTGAAGTAAAAATAAAAAATAATTAGGGTTACATACAACTGATATTATGGTCATAAGATATGTGAAGACACGGCAAATTCAAAATACCAGAAAAAAAAATCTGACGTGGACACCACATGACTTCCTTGTACGCCTTGTGTGTTCATACTTTTCTTAATAACTAAAATGTAAAATAATATTAAAAATTCTTTTAACTTATTATACTAGTATACTCACAAATATATTTTAGTCATTTTATTTAAACTGCAGAAGAAGATATAAAGCATATTTTACTATTGTCACTGTCATGTCATAATCATTTAAATTTTACGTAGTAACAAATGTTAATCGATCATGGACTACAAGATACCGAAATACTATAAATTATAAATATATACTTTAATTATTAAATGATAGCAGATACAAAAATATTTATAAAATACCGATTAATAATAATAATCACATAATCTTTCATTTAAAATAAAAAAAATTGTCTAAAATTAAATATTTATCGAAAGTACTACTTCCGGTTTGTAGACTGAAACCAAAAATAGGAGGTGCACAACTAGATGCTATAACAGTCCTAAATACAAAATTTCAACTTTCTACGTCTAACCGTATTTGAGTTATGCGACACACATACGTCCGTCCGTCCGTACGTACGTACGTACGTACGTACGTACAGACGTCACGTCGAAACTAGTCATAATGGATTCAGAAAAGGTCAAAACGGATATTACCGTCAAAATCTGAGAACCGAAATTTTTCGCGATTACAATACTTCCTTACTTCGTACAAGGAAGTAAAAATACAACATTATTTACAAACGGAGCACTCAGTGCTACCGCGCGAATATACTTAAGGATATATTATGTTATTGAAATATTATATTTTTATGGCCATACTAATACACTTTTGTTTACCTACATTATTTTATGTACCTATATAAAATGTTATCTACCTAAATAAAGAAAATGATAGTTTAAGGTCCATTAGTATCACTCGATCAAGATCAAAAGTTGGATATTGTATGATACTATATATATATATATATATATATATATATATATATATATATATATATATATATATATATATATATATATACGAGTTTAAAGAAAATATGAAATGATTGTATTGTCCCATTCTGTATATCGAATAAAAGAACAAATTAACCAAAATTTGTTTACTTTCATACTAGTTTGCTTTGATGACGTTCTTTTCGACAGGTTTCTTTACTCCTTGCAATGGGCTACTTGCGTAATTTAAAAAATATATTTTTGAAGAAGAGAGTAAACTTGGGACCCGTGTTTTTTATTTTCAAAATTTTTTTTATCGAATAAGCCCAAAAATAATTAATGAAAATTGAATAATATGTGGTGTGGAACAATGTAGAGAGCTGTAGAAAAAAACATATAATTTTGTTTTAATCAAATCAGTATTTTTACCAATGTTTTAAACCTAACTTTAGGTTCATAGTGATAAAAATATATTTTCTAAACTTCATACTCGAGTATGAATTTGTAGCAATCATCTTTTACCTATTTCTTATTAAAACATATTGAGGTTAGCAGTTTAAAGTTGAAGTTCCTAAACGCAATTCTAATTCTTCCTAACCGTTGGTATTAATAAAAAATATTTCAAGTCACAGTTATTCCTAAATGTACCTACCTACCTATAGTTGTTGCTAAACGCAATATGACCTAAACATAATTATTCCTACTCCCAGTTATTCCTACTCGTAATAATTACTGAAAGCTATTTTCTCTAATCGTTGATAGCGCTGGTGGCAAATTGTTGTCCGGTATAGAAGGCAGCATGGACGTTTTACACAAGTTACCGCAGTGGCACTGAAACAATGGCTATTACACAAAATCGCCGTAGGCGTAGGCTTTTTTAACTATATTGATCACGCCGCTGCGCGCAGCTTGTGGGACTGCCACGAGGGGGACTATTGAAAGGAGTGCACTGTACTCAAAATGTTGGGTCATACTCGTATATCGTATTTACCACGTACTGTATTTTAAGGACAACATTGTTTCACTACCGCTACGGACGATTAGGAAAAATTGCGTTTAGTAAAAATTATGAGTCCAAATAACTGCGGGTAGGAATAATTATGTTTAGATCAAATTGCGTTTAGCAACAACTACGTTTTGGAATAACTGCGGTTTCAAATGTTATTTTAAAGAATTACTATCTACCACGGTTACGAAAAATTATTGAGTTTAGGAAAAATTAAGCGCTCCCAAAAAAAAAAAAATAAGTAGGTAGTTAATTAATTTTAACATTTATATAATTTAACTGATTAGAGATTGCGAGTGAACAGTTCAAATGTTAATCGTATCATCAACTGTTATTATCTTTTAATATGCAACATTTATTGATAATTATAAACAACATTCGTTACTTATAATACTTTAGATACTTATAATTTATTAGTTACAAACTTAATACATTAGATACAACCATAATAATATGCAAACTGACAACTAATTGACAGATACAATTATTGTTGATTTGTTTTAACATCGCTATCAACGATAGCGATGTTTCACCTCGTCGCTTAGCAACATCCTCGGTATTATAAATCGCATAGTATTCATGTTATATTAGTAGCTTTAATAAAACATTTCATTGCATCAAGAAGAAATACATAACTACATATTTGACCTGTTATATTTAGGATTAAATGTTGGTATATTGTTATATTAGTATGCCGGTGTAAAAATTTCAGTTAAGTTTACAAGCCCCAGTAGATAGGTACCTATAGAAGAAAATAGAATATTAACCTAAATAAATATGCGCCATATTTTATAAAAAATTATTTACAGAATTCTAAAAAAATAATAAAGTACAATATTTTGTTAGACATACAAACTTTTTATTTTTCGAAATATACAATATACCTATCATGTTCATGTTAGTATGTTAGCATGTTAGCTTAATGAACTGGGTTAATTTTCGTATTTTGAAAAGCTGAATTAGAATTCATCAAACATTTAAAAGTTTTTTTTACATTTCCAACTTCCAGAAAAACATATCTCTAGTAAAAAACAAAACAAAACCTCTTTCTACGGCACTGGTCAGTCATTGTATTTAAATGAACTAACATACTTGTAAAACGGCTCTGGTTTATTAACTCTGGTGGAAAATAAGGGCTGAGGGGCGCGAGCCCACATCCGCGGTCCATACAGCGAGGTGGCGGGGGCGGTAACTGTCTAGTGGGGGCGGTAGGGAGCCGCCATGATAATACCCTCGGTACAAAGTTTTAGTTAGCAAACAAACCAGGTTAATTAGCAATTGATTCAGGTATATAAGCTTGTCAAAAGCATCAGCAGCAACGATAGAATTTAAATTAGAGGCACTCGCACGGAGTTGGATTAAAACCGCTGCATCCCCCCTCACACCCTTCTGCTCTGTGTTCGCTTCTTGTGTATTGAATCTGAAAATGTAGAAGCGACATACCAATGCTACGTACCTAATAAGGTTTTATCGGCCAGGGAAATTATACCTACGGTTTATTTGTTTTATTAGATTTTAATTAAATTTTAATTGAAATTTGATGATTCTCAGTGATTGTTTTTTCTACGTGTTACCTGTTTAATTAAAAATTATACGTTCCTGAGTTTAAATTAAGCTTTTATCTTTGTGCTTGAAGAGGAATATATGAACATACTCTCGGTCTCCGTGCGCGGTGCTCGTCAATATGATCCACTTTCAAATGAAAGCTTCAATTTACCGTATCACGTTTGGCTAAATTCTATCGATATCATTCTGAATTTTATAAGCTACAAAGAAAGAAATATGTATTATTAAAATTGAAATTGCTATAACTTTTTTAACTGTATTACATCGCATTGATTTTATTAGAATAAATCACAAAAAATCATAAGCTTCTCCATAGCTCATCTTTCACAGATAACATTATATTTTTTATATTAATTTAAGTTTTCTTACATGCAAAAAGGCCTGTCATATTAAACTGATTTACGAGTCGATGGTCTGTTAATTTTGGGATCACCAAAAGTAATATAACTAAAGAATTTATAAGTTATTCATATGAACCTTGTAATGCTGTAACATGTAAGCGTATATGAAATATTATTATAATATAATGCTCTAACACGTTGATTATATACTGAAAACAGATTAAAAGGTAATATGTCTAAGTATAAATGCATTTTATGGTTTTCAATAAAACTTATGTAGGAATCCAATTTAATTTTTAATTATTTCTACAAATCAATGACAATAGAATCTAAAATTTGCAGTTACTGATTCCTGAAAAATCAATAATGTCTATTCTCTTCTCTTTAGTTTTAGAGAAAAGTTATATCACCTATACCTACAGAGAAATAGGAATAAGTACAGTTCTAAATAATAAAATTATAAATTTCAACTTCTTTTCTATTTAGTAAGTTATACTTCTCGGTGTGTCAATATTAGCAACTCAAACTGATCTTCGAAATAAAAATACTCGTAGATTTTATCGAAGAGACTATTTAACAGCCCGAGTTATATTTGGGGAGAATATTATAATGAATGTGTCCAAAATGTTTTGTTATTATTTTTTCAATAGTAGTCAGTAGGAAACTAATAAACAAAAACAGTTGACATGTAACATGCGGTGATAGAAATTGCATCGCTTTGATAGTACACCTTGCTACCCTAATTTCAGCCAATCAAATTAGTCAAATTTGTATCTCGTGACGTGAAACATGAATTATTATAGTATACCTATATATTTTTCTGTTTAAAATGATCAATTCTTCTATGAGTTCTTTCAATTCCTCTCTGATTTGTGCTTTTCTTTTGTAATACTACAAAAAATTAAACTTTGCCCAAGGGTACATTGTACTGCCTGTAAAAACGCTGACAAGTTGATATCTACCTACTTTCATAATTTTACAAATATGAATAAAAATTTTCAAAATTAATATTATATTATTTATTTGCAAAATAATATGAAAGAAATTCGAATTAAATCTTAGAATCAGGAACCGTGGTTCAATAACTGCAGTTAAGTATCACCGTCATATTTTCATTTCACTGTCGCGCTAGTCTTCGCTCGTTGGCGTTTTATTTGAAGAAAACCAAAATTTGACTTAATAAATTTTGTATTCTAAAAGTTTTTGTGCTGTTATCCGACAATTATTCATTTTTGTCCCATGAAGTAGGTGAAAAACATGCAGCTTCTCATCCATTGAAAAAAATGTAACTTTCAATTATAAGGCATTTGATCTTGAATGGAAAAAAATTTAGCCTGTGATATCGATACTATTTTATATCTCATCATTATATATTCTAATTCTTTAACTTAATCAATTCAGTAATTTCAAAAATCTGTTTAAAATGCCGTAGAAAGTAGAAAAAGAGGGTAAATCCATCACATTTATTCCAACACGGTTCATTCATTTCTCACCATTAGTTAAGACTCAGCCACAACGATCGCCGCTCGCCGGGTTGAACCGGAAGTGCCCCGTTCCCCCCACGTGCTGCCTGCTGCCCCCCATCTCCCGTTACGTCTAAGGGCCGAGTTACAAGGGCGGTAATGGAATTACAGACCGTGCGAGATGTCATTACAAGAGTGTAACCACAGAAGCATGGACTATTAGCTAATAAAATCGATACAGAAGATGAGCGGAGGAGGCAGGGAGCGGAAAGGGGGGACATGCCGTGTGGCGTAATCTTCGTAAAGTGATGTCGAGCCAGTAAGAAGGGGCAGGGAATCTATGATCTGTGTACTGATAAATGTTATGTTTGTACGTGTGGAATATGATGGCTTTATTGTGATACTCCAACCACATAGAGATTGTATTACATGCGTATTTACTGCCATGACAGGGTGGATTGCTTTATTTACTTAATGATGTTATGGTGGGCTTGATTTTACTGCTGCTTGTACTGGGTTGGTGGGTTGGTCAACTTTTACCAACTGATGTGAAATGCATAGGTACAACTTTTGTAATTTTAATAAACAAAAATATATTACTACATGACAGTGTACTTTGTTAACTTGTTTTAAATCTATGCGTGAAAAATAACACCATTTAAATGACATAATAGTATATTATTTATCAAGGGCGGTATGTGCAGTTTACCGGTTGAGGATAACGTTTGGAGACCGAGACAAGAAATTTAAAAATCACAAATTTTTTTCTTTCTTTAAAAATTGTGTTGAAACCAGGGTTCGAAATATGTTGATAGAAAAATGTCTCTGGAATCAAAGCTTAAAAACAAAAGTCGATATTTTTACCTGAAAAAATTATATATAACCGTTTACGAGACAAACGTGAAAAATTCATGAAATGGATATGCAACTCGCAATACACATCCCCTGTAGGACTCCGGGGGTTGCTAGAATTTCGGTTCGGTAGAGAGCTAAAGAACACATATTATGCTAAACGGTAAATGCAAAGTACATCATCTTTTTTGGACTTAGCGTCCGGTCTAGTAGGCTTAATCATCAGGGGTGGTGTGATAACGAGTTGACAAAAGCATGAGTTTTCATTACTTAATTGCATGAAACAACTTTAAGTACACTAATTGGCACATAAACGTCAAAAAATTGCATGCAAATGCTGCTTTTCTGCGATTTTTAAAAATTCAGTCTATTAATCGGCCCTGTAACTCCTAAAGTATTAGCCTGACAAAAAAAGTATACAAACAATTTTGTAGCAAATTTAGTATTTTTCTCTAAAACCTACAGGAACGGAGCTATATACCAAAAACTGATTTTTTGCGCCATTTTTCCAAGATGGCGTCGGGAGCGGCGGTCGCACGAGGTCTCAAACTAAGGGTCATACTTAGGGCCACCTAGTCTACAATCCTACCAAGTTTCAAAACTCCTCAACTTTTGCATGCAAAAAGTCTGTAATGACTGGACTACATGGTAACATTTAAAACATAAATTGGATGACCGTATATTGAACTAACTAAATACCATTATTTTTAATATCAAATAGGTAATTTCAGTCGTAGATAAAATTATGTGTGTTCCTCTTGCACTATTGCAGCTCTCGGCTCCGGCTCGCGCTGCAATTACCGTGCGCGAGTCACTTTACTCTTAATACACAAATAAGTATTGTCCGATAGAAACAATAAAAATAATTTATTTTTATTTTTGGTTATGTAGGTTTAGTTTGCAACTTGGTGCTGTTGGCTTGGTTTCTGCTGTTGTTTAGTGTTTTCGGCCTTCTTCATGAGTTCTTACCGCCTCTAATTTGTAAGCATCACCTAGATTTCGAAACCCCCCACCCTCCCCAACCCCCTGTCAAAACTTTAACTGTTGGCAGTTCAGTTATTAACAGCACATCAGTTCTTTAAACCCCTAATCATATAAATTTGTACAAAACAGCTCAATTAAATTTTGACTACGATTTTACTTATGTTAATATTTCTAATCAGCTCATTTGTATAAGATTTTAAGTTTAATTCACATCATAAAATTAGTCGTTATTGTTAGAGGTTATGGTTACTGATGAAATACTATAATCACAACAGCATTTCAAGATAAGAATTTATTATGAAATCATATATCACACTTTTCACACAAGATCCGATGATGCCATTTTATATTTTTTAGCTTTGGGTAAATATTTTTCACTACCTTATAGTATTTTGTCAATAATGGATATTATATTTTAATAAATTTATAGGAAGTATTAAAATTCAATATACTTAGAATTAAGGATAGTTGTGTGGCGGTCGCTCCTACTCGGACCGCGTGCGCACCACTAGCTCAACAGCTACAGTGGTCTAACGGTCAGCGCTTCTGACTACCACCGTACGGTCCCGGGTTCGATTCCCGCCGCCGCAACTCTCCATCGCGTCTAAGGCAGGGCATGGCTTACAGCCTTACTGACGAGTCCAAGTAAGCATGCCCGGGACGAAACGCAAAAACATCTCAGGCTCATTGGCGTGCCGACCCACAAACGCCAAAGTTGTATAAATCATTGCCATAAACTTGACATAAATTGTTTGCGCCCACATGTTTGTAATTAAAATAATAAACAGCGTCTGGGACATAATGAAACGACACATCTTTAAAATCTCAAATATAATTAAACTCTTCCAAAAGCCAAGTTTAATTTCGCACAACAGCACTAAAACGACCAAGTCTGTCAGTGATTTCATTAGCGCTATGTACATGAATGGCTGTTTCAATTCTAAATTCATGTAACACATGATAATACTAATAGCTGAACAAGAGGCAACCTATTACAGTCACCCAGAGGACCTGTGACAACGTGCGAGAGCGAAATCAGGAGCACTAACGACGTGGCCGGCTCTACAAGCGACGTGTTCCATAGAAATTGCGACGCCGCCAACATTTTAATCATAGAAAGTGCGCCCGTCGACAATTTGTGATAATTACAAACATGAATAGCTTCTGTACTGCAGCAGAAGCAGGGCTCTGTTGAGGTGCTCTGGTACCTGTACTGCTCTAGCTGTCTGTGTATTATTAGAATGAGGGCTGAGTACTCTGTACCTTCGTTTTGGAACCTCTTCTACCCTTCCTCTCGGTTTTGTATCTATGTCAACTGTTTTGTTTGTTGTTATAGAGTATGACGAATGGTTTTTCAAAAATGATGAGCTTATTTTTAGAAAGATAAGGATTTTCTTATAAGAAATGCTAAAAAACTATATTATATCTAGGTACCTATATGGATAAACTTACGTTTGGATTAGTGTTCAAAATAATTTTAACAGTTTAATTTTTTTGTAGTTACACTTCTTTATAGGATTCAAACAATTAATAATTATGATGCATAAATTAACCAACTAAAACACCCACGATATGAAGAACAGTAATAGTACCTACTTTACATGTGAATTCAAATTTAAAAAATAAATCATTGTAAAATAAAGCTAGTACCTACTCATTACATTTGATTTAATTAATATAAAATTGTCTGTTAATAAATTGTTCTTCTGGAAAAAAGTTATGGTATTTTATTTACTACATGACAAATAGAATTTTTGAAAAATCGCAAAAAGTAGAGTAACGTATTTAAAGTAAAGTGAGCACTTTTAGTACCATAAGAAGATAGTATCTTTTAACTATTAATTATATTTATATCTACTACAATATCACAGGCATCTCTTTACACAGCGTCTAATAATAATATTTGATTTTGAAATCTCATTTTAATTAAGTATCTTTCAATAAAAGAATTTTGCGAATTTTTCAAAAATTCTTTATCTGTTTCACGTTAAGCACGTCATATAACATGTACACTTAATATTTTTCCCGAAGTACAGACACACCCTATACATATCATAAGATGGTAATAGGTATAAAAATAGCAATGAATTCATTGGAAAAATAAATTTACGAACGAGAGTGTCAGAATTGCCATATTTAAATCACTATTGGAGTGATTTAAGAGTAAATTTTGACCGGAGTTGTTGTACGCAGAAATTATGAATAATTTTACCAAATTTATTTATGGCTTGAATTATATTTGTTTGGTTATTTCACGAATATAATATAATATAGTTTAAGTTCTTGCACAATGGTTATATTCACATTGGGAAATCTTATAATTTTTACATATTTATCCATTTTGACATTGATTAGATTTGATATTAAAATGTTCATACTCAGTTTATCTTTTATTTACATTTGAAAGGAATTTCGCACAAGTAATAAAAAAAACTTATACTATAGTGTAATAAATTGTGTAAAATACGTTTAACAATGGTAATATAATACTGCGGTATTCTTGTTAAAAATAATGATAATCCTTTTTACCTCTCGCCTAGAGAGGTATAGGGATCGTGAAAAAATTCGATGTCGAGATTTTTATCAATTAGTACGTTTTAGCACCTTTAGAACCTATTTTGACTATTTTCACTAGGATGTCAGTGTGTGTGTGTGTGTGTGTGTGTGTGTGTGTGTGTGTGTGTGTGTGTGTGTGTGTGTGTGTGTGTGTGTGTGTGTGCGTGTGTGTGTCTGTGTGTGTACGTATGTGCGCCTACTACGCGCTTTCGTTCTATCTCAAATTCTACTGAACATAAAATTCTAATATTTTGCATTATACATTACTGAAGAGCTGAAAAGATTTTGGTAAAAATCTGCCAACCGGAAAAGGTCTAGCAGTCCAAAATTTTTTGTAAAAAATATAGGAAATACTGCGATAGTTACAATTTGTCATGCGACATTTAAAAGAACAAATTACCTCTTACAATATTTATTTAACAACTTTTCTATATCACTTCCCAATAAAATAAAATTATTTTTCAAAAATATGTAATATGAAAATGTCAATGTGACAGATGAACAGACGTATACACAGTTTCAAAAATTTTGGTGGCACCATTTGTAAAGAAATGTATAAATATATTAATAACTGGGTTTGAAATTTAGTTCCTAGGAGGCGAAATTTAATTAATAAAAAACTGACTAAATTCCAGTAAGTTTTTATCCTTTCATTAAACGTATCCAGTCAAGAAGCATCATCGATTCATTATTAACTGGATATAATGTAATAAGTTAATAATAAAATAAAAAATTTATCCACAAAGAGCTAATTTGATTTCAATGTCAATCGGAATCGGTACGTTGCTTGAAGAAATATAAAATAAAGTTACAAAAAGAAGCCTAACAAAAACCAAATTCACATATTACAGTGTCAAGGGGGGTGGTTATGTGCTGGCCACATCAAATTTATGACATAAATTACCTATAATAATGATACAGCATCGAATATGTAATATCACATTACACTACTTTCTTCTAAAAACTTAAACTATAATTAAGTTTATATAAAAACTCTTATTTATTTTACATAATAAAATAATACCAACATATTTTTTTACAACACTATAGTGTTGAAGGAGGCAATTCGCGTGGAAGTCGCCTAAGTTGAGGAAGCGATGTTGGAGAGAGTCTACGCTAAATTCCAAGAACGCCTCCAGCAATGCATCGTAAAAAACGATTACCACATAACTGATGTGATTTTCCACACTTAATTGTCACAAATGCTATTTCATTGCGAACCCAAATCCGTAAACAAATTTGTTTTTGAGTAAAAATTACCGATTTTATGATTTTTTTAAAACCATCCGTCCTTTGTGCCGCACCTGTACTTACCTAAGTATCTGAAACCGTTCGTCGGTTCGCCTTTAAGAAATAAAGATTTATGAACAGTGTAGACAGGGCTAAAGAAATTTTACTAAATTTCCTATTTCTATACCTATTCGCAACCACATATGAGTAAATATAAAATTAATAATATAGTTTTTAAAAAAACTTTATATTCGTAGAATTTTTTCCATACCTTTTCCTACCTACAACATTTTAATTACTTTCTTTTATAACTTATAAGGTGTATTAAACAGCGTTTAACATTTTTATACAAGTATGTAATTTTTTACACGAATTTCATATTAGTTGGTGTAAACTTTGTGAGTAATTAATCAATTTAAAAATGAATTAGCGAGTCATGTACACGTTCACCCTTCAGCGGCAGAGAGCACCGGGTAGCAAGTAACGCAACGCACAAGCGTACAAGCAAGCGACATACCGTTTTTTCGCAGTCATTTTGTTTCAACTTTCAAAAGTCACCTTTCTCATAAAAAACATTAAACTTGT
The DNA here is from genome assembly GCA_947534325.1 of Agonum fuliginosum. Taxonomy (NCBI): domain Eukaryota; kingdom Metazoa; phylum Arthropoda; class Insecta; order Coleoptera; family Carabidae; genus Agonum; species Agonum fuliginosum. Next base: position 23,047,877 of record OX384041.1, read on the forward strand.
CGCGTAGCTAATTACATTTTTTTCACACCGTCGACTCAACTAGTCGCCCAGCGTATTCGTACACATGTTCTGCTTAATTGAAAGTTGAAATTTAATCTGTACGAGCAGATTTAGCTAACTGCAGCGAAAATGTTTTTGACAACTTAAACTACAAAGGCTCTCCATGTATACGAAAACCGCGCACTGAAGTTGCTTTGCTAACTGGCTTAAATTTAAATTTCTTTTATATTCGAATAAAAATTTAATTTTCAATACCTGATTAATCATTTTACTTTGTGTGTGGTGGGTATGGTCTGCACGTTTGATCGGGCTAATTAATATTTCAGTCTGAAGTTTTACCTTTACAAGAGAGATGTATTCGCTGATTAATTTTCTAATTAATTTTGTTTTAATCCAGTCAAGTGTAGAAGTTAGTATAGTTTTTAACGTTTTATAAAATTTTAAACTTTTAATAAAATTCATTTTGATGAAGGGCGTAGTACGTACTTATCGCAAAGTGATGCAGTGAATAGAATTTCGCAGAAATATTTTAAATAGTTACATAATGTATAGGTAATGAAATGCTTACAGGCCGTGTTGCAACTATTGCAACAAAACGTCAAGTATACCTTCCTCCTATACTTCATCTAATCTGCTGTTCATTGGTATTTACGAAATTATATGGGGTTAAAATGTTAATTAATCAAAGATATTTAACAGTAAATTGTTTATTTTCAAAATGATACCATTCTTATCCATTTTATTATTTTGCTTCTGTCTCTGTTCTTTGTGCTCTGATTGGGTGCTTATGTTTTTAAGAAATTGTCAGAAATATCACACTCATCCTAGAGAAAATATCAGGTTCTGTTGCTGCATAGTTATTGAAATATGAAAATAATACTAGTACCTACCGCATTATTGATAATATTACTTATATTTTTATAAAATTTGTTTTATTTTAAATTCTTTTACTTGTACTACTTACAGATAATTAATTTGTAATTAATTCAAAGTCAATGCCAAAAGTGTTTAAAAGTTTTTTTTGTACTCATCACCTATGAAATGACATATTAAACACGCAATTGACAATCGGAAATTTCAATTGCCCAGTGCAGTCAATCAGGAAAAATGCAAATAACACTGGCTTTTCTAGACATTTCAGAATAAAATCATCTTAAAAATAATAAAATTTAGTTTACAAAGTGTTACTTCCGGGAATTATAATTAGTGAAGATCACCGAAAACCGCCAATATTTAAAAATAAAACTTGTGTGCAGCGCGCCATCTGTCGGTAGTAGTGAGTACAAAAAGCATCGTAACTTAAAATTTAATGACAAATACAACTACAACTTGAATGTACTTGATTATAGTTTTATTCGTTACAAAAAACATTGTACAAACCTCTTGCGGGAAGACCCATCCCAGCATTCTCGTAAATGAAACCCTCGCTCCGCTCGTGTTTCAAAAAAACCGCTCATGTGGGATGAAAATCTTCCCGCATTTGGTTCGTAAATAACTATATTTGAACCCTTATCCAAGCAAGCTATTTTACTAACTCAGACGTACCGGAGAGTCTGGACTGACAGACTAATATTATTTATTGTTTTGTTTTATTGCAATTATGTAACATTTTTCATAAAATTTACCTAGTTTATAGATACAAATATTGTTATGTATACATTTTTGTATATAATACCTACAAACTTAACGTAGGAAGTTTTAAAAACGTTACTTCCGAATTTACCAGAGGCGGATCTAAAAAATAAAGCCATGTTGTCTGTTGTCAACAGCAACACAATATTCATAAAAACAGTTTGGGTATCACTGATTTATTTAACTAAAATCAAATAATATTTTGAGCACAATATTCTCATAGAGGTATGAACTAAACCTGTTGAAACCTTAATTGCGCTGAATAAGGAACCGATGTTTGCAAGTTCAGTATGCAGTGGATTGTCGTAGTACATGTTGTATCAATGTTTATAAGGTAAAATCGAGGTAAAATTAAAAATTTTGTGTATATATTTGAATGTAGAAATGTCTATAAATTGCGTGTAATTGAACTTTTGAATGCGTAAAATGATATAAAATTAATAACGACTATTTTATATTTAAAGTGTAGTGCCATAAACAGTTTAAAGACTTTCTGGGACACATATTTATATAGGATGTACCATTGTCAGTGGTCAGAGTACACCAAAGGTTAGCATTTTTATTTATATTATAAACTAGCAGGATCCATTGGGCGGGATCATTTTTCAAACCATGGAAATTTAAAGGCTAATATAATGAACTGCCCTATTGCCTAATTTGAGACTCTATATTTATTTAAATAATCATGAGTGTTGCCAACTTGTAGAATGACAAAAACGTTTTATCTTCAAATAAAAATAAATTACCAAAAGTTTTTATTTTGGAATATAGTCCCAAGGAGGGGAGGGGGCAATGGTATCTCTCTTGGATTCTCCCCTGGAATTTACATCCATCAAATGCATGCAAATGGCCATATCTGCTGGTTCGTCTCTTACACGATGAATTTTGAAATTATTTTTTTAACAAATACTAAGCAACCGAAATATCAACGATAAAATTTACGTCAGTTAAGTAGGTACACGTCTGTAGCCCTTAAACACAATATGAGTCCCATAGACATACTGGTCCTCTGCGTTACCAATGTTCAAATTGTTTATTTATAAATAATTAACAAGAAATGTTTTTTTATTTATCATCAAATACAACATAACACATAAATCTGGCTAAAATTTAGTATCGTTTTCATTTGTACATAAAATCCGGGTAAAATAAATATATTTTTTGAGTAGAATGAGAATTGTACAATAAATAATTAGTTTAGTTTTATTATAAATTGTGTATGGTGTCTGACAAGAGTATAACTATGATTATAATAACAATGCATTAAAATTTTAGAAGGTCTCATCTGTTGGCCTCTCTCCACTAATAACCATAAGTACCCGTGAGATGACGGCTGATAACCGCACACACAGTAAATACGAGTATATTACTATACCGAAAACTCACAATGTGAGTCTGCCACTCTCATGATGAGTAATAGGCGTGAAAGATATGTATTATGTATGATTATTTTGAAGAAAATTATTATCAATATATTTTTTGTCATACCTGCATGAAAAGTACCCTTTTTCGTGGCTGTTTTGCGGATATGCGTACGCAAAGTAGAAGCGTGTGAGGAAAGGCGTGCGGAAAAAATCACATTGTGCACGCAAAATGTATTTGCGTCCGCAAAGTACAAACAAAAAGTTTTAAACCTATGATTCTATGTTGCATTATGCGATATTAGATTAGTAGAATATTTACATGGTAGTGAACTGGAATAAAACTTTAATACCATGAATAATTGAGATGCTCCAGTATTGATCGTTCTTTAAAATAATTAATTAATCCTCCAAGGATAAAATACAGTCTTTTATAATAATATCAATCTTTTCATCACATATAACTAGCAAAAGTTTGCACAAAAGCAGCTTTATTCATTAGTTTACAAACAAGATTTCAAAGGCTACTAATAAACTGCAACGTTATTAACATATACCAAACAGTAAAAAATTCATAATGCGTCATTGTAAAGAAATCCCAGAAGCTAGCATTCTGCACACTCGCATTAAAAGGGAAGTAGACGACATTATAGCACGATCACAAGTATAGCGGCCCTTTCTGCTGCAGACGCACAACGGGCCACTTCAATTAGTTATAATGTGATTTGGCCGGAAGAAAAGAGTTCGTTATGTTTTGATGAGGTTGACCATTCTTCTCCGGCTCGTGACGACGGGAGAAAGCGCCTACATTCAGTGTATCCGTCTCCTTCTAACGCATTATAAAGTCGGGAGAGGGTGGAATGTATGCTTACTTTACATTGTGTGTTGGTCAAACCTTGGGGCAAAGCACCCGGCCACGTCCATAGCCCTCTCCTTCTCGTGAATACGTAAACTCGTTAAAAAGTAAATGCTTCTGAAATTGATATGGCCCCCCTAATGGTTACTCTCGAAGAGTTCTTTTTTTATAACAAAACTCTCGTGGTCGTAATGAAAGTATATTCTGCTGTTGTGTTATGTTTTTCTTGTAATTAAATTAAAAACGGTGGATTCAGAAACATGGGGCTAATTGCATGCCACTCGTTCCATCTCTGTCTTTTTTCTCCCACGCCCTACGCCCCACTCCCGTTACACAACGATGTTATTTCTACGTTAATTAATTACTAATTAACCCTTTTAAAATGAGTACTTAGTCAGTTTACCTTTGCCTTGTTAGGGCTGCACGCTGCTCGCTGCAGTATATTCACCATAGACGAGTCAAACTTAAGTGCATCTTGAAATAGTTCACTACTACCTACGCTACTAGACTTGTAGTTGCCAAACTATTTTCTCCATACTTTGATATAGTACCTTCAACATACATTAAAGTTTTGAGTGAATAAATAATTCTATAAATAACACAAGTTTCACTACATTCCAATTAAAACTTCTTGCCATCATGGGCATCATGTAAGACAGTAGCTAAATGAATGATTAACACTTTTCTTGTCTCAATGTATTTTAAGTTTTGAAAAGTGAATAAATAAAATTTAATTAGTATTATAGTTTGTTGATTAGGATATTATGACATTATATATCTACCAAAGTTCGCAGCTATAATATTTATTGAAACACACAAAACTGCTCCAGTTGAAGGCACTTTAGTATTACGTACGTATAACCTTTCTATTCATCCTTCGGATTTATATAATGTATTTCTACTATACTCTCTACTAAATTCCCTATAGAAAATGTCAATTTTCTTGTATGTGGCACAGTTTAGGAGAAAATCGTGAAAATGTATTTTGAAGATTTAAAAATAAGGGATAAAAACATCCACTTCTCATAGGTCGTACTACATTTCCTCGGAATTGATTATTAGTTTTATAGTCGTTGCCATACAGATAAAGATAAAGACAACTCTAGAGAGATTTTATTTATCAATATGCATTTTTTCGTTGCATTTCAAATAGATAGCAACGGAATGTTGAAATAGTTTTATTCTATCCTATAACACATAAGTTTTTGAATTATCGGGCATAATTATTAGCTATTTCCTTTACTTATTGACAAATTTTTAGTTGAAGATTATGGTGACTCAATAACTTCCAAAATGTATATTTCTTCGTAGTAGAGAAATTGATCAAAATTTGATTTAACGACAAGTCACTTTTGCACGGGAAGAGTGTCCAAATGTTCAAAACTCTGTTTTTGCAGAGCCCGAATTTTCTCTAGTCACTCTTGTTATATATATTTTTATCTAAATAATAATAAAATAATATACCTACCACAATCACCGGCATTTGAACATTATTGTAGTAATCAAGGACTTGTACAGACCTGAAGATGGCTACATATACCATAGCCGAAACGTCGTCATTTTAAAATAAAATTAAATACAACTTTAAGCCAACTATCCAGTTATTATTTCCTTCAAATATTGTAGTAACATTCGCCATAGCGTCTCCAGAGTAGCGTATTCTATCTCACTAGTCCCTTTGCTGATAATATTTCAATATTTTTATCCCTCCATTCATTTCCAAGCAAATCCCGAAAAACAAAAAGTGTCTCATAAGTCAATTAACTTATAATCCCGTAATAAATTAAATTAATTCCATAATCATACAAGATCCCGGCGGGAGTCCTGATGAAGACGGTCCGGGCCGGGGGTAAAGCACATAGAGCTGCTGCTGCTGCTGATGAGAAGTGTCACTCTTCTCCTAGCGGGCGGAAGCGTAACAAAAGAGGAAGAGGAACCAGCTCTGCGACTGTCTAATCGGGCCGCACGCCGCACGTCTCTAGCTGCTCTCGAATACTTTAGCGATATTTTAGCCGGGGATTAGCCGCTCCGAAAACACGGTATAAACTGTGCGGATTACTGTTAAGAGTGTTTTTGACAGTAACGCCCCTTGCATGTACGGAATTTAATAAGCCAACTCCAATTAAATTGTGAACAAAACGCCGGAAAACGGAGAACGGCTACATACACGTACGAATATACATCGGCTTCAAGTGGGGGGGAGGTGGAGATGTAGGTGGGGATTGTGGATTGGGGAACCGGAGGGAGCTTTACCCAAATTGTTAAATAAATGTGGAATAAGTTTAGGAAGCAGCTATACGTTGTTCCGATTTCACCCATTGTGATTTCTTTATTGTGTAATTTTTTCCCTGATTTGAAATTTTTCACTTGGATTGAACTGGATTCTAAAGATAAACATTTCACTTATAATTAATTATTTTTGTAGGTACAAACAATTATTTCACCTCGTTAATATACCCTATTAGAAATCATTCTTACTATAAATTCATTTGAAATCCAAGCAATTGCAACCTTCAATCTTCGCTTCATCCACATGATACTAATAATTATATACATATAATGACACGTTCCAATGGGTAAAATTCTAAAATTTTATTTCCTGGTGTTGAACCCATTCCTCCTATCAACAATCTTCATTATTTCAAATTTGTATTTTTTTATGTACCATCTATTGTAATTATTTTTAAATAAACAAAATTAAGAATGTTAGTACCTAAGAAATATTGGGAATGGGTTCAACCGTTCAACGCCAGAAAATAAAATTCTAGAATTTTCATACACAGGAAAATGCAAGCACAAGAAGATTTATATCTAGAAAATGTATGCGTAATAAAATATCTACATCAAAAGATTCATTCACAAGAAAATTCAAATCTAGAATTTTAGATTCGGCATAAATGCAAATATAGGAAGATGCAAATCTAGACAAGTTATAATAAAAACCTAGTATATAGCACTCAAGTATGTTATTGGGTTGTTCATTTAGTTCAGTTAAACCTAAATTTACCAGACGCTACTTTTTTTTGAGTTTTTTGAAGTCACGGGTCTATACGAACAAGCTATTGACCTTAGCACCCCTAAATGAAAAGATCCGACAAAAAATGAAGAACTTTTCGCCTCAAGTTTTCACACAAGTCGTAGAAAATGCTGTGAAACGAGCCCGAATATGCATCAACTGTGACGGCGACCACTAACCGATATGATCTTCGCGAATTTCTCTCAAATCTAGTAGATACCTACTTTTTTACTATTTCGTTTAATTTACTATTACTAGAAAAAAAATTTAAATATGCGAAAATATTTTAAAAATAATTGTTTTCACCTAAAACTATTTCCTTGTGGTCCTTCTTAATTTTGAAGGCCTCCCTACGACCCTCTCGTGTTAAAAATCCTGGAACCGCCACTGTAGCAATAGTAAGCAAAATTACTTCAAAATTAAACAAATCTAATAATAAATCTAATGTAAATCTACTGTTACACTGTGTCTAAAATGTATCACAATACCACCAATTAGAACTGTAGTACCAAATTAAAATACGCAGTGATTATATATGCCTGAAAAAAATTATTCTGCAGTTTTAAATGGGAACGTAGTATATTCACGAAATAATGTAATGTCGTATTGTGGTGAAGAGAAGGACGCGAGGAAAGTCGTTACACTTTGAACAAATCCTGTATATATTGTTTTTAATTTAAACTTAACATCTGTAGCTGGTCTCTCTGGACATTCGTACATTTACCATTTAGAAAGGCTGAGCATGAAGACCACCAAATTGTAATTACTATTTAACAAAAATCCCTAAATGCTCTAAATTTGAGAGTTGTCCCGCAGAAGATTGGGGTAGAGAGGTAGAATAAGTGAAATCATTGTTTCTATATTAAGGGAGTAAATTGAAATTTAATGACTGCTTCAATAAAATCTAACTGATATAGGGACTTACTCGTGTTTCTCTGAAATCCTGTCATAAAGATGTTACAAAATCCCGTATGAAATATTATATTCTTAGGAATTATTGTTTTCTAAAATTTTCAAAAATATACAATTGCACAGAATAAAATACACTGTATTATTATGTTTCTACAAATTTGTCCAAATTTAATCTGTGACATATTAATTATACCTACTATTAAAAATGAAATTTTAGATTTAATCATATCATCAAGTTATTACCTTTTAATATGCAACATTTGTTCATAATTATAAACAACATAGGTAATACATTAGTTACTTATAATCCTTAAATACATAGAATTCATTAGTTACGAATTTAATACGTTAGATACAACCATAATAACATCCAAACTTTCCATAATATGCAAACTGTCAACAAATTGACAGATAAAATTATTGATTTACAATTATATGTGAGAGAATTTAACTTGAGGTTCTTATGTTATTACTTATTAACTTGTAAAATTGACAGCTTACTTGTAAAGCCTCATTTCCACCGACTGTTTTAATGTTTAAGAACTATGTTTAATGAATAAGTACTAAGAGCAACGCATAAGAACAAAACTTTGCAAACTCCAAACATAAGGCGTAATGCACAAGCTTAATGATTGACATGTGTCATATTTGTTATTTGTTTCGAGTCGTCAATTTCTAAATATAGGACTGAGTACCTTATTTACTAAAATAACAGTTCTTCCTTTCATTAATATCGCAAAAATGTCGGTAATGATTATATTACAAAATTCAACAACAAAAAATGGCATCTCTGTCGAATTAGTCCTTAAACAAAATAGGTGGAAATGGCCATCTAATAAATACTCATTATGCATTACGCCTTCCGCACAAATCATTATGCATTAAGCACTAAAACAGTCGATGGAAATGAGGCTTGACAATTTTATAAAATTACTAGCTGTTCATAATGTCCATAATAAAAGATTCACGTTACCACAATAATACTTCCAAGGCATATAAGAAATCATTTCAGACAATTTTTGACAAAACACTTATGTGTAAATGACAGAATTTTTAAATATTTATTTTGGTTTACAAATGAGTAACAAGTAAAATGTTGTACAATACACGCAAGGTAACTGTTTTACTGCTTTAAGGAGGAGACAGGCTCGACTAAACGGTTCGCCGGTCATTTCCTCCTTTGAGCAGTAAAAACTGTTCTACCTTACTAGTAATGTAATGTATTATTAAGCCGGATTTATGCAGCATCATTATAGTCACTATCATAATCACAGTCTTAGATCCAGTTGTACAATTCGAGTTTAGTGTTAGCTTATACATAAACTCAAGCTTAGTTAAACCGAGTTTTCCCAGCCAATCTCCAGCGTTAAAATAAAACAGTTAACCAATGAGATGCAACAATACAACAGAAAAACTTGGTAACCATGGTTTTGACATAAACGTAGTTTAAGCTGAGATTGAACAACCGGCCCTTAGTCATAAGAAATAAAACTTTGTTCTTTAAAGGCTCATTCCCACTGCTTATCATAGTCATAATTTTTGTTAGTTGTCATAGTCTTACACAGTTTGGTATACCGAATTACGTGTAAACATTCATAGTGCTTGTTTTAGTCTTAGTTTTTAGGCTTTATCATAAACACAATCACAAAACTATGCAAACTTCAAATTTTTGTTATAATCATAGTAATTATTTTATGAGATAGCGATATATTTATATACCTGTCACTTTTTAATGCTGTTGTCAAACAGATTATGATCTTTTTATGTCAAAAAATTATCTAAAAAAAAATCTATAAATTATAAATAAAATATATTTACAGGCACATTAAATTAACTGTCATGACATTGTCATAAACATAATTTATATTGTGATGAGAATGGTCAGCGCATGTTTATGATTAAGACAAAAACTTATGTCAAAAACTATGACTATGATAAGCACTGGGAATGAGCCTTAATACAAATGTTTATGCAGCATTGTCATAGTCACAGTCATAGTCATTATGATAACCAATTGGATAGTTTCAATTCTTAAGACTAAGACTGTGACTATGATAGTGACTCTGATGATGCTGCATAAATCCGGCTTTACATTATAATGCATTTAATACAAAAAACCACAAAATCCCTCTTAGTCCAGTCAATATGTAAATTTTGATGGAAAAAAATCGCAAAGTCAATTTTTTTCATAAATCGTTAGAGGGGTATGCAAGGAGCATAAAACTGAGTTGTCACCCCCCTGGGCCCCTGCAATTTTTGGGAAATTCAAAAACATTTTGGAATTGATTTTTCGCGAAAACGGTAGGTTGTAGAGAGAAATTTTGTTAACAAATATTGTTAAGGACAGTATGATCTACAATTTATGTCATTGTGTCACTGCTCTATGACGAAAAGTGCAAAAAGTAGAGGGCGCCAAAGTTGCCAAAAATGACTTTTTTCACTTTTTCACCGCGAAAAATTGTTTATTGATCTTTAGTGTAAATGGAAAAGTTGTAGATCACAAAAAAACCTTCTAAAATGAGTATTCAACGTTTTCCCTACGATGAACGGTGACGGAGATATAACGCGGGAAAGAACGCATCGAAGGCCGCGCTGTGGCGCTTGCTCTTAACAATAATTTTGTACGCCAAGAAATATTGTGCATTTGATGGAAAAAAAATCGCAAAGTCAATTTTTTTTCATAAATCGTTAGAGGAGCATGCAAAGTGCTTAAAACTGAGTTGTCACCCCCCCTGCCCCCCTGCGATTTTTGGGAAATCCAAAAACATTTTGGATTTTATTTTTCGCGAAAACGGTAGGTCGTAGAGAAATTTTTTTTTAAATATTGTTAAGGACAGTATTATCTACAATTTATGTCATTGGGTCACTGCTCTATGACGAAAAGTGCAGAAAGTAGAGGGCGCCAAAGTTGCCAAAAATGACTTATTTCACTTTTTCGCCGCGAAAAATTGATTTTTGATCTTTAGTGTAAATGGAAAAGTTGTAGAGCACAAAAAAATCTTCTAAAATAAGTATTCAACGTTTTCCCTACGATAAATGGTGACTGAGATATAACGCGGTAACTGTTTAAAATGGAAGTAATATTGAGAAAATGTTATGAAAATGAGTACGCTTATGTTTTTGAGGTCGAATAATTGTAATTTTTATTCAAAATTTAAAAAAAATAAAATAACTGACATTGGAAAAAAGGATCGTCATAAGCCCGTTTTACAATACACCAAATCTTGAACAAGATATTGTTTATTTTTCAAATTATGTAAGTATCATATAGCAAATTGTGTGAAATATCGCATTGCTTCGTAAATTGTCTGAAAAAATAGATAAACGCAGCTGTAAAATTATTATACTGCGCAGAATCACAAACTAAATATTGTAGGTAGGTACATAAAAATGTCTCAGTATAAAACAGAGTTCATTAAAGTGTAAAACGGCCATTAGTGTAAATGAAATTTCATATTTTCCGAGTGATTTTTTTGTTACTCGTCATTTTTTTTTCTTCTTTGGCGGTTCTTCGGCGGCGCCTGCTTGTTGAACGACATGAGATGAGGTTGGCTTATTAGTGTAATCCTCCTAACGGAAAATTTGGGAGGGAGGTTCGTCAATGTCTACTTCTTTTTCTTCATCAAACGTGCGTATGTTGCTGCAATTCTTCGCAGCGAAAAAGTGAAAAAAGTCATTTTTGGCAACTTTGGCACCCTCTACTTTTTGCACTTTTCGTCGTAGAGCAGTGACCCAATGACATAAATTGTAGACAATACTGTCCTTAACAATATTTCGCGAAAAATCAAATCCAAAATGTTTTTGGATTTCCCAAAAATTGCAGGGGGTCAGGGGGGTGACAACTCAGTTTTAAGCTCCTTGCATACCCCTCTAACGATTTATGAAAAAAAATTGACTTTGCGATTTTTTTCCATCAAATGCACAATATTTCTTGGCGTACAAAATTATTGTTAAGAGCAAGCACCACAGCGCGGCCTTCGATGCGTCCTTTCCCGCGTTATATCTCAGTCACCGTTCATCGCACGGAAAACATTGAATACTCATTTTAGAAGGTTTTTTGTGCTCTACAACTTTTCCATTTAATTAATTATTTAATAATTATTTACATTATAAGTTCGGTAGGGTTAATTTTACTATGCGAGGTTTTATATTAAAGTACGACGCGAAGCAGAGTGCTTTAATTAAACCGAGCGTTGTACAAATACCTAACGCACACATTATGTATTGTATTTTTTGGTCGACATAGCTACTTATTTATTTAAAATATCGTATTTTCTATGAGGTTAAGTGAGATGCATTTGACATTTGCATACTTTTGTCAAATAGCCTTGAAACAACTACTATGATGTCGCCAGTGAATGTCACATTTAAAATTATACCCTGTTCCAAATAAGAGTATAGTAGATGGCGCTGCGGAGCCAGCCCGTTTTACACACATTAAATAGAAATTTAAATGTAGCGCGGTATTTTTGAAATAGTGTTATGTTCCGCGCGTCACGCGCTACTGACGTTAATTAACGACTCACTTTTTCAACAATACCAGCTCTTACTACTACGACGTTCGACAACTAAATAAAGCGTGCAGATCACAAATTTTTCGCTGATGTAAACTTGGTTTCCGGCTAGACCAATCAGAACGCACAAATCGTAAGCCCTATCTTGCCCAATACTATATTCTTATTTGGAACAGATCATAGGTAATCAATTTTATTTATTTCAGACTCTATTGAACAATAAATTCTGTAAAGTAGCGTTTTTGGAGGCTCTCTTTTTTATTTGAATGTTACCTTTTTATTTAATAGCATATTAAAGAAATAAAATTTGGTGACTACGTATTAACGCACTACATACGGAAACAGTTATGTTATGACATAAAAATCGCAACTTCCATAGACGTCAATGTCAATGATGTGTGATTATTATGTATACAGTTCAGGAGGCCAAAAAATAATTGTAGATACTTCTCTATGATTATGATTCTTTTACTTAAGTACAGATCTACAAAAAAATATAAACTGTAGGTAATAATTTTGACTTTTGATAGGAGCTTACAACAATTTAATATGTGCTTGATAATGTTGTAAAATTTACGTAGATCCTATACATACTTACAATCGAGACTATATATAATAGCATTAATATAAAATGTTCTTATTAGATGGAGAAGAGAAGTAAGTAATAACATTTACATCTGAAGTTGTTTTGCTTGATTCATTTTCCTCATCCTTGTCCATATAACGTATAGTGAAGAAGGAATATAGAATAGCTCCCAAAGTCGATGGTTGAACGATATTAGCGACGTAATACAAATTGGCAATTTAGAGACGAGTAAGAAGTACACGAGCACGGGACTTAATTGCATCCCACTTGCGAATTCAGCGCGGGCGGGGTTGCGGGGGAAAGCCGTGCGGGCGAAGCAGGGAACCGCGCCCGGACGGAACGATACACTGATTTGCTTGTTAAATTTGTATAAATCACAATTGAAAATTTATGTGAAAAGATGATAGAGCGAGTGAGAGGCAAGATCCGGCCGCGTGATGGAATTCACCAGGTCGACCATGTCTAACTCACCCACTGACAAACATTTTTTGAGTGTAGAAATCAAATAGGTCATTTCTAAAGGAAGAGATACGCTTAAACTTTAATTATAATAAGGTGTCGAAAACAAATTTGAGGCTTGCTTGGCAATGGCTTGAATTTTGTGTCTCTAGCAATTCTTTAGAAAATGATAGAAATCAAGTCTAATCTACAAATTTTGATACAATATGTTGTCATCTGCCACGAGTACCAAGTTTCAGTTCTATTGGATGGTGGGAAGTGGGTTCATTAGCCCTTCAAACGCAAAATACATTCCTACCTAACAAAAATATTTTAATTATTGTCAATACAAGTTTGATCAGCCATTTTTATGTTTATATTACTGGTTCACAGATGAGAAATATACCTACTCTGCTTATAAAGTAAGTACCTAATAAAAATAATGACATTGTATCAATTTTTACCAATTTTTCACAGGAATTTAAAAAAATCAAATTAATCATGATTTATTCAAAAAAATCTAGGATTTTTGATTTTTTTAATCATGATTTTTTCCAACCCTGCGTTCAAAGGCTGTGCCGGTCCACCGACCGGCAGGCGCAAGACAATAAAAAATAATATTATAAAGGATTTAAAAATTTGAATAACTTTTGGAAAAACAATTGAAAATCGTATGTCATTCTTTACATTTTTACTAAACTTATCTTCCTGAGAGCTTTAAATTGACACCAAACTCGGTATAATTTGAATGCTTTATTTTAAAAATGACGATCGTTTAAATGTTATTTTTATTCTTCTACTAGAATTCTTTTCCTGAGAGCTTTAATTTGATACCACACTCGATAGTATTTTTAAAAAAATTTAAAAAGTTTAGTTTATAAAGTTGGTAGGTACCACTGATTGTATAAAGCTCTTTAACGAACTTAAAACTAACTTTTTTTATATTACATTTTTTGAGTTTAGTACGGTCTAAATCATGAAGATTCATCAAAATCTCGAACTGTCAAAAAATCACGATTACAATGCTTCCCCCCTCCCTTTATTACATAGGTCGGGGAAGTAAAATGTGGTCAAAGTTTTCCAATTAACAAATAAACACAAATTTCGCAAATTAAATGTAAGTATCTCCAAAATGCCGAAAGCCAAAAATCCGACAAACATAAGGCCGAAATTCAAAAGGCTTATGTCGACAAAAGTCCGGTCCGGACAAATGGTCGAGTGACAAAAGACCGACATGAACAAAACCGTCAAGGACTCCACCACTAACATACACCTTCTATAGTAAGTATCTAATGCCAAGGTTCTTCTATACTAAATCTAATGCCAAGGTTCTTCTATACTAAATCTAATGCAGTTTGAGAATGTCAGGTTCAGACATTATTAGACTTTTTGTTATTTTTCATTTTTAGTTGAGCTTTCTTTTCACTTTAAGCTTTTTGCCCATTCAATGCCGAGAAAAACGACAAAACGTTTTTTTACAGCAAAATCTCAAAATATAAATTTAATTACCAGTAGGTACTTACTTGTCTTGCTACTCTAACAAAATTTTATACTTACTGATGTCGAATCGGTAATGGCCGAAGTAGGAAAGTTGTCTGGTGGATCCTCTCGTTCTGTAATTACAGAGTATGTGCGATGATAAGATTACAGGACTCGTGCAGGAATAATCCAGGAGATGTAGTTTACCTGCTGCTGGAGTGTTTATCAGGAAGAGGATTATATACAATTTATTTGATATGAAGATGTGTTTTGTTCATTATGCAATGCTTCCTATTAAATATTGGCATATATACGTTATCATCTTATAACATTATTATTCAAAAATTAATTTTATAATTTAATTTTTCTTCCAAAACAAATTTAATTATTATGTACTAAAGTGAGTTTAATAAGTACTTACTTATACAAATATACAAAAAATAGTATGCTACACAAGTCGTACAAACAATAGAAAATAATCATAATTGAGAGTTGTACAGACAAATGGGCAGTTAGAATTTAGAGAAAACAAATAATTTTAAATTATTAGGGCATTTATCGCCATAAATTATAACAAACTAAAAAAGCATATGGTTGCATAATATGCGTTGCCTACTTACTCAACACGCTTGATACAGTACCTATATCAAAATGACAAAGTATAGTTTGTTCAGTGGCGGAACGCCTCCTCCTCTTGAGAGAATTTGCTCTTTAAAAGATTAAAAAATCATTACCTGACAAATTAAAAAAATTGTAGGAATTTATTTATTATAATAGTATATTATAACGTCGCTAATGCATGTTATTCCCGAAGATGAAGTTCACAACACGAGCGAGCAAAGCGAGCGAGGGTTTTAATCATCGGAGGAAATAAAAGCCTTTATAGTACTTTATCTACGACTAATTTATTACCTGCAAGATATGAATAAAATAAATACATTACGCAAAAATTTTGACAAATGTCATTTCTCTATCACCACAGTTACATCGTTACATCATAAAAGATTGCAATGTTAACCTAGTTGTAATTTGCGCAGAGAAATTGCAGGGTAATTTTCTGATTGGGGCAGACGAGGGAATAATAGCTATTATTCCCTCGCATTATTCGCTGCGGGATTTATATAGGGCCTTATGTAGCAGAAAGCAAAAATCACACATTTAATGTTCACTTTATACCTACATTAGTTGTAGATAAAGTATACAGGGTGTAACAGCGAAACCAACCAACGCCTATATTTTCTTTATTATTATAGTTACAAAAAAATGTTAAATATCAAAGTTGTAGGAGACCAAGAGGGAATAAAATAATAAAATAATTTTTTAAACCAGTGGTTCTCAAGTTACAACACAAAGTTATATTTTTTCAAATGGGAATATACATATTTTTTAGGCCTATTCGGTAGAGTATTTTTTTCTGAATTCAACCATGTATTCGTTTTATATCCTTACATAATAAAAATATTGAGAAAAATTCAATTGAAATTTAAATAATTTTTAACTTTTAACATTAATGTGCAGTAATCTATGGATGAACATAAATGTTGGAAAAACTAAAACCATGCTCATAAGCAGTGAAAATAAAATACTAGACATTAAATTAAAAGGAGTAACACTGGAGCAGGTAGACAGGTTCACATATTAAGGCAGTATTATTGAAGCCAAAGGTGGAGTTGAAAGAGAAATAAATCAAAGAGTTCAAACAGCAGCAAGAAAGTTCTATGCACTAAATAAAAAAAATTTTTTAGCAACAAACACTTAGCAAAGAATCATAAAATGTGCATCTATAAAACTATATACATACCCATACTACTATACGGAAGCGAATCGTGGGTCACAACAAAGAGACAAAATGACAAAATACAAGCCATGGAAATGAAATGTCTACGAAGAATCGAAGGAGTAACAATAATGGACAAAATAAAAAGCGACGAAATCAGAAGAAGGTTACAAGTAAAGACAGCTTGCAGATTAATGGAAGAAAGGCAGCTTCAATGGTATGGACATATGATAAGAGCGCCAAGCAGCCGACCAATGAAAATAATTTGGAAATCCAGAATGATAGGAAAAAGAAAATGAGGTAGACCAGTAAAAAGCTGGGACGACAATATTACAGACATCCTAGAAAGAAAGGGAAAAAGTATCAAATAGCTTAAGACAGGAAGAAATGGAAGCAATTTATTGAAGACTAAACAAACTACCACGACACCCTGATTGGTAACAGTGGTTTAATGAAATTATATGTAATAATTTTTGAAAATTTCTTTACCTATGTTTATTTATCAACAATTTTTTACAATAATTAATTCATTTAATCTTGCAAAATTATATTACTTATTTATTGAAAATAGAAAATCGTGTCGTAGTTTATCATATTATTATTACTTAATTGACGAAATAGGTATACTCATAACATACAGACATCTCAAAAATACTAGATTTATATTTTAAATATCAAGAAACGTACTTTAACCCATTACAGTACCTAACCTTGAATTTTGCAAAAACGGGGGGTAATTTTAAAATAACTCATAAGTCATAATTTACATTTATTTATAAAAATTATATTAGGTACCTAAATTCATCCAAAAATAATTACGTTAAAATTTTGTTTGAGGGTCACTGGTATTTCACAAAATCTAAGTTCGTTTCGAGCCGTTCAGTTCTGTTCGTTGCAGAAGAAATCAATTAAATCGACAGTAGTGTGATGTTTGTGAGATTATAGTGATATGTCTAGTGAAATGCACGCTTAAAAATACATAAAATATAACAAAATATGCGTGAAATACATATGTGAAAATAGTTTTAGTGATATAATAGTGTGTAACTGAACTTAATGTGTGTTTCCAGGTGAAAATATACGAACTTTCTATGATGAGACACACAAAGAGCCAAGCATGGACCATGGAGAAGATAGGTTAGCATTTTATTTTACATAGATAGTTATTATAATATGTTAAAGTAGAGAGAAAAACCGCAGCTTTGCTGCCTCAATGGCTTTTAATGGCAAAGTAAAGTGATGCTATGAATTCAGTTTTGATACTAAAACAGTTGATAAAGGTGTCATGAAAAATTTATGTTCATTTTTAATATGACTCAACCGTCAATGGTATAGCAAATTATACAAAAATAAGATCTTTAACTCCTAAGAAGTATTGTTATATTTCTTTATCTTTTATTAATTTGGTTTTTCTCTTGTTGCAGGTCCTGCGAACCTTGAGTAAACAGGTAGTCTCGGGTTAAAGGTCAGTGCCTCTTTTGTATTCTATTTCTAATTTTGCGTTAAACGTATTTACGTTTCTTTCAGCCCAAATTTTATTCTCAGCCTTATCCTTTATCCCGTCTTATATTCATTTTTATTACAAGTTACTAATTTTGTGCCACTATTGGAAGCGGCAAATTTAAGTTTCAGATTTCAGGAAATTTCATGACTGAATTGGTGTTGCAGTTTGCAGTATTGAAGAAATATATCGGTACAGAACTAGGGCATGGATACACCACTAATCACTAAATTAGTAAGTGTATTTTAACTTCATTGTTAATTTTGGGCATTTTCATTATTCTATAAATTTGGTTAAAATAAAAATATAATGACACAAATTGCAATTCGATATTGTTCTGTTATAGTAGGTAGGTACTTTAGGAATTAAAATATTATTTATAATTAAGAGTATGAAACTTCAGTATCTTGTTGTCCTTGATTGTTTAACATTTTTTGTAAATACGAAAAATTTATTATGACATGACAGTAACGCACACGCACAGTAAGTGACGCACTTCGTTTATAACTTCTTCTACAGTTGATTAAATGACTAAAATATATTTGTAAGTACCTATATACTTATATAGTAGTATAAAGTGTAGGGTATTATTATTATTATTCTGTGGTGATAGTGACAAAAGTGACACAACATTTATATTAGACGGAGAGCTAACGGTCAAATTAGGGTGAACATTTTATTACTCATGAAATTGAAGGATTTGGGCCTTGCATATCTACTGAAGATGGAATGTCCAGTCTGCCAGTCCTAAGTAGCCGGATTAGGCTTCCTCAAGTATAAAAAGTTGAGATAAAAAATGTTAATTATATAAATTAAGAGTTGGCGTATGTAGTGATGGAAATAAACGATATTTCTTATTTATAAAACATATTTCCAGAACGTTTCTAGTCCTTCAATCTTAAATATACCACATAAAAATAAAAATATTCAATCAAAGTGCTGATAACCCGAAAACAAGCAAATTTTTGACAGTTATGAAAATATAAAACGTCATTTATTATTATTTTACTTGAGGAAGCCTAATCCTTAGAAGTGGCAGATTGGACGTTCCATCTTCAGCAGATATGCAAGACCCAAACCCTTCAATTTCACGACTAATAAAATGTCCACACTAATTTGACCGTTAGCTCTTTGACTAATATCCTTTTCTATAGTTGACTAAATATAATAGTTCTTGTGTATCAAGTATTGATAGAGCATTGCTTGTTGCACGCGGCGAGTAATTTGGTCAGTCAAGGCGAAGCCGAGATTGTCGACTCGCCAATGGCAACAAACATGCTCTATCCAACGAGGTGCACACAATATTTTGTCTACAAGCGTAACGTCAATATAGGTAGCTAATTTTAAAATGATTTGCCATGCTTATAACAATTCAATTAAATCGTGGTTATCGATCATCAACGTTTATAAACAAAACAAACATTTTTCCAACAAAATGTTCACATTCGTAGTTTGGGCCAATTTGACGCCATAAATTTAATAGTTTTATGTATATATTCTAATCCTAACTAAAAATTGAATAACAATGTTCATATTGTACAACGATTGAAAACAATAGTTATTTATATGTCTCCGGTCGGCATCGCTAGTTTTCCATATCTCAAAATCCACCAGAAACTCTTTGTTGCCAGCCTAGGCCAGCAAACAACCGGAAGTTATAGGTTGGCATCTTGACATTACTACAGTTGTCAAGCAGATGTCAATATTATGCGTTGAATATTTTTTATACAAGAATTAACAAGATTTTGACAAATTTTAGACGTAAATCGTTAATAGAAACTGAAATAAATATATTTTAAGCTCAAATGCAAGTATTCAATGCACAATTTTTTAGGTTATGTATAATTATTTTATATTTTTGTAATGAAATCGGCACATAAAATATTGTGTATTACACGTCCAGAAACTGTTATGCTAGTGCTCGTAATTTGCAAGCCTCGCCTGTGGCTCGGCGTGTCAAAAATACTCGCTCTTGCAAAAGGTCAGTTTCTGGCCTTGTGATACAAATACCTATTGCTTGACAACTGAAGTAATGTCAAGATGCCAACCTATAACTTCCGGTTGTTTGCCGGCCTAGGCTGGCAACAAAGAGTTTCTGGCGGATTTTGAGATATGGAAAACTAGCGATGCCGTCCGGAGGCATATAAAATATATTTGTATAAGTATAATACCTACATTTGTGTTGTATAAAGAGTAGGATACGGCGGGAGAATTTGTGCTGGCCACATCAGATTTTTTTATCTCGAAGTACTCTGTGGCTGTATATTTTATCCGAACTTCGGATCGGATATTTTATCGGAACTTCAGATCGGATATTTTATCCGAACTTCGGATCAGATATTTTATCCGAACTTCGAATCTGATATTTATCCGAACTTCGAATTGGATTATACATCCGAACTTTGAACCGTATTCGACCCAAATCCGATTCTAGGAGGTCATATCCGATCCTTATCCTATCCGAGAAGGTTCTTATCCGATCCGATCCAAATCCTACTTCGGATCGGATCGGAAACGGATTCGTATTTCGGATACTTGTCCCATCTCTACTTTATAGTATAGCCACAATGAATAATTATAATGTTCCATTCATTTTAACACATATAATAGTAGTAATCCTTCAACACAAGTAGGTAAAGCATAGCACTTGTATGTCAATAGACGATAACCGTGCTGTGCAGTTCGTTAGGGTTTCGATCCCCGTACCGCCGTTCGCCGCTCCAGAAGTAAGCCTCGGCGCCCTTATTAGTACCACCCGCGCCCCCAGACAAAATACACTTTAAGTATAGTCACTGTTAGATTATTACAGCATTCATTAGAGTTCGCTAATTACTCCTTGCTTTAATGAATAAGCTCTAATGAACCACTTTCTGTTAATTAAAGGAGCTCACGGCGCTGCTGCCTCGCCCCGCGCCCCCCTGCAGCCCCATCTCTCCAGCGAAGCCCGGAGAAATGGAAGTCTGATGGCGATGCTTGTAAAACTTGAAAATGGGATTTTATTTTTGTAGTTTAATAGTTGTTGAACTGCGAGGTGTACGAGAAATTTTGTGATATTAAATTTTGTTGAATTTGTTACTGTCTTGCTGAATATCTTTATTCTTGAATATTATTTTTTGAGTGGTGCAATTTAACTTGATGGTCTTAAATTTTCTTTTATTTTATTCCGGGACTAGAATTGCTCTATTTCATAAAAATTTATTGTTATATTCTTTGTTCTAGAAGAAAAATAGGAAATTTAAAATAGACTTAATAATGAAATAATAATTCAACTTATAAACTAGGCACTTGACTTATTAGAGTCGGCTTTTTTATTGTTTTATTTTTACTATTTATAGTACTATGTTGTTTCAATCTTCATTTAGTGTTGAGTAGGTAGGTACCTAGTGTTCTTATTATTTCCCTTTATTATTTTAATGATTAAGTGAATCAACACTTAACCAATAATTGGAATACCGACCCTCGACCCTTAATGAAACACTACGCAGCCATTCTTGTCGAATAGTAGGTATACCATGTTTAAAATGACGAAAATTTTTTGAAATTTAAATAGGACAAAACAACAACAAATAAAAACAACACTTACAATGAGTGAAATCAAAATTATTGACAATTATTATTGAAATAACATTTGAATTGTGTTTGTGTCAACCGCTCTTGACAATAGCACGTAGCATAACAACCAACAGAATCACAAGAATCTATTTGTCAAAATTCTTTCGTTATTTCAAACAGAGTATAGTCAAAAATAAAAACCAATCATTTACATGCACGATAATTCATTAGTTACTCTTTTATTTTTAACAGATAGGTACTTAATTTAAAAATATATTGCATCAAAATTTAAATCATTTATAAATAAATAAATAATTAATAAATGAAAACATACAAAACTAAACCCAAATGAAATAATTCATTTATTATTAATTTAATATGCCTGCGTGTCTCTATGTTTGTTGAAAACGGAACATTTACAAAAATACTTTTATATTATTCCTTACCAAATGAAAAGTTAGTATCGCCGGTTACATGAAACAATTAAAATAAATGATAAGTATAACACTTCACCAACATCTCTAACAGTGTTCTAAAAATTACAAAAAATAAAATATAAACTTGTAGGTCCATAACAATAAAGATGAAGTTTAATTCTCCCGTTGAGCAGCCAACAGAATGAAACGTAATTATGTATAATGTCAGTTGTAGCACTCGCCATTTTGTCGGTCGCTCTTAAATACACAAATACCAACGCTACAATATTAATTAAATTTCAACACCTGTTTGTCGGAGATGCCTCTGCTCAGTTAGGTTGAGGCTGAGGGAAAAATTAACGCGCATAATCGGCCCCTTGTGTTCTTCACTTATTCCCCCTCTGTCGCTTTATTTTCAACGCTTTTAATTAGACACTGGCACTGCCATTTGGCTTCCTCTTTCCTCTTATTTCAATCACTCGACTTGTAATTTTACCACTTAGATATTCATTGATTAAAAGACGATTAAAAATGTTCTGTGATTGTAAAACAAAATCCTAACAAGTCATTACTGTCATTAAAATTAAAATGACAAATGGTCGAAATAAGCTTGCCTAATGCATGCTGAAATTCAAATTATTCTGCATTAGAAACCTATACCATATTATCTTGTACATTACTCAATATAACATAAATACAGACAATATAGGTACAGGATTTCCTAAAAGTCCCGGGACAAGTTTTGAACGAGCAAAGAAAAAAAATTTTGGGGCTCACTAAAGAGTTATAAAAACTACATTCTTAGATAGTTCAGAATCCTATGCAACGTGGAGTTTTTTAAGGGGATAACCACCCCAACATTTTTAAATAGCAACTCCTGTCGAGTTTCACCTTATTTTAAAGATAATGAAAAAATCTGACGTGGCCATCACACAACCTTCCGCCATATCTAGACTTTAAACAGAAATGTATACGTACAATCCGGTACCCATTTAAAATATACAAATAAAAATCTAAAATATTCAAACAGAAATTAGTATCACCTGAATCAAAAGATTCATTCACACGAAAACTCTTCTGTGTTGAAGCAATCATCCGTTCAGTTACTACATTTAATAGCTTATTTATGACTTATATAGCGCTAGTATGCCAAATTGTCACCTATCTCATCTGTCAATATTTTTTATGCAGAAACAAAAATCAACCGAACATGGATTACAAGATTTCAACGTTTTATTTCATAAATTTATTTTTTTAATTTTACTGCAGTTCTTTAATGCTATCAGATAAAGACAATTTGTTTATAACGTAAATTGCAAATAACTTTTCCTCTTATTCTTATTACAAATAAATACTATACTTATGCAAATTTATAGAAATTTTTGACACTTAATCTCTTCAATCTTCAAAAAATATCACTTCCGGTGAAGATATTTGTACCAAAATCTAATGAGCTCTTCCTATTCGTATACAATTGTAAAATACCAAATATCAAAATTTTTGGATAATTCGTATTTGAGTTATGCGACAGACGGCATCGGCCCGGACCACACACATACACACACACACACACGCACACACACACACACATACATACAGACATCATCGAGAAACTATCAAAAATGAGTTGTAAGGGACCCTAATTCGTACTCATCCACTAAAAACTCACTACCCGATTTTTTGCATGATTCCAATACCTTCCTTTACAGGTAAGCGGAAGGTAAAAAGAAGCACAGCATAAACCAAAACCCGATGTCTTAATTCTTTCAAGAATTTAATTTTAATATTTTTTGCACGTTTATTACCTATTATAACAAATGTTCGAATTGTCGACCTTCTACAGTCTCGCAATGACCCAAACGCTTTAGTGATCCCTAAATTTTCAATTTTTTTCACTCGTTCAAAACTTATAGATCCGTCCCGGGAATTTTGGGAAAACGTGTACCTATATGGTAAGTGTATCTAGTATTAAACTAGACATATTGATTTTCATCGAAATATATGTTTCATTTATTCGTTTTTACAATAAATTGGCTTGTTTTATTCACATGTAATAAAAATATTATTTACCTAGTTTTAAAATTTATAAATCGAACAAATTAGTAAAAATATCATAATTTAAACGTTGAAAATACCCGATTTTCTAAGAATGTTTAGTATATATAAGAGACAATTGATATGATTATTAAAACTTAAAGACGGATATAGAACTAGCTTTCATCTTTCCAGCACTTTGAGAAATTTTTAAATATTTAAAAAATAAGTTCTCAATTCCGCATGAACAACACCACTGTTTCTAGACCTGTGAAGTTCAGTCGTAAGTTTCAGATATTTTTAAGTTCAAATTTCCCGGTAGTTTTATGAAATACAAGTTTTGAGTCATACTTACTTAATGATTAGTTTTTGGGTAGTATATAGTAGTATAGTGTATAGCTATTGTCCGTTCAGTGAATACTAGACGATTACCGGAAAAAAAAGAAGTACCTACCTACACGCACGATACGCACTGAACAAAGTTACAGACCTGCGAACCTGCGATGTATCAGGTACATCGCAATTTGACATGTAATGTCGCCGGGCAGGCGGAGCCCTAGTACCTCTCAGCGATGTACCAGTTACCGCGAATGTCCGTCTTCAACGATTTAGATTGTTACCTCGCAGAAAGCTCGCAAATGTGATATATGATCTCTTTGGAATAAAATGTAACCTCGTATATAAAAGTAACAAATATGTTCACTACATAACTTATAATGTGAATTTTATATTCATTTTAACTATGTGATTTGGTGTGTCAAAAACTGTCGATGTAACAATAAATTAACTGTACCTGTGAAGTTACCTACCAAATGCCTGAGCAGATGAAACTCAAATCATGCGCAAAATTATCATTTATGTAAAATTATTAAAAATACTTATTTCATATTAAATATCCTTCCGATATTTTCAACAAAACAAAGGTAGGTTCGCCAATTATTGCCATTTGCCATGTTCGTAATATTGTCACCTCTTCATAAATCATTTCAATAATTATTGTTTTAAGAAGTTATAAAAATATGCTTTTTACTTCCTTGTACGGAGTAATAAGGAAGTATTGTAATCGCGAAAAATTTCGGTTTTCAGATTTTGATGGAAATATCCGTTTTGACCTTTTCTGAATCCATTATGACAAGTTTCGTCGTGACGTCTGTACGTATGTACGTATGTACGTACGGGCGTACGTATGTGTGTCGCATAACTCAAATTCGGTTAGACGTAGAAAGTTGAAATTTTTTATTTAGGACTGTTATAGCATCTAGTTGTGCACCTCCTATTTTTGGTTTCAATCTACAAACCGGAAGTAGTAAATTTAAAAAAAATTTCGATAAACATTTAATTTAAGACAAATTTTTTTATTTTAAATGAAAGATTATGTGATTATTACCTACAATCGGTATTTTATAAATATTTTTGTATCTGGTATCATTTAAGAATAATTAAAGTATAATTTATAATTTAGTATTTCGGTATCTTGTAGTCCATGATCGATTAACATTTGTTACTACGTAAAATTTAAATGTTTATGACATGACAGTGACAATAGTAAAATAAGATTTATATCTTCTTCTGCAGTTTAAATAAAATGACTAAAATATATTTGTGAGTATACTAGTATAATAAGTTAAAAGAATTTTTTATATTATTCTACATTTTGGTTATTAAGAAAAGTATGAACACACAAGGCGTACAAGGAAGTCATGTGGTGCCCACGTCAGATTTTTTATAAATCGAGTTAGAAATAATTCAGTAACCT
Source organism: Agonum fuliginosum (assembly GCA_947534325.1). Classification (NCBI taxonomy): domain Eukaryota; kingdom Metazoa; phylum Arthropoda; class Insecta; order Coleoptera; family Carabidae; genus Agonum; species Agonum fuliginosum. Next base: position 23,073,707 of record OX384041.1, read on the forward strand.
ATCTAACTTCATCGGGAATAATATTAATTTATTTTTTAATGAAAAAAAAAACTTATCAATACCTTTCAACATGTTACCTCTCTGTGCGTATAAGCAAATAAAAATAAACTTCGCAATTTCAGTATTCAGTTATGAAACAAATTTTAATCTGTTTTCTCAACACGATCAATTTACAATTGATTTACAGACGAAAATACGAGTACATACATTGTGTCTGATACATGAAAATTGAAAATATTATCATTTTTTGAAAAACCAGAACATTTACAACAGAAATGTGGCGTTTTATGTTTTGGTGTAACAACATCAATGGTTTGTTTACACTAACTAAAATCACAATAATACGAACGACAAACATTCTTGAACAGTTCGCCCGTGCGTGCGACAAAAACGCTTATTGCAGGAACATTGATAGGAAACCTGATTTATCTGTTTGTATTTTTAAAAGTAAAAATTTGTTTATTCTACTTTTTTAAACTCGTCCATGTGTCCATGATATATTGATATGTGACAAAAAACAGAGATTATAAATGTTCCATCATTTTACATAGGTAGATATATCTTTCGCTTCGCACATTTTTTATTTTAGGGTTTGGCAGCCTTTAAACTTTGAACTGTAAATGCGGTTATCAGCCGTCAACTCATATGGATGTTTATGAAGAAATGTACACCATAGGACAGATCCTTTTCTTGCGCATTTAAACTGAAACTGAATTTGAACCTAAGTTGTCAGAACAGAACCACAGTGCCGTAAGTGACGTAATTAAAATACATTTTTATACTTTTAAATTTTACTTTTTATTTTTGATGTATTTAGCGAAAATATTATAGAATAATCTAAAAAATGAAAATATGTCGTATAGGCAACGAATTTACCGCGCAAAGCGCAAATTTCATCCATGCAGAGGTCGGTTGACAACATTTTTATTCCCAACAGCAGGGTTCAATACCTTACCTACTATTACAATGTGCCGCTCTAACTTACAGCTTACAGTCATAACAAACTATAGGTTTAAAAAAATATATTTTAGATCTTGTAATAAATTTACACATATAATTACCATCTTTCTTTTGCGCATAACATTTTAACTATATACCCTAGATTCAGTAGGTATAAGTCGAAGGGAAATGATGATTTTCAAAATTGGCACATATTTAATATGAAAAAAGAAGTAGCTACAAAATCTTGCTAAATTCTTTAATTTACTATTTTTGTTTTTGTCATAGATTTTTTGTCGTAGGTTATATTTTTTAGACGTGTAGGATGTATAAATTAATTATTTTTTTACCTATTTACATTTAAAGCTTACTTATTGTACCTATGCAATATTTTCGGTGTAATTTAAAACTTAATAGAAACAAACCGAAGTTGTTTTCTCTTAGCACGGTACTGACAGTCGGTTATAATATGCATCATTTTATCGTTTATCGATAGAGTTATTATAAAATACGAGGATTGCTATGTGACTAGTGAAACAGGAAACAAAATCAGGGCTCGGAGTCGAAATGAACCGGAGCGGGCCGGAACGCTGTGAAATTAACCAGCATACCGTTCCTTCTCGTGAAATTGAATAGTTTGGTTGCAACGTTTCGTAAAATTACGAATAATACCATTTCTGGTTTGGTTATAATTTTTAAGATTAAGTTTGACTTACCTATAAATTATTTGTTAAACTACTGTAGGCAGGTCCGTAGCCAGGTTATGTTTCTAGGAAGGGCCAAGTATTTTGTAGCAAGGAAAAAATTATTTTTGTTCGAGGAAAGAAAATGCGCCGCAGACGAAATTTTTTCACTCAAGGTCAAATGCCTTATAATTGAAAGTTACATTTTTTCAAGGGATTTGAAGCTGCAGTTTGTCACCTATTTCATGTGCAAAAAATAAATACTTGTCGGATAACTAAAACACAGAAACTTTTAGGATACATTTAAAAAAATTATTTTTTCATATTTGGTTTTCATTTTACTAAACCTTTAACATCATGCAATATTCCGTCCTGTTTCGTAGTAGCGTCTTCTACGAAACGTAGAAAACCTACCTCTTAACCCCCGGTAAAAAGAAGCGTCAAAAGAGACAGCTAGCAGTTGGGGTAAAGTGGTGTCACGAACGTCGATTCAGATTCATGCTAGATTTCTAGTTCAATTTCCAACCGAGATCGAGATCCGTTCGAGTTTCATAATTTATTTCCAAACTATTCATATTCAATCGGAACAAATTATACTAGAAATAACCTAGGAACTTATCGGATGAATCTCGAACTAGAATCTAGACGAAAAAAGTATAATGTATTACAGCCTTAATGTGAGTTACCGAACCACGATTTCTGATTTGAACATTTAATTAATATACCATCGATATTTGTTTGCAAATAAATAATATAATATTAATTTTCCAAAAATTTTATCTGTAAAATGATGAAAGTAGATACAAATCAACTTTTCAACTCCAGGAAGGGCAAGAGTTTTTACAGGCACTGACTGTAGAGTATAATAAGTAAAACTATTTTCAGAAAAAGTTTATAATGACCTGACATTTTCTAAAAACCTAACATTTCGTTTCGTTCAAATTTCCTTTTCGAGATCTGAACAAGAGTAAAGAAGAAATCATACACCACTTAGGTACATTTACCGGGTAGTAATACTAAATTTTATTATATCCACTTAATCGAATATATTGCTGGACACTTTTAATTATTAAAATATATGAATCGATAATGCTTCTTGATTGGATACGTGTAGTGGAAGGATAACAAAAATTACTGGATTTCAGTCAGTTTTTTATTTATTAAATTTCAGCTACTACTAATTTCAACCCAACTTGGGTTGAAAGTTATTGAAATACTAATGAAATGAAATACTAATGCCACTTTTGGATAATGAATTTTTACACCAAATTATGTTCTTTATGCTTATTTAGAAAAGATAACATAATTTGTATTGTTCACACAAATACAGGCTTACCTGGATCAAAAAATAAAAGTTACGGATCTTTTTTTACTTCGGATAATTTGTATTCTTATAATAACAATTCATATTTAACTGAGTTGTTTTGAATTGTCCTATGTACAAAACGAAACGTTGATAAATTTCGAGATGTCAAGAGCAGGTTGAGGATCCCTCGTTGACGAGCCGCCACTGTTGGCGGGGCATTACTTACGCTAATTGATTTCCGGCGACGCGGCGTCATTTCTGTAATGCCCTGTCGCTGTCTGCTCCTTTTCCTCCCGCCATCACTGCCACCGCCGCCGCCTCCACGAAGGACCTGGTCTGCTTTTATTTGAAACATTTTTAATTTAATAATGAAATCGACAATTAACCGGAGCGGGCACGGGCACAACTCCGGCCGTTCCGGTGTTCAGAACCTAGAACTCGATTCGCAATTATGGAAAATTGAAATTATAATTGAAATAGTTTTGTTCATACATACTGGTACGATTAATTAATTAAATAACCTGATTTTATAGACACTTCAATTAAGTTTTTAATTTGATATGAGCACGATTTTGTTTATTGATACTATGGCATTTCGCATTTGTAATCATGTGTAATTCAATTTGCAGATTATTTTTTAGTCGCATTTTTTAATTTAAATAATTAAGGGATTTTACAAACTATGCGTTTCAAATTTTTTTACACAGGTTTGGTACTCTTGAAAAAATTCATATATCATAAAACTAAATCCACAAAATATAATCTTAATAATACACTTAAGTATTTCCAGAACTTAAGCTAGATTCAGACCTACACAATTATAAGTGTAAGTGGCTAATTTAACAAACCAGCGCTCAACGTTCGCACTTCTAAATGAAATTGCAATTTTATGGAAGCGCAGATTGGTTAATTTAGCACTTAGGTATACTTATAATTGTATAGGTCTGAATCTAGATTTAATCTGCTACAGTGGGGTACGGCCGTACCTCAAATAAAAGTGGGTTATTTCTTGCGAAAACATTTATTTATTTGAAAATAACATGCAAAACAACTTTATTCTACAAATTGGTTTTCCAGCACAGAAATATTTTATGGTGCTTCAGCACAAGTTGGGCGACTTTTCTTTTGATGCTGCAAAAAATCTCGACCTGAGAAATTTCGAAATCAGAATAAATAGATGATAATGCCATAATTAAAATGAAATAATTAAAAAATAAAATAAGCTATGCAATAGTAAGGTTAATAATCAATTATTTTGTAAAACTAATATACTACGAGTAAGCTCTCTCTATTGCCGATTGGCAACAATTTAAAAAAAGGCTGAGGTATTCCTGTATACCAAGTAGCATTCCAGGGTTAAACTCGATCATTATGTTCTTATTATAATAATCTGATTGTTAGCAATTGATTTCCTCCTAAGGATTCGAGCGTTAACACAAATTAGACAACCAGAAGGTGGAAGACCGATGATATATATAGTCGATGGTAACCCTTTTACCGTTAAGTGTAGGGTAAAAATGATAAAATTTCATATTTATGAAGTAAAAAATCTGATGTAGCAAGCATATGATTCCATGCAAAAAGATATAATATTTAATCGATATCAATTGTCACTCATAATAATAATTGTCAGATACTAAAGAATTTATAAACATCCTTTGCAGATAATAATTATATTTTGTAGATAATGATATTTCTTTCAATTCAAATAATATTGTCATATAGATAAATTATTAATCGAGATATTCTTATTGCTTTTCAACATAGGCGTGCGCACGGTGGGTGCCATGGGTGCCACGGCACCCCCTAATGCCCTAATATAGTAATAATGCTAATATTAATAAAGAAATGTAGAAGTAAAAATTTCGGTCGACGACGGCGAAAAGAGATATTTTTATTCCCGCCTTATTGATAAAAATTGTTTTGTAAGTGTTCAATTTGAATAGGTAGGTAAATATCAAATTTAGAACATCAAAATATTGATTAGAGGAAAAAAAATGAAACACTTGAAATTCGTAAAAATTTCGACCATTTTCAACCCGCCATAACTCGGCGTATTTTCATTCGATTTCGATGAATCTTTGCGGGCGAAAAACTTTGAACTTAAGCGCAACCCCTTCCGCCCCCTCTAGCACCACTGTGAAAATTTTTTTTTAATTTTAAAAATGTCCAACTTTGACGATGTGTACGGAGTTGAAATTTTTTTTTAGTTGATCCACCAAAAGAGCACTGAAATTTGTTCAATTTCCTATGCAGGACTCAAAGAACGAAGTTCCTATACGATGATTTGGCACAAAGTTATGGGTGTTTAAAAAGTGCATTTTTAGATTTTTCGCATATAACTCAGCGACTTTTCAACCAAATTAGACGATTCTTTATTTTCGTACCATTCAAAACCCGAACAAAAATAACACGTTTTTGAGCTAAAACACGTCCAACTTTGGCGATGTGTACCGAGTTGGGAAAAATTTGTCAACTCGATCCACCAAAAGGGCATTGAAATTTATTCAATTACCTAGGACTCAAAAAACGAAGTTCCTACGACGAGTTGGCACAAAATTATGGGCGTTTGAAAAAAGTGCATTTTGTGTTTTATGATAGATAATTATACATATTCATTTTGGCACCCCCAAATAAAAAGTTCTGCGCACGCCTGTGCTTTTCAAGTAAAGTACCTATTAGAGACCGGATTTGTAGACAGACAATATGCCTGTACTCAACAAATATTTTTCAAAATCTAGACGAACACGAATCAAATAAAAAGAAATCAAATAACAAAAGAAATTTTTTATTTCTTTTTTGCTTTTTTAAAGTTTTTATGCTAATTTTATTTTTTTCATGTCTCATTGAAAATTAAATTTAGTGGCAATTCGATAGGCAATTCTCACTAGAATTATTTTCTCAAAGGCATGAAAGAATTTTCAAAAAATCCTTGTGTGAACAAGGCATAATGCAACTAGTAAAAAATTCTTTAAATAATATACCAATATACCTAATTAAATTTTTTATGTGAGTGTAAGGATGAATTTTCATAACAACTCCTACCAGCTACGTCTGAGCCACTCATGAAAAATGAAACAAAATGATGATCAAGTGTTTATTATTATTCATAAGAAGTAAGAAAGTATAGCTTTTAAATCTTTTCATTTATATTAACAGAATTTTCTAGAAATTCGTTAGTTTAAAATTTACTACGGTTCGGCAAATGCATTCATGATTCGGTGATGAAGCGATTTATAATTCACGACGTCTTTTCCATTCAAGTAGGCTGTGTGTGGTTTTATTGTTTTTAAAACACTCTGTCAGTATTCTGTCCTCAGGGGTCGCATACACTTACACTATTGCATCAGCGTTTATGTTTATTACGTCACCCTGTCTATCACTCCAGTAAATGAAAAAGCTTCCACTAAATAGAAAAAAATTTATCTCGATATTTAATATTTATAAAATCAGGTAAAGAACCTGACATAAAAGTCTCACAGCTGAACCTCGTATGTACTACAGTTTGATTAAATATTGAACTTGAACTTTTTATTGACATAATTTTTTTTATTGTACAAACAATAGTTTTTGTTTGTCCTGAAACATGAAACAATAGTACTCCAGTATGTCATACTGGATTTTTTTTTTGATATTCTAATAAAGTGTCTTAACTTGACTGATAAAATACGGTTACTTTTAATGGAAATAGATACATTTGTCGTAGCCCCTTTAATTCATTTAGTATAAATGATTAATTTTAGTGTCTTGCAAGTAAGTTTGAATACTTACAACAAAATCTACATTTTAAAAATCGATTATTTAAAATTATTCACGAAATTAATGTGATGTGATGTATGTATGTTAATGTTTTGTACATTATTTTTTAAACCAATGCAATATAAATTTTTGTATTCAATATGGTGTCATACTTTAAAAAATATTAAAATTTTGCATGATATTAAGCTTTGTATAGGGTTATCTTTAAGCTGATATTTTTATATTCTTGTGCATATAGTACTAAATAATTTTTTTGTACTTACCGTAAATCATTACAGATATAGATACCTATATATTCTGTAATAATAAAAAATATGAATAATATTTAATCGAATTAATATTAATAATCGATGTAAAATTTAAGATAATTTAGTATTGTTCAATTATTTTTTACTGAAATTTCAATACCAATTTTCAAAAATACAGAATTTTAGTAGGTGTTAAATGTATTACTTTCTCTAATAAGAATACTAGTACATACCTATTTAACACTTCTCTGAAATATAATAAAGAAAGAGTGATATTGGGAAGGAAAATGGGGATAATAATTATTAATAAATCTGTATCGCATTCAATGAATCTCAAACTTTTATTGGAATGCACACAAAATGAAAACAAATTTCCATATAGAAACATTTTGAGCAAATCATGTCTGTGTACAGATTAATTTTCATTTTTTACATTAAAATTAATAATTCTGAAACATGTACCTTCATCTCATACAACAAAAACATGTCACATTCATTCATCTTAAACTTATGTAACCTATACACACATCTTGCACCAATCTCCCCACTCTGGTAAACAAAAGACAACGTGTGTGTGTGAATCTGTTTTTATACAGAGCCGTAGACCGGCGATGTGAATGGGTTCAAACAAATCATACTTTCCTACTGGTAATTTACAATGATCGAGAATGGGGAGACACATTTGCTCCAAGTTTGTGATCTCCAATACATTCAGAATATCTATTTACAAGAAGATTAAACAATGCTATTTTAAAATTCAAACATACATATCTTTATACAATAATTACCATAATAAGAATAATAATTTAATTTTAAAAAACAATGCTTATTGCTTGATTAGCGACGAAGATCACTGGGTCCATATCGCTACGAATGTCAATGATCATTTCATTTTGTAAACACAACCGATTAACAAACACTAATTTTAAAACACGTCAACTGAAAACATGATTTGAATATTTCACTAACACATTTGCAATGTGTGTTCTGGTCCTTGCGCGAGAACTGTACAAGTAACTTCGTTGTTGTATCACCAACCACTGCTGGCACTAGGACTTGGACCTGGCCACGACCCTGACGATAGTGGGGAGTGGAAGTCTTCGTTTGCCACGTGGTCTTCAAAACCTGTAACATAAGAAACACCAAACCTTTAGAACACATTATTAATTACTCCCACTTAGCTTTGTTATTTATATAAAAAATATCTGTACAATATCTAGATATGTTGGTTATTGTATCAACCAGCTGATTAAAGTTTTGAGCTTGCATTTGTTGGTTGGCTAGAACCTAAAGACTTTATTATTTGTTTATTAGAAATGATTTAGAGATGAGTTCCTCTAAAACAGGGATTGTTGTAGAGAAAGAAAGAGACGTAGATAATGAAGATAATGATGTAATCTTTTTAAATGTCAAAATTAAAGAAAATAAATTTCAAATTATGTAAATAATTATGTCATACGTATAATTTCTATATGACTATTCCACCATGTAATACCTAAAGTTAATAGTTATAATTATTATAATGTTTATGGCATAAATTGCCGGATTATTTTGTTATTGTAATACTAATATTTGTAAAAAAAACACAAATTCTTTGAAAGTTTATGATTCCATCGGTTTCATTGACAATTTTACTTATTACTTGCATTGAGTGGAGTGATTGATCAACTAACTGCCTGCAAGGGATCTACATGGTTATAGTAGATTTCGAATCACCCAGCGCAATAATTGTATTTTCGTGTGGCATCCAAACTGGAGTCGAATGGATTCGACCTCTAGACCTCTTTCTTCGAAAGCAAAATCACGCTGCTTAACCACAACTGTCAGTAAATACGAATAAACTAGTAGTATAATATGGGTTATTAATTACTAAGTTTGTTGTTCAGTTTTAGATGTTCAATCAGTGGTATTATTGTTGATTAACTAAACTAAACTATAATTTGTTGTTTAAATTTTTGATTTACATGTCATGTAAGGAATACAATGCAGAACAAACAATATGGCATGAAGAACCTATAAAAAAAGCTATTCCGTAATGATCCGTGAAAAAGAGAATTTTAATAGAAAACAATGTTTTTACAAATTTTTAAAATTGTATAATGGTTGTTCATATGCTTCTCATTCTCATAAATCGAGAATCTCGTTAGAAAATTAGAACACTATTTACCTCAACATGTCAATATAACAGGATGATAAGGATAGTAACCCAGCAAATAAGGATGAAAGCAATATCTCAATCTTCGCAAGTAAATTTGCAATTAGAGAAATACTACATCATCAAATCGCATAGGTCCTAATACCTCTCTGACTCCTGCAGCATTCAGCCAATCCTATTTAATGCGCCACTCCTGCCGCTTGTCCCCGTACATTCCCCACCCCCGCGCACCCCCGAACAGCCCTGAATGCCGCGCTAACTTATACCGAGCACTAAGCGCTTAAGTTGGCAAACGCATAGACAAATTGATACAGCTCACTAACGAAGCACACATAAATTTCAGGGACTTAACTAAAACAGGGAACAGCAAGACGGCAATTCGCAGTGTTCAAAGAAAGAAATTGGATGGATTTTAACCATGTCCTCTCTTTACGAAGCTTTCTTTGCTTAATTACGACGATGCTTGGATGGTGGATCCTTCCATTTCGAGGATGTAGTGTTATTCATATTTAAGTCGGCTCATTTTACGTATATCATACATTCAAATGAAATGCTGCGAATGTTGAAGATTATTTCAAAATAGGAATTAAGACTAATTTTACTTATTACATTACTGCTTGTCGTTTTTAAGCTTTTTAATTTTTTTCCATAGCTTTTTTACGTTTAAAATTTACGAACTAACTGACTTAATATATTTTTAAAATTATTGTTGGTTACCGTACCAAATTGTATTTTGTTTTTTGTCACTTTTAAAAATATAAACTTTTTAATTGAAAGCTTTTTAATAGTTAAATTAATGATAAGCAAAATATTAGTTAATTAGTTTCTCGTAAAACTTTAATGCATTTTTTTACCCTTATTTTTACAATCGTGCTAAACGTAGACTTTTAACAGTTAGCTGTTAACAACTGAAAAACATTTGCATGAAAAAAGCTTAGTCTTGATATCGAGTTTTTTTTACCTATATGGGTTAATTTGCAAACACCAAACAGTGTGTATAAAGTATAAGCATGTATAAGATAGCTAATTCAAACATGGAATCAGAAATAATAACTATGAAAATTTGCATCATATTAATTAATAATTTTAAGAGTGGGCTTATGATTATTGAAATAATGTTATGGGACAGTCAGCTATTAGCTGAATGCGTCATGTGATCAACTGACAAGTAATGTACAAATTTAGCCAGGTAAACATTATAACTCACTGTACAAAAATCTCCATTGTGGTGTACACTCAACTCAGCCATGATTATTCGTCCGTTAATTGACGGCTGGTAAGCGCTCGCGTGATAAGATTTATATTTATGCTGATGAAGCTACCACACTCTAGTTGAGTGGGTAAAAAACATGATATAGAAGGTGTACCATAACTTGAAGTATATTTTAGAATGGCATATAGTACTTAACATACTGATCACGAAACAAATTATTTCAAAATTAGAAAATTAATTTTTGAGGTTTATGAAGGAAACAACTTTGGGCCACTCGGCCACTGGTTGAGTAGCTTAATATTATAAATAAAATAATTGAATGTAATTTCAAGTAGCCGGCTACATAACTCTCCTTATTTAATATAAATAGTATCCAGTGATACAAAAAATGTTGTTTTTAAGAAAACTACCCTTATTTATAGGAATTGCGAAAAAAAAAGTTTTGTTTTGGAATCAGTGTGTTAAATTCTATATGCCATTACAATATGTACCTACCTCAAGTTATGGTACACCCACACATACGGTGGTGACGTGCTATTTCTCTATCTCTTTTTACTACTTTATTTGAAAATAGATGCATAGTTAGACAAATATTTTCTTTTTAGTAAACGATGGAAACACACATGTAGGACATGATAAAGGAGATACCTACAGACTTGTTTCTTGTTAGTTCGATAGACGATAGATATTGACGTGCGTTTTACCAGATAAAAAACGAGCTATATGCAATACAGCGAAATGAACATGCATATTTTATTTTTAATACGAATATTAAATCTTTGTAGTTTTATTTAATATACCAGTTTCTTAAAATTTTGTTTATTTTTAATATAAAAATCAAATTAAAGTACAATGCATTCATAATGTTGCCAAAATCGTGACGTAACAGAGTACAAGCCAATGAGAAACAAGGGCACCATAGATCTTATATGGTAGCATGGATTAGTCCCTGTCACATTAGAAACTTCATAAAATCTTAGAAAAATTAAAGTATATGCTCAAAAAATCTAATTAATATTGTATTTAATATACTCATTTTATTTTATACACCTAAATTATTTTATTTTTTGTTTAGAAGAAATCCACATTTTAATATCTATGATTAAATTTTTGTTTGTCATTTGCTATTTTTACTTGTATCCATACAGGTTGGCACAAAACAAGTTTTTAGACATTTCTAACTCAGCAACTAATCATAACCTAATTCGCTATATAAAACTTTTGACGTTTAAAAGAACAGCAAACGTTCAGAAATGTTAACTGTTTTTCATTGGTTTGTACCCAGTGACGTCAGAGAACAAGCAGCGTTTTGAAGAATATTACGTTTAATAATTACCTACTTTCTCTTTCTTGAAATAAATTTTAGAAAAAAGAAAATATACGGGGTAGATATTTTTTAGTTTTCTTTCGATTTCAGTAACGAAAAAAAACGAGCAAGGCCTCATTACAATTACTTCCTAATGCTACGATAGATTAGAGATATATTTTTAGTTTAGGATAAATTCAGTCTGTATTATTAGGCCTGACTTAATTAGTGTAATCCGATATCTGGTTGTTCAATCTCAGATCCAGCAAAGGATCGAAAACAGAGCATCTTAATCATGGCGCGTGGCTATAAACCCGGGTTCCGGTCAGCGTCTTACCCCGGAGTTCAGAGTCGAGCGGTCGAAACGGCGGGAGACAAGATACGTAAACTACGCAGTCAATCACAGGAAGTGCCCTGCTCATTCCGGAAGTGGACTAGCTCGATCTCATTCCACACCGAGTGCTATCTTTGTCCACTGCTTGTTTCTTTACTTCATTCGGATAAAGGAATTCCAAATATATAACATGCTGCTACTTTCATTTTTGCTGCTACATTATTAATGACTATGATTTCAGATATATTGTGTTGGATTCGTTGAACAAGGACTTAAAATAATTAGCTTTTATTTTATGTGGTCTGTTTTGTAGTACATTTATTATTCACTGTCAAAACAGTATCAACTGAAATTAGTGTATTATTTGAAATATGCAGATTTGAACAATTTTCTTTTAACTATATAGAAAGAATATTCCGAAATATTCGAAACAAAATCCATAAGCAGTAAGAAATTACTTAATTACCTACCGAATTGTTGTAATACAAAATAAATAAATGGTTGAATTGTTGAATATCAGAGTTGTCAATATTTAATTTGCCCTAAGTGTGAAGTTTATTTTTTAAATATTTTCTTATCAATATGCGAAAAAATACACAGTCAGTGTAGGTACACTATTTATCTATATTTTTTTCTTTGATCTTTAAATTAAATGTAATATTAAGAATTAAAACTATTTCAACATACTATGTACATTTCAGTAGTAAAAATTCAAAGCTTTGTACGCGTTTGTTGTATTCAATAGGTCGGAATGATTTGATTGCTTTAATCACTCCTTGAGGTTATTAGGCAAATTAGATTGGTGTAATTTAGTGGTTTCATTCGTAAGTAGATCATTTATTTCCCATTTCTTTTCCAGTAGTCGTCAGCAATCGATTTTTCGTATCGTTACAATTATTACAAACATTTCCTCTCTTTAGAAAATAAACTTTGATAGCAGCTGAGTGCAGGCGAGCGGAGTGGAGGGGCTTGGCACACGAAAGAGAAAACGAAAGAATTAATCTAGATGGATTAAACAGCACGGGCTAGATTACCGGTTTCATTAAACTAAGTGCCTTTCAGCACTGATATATACATGCATACATACAGCAGCGCCTCTAACGGGGACAATTCAACTACTATGAATTCGGCTGTATCTATAATATATTACAAGTAAGTAAGAGTACTTCCTTGAATATTATCGTGTTTTTTACTTAAACTTTACACTAACATTTCTTATTCTTATTTTACAAAGATAATATACAACTATACTGAGTTTGTATAATTTTAAGGCGGCCTACTGTAGATCGGCAGATTTATTCGATACTTTTTCTGTTTTAATGGACTAGGTCATTAAAAAACCTAAAATTAAATTAAATATTTAAGTAAAAAATTATATTTCTTCAGATACTGTTTACATAATAAGTCAAATTTAAATTGGATCATTTCAAATCAACAACAAGAAGAAAAACACTAATTAATCATTAAGTAATACACTGCCGGATAGTTCAAGCTTTTCTCTGTGCTTCTCTGATGCCATTTTTGTAGTTCGTTTTGTTTTACTTGAGGCAAAAGAAACATAAAATATGAAACATTGGTTTAATAAGATGTGGAATTAAATGAGAAAATTTTTATTTAAAATTGGCCTTAGAGAAGAGGAAGGCATTCATAATCATAAACTATCCAGAAATTCATTATTAGTTACAAAAAAAAATACTTTTTCATATATTTTGACAGGTATATCTACTACTAACTGCTACTAACCAGCAATATTATTATTACCATATTACGACTAGGAATGGACTGGCTTTTATCTTTTAGGTGTGTGTGACAGTTTTGTAGTCATATTCTAATGTTTTTAATGTCAACTTTTTTCATTGCGGTAGGTACGTAGTTTTGACATTTTGTAAATTAGTCTGTTTTGTATGACATTTGAAAGTCGAATCTTAAGTTGTCAGATCCACTGTTGGTTTCGGCTATTTTTGCAGTCTATTTAATATGTCATTAAAAATATTACGATGTAAAAAAATTATTAAAATTAAAATTTGTTGGTCATTCTATAATCAGATCTAAGGTCCCAGAACATAAAAATTAAGTATTCTGTTGTATGAATTCTTACAAGAAAGCCCATACTATGCCGTATGTTAAAATAATATTACGATTTTATAAGGTTGCACGCTTTTTATAGCATGTTGTCGAAGAAATGCGTGATACAAATATAAATTTGATAGTAGGAAGTAAATATATGACACACAGAACCAAACTCAATGAATTGCTATTCAGATAACGTACTTCACGTCTTATATTCTTACATATTCAGTATATATTGTCATTCTCTTTTCAGTTATATTACTGAAAGAAATTGCACGCTTTTGTTTACTGATATAAATTTTGAAAGCCTCTTACCAAAATTTTATTTCCTTAAATGAAAATAAAGCGTTAAAAATTGAAAAATAAATTCACATGCTTACTTTAGTGTACAGAAACAAAAGCTACTATAATGAACACCAAAAGATTAAACAGGGAAGGGAAACCTTTGATTATTATTATTTATTAAGCATTATTTGTACACAACACTACTTTGTTAGTTTAACAAAATTACAAAATTGGTGACTTGTAGAAAATGTTATTGCAATATTGATAAGCAATAACTTAGGAACAAATAAGTAGATTTTTACTTTAAAATTTGGTATTTGTTCTCGTCAAACTTATTTTAATTCGTACATAAGTGATTTTATCTATTATATTTGGAATTTGATGTAGCCACCATAAATGGTACCTAGTATACCTTCTAGTCGAAGAAACTTAAATATGGCGTCATTAAGAAGTCAAGTATTATGGTGGCAGTCGCTATGGAAATAACAGATTTCAGTTTTAGTAGGTAGGTACCTAACGTATAATTTTCGTTACGATTGAAGAGAATTTTTACGTTTAAATTATAAATGTTTTCCTTATAATTACAATTCTGACAAAATGATAATTAGATAGTAAGGTTAATTTAACTAACTATACGTGATCAAAGCTGATCAGTTATATATTTCTGAAATTATGTTTAAAGAAAATGAATTTTGAAATGTTTCACTGAAATTTCTAAAACTTTTTAATTTAACGGAAATTGATCAATATATTTCCGCCATTTAGGTAGAGATTACAATAAGGTTGAGGAGAATGCATTATTATGTATGTTTGTAATTTGTATTTCTTTACTGCTGGTGAAGTAAGGTTTTATAATTTATATTATTTTGACATCTTGTTTTCTATCTTACTAATCACTATATAAAAGTAACGTTAATCATTTCGAAGTACTATATTAATAGTAATAATAGTGGATAAAAACTTGAGATGCAAATTTTGCTACATCAATTTTTATAAAATAGCTCGCAAATAAAAAGTTAATTGAAATCATGCAAAATGTATCAAAATCAAATAAAATATAAAATAATACAATACTAAACTTATGAATAACGATAACGCAATGATAAGGCCATAATATCATACATAATGTTTTCATATTTTTCGATAGTTTCAACAAAAATTTCTAGGCTTCATAAATGTCGTAAATTTCAAAACTTTCCCGAAATTTATAAAGCATTTCAATGAAATTTTTCAAATTTGTAAATTTAATGAAATTTATCATCACTAATCCCGAGTAATATGCACGTAGTATCTATTGTTTCGGCATAATTCAGACTAAAACTGAAACTACACAATGTAATCCGGTATCTTTTTACCACAAACTCATGCAGGCTGCCAAATTCGAAATTCCGCAGCACATCGGAACAAGAACCGCAATTACGCTCAGCGTTTCCAAAGTTGCGAGTATTTTTCCCTTTTCCGTCGCCGCCACTGAGGCTATCATCGGACATGAGCTGCACGGCTGTACGCAGTCCAGTGCGGTTCGTGGGCTGCGCGCCTGGGGGCGACAACGCGTACATGAAACCGCTTTGATGTTGAGATAATTAGTAATGTGTAAACACACTCGAACTTGTTCCCTGCACCACTCTGCTTACCAGCGAATTTTTGTCCTGAACTCACATTGTTTGTGTTTTCGTACGTTTCGTCTGAGAGATAATGGACTACTAAATACTTGGAATGGATATGTAGAGTGCTGATGGAAAAATTCTGGCTCCGAGTTACATTTAAAAGTGTTTTTAATTCATTCTATTTATAACTGTTACAAATCATGTATTCTATTTTTTCACATGGAACACAGCTTACTTATACACATAGCTGTAGCAGACACACAAAAATATGTTGTGTACTTGGGACTTCAAATCAAAAGTACTATTTCTAGTCATAATAGTATCAAATCTCGACCAGGTGTTACCCAATATTTTCTATGCTCGAGTGGGAATATGATCTTTCCCCTTTTAAGTACATAGGTAGGTATACTAATTGATTCTGCGATCTGATTTTAGTGTGATTTTAATTTCTGTATCAATACTTATCACTGACTATACTCTTATTCACAAGTGATATTGAATCATAAGCATAGAAATGGTTTCATTTTATAAAAAAAAATGCGCCTCATATTCCACGCTTTATTTAACCAATAGCAAGCAAGTATTTTCTTAAAGTTGCAAGCATTTATTGCTTGTTTGTTGGTCAATGACAGATAATAAGTAAGGTTATGTGTGCTTGATTGATACAACAAACCATTTTACTGCAACAAAACGTATCGTATTATCGTAATGAAGGTAAATTATTTTACTCCTCCTAGTTTGAAAATAAACCATAGTATTCCATTATTCAATGAATGTTCTATCATTTTTAAGTGCTTTTTGTTCTCTTCAAAATTAACGGTTTCAATTTCCTATATACTGAGTAGGTAATTAATATAGAATCAAAATTAAGATTGTTTCCTGGTTTATCAGAACTATAGACAAATTTTTTAACATTTAGGTACCTAATCAAAATGAACTATTTTGATATTTTAATATTCATTGTCGTGAGTATACTTGAGTCTCCAAATTACCAATCACTGAAATTGATTTGAGAAAGTAATATACATAATGGTATTAATTTAGTGTAGTGAAAGAAAGCCAAAGTCATTAGAGAAGCCTTTAGCAAGCTGGTAACCAATGCATAAATAAATCAAGCAGAAATAATGAATGCACAGTTTTAGAAAGAAAGTGGCAGGTCTCGAATATACCTACACAGAGCAAAGCTGTAATCAATACTTTTTAATTAGCCCCGTACGGTTAATTTCTAATTAAACCTGTAAAAAACAAAGAGGAAACCAAGCTAGACTAACGAATAAACGAACAGTCGCTTGAGCGCGGGGGTAAAATCGACGTTAACAGATCTAAAACACAAAGCGTTTTGAATTACATTAAAGGAATCGATAACTAATTACGTTTAACACGACTCGCATAATGTGTATTCATATTGTGCACGTGTTTCAAGAATAACAACTTTTACAACTTTTACCAAGGATTACAGATTTTAATTTCGTTTTCACTCGATATTGAAACCGCTAAATGCCAACTAGCATAGTAACTACATACCATCCTTTTTAACAAAGGCGCTGAAATTATTAGTGCTGTTAGATGTAATTTGCTATCGATATATTGTGAACTATAAAAGTTTTAAAATCTGATCATCTTAAGGCAAATAAGAAAATAGATTTTATTCACATAATTGTAAAATTAAAGTAATATTCCATTATTATACACATAGGTAATGTTGTAGTACCTACTTTTACTAATAAATTTTGATTCATTAGTCAATTCAGTACCTACTCATGCATCTAAACAGACAGAGAATTAGGTTTAAATTTGTGTGACAAACTAAATGTAATGGAAAATAATTATTGATAAAACTGAACTCCCAGGATCACAAAATTGAAATTGAAATTAAAATTAAGCATATGTGTCAATTCATGCTTAAAATACAAGTAAAATACGCGTAGATTTCGAATCAAATAAATTTCTCTGTGTTTTCTTTCACATTTTTCTATGAACTTTGATATTTTCAGTACTCTGAAATAAATTCTACCGGCCCATAAACTAAACCGGTGACGATTTCCCACCCAAAAATAGATTGTGCCCACCCGCTAGAATTTTAGGCTGTGGCGAGATTAAGGTGTGGCAAGTTTGGATAATTTTTGTTTTTGTTTTTGCATGACTCAACTCAATAAGGTGTTTTTCGCAATAAAAAATATATATTTGTATTTGAACTTAATCTAACATAAAATTTCACATGCGGCGCATTTTTCATTATATTTATTTAACTACTTAAAAGAGACATGCCTGCCAGTTTTCTTTTCAATAGTTCCATTTTAAGAAACTTTTCATTGAACAGAAAAAAATAACAATTGCTCGTAATAGAAAAAACATGAATCTTCACATCCCTCAATAAAATGCAACTTTTAATTATGAAGCATTTGACCTTGAATGAAAGAAATTTGTGCCTTGACTCCTACAGTTGTTATAAAGACTCCCAATATTTCCACCTTTAAAATAACTGAAATGCCACCAGGTGCCGTCCCTGAATTAAACGTACCTAATGTTGCGCATTCACTTTAAATACCTATGCCTATATACCAAACAAATATTGTTTATAGAGATTCAAGTTTAAATTAACAAGAAAACTAAATAATTGAACTAATTTAATACAGTATAATTTCATAGTTTATGTTTAGATCTAATTTATGACAGAAAGTATTGTTATTGCATTGCATTTATAAAGTAATTATTTTGTTATGAACATAATATTGTGTGCTGTACCTACTGCACTTGGTAAATATATTTTATGAAAAAATAGACTATATCATAAATTTTTCATAGATACTACGCTACGTTGTACGTAATACGTATACACATATTTGTTCAGTATGATAACTCTTCTTTCTCTCTCATTTCCTCCATTTTAAAATTTACTTTGTTCTGAAGCTAGATGACGATAATACATAAAAATTAAAGCTGCTATCATATAAAACATATTGCAGAGTAGGTACTTTGCGTGTTGAAGTATGGCTGCCCTTGTCGTTGCTGGGTAGGTAATGAACGCATTGTTATTAAAAATTTGATAACTATCGTCAGTACCGCACTGTGTATGACAAGCCGAGTAGTCCAATCATTGTTTGCATCAAAGAGATATTTTATTAATTAAAAATTCATTGAGGTACGACGGCATACAGTACACGCACGACTATACGTAAAATTCACTTGATACTCACAGTGAAGTCCACACAAAATTTCAAAATATTGCGTGATGCGTAATTGCCCAAGAAAATTTATAAAATTTTTAATTTATTTACAGTTGCGCGACGCTTAATTTTACGGGCGTACCAATAACCTTTTATCAAATTTATAAACTTGGTTAAAACCATGTTTATTTTGAATAATAAAAAATGAAGTCTATCACTAACAACTGCCAATGATTGTAATGTTCTTTCTTTAATATTTACTGAATACTGCAGAAGTAATTTACTTTTATATAAAATAGACAACAGATAAAGATAATTTGGCCAGTGGTTACCTCAACAGTAGTGTGTTCGCCTAGCATGCTAGTGGTATCCAGTTCGAACCCAATAACCGAAAATATTACTACTGAGTCTGAAATCCGAGTGATAAGATTCCAATAAATAACCTGTACCATTCTGTAATTAGAAGTAAATCTCGTTGAATTCTTGCCATAAAAAACATAAGTAGGTAGTATAGCGGTTTCTTGGATAGCCAGCGAGTGTGAAGTGTGTTAGGCCTTGTTGACACTAGGATTCTTTGATGATTCTTTCTTCAAAATTTTGACAAAAATAATTCTAGTGAGAATTACCTGTCAAATTGTGGTGCCGTTAAATTGAATCTTCAATGAATCTTGAAAAAGAAGAATTTATAATGTATTGATGGCTTCAAAACCGTGAATAATTTTTCTTCTAAGATTCAGAATCTTCAAATAATCCTCGTAGTTTTCACAACTCAACCGAGTCATTTTAGTTTAACTGCACAAAAATGGTCGTTTGCATTCGCCACTAACAACCATAACTATTCGTGATTTGACGGCTGGAAACCGTATAAGGTAATTGTATATTATACACCAAGAGAGGGAAGCACGCGACTATTCCCTCAAGTGAAGTTGCAGCACGAGACGAATCGAAGGGTACCAAAGCTGGAGTCGAGTGCTGCAACTTTACCAAAGAGAATAATCGCGTCCCACCCGTCGTACATACCTACTATATTTTCAAATAATTTTCAAGCACGATTAAAATAAAAACTCTAATTCCTATTTGATTAAATTGTTATAAAATGGGACGAAAATCAGATTTTTATCAATATGAAAAAAGTATATGTTTTTTAGTTAATTGAGAAAGAAATTTTGCTGTGACGCCATTATTTTGTATAAGACATATGGCTGCATTCTACGTCACGTCACATATTATTCAATTTTCATTAATTATTTTTGGGCTTATTGATAAAATAAAATAAAATTCTAAAATATTTAAAATTCAATCATGCAAGTAGCCCATGAACCATGATCCCTGATATCATGTTTAATACGTTGAAAGTTACAATAAGAGAAAAGAAATTAAGCCAAACTTAAAAACATGTGTTAATTAAAAGATATTTTCCTAATGTAATTGAAATTGAAGTAATGGTGAATGTAATTATCCCCTATTATGTGCGTCCGAGCTCCGCCACTGTTTCCCCACATGAAATCAGCGGTCGCGCATGGGGTAGGTAAAACTCGCGGCACTTAAACACTTTAATTACATTTTTAATTAACTTTTATTTGCCTATTTTTCACACACACGCGCTGTCAACAAGAGCACGCATGCGCAAATCGTTTCGCACACCGGAAACAAGATGGCGGCGACGGAAAGCGGAAACGTTCGACCGCCGAGCGGTGGCGTTAGTTTTCATTTCCAATTTAGAGTGGCGCTAATTGGAGACGCTAGAGCCATCACCCGGCGTGGATGTAAATCACTAATTAGTCTCATTTCGAACTGTGAATGCGCGGCTCGCTTCACTGTATTGGTAACCCTCTCTGCTCCCTGCTCGGGCTGTGTGTGCGTATGTGTGTGTATCTTTGGTTTGGTCTCCCAGCTGGGAAAAGTTTTTCAGGCTGGTAATTATTAGGTTAATTTGAACTGTGGAGAAGTCGTTTTTCATTTCCCAGTGTTCGAGGAAATTTCTTTAGTTATTACGGTTTTGTGACATATGAATGTTCCTCTAGAATCGTAAAAACTGCTAGTACAATACATGAATGGGAATTATTAACTAGCATAAAATAAAAAAGAATTCTTCTTTTATGTTGGTATTAATGAACATAGCTTATTAATTAAACGGTAAAACTTATAATTAAATCTATTAAATATTCTACAGGATTTTTCACCGATGACTAGCATTACATGCAAGTACAGCGGGTTGCAATGCAGGTCCCAGTAGGCGCAAACAAATTAAAATAACTTCAACATTAATGAGTCAATAATTAAAATACACTAATTAAAAATATGTTTTTGATTATATTTACAATTAGACAATTAATTTTAAATATTTAATTGCATTCATTATTAATTACCTAATTAAAAATGTACCCCATCAATTAATAAATTTAAAACGAAATATGGTTTGTCCATCACATTTGCAATGTTTTTATAACTAACATTGAAGTTAATATAAAATTATTAAATATATAATTTTAATCTCCCATAATAAATTAATTGCATGCAAAATTAAAACTATACAATGCAAAATATTATTTGAAATAGGAAACGATTTAAAAATACCAATTTGGGAGTTGTAACACAAAAAAAGCGAGAAAGCATAAAAAATTAACAAAATATTTATACGATCGTATGGCGGACACCTTTTTCTGGACGAACGCTAATCTTTCCACAGGGCATATTTCCGTCCGCAATGTTAGCAACGCTAATAAACACAGTGCGAAGAGAAAAAGAGAAGGCGAAAATCGCCCTTTTTCCTTCTCCCACAAGAGCAGCATAGTGGGTCTGTACAAGAGACCACTTGTGTTTCTCTTGGCAAAATACAGGTAATTAGTAATTTGCTTACACATACCCACGTTACGTTTGCGCTAATAAGCGAGAGCGCGTAGTTTTTCAAGCACCGGTAGCCTTTTTTATTTTCCGTTTCTGCTCGAATTCACGCTTCGAATTAATTCCGCATAAACCTAAATAGCTTTATATCGTCGATTAGCAAATTGGCCCCAGGATACCAACCCAATGCTACGCCCCTGTCTACTTGTTTTCAAGCGAAAACTTTCTGCACACACACGTGTAGACTTCCGGAAAACACTGAGCTTTGAGGCTACAAGTTAGGACGTAAATGGCGTTGCTAAGCAACGGATATGTTTGTGCTATTGTTTAAAACTCGTTAATTACCGAGCTTAGTTGTTGGTTAAATAGCTGAATAACCGAATTTTCAATTACAACAAAAGCTAAAGATGTAGGTATTGTGTTCTAAAAGCTACTTAAATTTTATTCTAAGTACCTACTCACAATGTTGAATTGCAAATAAATATATTTAGAGCGAAAATATCCACAGCTTACACACTCATAAATAAACAGGCTAATTTATCTTTAGTAGTAATTCCCGATCAAAAAAATAATTATATAAGCAAAATTATAGATTTTGACATTCCGGTTACAAAAACGTCGTCTTACATTTTGTAGCAATGATAACTATTCAGAATCAATATTTGGTTCATTTGAAGAAAATTTTAAGAGGCTCGTCTACCTCATAAAATCCAGCACAAAACGTACTAACGTAGCGAGTGTTTTGTGGCCAGTACAAGAATGGTCAAATTGTATTTCAACAAGGATACTTAAAGGATCAATTAACAGTTGTGCATTTTTTAAATTGTAATAAAAAATTGTACATTATTATAAAAATTCCGAAAAATTCATAAAAATTTTCAATTTATGCAAACTTTACACGATTACCTACCTATATCTCCTATAGAAATTCAATTTTAAAATTTTAAAATGGTAGGTACATCTGTAGATCCATGCTCTTTATTAAATGTTTATAAAAATATTACCTTGAAGTCAATAATAAGCTAACAATTATTTGCAACGAAAACACTTTTACAATATTTTCAACTTCAAAATGACATTGCATTATCAGGATGTGGGTTGGTTTTAAGCAGTCGTAGTAATGAGGAAAAGAGTGGAAAAAAGTAAAGCCGAGAGTATTCTAGGAATTCGAAAAAAAACCTAGACTGGCCGCTTAAATAAAAGATTATGCAGTTCTATTTTATGTCTATTTTTTTTCAATTTCACGTGCTAATGGCAAAATATTTATACATTATACATAACACATAATCTTATCACGACTTTTACTTAACTTGTGTGTGACAATCTCACGTACTATGTGAGTCATATAGTAGATATTTTTACTGTGTGTGCGGTTACCTATGCCGTCAACTCACGGGTATTCATAGTTGTTAGTGGAGGATACTTACTTTCGAGATTTGTCCTTCTTTTAAATAAATGGCAAATGTGTTTGTAAATATATAGATTCCTTATATTAAATAATATGATAAGGTCATTAATCTATTCATAATATTATTTAAGACTATAAGTAGCTATCAATTTAGATAAAATTATGAAGCATTAAATTTAATGATTTGAAAACATGAAATACCTATATTAAAAATATTTAATAACTGAAGGACTGTACAAAACTGTATTTCTAGTTTCATTATATAATAATTTATTAACAACAGAGGCTTGAAACATCAGCGAGCGTGTAAAACCAAAAATATATATTATTCATAAAATTCAAAATAACTTGGAATTTCGCGTGATTCTAGTGTATTCGTGTGGATAAGTGGCCCAGCATCGATTTCGATTTTGAATTAATAATTTATAAATATTCCAGTTATCGGCGGATTTATTACAGTTATTATGGTAATAACACGATCTATTATATCTGAGAGTTGTGGCGTGCGGTGGCGGCGTCGACTCGACTTGCTGAGAAGCCAAATTTCTACACAAATAATAAATTCTGTGCGTATAACATTTATTATTTATCTTATCGGTTCTGAGGAACTCTGCAGTCGAAGTTATTGCATTTAATATGGACAGTAAAATTCGAACATTTGATGACTTTGATTGTTTCCCAACGTATCATGAAACTGTAATGGAGATCATTTGCCAAATATGAAGGGCGTTCATTTTAAATCATATTGCTTAATATAGTTCGGATAACATTACGTAACTTAACATTTTTTATTTTGATTAAATTTCTATTTGGATACCATATTTCACTTATAAGACGACATTTAAAGCAAAAAAATCAACAATTCACACATTCTGCCAAAAGCCGCTAGGAGCGCTGATCTGTTAATTTGAAAGAGTATTAGGTACTATCTTTGTCTAACAATACAACGGTACGTCGAAATTTGATCCAAACAGAGCACATACTATGTCACTTTAGCAAGAAAAATATCTGAATTTTCAATAATTTATTTCTCCTATAATAAGTAAGTAGGTACTTAAAATGCAAAATAAAAAAATACGTCAAACTTAGATTACAAATACAAAAATAGTGTTATATTTAAAAACTCAGCAGGTCTGAAGTGCCCCATTCTATTGTTATTTTATTAGGGTAAAATAATTCTAGATCAAAATCAACTAAATCTCCAAATCAAAATATTTGTAGGTATATTACACTTTTTAAATAATGTAGGTAGGTACAACTTAATTGATAATTGTGCCTATTTCTACGAAAATTGCTTTCTATTGGCTGAAAATAAGAAGTGGATTTTTTTATGCCTGCTATACTAATGTAATATGAACTTTATGCATTAAGAGTTATTAATTCTCTTTATACAAATGAAAATGAAACAATTAAAATATAAATGCCCGAGTTATATTTCAATCTTGTGAAATGATGAATGTCGCTAGTTGGCTAGTTTAACAAACAGACGTGTCAATATAAAAACTTCGAACGAAGCTACGTGATGTTATGCAAGTATTAGTTTCCCTCGACTAGACTCTAACTTTAATTGCAGACTAATAACATAACACAGGGCCAAACACTTCAAAGAACAGATTTACGAACAGAAAACCCAAACACAAATTCTCAAGAATCTACCTCTATAATCACACTGCATTTGGAGCAACAGCTAGATCCTCAAACCAATCATTACGTCCGAAATACTTGCCCATCTCTCGCTAACAAATAAAATTAAAGAGCACGGCCACTAGACCGCCGCCAGGGGCGTACTCTGTGAATTTCCACAGGGGTAAAGGCTCTGCTCACCTGTCCGACTAATGTGTTTAGGGAAATTCACGAAGCACTTTGTTGTTTCAATGTTTTCGGACTTACGACTAATTGTTTGCTTGTGTATTTTGCACTTATTTGGGTTCATTCTAGCGAGTTGTTTTAAGGGAAGCGTTAGGTTATTTCGTTATTTGATGAAGTTTTGCATGAATACTTTACTAATTATCTTCAAATTTCAAATAGTTTAGGTTTGTTGAGCAGAAAATTTTAATTGCGGAAAGACCTCTGCCTCTTATGGTTACTTTGTTATACAAATTGTTTCCAATTTGTGCATTCGTAAGACAATAAAAATTAAAATAAACGTATCTAAAATAAAATCCCGTAAATTGGAGAAAATGTAACTTTATTGTATGACATAATGTACAAAAAACCTAAATATTTAAATATCTTTAATATAAGTAAGTTTATACTTTACAAACAAATTATTACTTATTATATACTTTTTTATTTAGGTAAACAACAACTAAATGTGTTCGCGAATATTGAATTTAAATTATTCCTATTTTAAAAATGTATAATGCAAATTTGTTGAGACGACTCTAAGAAATTACCTTCCTTATGAAGGTAGACATCATGCATTGGATGAATGCGTACCTAGTTGCCTACATTTTTATTTAAAATTTTTCTTGTTGATCTACGATATAAGTAATCGAATTTTTTTTACAAATTTACTGATGATCATCTATAATTTCATACACACAATATTCAGTACTGACCAATAGAACGGGTCGCAAATAGTTATTCGTATTGCAAGATCAAACTCAGATTACTGCAGGTCGCGCATAAATAAATACCTAAATATTAATATTCGAAGCTCAGTCGAGACTAACAATCATGCAAATGTGATAAGAACACTTTCTTCCTGAATTATTTAAATAATTAAGAAATAATAATATTTAAAATATTCGATTTATAATTTCTAGTTATTATTTCATTATTCATTTTATAAAATATAATTAATTACAATTAATATAATTTCTTAATATACAACTCTCTACATTCATTAAGCGCCCAAATATATAGCATTATAACGTTTCTGTAGTAGGTAAGTGCCTAACTAAATTTAATTTAAAAATCGATAATCATAAAATGGCGGTACCAAACTGGATTAGTGTCAAGCAACACGATATGCACTCCAATGGATACTATTCAGTAAAGAAGTAGGTAATACGAATTTTATTTATACATTTTATCACAAAATAGTAGGTATTTTTTATTTCTGACAGAGCGCATGTCATTATCTGCCTCTATGCTACATGCGTTTGCATCGCTTACTAAAATAAAGACATTTGTCTAATCAATTAATCTCATTTTAAGTTAAGTTAAAAAATAGATAAATATGTGTTACCAATATAGTGAACAGAAACAGATGGTTACAAATATTTGTCAACCAATCATTTTGCCATTACTCGTATAGGAATAACTGAATTGATTAATTCGAACACTATAAACGTTGATGTGCGTTCTATCAGAAAAAAATAACTATAATTTGAATCTTCATGAAAGAAAAGGAGAACTAAAAACCTAAAACGAGAATTGTCTGTGGTGTAAAGCTTGTGTAGAATGTGGATTAGAGTTTTTGAAATGTTAGTGACACAGTATAAAGATATATAATATTAATTGGGCATAGTTTTATGTAAATACGGTATTTATAAAATAAAATAATCTATTAAACAAAGAGCTGATTAGATTTGTGAAATATAAAATTAAGTATTACCAACATAATTATAATATAAGTCCAATACTAAGTTCAAATATTACAAATGTCCATGCGGGAGGTTATGTGTTGGCCACATGAGATTTTTTTCAGGATTCAGAAGCATGAAAGAATCCTCAAGGAATCCATGTATTACAAAGAGATACTTGGCAACATAGTAGGTATATAATGGATGTCCCAAAATTTACGCAAGAAGTAATTTTGATAGAAAAACAGGTTTTTAATCAAAAATTGTAAATTTTTTATTGATTCATAAACTATACAGTATAGGGTTATGTAATGGAATAGCTTGGGAATGGGAATAGCATATTGGATAAATGGCCTCCATAGCTTACGAGTAGCTGTACTAGACGCAGTTTTTTCTATAATTGTTTTGCTTAAGGAGGTTGGTGACCGTTTATTAAAATGATGATGGGAGGCTGAAATTTATACAGTGCCTTCATTTCACTATTTAGATTCTAAAATTATTTTTTTTAAATTTTCGTCTATCCGGTTTTTGAGTAATTAAATGTTGAAATTCGCTTGTTTTACATGGACTCTTATGGCAATTCACTAAATTTTTGTTTAAAGTAGTTCGGTCGTCGTTGACGCTAGTCAAATTCAGTCCGTTTTTTGTTGTCAATTTATGAAGTGAAATTCGACTGTAACGGTTTTCAATATTTTATTATGAATTTTTATGCATCTGGTTCTCAAAACAAATAGTCGTATTTTACAAATTTTGTAATTTCATTCGCAACTTGACTAGTCAATCACCCGGTGTCATAACTCGGGCCAGGTTATGGCGTTGACACAGTTGGCAGCATTGTCCGAGGCATTCAAATGTAAACACAGGAATTCTTGATAAATGACTTAAAATCATGAAAATCATTGATTTTTCAATCCAATCTATTTCAAGAAATAAAAGGTTAACATTCAAATCTGCGTTTAAATTTCCCACGCGACGCAGTTGGCAACCCTGCAGAACGTGACGCCCGATCGGCTTCCGCTTGGGCGTGATTTTGTCACATATTTTCCCATTTTTTGGGCTATTTACATCGGCAACGTAGGGTTTTGACTATGCATAACGAAGCCTTAATATAATACCTCTCCAAATATCAATTTGCCACTATTTATTCAACGAACTTTTACGCCGCAATTTCAATTTTTCTTAACCAAAAGTGTCGTTTTCCATAAGAGCCCATGTAAAAACAGTGAACTTCAAACTCATTTTTCTCAAAAACGAGTACCGCAAGGGCATGTTTTCTTGGCACTTTTGAAAATAATATTAAATTTTCTATTCAACCAGACCATTTTCAATACAAAATCAAAGACTTCAATTGACGACCGAACTACTTTAAACTAGTTCTTGAAGATTTTGTGTACTTTGTCTAAACCATTTGCAAGTTATTTAAAAAAAATGTAAGCATGTCAAGCATTTTTGATTAGGGAATTAGTAATTATTGTAAAAATAGCAATAGCAAGCAATGCAATGACATCAGCCAACGTGCGTTGAGGCTTTGAGCTAATTTTGTTTTACATTATCAAAAATATTTTTATTTTCATATCCTCCCTCTAAGGCTAATGTCTGGGTACGCCACTGTAGGCGTCCCCAACCTCCTTAAATTTGGTTGAATTACGTTGATGCAGCACTCAATTTGATCTTTTAAGGCGTGCGTGGATGTGGGCTTGTTGGAATAAACCTTAGATTTCCAAAAAAAAGAAAAACGTCCAACGGCGTTAAATCGCATGATCTGGACGGCCAATTCTGATCACCAAAATGGGAAATTCATCCCCATATCTTGTATTTTAGGCACAAAAAACTGGGAATTTTAAAATAAATCTTTTTACATTTTATGAGGATAAATATTTTGTACGAATAAAAATTGCGCTGAAACCTTAATTATTTTTAAAATATTGCTCAACAATGAAAACGCGTTGTTCTTTCCTGTAGCGCTCTATTTTTAATAACCCTAACCTCTCAGCTGTCACGTATTTTTTTTTTCATCGACAATACTTAAGAGGCCCGTCTACTACCTAAATTCCAGCATAAAATGTACTAACGTAGCGAGTGTTTTGTGGTCAGTACAAGAATGGTAAAATTTTATTTCAACCAGGATTTAATAGATGAAAAATGGATCTACAGATGTGCCTTTTTAAAATTTTGATTAAAAAATTGTAGGTACATGAATATAGAAATTCTGAAAACTTCAAACAAAATTTTATGCAAACTTTACACGGTTATATCTCATGATACAAATTAATTTTTAAAATTTTAAAAAAGCACATCTGTAGATCCATTCTTTCTCTATTAAATGTTTATAAAAAACATTATCCTCAATTCAATAATAATCTGACAGTTTACTCACACCAAAAATACTTTTACAGTATTTTTCAACTTCAAAATGACATTGCATTGCTACGATGCGGCAAAGTACGAGTTTCGGGCTGGTTTCAGGCAGCCCTAGTAGTTAGTGGGAAAAAAAGTGGAATAGAAAAAAAAGTAAAATCGAGAAATTTAAAATCTTTTGTGAATTTTGGGGCACGTTTAGAATGTGAAACTTGTACTCACCATTAGTTAGCACCTAGTCTCTGCTACGCCTCGGCCGGCCGACCTTGCCCTTCCTGACGGTGGTGCCGCCGGTGGAGTTGCCCTTGAGCAGCTTGTGCCAGTCCTGCTCGCAGACGAGGCTGCCGGCCAGCATGTAGTAGCGGTCACCGGGCACGAGGTGCGCGCCGCACTTGGAGCAGGCGAAGCACTTGAGGTGGAACACGTGCGGCGCCGGCGGCTGGTTCTGCGGCGTGTTGGGGCCGCCTCCACCGCCGCCGCCCCCCGTCCGCATCACGTACTCGCTGGAGGGGATCGTCTGCCCGCACGCCGAGCACGCTCCGCTGTTGCCGAATAACCTGCGCCGACAATTCACACACATACCGATATGATCACACACCGTTCCAATCATTGCTAATATTATCTAAACAGTGATGATGACACATTCATATTCATTCACATTGCCTATATACTTTACGGCTTTTAAAGAAATACTACTTATTGGATATCAAATTTCAAGTGTGACGTAGACAACATTGAAACCAAACCGTGAGTAGATTTGTTCGTGTAAGACCGTTTTTTGTCGTTTTGGCTACGGAAAGGACAACGAACCTGTGTTGAAATGAGGTAAGATCTACGTATCGTATTCGGTCCTTGTCAGCGCAGTGAACGTATGTTATCAGGGCACCTTTTTTTTTTTAGTTTTATGAATTTTTTCTGGCTTATTAGCATCTTTTTGGCAAAAAGAAAAAATACGGGTCTAATATTTTAATGACGAAAAAAAAATGTTAATTCACAAGCGACGACAGAGCGAGTTAATTATTTTTCTACAGATGATGTTAAAGAAAAAATACAAGAAAACCAATTTTAAATTGAATTATTATCAAAACGAAATTTTGGGGTTTGTTTGTAATGTTTTTCATCATCCTACTATTTTCACAGAGGATGCAGAAATGTGTGAAAACATATTTGAAGAAAAGTGTAAAAATATTCTTATTTTACTTTATCTACTCAAATTTTACTTTATCTATCCTTGCGGTTAAAGTGTTGCTTAATTGACAAAAAATAGTCGATAAAGTAGCACTTTATAAAATCAGCTATGAAGGGAAAAATTTATTATATTGCGCGATCAAAAGTTATATGAATAATAATAATTAATTCCATTTGAACTAAATTGCTGTGGAAAAAATACAATGTGATTGTGTTTTGTGAGAGAAGGTACCTACTGCAATATTCATAATGAATCCATAACACCGATAAAAATAAAAATAAATGCAATTATGAATAGTGATTTATAACCGTAATAATGTAATATCAATATGTATGTTTCTATTTAATAAATATGAAATAAATGCAAGTAGAAGTCAATAAAAATAATAACATCTAGAGTACCACAAGCAATTCAATAATTATATGCTAGCATACTTTATAGCAAAAAAATATAAAATATGTAGGTAATATTTTTCAACTGTAAACTGAAACGTTTATTTTACAAAGAACTAAATAACATAATTTTAAATTAAGATATTATATCGGAAAACTCATAGTTCCCATATCTATAGTTATAATGAACTGCAAGTTTAAAGATGCAATTATAAATACTTATATAATTTCAAGATTAAAGTTACATTAAATCCTTTAACCTTTAAATTATGAGAAATACTCACTATAAAGTTCATTCTTCTATTTATAGTTCAAAAAGTTAACTTTGTGAAACGCAACTGAATGTCGCCAAGGTTCACTTTGTGAAACGCAACATATTTTTTACAAGGTTGGTATTGGCAGATGACATTTACTTCGATTGTCAAACGTCAAACCTCATAACTGACAAATTTCAGTATAACCTCTAAATCTATTTACTAATTAATTTATTCAATAAAATTAATGACTCTAGTAATAGAGAACATATTAGTTCAATATTTTGGCTGCACTTATCACCTAAAATAGTTCATTAATAATTGTATACATTTACAGTGACAGTTAAACAAATAGCATATTAATTTTACTAACAAAAGCGTTACACATAAATTGTCCTAAATCGACTGAATGACCAATGGTCATTCTCTAGTTTTGAATTATCTTGTTTTCAAATACCTACACATTTTGTTTCACAAAGCATAGTCTTTGATAAATCACACATGAAAGAATGGAATGTACATCGCTAATTTTTGATTATTACATTTGTTTGTTGTTATATAAATCACAAACTTGTGTGAAGCATGTTTTGGTCATTTAGGTAAACGACACTCTTAAATGTATGATATTCAAATTTTTTAAGTTTAACTCGTATACTGAGAAACTGAGATGTTTTTTAGTAACTATCCTATATAATATTTAGCCAAAAGTATGATTTATGTAATTATTACAGTAATATACGCCCTAAATCATTCTGTAACACTAATAGCTAGTTTAGCAAGTTGTTAGTGTATAAATCACTTCTTGGAGACAAGAGATGATCTCCAAAAAAGTGTTGAGATCGCGTGAGGCATCACACAGCGTAAGCTCGGCAAATTAGCACAGCACGGCGTAACATAACATACAGATTATTTACATAATTTCATTTGCGGACTGGAACCGTGAGTCAGGCCGATCGTAGTGCGGTGCGTTTAATTAATAAAACGTGCACACGGCCCCCTTACGCCTCCGCACTTCAATTAGCGCCCCCTGCTTTGTGCGCCCCGGACGCCCCTCAGCCCCTGTTCTTCACAATGTGAAAGCTTCGCCATGGTGACGGTGAAAGTTACGAGGGTATTTGTTGCAGTTGATAATCAGCTGATGGTTTTAATACACGAGCTAGACTAATATTCTAATTGATACATACTTTCCCAGAACTCATATACTGTTTTTAATATAAAATATGGACTGGACACTAATAGAGCAACCAATTATTAAGATGATGTTATTTAATTTATCAGGAATGACAGGTTTTTATGTGGAATTAATCCCTAGGTTTATGACACAATGTACAGCTTAACGCTAACAACATATTTGAAATATCTCAATTTTGTTGTTGATAATTACAGTAAATTAATAAACTGTAGCACATTAATCTTTCTCTTTTTACCTCTCGCCACTCAGTCCTGTAAGAGAGGTATTAAATTTTAATCATGCTAAAATTTCGATAGTAAGTAAATAATTAAATATAGGGTGATTCAACAAATGCTGCAGGATTTGAATTTGGCGCAATTTTCATTGTACGCACTACAGCGCTGAGATTCTTTGTGCCTTGTGTTTAGGAGGCTTGGAAAATTCAAAATGGAGCGTGTATTATGCAGTGTTTCTATGGAAGTATTAATAATTTTAACAGGAATAAGGTTCCAAAAATTTCCGAAAATTTCCATTTTTATATAGCCAGAATTGGATAATGTTGACTTCAATGACATGCAGTTTCAGCAGAACGGCGTGACGTGTCATACAGCGGGTGTAACCGTGGCTTTACTGCGTGAGAAATTTCCCGATTGTCCTCCAAGATCGTGTGACTTGGCGCATCCAAATTTTTTCCCTGGGGTTACCTGAAAGAGCGTGTTTACGTAGACAGTCCCACAACCTTTGATCATCTGAAAGACAATATTCGACGAGAAATCGTCGCAATTCCGCCCCTTATGCTAAAAAATTTTGGGCTACCATTCAATGTTTGTAAAAAAAATAGAGGCGGCCATTTACAACATTTTCATGTTTACACTGCAATTCTGTGAAAATCTGTAATGCTACAGATTTATAAAACTGTAAATATTAAACAAAATCGCAATCAAATCTATAAATCATAGGAACATTTTTGTACATGTAAACAAATATTGATGTGATTTTGTTCTATATTTACAGATTTACAAATTTTTTAAACTTATAGATCTGCACAGAATCGCAGCATTAATTTCCCAATCCTGTAGAAAACATTTTATAAAAATAAATTAATTTAATTACCGTATTTTTTTTTTAAATTGGCAGATAAAGTTGGTTTAACCCTCAAGGAAATACACGAGTATGAAAAAGGATATACTACTGTTTCATTCGACAAGTTATATGAAATTTACATCTTTAGTTGACAAAGTATAGACCATTCAAAATTTAAATTATCATTGAAAATAAGAAACTGTTAACTAATATCGACGGAACTAATTCAAATTGTTGTGTTACTGTAATGCTTGTATCACTACTAGTCAATAGGCAATATCGGGCAATATTTAGTGGCAAATGTTGTACAGATTGCAAATCTCATCAACAGGTCACAGGTAATAGCTGGATAAAATTAATTTCCTCATTCTGACTTTTTGTTTATAATATTTTGTAGCAATAACCTACAAATTAGTTGGAAAATAATTAAAACTGCAAAACAAATTACCGTGCAGGAGTAATTAATTAAATATTCCTGAATGCGTTATAAGAATAAAACAGTATTATTTCCCTTACGTAATCCAATTAAACTCTTAAACAAAACCTAGCTCGTACAAGCCCTAATTAATACCCTCAACTCTCTAAAAATCTCACCGATCTGAAAATATGAAGATCACATTACAAAGCCACATCACCAATTCCCGCGTCTAATTGGCATGGTGTCGCCATTCTCTACATCCACCGCCGCCGTAGATGTCTGCCTTGCCGACCTGGCGACTGCAGGGCTCTGTGTTACCGGCGGAGGGCGCGCACCAAGCCACCGCGATCATTACCAAGGATAAAAAGCATTTGTGTACACGTGAATTTCGTCTCATTAAAAGTTCGGCGTTTGCCGCTCTGCCGCTCGTCTGACTGCGGCTAGGGGCACTGCAGTCCAGTGGCGTAGGGACCGGGTAATTGATTACTGTTGTGATTTGTTGGATGAAGTGTTGATTGTGATAAATGTAATTAATTAGATTTATTATCGTGTAGAGGTGTTGCAGCTATTAATTAGTTGCCATGTTTTGTTTTATGAACTAAAATTTACAACAAATTAAAATAATTTGCACTTAATCAAATGAATTAGTGCAATTAATTAATTACTGCCTCCTACACTGTTTTGTCCTTTGTTTAGTTGGGAAAGAGGATTTATAAAACTCAAATTCTGTACAACTATGAATAATAATTATCCCTAGGTACTTATTTTACAAATTTATTAACTAACATTTTAATAGCTATTTCTTTCATTAATACAAAAAATGCAGATGTTTGGGAAGAGTAAGACGGTTGCTGGACGACGCGCAGCGGAGTTCGGCGATCTTACGAGTCTCAAGCAAGCATTTTTTGTATGAATGAAACATAATATTTTTCTTGCTAACCGCTTAAATAGATGTACCTAATTTCATTTCAATTACCATAACCTCATATTATGAAACAATTAAAATGTATACATAGCAATATGTTTTTACCATGACAACAATCATTTTTACTTCCTTGTACGAAGTAAGGAAGTATTGTAATCGCGAAAAATTTCGGTTCTCAGATTTTGACGGAAATATCAGTTTTGACCTTTTCTGAATCCATTATGACTAGTTTCGTCGTGACGTCTGTACGTACGTGCGTACGTGCGTACGTGCGTACGTGCGTACGTACGTGCGTACGTACGGACGTATGTGTGTCGCATAACTCAAATACGGTTAGACGTAGAAAGCTGAAATTTTGTATTTAGGACTGTTATAGCATCTAGTTGTGCACCTCCTATTTTTGGTTTCAATCTACAAACCGGAAGTAGTAAATTTAAAAAAAAAATTGATAAATAATTAATTTTAGGCAATTTTTTTTATTTTAAATGAAAGATTATGTGATTATTATCTACAATCGGTATTTTATAAATTTTTCTGTATCTTCTATCATTTAAGAATAATTAAAGTATATACCTACTTATAATTTAATATTTCAGTATCTTGTAGTCCATGATCGATTAACATTTGTTACTAGGTAAAATTTAAATGATTATGACATGACAGTGACAGTAGCAGTGACAATAGTAAAATATCGTTTATATCTTCTTCTGCAGTTTAAATAAAATGACTAAAATATATTTGTGAGTATACTAGTATAATAAGTTAAAGAATTTTTTATATTATTCTACATTTTAGTTATTAAGAAAATTATGAACAAACAAGGCGTACAAGGAAGTCATGTGGTGTCCACGTCAGATTTTTTGTATTAGTCCGAGAAGTGATTTTACGTTTTGAATAATTGCTATAATAATGATCGTAGCAATCCCTAAATGGTCTTCTTATTTTACAAAAAAACAATGTCAATGGCGAAAAAATATATAATTTTGAGAAAAATTAATATTATACAGAGTGTTCCACAACTTAGGACAAAAAATTAAAGGGTAAATAAATAGGTACCTAACGTACGCATTGTGTATATTTCTGGCCAACATATCTATTTATTTAAAAATTAAAATAACTATTTTTGCAGTAAAATTATCCTTGGAATTGGAACAACTGCTAAAAATTGGCGCTAAAAATTACGTGTGTTGTACACTATGACAAATTTTTATCTATATTGATAACTCGCAGTATGTGAGGTTGCCTCATCCAAGTTTGGTATAATTCGTGATATGATTGCATGTATGTATTGTTATAGGTTATAGTTACAAATGTTTTATAATAAATTGCCAAAACTTTCTTGTTTAAAAAATGCGTGTGTTACGCCACTGACTGAAGAGGAGATCCTAAGATTCGATGGACCTACCCTTTGCGGAGAGCGGGACAAAATGACAGTTTGACCTTCACGACATCGCATTTGTTACGATACGCACCAGAATCCGGATTCTGCAATTTCCATCGTTCGACGACCTAATACCAATACCACCTACGAATTCCTACGAATAACTTATAACAAATTATAAGCCGATTTGCTTTTGTATGCTTTCACGATATTTCTTATCTAATGAAAAACATTTATTTAAATGAATTCATTTAATAATATTGCTAGCTATAAAAGTAAACAATGGAAATTTCAACCAAAAAATCATATAATAAAAAACTGAAAGGGAAGAATGCGGTTAATACAAACACAAACAATAAAACTGTTACATGAAATATTTTATACTCCAAGAAATCGATTTAATATTATTATTCATTTAAGTCAAGCGTAAAATTTAACTTTATTGGTATTCTGATCGTTAACCTTAGAATTATTTAAATTTCTTACAATAAAAGTCAATATGCAATTATTATTATAATGACTAACGCTAGAATTAGTGCTCAATCAAAATGCAGTTACAGAATCCGGGATTGAGACGCTATCGGCAGCCAATTAGCGGATGCTGTGGTCCACCGATGAGATGAATCTCTTCGTTCTCTCCCTTCCTTTCCAGACTTGACTTAGTTAAGGATTTTCTAACGAGGGATACGTTGTATGGAATTTGTTTCTTGTTTAACTTCTGATTTATTTGTAGCAAACAGTGTAAAAACTCAAATAATTGAGAGAAGATGCGATAATCATGTTAATTAAAAGACTTTAGTAGGGGGTTGGATATAAATCGATATTGTTAGACTTTTATTATACACCATAAACACACTTTGCACGTATATTATGAATATAATGTATACCTGCATGCTGAATTTAATCTCTAGAACCTATACAAAAAATTATTTTTCAGAAATTCCAAAAAATTAGGGTAGTTTACTTATTTTTATTGCCAATTAGATTCGTCTTCATCGCTATTAAATAGTTATTTATATATTTGGTCGAAAAATGTGGAGCTAAAGTTGTACTTTTCACTACGATTTAGCGGAGCTAAAGTAACTCATTATTGTACGATTTCATAAAAAAATAAATTATAAGCAACGCCTTTTCTTTTATTTCATAATATATTCGTAAAAATCAATGAATAAATTGAATTACCTACTTAAATTCTATTTATTCAATCAATTACAATAATTAAAAATTATTATCAATCCAATGGCACGAAAAATGTTCTCCTAAAAAGTTAACTTGCGAATTTTTGAAAAATTATTTAGTTTTGTAATTTGCGTATAAAACTGTATGTATTGTACCCGTAACATAGGTAGGTATGTACCTACTTGAAGTTACGATACACCCTATATACATAAATAGTACTATGAGAGTTATAATTTTGGTTAATTTTTAACTTTTAACTGCTGACTATTTTAATAATGCAGGGAGTAGTTAAATAAATAACAAAATGTACCAAATTATTTTGAAAAATACTGTCCCGACAGTACCGAGTAGGTACCAATAACAGTAATAGTAACCCATGTAGCTGAAGGAGCAACAAGTAAACAAATTTTTAGAAAATGTAGTAAAAATAAATGCAACCAAATGTATACCAACTGTTTAAAGTGAATTTATTTAAGCAACAAATTTGGATAAACAATTATTAAACTATTTAGCACTATTAGCATATTAGTGTGCTCTTCCTCTTATTAATTATAGGTATTATAGTTTTTTTTTAAATATATACATTAATTGTAAATCTTTTTTAATACTAATAAGATCAATAAACAATATCACAGCTATGAGCCTGTGATATTTTGCATGGCATTAATAATAATTGACACATAAGATTAATCTAATCCACATAATGATACTTACTGATGCAAAAAATAAAATAAAAACAGAACAACATTATAATATTATTGTAAGCAATTATGTTTATTAAATCAGCACTTTCTATGTGGTTTAATCAGTATTATGTAGGTAGTAGTACATTTAAATACAATTTTTAATACCTCATTTCTGAGAAGAAACGAAACCGATTAGATAATTAATACAGGACTATATTTAAATTATAAATCATCTCTGAATGTGTAAATTCCCGTACGGGACGCCACTGCACCCAGTCTGCGCCGTCTGCGTGCGTGCCGTGCCAACATGCCCCGTTCCGTGAAGCACGCGCCCTCGCACGCCTTATCAACTCGTCTCTCATAATGGAGTAATTTTAACAGAAATAAGATTATAAATTGAAAGACATTTTAAATTTGCATTTAAATCAGTACTCGTGTAATTGAGTAAGGCGCTAGGCGTCGCGTGGGCCTTGTGGTTGCGCCGTTCCCTCTAACAGACCCGTATTCACTACATTTTACTTTGCACACTCAATCGTACGGTGATCCATTCTGGTACTGCATTGAGAAGATAGCAAAATGCAGTGAGGTTTTATCCTAGAATATAATATTCTTTAAAATTACTTGAAAATTGAATTATTCTTTCTTGATAAACCTAACTGTAATTTATTTAGTTATGTAACATCTAAGGCACTTGACCTATGGCGTAGGTATTTTCTTTTTCTTTTAAAGAAAAGTTTAACCTTTGTACGACATGCTATTCTCTAAATTAGATTTTTATATTGTTTATTATACTGTACCGAATGAAGAAACAGACACCTGATACTAAATTCCACGAGACTTTTCAATAAAGGAACATTATGATCACGTGGTTTCATGCACCCTGATTGGCTCTCAGTCTCAAACGTATGCATAAAGCTACGATTGGTTTACGACTTCAGCACATGATCGAGAATCCAATCACGACGCTTGAAACAACATAAACTTCTGATCCTTTAATGAAAAGTCTCGTGAGATTTAGTACAGTGTGTTTCAAGTTTAGTGTATTAGGATGCAAATTTGAAAGTATGTACTACTACTATGTACTAAATGTGTTACTTGTAACAAGTATCTCTTCTTTATTTTGTAACATTATTTTAGATTTTGATTGAAGCATAATTCAACAAGTGGATGTTATTATTTATAATAGTGGAATCCAAACACTGGAACCAAATTGTATTTTTGTTTGTTTCTGGAAATGAAGTATAGGGAACCCTAGCACGCTAGGTGGATACTCCACCGTTTTGTTACTACTGCTTATATAAATTAATATCAAGTTACGTCTTTTTATGTTTTACTTTTATTCTCCCTTCTTGAGAAAGAAGATAAAATTGATTCGGTTAAAATGACGCTAGGTTCTTCCTGCACTTTTGAGGCTGATTAAATGTAATTAGATAGTTTAAAAATGGAAAATTCTTAATCCGGGCCTGCCCCCGCCACGATCGAAACATGCTCTAATTAGTTTCTTATACCGCAACAGAGAAAACGCACACACTGAGAGCACAAGAACGAATACACTTACAGTGTATCATACAAGGGACACACTTACACACACAGACAAAAGTGTTCTTATTAAACGAATCAAATTATGGGCCGAAGGAAATTATTAGTTTCGTTGTTAATTAGATTACAGACCGTCGACACAGACACACGCGTCCAGGGCCGGAGCAGTGGGGGCAGGGACGGGCTCGCTCATTTAAACGTAATTAATGTTTTTGATTGGGGCCCGACGAGATAATGGGCCCTTGGCGTCGAGCAATGTCTGTGGAACGGGTAATAGGAAAATAGGATGAAGGTTGCACGGTGGACGCGCGGGCGGCGGGGCGGCCATGCAAGGGGGGCAGCGGGCGTGAAAAGTAATCAAGATATTAATTGCGGTGAGTCCGTGTTTAGAAACTGTAAGACAATGTGGGTATAATAGCGCGCAGGCCTGTATTCAATCTGATTCATCATCCTCAAATTCATTTACACTATAGCATTTAACGTTTTATTAATGTTAAGTTAAATTGTTCTTTGTAAACAACCGACAATCATTTCTTTACAAAAGATAATCTTTATGTTAAACTGTTATTATTGACGAAGACTTTTTATCATAAATAATCTCTTCGTGTTTTATCTTTATTTGTGACAAACTATACTACTTGAGAAAATTTATGACTTAAACAAACATGGATATGCCACCCTTGAGACCACCCTAGTCACTACACATGCAACCACTTGAGACATCAGCCCTAAACCCTAACAAACTATAAGCAGAGGATTTAAAACGCTTACATGCTATCATCTTCGAGTGTGGCCATATCCATCAACATAAATTCGTCAGAACATAGCAACACTATATTTCAAGTGGTAATTATTGCACATTTACTTAAGATAGGAAATCCGTCGATCATAGGCGTGCGTGATTTCAGTATGAGGTAAAGACAATGCAGTCAAATAATGAGAAATAATTATGTATATTACAAATTATAGATATCCATTGAAATACTCGTACAAAAAATAATTGAATTTAAAATTTACACTGAAATGCAATAGTATACGACGTCAAAAATACAATTTTTTTAGACTCAAATCTTTTACGTGTAATTTCTCAATAATTATTGCGGGGACATATAGTTTTTATTTTTTTAATAAATACATCAGATATCCAATTTCACATATTCGTTTTCCAAACATGTATTGTGTTGTTATCATATAATATTTTCTAATCTACTGCTAACCTCCATATAGGTACCTACGCAATATATTTTAGCGCGTTTTAGTGTCAACCTTAAAGTCACTTATCTTCGTTGTTTCAACGGTTACCTATGAATTTTAATTTTTATCCAAATTCTACGACTTGTAAGGCATGTTGTATATTAATTTGAGTCATATTTTGAGTTCTGACCACCCATGCATTTATTATTGTAAGAGGCCCGTCTACCTCCTAAAATCCAGCATAAAATGTACTAACGTAGCGAGAAAAAATAAGAAAAAAGAAAAGAAAAAGTAAAATCGAGAGAGTATTCTAGGAATTTGGAAAAAGTGTAGACGGGACGCTTAAGTGAAACTAGAGATAAAACAGTAAACAGCTAAAGAATAAAATGTTATATCTCTTAACAATAAATGGGATTTTACGGAAAATAATCCAATTTATAAATTACCTACGTAGCGTAGGAGTAAAGTGTAGAGAACTGACAAAAATACAAGCAAAGTTCGAGTCGCGTAAGTCAACAAATCACGAGCAACAAAGCACTTCTTAAATCCGTGGTAAAATATCTCTTACTAACAGCGAAGAGCAACAAGCTCGAACATCGTGTACATCATAAGCGAAGTGCGGCGAGGGAAGCGCAAACAAAGACGCCACCATCCGTTTCTTTCTTAGTGCAAGCGAGAGGGCAAAAACGGCAAAGAAGAAAAAAACAGGTGTAATTGAAAGTGAACATCGCGTTCTACGAACGCAAAGATGACGGGAATAAAGAATTAGAGCGCGGGAGAGCGTAAGAAACCGCAAGAGAGACAAACAGATTCAAAACAGAAACGAAAAGAACGAGACGGAGAAGTTTAAACTGTCGTCTTTAAAGAATTAACGCGCGGAACAAGGACGGAATCGAAATAAGAATGAAATTATTATAAAAGGAGCAAAGAGAGATGGATGTATTAGAGTAGGGTAGAAAGAAGTTTAAACTGTAGTCGTTGAAGGAATTAGCAAAACAAACGAAGATAAAAATATGAAAATGAAACAATATGACTCCAGTGACAAAAGTTAGAAATTGAGAAAGTTAAAACATTTTACGCGTTATTTCAATTTATTTTATTATTATTACTTCTACTATGAATAGAGAATAGCAGAGAACAATCACATTTTATATTATTTATTCAAGTAAAGAAAAAAGAATATTGTAACTTATTTAAATATTCAGGCTTTAAAGAAAATAATTTTTATAAACCAAACTTATCAATCTATTAATAACTATCATACTATTTCTACATTTCGTATTATTAAACAAGACCGTGACATCTTTCTTCATACTGATTATCTACTTTTTGTTTTGAATTTACAATAGTAATAGAAATTATTAAATAAATTTGAAATTTCTTAAATCTTCAAAATATTTAATTTCCAATCGTTGAAATTAAAAGAAATACTGATATTGAAATCTTCCATTAATTCATTGAAATGTTAATAAAATTTAATTGAATCCTTTGTAACCATTGATTGAGCTGTCGAGCTGTCACAATTTTTTTACTAATGCTAAATGTGAAATAGACAAACAAATTTTGGGCTAACTTTATTTTGTATTAGGTATTGGTATTGGTATCATCATCCATTAATTCCACATGTGAGTACACTGACAAATAGAGGAATAAATGAGTGTGTCAGATAAGAAAATATAGTTTTAAATTGATTATGATATGAATATGACAAAAAAATAAAAAGCACAATATTGTAGAAAAGGCATCTGCTCTCATAGATTTGAAGTGAATGTCGGTGCGTTCGAGACGCCTCGGGCGGAGTGGAGCGCGTCGCGGCGCACCAAGCGGGGTCGGTATCCTCCGGGGAGTGCGCCCCATTCCCCAGCCCCCGCCGCCGCCCCTCAATCAATAGAGCGGTCCCCCAGCATACACCAATTACATGCCCACTTTCCCAGTAACACGGTTTGCATACATTTGCAGACGGGACTCTCTCGCGAACGTTTGCGACAGACGACAGTTTCAACTTTTCACTCTCTCACGACTCTCCGAGAGCTGAGAGGAGAGTCCTGAGCGGGTTTGATTGTTACGAGTTATGGCCTTATTGGTGATTAGCTCGCGATTTTTACACAAATTTGTCTAATAACATGGAAAACTTAATAAAACGTGAGTAAACCACTTTCTATAATTGAATAATGTTACCGTGTCTGAACATGAATGTGATATTAATTCATAATAGTATATTATGTATCATGTTTTATAAACGTCATGTTAGTCACGACTTTTTTAGGAACAAGCGCAGCGAGTGTATAAAAACGAGTATCTAAAAAGTTTATAAACGAGTCACATACTACCTATGCTTTTTCTATGACCACAAATTAAGCAACATAAATATGTAAAATTGCATTTAAAATAATTAGGATAAATCATAATGATATTATTTTTTTTGATTCGTGTACAAAGATTGTTAAAAAAATAAAATAAGAATATCAAAAGCATCCTGAATTGTAATTTACAATTAGTTTTTGTAAGTAATTTAATTACAATATTTAAAATTAATTACATTTTGACCTAAAGTATTACAATTTAAACGATTGTAATTTAATTAACATTAAGACTGTAATTACAACAAAATTATTAATTAATATTTTGGGGTAATTTGCCCATCTCTGTTGCCAACGTGCAAATACACAACCGACAAAGTGGCACGTTCGATCACCAAGATGCTACCGTACTCGTACTCCATCGGTATAGTTTAATTTAATTTCATTGTTTACTAGAATCATTTACTGGTGGTCACTAATAGTCTCATTTATAGAAGAAAAGATTTTTTAAATATTCCTTAAAATATTCTAATTTTACGAATTCATTTTGTTTTATTCTTATGCTTCTAATTGCTTTTTCCTGAAATATTTATGTAGTTGCGAAATCCTCTTAATAAGCAATAAGTACCTACTAACATTTAAGTTTAAACATTGTTTACGGTTACGCCGTGTGTTGGTATGTATTTTGATCAGAGTTCAATTAGTTTGATTTAAATCAACCTAGGCAGGATTCGAATCCAATCTATTAGCATAGCAATCTGTCGTTTATAGCATGTGGTGGCTCTCAACACTACCTACAGATAATAT
Source organism: Agonum fuliginosum (assembly GCA_947534325.1). NCBI lineage: Eukaryota > Metazoa > Arthropoda > Insecta > Coleoptera > Carabidae > Agonum > Agonum fuliginosum. Next base: position 23,117,437 of record OX384041.1, read on the forward strand.
AGCGCATAGCTCGGTTGTAATTCTATACATGATGTAATATTATATAACTAGCATATTGTTATAAGGTCCATTAATATTGCATTGTTATTATATTAATTTTCATCTTTCATTATATTAATTGTAATCAAAGATAATGAATTTCTAATTAAACAGGAATGCATTAATTAATTAATACTGTCTATGTCGTATTAATTACAAATATGGATGATGAAGTAGATAATAATTACTATCAGGCTACTGTGGCTATATTTTTACATGTGAAACACGTAAAATATATTGTGTAATAAGAAAAGAATTCAATATAAAATATTGTTGTATTACGGAATCAAATGTACGGAATATAAGAAAACCCATGAACTCATGAAGAAAACCGCTATTTACCCCTACCAGCAAAGCAAGATACGAAGAAAAGCGAATAGAAGAAGACGTGAAAAAAGAGACCAAAGCGCTATATTAAATTACCTAATCGCCTTCCCTTCTTCCTACAAGCAATCATCTACATCCGCTGTCTTCCGTATTTGCTGTCAAATTACGCTCGCGCTCCGTCCGTCACTGCGCTCAGCCCCTTCCGTTCACGAACGCCTCTGGCTGATGGTTGACGCGTCACTTCGTCAGGACGACTTTATCCAGGATTACCCGCTGATATGGCAAGTGGAAGGATTAACAAACGGTGACATTACTCTGACCACTTGGACTTGTTTACCGTACAATAGAAAAAGACCAAGTCAGTGTGTGCCGTGCGTGTGTTTGTGTTAGGCCGTGACGGGACGCGAGGTCGAAGGTCAGCTCCGCGTTGAAAGGTCTAGGTAGTAAAACTGTCAGCGTGACTGGCCGTGGCCTACCCGTCATTCTTTCCAGGGCACGGATCGGACAAAATGTCTCCAACGATACGTCAAGTCGCCCAGTGCCGGTTTTATTACGCGATGTGTTACATGTTTTCATCATGACAAAGTTGGAATATTTAAAAATGTAAAACCTGATTTTCACGATGATACTTGATTTTGTAATTGGATGTCATGGAACATGGAAGTTCTGCGAATATTCCATTTAATCATTCATAAAACATAAAGCGTACTTTTTTAAATGTCACTCGTTCAAATATGAACACTCCACGGAAATTTTCACATAATTTCATATCTGTAAAAGACAGTTACATGTTTTTTTTTCATAATTTCCTTCATAATATTTAAATTTACTACTTTTAAAAAACACGGCGGGATAGCATAGTGGTAGAATGCTAGGCTCTGGTTACAGAGGTCGTGGGTTCGAATCCCGATCAGGTCAGGAAATTTTCACGGCATGATTTGGATCGGTACCTACTCCCGTTACCATTCCAAGTTGGGATCTAATTAACTTGACAACCTCTAGCTATCGGGCACCGGCTAAAGGCTGTAACAAGGGCTTGCTCCGGGTTGACTGGCAACACACATGGTAGTAAAGTAAAAAAACGCCGTGGCAAAGTATAAGTAAACAATTAATACTGTGTGTGTGCGCCATCAAGTCACCCTAGGGAGGGATACAAATCCGTGAGGTTCAAATTCCGAAATTCTAATACAATACAATACACTACTATAAAAATTATAACAATTTTCAGAATTTAGAAAAGGGAAAATAATTTTATATATTATTTAAAATGAGTATACTAATAAAAATTGTTTATATTAAGTAAGAATAGTATATTCTGTAACAAGTGTATAGAATGAGGCATATTCAGATCGAATAGAAGGTTTGTGAGACGAGCCGTAGGCGAGTTTCACGGTTCCACGACAGCGGAATATCCATTCCAAATGTGTTGCAGACTATATTTTCTCGACGACTATAACTATATACATTTAATTGCATTTGAAAAACGTAACAACAGTTTCATTTGAGATTAATAAATGATCTTATTTACAGAAATACCTACTCGTGTACGGGCCGAATAGCCGATTGCGGAATGTAACGCACTATGTGATTCTCACAACTCAGGTTTGAATCGTTTCTGGCAAATAATTTAGTTTCAAAGAACAAATATATTCTCTGATGTGCTGTGGTCTTAAAACAATGATGAGTCGAGTATTTATTGACAGTTGGTAACCACACAAACAGTTTAATATATTATCTACACCAATGACTGTCAGTCGGTATGTGAGGCTGTCACATCTAAGTTGTTTAAAAGGTTAGATGGGATATGTATACATGTAATAGTATATTTCATAACGAGAGTCGAAATTGAAAAATATCGTGCGAGTGTAAAGTTTGACGAACGAGGTGCAACCGAGTGAGGCAACACACGAGCAATACGATATTTATTTTCAAACGAGTCATGAACGCTATGTTTAGACGACCACATAAAACACATAAATTATAACTTTTTAATGCACACACAGCATTCAAATGACATTTCTACTGTCATTTTAAACAATCAATAAACAAAGCAAAAGCTGTCTGGCTATCTTGATTTGGTCTCATAGTAATAGACCTATCCTGTTGAACTTCGGTTGCGCGCGCATGCTTGGGCAATGGGCTTCCGGTTACAGGAAGTGAGTACGATAGATACAAAGTAACATGTATAGAGTGAGACGGCAAAACTGCTGCGCAGTACGCTATGACAATAGAAAGTGCGGTTAGTTGAAGTTTGACACGAGTTTGACATTTCTTATTTTAAATTTTGTAAATGTAGGGGAAAAGTTTAATTCAATTTAATGACATTGCGCAATTTAAAAAATTTAGTACGCAACAGGCATGAAATAAATTAATAAAATCGTGTAAAAAATTGAAATTAAATTTTGACATTTGTCTAAATCTGTCAAAATACGCGCGCATCACCAGGATTGGTCAATTGACATCACTTCCTTTTGCCACAAGCATGCGCACAGCGTACTGCGCACCAGCTTGCGTCTCACTCAACACAATGTTACTTTGTATCTATCGCACTCACTCCTTCTAACAGGATAGGTCAATTACGATATAACCATACCGTGCTAGCACGATATTCAATTTTTAGCTTTCTTCAGTAGGCTGCTGCCGCGATATGTATTATTTTTTGTAGAGGTCATCTAAAAAATATAATAGACCATATTATTTAATACGCATGCTCAGAAATCACCAATCACAGTGCAGAGTGAGTACTACCAAAATAGAACTAATGTTTCCTTATAGGAAAAAGTGAATTTTTAAAGTAAAATAGTAATTCATGCAGACAGAATCACATGGTCGTTTTTTAATATAAATTATATTTAATAACGAAGTATCGAATTCTGCTCGTTTATAATAGAAATGATCATTCGTTTATTACCTATGTGAAAATAACTATGGAAATTTGACATTTTTTAGCGGGGTCTCGACAGCTCGAGTGACAGGTAACTTAAAAGTGTGTTTTTCTGTTGATGCAGTGATGTAGTCTGAGTGTCATATAATTATAATCATAATATTATGCTTAATTACAAATATAGTGTTTCAATTTATGTTTTAAAATTTAAAAATTAGAACTTTCAGCACTGAACCGGCTGATCATTCCCAACTTATTTAGAAAAATAAGAAACTGTTGGCATCCCTGGCATCACTTTGTTAGATCGTAAGTCAGCCGGCAGATGCGCTATAATAATTGATATGGTCTCATTAGCATACGTTTCGTTTCTTCTTATAGCTTTATACAGGAAAATATAATGGATATAATTTACTTCCTGTTCCTTGTGACAATTTATTCCCTACCCTAACCAAGGTCAATACACCCGCCCAGGCCCACCGCCGCTACCACTACACTAGCATGACATCACACGCCGTTGATGATCCAGTGTGCGATGCGAGAAGCGAGCGTGAGGAAAGATCTGACAAGTCCAATAAAACACGTGAGGGTCGTGTGTCTGACGAGGTGGTGCGGGGGAGGATCCGGCCTGATTGGCGTGACGAGACGCCGTCGCTTATTGCATCCGTCCTGATTGGGTGCATCCACATCCAGCAGCCGAACGCTGAGGAACAGTCAGTCAGAGCCCTGCTGGTCGCAAGCCTAGTGCATAGAAGCCTGCCTTGATTGCGTTCAAACGCACACGAGGAATAGTCAGTCATACGAGGGACTGCATGTGCGATGTGGATGAAGATGAGCGTGAGGATGTCTTTTGTGGGATACTACAGGACGGGATTCAGTCAAAACTAACTAAGGGTAATCAACTTCAAAGAAATCACAAGTGTGCTTGCTTTGTTGAACACATAAGTAAATAAGAGCGAATTTTAATCTAACGCGTCAACAATATTTTTGCATTTTAAATAGCCGACTGCGTTGTGATCGACTGTTGAATCCATTTAACTGCACAAAAATCTTCACTAACCCATGGACGCCGACTTTTTTCCTTGGGGGCAAACGTTTTTTTCCATTGTCAAAAATAATGTAGAAAAATTGAAAAATAGAGAAAAATTAAACTAATAATAAAACTTTGAAGGAAATTATTTTAAATATCTACCTACTTTATGGCGCGCGTTGAAAATTGTGCAGAATATTAGAATTTTCAATGATCCATTTAAACATTTTAAAAGTAAAAAAAGTATATATTTTGAAATAATAATTATATTTTTATTATTTAAGAAAAATTTTCAAATTTGAGGATGCTGCTCCCAAGAAAAATCTTCCGTGGGTGCACAAACCCTTAAGCCAGTCGGCGCCCATACACGAACCGCACAGACGGTAAAATATATACTTACCTACAACCATGACTCACAGTATGTGAGACTGCCATACTCAAATTGGGTGAAATGCGTAATAGACATGTAGGTACTACCTATGTATGTCTACAGATACAAAGTATAGCTTCTCGCTTCTGCTTTCTGATGTTTTCTATCCAATATAAATTTCCATGTGAATGTCTTTAGCTTGTCTTTTGCAGTTATATTTCACATTATTTTAAAATGTTGTTAATATTTTTGTTTTTAGATGTTACAATACAACACAGACATTGGCATAAAATTTTCGATTAAGCGGCATGTCTACCATTTTTTCAAATTTCTAGAATACTCTCGATTTTACTTTCCTTTCTATTCTATTCCTTTACCCATTACTACGACTGATCGAAATCAGCCCGAAACTCGTACTTTGTCGCATCCTAGAGCTATGTAATGTCATCTCATTTTGAAATTGAAAAATACTGTAAAAGAGTTTTCGTTCCGAGTAAACTGTCAGTTTTTCCCCCCTGGACATTACAAAAATCAGAAATCAACACAGAACTCATTAAACATAAAAAAAGTGAAACACCAAAGGAAATCTATTTATCACTGTTTCAAGAATTAAAACACACAAAGTACGAAAACTATCACTTCATATACACTGACGGTTCAAAAAACAACAATTCAGCAGGAGGAGCGGTAGTTACTGAAGACTTTCGAGAGCAATATCACCTACCACAGTTAACCAGCTCATTCACATCAGAAGTATACAGCATCATGAAGGCCGCAGAATACATACAAAACAATAACAACCACCAAAATTTCATAATCTGCACTGATTCCCTTAGTGCCCTCCAAAGCCTACAAAATAACACCCAAAATCCAACCCCCCAAATAATGAAAATCCGTGAACGCATTCATCATATTATTCAAACCGAAAAAAAAACCGTTTCCTTATTATGGACACCAGCGCACATAGGAATCCGAGGAAATGAGGATGCAGACAGAGCCGCCAGAGAAGCACAAGAAACAGAAGAAATATTAGACATTCCAGCAACAACCGAAGATATAATAAACCACCTGAAATCTAAAGTAGAGAACCAGTGGAAGAAAGAATGGACAGACGTAACGAACAACAAACTAAGGGAAATAAAGGACTCAACTGAACCATGGACAACCCCAGAAAACCGAAAACATCAAGTTCTACTAACAAGATTACGCATAGGACACACTGCACTAACACACAAACACATACTTGAAAAAACACAGCCGCCAATGTGTGACACATGTAACACAGAAATCACAATCAAACACATTTTAATCAATTGTATCAAATACAACGTACAAAGGCAAACACATCAAATCCCGAACACACTGAAAGAATCACTCAACACTAATACAAATACCCAAAACATAATCAAATATCTTACGGAAATAAATTTAATTAACAAAATATAATGTATACAAATATATAATATTATAAGGTAAAAATGTAAATATCACAGATACTGTTACGGGGTCCTAATAACCTAGCAGTTGAAGGGCCCCCAAAATAAAATTAAATAAAAAAAAAAAAAAAAAAAACTGTCAGTTTATTGACCGTGTAAAGTTTGCAACATGAACTGGAAATTTGTAAGATTTTTTAGCATTTTTTTATTATCTTGTACAATTTTTTATTAAAATTTTAAGAAGGCACAACTGTTAATTGATTCTTTAAGTATATAATCCTTATTGAAATAAAATTTTGCCATTCTTGTAATGGTCACAAATCACTCGCTATACATATAGGTACGTTAGTATATTTTTTATGCTGGATATTAGGAGGTAGACGAGCTCCATAACAGTTCTCCAATCCACGTCCAACACTCCTATTATGTTTAGTAATACACTCATTTTCTTAAGTACTGTTTTTCTCCTATCGGAAAGTCTTACTAATTTACGTTGGTACATACTAGTACATAGATACCGTATAAAAATTTGAACTCTAATGCCTTTAATTTTTTGAACCAAAGAGTAAGTACTGTTCTAAAAGTGTATAATTTGGCCCAATCAATTAGATTTATTTGCACTTCCATACAATGATAGCACCATCACCATAACGTAATATATAATATTTGTAAAAAGAATTGGTTTTTCGCATTTGCTGATTTAATGAAATGAATAGGTAGAGTCAACGGGAAACCCGAGATCAATTTCAAACACAACCTTTGAGTTCGTGACTCATTTTCCCATAATTCAAATCACAATAACGTAATCAAGATTAGCTATTCAAAAATCTATAATAGTTAAATTTTCACACGCAGTACTGCGTGAAATGTTATCGTCTCAAGTTTTACGTAATTTATCTGGAAAAAGTTGCAGGCCGGTTCTGGTTGGCTGTCTGTTTATATACCCTGACGAAGTACCATCACTTCGTCTACTACTTCAAATCAAGTTTGCATAGACGATGGAGCACCGCACGCCTTGTAATCAGTATTGGTTTTTTTGCTGGACTAGCCTCTTAGAATAGCAATTCTACCAACAATGGATTTACGTCCAGTCGTAAAGGATTTCTTTCAAAATCTACCTAATAAAACGTGCTGCTGCTGCCGCTATCACTGCTTTACTTCAGTTAACACATTGTACACATTTGCCTTTATTACTTATGATTTTTATAGAAAGTTAATAAGAAGCAATCCAGCGAGCATAAAATATCGATTTTGCTATTTATTTTAATACTATTTTCATTGATTATCTATTATAATATTTGTTTACAAAATTCTAGACTCATATTAGGTGTTAACTTTGTAACCAAAATAATTATTACCGGTTACTAGGAAGAACTAAAGGTAGTAAATCTATGGGTAGTGACAACCCCAAATATGAGCCCAATTAATATACAGCATTCATTACAAGTCGTAGAATTTGGATAAAAATTCAAATTGCATTGCAGTTGCATTGTTGGTCTGGTCCTTTGTCTAAAGTCAAATGTTCACTAAAAGTCAATCGCTTAGGCTTTTTATAAGCATGACTTTTTATGATCATCCAGTGGTTGATATTAAAATTAAGAAAAATTAAGAACCCACAAAACACAAGTAAACTTCGTGCTGATCGAACGTACCACTGTATAAGTGTTACGGTGTGTAACCGTGTAAACATATAAACACAATTGCATGTTCGAATTGACATAATTTTCCGTTCGTGTAGCTTCATTTAAATCCAGTGCATCCTAAAACACATCACTAAATGAGTCATGTAACAGGCCTTGCAGTTGCAGTAACTTATTATGTAAAAGGCAGACTTATTAGTATTTTTTAAATTTTTCTTATACTACAATATAGATTCTAAAGAGTGAAATTAAAAATAGTTTCCAATTCAAATCCTGCTAAATTATAATGACACGATCCTTGTCATAAGTTTCTGTTCTAATTTTATTTTTCAACCCTCATATAAATGCCCTTGTAAACTTTGTCAAAGCGATCCCAAAGGAGTTTCGATCAAGTTGGAACAATCGATGAAAAAAGAAGCATTTTTAAATTAACAGTTTCTTTTACGTATTAACCCTAGTCCAAAACTTTTCCATATTAGCGTCAATTCTCGTGCATCGAACAAAAACCTCGTAGCAGACACCCATTTGCAGCGCCGCTCATTAGAGTCGCAGTGACGTCAGAGTAGAGGCAGAACGTGGTGTGGTAATAAGCACCTGTATAACTACAATTTCATCTTCTCTAAACATATTTGATATTGTTGAACGGCGGTGTCGGTGCAGTGCAGCGGAGGGCATGCGAGGGGTCGCGGGGGGCGGTCGAACGCCAGGGGGGCGTCGCGAGCACGGCGCCCAGACGATCGATACGAGTCGAGTTTGCCAGCGACGCGCATTCAACTTATGCTAATAAATTAGTCGGCCCTAAACAAACCGCACTGCAGGATCGATTCCATTCACAAGCATCGGGGCCCTACACGCAACGGAACTGTGACGTCACTCGATTCACCCCTCAAAGGGTTGCAAAAGAACACAACTTCTTATAGACTTTACTCTTGACTTGAGAACATATCAACGCTTGTGTGATGTCAATGAATCCGTATGAGTATCTCGATTACACGATTACCTAGTTACTTGTCTGTTTGAGTTTACAGACGATAAAAAAAAACTGAGAGGAATAACTTTGGGAATATTTATCGCACACTCCAAACTTTCAAGTTTGAAAGTTCTGCTAACATAAATACTTTTTTTTCTTTAAATGATGAATAAATCAATTTTCGTATTTTTTAATTGTGTTATCGATTTTATTTACAAATATAGTTGATTGATTAGGTATATGCCAATTTTAGATGTTGAAAATAGCTACTTATTTATAGCAAAACAGGGATCTACAGCTTTAGATAGGTTTCGAACCAGTCAGTCAGTTGTATTTTTGTTTCTGGTTATTAGATGGAGTTAGCAGGAAGAACGCGACCTTGCGAACCGAATATATCCTTTTATCTAAACATGGTTTACTTGAATGATTACCAAATTAATGAATTATGTAATATAAGAATTGTAATATAAATATTGTTTAATGTTTAATTTTAAATTTGAAACAAAATTAAAAGTCTCAAGGATTCGTTTCCAGACCTTCAAATTTCTATGGCTAGGATGCTTTCACAATTTAATGACAATTTCAGTGGCGTAGTTAGACATCTGCCTGGGAGGGGGCATAAATTTGTATAATAACTAAAAAAAAATTATTCAACATGCGTTGGCGGATATCTGTTCTTTCTGTGATGGTGATGTGTACTTACAATAATAAGTTCAAGGTCAAATACCTTAAAAACCAGTGATGTAATAGATAACAATATTTTTTATCTAGAAAAGATAACACATTTTTTATTTATCTAGATAAGATAATACATAATCATTGAAGAAATTATCTAGATAAAAGATAAATAATTATTATCTACCTAGCTAGCGAGCCGGCAGCGTTGCAAGCTTGTGCGTTGTATGCTTTCAGTTTGATTACATTTGAATTCGATTAAAATTACAAATGAAAAAAATTGGTTATAATTTTACAAAAATTATTATCTAGATGATATTTTAAAAATAGATAAAGATAATTTGTAATTTTATCTAGATAAGATAACAGATAAATAAGAAAAAAATTATTTAGATAAGATCATAGATAAACATATATTATCTAGATGATTTATTTAGATAAGTTACAAAACTGTTAAAAACGAACTTTCGGAGTTAAATAACGGCACGGTTTATGGTGCAAAATAAGTAAAAACTATGCGTATTTACGTATTTTATAATCAGTATTTACAAATTGTATATTTTTATGATAAATTTGAATAATAATTACAGAAATAAAGTATTTCTTAGACCTCTTTGAACATAATAGATACGTAGGCTTAACTATTATAGTCATACTTTCCTGTTAAGTAATTAATGTCATAATAATGTCCACAAGTCATTTATTTAGATTTCTTGACTTTATTTGCAAAAATGAATGATATTCAATGTGAGTCATCACTGTTTTTCACATCCTTAAACAATACCAAATATAATATAAAGACACTTACCTCATATAATCATTTTTACATAGTATCATCCCCCCTTTCGTGAAGCAGGAGCTGCCGATGTCCGCGAGCATCGCCGAGCAGCAGTTGCACTTGAGGCAGCCGTTGTGCCAGTAGCGGTCGAGCGCGTGCAGGAGGAACCGTTCCATGATCTTGCCCCCGCACCCCGCACACACCTTCACCGTGTTGTTATTGTTGTTGTTGTTATTGTTGTTGTTGCTGCTGGTGAGGTGGTGGTGCGAGCCCAGGTGGGGGGCTCCGGGTGGGGGCGCGCCCCCGCTAAACGCGGGGTGCTGGTGGTGGGGACCGTGCGGGTGTTGCTCGTGCATTGGGCCTCCTGGCAGGGAACAAATGAACAATCATTTAAAATAAGAAAGTATAGGGATGAAATTCTATGATAGCTGAGTGCATTCATAAACGACTGCGATTCTATTAACTTAGGTTCGAATCTAGTAAGGAAAGGTATACATTTCAGATTCACCTCAGTGGTGTTCTCCCCCACGTTAGTTGACGGTTAATAACCGTACGAACCACATCCGTTCGAATAAATATCTCTACCGGAGACTCACAGCATGTGAGGCTGAGGTTACCATACACCATACCCAAGTTGGGTAAAAGGCGTTACAGTAGATGTATGTATGCATGCAAATAGAGTCATAATAGAGTCGCCAAACATTAACGATTGGTGTGTAAATAAATACACACTGATATACCTTATGTAGCAGTACGGATAGAAATTAAAATTTTTTACAAAAATTAAGGATACATATTATTTGCTGTACTACTGATTACAACGCAAAAATGATTTTTCCAAAATTCACAAAAATAGGTATGACCTTTAATTTTTTGTCAATAATTTTGAAGCAGCCCATATATTTAAAATTACGTTACGTCGTACCTTTTGATTTACTGTGTAGCATATTAAATTATGTAAAATTTAATGTCCTGTGTGTTGTGTTTTTAAAGTTATAGAAATATTATGTATCACCATTCGTTGCGTTTAAGCTTTATTTTTGATGTATACTGTGTCATTGATTTTTAGGCAATTTTCATTTGTTTGTGTAGCACAGGTTGCCAACTTATAGACATCACGTCTCTAATCTCTTTTACATTGAAGAACTACCTATCCACATAATACGTACTGATTTAAAACTATGTACTTATTAACAAATTGATATCTTATAAATAGAGACCGGATATAGTAGCATGAAAAATACGCAAAAAAGCTCTTACAAAGTGCGAAAATGTATCCAAAAAATCTGCTGTGGCCAGTACACGACCTCTCGCCTAATTCTGCTTATTCTACTAATCTCGAGACTAATCTAATAAATAGTTTTACTTACATTTTAATAGTTTTATGTTCATGTAAGATGTAAACGATAATGTAAACCAAGATACAATCAAAAGATGTCAACTGTACTGTCACTGTCATAATCATTCAAATTTTATGTAGAAACAAATTTCATATCATGGACAACAAGATAGAATATTAATTGTACTTTATTTTATTGTTAAATACTACCAGATTCAGCAAATTGTATTTATAATTAACTGTACCAATAGATAATTATATTTTCTTTTCTTTTTAATTGCAGAAATTGTCATAAATAAATAATGTACCAATATATTTAAAAAAAACTTAATCAAGTTTCAAAAAGTACTACTTCCGGTTTGCGGATTTCTTCCAAAATGTTATCCGGTGTTAAGATACTTATTAAAACCTTAAATATGAAATTTGGTTATTAAAGGTTTGATACTTTTTCAGTTATCGTGGACGAAAAATCGTCAGTCCATACATTCATACAAACACACACACGCACACACATACACACACACAGACATCATCGTGAAAATAGTAAATTCGTATTGTAGAGACCTTGAAACGTGCTTATCCACCAAAAACTCATACTCGAAAATTTTGACCCATTACAATACCTCTCTTATAGAATATGAGGCGAGAGGTAAAAAGCATTAAAAATACGAAAAAAAGTGCCTAAAAAGCACGAAAATGTATCCAAAAATGAATTATAAATACGAAAAAAGTGCTTAAAAAGTACGAAAATGTATTCAAAAAAGCATTAAAAGAAAAAACAAAAAAATACTAAAAAAGCATGAAAGTTTCTGCGAAAACTAAAAAAATGATCGCTAACAATAGCTCAAAATAAACACAAAACCTAAAAATAAGCTTAAAATAAGTATAATAGCTGAAAATAAGCTGGAAATTTTAAAATAATCACAAAACTCGGAAAAAATCAAAATAAGCATAAAAAACTTTGTGCCAAATTTTCACATTTTACACAATTCGTGGACATTTCACAAATTTCTCTTGATGCTTTTAATATTAATCGTAAGCAAAATGCTTACGAATCCGGTCTCTACTTATAAAGCACAACCTCAACCTTCTTATAATAATATTTATTACCTATATGAATTGATTTACAACTAAAATGTGTGAAAAATAAAATGTATTATATTGTAGTCTGTAATAGATGATTATTAGTGCTATTTCCCTATCCGAGTAGGTTGGTTCGGCAATAATAATATGTGTACTTATTTGTGTGTAAATATTTAGTTTTGAAAATTATGAAATCTTAAGGTTCTTAACTGATATGTAATATTAGTTGTACCTATAGCTTTAGGTAGGTTTGATTGTACACTGGCGGCAAAAAAAACCTACAATTGAAATTCGTCAAATTTTGCCAATTTTCAAACCGTCACAACTCGGCGTGCTTTGACGAAAAGAAAGTTTTGAGTCTTTACTTTAAGGGCATGCATGCGGTCTTAAGTGTAACCCCTATCAACCCTCTTAACCCCCCTATGAAAAAAAAAAGATTTTGAGCAAAAATTCTCCAACTGGCGATCTGTACGGAGCTGGAAAAAAATTCAAATCGATTTATCATGTGAGCAATAAAGTTCAATAAATTTCCTGTAAATACAAGAAAAACGAAGTGACTACGATGTGTAGAAACAAAGTTTGCGTGTTTGAATAAAAAGTGATGCACATTGGGTAACACTAATGTCGGTGGTGAAAAGCAAAAATGCATGGACCACTTCAACCTTGCAGAATTTTGCTCCAAATCATCGCAGGAATTTAGTTTTTTGCGTTTTTTACAGGAAAATGAACGAACTTTATTGTCACGATGTTTCATCGGGCCCACGATTTTTTTCCAACACTGTAGAGACTGTCAACGTTGGACTGCGAGGGGAATTGAAGTGTTAAATATATGATTTTCTAATTTCGCTTACACCTCTTTACAGAGGATAAGAAGGAGGTGTTTCGTTGAAAATTTTCCGAGTTATGACTATGAGCCGAAAACCCCAAAATGCACTTTTTATTCAAACACGCATAACTTTGTTTCTACACATCGTAGATACTTCGTTTTTCATGGACTTCACAGGAAATTGAAGCCGGCCACGATGGCCGCGCGGACTAACGTGCTGGCTGAATAGGCTGATTACCTGAAGCCATGGGGGGTGTCCCCCTTAAAAAAAAAAACAGGAAATTAATTGAACTTTATTGCTCAAATGGTGAACCGGTTTGAAATTTGTTTCCAGTTCCGTACAGATCGCCAAAGTTGGACGTTTTTTCACAAAAAACTTTTTTTTTCATAGGGGAGGGTTGAAAGGGGTTACATCTAAGAATCCATGCATGCTCTTAAAGTTAACACTTGAAACTTTCTTTTCGTCAAAGATTCGTCCAAATTGGTCAAAAGTTATGACGGTTTGAAAATTGGCAAAATTTGTCGTTTCGTTTCGTTTTTTTTTTTGCTGCCAGTGTATATGGGTTTGGGAGTAGAATTATTATATCATACTGTGTAGATGTGTAGGAACAATATTTGATACTGTTAAATCTAAATAACAGTTTGTTGAATTTGGGGTTGTTTTGGTTTGGTGATATTCGTGTATGGTGCACATACCTGGCGGTATATGATGCGCACCAACAAGATGGCCATTGCTTGCGTGCATGGAGTGCGGGTGCGGCGGTCCACCAGGCGGGTGGTAGTTGTTGTTGTCTGGCGAGGGGGGATGGGGGGACGTGAGTTCCGCTGCACCGTACGGGTGGTAGTGCGGATTCATGGTGGCTAGAGTGCTGGCGGCCAGTTTGCTTGTCTTGCTGTCGCGCTCAGCGACTCCCCGCACACAACTTAGACAAGATCACTCTCAGGGAGGTGATAGAAACGCACTAGCACTAGCAGACGACTTCTGCAATTCAAACAATACACAACATTATATCATTGCAGTGCCAATTTATTCCACATCAAGGGGAAGGGTAATGGAAAGGAAAACATAGTTACTCGTAATCCCGAACCCGAATGTTTTACTTAAAGTTGGTACAACAACCAAAATGAAAAATATGTACGATAATCTGCTAATATTTGACATAAGTTCTTTACTAGTTAGACCATCTTAAAGTGATATAGGGACTTTCCTTTATCTACGAGACAAAAAAATTGAATCAGAAATTGAAAAATTGAATGAGAAAACAGAATAATTTTTGGTTTTCGTGTTTAAAGTTCTCATCTAAAAATTCGTGAATCGAAATTAAAAACCGGTTAATAACATTTTGACGTTCTATTGATAGGATATAATCCAAATTATGCAAATATAATCATAGGTAGTAGATACTAGATAATATTAATGAAACAGAAAATAACTTTGATATACTCTGATCATACTCTCTAACTATATAAAAAATATATTTCCCTTATATTAATAGATGAAATATAATCTTTTCTTATTACGATAGTGTTAAAAGTTAAGATCGATTAAAACCGTTACCTAATCGATATTATAAATTTCTTTTTTGATCTTAAATATTTATTCTAAATATTTCGGTTAATTTCGTTATTTAGTTTTTATTCGTTTTTTTAGTCCCTGATCAAGATAGAAACTTTCGTGCTATTTTGATATGACAAGTTATTTTTTAAAGAATTTCAATTTTTAGTGTTCTATGTTCATTTTCAGTAACTGTACAGTGTACAATCCTATTGAATGTCGTCACAAAACGTACAATTCTCTAAAGAGTTACGGTTGAAATCTGAATAAATTTAAAGGGTAACCGTAGGGCTAAGTAAAGTGCAAGTATAATTTAGGTGAGGTAATTTTGTTTTTGAGTTTCAGCAATTGAATCGTCAAAACTTGCGTAATTCACACCTAAGTGCATCGACCCCACATCACTTAAAACGTCTGGGGATATTTTCATTTCTCCCAACTCTAAATCTAATTTAGCGAGCGTTTAAAAGTCCCCAGTTTACGAGACAATGTTAACGGCCGACCGAAACGCCATCTAGTCTTCAGCTCTTCTAATTAGCTCCGGGAATTCTCATTTGGTTTTCGCGTTTAATTTCGCCCCGCGGTTCCCGACCCAATTACATAATTCAGAATACGGTTCTCGCTCACCCCCGCTCCACCCTAACACTACAGAGAACTTCTGTTCACCAGGTAACACGCAACTAAGGATATATGGAAACTGAGATTCTTCTAATCTGCAAGGATTAGCCATAAACTTCAAATAAATTAACTTTCATACAAAAATATTCTACGTCATAATCCAATAAACTTATTCTAATTCGAGCATACATACGTACAATAAGGAAAACAAATCTAATTATCTGTGTTATGTTATACGAATCCTTACAATGCATAGATCATTTTTTATGCAGTGAATTTTTCTTTATTCAATAGAGGATATTCACGTAGGAATCGATGATGACGCCAACGGATATTTGGTGAACTGTTCCAACAAAAAATTCTGTTTGATACATAATATAAACGCGCAAAGCGATAAATAATTAATATGCAGAATTAATACAAACCAGTACTAGCTTACAATCTTACAGTTTTCAAATTATATACAATGTATCTCGTAAACGTAACAGTAATTATCGGTTTAAGCACAAAGATCATAATTTTATACCATTTATAAAACCTAACCATGGTGACAGTTATATACTTAAATTTTGCTCTAGGGACATCTTTTTCTGTCAATTTTGTACTCATAATATCTTTACACTTTATTTTCATATACACAATGCAATCTTTGTAAGAAATGAATTGTCTACTATATTTGGCCTAACTTATGGAATGATTGTAATTTGAATGATAAGAGCATTGTTTATGTAACCTATAGATTTTATGTCGATCGAAATAAAACACTAAGGTTAATGGTAAAATCAATTTAATATTCTTTTAATTTATTATACCTAACTAAAATCAGTAGTTGTTTCCATTGGTAACAAAATTTAATAAGATGGACAGCAATAGTGCGTTATGTAATCGACTGTCTTTCTGACAACTCGGTTTTGAATTCAGTAAGATACAGATTCCACAAAAATCTCTCACCCATGAGTTGACTGCAGTTAACCGCAGTGTCGACAATCTCATCTTTTTCGAAGAAGTTTTTGAGGCCGCCATAACCAAGTAAAATGCGCGATAGTCTCAATGTAAATATAAAATAATGTAGATTACACCCTGTTATAATTTTGCTATTATTTATTGGCGGAATAATTAGAGCTAGAGTGTGATAAGATTACAAAAGAAATCGCGTCGAAGGGTAAGCTTGAGTACATCAGTCGTAGCAACCAATACTAGTCCCTTCCCTTCCCGCTGCTACGTCAATTTACATCGCTTAAATAAATAAAAAATTCGTTGCTTTTATTTGGGATAGCGGACGCACTCACTGAAATACTTTATTATTCTAATATTCCCTTTGATGTCGCGGGTCGCAATGTAGCAAACGCAATTTGTTTTATGTTGTGCGTGGCAAATCGAATCAAGATATTGCCTTGTAGAGGTAGTTATCAACACCTCTTCAACTTCATACATCTTCAACTAATTTTCACTTAGCAATGCTCTACGGTAATTGCCCCGACTACAAAGTTAAGAAATTTAACAACCGGCAATAAAGCATTTCTCTGTAAATCAAATAATGCAGAAAGAAAATTTTCATAGCGAAGGTTTGACTAATAACTGCAATACGATTTTATGACAGCCATAAGCTTAAACCCCAATAAACGCTGTAGGCTGCATATACCAGGTAATTTTACGGTTTGTTGTTAAATGCACTTTTCAATTTATGCCTCGACTATTCTAATCCCTCACTCTGTAATGTACCAGCTGAAGCTGAGATTTTAAAATGGTTACACTTTTACATTCGACACATTTTACCACAATTCGTTTCACAATTCTTACAGAAAATAATTTAATAGATTTCAGATTTGAGATTAATGTAACAACTAAAATTAAACTTTAATGTATATGGATCTAAGATTTAACCATATTTTTTTAATCAATGGAATATGTACAATTTTATCCTTTTAACTATTCGTAAGCAGTATTAAGAATGTTGTGATAGATCATTTTAAAAAGAATCTAGATCGAGATCAATATCTTCACATTTAATATGATCTAGATCAGATCATAGATCAATTGTTATGATTGCATCTTTTTAGATTAGATCAGAAATTACTATTCTTTTTTAGATTATAAAAAAGATAAATTATTCTAGACAAAATATTTACTTACTGTTGAATTACATTACATAAAAAAAGAAAACATAAATCTAGTATACAAGCGATAAGTGATGGAATCTACAGTTGAAAATGAAATCAGTTTAAAAATATTAAAGATTACTTAGTTGCACTACGTGCTACCTTACTTAATTTTAACTTGCATAGCGTAAGTAAAGATCTAAAGATCTGATTTTATTTTAAGATCATAGATCATATTTATTTGACCCGAATTTGACCTAGATCAAAGCAATATCCTCAAAGATAAGATGATCTAAATCAGATCAAAGATCACATAAATTGATCTAGATCGGTGATCTGTTTACACAATGTTTACTCATAAGGGAATAGAGAACCTTCTAGACTCTAGAACTATAAAATAGATAATACCACACTCTAGGTTCCGTATGGGATAAGGGAATAATAAGGATAGGCAATGCTATTCTTATGTACTTTTGGTTTCCAATTATCTCTTTTTCGACATCTAGTTTGCTCTTTCTATCTTGCAGATACAAAGTAGTGGGATTATTGCATCCTGTACTACGAGAGCTCACACTGACCATGGAGTGTGGAAAGCGTTTAAAATATTATATATACAAAATAATCGTCTTTGTCTTAATAAAAGTTACGAGTTGTTGATTGCTGAAATAATCGTACGCATTTACCTACATCTTTCTAAACACCGTTTTCACAAAAACTGGAAAAGGTAAGAAATAAATCTTATTTATACCATCTTGAAATGAAAACTATAACATGTAATATTGTTTAGATCAAAGTCAGTCACAATAATGCAATACCTTCATATTGAATTAATTTCCCGAAGAATGCACAAGATCTCTGAGTTTTGCTGCAATTATCGAAACACCTTGAGTAATATCGTAATCTCATTTATTTTCCGCAGCAATTGAGCTCAGTGCTGTGAACAAGCAACACGGCTCCATCCAGATATCTCACCGATTCTTGCCCATAATTACCACCTAAAGTACAGAGAGCAGTCATTGTCTCCCCTCCCCTCACTGCCCAGCAGAGAGACTAACTAACAACTAACAGGTAAGCCAGAAGACGAGGCGGATGATTTATACACTGTAATTGTGGAAAGATGAAATCCGTTCGCCGTTCAGTCGTCACGTTTTGCGGCGAGTGCAACACGCACGCAGATACGATCTGTGAAAACGTGCGGGCTAAGTCGCCCCACCGCCCAGCCCCCTGCACGCCTATGTGCAAGACCTGCCCTGGACGGTAACGACAGGACTGGCCCGCAGGGCTACAACTATCTACGAAATGCATAAGGGAGCTATCGCGGACTGGAATCTATGAGCAACAGTTGATTCCTATAATATTATGACTTTTACACACCTTGTAAATTATAAAAATGGAGGCAGTAAATAACTTGACTTAATCTTTCCAAGAAATGGTAAGGCACATTCTTTCAAGGATAAAGCATAAATTTATCAAATACAAGTATGCTTTCAGCAAATATGAACAGATATCAAATGTAATATTTTATGCAAAGATTATCGTAATAAACGAAATAACACAAAGTTCTTTTAAAACATAAAAATTGGTAGAAAAACTTTTTATTAAATCAACAAAAAACGAAATAAAAATAATGTTCTTAAAACAATAAATTTAAATGTATAGTCTCATTTTATTACAAATTGAAATTACAATAGGTATACGTAAGTATTTATATCAAGAAGCAACAGGGAGGGAGGGGTAGAGCTAGAAAAATTTTCAAGGAAAAGGGAGGCGCTAATACAAAAAGATTGAGTAACACTGCACTAATGTGACGTACAAAGTAATATAAAGAAATGTAACAATAAAATACGATAACATGAATTATTGTTGAGTAGGTAGTACAGTAGTATTAAATATTTCACAAAAACTATAATTTTTATTTTTTTTATTTTTTAAATTTATCATACTTCAAAATTTATATACCTATTTCAGTTAGAGAATGACTAATGACAGATAATTATGACAATCTGTAGTGGAATCCAACCATCTATAGTGAAATTCAACCACTCGAAATCTGCAGTATGTTATCGCACTTAGTGCCGTGTAACCATTGTGTCATCATTGTCCCGATTTTAAAAATTTCTTTGAATGAATTTGTAATTTGTAAATCATTTATCGTTTGCATTTACGCTTTTAAACGAAACGCAAACAAGCAACGTACTAACAAAGGCGTGTAATTGAATATTTGAAGTACGGATCTGTTGGCAAATAACACCGAGTTGAGTGGTGTTGAAAAGCGCGCGGCCTTTCGAAGCAATGCCTATTTTCCACTATGATTTACGCTTGCTGTCGTTAACTCGCCAATCGTGATCTAGTGCGCTGGCCTCCACTCTACTACAACTATTTTTTCAACAACTGAAGATCATACGTTCCTGTCTACGAAACATTACTGGAAATCAATCAAAAATACGAGATAAACTACACGCAATTTGTTTTATTGTTAGAACGTAGATCATTGCCTTGTGATTTGTGGAATATCCATATACCGAGTTTCACACCTATTTAAGTTAATTTCGTTGACAATTGTATTCATTGTATTCAGAATAACTTATGCGTTAGTGTGTATAATTTATTGTTTTTAAAGTATCTTCTAAAGAGCCGTCTGAATGTTTTTTATGTTTCAGGCAATATTGTATAATTCGAAGTTAATGCAGTGTAGTATTATGGAGAAGCGAAATGAAGCTGTAAATGGCTTCGAATACAAGTGTAGAAGCTTCCATTTCCTTAAAAGAGTTCCATTAGTACAATGCGCTTCGCATTATTTCAGACTTGCTCCAACTGTCGGCAACTCTAAAATTCAAATTTGTCTCATTTATAAATTAAAATCACGGAATTAATATTAAACAGCCTGGAAAAAGAGCAGCGTTTTCAGATTATTTTGTCGGCGCATAAATTTCACAACAGATTTTACAATCCTTTCCATTATTCATCCGTCTGTTATTTACTTTATTTCATTATTTTGTAATTTCCAATGCGCTCAGCCTAACTTCGTTTTCACTAGATTAAAAAATATAATTTTTCCGCGGCAAAAATACATATAAATTTTTATTTTTGACACTTTTATTAGTGTTGCATATACCGATGGCAATTAGCCGCCCCTCCCCCTGCGCCGGCCCTGGCGGCGGGTAGAAGCGCGTGCACCACCACTACGTATGACTGCTAATACAATTACAGGGAGTACATAAAAATTGGGATTGCCCCCGGCTGGCCTGTCTGTGAAATATCTCTATAATTCTATTTCCCCTCAGCCCTCTGTTCTCGTTCTGCTCTTCTGTATTCAGTTGGCTGTGGCTCTGAGTATTCGCGGTCACCCCACCCGAATTATGTTGTTAATATGAGATGGGTATTTCGTAATAGCGCAGCTTATATTACATACATATGTGTTGCTTTGTCAGATTGTATTAGTGTTAAGATATTCATGAATGATGCTCGTGCCAGGTGCCTCTTTTTCACAATACAACAATATTGTATTATTATAAAAACTAATATTATATGAAAGATACGTACCAATATAAAAATAATAATTAGCGTAAAATATACAAGGTATCTTGTAATTTAAATTAATAACAAAATGTTTTTATTAATAAATTAATTTATTTGGGGTTAGTTATATTATATTTATTTATTTATTTTATAGTTCTGAAAATTTCTATCAATTTATAAAATGCTTTTATTCAATATTATATTGGTTATATCCAATATTTTGAAAATAAAAACATATTATAAATAATTGTTGATAATGAAAGTAATAAAAAATGAATTAAAATTTATTAACTAAATTAATAAAATAACAAAAAGCTGCCTAGATATAAATTAAAAGTAATATAATTTTAGTATTTATGCGATGCTAGTATAGAAATAAATTTTAGAACAAAAATCTAAATTACTAAGTCATTTATTTCGTTACATCTGTGTGGGGAACTTTAATCGAATAAGCATCAGAGAGATTCCCATGTAACCAGGAATTACATTTAAGACGAAAAAGTGATAATATTACTGCTCATTTAATTTGTTTCAAATTTGTATAGAAAAATAAATAAATTGGCGCTGAGTTAAAATGTTAAATCATATGTAATATAATGTATTTGTGATTAAAGTAATGATGTTATTTACAAAAAGTTAAGTTAACATTCAAGTCTATAGAAGTATTATATCCTATATTTTATTATTGACTTAAATGGGTAAACAATAATGTACGTAAATCAATGTATGATCAAATCTAAGTAGGTAGATACCAAATTCTTTTGGTTACGGTTGTAAGTGCATTATAGTAATATAATTTCAATATTTTATAAATATAAATACTACAATAAAATTATTAAATTTAAGAAACTTTTTGTACTTACACAACCACATTGACAAAAAAAAATTGTTATTTATTCCGTATTCCTGCAGCTAATTACAACTAGGGAAGACTGGGGGCTAAGCGGACAACGCAGTTTAAATTTTTCCGCTTAAAAAAAGTAGCTCATATTATTCTCAAAAGATGCTTCTTAGTGTCCCAAAAAAAGTATTGAACTTGTAGTTTAGTTTTTATAGGCAGTCAGAGTACAAATGTGTTTTGAGCTGTCGAAAGTAAATATTTAAAAAAACTATCGCATATCGTTTGTTGGTGCAGTATGCATGTATTATTATTTTATTTGAACCTTAATTAATGGTAGTTTATGTCAAACTCATATTATAATTTACATTAAAGACATTTGTTGCTTTTTGTAATAAAATGTTTGCTACGTAATATGAGAACTAATGGGACTATTAAAAAGTACTATTGGGACATGTTCCATTGGATCTCCATATATTTAATAATTAATTTTGGCTGGAAACTTTGCTTACTAGACACCTCATAACAAAAACGAAACCTACGAATAAAACTATCAAGTTTATAAAAATATAACACAGAATTCTCAGGATTGCTGCTAAAATGCACAATATTGAAAAGATTTTATAGAAAATGAGAAAATATAGTGCCAAAACAGAAGAATATTAGGTTCTTGTTGAATTTAGAAAGAAAACAAAAATAGTTTTTTATGCCGGATAAAATAAATACAAATTAATTTAACCCCAAACCAAAAAAATATTTACAGTTTTGTTATAAAACCATCCAACCACTATATCATAAATCTAAAATATTGTAAATATTATATTATTACATAAATTCACGAAAAACCAAAAAGAGTCCAAATAGCCTCCAGTCTCCCCTACAACCAGAATCTCGACCAGAATTATGTCTTATATACGTTCTACGATCTACGTTATAAGTAAAACTCCATCAAATCCTGTATAATTACCATAGTTCATAATTGATTAAGTAAACAATAACCCCGTTGAAAGCGTCACAAACATAGCAATACCGTGGCAATTTCCGTCAAGTTGCCAACCGCAAGACATCAAAACTTATTTGACAGTTCAAACATTCAAAACACAGAGAAACCTGCTAATCTATTTCTAAATGACGTACACTTACGTACCTACACCATCAAGTAGGCGATGCATTGAAAGTGCTCCTGCCCTGGCCACGGAATTTCAACACGCCACGCGACCAAATTGATATTGGAAACCAATTTGTGAATTGCGCAACTTTGTTACGAGAGATGTGGTCGCCAAGAGAGGGTCGGGGAAGGGGGGCAAGGGTGTCCAAATTAAGAGGGTGCATGAGGTAGCATCTGTTCTGAAATGTGTGTTGTGCTATATTATAAAATGTGGGACGTTAATATGAATAGTGTTTAAGAGGGGTTCAAATTGATGGGTAGGAGGACAATTTTAAATTAAAACGGTATATAATAATCCATCTATATGCCAATTGTTATTAAGGCTTAATTTAAGGGTTAGTTGAAATCTGAATAAACTAGCAGAGTACGTCTTTAGCAAAATTAGATATGGAAGCGACACATACTGAATTACTGCAACAAAGTCTTCGATTTAGATAATATACCGTGTGTGCGATTACCAGCCGTCAACTCACGGGTACTTATTTTTGTTAATGGAGGATATTACGAATTGAATATTGAATGGAAAAAAGTATCTAAGTATGTACCGGGTGCTTCAGATATCTCGCGAAAAACAAAACGGATTGAGAAACAAAAAAATACGTCCAAAATATTTTTTTGAAAGTTCTATCGAATGGCACCAAATGAAAGTTTCCCCTCGCCACGGGTGGGAGGAGGGGGTCACATTGTTATCTTAAATGGTAACACCCAGAAAAAAATTCTGGCCAATTGTTGCCAATTGTCGCGAATCGAAAAAAATTTTTCAGACAAAACCTTCATTTTTTATATTACGGTATCCGAATCTGCAATAAAAACTGGGGGTTAACACCCCAGGAAATGAGGGAGAGGGTACTTTCATTTGGTGCTATTCGATAGAACTTTCAAAAATACTTTGGACGTATTTTTTGTTTCTCAATCCGTTTTTTTTTTCGCGAGATATTCGGAGGGTACGAGTGATCTGAAGCACCCTATATTACATTAATCTTTTGGTTGTTGCGGTGATTTAAATGTACCCAAAGTAAGAATATTTTCAAAATTGATTGTAACTACAGTAAATTATCGGTTATCGTTTCTCATCATTGTGAGTTAATTATATGCATAATCTACAGTTATATAAATAAATAGATACAAATGTAGACTTTAATTTAAAAAAAAATAGATAGGTACCATTTTTTTCTCGAATACAAACCAATATTTATGCTATAATTTCTTAGGTTAACAGTCTATCTGAATTTAAGATTAATACTTATACTATGAGATTAAGTAATATAAAAAATATATTTAATTGATAAAAGCACTTAAAAGAATAAGTGGAATACATATATTATTCAATATATAAGTAATACAGGATTCAGGACATCTTCTAATTTATTTAATAGGTGTTATTCCCGCACTGTCATAATGCGCTGAGATAACATTAAACAAATATACCCCAAAAAAGTAAGTACAAGCAATATGCGCACGAACCGAATCGGTGCACAATAATTCAGTTTCAGCAATATGTTCCAAGGAGAAAAGAAAAGGATAAAACTAAATTGATCCAAAAAAGACAAGAAAAAGAGAAGGATAGAGAGCAGAGGCTCATTACAGAGAGATTGTCGGGGGATTTAGGGGCGACATAATGGCATTAAAAGTACTGCAGAGGGACGGGCGGACAATCAACTTTACTCCGGCCCATTCACTACACATTTGAATCAATAGACCGCTCGTTAAGATGACACACCCTATGAAATATGTTACAGCAGGATGTGGCAAAATTCCCCGTTGCTTCTATCGCTGATAAATGCAATTTTCAAATCGAATCATCACTGGGAACAAATACGGAATTATATCAATTTTGCTAGTATAACGACATCGATCGAATG
Organism: Agonum fuliginosum; assembly: GCA_947534325.1. Lineage (NCBI taxonomy): Eukaryota > Metazoa > Arthropoda > Insecta > Coleoptera > Carabidae > Agonum > Agonum fuliginosum. The sequence continues at coordinate 23,142,487 of OX384041.1, forward strand.
TTCTGTCAGTTACCAAAATATATTTGCACCCTCCAATTAGCTTTAAAACGGCGGTGTCATTAGCAAATGAAATTTTGGTCGCACGGCGATCTAAATATAACCAAAAAATACAGCACTTGACAGCTTTATAAAGAGAAGACGAATAATAACCTTTTATATATCTACGTACAAGGAATATAAATAAATAATTGAAATAATTTTTTTTATGTATTTACGGGCATAAAGAATTATTTTTACACAAAATACCTTACATGCTGTAAACTACACGACTTATCTGCTAGACATTAAATGATTCGCTCATCATACGAATAAAAATTTAAATATGAAAATAAGATAATAATAATTTATTTTATGTCTTCCTAGTATGTAATTGTTAATTTATGTTATGGATACGAAGAACGATATATCGATTATACCTTAAGATAGTAAGAAATTACCATGGCAATATTGACACATCACAAATGTTTTTCTTCTAACATTAATATATTTTCTGTCCGTTGCTAGGATACCAAAAATATGAACAACATTTGAAACGTCAAAGCGAAATAACACGCGCTGCATATTTTAAATAAAATAGTAGGATAGACAATATTGTAAGTACCGCCAGTGCTGGATTTCCGCCTAGGCCCGTGAGGCCCGGGCCTAGGGCGCCAAAATTTGAGGGGCACCATAATTTTTGAAACGCTAAAATTTTAGAGGTGAAAAATAGTAGGTAAAGACAACCCATTTTAAAAATTGGCTGAGATATGTTTTTATACAAAAAATTTCATAACACATATTATAATTCAATTTTTAATTTACTTTTCAACCTGTGGGTAAAATGTAAATTTTTTGATAGATTTATTATAGTCTTTATTGAGTAATGTTTTTTATTTTTTATATCTTTACTTTTTATTTCTTAAGTGAAATCTTACGTTACGTATGTAAAGCATTTTGAAATTACTAAATAACTTCTCAATTTGTTTTCAATTTGAAATAATAGTACAATAGATAGAAGATGTACGCTCTGCACAAAAAATATGGAATGTATTGCATTCACGGAGTTTTAGAGATGTTTACCCAAATGTGGACATTGCTCTACGTATGTTTTTGAGTATTCCGGCTTCAAATTGTTCAGGAGAAAGATCTTTTTCCACTTTGAATAGGGTAAAAACCTATTTACGCGCAAGTATGGGCCAAGATAGACTTCATGCTCTAGCATTACTATCTATTGAAGCTCAACTAGTGCAAGAAATTGATTATGACGATATAATCGACGTTTTTGCGCGGACCTAAGCCAGGAAAAAGAAATTTTCAAATTAATTAATACTTATTAAAAAAAAGTTTATTATTTATCTGTATAAAGTTTATTTCTTATTTTTCTGTAATGCTTATTTGTTATATTTAAAAATTATATTTCAATAAAATAAAGTTATATTAAAATAATTATATAGGATGAAAATTATTGAAATTCAAAAGGGCGGCGTATCAAACCGGGCCTAGGGTGGCAGCAAGCCTAAATCCGCCACTGAGTACCGCGGACATCATTGATCGAGTCATTGATGTTTATAGCCCTCGGGCGATTTACAGACTCTTGGGTCAGAGGCTCTTGGGCTTATAAACATGTCGCCCTCGGATGAGCATAAACATCATCATGATGCCCTTATAAATAACTATTACTTAATAGAATGTTAGTTTAAGGCAGTAAACAAGGAAACAAACGCTTTACGCCCTGACGCTAGATACCTGGACATATAAAATAGTTATTAATTTAGTCGATAATAAGTAGTAAGAGTTGTAGGTGAAGACTAAATTTTGTTTACATGCTTCTTTGATCAAGTATTGATGGATCAACTAATACGCCATTGTCATGGTAACGTGTTACATGTTGTTATGAGCTATAGTTTTATAGAAAATATAAGCTCAGAACTAGGTAAAAGCATGATGCTCATCATGTCATCATATTATTTCAGGATATCAAAACTGAATTTTGCATTTTCCTAACAGTGATTTACGAAGTTTTGAATTACAAAACATGTATAGTTTTAAGTTAATTAAAACTAAAACAACAGTTGGAAATCTTTTGTGATCCACCCTGTATATTTATTCAGCATAATAGGAGGAAATGTAGCGTGAAAATTTATCATTTTGGAAATGGCAAAGTGGTCCTCGGCGGGAACAGTGGACAACAGATGTTACCAACTTTATAGAGCTTTAGAAACTATGCTAATTTGCAGGGAAATTTCCTACGTCCGTTTGGGTTATATTCGCGTTACTGGGTGTGAATGTGATGCACCTGAATTCCACCCCTCATCCTCTGAATATCGCACGTGGGGAGCCAGCATCCCACCCTCCAATGGGGAGACTCGTACCGCTTTTTCTGAATTCGAAACTTCAAAGAACCATACATGAAAGAGGAATCATTAGATTTATAATATTTTCGGTTTTCAATGGAAAGTATTCTCATATTTGTAACCATCTTATTTCTTAGTGCACAAAATACTGAAATACTGTCTATAAAATTTGTTTTCGTCTTTCAACATAAGTATTACCTATAATTATATCAATTGAAATAATAAATCAAAGTAATTTTCACTACATTTTGATTTCATACGTTATAAAATATTATAATTTATTTGATATTTTACTGAAAAAATGTAAAGCTTGAAATATTTCATACTAGAAACGTCTTTTTCTGTCCTTTACAAAGATCTGTATGGATTACAGACTTTATTACTAATCCCAAATAAATAATTTATAATTATGAGTTCTGAAATTTTCCTTCAATCTGTAAAACCTTATTTTATGTCGATTTTATGTGTGGACACATAACCTGAAATTTAATAATTGTAGGTATGTCTTGGAATTTATGTTAAAAAATAAGTAGGTATAAAACCAGACCACCTCTCCCTAAGTAATATTTTAACAACGTCTTAACCACAGACAATTTATATTGTAACTGTCAGAAGAGAAAATCGTTTTAAAAACGTGCAGACAATTGTAATATATAGGCTGAGGATTTTTAGGCATTTGCCTATTTTTGAATAATAGATAGAACAAAACTGATAGCACTTATTTTTGTTTCTAACATTTATATTTATTTTAAGATAAATTTAATATTGCCTATTTAGCATATATTTTGAAAAATTTTACAAATTTTGCGGCCTATTTTTGCCCTTAAATAGCATTTTTATCTTATTTCAAATGTAAATTTTCGGTTTCAAAAAAATTTTAGTTGTAGTGTAGTTTAAATACTTTACACTGACTTTTGAATTTCTTTTTACTAAAATTCCAAATAATAAATTCATTGTCAAATAGATACATAGAAAAAAATGTATCAATAAAATATATTCATTGAATGCTTTTTAATTGCCTATTTTATAAAAATTGTGGCCTATTTTAAATATTTTTTTGCCTTTTTAACCTACCTTTTTTAGTTTTTTTTATGCCGAAAAATCCTTAGCCTAGTAAAAAAATATAGACAAATTTGGAACTATATTTTAGTATAGTCAAATCTAGTATTAAAAAACTACTATACTTATATTCTTTTCTTAATAATAAGAAGAATAATGTAATTCAACCATAATTGTTTTGAAAGTTTGTTGTCAAAGTGAAGTGGTTTAGTATATAAATAGTAATTCTTGAAAAACGATGATGAGAATTTTATTCAGTCAAAAAACTAGTGTAAACCAACCAACAAAATTCTGCCACAATTTAAATTAAAAACTCATTAATTTTCCAATCACTGAACCGAAAAACACTTCGCAATTAGCCGAATAATCAAAAGAGAAAGAAAAAAGAATTAAAAACCGTAAGAAAATGAAACTGCACGTTGTGCGGTGGCTGTGTCAAGTGACCGCCGGAAAACAATTGGTACGCCGCCACGCTGGCCAACTTGATTTTAATCAACTGTGCACATGGCGCGGGCTGCTGCGATTAGCGTGATATTCTGCTCTCTCGATTGTTTAAAATTTATTCCATTGCGGTGGTGAGCTGTGTTTTGTTAATGCCACCAATAAATTAATTTGTTTGCGTTGTTTAAACGACCGCTAATGATTTCATTACTAAACAATGAAGAGCGGTTTGTCCGCCCTATTAACTATTAATTTTGAACAGTTGTTAAATTTAGACGTGCTAGCACTGACACCTCGCTATTGTCGTTCTACCCACGCTTATTTCCAAATATTAATCGTCCTGTTGAATCCACATTCAAGCTAAACTGCTAACTACCTCAACGACACCGCCACCGCCGCAACTAAACAAACCAGTTGACATTTGCCACTTCTTTACTTCATTTCTCGGAAACGCAGATTGCTCAAAGAAATTCACAGAATGCGATATATATTTTTCTCACGGAACGTCACAACAAAAATGTTCTTTAAAATAAATTTTGGTACGAAATAAAGGCAAAACCAATTGATATATTAGGTATTGTTCATACTTCCATTGTCTAAACTTGAAATTGAACTCATAAAAAACTTTATCTGTAGAGTTTTACATACCATTTCGGTTTTCGATTTAATTGTGTCAAGAGCAATTCGATACCAGTGTGAATATTTCATGCATAATAGTTCATAGATTTACAAATATAGATTATTGCCGATCACTGACATTTGCAAACTAAATTAAAATTAATCATTTATTCATAATTATATGTACTCCCAACAAAACCGTACTAATGATGCCAATTAATTAACTAATTACTCAGTTTTAATCCTGTTATACATTACTAATTTAATTAATATCACTACTATAGAACCACAGTTATTATTAATATTGATCAAAGATTTCACAATAATATAATTATTATTGTTATATGTATAGAAATAAAGAATGTTTTACTAGTCGTATTCACGTTCACTACAGTACAACGATGGATCGCTTATTTTTACAGTTTGACAAAAAGTTTACTTAGCGAATTAAGTACCAAACTTTGACATTAAACAATTTGTGAAAGTCTGTGTAACAGTAGATAGCAGATTTCAAGATTTGTCACTTCTCTTGTTACTTTTTTAAGGTTTCAGTATTGAATTTTTACCTGATAGGTAGTGTTGTAGAACTGGACTAAATTTCCACGGTCTCCACATTTTAAATTTGGTTCACAAACACACCACGCACCACACACCAACTTATTTCAGCAAGAGTCCAAACACAAATGGTCCAAATATCACTACAAGTGTCAAATATTTCTACGAAGCAATTAAATGACTAAGGTAATATTTACCGTAACAAAATGAAATATAACTAGTGGTAAATCCGTCCTAGATTTACTGTTTTTTCAGGTACCAATGCTAATAATCTTCCCACTGGTTTAAAGTCAGTACAGTAACGCCATATTCATCACAGTAACCCCAATAAAATAGGATTAAATTAAGATAATGGTATACCATAAACCGTACTTTATTATTTGGGAATTTTTAAGACCACATGGTAGTTAATTTGGTCAATTTTACCAATTATTTAGAACAGGTTCTGTATTCACACGTGACTTTCATGAGGCATAAGGGTTCAAATAAAATAACAATAAAACAATAAAATCGTACAATTACTTATTCACGTGTTTAGAATAAACGAACAGTGAGTAATATACATTACTCCCTGAAAACAAAAGTATAAAAAATGCATATCAGTTTAACATAGTTAACTTTCGGTTAACTTTAAAAAATACAAAATCCTTTGAATCAACTGTTCAGAATAAACTCCTTTAGTTTACGCTAAGTATGTGATTTAATCGAATAGTTAGTGTGAGTAATATATACCATTACTAACTGAAAGCAATTGTATTATAGACATATTAGGTATGTTATAACAGTCGTACATAATAGTATATTATTTAATGAGCACATGTGCGAGTCAAATTTTTATTCAGAAAAATATTAACCTAACCTCAAATTTTGGTGTAATGACAGAAGACAATTGTATTGTATAAGGAACCCATAATAAAATACTGTTAAATTATTAATTCATAATACAATAGTGTGTTTTATGGAGGGTTTATCTTACTAAAGATATTTATCTATAGTAATGTAATGACTAATGAGTAATGAATAATGTATTAATCAATGGTTTTAGATAAACTTTATGACTAAATATATGTTAATTAAAATCAAGAAATATTTATGCACATATAGTAGTATAGCTTGAACAGAAATATGTAGTTTTGGCTTTGGCTTTGACTTACTAAGATTGTGAAATACCGCGCACAACAGAGAGTAGCACTGCCCAATATGCATTATAGACATTTTAAAAAATTACTATTATTAATGAGTAACGAAAATCAAATAAGGGCTTTGATCTTTGCTACAAATTACGAAAAAACAAGATTAGTGAGAACATACTTTGAGAGTATTTTAAAATAATAATAAACTGACCAATGCTTCGTCACAAATGAAATAGGAAAATATTTAATAAGTACCTGTTCTTTCATATATTTTTATTTCACTATACGTGGCTAATTAGGTTTTCTTACAAGTTAAAAAATTTAAGACCAGGTTTCGTTATTTGTAGAAACTAATACCTACAGACAAGAAAAATATCCATTTTACTTATTATTTAATAAAAACTTATCTTAAAAACAATAAAAATCTTCATCAGTATAACCAACGTGAGTGAATTCCCCATAGACATAGAACCACAATGACCGCATATCGCACGCTTATTCCCGGTGATAGTGGTGGCGTAGAACGTGGAACCTTTTGTCCTAAGCGCCTGTTAAATTGTAATCGCGAACACAAGCTGAGACCGACATTCGGGACTTGCTAGTCAGAACTTGGGAGTCGGAGTAAGGAACACAAACGCGCGCGGGAATCTCAGCTCGTCCCATTACGAGACGAGGACGAAGACATTGAAGATGTGGAGAAAAGACGGTGGAGTGACAGAGTCGGAGAGGTCAAAGACATGTTGTGGGGTTGTGCTGTACTTGTAATGGAAATTAAACTTGATTATTTTGTTTTTAAGCGGAGATGTACACGTGTCGTTTGCTTAAATTAAAATTTAAACATGATTGGCCGGTTTCTTCAACAAAACTTAATGTTTAAGTCTGGTTTTAAAACACAAATTCAAATTAAATATTTGACAAATAAATAAATGGAAAGGTTTTTTAGACATTTATAGAGGTCAACTTCTCTTTGCGCATAAGTAGAAATATAGTTACCTACTTTTATAATAATTATTGTATTTTTGTATTTTCACTTTTATTATTTTTTATTATTAAATTTTGGCAATACTGTCCTTGCCGTAGGTATCTATATAACCAGTAGGTATAGCAGTAGTAAATAGCTTGTACAAAAATATATCGTTATGGCTGACGCTAGGGGCAGGATTAGAAAAATTTGAAATTCACAAATCCCTATGCATTAAATATTTAAAAAATAATATTACTAATGAATTCCGAAAATAAAATTAGGGCTTTAATCATTGGTACAAATTAGGAAAGAACTCGGTTAGTAAGAACATACCTTGAAAAAACTTTTTAAAAAAGGAAAGTTTTTTTACCGCCACAAATAAAGATTAAATCCGCTTAAATCTTTAAGAATAAGCCTGCTGTGAGGGCCATACCGATATATTTCTGTACAAGCTATACCTATGAAAGTGTATGAAAGGTACTACCATGGTACTACGTGTGTGGGGATAAACAGGCCTTTTAAATTCAGTCTCCTTCTATTCATTAAACCTAAAAGTCGAGCTACAAGTCAACTTAAGATTTGTTGGTGCAAATGACTTTGATAGCAAGTATTCAACGAGAAGTCATTGTGGAAATTAGTCATAAAAAGGGGAAATTATTTTTTCTAAAGAAAATTTGAAATGCTACAGAAAATTATTGTTTTGATATTTATGTGCGCGACTTGAAGCAACGAACTTTTTCATGTTTGGATATGGAAGTTTTTAAGTTGAATAATTGTTTAAATTGTATTGTTTTTTTTACTTAACTTTAATGCTGTGGTTATTAAAAGCGTCTATATACGTAATTAATTTTATCGAATTGTTAAAAAATAAATATTCAAATACAATTTCAAATTCAAACATCCATAACTTCGCTACAAGAACGTCATAATGTCATAAACATAATTTAAACGTTAATAAAGCAACAACTCCATGCTGTCTTCCTCGTTTAAGACTGCCATACATTTGCAGAAATTCCCACATAAAAATATCTTTTACACAACTACTAAATTAGCAAAACAAGAGAAAGAAACAAACAAAACCGCATATTATCTTTTATTCCCCCATCTCTCATCTTCCGTCTCACTTGGCGTCGCGACGTCACAGCGCGATCATTTGTCCTGAGCGTCGCCAACACCCCGCGCACCTCTGCGCCCCCCAGCATCACAACTTCGCCTGTCCTAAAGCCACACACAGTTAAGATAAATCTAATGACACACGCCGTCCATAATTCATAAGCAAAACAACCAGTGGCTCTGTCTCACTTGGTCTATTTTCTGCGCTTGTCTACGGCCGGCTAGAAACACTTGATAACGCGAGAGTTGAGATAAGTGATGAATTGTTTGTGGTAAAATGATTAGATGCTTGGTTATGCGAACTAAGATTGACTGGGGAGTGAAGAATTTGTGTAGTCTAGGGCTAGAGCAGCAGATAAAGATTTAAAACATACGCCAGTTTAAAAGTGAGGATCATCAGAATCTTACGTATGAGAAGTTGACCCACCCATACTAGCCCTCCCTGTTAAAATCTATCGTAATCGTTAGTTTTACGTTAGTTGAGTTTAGTTTTGTAGAAAATTGCGTTAGTTTTGAAAGTGTATACGTATTTTTGAAAATAATATTTGGGTGGGCTAACTTCACAACTTACATCAACTAATCAATTAAAAAGTTATTAATGTGTTTTCCTCGCACTTTCGAATAAAGGGTTGGGTTGTTGTGAAGTTAGTCCACCCAAATATTATTTTTTTAAAATACGTATAAACTTTCAAAACTAACGCAATTTTCTACAAAACTAAACTTAACTAACGTAAAACTAACGATTACGATAGATTTTGACAGGGTGGGTTAGTATGGGTGGGTCAACTTCTCATACGTCAGAATCTTATCCAGTAATTTAAAGTTTATGTAACCTGCGTTTGATATAAATTTGTTGCTGACGTAGCTGGTAAGTAAAAAAATCCACAGGAATAGTAATAAATAACTTTAGTGTCGAGGTCTGTGAAGTAGGTACATTAGATTTTTTCTCAAATTATTAGCAATTTGTATTAAAATTCTTCTATTCTTGTCTCTTGAGTCAAATTATTAAATTTGTAAGTATTGAAACTTCAAACTGCCTCTTGCCTCTTGGTACTAGTTATGTACCTACCTAGGTATTAGTATATTTTCCCAAAATTTTTAAATTAGAATATAAAAGATTACCTACTGCCATGCTGATTTTTATTATTTTAATGATTAGGATATTCTTTATATAGGTAAGTATGCCTACTTCAAAAAAGTGATGATTTAAAGAAACAGTAAATATTGTTCTTCATTTAAGATGATAACAAATTATTTACTTTAATTTTCTGCTGACAATTTTTCCTTCTAACCCTATCGCACAAGCCCTTGTTACAACTACTAGCCGGTGCCCGATAGCAATACAGGTAGAGGATAGGTATTTCAATTTTCAGTCAGATATGTTATTTAGGATTTTATAAAGATTTTTAATTTTTGAAGAAAAAAAGATACCTACTATATCAGTACCAAATTGCCCAAAAGTCTAAATCTAGGTCTACTGCATACTAAAAGAGGAAAAGTTCTAGTAGATATTCTGTGTATTCACATATGTTTTGCTTATGGGTTCCTTATGTTTGATTTTAGAATCAAATCAACTAAATATATTGAAACATGGATCATATTTGATTCAACAGTACCAGGCAGGAATATCAAATTAATTCCAAATCGTAAATCAGTTGCTATAAAATCTTTCTTAACCGTTTATAAAAAACAATCAATTATAATATAAATAGAATCTTGACTGTTGAAATTTTGATGTTAGAAATAATGGGTACACCAGTCACAAATGATGTAGATTTTATTATTTATTCATAAAGTCGACGTTTCGTCTATGTTTTTATCCTTCTTCAGGACAAATGAAAATTTACAAAATCGAGTTCAAAAATTATAATTATTATTCAAATTCACGATAACCATTTGACCAGAAATAACCAAGAACTTAATAAACTGTACTTAACAACGAGAATGAGCGACGAGCAAAAGAAGGCTAAAAACCGCTAAAAACGTAGTCGAAACGTCGACTTTATGAATAAATAACAAAATCTACAACTTTTGTGACTGGTCTACCAATTATTTAGACTCGAGTTCGATCTTCCAACATCAATTATAATATGATTAGTATTAGTATTATAGGTGCATAGTTACCAACTCTCAAATATAAACAACACATTCTTGGAAAATCTCAGCCACAGAATCCCTAGTGTACGAGTCTGGTTCTCTCACACATTGGGCCTGGTGTATCTTGTCCCGGTTGGTAGTTAGTTAGTTAATCGATGTCTTATCGTTCCGGTGCGAGTTTAACTAAAGTACCGCTAGGCGCCGGAACTAACTTTCGCCCTAGTGTCGAGGCGTTATCTAATAATTAGCGCGGCGGATGCTGAGGGCCAAGGGCGAAGCGCCGGGACGCTCGGGACGCTACAGCTCACATCGCTTCATAACGACGCGATTCAATTGGAATGCCGATAACACTGAGGAGGATTTCACTGTGAACTGTTGCTGGTGCTGCTCTGCTGAAATCTCACTGACTGCTGTAGTTTTACTAGTTTTGATGGACGTGACAGAATTCAGAATTGGATAAGTTTGCAACGATGTTGAGTCAAGGGTCAGTTGAATTGTTTCTTATGATGAAAGGAAATGAATTTAATTTCTCAGTCAGATGTTACTGATAAAGAGAAGTCCATCTCTGTTGTTTATTATGGGATAGTTCACAACTTGTGATGTTGTGACTTTATAATGTACGGACGAGAAACTAGTTATTCAATATTTAAATTTAAAAAAACAATCTGAGGGTATCTAAGATTTGAATCATTCGAATAATTATCTTTGTATACGGCGAGATAGCACAGTGGTAGAGTGCTTGGCGGGTCAGGTGTGAAAATTTTCATAATTTAATTTGGATCGGTATCTACTTTCGTCACCACTTCAAGTTGGGATACAATAAACTTAGCAACCACAAAGCTATCGAGCTCCGGCTAGTGGTTGTAACAAGGGCTTGCACGAGAGGGTTAGCTGAATCTCGCCAGGAGACAATTAAAGTATCTATAATATATAAAATTAAAATAAATGTTTAATAAAAATAAATCAAAACGTTCTTCAGACTCTAAATGACTGATGTAAATAAAAAATATCATCGCTATAGAAAATTAAGTCCAGTCTAGAATTATACTTTTTTAGTGTCAAACAATTAGTCTCAATACTAAGTACTACACATTTGTAAATGATTCTATGCTTTTATACCAACTCAGTTTGTCTCACTTTTCGTTTTGTGTTTTGTTCAAAGCATATCAACTTGATATCAAGACGAGATAATGATTTTAATGTAAATTATTTTTATATCCAAATATAGCAGTCCTCGTCGCTATATCCATTAGTTAAGGACAAATTACCTTGCTGGATACGCTCATTTACTATGACTTTTTACATTTTTAATTATAAAATGGAACGCGCTAATATATTAAGTCGCTATTTATACAGGTGTATTATGACCAAAGGTAAGAGTAGATCGGCCTAATTAACTATAATGGAATCCGCAGGTGCAGACCAAACACAGACATATTTAAATAAAATAATAAAACCCGTTCAAATCATGATGCATAATTAAATCATTTGGCACTATGCGATATCTTTTAATGACATTGCTAAAGATTAATCAAGCACTACCCTATCTGACAAATATTTGAAATAAGCTATACTTTGTATGAATTTGTTGAATATTTTTCAAATAAGACTATTTGAAAATCATATTTCACGGTATATGGATTTCATATCAGTGATCACCGCCTGATGAATAAGGTTTCCGTGAAACAATTGGATTTCATTCAAACAATAAACTATCAAACCGAGGAATTTCAACATCAGCTTCTTTCTCCGAAGAAGCATGCAACGTTGCCACATTTAAATCGCCAAAAACATCAGAAAATTCAGTGCCGCATGCAAGTTCTTTCAACCGTCTAGTGCCGCCACCATCCCAAGCATCCGAGTGCGAGAGAGACGGGGATAGGTCAGGTGCACGGATCCACCTGCGGGTGGGAGCAGGACGGCACCACGTTACCCAGACATCGTATTCAAGAGAGAAAAAGATGGAGCGTCTTGTGTGTGTTGGTGTGGGAACACACTACTAAGCGAGCCTCGAAAACCGGTTACTCTAGAACTCGAAAATAAAGAGTTGGACGCGGGGTCCGCGTGCGGGGGTGACAGCGTCCGAGCTGCTATGTGGGTGTGGTGTACACACACACTCACATCGAGAGATACTCACAGTCTCCTATACAAACACTGGCTAAGATACATTGCAATAAATATATTCTGGAATCTGTTGCTAGCCAACGATTGTTTTATGACTTCATCTGCCGGACATCTGAAGTAGTCCTAAATATACTTTCATACCAACACGTACACAAAGACATTGTTCATGGGCCTCGAACAAATATAAACATGAAATTCTCTTAAACAAGCATGGAACTCTGCTATCAGGGCATCGTTTCCTAAACGCATGGCTTACACCTTCCACGCTTTCATCCTTGCAATGGTAGTACGATTACCTAAGGTAGGTTCGCCAATTATTGCCATGCTAAGACATATAATTTTATTTTAACAGCCAAATAATATTTTAATGTTTTGCAACTTCGTGGACATATGCGATCTAAATTATAGATAATTTTCGGAACATAAAAATCGAAAAAAAAAGTTATTCATCTTTTTTCGAAAGATCAGAAAATGATAATATATGGCAAATATGTACCAAATATTGTCACAGTATCGGCAATGAAAGGAACAGGTTTCATTCAAGTGTAAAATAGACTAATATCAATTAAATTGACTTTAATTTTCTGTAATAATACAGATATACAGACAAGAATAGGTCTTATATGCCAATAAAAAATACTTTAATTAAGACGTTAAATAGTTAAGTTTATGCATACAAATAGACAATTAATTTTTAATTTTTGGCACATTCTCAATAAATTTAAAAAATCTTTTCATGTATAGGTTGCCAGACAATATTGACAAAAAATTTATATGGTATAGGAACAAAAGTACTTAAATAAAATATGATTGAATAACTAATAATAATCATCTGTCAAATTTAATAAAATACAATATTGGAAGGAATGAGCTTGGTTCGACATACTTCAAAATTTTCTCATCTAGTAATAATAATAATACCCTGAGTCCGAGTGGTTGGATTCCATTATAATAACATCTACCATCCTGTAATAATTGGGCGTTAATCCTGTAGCATGGTTACCACCAAAATAAATAATGACAGCAATGTTTATACCATAGTTGTTAATTTAATTTTAGTTCGATATTGTTAAGAACACTAAAACGTAAGTGACAGTGAAAGAACTAGCCATTAGTAAATTAAAAATACTCTGCAATAACCTTTAAACTAAATTGAAACAAATGTATCAAATAAAATAAAACCTTTAGTTTGATTGAAGTCCTGCTTTTTTCAAACATCCAATCTCTTATTGTGTAAACTTTAGGTATACCTTCCTAATTTTAAAATACAAAAATTAACAAAATCTGTCTGGCCACTTTACTCTTATTTACTATTTTGTTGTTGGTTCGCTTTTTCAAATACTGTAAATAAGTCCAAGCACATTATTTCAAATAATTGACATATTAGAAAACAACAAAGACCGATTAAAGTTGTAAAGATAACATTAATTAGATAAACCTAATTCCAAGTTCCAAGTGAGTAATAACGACTGCATCGAGTTATTGGCAACACCACAGCAATCTGAAAACTCTCGTCACAAGTTGATTGATTCAAGAAAGCTGACAAATTGACAGCATAGTTTTGCCCGCAATAAAAACTGGCAAGTATGCCATTCTCACCATACGTAAAGGCTTGTTACCATGTGCTCGGAATCAATAATCTCCCTTCTACACATTCATCTCAGTATTGGTTTATTCTATTTATGGTTATATGATAAAGATACGACGGCTGTAAGTTGTAACTTCTTTAACGTTGGTTAGAGTCGAGTCCTACTTATCTGCTTAATTAAGCGAACAGAACACAGACTATTAATTATTACGATAAATGGTGTTAACAATAGATAATACATACACTAGTAATTATTACTAATAGCGCACTAAAACTATAATATCAAAATATTAGCTGATAATTTGAACTGACAGAAAGACATTATTTACATGTAATGACCATACCAATTTAATCTAAAATATCGCACTGCACGCAGGATTAATACTTACTTTAGAAGTATATTTATGGTATGTTAATCATTAATTTAAGTTTAAGTAGGTATAAGCGAAAAAACAATTATTACTAACTTACAGGCAGTATCTACAATGCGTGAAGCCTCATTCACATATTCATTTACTTTTAAGGTTTACATTTTTGTTTACGTTTAAGAAAGTTTAAATTCATGTAATTAAATACGAGCATTCACACTTCAAGCACTGTAAATGCTCATATTTACTTAGGTGTACTAAAACTTTTTTAAACGTAAACATAAACCTAAAAATTAAAACTAAATGCTTATGTGAATCAGGCTATATAGAATCTAAATTTGATCGGACAAACTAAAAACAAAGTAAATAAATAAATAACAAAGATAATATCTTTTTTACGGACACTTACAGTAAAAAATAAAAACTTTTGTGCAAAATTTTATTGACATTTTTTTAAATAGATTGGGAAATTTCAGCAAGTAATGTTTTATTACGGAAGCCTAAAATTGGTTCAAAATTTATAATGATTAGTAAACGCAGAATTAAAATAAAAGATCAATTTGCAGCTCTATCAAACTCTTCTCTAAGTTAAAGAAGCTTTTTTAAAAACAATATACATGCATTTTTCCATCTGTAAATAACAAAGAGATTATAGATGTTTCCATGGTTTCTATCTTGTTATCTATCTTAATATTTCAGAATTTCAGATTCTGGCTAGAAAAAAGAACTGGACAAACTGAGAATGGACTGAGAACATTCAAAGTAACATGTAAAAATTATGTTCAAAGTAATTATGAACTCATACAAATAAACTTAGTTACATAAACTATTCCGTTTTTTAAATTAAACATGTAATATAGCTAAACACGCTTGTACATAATATTATGTTCTTTAACAATTTCATCACAAAGTCGTTCTCAAATATTCCGCAGTTGAACCGCAGTTGAACCAAAATGTAAATAATTTTAAATTAATAGTTGCGCAAATCTCCCTCAAATGATATTTAATTTAAACCGCCACGAATTGAGTGTTGAGGATTAAATTGTTTAATAACAATATCGTGTTAACGTGTATTAGACATGAAATTTGTTTGTAAATACAGCAACAGGTCAAAATGTAATTTGAATTCTTCCAAATAAGTCGTATCAAATTAAAACACAACTTAAAGTTCAGAGCCTCATTTATAAATTAAACACACACAGAACGTCAACTTTCAAATAAGAAAGTAACACACCATGAGAATATCACTCACCACGAGATATCTTGAAACAAATCTGAAATTTAAAATTATAATATACCCGTTACAAGTTCAACATTTCTCGAAATATCAACAACGTTTCAAGATGCTTATCTAAATTATTTTTAATACCGAAAACGTATAAACTCCCGGAGGATTCTGGTCACTTAGGAGGATCACGGATCAGGTCGAAATCTCCCAACACAAAAGTCTTTGGTCGGCGGCTTGTTTACCGGGGGTGGTCTAAGTCTACGGCCTGCACGGCCAGGCAGGACAACAGGGGATGAACGGTTGACAAGGGTATTATGTTATTCTACTCAGGGATGATGGACAGAAACTTTTTTCTTCATTTTAATTTTAAAGAATTTTTGAAACTTCTCGAATGGTGGAAATAATTTTGGGCTGTCAGTTTTTATTTTTGGGCGATATTCATTAGACTGTAAAATTGGAGAGATATATAATTATTTTCTAATTTATTTCGGTCACTAATAGTACTTAAAATAGTCTAAACAACAAGCAATATTATGACTATTATTTGTTTATAAAATGTAATAAATTGCAATTACATGGATAGCTGAGAGCGTTAGGTAACCGATTGTGATTATTACAACATAGGATCGAATCCAGTCAGGTAGTCAGGCAGGGAAGACCGGGAATGGTTGTGACATTTTTATAAAAAATTATCTTAACGTTTTATTGGGTATACAACGATTGAAATGAAATTGTTAGGATTTAAAAAGTAGCGTGTTGGCTATACAATAAGATATTTATTTGGAGGCAAATGTAATGGTAAGTAGACGACAATATTGTTGTTCTTCAAAATTTGGCAGATGTCACAACCTACCCCATCCTTGGGGTAGATTGTTAAGTGGAAAAAGTTACAAAAAGCGTTATGAAAATTTTAATAACTTATTTCTATTTAAAATCAATGGAACCAATTAAATTATTAAGTCTTAAATGTCTTTTTCTGATTAATAATGAACATTTTTCTGGTGTGTCTGTCAGAATTGCTTATATTCTTGTCTTACGTGTAATCTTTTTTACTCTTGGGTCTTAGCGAAGCCTTTGGACATAATTATTTTAGGAGAAAACGTAGCTTTATCATTGGTAAGTAAGTCCTTATCCTCAAAATAATAAAAAATTTCAAAAAATAACTGAAATTTTTTAAACCTGCCCCGCTTATAATATGTAACTTTTTGGCCAAGACCAAATTCAAACAATTGAGATGCTATAAATAAGAACTATGCAATTATTTTTAAATAAACAATGTGATTTTATAAACAAGAAACTTAAAGCAACAAAAAGAAAAAAAAACCAATAAATTATTTTAGTTATCTACGCCATCAGACTAAATTACGAAATATAGAAAAACAAATTACAAAATGCTCCTTTTGGTCACCAAGTAAGCAGATGTACTCAGTGACTACGTTAGACTTAGACACCACTAGAACAGGACTAGAGTACAGGAGGCGATAGCAGACGTTGCCATAATCGTTTGTGTCTTTATAGCACATCTCTAAGTCTTTTGCCCTGTAACAATTAACTTCCCGTAACAACCAGCCCCGGTCTCCTAATCTTTTCCACTAACAACCATGAGAATTCGTGAGTTTGCGTATGGTTGTAGTTACCGAATAAGTACACGGTATAATTACATTATAATATGATGATTCAATTATTCATGTCAGGTTGTAACACCCAAGTTGGGTAAAAGGTGTGATAGATATGTACGGTATGTATTAAACGACTAATGGTAGCATAGCACAGCGGTATAGTGTTCTAGTCTAGAGGTCCCAAGTTTAATTCAAACAACATACATACCTATTTGTTTTTGATTAAAGTATACTTAGTTAGATTATTTTGTAACATACAACTTACAACAATCTTTAATTGAGATACCAAATCCTGTTAAATGATGTTTCGCTTTTTCGCACAACGAAAATAAAAATTACATACAATTTGCATGAGCTATAATATCCCAAGACTCAAGACTATTTATGATAACGAAATATGTTTGTTACATTCCGAAAGATCTTTGCTTGTAAACAGCTCAATGTTGTAGCTGTAGGTATAGGTCAAGGGCTGTTACCTAACACAATGTGATCTTAGAAGTTTTGAAGAATGCTTGAGGAATATACAGTCGGATTTTTTTACCTTTCCGACGAACATACAGGATTTGCAAAGTAAAACATTTATTTAAATAATAATAGATATGTGAAAATTTTTATGTTACTAGAAAAACCACTGTACATAGGTATCTTTAAACGATAATAAACTATTCCCCATTGGTTATTATTGCCATCAGCGAAATGTTTTTTTCCATTGGTTAGTTTTGTACGCGTGTTTATAAATGAAAGAATTTAGTAATTGCGTAGAATTTTTTAAAAATTACTCACTGTGTTTGTGTTAAAAATGTGAAGACATTAACAACATTTTGCATCAAATGCACTTTGGTTAGTCAAGTTTGGACTATGACTGTACTTTGTTCAACGTAATTGTAGTAAATATGACAATAGTAATGTAAAACATTGGTTGACAAGTTAAGTGACTTAATTTATAAGTTTAATTTTCAGTAATCTTGACATAAATAAAAGCTAATAAATTAATCTATAAAGTTTCCTTTCAACGGCAAAGGTATTTAAATGCAGCAATAAATTTCAGAGTCCACCTATTAATATCAGTAAAACAAACATGTCACTAATATATTTATTTACATATGTCACTAAATTAAATTATTGTATTATAAAAGTTATTTCTTTCAATAAATCCTGCCTCAAAAATCTTGTACAGCATCAAGGTATGATTTACAAGGAATTCCTCAGAAAATTATGGCCATAGTTGAATTTTAGGACAGTAGATTCTTACCTGCGTTGGACAAAGCAGGTGTCGGTGTCGGAGGCTGAGTTCAACCGAAGCAACGAACTGGCCAACCAGGTTTACAACCACAACCAGAGCCAACTACGACTAAAAGAGACAGCAGCGAAAAAGCGGTATTCTTTGTCTGTCAAAGCGTAATTAAAATAAATGTTTGTTTTCAACTATTTTCAATTTTTTCGGATGTTGTTTTGCATTTTTTCATTGTTTTTGTTTTAGGACTTTTTTGCCATTCGTTTGTTCGTTTTTCGGTGTTTTTACGAAACAGTTCGCATACTTGATTGTGTGTGGTCGGATTTTTCGCCAACAAATCGAGACCGCTTGACACAGATTCGACGCAATACGAATGAGATCGAGAGATTATTTTTTGAATTAAAAATGATTCGTTCCGGCTCTTTAATAAATTACCGTCGCGTGATTTCATTAATTATGTTTGACTTGTTATTAATCAAATATCTTTGTTAATGTTGTCTCATAACTTCCCATTTTCATTTCAAACCATATTTATCACACTCACGCCGATTATCATTTTAATTAAAAACGTATACGTAATGAGCAAATAAAAAAGTACTTCCTATTTTAAACTAGCAATTATAATTATTTAGGTAGTAGGTACAAAAATAATTTTACAAACTGGACAATTTTGACATTACTGTTCATGATATTTTTATTATTATCGCATCTCCAGTGAGAATAAAAAGGAACCGTTAAAATTGTTTCGTTAGACACAAATATTCAAACATACTTAAAAAACTAATAGACACAAGAAATATTATCCCGAGATGCACACGACATTTTTTTCAATACCTGCACCTAAAAAAAAACCTTAAGTGTTATCTTGCATAAATAACCTCACTTTCAACATAAGGTGATGAAATGTGCAAAATTTTGATAATTGATACCTAACGAAGATGATCATTAGCAATTAGAAGTTAAAGAAAGGGATGAACCGGATAATAATTCGTTCAAATAAATAAAAATAATCTAAATAATCAATTGGAATCTGGCAGCGGGAGGAAAGTTACTGACGGGTCAAAATAACTCTCTTTCGTCCCTAATCGGAGGTGTTCGCCGCAGTGGCGCACCCAGGATTGCATCTTGGGGGGGGGGGGGGCTAAGAATAATTTTTTTATGAAACCTGTAGTACGGTATAAGAAAGAAATGCGCCACAGGCGAAATTTTTTTAGAGTTCAAGGTCAAACACCTTTAAATTGAAAGTTTCATTTTTTAAAGATAAACAGTTGCACGTTTTACTCTCTTTCTTGTCCACACACATTGTTTTTTCGGCTGCTCTCTTGATATATTTTCATAAGAACGACTCTGAGCAGAGTCATGTCAGTTATATAGAAAAATTGAATTTAAGTACGCGTGCATATTCTATACATGCTAAATAATTATCAGTATCAGTTCTTTCTTTCATCTTTTTAGTTTTACTCCCAAGTTCACCGTTGTTTAAGTTCAAAATTTCATCACAAGGTTCGCATTCTTATTAACATATCCCAATAATCGTACACATGCGTTATACGGAGTGTATATTATTGTATATTTGAACTATTTGAATTTAAGATAATCATAAAAACAGAAAAAAGGCGATTATTTTTAGTCTTCAGTGAACTTAAATAATCTTACATAATGTTTAAAATGTTTAATGAAATTTAAAAAAAAAAGTCCAGTCGTCTGGGGGGGGGGGGGGCTCAAGCCCCACGAGCCCCCCCCTTGAGTGCGCCCCTGGTTCGCCGTCACAATTAAATATGAAATAAGTAATTATATTACAACGTATATTCTGCGAGTATGTTCTTAATCTGGATTCCACCCGTAACATTTTTAATAATGAACATAACTCAAGAATTTAATAACTAGTTTCATAATATAACACTAATAAAATAGACAGAAAATAGCTACCTACTTTACTACCCGAATACGTTTCTTCTAGTTCGCTAGATTCAGTGGTACGTAAACTAAAATCGAGACCAAAATGATCCCTGTATGAATATTCATATTTTACGTGTTGTAGTTGCAATAAATTAATGTTGAAGGTGGACATAGTGAGAAGCCATAAATAATTTAAAAAATAAATTGAAAAAGATCTGCACTGAAAAAATCAAATTAAAAATCTAATTACCCTAAATCCAAAATTTAAGTGGTTACAATCATAATTTTTACGATATATAGCCAACCTATTAGCTATAAAAACAAAATCCCTGCTTTGTGCTAAATTAAATCAATTTCGGATCCCCTGTCCCTAGATTTAATTTAAATAAAAACGGAAGTAGAGGGGATGGCGGTAGATAAAGTACCCCAGTAATAAAACAACCCTTATCAATTTAATACAAAGCCTATGCATTGTTACTTATCCAAATTGATTTATGCGAAAATTTATTCGCTATTACTTTGCCAATAAATCGTTCACGGGCCGCCCCATCTGCTCGAGAGTAAATTATTTCTTTTTTTACTTGTTATTCATTTTAATAACAATAAGTTTGCGAGACAGATTGAACGGACCCGATCCCAATCTATACTGCGTTTACTTCCATAATTTCGCAACATTCTTCGCACATTTTTCAGATTTTAGGTGGCATAGCATTACCATGTTTGTAACTTTTTAATAGTATAAAATGCAGAACAGTGTAACATCTCACAATATTTTTAAACCAAATGCTAAATGCACAAGTGATAAGTTCATAGTCAATATCATAGCCGCCAAATTTTAATACTAGAATTAATTAATTAAGGAATACATTAATACAGATGCAATAGAAAAAGGTTACTAAAATGCTTGCTAAAATAAATTTTTTAAAGTTAAATATGAATATTGTCAATAAGCATACAGAAGGATCAAAAAACACCAAATTATGTCTGATTATCTTAAAAATACAAAATGCAAAATTTAAATGATTAAGTGTAGGTAAAGTGTACATACATAATAATAATTAACGAATAGATTCGCATAAATTAATATAATTACTGCATACCTAATTATGATTACTAAATAAATTTTGGTATATAACGTGAAAACAGAAACCCGTCTGGTACTTCCAATGAGTATTGGAATGAAGTATAGACATAGTCGCAGGGCAAAGGTAAGGGTGAACATTAAGAAGTTAAAGCAGTTTTATAGCAACCAATTAGAGGCTATAACCTTTTACGAGGGCCGCCGAGAATACCAGGTATCAAGAGTTAAAGACAGGTGCCTCAAATCCAATTATAAATAAATATTACCATTGGCTCACGGTTACAAAATTGCAATTTACGTTTCGTTTTCATTTATTTACTATTTAATGAAAGACTTGTAAAGACAAATTAGAAATTTAATTGTCTTATTATCTATCAAGTTGAATTATTTTAGCACCTTTCATTAGCACTATACTGCAAATGAGAAAATAAAGCAATTCCAAGGTTAATATATATTTTATTGTCTAAGAGATGTGAGAAGTGAGATGTTCCTTATTTACGATTAATGTAATTAAACATGCAATCTTCAATTCAAATATTTAGTTCTATGTTTATAAGAGTAGGTGGTACATTGTTCAATACTAATTTAGATAGAAGATACTTTTTTCTATACGAAATGAGTTCATTTAGGCCCACATTTGTCTTCTGAGTGGGTAGAAGTCAAAATGTCATGGTTCAAATCTTGATTAAGACATTCAGCTTTATAAATGTCATTTTCGTTTTGTATCTGATAAATTAGATGTGCTTAAAGAATTTTTAAATCGTTATTTATACGGGATTACCAATCTTAAGTAGATACTTTAACACATATGAATGAACTTTCCAATTAAACTTTCCTCACTGATAATTAATTATTG
Source organism: Agonum fuliginosum (assembly GCA_947534325.1). NCBI lineage: Eukaryota > Metazoa > Arthropoda > Insecta > Coleoptera > Carabidae > Agonum > Agonum fuliginosum. The sequence continues at coordinate 23,164,797 of OX384041.1, forward strand.
TCCTTATTCATTATGGTTTTAAAATATTTTGACAAATCCTGATACCGAACTGGCAACAATACTAGACAAAAAAATTCATTGAGGTGAACACTCAACAGGGCTTGAGGCATGATAAACAGCGCCCTTCAATAGATAATCAATCAAAATCGGTTCAACATCGTCGAATAATAAATCTAGAGGCATCCCAGCTTCTGGGGACTTTTCTCTGAACGCTCAGTTAAGTTGGCAACGTTGGTTATTTTCTTTACCTGTTCCACAGACGAGACATGTGAAACTCGTCGGTGTGACCTCACAGACTTTGTGTACACTAGAGGTCAGAAAAGTTGTCAGTGATTTATCACAGAATTAATGTTACTTGTTAACAACTTTGGGATTTATTTTGGTTTATTGCACTCTTTTCGCGAACGGAAATATACTTTGCTTTACTTTTATTTTACTGCAGAATCATGTCACAATTCATTTACAAGTAGTAAAACTACTGCTCGCATCCCATTCAATAGAATCATGAATCAGGGACTTATGAACTAATTTAATTTCATATCTGGGACAGAATCTGCTCACAGAATCAAGCTAGTAGTTCTTATTCTGATACATACATAACCAGGCCGTTTCTGCAACATTACTGGCAGCCTCACATAATGTGAATTATCGCTATAGATATAATTATATTTTATCGTGAATGCGGTTACCAGCTGTCAACTAACAAGTGCTTATGATTCTTAGTGGGGAACACCACAGGCAAGATTTTCGTGCAATTAAACTGAAATATGTACTTGAACAATTTTTACATCTCGCCTAAAAGGAAGGTATAGAGATCGTGAAAAAATCCGATATCAAATTTTTTGTCAATAAGCATATTTTAGTACTCTTAGAACCTATTTTGACTATTTTCACGAGGATCTCTGTGTGTATGTGTGTGGATGTCAGATCTGCGCTTTCGCTTCCATTGTCATTCATTATCTCAAATTCTACTGAACATAAAATTACAAAATTTTGCACTATAGATTTCTACATCTAAACGAAGAACTGCTAAGATTTTGGTCATATGGAAATGGTATATTTTTGAAGCACTCTATCATTTTTTGCAAAAAATATAGGAAATACTGTGATATTTACAATAAATTAGTGATACGACACGACTTTTGAAAGAACAAATTAAATCTGACAATAATTATTTAACATCTTCTACCTAAAATGTGACAGATGAATATACAGTTTCTGAAATAATTGCGGCTTCATTTTTAAAGAAATATGGGAATAAATATTGTTATATCAACTGGACATCAACATAATAATAAGCTAATAATAAAGTAAAATTTGTATCAACGAAGAGCAAATTCAACTTTAATGCCAACCGAAAATGGTATTTTGCTTGAAAAATCATAAGTAACATTTTTTTCAAAAAGCTGGTGAAATATGAAAATGATTACCAAATTATTATAAATGCCTAACTAAAACCAAATTCACATATTTCAGTTGTCAAGGCGGGTGGTTATGTGTTGGCCACATCAGTCTTCTTAAAAGTACTTGTCATTGTTACAACTTAAATTCAATATTAAGATGCAATAAAATGATTACAGTGGGTTGCCAAATTATTAGGGACACTTGATAATTATTGTGTTTTTTACCTCCCGCCTTTTTGTCAATATTATTGACAAAATTCTCGACATCGATTTTTTTCACGATCGCTATACCTGTTTTTTAGGAGGGAGGTAAGGAACACAATAATAATTGTCCATAATAATTTGGCAACCCACTGTATTTTAATACCTACGTAAATAGCAATACCTACCCACCTAAATTATAGGTAGGTAAAGCTACTTAAAACTTTAAAAATATTGCAGGTGCATATTTGCTTACATACTTCTTAATCTCAAACAAAACTATTGTGCATAACTTCTAGCTAAAGGTGTTTATAATCCTTCAAGAATTAAGTTGACTTTTAAACAAAACATGTTTTTGAGCAGGGATGAGAAATATTACAAATGTACAATGGCTAGCTAAGCTTGAGGGTGCAGGTCAATAGCATATAAATGTCATAAGTACTTACCCAGGCTAGATATAATAAAAGTAATTTAATATATTACAACAAAAATAGCAAAGAGCTCATTTAAAACAGCTTATTGGTAAGTTGATTGAAACGTGAGTTAGATCTTGCGTGTTCATATTCATATTTACAAGAAGTAGGGTTAAAGGGGAGAGCAATTATTCTGCACAAAAATCCGTTTCCGTATTACAAGTAAACGCAAACGCAAACGTAGTGTAGCACTAGTCAGTGGTTAACTAACAGAGAACTATATGAACGCGGCAAGTTGTTTCTATCTGGAAAGCGAGATTAATTATTATAATTGCACGCGTGCGTTCCACAATTTGCACAGGTAATTTATAGCTCATTCGCTCTCGAAATCCTCACGTTACGGTCCTGTGCTTTCCCGCCGACTCTCGCCCGCCGTTGACGGACGCCCCTGACGGTTGTAATTAAGTTAGGAACATTCTCTTGTTTTTATTTTGTTTCTCGTGTTGCAGTAATTGTTAAATTGCTAAAATGGAAGACTTTTATCTAATTTTTACGGTACTGCCACAGTGTTACAAATTTAAATGATTTTAAATATTTTACAATCCAGGTATAGGGAACATTCTACATCGTTAACTGATAATAGTTACAAATGGAACATTTAGAATGACCTAAAATATGCATGAAAGGTAATTTGCAAATGTATGAGATGTTTTAAATAAAAATTTATTATTTTTAAAAGCACATCGTTCAAGCTTGATTCTAAAATTTACAGTAGTGAATAAATAATATCTTAAAAAGCAATTTTGAAAATTGGAAATAAATATTAATGAATGTAAACATTAAGACATAACTTAAAATGTCAGAAATAGATTAATTACTAAATGTGTTTTGAAAAATTGTTGACACTGCAGGGATTCGGTCCCTTGAATTATTTTCTGTCTCAAATTTAGAGAATTTCATTTGTCTCTATATATCATTTCACCCTGGGTAGCATTGGTACGCTGTGCTGAAAAGTAGCTGCACATTATTACAAATGACAGCTGTGTAATTTATTGATATGTAGTTTTAATCTGCGATATTTCATTATATACGAAGGTATTTTAACATATTGAAATAGCATCACATTCATGATAATGAGAAAATGACAATCAGTTTTTTCTTACTGAAAAAGACATCTCATAAATCAAGTTTGGATGCTTAGGGTTAATATGTGTTTAATATATTTTTTTACAAATGATAAAAGTATCTACATGAATTCTCAATTCAGACCAATGGATTTTCTTATTTTCTAGTACGATCGATCTTATGTATTCAAGTAAATTTAAATAGTCATGCTTACAGAAAGAAAAATTGGTATAACGGTTTTTTGGTTTTTAAAAATTTAACAATAAATATAGCTTAAACCAATAACATAATTTTATTTAATATTCTATTTATAAATAATATTTAAAGTTATACTATATTACTTCCTTTAAATGCATAGTCTGTAAAAACTATAACTAGGTTTAAAAAAATTATTGATATCTCTTTGATTCTAGATATCTTATAAAAATAGATATTTATGTAACAGGTACGCTCTTATACTACTATCTAAAATTATTTAATATTATATTATTATTTTTTAAAACTTTTACTTATACGAATATACCAATTTTGTAATTTTTGTGTGTGTATTCCCAAATTTAAAATAAGTGAAATAAATATTGTTACTTTATTTTCATATTTTTAAGAGAAAATGAATAACTAAATGTATGTTCGATGAATGGATTTTGATTAAAAGAAGAATATGGATCACTCAAAATTTAGGGTATTTATGAGTGAACCTCGGTGTGAACATTTAAAAGAGTGATCCATCCCATCCATCACAGCGTCAAAATCAGAATAACTTCATTTGCAACAAACGTACTCAAATTGCAAATTTCACAAACAAATCATCAATACTCAACAACAGGAAGAAAATTTCGTTCAATTGTCCAGCGTTCGAAATCCAAGCACCCAACGTAAAACTCTTGTAAAGCGGGGGTCATTAGGCGTATTTAAAACTGTATTCCATTCCAGGCTTTTGTGAATTCCTTTCTGTCCAAGATGTGACCATGGACAAGGGCGCAGAGGGGGAACCCCCGCGGCGAGCCAAGGGCACTAAGCGGAAAGGGACGTTCACAATCGGCCGTAAAGCGCAACGAATTGGGGACACTTGAATGCTGTGAAATGCAAAGATTGGTTTGGAGAGTATTCATACAACGAATTTAGACCTTTGTTGTTTACCTAGGATTTTTTTCTTTGTTTGGGTGGCAGTTTTGGCCTGCATTCTGTAGGGAACACTTTTTCTATTATTGCTGCAGGTATGATTTATTTTTTTCCGAGTTACATAATAATACTATATTACATTCATTACATGAATATTATTATTTCTTAATAGCAGACCAATCAATCTAAGAATTTACCAATTAATATAGGTAAGTATTTTTATTTACATAAAATATTAATTGCAATTATTCCATTCAACTATTGTAAAACGATATTTTAAATTACTATTTGAGTTGAACAACAATAGCAATAGCATTTTATCTAAATATGACGGAATTATGGTGATTGGCGGTAAATTGTCAATATTTAGTCATTGTTTTTTTTTATATTTTACTTGTGCCAATGTATACTTGAATAATCTATTATATAATCGTCCTGTAATTGGGATCTTTATATCCTGTTGGATAGATTATTAAATAAATAGGTACATAAATAAATATTTTATTTATAACCTGAATAAGTATACAAATCTTTCGAACAAGACAGTCCCAGTAGATACAAAGATTAGGTTCGGAGGTATTATAAATCAGGGACTCGAACCGAACTTGAACGGAAACCGGAACGAACTGCAGCTATTTTAGTAAACTATGAACCGAATGAAAACTGGTGATCAGTTCATATCAAGAAGAAATATGAAAACCGGAACAAAACCGAACCTGACTCGTAATTTTGTGCGGTTCGAGTCCCTGCTATAAATGGACTATAAAAATAAATTTAGTACATATTTTTACATAGTAAATAATAACACAATTTAAATGCTTTCATGTTCACTTATTGGTTACGACAAGCACAAGTAGTGATAGCAAACCTGTGATAAATCGATAAACTGACAAAAAATGTAAATGTTTCTCCATTTTGAAAAACATGTGCAAAAATCGTTTTGAAAGTGCAAAAACGTATGTTAATTTAGCTATGCATTTATAGATAAAATTAGGAAACATGATAATTACATTAAATCATTACAAAGTATTCATTATGTAGAAAACAAATAATATGATACGACATATGACCTTAGTCTATACATGATAGTTGATATAAATGGTATACATTATACAAAATAATTAAGCTCTTGATCATTTTAATTGTTCGGACTTCAGGAAAATAAGCCTTACACCATCTGAGCTTGTTTTTCAACAGCAGGAATGATAGAATGGCAGAAGTTATTTTAGTAGTAGAAGTCAACCACTTGTTATTGTCGGTTGCTGGGATTGAACTAGGAACCGCTAGCGGACACTCTACCGTCGACCAAACCAGACAATACGTAATATTTATTATTTATCTTAGCACAATAGCATGAATGCACTACTATACAAATCACAATCACTAGAATCACAACCAAACTGCAGCAGTAATCCATAAAACATTATCAATAACTCTATCCCAAGGGAGAGCAGCGAAAGCAAGTGCAACTAATCACTCCACGCAGTAAAAAATCTGCGTATGCGTTAATATCGGAACAATGATGAAAGAGCTTTGGATGGCCGTGTTTGTGACACCAGGACAGTGGATTGTGGCCAGATATACGCGCTAATAGGCTGCAGCACGAGCGTCCGTCAGCCACCGCCACGAAAAAATGCACTGCATTCGACGTATTTATTACTCTGAACAGGGTTCGTGCCATTGCGAACTCCTCCTCGAGGGTCATTCCTGGGTTTAATGATGAGTTATTAGACGAATTGGGATTAATGTTCATTGTAAAGGGTTTTATAATGCAGATTATTTTTGTATTTAGTGCAAGAAGTAAAGCTAGATTCAAGCCTAACCATGTAACCATAACCAATTATAAGTGTATACATTCGCACTTATAATTGAAATTTGTGGAAGCGCTGTTGGTGAATTTAGCACTTATTCTTACAATTGGATAGGTCTGAACCAAGCTTAATTCGACCAAAATCTTTCAATGAGATTCTGTAAATAAGTTGTCAACCCAAAAGGTTTCCACCTAGTACTTCCTCTAATTGTTTATCCCACAGGTATAGGTATATAATGTAGAATTTAATAGTATTTTAGCAAAGAAATATTTTCAAGTAGGTAATTCCTAGTCCAGGAAAAAAATTAGGAAAAATTTGAATTTCAATCAGTTATAGACACTTACAAGAGACGTATTACAAAAATCACTGTTTCTCTACGCTTATAGCCATCTGTTACTATTTCCGATATTTGACATTTCCTCTTCGATTTCCTAAACCATTTATGAACATTTTTGATAATCATGTAAAAATATTTTCGAATAAGAGTTTCTGAATGAATTTTTACCATAAACAAAAAATGTCTTCTTCAAAGCCATAAGGTCTTTATTAAAAACACATTTTCTCATTTTTGTCGGCCACTGTCAATTAGTTTTTTACACTTTAAATTTTTTACGTACTAACTATTAAAAATCAAAAGTACTTCATCACGAGCATCTTTTTGAATCCAACTTGCATATCAAAATCAGTAGGTACTCATTTCGATCTCGTCCAAAGACAAGAAATTATTATCCAAGATATGAGCTTTAGGACATAATATTCACGCATGATAATGCTATGTTTTCTAAAATATGGATATAAATAATTGCATTCTTTATTATTATGCATGCACATTAGTTCCATAATTCATATACTACATAACTACACTACATAATTATTTAAGGTATCCAATAGCTCATTAATGCGACTTACTAATTTCATGACCTTGATTGAAAGCAATATAACATAATTTATTGTTGTCAGTGCGTATTTTAAATATTTCATAAGTTAATTATTCGTGCTTGCTTATAATTATTGAGTCCAGTAGAAGTACCCAGCTTGTATAGTCAAGAAAGGACTTTACAACGCATTGTGGCGTGGCTTGTGGCTTTCGAACCACTTACTTGCCAATATAATAAAAATTAAATTATTTGTTGAGTACAGAAATTAAGAAAGCACTCACTTTATTAAATGGAGAACAATGGTAACAGTAAAAGAAATTGTACCTACAAAAAATTTTGATAAGTTTAACATTTTGTATTGAATGTTATGGTAAGCAAATAATGTGTTTGCCTCAATCGAGTTTTAGCAATACCATTCAACGTTACTATAATCATACGATTTCTAACAACTTATAGTCTAACTGTATTGACAACAATAATATAGTAAACAAATTATTTAAGATTACGACCATAATAATAAGAAACGCATGGAAATATTATACAATTTTTCATTTTACTTAAGTTAGGTATATTTTTTTCGAGTTCCATAAAAAATTCTAAAAATTCTTGGTTTGTTTATTTAAATTCAACTATTTCTTAACAAAACAAGTTGTTTTCTGTCATAATAACACTGTTATAGTTGTATTCTTCCTGTTTATGATAAACAGGATAATTTGTAAACGAGTTATTCAAGTTTTTGACAGATGACTTTGAGAACTTTTATTTTCAAACAGTGTTTATAAAATACAATAAGTAGACTTTACAAAGGGGCTTACATTATTTCAAACTCAAAATCATGGCAACCAAAAGCAAACTTACGAAGTGTTCGCAGCATTAGTCCTTCTATTAAAAATCTTCCAAGTAAAAATTCTTCTTAATATTTATCTTATTCACACACTTCACAACCTTATAAAAACACTTGAACCTTAATTATCACAACAAGAGTTTTTGCACGAAATATCACAGTCTGAACAAACGTAAAGTTCCCGCGTGTACCGGTACGTTAGGAACCCTACTAACAAACAGAACCGAACTGAACGCTAGGGCTTCTCACCACACCAACTGACAAATCCTCCCTCGTGTTTCAAACCTAAACACGCTGATCTAGGGGTGGGAGTCCCGAAGATACTGCCGGTATAGGCTCTAGCACCCTTAAACTAGGGTAAAGTGACGACAGGTTTTGGGAAATCCTGCCACAATGAGCATCATTGTATTGTAAGAGGAATTTAGAAGGGGGGTTTTACGTTTTTTTGTTGTGTAATTTAATTAATTGTACATTCCGGGCGGTATTAACGATTGGGATCTAGATCTAGATAATATTGTTATTTTGTTACTTTAGGTTTACATATTCGTTAAATGATTCTTAATTTGTATATTACATTGTAAAAACAATCGAAACGATTTTGATTGAATAGCTGCGTTCCTGCTTCATTTAAAAAAAATGTTCATCCACTTAAAAACTCAATAAAAGTCTGTTTAGTATTATATCGAACCAGACCTGAACTATTATACAAAATTCATATTTACTTGGAAAATGCAATAGAATAATCGACGTCTTAATTTTATCGTTGTGGACGCTAGCATTGAGTCCAATAATCCAAAGATCGCTCGATAGATCGTGAATAATTTGCACAAAAGTTATAATTTACTACTGCGTTTGCCGTTTGATATGATCGCAACAAAAGTGTCTCAAACTGAATAGTAAGTTTGGTGTTACCGACTTCACCTTACCACACCAACATCACAATCTTTCCAAATATTGCTTAAGTAACCTACTAGCAGATAGCTCCTGACCTATGCCCCATGCCAATACATTTGTAGTTTGTTTTTTATGCGTGTTACCACTTTCAAATGTTCGGGTTTTATTTGGTACTTGGATCCTTCATCAATATTAATGAAATGGTAGGTAGTATTTTACCTAATTTAAAGTATAGTTTTATGTTCCAAAACCATATAAAAGAAAACATTTCTTAAAGTAATGCAAAGAAGAGCAATGAAAAATTATCTATAGTCTGCAGACTTATAAGTAAGTAAGTGCAAAAATGTCGACCTTTTTGACAGTTTTTAATTTGGTCAAAAAACTATGTAATTCATCTACCCAGTATGGAGAGGATAAAACCCGATAATATAGTAAGTAATCACAGATATTTCCAAATCTAAACCATATAATTCTAGTCAAACTAAACATATTTGCATGCAATCCTAGCGAATCCCTCGAAACTTGGAAGACCGGACAATGTCTCGTTACTGTCCGCGAGCCTACCGCCTACCATCACCGACACGTCCCAGTCCCATGCTCCATCCCTCCGACTCCAGCTCCAGAATGACTCCAATCAGCGCGGTCTCCAGGCTGCTTCCAGCGCCGCCGAGCGAGCAATCATTACAGCCCGCATTCACACTGGTTACCCCCCTGTGCCCCTCGACAGTTCGTGTCGTGTTGCTCGGCTTTCGTCACCACCAGCTCGCGCGCCGAAGAATCATCGTTCATTTGCGTATTTCATTTGTAGGTATTGTCACGCTGCGTCACGTACGTAATTCGGGAATTGTTCGAGAGTTCATGGTGGAGATTGTGACCGGGAAAGGGTGAATACCCCATTTTTGGTTATTTTTTGTTGTAGACGTGATTTGCTTCTATACATGTTAAGCTTAATCAAGGAAACGTTTCTGGTAACCAGGTACTGGGATATGGATTATCAGTTTGTGAATAGATGTCAATCTTCCAGACAATACAGTTTTAAGGAAAATAAAATGGTTTCTTAAATTGAACAATCTTGACAGTTTGTTGGGTGTTTTTGAGAACAAACTCATATCAAAAAATACAATATAAGTACAGATTTTAGGTTTCTTACAAACAAATAATTTGTAACCAGCTGTGACCGATTTTAATATAAACCATAAATTTCAATGCCCACTGAAACAGTGTGTCTTTAAAAGATGGCTCAACTGAAATACAAGATAAAACATAATTACAACACATTGATAAGTTCGACACTAAATAGATGGATGTTCCGTAAATTAATCTGAATCCATCAGTTACTACAACCAATCCTGCAGAGGGCAGGGACCCTAAGCTAATCTGCTTATTATTTCGTTGGTTTCTTTCCTGTGGTCAAAGATTTTCGCTTCTAAATGATCTAAGAAAACACCATTCCTTATGCTAAGACACCTTGGGTGTGTGGTTTATTTATTATTTAAAAAAAATTTCAATGGGATAATGAAAACATAAGGCCAATATAATAACATTTGCTTAAAGTTACTCCACAAATGGTAAGTAAAAGATTGGCCTGTAGCTAAGTGTCCACAGGTTTGAACGTTCGGGAGCTTATTAAAAGCTAGGTATATCCTGTAACGTAATGTATGTCTCAACCTAGCTTACAACATGTTCTTTTTCTGCCTTTCTATACTAAGTAAAAATGCTCAAATACCGGACAGTCGTAAGGATTCAACCAACAGGAAATTCAAATTAAATTATAAAAAATAAATTAAAATGATCTCGAAGAACAAAGAATTTTTTGTAATAGGTAGGTATAGTTGATTCCACACAAGTTTGTGATTGCGCAATAATAGGCGAATTATTTTGTACGACAAACGTAAATATATAGGTTTCTAAAACGCAAATAATGGACCCACAATTTCTATTTCTACAAGTAGGGAGGTAAATATTTTTAAAATAAAATTGAGGATATGTCACAAATTATACCTGTGTAAACGATATAATGTTGCGCAATCACAAACTTACGTGGAGTCAACTATATATGATAATTAAATCATTAAAACTTATAAATAAGGGAATCAAATCTGTCGCATTATGATAATTTAGGTAATGGCATGCATAATGTAGTGGGATTACTTGTCCTTTTAATGAGTCAGAATTCAAATCCTCCCATAAATGTGTTAGTCAATTATTTCAATTATCTAAATATCTAGTTTAAACACCACTTGTAACGATCAAATAACACAACAGTTAAAATCAACATCACTGGCAGTACGGTTAATTTGGCAGATTCAAATCAAACTGATCCAATTTCAGATCACTTCTACTACAACAAAACTAACAACTACCGTACGTTTGCCGTGCGTACTGTAAAAAACTTTCTATCATTTCAGTTTCAGTTTACTTCATTACTGCGTATTTGTTTATCAAAACGTACAATAAAACTACGAAACTTTAACAGGATTTCTAATCACAAATCAGTTTGTGTTAAAAAAATGAAATGCCATATCATTTCGCAAATCGGAAACAAAGCATGTTGAGTGATTGAAAACAAAACGCAGCAAGTCCCAGATCACTTGATCAAAAAGGGAATGAAAAGAAGAGTCCATTGAGCAATGGACAGTGGTGCACAGTAGCAGTAGCCAAATGAAGGAATCACATTAACGAGCTTGAAACATCACGCGGCCAAACATTTCAATTCGTACGATCAGAGGCAGCTTTGGCTGGCTACCGGCGCATTCCATTGTTCGGAAATGAGTAATGATTCGGTGGATGGACGCACGGGGGTCAGTGACGTCTCGTGGGATTTCGTACTAGGGGCATTACAAAGAACTCACCAATTATTCATCAATTTAATAAAATATTCATTTCAATTAAATGTCCTTATTTAAAAATCCTAATCAATTTCAAATTACATTCCTACTCAATCTTTAAAAACCTCTCAATGCATAGTAATACAAAGGCTTGTATGGGTCGGGTTTTCAATGTCCGGTTTAAATTAAGGGGATGTAAAGCAAATATTTTTCCAATGTATATTTTCCCTCTCTTACAGGTGGACTTGTATCCGATTCGTTCCCTAAAATTAATTTATTGAATTACAATCAAATCTAGAAGCTGCATTTCAAATAGTATAAAAATACGTTTTGTAAGTAATTTACCAAATTTTGAGACAGCAAAAAAGTCTTTTGATTTGATATATGGTGCTGCTTGAAAAATATAACTACAAACATAAATACGATAATAATTTTAAAAAATTGAAATAAATATAAAACAAAAGTAGATTTTTATAGAGTTATCTGTATCACATTGCAAATTTTACCTACCTATGCTAATTATTGTTTTAATTTTCAATAATTAGTTTCATGTGTCGTAACTTTATCAGCTTAATCAAAAGTCAAAGTACCAGGTTTTAGTAGTATTTCAGGCTCTATTATAAAAGTCTATAAATTAACATAATTGTTAATAAATAGGTATATCCTATTAATTTGAAAGAAAAAAATGCAAATAAGTCAAAACAGATCCAAATAGATACCTATTCATATGGTAAATTTGATTGTTGTAACCGTATAAATAATATGCAAGTGTTTTGATAAAAGCGTGGGTACAAGATAATCGAGCATAATATTGCTACAGCAATTGCAGTTGAAAAAATCACCATAAAATTGCAATCGGTAAACAAATGTTTCAACGGTTTCAAAAGCCCCGACTTGTAAAAAACAGAAATCATCGCGCAAACACAAAACCTGACACTTCAACAACAGTTAAATGACAAATGAATAGCGATAAATCGTGCGAAAAATCAGACACGATTGAACGGGTAATTCTCATCGGGGTAAACGGAATCACAAGACGACAATCCAGGGTTGTTCGTGTTATCTCTCTCTCTCGCTCTCTTCAGAACTTCAGATTTTCACTTACTCTAGTCGCTTGGTGGCGGGTACGACGGCACGGCCTGTTGCTCTTCCCTCTGTCGTCGCCCCCCACCGCCCCACAACCCCCTGCGTGCCTCTACGTCCCAAAGTGCGATGTCTTTGCCGCTAAGTTGGCTGCGGTGATAGAGGTATTGCAGTTTTTTTTGTTGTTTGCTTGGTTACCTGACGATGTGATGTTTTTGGTTAGGATATAAAGATTATCTGCTTGTACAGGTAAAATATAAGTTTTTGGGCAAATATAGGAGTTTATTGCGTATAAATGTGTTATAATAAATATTGTCATTTAATATGCATAAAATATTGTTGTTTTTTTATAATTCAAACATTTTTTTACTCATTGTCCTGGAACTAACATTTTACTTTTCCTCTTATCGTTAGGTATATGTAATAGACACCGAATAAGACGAGGTTGGGATTCAAAATAAATAGCCTATAAATGGCTATGACACTATGACTATAATCTATGTCGTCATCAACGAATATTTTTACATGTAAAATTTTTGTTAAGAAGATATATATCATAGTCATAGTGTCATAGCAAGGTCATATCTTGTCTAATCCATGCTTCTACTAGAGGTAATCGCGGGTAATCGTTAATAAGTTTTCAATATTAATTCCTGTATTTATTATTATTATCCTTTATTAGAAATCCAGATGTTTATAATGTTCTTATAGGAGTTTAAATTTAGAATTTCCTATGATTTAATTATTCACCTGCGCTTCTGTGAGTATTAATTCTAAAATATTATTTTTGACAAAACTTTTTACATTGCTATAGATACGTTGTTTCGTTCTGTTCTTTGAGTACTAAATGATTTTAGAATGATTCGTGACCACGTGATTACCTGAGAAATGTTGAATATCCTTATAACAGAAATTGTTTACCTATTTATTAACATGTATTATTTTCAGTTTTTTTTTCATTACATTTAAAATCGTTCGACACTATTTATAACAGTTAGTTACCATTAAGTTTTTCGGAAACTAACCTTAGAAAATTTGAAAGTGGAAATTATTTTTAATTATCAGTCAAACATTTAAATTAAAATAGGTTCAATTTTCATCAGCTTAATTAATCAATCAGTATTTAATATAATGTCAAACACACAATAATTTATTATTGCTACCTATAATAATAACGAGGCGGAGTCATAAACATTTTGTTACCAATTTTACACTCGGGCTTTAATTATGAGATTATGACTACCATTTAACTGGGAGTTATATAAATAGATATGTACATTAAAATTAATACTTTGTGCATTAAAATAAAATAAAAATAATAATAATAGGTGTCTTTATTTTCTTTAGTTTAAGAAAAGTTTTTATCAAAAATGGAGTACCTATATGGGACTCAAGAAGGGTAAAAGTAAAAGGTATTTTTATTTAGTTTAGTTTAAGAGTTTTTAACAAAAACAGAGGCTGTGATAGTCAATAAGAGTAAAAGGGTTTTTTCATTTAGTTTAGTTTTATTTATAGTTTTTACCAAAATGAAGTATGTGGGACCCAAGAAGGATAACAGGATTTTGTCATTTAGTTTAGTTTAAATTTGTGTTTGTACCAAAAATTGGAGTATGTGATATTTAAGAAGGAGGGTAAAATTATTTCATTATAATATTTTTTATTAAAAGTAAAAATAATTATTTAATGTACATTTTTAATATTTTAATGCACAAAAAATTGTTTTGAAGTATTAATATTAATGCACATATATATTTAAATAATTCTCACTTAAATCATACCCAAAATTATTATGTCCAGGAAATTTTGCAAAATCTTAATCGAATCCTTGAGTTTTCCTCGGAACGATTAATATATTATGTTGCTAAAAATTCTAGAAAGAATGAATACTCTAGTGAGATTATCAGTGAGAGAATGAATAATGAATATCATATGCTTATAGACACTCCTGCTTCTTGTTCGAGTATTGACATCTTTAGTTGCAACAAGCAATCTAGATAAAAAGTTTAATAAACAACTACTGTCCTGAGTGGTATTATTTATAATTGCTGAATCTGAATTGTGGTACAGTCCTGCAAGTCTGTATCTGTCAAAACTAGAGTTTATTTACTTTATTAGTCCATCCTCCCTTGTTATCCCCCAATTATTCCATATTCCCTGAAATCTCCCAAGACGATCAATCATTCTGGATTCTGACGTGGAGAGCAGGATGACCACTACTACCACTAGTGAGCGTAATGAAGCGACGTCACGGAGGCAGTTGCGGCCGCTAATGAAACACCCGGTGTACTCTATATCTACCGGGTGCGTGTGTGTCTGCGCACCGCGCCACTAATTGAATGTCCGCGCGGCGGTTCGGACATCCCGTAGCGCGAAACAGATTCATTCCTGTGATTTATATCATCATCATGTGAGAGAACGACGGGGTGGGTACCAGCTATGTTCAATTTAGAGTCCTGGGGAATGTGGAAGTTACTGCTGGCTGCGGTATAAGGTAGTTTATTTATACTATTAATTGGACTTCTTACTAAATGATACCTTTATGATATATTGTACTGTACTCTTATTTCTACAATCAAGACGAACACTATCAAATTACACATCAACTTGTAGTGTACTGAAATATCGAATGGTTTCCAAGCTTCCAGATGATTTTGTGGACGAAGATTAAAAATTGTTAATCGTCCGGAGACAGAATTATTTTGGCTTTCGGCGGTGATTTTTCGTCCATTACTTGTTCATTTTGTTCTGGATACGTTTTGCTATGATCACGATTGTGAAAACATGTAGGCATACAGTCGAAATTGAGAAAATTACGTACATAAAACTTCTTATATACTAAGGTCGACGGAAAAAAAATCATTTACATATAAACGAAAATTTTAAACGCCTTTTCTTCATCTTTGGCAGTTTGTCTAGTTGAAATAAACAGTATAACATAAATAGCTTCCTCATTACAACTGATTCAACAAATTGTTTCTCGCTGAAAAATCAACGTATCAACTTAAAATTTCGTGTTCCTTTCGCGAAATTGTGCGATCTATCGAACGCTATTAAAAGATTGGACAAATTTTGTGTGTGCGCATATTAAGTTAATCCCAAAAGTTTCCTTTTTCGAGTGGTGCTGAGGAGCGGGGGTTTAGATTTTCTAACAGCTTTGAGATGTTATGTAAAAGTAGAGCTGAAGAAAATTTCATGCAGATCTGATTAAAATTGTAAAAGTTGTAGTGGTTAGAAAATTGTCCAATTTTGGTCTCCTCCAGGCTGGCTCTTTTCTTTTTGGCCGGCAGTGTACTTTAAATGTTCTTTTACATAAATATCTCCAATTGGTATTGGTAGTACCAAAATTTTACAGAAGAGCTTGCATAAAAGAAAACATTAAATCCATTGTTCCTTTTCTCTTACTATTCATTATAATAAATCTCCCAGATGAATATGTGTTAAACTACCAGTGTCCTGACCATTCACTCACATACATTCAAGTCCATTACCTATAAATAGGCACTTACATACATCCATACACATAAATACAATACGAACAAGGTACCGTTCACATTCATATGTGGGAGTACATAACGGAACCGATGCCCCTTGCTGTGACGAGTCGCACAGACCTCCATGCGTGTGTTTGTGTGTCTGTCAACCGCACACACTGTCATCAATGCTTAATTAATTGCGATTATCGGCTGTGATTTGCGATGTTCAGGGCCGCCCCCATTTTGCCTCCTTTGAACGACACTGGGTTACCCCCCTAACTAAGCATAATGAGCTTCGATTGACTTTTGAACATAGTCATGTAATTTGGTTATTTATAGTTGGATGCACGAACTGTAATTAATTAAAATGAAGGTTTCTATCTATCTTCTCGAATCGAGATCATATTGAACAAAACAAATTTTTCTTTAAAAATTATCATTTATTTCTTGCAATCTATAACATTTCTTTGTTTTATTGTTTTTCACATAATATGATATGGTTAATATTTTAATTCCAGAATTAAATTTTAACGCATCTTAAAAAACATTTGCCGTGCCAATGTATTGATAATTTTTATCTATAACGTAATTTCCTATAATTTAATTAAAGTTGTTTAATGAGTGAAAGAATATCAATTTACTTACGCGCAAATTAAATGTACCTGCATCGAAAACGCCATCTTTCGTCCCTAATAATAGGGAGTAAGGTATTTCTGACCGGTCTGTATTTTTCCTACCTAGGAAAGAAAAGTAGTTTTCCTCCCGCTATATGCGGGATTCCAAAATTGATTATTTAGATTATTTTTATTTATTTTATGGAATTATTATACATTTTTCCAATGTTATCATCATCCGGTTCTTCCCTTTCTGCAACTTCTAATTGCATTCCGGTGCAGGTATTGAAAAAATACCGTGTGCATCTCGGGACAAAAGTGTTCTCGCGACTCGTGCGGTGGCAGCCCTCGCTTCGCTTGTGTTGGCACCTCCGCACTCGTCGGAAAAACGCCACTTTCGTCCCTAGATGCACAATTTACTATTTATTAGCAATTGTGCTAATCCAGTGGAATAAAAATGGACCGTGAAGTTAACTAATTTTCCGAATTTCAGAAAAATTATTTTTATTCGTAAAGCATATCAAGCTGTATCCTTAACGTATCCATGTACTCGAAGTTTTGATACACCCTGTAAGGTATAATAAAAATTGCTATCTAATATAATTTTAAAAGAAAATGACAGTACCTACCGATGCAACCAATTTAAGAAGTTGAGCAATTACAATTTGTTGGCAGCAAAATTTTAAAACGGTAGTAAAGTAACTATAATCGTTATATTTACTCTTATTCAAATGAATTCGTTTTTAGGTCATTTCTAATAAACAAACAGTATAATACAAGAACACTAAAATCACGCTCAATAAATCCATATCAATAGCTACTCGAAATTTTTCGATGAGTAATATTGCTGGCTATTTAATTTATATGCAATATTATTAAACTTTATATTTATTTCTATTAAATTTGTAACCTGATTTTCATTAACCTAATAATTATTTTACGATCAATAGAAGGTTATTAAATAAAATATAATTGTTAGTTTTGTTAATAAAATAATAATCTTTTTATAAATAAATAAATCGTGTAATAATAACACTATAAAACGGTTGTGTTTATATTATAAATGAATTTATTTCAATGTATCACACTTCACAAAGAGCACGTGTTCAATAAATAAATATTTTTATTATGAAATATACCTACATACAAATATAAAAGTGATTTACTTAATCTTAATGGCACGTAAATCCTGTCGGTGTAGCAAAGAAAAGAAAAAGATTGCCGTGATATTGCGGATGCACTACAGTGACTTTGATGTCATTTTACGGGCAATGAAGCCATCCTAACACTCCCGCGGAATCTGTAGAAAGTAACCACAGGATTTTCAAGTATTAAATGAATTCTATACAAGGTATCACCTCAAAATTGTGGTTTTCTTTGTGCATCATCGTTGCTTTTTAAATATTTCACATTACTCACCTTCATTTTCGACCGCTTTGCTCAAACAAAACAAGTAAAAGCAAGCGGTATCCACAAAATTTGTAAAAAGTTAAGTCAGGCCACAGAATAACCGCATTTTTAGAGATTTACCGCGAACATTACGTATTTTACTTGCTTAGACATTGCAACAATGTTACCTAAAAATATTTAAAAGCATGCAAAATATTTACGCACCATACGTAGGTATTTAGGTAACTAGTCCAATAATGTCTAATTTATTTTTCACTAATGAAAAATTTGCTTTACTTACGATTACGACTCATATATCAGTTCTTTAAGATATCTACGAGTAAGTACTTTAGTAAATTGTAGGAGAAAAACATGATATTTGTAAGTATTAAATTTTTTATAAAAATAACTATAAATCTTCAAAGTGTAAATCAAATTTTATAATAACTACATAATGTGACAGGTAGGTAATCTATGTTTTTCCATTGTATTTTTTATATTTTTTTTTACAAAGCTACATAAGAACTACGACGATTAGCAAAAACGAGGTGTGAAAATTCCGCTTATTAAGCGAGATATGATTTTTTAAATCTGGTATTTGCTGGTGACGTCGGTGGTATTACCAGTAGCACTCAAACAGTTTGTCTTACTAACATTTTCCTTAAAACATATTTTGTAGCAGTAAACAGTATAAAATAAAATCAAACACAAATGAAATAAGCACTAATAATGTAATAATGACAGATGGTAGTTACATTTTCTGCCGCATCATGGCTCTTCTTCTCATCGCTGCTCACCAGGTGAAAATTTTTACGGCCAATAACAATGTTCCATATGAAACAAACCACGCCCCACACTATCTACGTCGTGGTATCTTAAATAATTTATATCTTTTAAATGAAATTACTTATTTAAAAACCTTTTTATTCACTATTAGTCATGACTGGATATGTAATTTATGTTATATCGTTAATATTCTTTATTTCGATATTGGTGAAGGAGCCTATATTTCGAATTTAGCTTATAGTTAATTTACTTCAATAAACTATGTGAAATAGATTTTTAAATATTATGTTATGCTATGTTTTAAATTGTAATTTTTGTGATTTTTTAAAATTATAATCTTTCTTTTTATCAACCCAAGACAATAACACAGTTTTTGGACAGACACAGATATTGCAATTGCAGGCGCACCCCCCAGCTACGGGCTTGTTTTTGATCTGAAGTGCACATAACATAAAATTGTAAACAACAATTTAATTTATAAGGAACATTGTAAAACTATTTAATGGTATTTTGACTTTTCATTAATTTTCGGTACAATACATAAAGAATAAAACCTATTTAGAACTAAATAAATATTTAAAATTCAGTACATCTCTTAAATGAATGTTAAACATCAACAAATATTTCTCACGCTCTGTTAATAAATCTTTCAAATCAGGATTTCTAAATAAGAATCTACATTAGCATAAACTTGCAACAAAAATTGCATAAAGATAAGATTAAAAGAATACCGTACCAAAATACCTCTATCAGTGCATTAAGGAAGTAAAAATGCTGAACGGCCACTGCAAATTGTGTTGCTTTCATTAACATTTAAAGTGAGTAGTACGGTGCGATAAAAACGCGGAAACAATTCTATTCCTTCTTCTGTTATCTGGTTTCGATCATCCCCTGTTTGAATATCCCACGTTTAATTTGCATGCGGTTAATATATCAGCGATCACTTCATTAAGCAACTACAAACAAAACAAGCGAATGGTGACTGGATGCTGATGCTGATGGTGTTGGCGAAGGCGGCTGTGGTAAACATAAGAACGCGAACAGAGCACGGTGCACTACGATTTCAATTAGAGAAAAATAATCCTTCATTATGTGGAATTGTTGCTTTCTCTCGGATATACAAGGTTTCCTTAACTTCATGTTGATTGCAGATATTTTTAAATGACCATTTATGGAGGTTTTGTATAAATTAATGATTATTCATGCATATATTGACATTTTACTGACCACGTCAGCATAGTAACAAAATTTCATATCGTATTTGACAGTTAGAATCAATTTAATTGTATTTATGAATAATACAATAAAGTCATAAATTACGAATTTATGATATAATTCTGAGCAAAAGTTACAATAGTTTATGTATTAAGGGCATCACGATGATGTTCATCCGAAACCGACATGGTTACAAACCCAAGGGTCTCGGCCCGAGGGTCTGTAAATCGCCCGAGGGCTATAAACATGACGCTCGTGGTTCGTACAATATTTTATATCTTACAATTTTATATAAAATATTACGCTCGTGACATATTTCACTTTGAAGTTTTAAAATTTGTTAATATTTTTGGTATGCTAGGAACGGACAGGAAATATATTAATTTCAGAAGAGAAAGATTTGAGATGTGTCAATAATACCATGGCAATTTCTTAATGCCCTAGGGCATAATGTAGTATATAATGTACCTCGTATCGTCGTATCCATGAGAGAAATAAACAATTACATAATAGGAAGACATAATATGTTATTTATCTTTTATGAATTTTTATTGACCAAGGTCGAACTAAGACGAAAACCTTTAGTTTAAGATATGGCTTTTCAAACTATATTATGTTATTGGTATTCAAAAATTATTTTATCTGATGCAGTATCATAATGACAACATTATAAGCCTCAATTTGAGGCCAAGGACCATAATGAATTAAGTATGGTACTCACACTCAGTATCATATTACTAAGCAAGTTTTAAAAATAGCATACCTGATTTTTTAGATTTAATTTTTGTTTTGTTTTATTTTATTTAATTTACAGATCACAACACACAATAACATAAATAAATATTATCTGACGCAGTGTCATAACAACAACATTATACGCCTGAATTTGAGGACCATAATATTTAAAAAAAATTGTCATGAAAGGGGGAAAGACCTTGAGCTCAGTTCAAGCAACAGTTCGCTCCAATTTAAAACAATACAGGACCGAGATCCAAGATTACACAATCAAAACCATATGAGATCCGAATGTAGATTTCGTCCGTGGTTTTCTGAAGGATCCTTTGCGGAGTCCGGGCGACAGCAGAGCCGCGACGTCGCCAGAGAAGACCGCCGCCATGCCCGCCTCCCGTTTTATGGGACACACAATTTTTTCCACCGTTAATAAATCAAAGTTATGTCTGCCGGACTTGTTTTTTCTACTCTCTTTGGATTTTTTATGCGAACGTCGACCGAAATTAGAACGTGTTTCGCGACGAGTTTATCAAGTGAGAACACGACAATGTATAAAAATGTAAGGAGTGATAAAGAAACTGTACTGACCACTGACGCATTGACCAGTGACCACAACGAAGGTTAGGGGTCAAATTGTTTTTGGGAAACTCTATCTTAACCGCAGATCTTGTGAGAGCATTTCTTATTACAGAAAGCATAAACTTTTAACTAGGTAGTTGATTAAAATTTATAAAATTATATTCATACCTGCTTTTGGATTTCACTGACGAAACATTTAAATATGTGGTTCATTTTATTTCTGGAAGAACGAACGTCATCACTCAATTTTCGAATAAATGCATTTATTTTTATTATACAAACGTGTTCGATTTGTAAGCTATGCAAACCCAATGTAGGACAGAGACAGGAGATACTGTAGGTACTTATCTTTTTTTTCGTTCGATCTGAAATAAAATAAAACATATTCTTCATCTGTGGATAGTTCTAGATTTGGTTACTGATAATAGGTAATTATATACCACAATCGGTTGCTCATACAAATATAAAAACAGACAGACCATATTTTAAAAAAAAATTAAAGGTGACTTTTTCCATTATGCGGAAAGTTTAACTTAACTTCTTGTTGAATCAATTATTACAGATTGTCCATATTACATAATAATGGGCATTAAAAAAGTTTGCAAGTCCTGGATGATTATAGGAACGAATTTCTGTACTTCATTAATAAAATCGTAACTTTACCAAAACTAAAAGATAGACCTGCATTTCGCGATTATAAATCAGTAATTATCCAAGACTTTGAATATCTTATTCGATACCATGAGGTGCTAAATTTTGCTAATTAACTACAAATTTTATTAGACGCTTATAAAACTTGATATGTAGTAATATTCTATTAGATAGTTACTCAATTTGTAATTGAATTTTTGGAAACACAGAAATTGATATAGAACAGAATATTTTTCTTTATGAATAATATATAGGTACATCATCAAATGCACTGACATAATAATTTCATAAACTAAGATTGATATAAATTATAAGTACTTATATTTTTTGAAAACGTAATTCTTTCCAAATTTCTTCCTAATTATTATTAAAGCTATTATTTTATAAAAATTCTATATGTATAGGTACCTATTTTGTGGTATAGGCATTGTGAAATGTCAAAAAATATTATTCAATTTTATCAAACAAATATAAGACAGTGGAAATTAACTAGAATGTTAACGAGAAAATAAACGCAAATCAGTTAGGTTCCCGAGTAATGAAAACATTCATACAGTAATAGAAATTCAGTTAAGTTGAAAATTAATTATTTATACTTCAAGTTATTACTTCTAATAAATGATAATTATGGTTAAGAAAGTAAATGAAAGATTTGTAATGACTAGCATTTCAGGTTTTTATTGCCCGTAATTATAAATGTCAAACAAGGATAATTTGTATTAGAAATTAATTTTATTACAAGATGTGTTATTTGTTAAAAGTAAAACAGTAAATAGAACTTTGAAAAAGGAAGTTACAATTAATCTAAATTTTAAATGATACAATTATTATATTATGTGAATCCTTATATATAATTTAATTTTAAAATTATCTAGCAATGATATTTCAAAATAAATGTGTTAAGAAACAAAACAAGTCAAACTTTGTTCCAATTATTTAATTATTTTCTACCAATATTTATTGCTATTGTTGTTTAGATTAAATTAAAATAAAACAAACCTACACTTTTTGACACTTAAACTAGATATTAGATTTATGCGTTTGGCGGTTTGAAATAAAATATGTTTCTTATACGCGAACTTCTTTCTTCCTTACCTACTTTATCTGCTCCAATCGTAGTAACCGTAACATAACAATATTTTTAAATCTGTAGTAGGTACTGTAGGATATAGAAATAGAAGGTCTTTTCACTTCTTGAAAAAACTGAACTGAACATAACACATAAATAAAGAATACCAAATAGTTATTTGTATTTTGTTATTATAGGTTATGGAGCAAACTTAAATTACAGTTTGCACCCTCCAACCTCTAGCAAATTACTATATTCATCCCTTGCTGCATGCTTTAAAATTTAGTTTTAATTCTTGTTTTAACGGTAAATTATAGAAAAAAAACATCTACCCAAAATACTGCAAATACGATATTTTAAACTAGATATAAAAATATATATGTTTACAAAGAGCATATGATACGGTTACAGTGTTGAATCTCTAGTGAATACCACCACGACCACGTGGTCCTCGTCCTCACAAATTGAGAACCTCTGTTGCTTGAAAAGCACTTCAAAGAGCCAGAGTCACCATTCCTTACGTCTCGCCCCCGCCACACTCCGTCCCGCTAAAACTAAAAACAGGTTTGAAACTCTTGGCGTGGGTGCATTTGGCCCCGGACTACAGAACACTGCTTCGACTCTTCTATCTCAGTCTTCCTTACTTGCCACCCATTCATCTGTCTTTGTCACTCCAAAACACGTTTGCAATTATGGTATTAATAATCTATCATATAATAACTATAATATTTTAATTAGAATCCATTCACGTTCGGCATAATAACTCGAAGAACAAGGCCTGGTCGACGGCTAGATGGCGTTGACGACGCTGGTGAGAACGACGGGGCAAGAGGCGAGGGGGAGGGTGACTAAGAGTTCCACATTCAGAGGGCATTCAATTTAAACTTTGACTCACAAAACGTAAAACGCTTGCAATGAGAAAATGTTTCCCTCCCGAGACAGGTAATTAGTAAATGTGATGTTGTAATTAAAGTTTTCTGATTAGCGGGATTATAGCACAAGTTTTCGCAAAAATTGCCTTATTTTGGAGCTTCTAATTGCCTACTCTTAATCATTTTATAAGGAACAAAATATAGTTTTAATTTTTGTTATAAATTTATGTCAAGAAAATACTTATTATCATATTCTAAAAGGGAGATATTGTGATGGGTAAAAATTTTCGATGTGAGTATTTTTGTGGATAAGCACGTTTTAGGGTCCCTAGAGTAAGAATATAACATTTTCGAGATGATTTCTGTGTGTGTGTGCGTTCGTTCGTGCGTTCGTTTGTATTACAATTTTTTCGGAAACGATAACTCAAAAAATATAAAACATAAACATTTCAAATTTTATGTTTAAGGTTTTAATACGAATCTTAATAAGCCATTAAATTTTTGTTTTAATCTACAAACCGGAAGTAGTACTTTTTACGAATATTTCGATAAATAGTTAATTGAAGACAATTTTTTATTTTAAATGAAAGATTATGTGATTTTACCTACAATCGGTATTTTATAAAAAAAAAATTGTATCTGGTATCATTTAAATATAATTAAAGTATATAGGTACTTATAATTTAGTATTTCGGTATCTTCTAGTCCATGATCGTTTAACATTTGTTACTATGTAAAATTTAAATGATTTTGACATGACAGTTACAGTGGCAATAGTAAAATATCGTTTATATCTTCTTCTGCAGTTAAATAAAATGACTAAAATATATTTGTGAGTAGTGCATTATACCTATATATGAATACATATATTTGTATAGTAAGTAAAAAGAATACAGTAAGTATGGCGGGTGGTCTTGTGCTGGCCACATCAGATTTTTTCACTAACAACATGAGTAGTTCTATTTTAATACAATAATACCATCATTGTATAATATACAAAGACCTTGTTCTGCGTCAAAACTTAAAATATTATTATTGACGAAGTGTAGTAGGGCCTTACTATGTCAAGTTACAGTATAACTGTAACGTAAAACGTCAGATGTGATTTATTCGAAAAAAGTAAGTGTGGTAGTATCCACTAGCGCACGCAGGAAATATTTTTAGGGAGGTGTGAAATTATGGAAATGTTGAATTATTAGTACCTAATTGGTAAGAATAATACGCTGCAGGCAAATTTCAAGGTCAAATACATTTAAATTGAAAAAAAAATTATTCATATGAAAAACTATATGTTATAACTGCGCCTCCTGTATAGTGATTAGAATGGTATAAGTAGTTGCTATTAAAATATAAATTAACAAACATCGAAGACTGCTATAAGAACTATTATTTATTGAATACATTAAATTAATGAATATTATTTCAAATTTGATGAAAGTTATTGTATATTTATTTTAAAATTTTTGGTATTTAATTATTTTAGAGAAGGACTTAGCATCAAAACCCCTCTCCTCCTCCTCAACTAGACCCCTGCGCCGCCGCGCCACGCCGCCGCCGCCGCCAATTTCTGACGAACGCCGCCGCCGTTAAATTTTTATCGGCGCGCCACCGCCGCCGCCACCTTTTTTTTGTATAAAATGATTGATCTATTTTGCAATGATTGCAAAATTATTTTTCCTATATAATGAGTTTATTTACTCATTCGTTTAGTGTTTAGTTCTAGGTTCTAATTTATGCCAAGACCAGGTAAATCGATTTTGGAGTTCAAAATGTTAAATAATTATAAAAATATGTTTAATAAATATATTTCATTTCTGTAAAACAGTGCATTGTTATTAATTTTACACTCATTGTCCATTTACATATTTAGATTTCCACTAGTCATAAATGAAATACGCCGCGCCGCGGCGCGCCGCCGCCGATTTTCAAAGACGGCGTGACGCCGGCGCGCCGCCGCCGCCGGTCCGTTTTCACTAAAACGCCGCCGCCGACAAAAAGGTTGTCGGCGCAGGGGTCTATCCCCAACACCGTCCTTGCGTGCGCCACTGTTAGTACCAATCATGTAAATTGCTAGTAATATTGTAACTGTTACAAATTTTCTAAATTTAAAAACATTTTACTAAGTACTTCACGACACAAGTATGACCAGAAGTCGAAGAATTAAATATCGTAGACATATTAAAATTTCTGTAATATCCTGCCAATTTATAAATGCGTTTTCCATTGTAATTTCTTGAGAAAGGTAACACAAAGTTTTAAATTGATAAATTGATTTAAATCCAATAAAAGTTTATAGTTTATATTTTGATACTCTTATTTTCTTTCTGCCATTGTATGGCATTTTTAACTACGGTAATAAAGTTGATTGGTTCTTTTCTTTCGTTATTTGGGTGACTGTTATTAAAATAGTTACTGTATTATTTTTATTCTATTCCCATAAAAGTAGCAAAAATGTAAAGTAGAATGAAATCAGAATAACTGCATACTAAAACGACAAAACGCAAAAAGCTAAGGAATCTCTACGGAATTAAAGAAAGATACTAATAAGGTCGCATTATTTAAAGCAGTTTTTTATTAAGGTAATTTGGTAAAATTGTGTTGTCAAGAGTTGCCTTCATAATTAATTGTAAAGTATCGACCTAAATACTTGGGCAACCAATTATTATTCATATTAATTTAAATTAAATTTCTTTCCTAAAATTGATTTTCATAAATTTTGGTTCAAAAGTAAAATTTGAGAGCATGACCCTATTTCTTTGAATTACTAAACTGATTTAAATTCAACTGATATTATATTTTGCTGCTTTGATTAATAACTGTATCGCATATTAACCCAATAATAAACGACTTAGAGCATTTTATGGCTTAGTATGCTTCTCATTAATATT
The DNA here is from genome assembly GCA_947534325.1 of Agonum fuliginosum. Taxonomy (NCBI): domain Eukaryota; kingdom Metazoa; phylum Arthropoda; class Insecta; order Coleoptera; family Carabidae; genus Agonum; species Agonum fuliginosum. The sequence continues at coordinate 23,191,667 of OX384041.1, forward strand.
TCATTTAATTAGTTTATTTTAGAAGTAATTTACTAGACGACTCAGTAGAACATACATACATACATGTTTTCATCACTAGCTTTAAAGTATTATTTTTACTTATAAGTATATATATTTTTATTGCATACACACAGGGCGTGAATTGAAAAATCAGTGTTTTATCTGTTGCTCTCTAAAAAATATTAAAAGAAAAAATTTGTAAATGTAAAAAACACTAATTTTCAATGTTATAATAATAATGTTATTAATACGTTATTAATATATTCTACGTATAATAATAGCTAATCTAGGTAGGTAATAATAATAATAATAATAATAAGAGATGAAGTGTAGGAATATCCACATTATAATAATTGTCCATAAATTAAACTTCAAGTAGGTACTTGTACGTGACAGAGATCTATGAGAAATGAAATTGTAAACTTTTAAATACCTTCGCATAATCACTCTCTATAGAATTTATGTATTTTCTTCATTTCTCCATAGTAAATTTATTAGTTATATATCATTTGTACCTCTGTTAATTTTATATTTATATTCTTAATACTTATTTAAATTAAATATAAGTAACGTCTTTGAATTGAAAACCAAAACCAAATTATATCTAAATACGTAATTGCAAGAAATTATTATTTTCTTTATTGATATTGTTCTTTGAGTAAATAATATTATAAAAACTACAATTTCCGAATTCCCTTCTACAATGGTATAAATTTGTAAGAAGTATATCTTCATACACTCTTATATTAGTAAAATAGTAAGGTATATAGTGAGAAGTCATGTGTTGGCCAGATTTTTTTATAATGATATATATATATATATATATATATATATATATATATATATATATATATATATATATATATATATATATATATATATATAGATGTTTCGTAAACGATGAATTATCACTTATAATATCACATGTGCATTAAAGATTTCCTGGACATGAATGAATACACGAGTGCTTATTCGGTAAGAAAATTGCAATGACACCGCCACTCTATTTTTGAATTCTTTTTACAATAGAAACTTGAAATATTTACTAAATTTGTGTTTAACATTAACAAATATGTATTATTTACCTTATTAATTGCTTATTTATACTCAAAATAACAATTTAACCACTTTTTAATTTAATGTCAAAGTGACAGATGCCGGAATAATTTCCACTTATTAATTTCAGTTAAGTTACCTACTCAAGCTACTAGTAAAAAATTTCCGAGAAAATTTTTTTATAACCATGGTTACTATTATTGTTATCAATTCATCCATTGGCTGTTATTTGTGTCATGCAATTTTCAACTAAATAAATTAAAAATTAGTTATTTATTATGACTTCTGAAAATTTCTTTAGGTTTATTTATCAACAATTTTATACAATTCATTAATATTATCTTCCAAAATTATATTATTTATTTATTGAAAATAGAAAATCGTATCGTAGTTTATTATATTATTGTTACTTAGTTGCCGAAATAGGTATGCTAATAACGTCATAACAAATGCACGCACTAGAGTATATACATTACATACTTAAAGACATCTCAAAAATACTAGATTTATATTTTAATTATCAAGAAACGTACTATAATCCATTACAGTACATCCCTTTAATGTTGCAAGACGGGAGGTAATTTGAAAATAAATAAAATAAAGTCATAATTTACATTTATTTCTAAAAATTATATTATCTAAATTAATCCAAAAATAATTACGTTCAAATTTTGTTTGAGGGTCACTGGTATTTCACAAAATCTATGTTCATTGCGAACCGTTCAATTCTGTTCGTTGCAGAAAAAATCGATGAAATCGACAGTAGTGTGATTTCCGTGAGATTATATGAATGTCTAGTGAAATGTATGCTTAAGAATACATCAAATATATCAAAATTTGCGTGAAATACATACTTATGTGAAAATAGTTTTAGTGATATAATATAGTGTGTGACTAAACCTAATGTGTATTTCCAGGTGAAAATATACGAACTTTCTATGATGGGACACACACGGAGCCAAGCATGGACCATGGAGAAGATAGGTTAGCATTTTATAATTTATATAGATAATGGCTTTTAATGGCAAAGTGAATGAATTCAGTTTAGATAACTAAAACAGCTGCAAAAAGGGGGTCATGAAAAATTTATGTTCATTTTTAATATGATTCAACCGTCAATCGTATAGCAAATTATACAAAAATAAGATCTTGAACTCTTAAGAAGTCTTGTTATATTTCTTTTATTAATTTTGTTTTTCTCTTGTTGCAGGTCCTGCGAACCTTGAGTAAACAGGTAGCCTCGGGTTAAAGGTCAGTGCCTCTTTTGTATTTAATTTACTAATTTTTTCAGCCTCAAACTTTATTCCCACCCTTATCCGTTATCCGGTCTTATATCCATTTTTATTACAAGTTACTAATTGTGTACCACTATTATTGGAAACGGCGAATTTAAGTTTCAGATTTCAGAAAATTTCATGGCTGAAGGGGTGTTGCAGTTTGCAATATTGAAGAAAATATCGGTCCAGAACTAGGGCATGGATACACCACTAATTAAATTAGTAGGTAAGTGTATTTTTAATTTCATTGTTAATTTTGGGAATTTTCATTAGGTATTCTATAAATTTGGTTAAAATATAAATATAATGATACAAATTGCAATTCAAATTCGAATCGAGCATATAGCCTAGTAAAATCAAAACCCAGCCAATAATTCGAAATTTCAGAATTAAGTGTCATATTTATTATTTATTGTTTTTCCTTTTTACCTCTCGCCTCATATTCTATAAGAGAGGTATTGTAATGGGTCAAAATTTTCGAGTATGAGTTTTTGGTGGATAAGCACGTTTCAGGGTCTCTATAATACGAATTTACTATTTTCACGATGATGTCTGTGTGTGTGTATGTGTGTGCGTGTGTGTGTTTGTATGAATGTATGGACTGACGATTTTTCGTCCACGATAACTGAAAAAGTATCAAACCTTTAATAACCAAATTTCATATTTAAGGTTTTAATAAGGATCTTAACACCGGATAACATTTTGGTAGAAATCCGAAAACCGGAAGTAGTACTTTTTGAAGCTTGAGAAACTTTTCCTTTAATATATTGTTACATTATTTATTTATGACAATTTTTGCAATTAAAAATAAAAGAAAATATAATTATCTATGGGTACAGTTAATTATAAATACAATTTGCTGAATCTGGTAGTATTTAACAATAAAATAAAGTACAATTAATATTCTATCTTGTTGTCCATGATATGAAATTTGTTTCTACATAAAATTTGAATGATTATGACAGTGACAGTACAGTTGACATCTTTTGCTTGCATCTTGGTTTACATTATCGTTTACATCTTACATGAACATGAAACTATTAAAATGTAAGTAAAACTATTTATTAGATTAGTCTCGAGGTTAATAGAATAAGCAGAATTAGGCGAGAGGTCGTGTACTGGCCACAGCAGATTTTTTTATTTTTTGTTTGTTTTTACCTCTCGCCTCATATTCTATAAGAGAGGTATTGTAATGGGTCATTTTCGAGTATGAGTTTTTGGTGGATAAGCACGTTTCAGGGTCTCTACAATACGAATTTACTATTTTCACGATGATGTCTGTGTGTGTGTATGTGTGTTTGTATGTATGTATGGACTGACGATTTTTCGTCCACGATAACTGAAAAAGTATCAAACCGTTTATAACCAAATTTCATATTTAAGGTTTTAATAAGTATCTTAACACCGGATAAGATTTTGGTAGAAATCCGCAAACCGGAAGTAGTACTTTTAGAAGTTTAGAAAAGTTTTCCTTAAATATATTGGTACATTATTTATTTATAACAATTTTTGCAATTAAAAATAAAAGAAATTGTGATTATCTATGTGTACAGTTAATTATAAATACAAATTGCTGAATCTGGAAGTATTTAACAATAAAATAAAGTACAATTAATATTCCATTTTTTTGAAATTTCAGTATCTTGTTGTCCATGATATGAAATTTGTTTCTACATAAAATTTGAATTATTATGACAGTGACAGTACAGTTGACATCTTTTGCTTGCATATTGGTTTACATTATCGTTTACATATTACATGAACATGAAACTATTAAAATGTAAGTAAAACTATTTATTAGATTAGTAGAATAAGCAGAATTAGGCGAGAGGGCGTGTGGTGGCCACAGCAGATTTTTTTTCTTCGGTTTATTTTTAACATATCAAAATTTATTATTATTGGCTACCTACAAAATATAGTTTGGAAATTCTTTATTTTTTATTATTATGTCATTCAACAGGAACAGAAATATTATCTTCGGAGCGGATATTTTATCTGAACTTCGGATCGGATATTTATCCGAACTACGGATCGGATTGTAGTATATCCGAACTTTGAACCGTATCCGGTTCAATTCGATCCTAGGAAGTCATATCCGATCCGAGATGGTTCTTATCCGATCCGATCCAAATCCGACTTCAGATCGGATCGGATCGGATTCGGATTTCGAATATTTTTCCCCATCTCTAGTGAGCTTGGTTTTAAACTCAGATCCCCCAGAACGGGAAACAATAAAATTTAAAGTTAGTAATCCCCAAAGGATATTATTGTCCAGGAGAACATTGTTCAGGAAGATAAAAGTCATAGTAGGTATTTAAAATTCCAAATGTACATGACAAGAAAAAGAAAGTGTTTTCTCTTATGGTGTAGTCGTTTAAGTGTTATTTATTTACAAAACGTTGTAAATTAAATTTGGTAATTTGATGTTTACGTCGTTCTGGTGACGAACATGCTACTCTCAACAAGAACCTTGGTTCTTAGTGAAACAGGTGTGCGAGTGACTGTGTGCTCAGGGTCACGGGGTCACAGAGGCCGCGGGGACAACACACGAGACAAGAATGCGTTCATATTGCTACATCAACCACAGCACGCCAACTTACTATACTTTGTAAGCAAGGAGTTTTACCAACAAACAGTTTACTTACAAATTTCTATTGCTGCATTGCTCATAGTACCCTGTTACACAAATTCTAATAACATCGAATGTTCGATGTATGTACCTATACAGGGCGTAACCCAATCTGTGTTACAAAATTTAAGGGTGTATAGTACTTATTGGAAGCAACTGATCATGAATCAAAAAGAATTTTGTTGAAATTCGCAAATTAAAAAATGAGTCCAAGCAAATGAGACATTCTGTAAGTAGGTATCTACAAATTTCATTTTTTCCTGTTTGTAAAATTACTACTTCATTCATGTAATTACGCAAATAAATACTGCATAACAACCAGTGGTACCCAAAATGATATTGTTTTGCAAACTACTGTTAATTTTACGAATTTCAACAAAATTCTTTTTGATTCATGATCGGCGGCCAATACTATACAGCCTTAAATTTTGTTGCACAGATTGGCTTACACCCTGTCTAGTAGTATAATGGGAATTAGCAGTTCATAAAAGGGTCGTAAAATTACTAATGAATAAATTTTTTTTAAATAATATTTTCTTGTGTCCGTTATCCACTATAAATGAGATTTTGTAACAGATTACTGACATTTTTTCAAAACTTAAAACAGCAAAACTCTCACTATAATTTATTATTGCATAGAGATTATTGCTACTATGGTATTATGGTACCTACTCACTGTCAACTTAGTTTACAGACTTTTGAAATTAAAACATGTATTTCTTCTTTTAAATTTAGTACTTCAATATTTCACTGTTTGGTATTTTTTGTAGAAGGTGACAAATACGGAGTAAACATAATGGGCTGAATTCAGCACTCTTCTCTAAGTAAAAGAAGCTTCTCTGAAATTAACAAAGATACACGCATTTTTCCATCTGTAAATAAGAAAGAGATAAAAGATGTTTCCATGGTAATTAGAGAGGCTTATTAGCTTAAAGAAGAATGCTGAATTTGGTCAAATGTCTATACACATTTTTATTTACCTACCTATCTACAATACCTACTAACTGTAGTGCAATGTGCTACGAAACATTTATTTACATTTGAAAAAACGATACTAAAAGATAATTATGCTGAATGCTGACAAGCAATGAAAAATTATACTATGTCAACATATTGATAAAGTAGTAAATGAAGTGTCACTAATGAAATAATATAACAAAAATATACAGCGATTAAAAATATGAAACGATTTGAGTGCTTCTCAACCATAATATTTACTTTAATCATTATTTAAATACCTTATCATAATAAACTAAAATCAAGCTATAAAAACATATTTCTTGCTTGACGGCGAGACATAATACCGTTTAATAAATGGATCAATTTAAATATCTCTTGCATTTAAAATTAGCGTTAAAGATATAGTTTTATCCTTGCTCAGAACCGTAACGTATACATTCAGTTGTAGGTGTTTCATTAGAATTTTCCATGAATAATATAATTCTACATTGTCCGATAGCAAACGATTGTCTCTTTAAATACCCTTTACTTGCATATACAAACGCATTATGCGGAGATATTCCGCTGTTCCCGCCATTTAACAACGTACACAGAAACAGATACCAGATTATAATATCTGGTGCGTGAATGATCAAATCGGCGATAACGCAAGCGAGGGAGGAATATTATAACGATGTGGAATAAATTGTTTAAGACAATTGCTTGAAATTAAATGAAAACTTACTGTATCGGATATGAGAAGATATAAACTCGCCTTACCTGAAACAGAAAAAACAGGATGTGTTAAAGATAACATCGAATAAAATGCTGTAAAATGTGTTATACTTGGGATTTATGCAAATTGGATTGTATCGAATTATAATGCAAATTTTTATTTTACCACACGATTGCAGACGGATTATGTTTTACATCTACGATTGGAACCATGTCATCATTTGGTTTTTTAGTAAGAAGTTTCAAGATTTTATTAATGTTTCAATAAATAATGAAACATAACTTTACAAACGTTTATGTAGCATTCTACAGTTATACATGATGGTTTAGTTTCCAGTGACCTGCTGATATTTCGTAAACTAATAACAATATTGAGAAATTTTTATCATGTGAACTTATTCAGTATTTTGTATTCTATATTAAAACAAGAAATACATAATTTTTCATAACGCATTTTTGATGTGCAATTGTTTTTTCTTTTTTTATAAATGGGAATATAGGTACTCGTATAATTTTTTAATTTTTCGATTTAATTTTTCAACAAAAAATTTGTCACCTTCTCTTTTTTAGTTCTCTTCTATTCACATTAAGTAAATTGAATTATTTTGTTTCTTTGAATTTGTATATAAATTTATTTTTAAAATTTTCAGATCTGTAAATTTTTTTATGAAAAAAATTTACTTATTGAAAAATAAAAAACGTCATTTTTGAATAGGTACAGAAAAATATGTGCTTTTCAAAACTGTAAAAATAAATATATGTTCCCATTTAAAAAAAATATTTTTCTTGCTATTATATAGAATACCTACATACATAATACTGAATAAGTTCAGATGAAAAAAAATTATCGAATGTTATTAGTAGTTATAGAAAATATCAGCTGGACACTGGAAACAAACCAGCCTGTATAGTATAGGTTTTTATATAAACTACTTATATGAACTTGCAGAACCTTTATTAATAAAGAAAACAGAATAGGTGGGTTTTTTGCAATTAATTAAATGATACGGTTTATTCAGTGAAATTGTACAGAACAAGAACAATATTATGTTGTATATTAAAAAATAATTAGCTTATATTCATTTCATAACACATGAAGTTGAATGGAAATGGTACGGCTATGACGTAACAACATCAAGTCGTATAAAAAATAATCTCTGATGTCAAGTTTGAATAAGTACAATATTTGACAGTTAATAATACAATATAAAATATAGGTTAGGTGTCCACTTAAACGTGAAACAGAAACAGGCGATTACCTCAAGAAATACGAATTTTTTGTTATGTAAAATCAATAAAATAATAATTATTAATTCCATGAGTTAATTGGAGGAGTGTGGTATACGAATGGTCATTTCACAGCCTACACGGAACCTACAGTTTCTACAGTAGGATCCGAACCAATTAGCTCAGTTGTATTTGTTGTGGTACTGTGGTACCCAATTCGATTTTAAACCAACTGGAATCGAGTGGATAGTGGTAGTGGATTCGATCTCCAGATATCTTGCGCCGAAAGCAGGCACGCTCATCACTGAGCTACAATTACCTGTCCTAACGTACTTAAATTTGGTATGTTTTAATTATTTTTATTTACATATTAGTTGATATGATACCACTGACTAGCAAAATAAAATTTTATTTTAATTTATTATTCATACACCCATTCGAATTTCAATGATACCTCCTGTTTTATAAAATGCTACATCCCCTGTTTCAATTTAATAATTAAGTCCTTTTCTACCCAGCACTATTTCAGGTACCGCCAATACTGAAATATTTACGTGAACAATATCCATAGACGAAAATCGATCAAGAAGTCTGTAGCGGAAAAACCACTAAGACGTTGTTACACCCCTCAAACTATTTTTCACTCGAGCAAATGTTAAAACAATCCAAAAGTGCATCTCACATGCATTATTCAGTGACAGAGTCAGAGTAGTGGAGGCCGGCAGACGAAGAAGAGTTAATGTTTGTGCATGAGCCAGCTGTTGCCCTGCACGGGCCGCCACTGGCCGCCCAGGATTATTATTTTTTCATCAACTAGACAGAGAACGCGGCTGAAGTTGCTTCCCCCCTGTCTGTCGTATAATATAGGCCAGTATATTGCGTTTGCTCCCCTTCCGTCTGGCGCCCCCCGGCCGCGTCTGGTGGACCTTGTGGCGTTATTGGAAAACGCTGGCCATTGACGCCGACTGCGATTTTCGTTTGTTTTTACAAAGGATACTTCATAGGCGATTTATTACCAAATATTATTAACACAAACATCGCATTATTCTTTGACAAATTAAAACATAATAAGGATAAACATTTACATTTGTATCGATGAAACCATTCAGGATTACATTTGGAGAGCATTTTTTAATGTTACTATGGCATTCATCATTCATAATTAAACATTCAACAAAATTTTATATCCCAGTTATAAATTGTGAATGTTCTTTTAATGATAAGTACAATCCAACCACTCGGATACTGCTGGGATCGAGTTTCGGACCACTAGCATGCTACACAGTTATCAGTTCTCATCATCTCTTATTTTGTAAATCATGAATTCAAACAGTTAATTTGAACATAGTTAAATTTAATACTATTTTTATTTTGCAACAATATTTTTACCTCTCGCCGTATATTCTATAAGGGTAGATATTGTGATGGGTCAAAATTTTCGAGTGTGATTTTTTAGTACATAAGCACGTTTTAGGATTCATAGAATACGAATAAAGTATTTTCGAGATGATGTCTTTGTGTGTGTACGTATGTTCGTTAGGTCGTATGTAACATTTTTCCGGATTCTATAACTATATTTAAAAAACAAATTTCACATTTAAGATTCTAATACGAATCTTAAGAACCCAGGTATTTTTTTGAAACAATCCTCAAACCGGAAGTAGTACATTACTTAAATATTTCGATAAATAATTAATTTATTACAATTTTCTCAATTTTAAATGAAATACTATATTTTTGTCATCTACAATTCGTATTTTTTAAAAATTTCTGCAAATGGTACTATTTAGAAATTAATTTATTATTTATAATTTAGAGTGTGAAACTTTAGTATTCAGTATCTTATAGTCCATCATGGTTAAACATTTGTTACTACGTAAAATTTAATTGACAGTGACAATAGTGACACATTGTTCATAGCTTCTTCTGTAGTCTGCAGTCTACATCAAATGACTAAAATGAGTATCTATATCTATACTTATATTTGTGTAGTAAAAAGTGTAAAGATTAGAGTATGGCGGAAGGCCTTGTGTTGGCCACATCAGATTTTTTGTTAATATTTTCAATGAGAAATACCCTGCCTATACGTACTCTATTACCAATTATTATATGATAATCTTCTGCTACATGCTGCAAACCTGGATATGCATTATATAAATGAAAAAATGTGGGCCTTAATAAAACATTTGCACTTCGATTAAACAAATGCATAGATGTTAAAAATGTTGACTATTAATGAAGCGAAACGTTTTGTTTTAAAATTTGCATTCGATGTAAAAACGACTATTAATATAACTAATGGAAAAAGTAGATTTACGGCGTATATAATTTGCATTTAAAGTTTAAATTAGTAATTACTTTTATTTATATTATTGCAAAAAGTATCAATTACCTTTGAAATCATATTTATTTAAAACAACAAAAACCAATCATTAATTATTTTATTTAATCAATAAAACTAGCTAGACACTCAGACCCAATGACTTCTAATGAATTGCTCAGACCTTACTGTGTATATAAAAAATATGTATAAATAATGACAGCTTCTTTTTTGCATTTTAAATGAGTATCTTAGAAACTAGGACATATATTTTTAAATTCATAGTTACGTCCGTGATATATTGAGTTACTGTTAAGGGGTACATTGAGCCAAAATTCTATCGGTTTAATTGACCGATTTTTCCTGTGTTGATACTTGAGAGTTACGAGTGCTGTAGGTAGGGACCTCCAGCCGATATTACATTTTATAGTGGATTTCGGACCATCAACATAGTTAAGTAATTTTGTGTAATAACAATTTACAAATCCGATTTTTCAACTGAAGTCAAATGGATTTCATTTCAGTCCTTACGCTCGGAAAGAAACCACAGCACTTTACTATTGGCTGCAATGATCAACAATAATTACTGTCTAGGATGTACTTTATCATTTTTTTTCATTTTGATGGTAACCATTCAAAAGGATTAACTTCCAATTATTATAGAATGGTAGCTGTTATTATAGTGTATTCAAACCAGTCCAGCTCAATGGTTTTATTACCTAGGATCGAACTGGGTACCACCAGAATGCTAGTCGAACACACTAGCTAGTTGAGCTAACCATTATAGCAAATATTTATATCTACTTGAAAACTAATAACTTATGTAACTTATGAAAAGTTACAGTCAGTGGTTAGCGCAGTTGTGCCTGACTGACTAGTATGTTATTTTGATCTCAACAACCGAAAAATACCACTTTGGTCGAGTAGTTGGATTCGATTGGTATAGTATAAGGTTTAGTTTTGGTATTTGAACCGACTGGTTATGTCCCTAAAGCTCTGTTTACACATGGACACACAGCGGACACATAGAAGACACACACATGCGACACACAGACAACAAAAGTAAAATGAAGAACGCGTGTGGAACGTTTGTGGTCACAAAATAGATTTTTACTTTACTTACATAAGCCACAAAATAGCGGCGCCTCTATTTCACAAGCAATATACACAGAATTTCGTACTGTTGCGTGTGCTTATCTTCTATGTGTCCATGTGTGCACAATGCTTAAGGTGACTTGACACACACACTAGATTTTTGTTTCCTTTGCAAATGTCACTTTAAGTACTGTACTAGAATGCATGTTGCCAACCCGGTGAAGCCCATTGTTACAGCCACTATCCGGTGCTGTCAAGTTAATTGAATCCCTACGATAGTTGGGTTGGAGCTCTTAACTAGGGCTGTCAAAAGTATTCGGTTAACCGATTAACCGGTTAACCGTTAACCGGTTAAATGAAAGGTCAGTATTCGGTTAACCGGTTTTATCCGGTTACGGTTAACCGGTTTTAACCGACTACGGTTAACCGGTTTTATCCGGCTGCGGTTATCCGGTTTTAGCCGGTATATAGTTGGTTTAAATGGTTTTCTGCGGTAATTTAACCGGATTCGTTTAAAACCGGTTAAAATACCGGTTAAAAGCCGGTTAAAACCGGTTAAAAAAACCAGCTAAAAGTCGGTTTAAAAAACCTGCTAAAAGCCGGTTAAAAACCGGCTAAAACCGGTTAGAAAGCCAGCTAAAAACCGAATAATAGCCGAATAAAAACCGGACACGGTTTTTCGGTTAGCCGGTTAGTAAAATTATGGTTAACCGGTTAGCGATTTGAACGATTTTTGACAGCACTATATTAACCACTACTCCATATCGGTGGTTGCATTCCAACATTAATTATTCTTCTGTCATTGGAGCTTCAATTTAAAAAAAAATAAATTTCCAACTAAAAGTAGGTATCTCAAATTCTTTAATCGTATAGGTATAGGTAATTTTATTTATCACTTATAGTGTAGTGAAGTCATTTCACAGTGATTTCCTCGAAATCAATTTGTTTTCCCTGTTTGCATTACCTCCCAAATAAAAGCTGTATATCTCCGGCACTGGGAACAGCGGTCGGACGAATGCAAGGAGATGGATGGCTTTCTGCACTGTTTATGCGAGACCGGGCCTCGTCCGCACACCGGAACGGAAAGAAATTGGAAATTGAGCCGGACTTTACGTGCGGTGTAGGACAGTGCAGGGGTGTGAGGCGAGGGGCAGCACTAGCACCGGCACCGGCCGCCTCTGATCGAACGCACAGAGAAATCTCTTTTCTGTTCTTCTCGTCGCCTGCCGCTTCCTGATCGTCCAGGAACAGGACACTGTTATTCTTTCGTTATAAGACTGCATGTGCATATTGCTACAGGCGATGGAGATCAAATTGGAAAATTGGGTGACTGAACTTTCGATTCTATCGCCAAGGTTATTTTCTCATCATCTTATTTCAACAAATCTGCAAATCTGTGACTTAAGAAATTTAGATTCATTTTTCGTTTTATTTGATACATTTTGATATCGTCCTCTATCAACCTATGGCTATTGGAAACTTCATCTTATAAGACAGAATGGTGGAACACGGCAATTAATTAAATAATTAAATTGTGTTGTTTTGAATCAAACATTGCATTTAAAAAGGTTCAGTAGGTTCAATAATAACGAATAATAATGTCTTGGCTCGAAGCAAAAATTTGGACTTTCAGTCTAGGGATCAGGTCCGTAGCCAGGTCCAAAAGTTATAGAGTGGGCAACTCTAATTTTAGATTTTGGATGTGTGTATCCGTATTTACAGGGAAAAAAATGTTCCGCATGCGAAAATGTTTTTCATTCAAGGTCAATTGCTTTATAACTGAAAGATATTATTTCAAGGCATGTTAAACTGCATGTTTTTCACCCATTTTTTATGCAAAAATAAATTGTCAAATCACAGAGGTAGACTTAAGGCTATACTTCACCTTCGCATAGACAGGCGTTCGTAGTTTACTAATAACTTTATTTAGGGAAATTTTCGAGAACAAAATTATTTACAAAAATTATTTAAAATATTGTGCTTAACAGCGGTACATTTTTAAATTTTAAAAATTTTCGAAAAAAATTAAAATCCGAAATTTGATTATTTTTTAAATTTAAAATGAGGGACTTTTCTTGAAAAATAGCGATGTACCGCTGTTGAGACACTATAGCAGATACATGTGTAATTTTTTTGAAAAAAATATGCCAATCGACAAAAAAGTTATTGGTAAACTACGAAATTTGATGGTTTTCTAGACTTTCCATTATTCAAAACAAGTTTGGTTCATAAAGTAATCGAAATGGGCGAGTTATGAATTTAATAAGTAACTACACTACGCTCATTCGAAAGAAGCCTTAAATAAATGTCAAGGTTCATGGGCGAGTTTTTACCCACTTTACACCCCCTTGTATACGTGCCTGGCCCAGTGCTTGCTTGACTGTCTTCAAATAAGTACTGCTTTATACTGTACTTCTGATAAAAATTATTTGATATAATTTTTAATTAAATGTTGCGTATAGTTAAAACATAAGAAAAAACCACGTCGATTTTATTTAGATTTTGGTAGAATGGTCACTTGTTTTCTTCCAGAGTGGGCAAAGTTCACATATTAACTGGCACATTGGATTAGAGCAGATTACCAATTATTCTATTACGTAGTCAATAAGAGTATTTCTCTCTAACGATGTCAACAGAAAGGTTATAATAATATCTTATACCTACTTTGATATCAAACAATGACCAATGACCACGAAACGGACGCTAAGTAATTGTTTTAATCTTACAATATAATTTTCTATACAATCTATCGATCAGTCAAATTTCCTTATTTAATTATAGATAACGTATACGGCGATAAATGGCAAGCGAATAATCGTGTGTATAAGTTTATTTTGTGATAACTTGATTGACTCATTTATTTATTACGTTCTTAATTATTACATTAATGGTAACTAATATAGGGAACAAAACGTATCAAACTGTTGCATTTCTTGTATACCTATATGAGTATATCTAATTATAAACTCACACAAATAATATTATTACTCATTGGTTAATCGATAAACTCAGGCGTTACATTGCTGCTTATTTATTTCTACCATTGTTTTGGATAGAAAAAGAAAACATTAAGTAAGTAATAAATATGAATTTATATTTAAATGACTGTATTAGGTAAAACAGTTAATAGTTGTTATTGTTCTAAAAATATTAATATATTTACAAAAAAAAGTAACAGAATGGTAATAAATTAATAAAAAATTTCGAAAGTAATACGATATAATAATGTGAGCGTAGAGCATAAATTGGAAGCAGATAATGTCACATCATATTTCTTTACAAAGAAAATAACATGAAAAGAATAATGCCAAACGCCAAAGATTAGAATTACATCTCACAACAATCACAAAAACCATAAAAGAAAATAAAAATGTTCACTTATTCGAAAATAGAAAAGTTCGCACATCAAAAACGAAGTACAAAATCAAGAAAAAGTAAGCAAAGAAGAAAATCAGTCAGTTGCCGCAACAGACGCCGCCGTCACCGCCCCTCCGCCGCCGCCGCCGCCGTCGGAGCGTCTGAGTAAATCCGGAAAAGCGTTGGTGTCAACTCACCCACACACCTGCAGTGCACACATCTTTAAAGAGTTGACTCTTTTACTTAACTCACACTACATAAATACACAGCTTTTTATATTACCGTCACGTACGAAAGAATAAATATCGTTAAAAATACTCTTAAAATACGATTATTTTAAAATGAGCTACGGTAAATGAATAATAATTTCACACTGGTTTAAACAAGGAACATAATTTGAACTAGCTTATTGTAATTATTGTTACACTGCGCGCTGTCTGGCTTTTGTTTCTACGTGACAAAATTTTCTTATTTGAGAAGTACATTAGATCCGGATATTAAATAATTTCAGAGTTACAATGGAGATTTCCACCAGATTTTTAATTTGTTTTTAACTGTATTAATAAACACAACACAGTAAAGAGTAAACGGACGAAAATTCTAGACATTTGGTTTCCATAAAAGAAAAATGATACTTAATTTATAAATTGAATATATACTACCTTACAGAAAGATAATTCTTTACTTCAGGGTCGGACTGGTATCATTTGACCCCGTAGGAAACAATTATAATTTGGCTCCCTAACTGCCTTCCAAAAATGGAAATAAATTTTCAGAATATAAAGAAATCATCAATTGCTTAGAGTTACGGAAGGGGATTTGTATCGTTCGTATTACAATATAGGTTAACCAAAAATGAAAAAAATATGCACCTCAGACGAAATTTAAAAAAAATCAAGGTCTAATGCCTTATAATTTATTCAAAGTTACCCTCTGTACACCTCCTTGTATGCGTGCCTGCCTTAAAATATAAAACATGGTTTTCTAAATTATTGGTAAGACCACAAAAAAGTTTCAGTTTAAAATTTAGCCCCAAAAGGTCTTGGCCCCGTCGGAAATTGCCAACTTGCCGACCTGGCCAGTCCGAACCTGCTTTACTTACAAATTATCATTGATATCTACAAAAAATTGATTAGTATTAGAATTGACATGAACTACTTAGTTAAAATAATGTTTTAAATCATTATTGGCATGTCCTTATTTATGTATAATTTCAGGTACTAGAATTTGTCTTTATCTTTTAAATCCGCCGAAACGTCTGTAGGGTTAGCCCTTTGATTATTAATAGTGGGGAGATTGGGCATGGACTTCATCCACTATGCTAAAGATGTATGGTTGAAAATCGCTTGTGATCAGCTGCTGGAAGAGGCGGTCCAATCAGTCAAACAAATACTTGTTGATATATTATTATTGTAACCTATAGGTACTAGTTTTGTTGTGCTAAACTTAGTTTGTTCGGCTGCCCTCCCAGAAAGATTTTCGACCATACATCTTTGGCATGAATGTTCCTTACAAATTTAACACATTTGGCGTATCTCCCTTCTCTACTATTAATAATCAAAGGGTTAGTCTGACGCTATTTACTTAACAAATTATTTGCATATCATTACCATTGAAAAATTTAAACCCGAAAGCCCTTGGATACGGCCTTGTTTTTAACTACATTACTAAATATTTCTTATTCAGTTCTGAATAAGTAGGTACATTCTTAGAAAATACTTAAAGAACTGTAAAGAAATTACAAATGAAGACATGAATCACAAATGTACCTAGACAGAGAAATTATATGTGATGATAATGAATAATAAATAATAGTATGTAGCACGTAATTTGATTGTTATTTCGTTATTAGTGATCCTCTATCAATTTGTCGAAAAGTGTTTAATTCACTTCAACATAATTCATCGAATTGATATTTGAAACTACGTCATTTTTATAGTGTTAAATCTAAATATGTAGAATAAAAACTTTTAGTTGTTGTTTGCCGTGTAATAGAAGCGTAGGTTTAACACTGATTGGAATAAAGTTAGTATTTAATAGCATAAAAGCTATCGATTTAGCACAGTGGGCTATTCATCTCAAAAACAAAATCTCAACAATACGAAATCAATTACGCCTACACAAAAAGTGTTTCCTTTTTGGTTTCTTCCCATCTCGAACATTTCATTTGCAGTGGGCAATATTTCAGCAACTTTTCCATCACATCAACCGAAAGCCAATATCGTTATCCCGGCTATCGGCTATCGTTCCCTCCCATCTAGATTAGCCTATCAACCGCAATCAGGACGACTTTTAATTAACTTTATTGACCGATTAATTAACACATGTTTTCTATCTGGACAAACCTTAACGATTTTTTCAACTCCAATAATATCCTTTTAATTAAAAATCCATTGCGTCGGGCCGTTCTCACGACCTAGGCTTCCCAGTCCGTTTGAGGCTCACCGACACGGTCGGCAAGGAGGCACTTGCAGTTGCCCCGGTTTAATCTCAAACGTTTAATTGCCTGTGGTGGTGGTACTTGCTCTCAGATAATGCGAAGCAAATAGACAATGATGTACTCCTTGATATTCGCGAGAGGTTTATGTAAGAAGACCAAGTGAATTGATCGTTTTGTATGTTAATTTTTTCCCAGTACCGTTATCTGTTGACCACAGAATTATGAACACGGTTTCTTAAGATGGAGCTCTTCAAGTATCTTGTTTTATTTTATGCATAACCGCGAGGTATATGCCTGAGAATTAATTATTTTAGCGATCGAATTACATGAAAGAAAAAAATGAAACAAGTCAAATACTTTATGAAAAAGAAAAAGTAATTTTAAGTCAGCGAGGGGAGAGATGTTAATACATTATCTTTGTTCTGTATTTACGCTTTAGTGATTTAATTTTCTTTGTAATGTATTCTAAGCGTTGTAGGATAGTAAAACGCCTATTTCACTCGATTATGTATATTAAAATTGTTGTTGTAAACGTACATAGATTGATAATTAAGAGAACCTATTAATTTCCTGTGTGAAATTGTGTCCGTGAGTGAATATATTATCTGATGCTAATGGGGTATTTTTCACTCGAGTGCGACGGGAGGGGGTTATCTTTCCCCTCTTGCCTCCCACCAACAACGCGATGGTTCTTTCCTGCACGCAACTTTCTACACAATGTTGCAGTTCATATCATCAAATATGCACTGCTGCACTAAGAACGAAAACAATGGCAACGCATTATCGCTTTTTCTTTATTAATGAAAATTCAGAAGAATAATTGGTTGCTTTAAATTTAAATAATTTGTTCTGCATTATACGATGCATTGTTTACTACTAAGAAATTTATAATCTCAATTTTAAAATAAAAGTTTTGTAAATTTGTACTTATTTCGTAAGACATAATTTGAACATTCAAACTTTTAGTAATAAATACATAAATGCCATATTTTGCAACAGGTATGGATAAAAAACAGGTAGTTACTTTCAAACTAATACGTAAATGTATTTCAGTAATTCGCCGAAGTAATTTAATTAATAGGAACTATTATAAAACTATTTTAAGTACTTAATAATAGAGAGCACAAATGTTTTAAATATTTTTATCAAGTTTAGTACCATTTTTTTAAAAACGTATTTAATTTTGACAGTTATTTATAAACCGTCGGCACCATATTGAGTAAAATTGTAACAAAAATCTTAAATTTGTATTATACGATTATTTGTGACGTCACGAAGTCACGTGGGTGTCAAGAAAATTTGAAAAGACTACAGGTACTTGTACTTGACGTAATCTTTTCGCTATAGTGTAAAAATTATCAAAATCGAGTAGGTAGATTATTTATCGTGTATCCTACAGTCAAGTGTAAAATCGCTAATAGTTCAAAATTTCGGTTGACGACGATAGAAGTTCTATAGTAGATATACTTGTTTTAAAAACTAGGAGGAGCGATCTGAAGTTGGAATGCGAAAACTGATCGTTTTTTATAGGCTGATGTAACACCAGTTTTACACCACACAAACTTTGTAATGTAAACAAACGAATGATCTCCAACATGTTTTATCAGCTGTTGTCAATGACTCTTAGTTTTTTGGTTTATTACTTTATTGTAATTTTGATATAAAACAGCTCTTTTCAGAACTAATTTCATGTTGTCAAGTATTATTATATTTTATTCATTTGTGACTTTCCTGTGATTTGAACTTTTTTGTGATATTACCTACACAAGTTTTGTGAATCTTGACATTTTTGTCAATAAATATAATTAATTTGTATTATTGAAATCGTATTTGTGGTTAATTAACAGACTATAATATATAAAATAAAAGTGCAGGTGATCTTCAAGCTGGAATGTCAAATTTAATTTTGACGCAAACAAATCTAGTGATATTTTTCTCGCATTTCCACAGTGTAAATATGGCTCAGCGAGAATATTGCACCTCCTAGTTTTTAAATCAAGTATAGTGTTAGTACCTGCATATTAATACAGGTAAGATAATTATATCGTTTTGTTAATGCAAAGATAAACAAAATTAGAAACGACTTGTCTTCCATTTTCCTATTATAAGATAAATCTTGGCAATATTGTTCCTCTTGCCTTACACAACACAGCACCTAACAATCATCAACACTATCAGATAGCTGCCGTATCGAGCCGCAACGCTATATAGCACATCCGGCAGTCCGGCTCCGCGCCGCGCCGCGTGTATGCAAATCCTCCGGCCGCGCCGGCCAATTTCGCCAGCAGCACGCGAGAATAATGAAGGAAATGAGCTGGGCGGGCAGAAGTTGTGCGTAGCGTCGCCGTCGTCGCCGCCACACCGACGCTCGTGCTCGGGCGAGGGACGCGCGGGTTATTAATTAACCAGAAGCCTAATCAAGCCACACACGTACACACACAATCACAGGCCGTGAGGAAATAGGATGGGGATGCTAAACGCCGAAGAGGGAAGGTTTACAGGATTTTAGCTCCTTCACGGGGAATTATTGTTTATTCAGTTTGTAATTTGCCAGTTTAGTACACACTTACCAGAATTTGTTATTTATTAATACTCTTTTTTCAAATTTTACAGGCTTGAAGGCTGGGTTATAATGAATGTAACTGGTTACTTCTTCAGGGTGATGTTAACATGAGTTATATTTCTATGATACGGTTCATAATGACACTAGATTTGACGTTTACCTATACTGTAACAGTAAAGTTCGGCAACTTTTAAGAATACATCATAAAGTGCCTATACAGGGTGTTTCTGTACTTATGGATCAAACTTTAAGGATATATGTAACACGCTCCACTGATAACGGAACAAAAATAATTTTTCAAAAATTCGCAAAATTAAGGATGGTTTATTTAAAGGAAACATGTTGAGTGCCACTGGTTTCATAGCTGTTTGTGTTGTTTTATTCAAATATTAACAAAGCACGTAATTATCTAATTTTGAGAATTTTTAAATTTCACTACAATTATTGTTATTAACATTGCAATCATAAATCGGATCCATTTCTGACAGTTATAAGAAAGGTTATGTGGTCAAGTTAGCAGAATATTGAAATAAATATGAACCACACAGTTCTCATTCACATCATACATCTTACATAATAAGTAAGCGATTACATCCATTTATAAACCAGCCTTTACGTATAACATTCTCATATAAGTTAAACAGATTTGTTATATTTTCTATATTCATATAGAAGTTACGTTTCTTTGGATATAGGCCAGGTATGCATTTTTAGGTTCACCTACTACTCTTTTTTTAATTCGAAGTGATCCTACTCAGAAACTGAGACATTTTTTGTACTAAAAAAATTGGGTAAAAACAAAAAGGAATTTCACTTGCAGCCCCAGTTACTAGGTAGATTCAAAAAACTTACAACCAAAAAATTTAAGCTGTTATAGGCTTGTTTTACTAAATCTTTTAATATAAACTCTATAAGTAGACTTGTACTTAACTATGTTATAACAATAAAATCAAATCAACCGTTCTACTTTGTTAATCATCCATATTACCAAATACCAGTGTAGGATGGAATCTTTAAAATAATAATTAAACAACTTGTTAGGTTGTTTGATAATAATTCCTATACAATAAACAAGACTTTTTGGAAAAAAAAATTAGGCTAAGTTTTCATTTTAAGCTTTGAAAATTTTTAACATGCTTCGTAAAATAATTTTACCAATACGTTAAAATTTCAAAAGCTGATTTTATTTTTAACTTTACCTACACTCTTACATCTAAATCTAGTAAACCGATAGTAAACCAACTATGAAAGTTTCTCTATGGACAATGATGTATTACTTTCAATTTGTCAAAAATTAATTGATTTAATATTGGTAATTACATCTAGATTGACAAGTTTGAAATACTAGTAGATTTACGCATTATTTCCCAATGATTGTGCAAAATAACACCAGTCCAAGCCGTAATAGATTACATATGTACATTTTGGAACTAAATGTAATTTATGTTATGCATATCAAAAAGGTGGTTATATTGTCATAGTAGTAATTTACAGCGAGTTTAATCGAATGTTGCATTGAAAAATACAACGGAATCTACCTACCACAATTTACTCATAAATATGTCTTAAGTTTGCAATAAATTTATTTTCTAAAAAAACGCAGTACGTAAAACATATCTCATAAATTCAGTAGTATGACTGCTCGTAAAAGTTTGAAAATAGTGCGAGCGGATAAAGAATACAACAACAAGAAGGCGCTAACATTTCTGCTTTGTACGGCGTGAGATATGAGTCAAGTCTATTGGATCATTTAGGGCGTTAACTAATGATGTTCCTCTGACATGAAAGATTCACAATTCATTGTTAAAGACTTAGAACAGTGGCAACAAACCGGTCGGCACGCGCCGTGGAGAGACCAACAGGTGCAACGAGAAACTGCACCGTCATCCTTTGACTACGAGAAGGAAACTAAAGAAAAATGATCTCTCCGCATCGCCCAAGATTTATTTATTAATTTAGACAAATCCGTGACGTGTATTAATCAGTAAATAAACATTACTTGCGGTGTTATTAGCACGCGGATTGTGAAAGTTATTCTAATGACTATCTGTCGTCCATTGACCAAGGAAATTATGGTCATGTATTTTGTATTAAACATCCTAGCTCTTATACCAAATAGGGTCCATGATAAATTCAGAATGTCTTCAGAATTATATACATGACAAACTAAATAGGCCAAATGTAGAGAAATCTAATTATTTTAATGCCTAATTCCGTTTTGATAATCAGAAGTAAAACATGACAATGCGTAAATTATTACTTCCTTGTACGAAGTAAGGAAGTATTGTAATCGCGAAAAATTTCGGTTCTCAGATTTTGACGGAAATATCCGTTTTGACCTTTTCTGAATCCATTATGACTAGTTTCGTCGTGACGTCTGTACGTACGTGCGTACGTGCGTACGTACGTGCGTACGGACGTATGTGTGTCGCATAACTCAAATACGGTTAGACGTAGAAAGCTGAAATTTTGTATTTAGGACTGTTATAGCATCTAGTTGTGCACCTCCTATTTTTGGTTTCAATCTACAAACCGGAAGTAGTAAATTTAAAAAAAAAAATTGATAAATAATTAATTTTAGGCAATTTTTTTTATTTTAAATGAAAGATTATATGATTATTATCTACAATCGGTATTTTATAAATTTTTCTGTATCTTCTATCATTTAAGAATAATTAAAGTATATACCTACTTATAATTTAATATTTCGGTATCTTGTAGTCCATGATCGATTAACATTTGTTACTAGGTAAAATTTAAATGATTATGACATGACAGTGACAGTAGCAGTGACAATAGTAAAATATCGTTTATATCTTCTTCTGCAGTTTAAATAAAATGACTAAAATATATTTGTGAGTATACTAGTATAATAAGTTAAAGAATTTTTTATATTATTCTACATTTTAGTTATTAAGAAAATTATGAACAAACAAGGCGTACAAGGAAGTCATGTGGTGTCCACGTCAGATTTTTTTTTTACTACTGAAATTACTGTTTTTCTGCTTGCACTGTTTTACGATGGCTCGCATCGCAAATCATGTGAACCAATTTTAAAGTAATGGAAATTGACCAGGAACACTGGATGTACTAAAAGAAGAAACCATCTGTAGTCTGTAGATATAACAAATATCGACGTCCTAATATTGGTTCTGATACTGAGACTGAAACGTCATCAATTTGATCATTTTTGCGTAGTTACAATTTTGCATTAATCAGATTTTCTGGATTTACAATAAAAGAAAATCCTATTTTACGAAACTAATTATAAACTTATAGAATACTTATATTCGTATCTATTGCATGACACGAATAATAAGAAGTCTCCTGTGATATTTGTTATGCATATAAAAGTAAAAAATTAATTGATATAGTAGATTCTTCATTTTATTATTGCTAAATTTAATTTTATACTTTACATCAAATCATCTAGCAAGTAGCAGTAGTTGATTAGAGTTAAAACATTTGGCACATTGGTAGAAACTGCAAATCAATATGAACGAAATGGCGATTCCATTAAGGACATAAGGTCATCTTTAAATATTAAAACGGTTATACAACTCTTCTATTTATAAATTGTCTCGGGTCACATCTGACTTTGACACAATTTCATCCTGAAAAATAAACGTGCGGTCCTGACTACATTCAACTATCGCTACCGATCGTGTCAGCCTACCATTCGAAAAAGGTATAAGGATAAGAAAACACAACATGACTATGAAAATTACAAGATAGGTATAGGTATTTGGTATCATTTCTTATAAAAATTTTGGCCAGATATTTCTAAACTTCCTTTGTACCATAACTTTTAGCTTTTGGATTAAGATAAGCGCACTTACCATAATTATTATACTTTACAGTTGGTAATTGTACAAATGAAAAAGGTTCTATTTAATATTGGCAAGTGTTTCAGTTTTAGAGCTATGAACTCTGATACCAGCAAATAAATGTTTCTATTTCTAGCTCTTACCTCTTTAGAATTTAGTTAGTTTAGCATCAGTTCTCGTTATCAGAAATAACTAGACTGAACATATTATATACGCCAAAATATTTTTTGATTTTCATAAATTTGGTTATGTATGCATGGAGTTATGGAGTGTAAAAGAATCTTAAGGTAGTAAATCCATGGGTGGTCACAACCCAAAATATGACTTAAATTAATATACAGCATTCATTACAAGTCGTAGAATTTGGATAAATATTAAAATTTATAGGTAACCGTTTAAATAACGAAGATAATTGAATTTAAAGTTGACACAAAAACGCGCTAAAATGCATTGCGTATATGGAGGTTACCAGTTGATTTACTAAACGATTAGAAAATATTATATCATAACAACCCAACACATGTTTGGAAAACGAATATGTTATTCTTTGATATTCAAGATATTTATTTAAAAAATAAAAATTATGAGTCACAGTAATAATTGTTGAAAAATCGCATGTAAAAGGTTCCAGTCTTAAGAAAAATTATGTTTTTGACGTCATACTACTGCATTTCAGTGTAAACTTAAATTTCAATTATCTTTTTTATTTAATTGGATACCTATGATTTGTAATTTACATCCAAATCTACGATTTTTAATGATTTATTTCTGATTATTTGACTGCTTTGGCCTCACCTCACACCGAAATCACGCACGCTTATGACCGACAGATTTTCTACCTTAAGTTCTAAATGGATAGGAACGAGATAAGCAATGTGAAACAGAGACTTGTTCATCACTTTTCAGTTAATATTTTGTTATTTTTTATGACATGCGTAGCGTATTTATAAAATAGACATAGAAATAATTTTCACAATCAGTAACCAGTAGTCATATCTATAACTTAAAGGCTGTTTAAAAATCTGTCATGACCTTTGTAGTTATACATTATTTATAAAAATGATTTTACTTCAGGTTTCATTTTCCCACAAAGCCATAAATGAATCACTGAGGTTGTCGAGTTAAAGAATTAAACGTAAACCACAAGAAATACATGTTCATTTAATTACACATTAATGTGAACAAATTGATTGCAGTCTAACCTTGCCATCAAATTGCACAATGCTAGACAATCTTACGACAAAAAAGTCACACAAACACAACTCTCCCATAACAGCCAAAATAGCTCGACAGACGTTCAATTTCAATTTCATAACCATCCTCGATCCAAAATTCACACCTGTGAATAGAATCTCGGTTCCCAGCGGCCAACTATGATTTGAGATGAACCAAAGCCTCAAGGTCAACGCAGGCTGGTGCTGGTGGAATCACCAAACGGCACTGGTATGCCAGGCATGCACGCCGACATACACATACACAGCACGTGCATGTATTAGTTGCACTAACACTGTTACAGGGACGTGTGTGTGAGCTGTACAAGTGGAAAGAGAGATATGTAATCTCGTGGCATCTCCCAACATAACAATAGTGAATTATCCCCAATTATGTGACTGGGTGAGATGCGTACGTCGATATCGTGGGTGTCTTCCTTTTTCGTCTGTTCTCGTACATCCATCCTTCAGAATAGTACAGTTTCATCCGCGGTCTTTTAATTCATTCTAATATCTTGCCTTCTATTACAAATTCTTAGCTACTTGACACTAGCAATGTGCCATCGATAATATTTTCAGTAGGCAATGTTTCTCGAAATTTATAACAGCTGCAAGTAGCAATGCGCCATCGGCACTATTTAGATTGGGCAATATTGCCGGTTTGGGAATATTCCAGGAAAGTAGTAATGATTGTAAAGAATTAAAAATGGAAATATTGCCCGAAATTTAGAAATATTGTCGACAATATACCAGCAATATTGCCAAAAGATAAAATATTGAATTTGTGGCATTTTAAGTTTTCCGGTGGGTTTTTCTTATCTTTATAAAAATCGGTGATCTTTAAACTTAAAAATTAATTAAAAATTAAGAAATTAAGGCTGTGGATTGGTGCTAAAAGGGCCAATGTCAATTTTCTGAGGTTTTGAGATTTCGAAACCAATGTACTTTTAAGGTTCAAATTTTGTACTGTTAAAACTGCCAATGTCTATTCCTACTGGTGTCGCTGTTATTTAAAAAAAGGTAGGCCAATGTCAGTCCGAGTATTTCGAAAGTATTTGTTAAAACAGCCAATGTTCTTCTAATGTTGACATCGGCCGTAGTAAGCAAGTCCATCTTTTGGTCTAAACAGGCCTATGTTGACTTTGGCCGTAGCCGTACTAAAAAAAATTACCAAATTGGCCAATGTCAATCCTTTCATGTATGTAAGTAGGTACTTAATCTTAATGTCATTTTTTAAATTAAACAAATCGTTGGTGTTACTTATTACACAGATGCCTCAAGTCCAACAATTTTTACAAATTTGACGAATTATAATTTATTTTAATGGATTATAAAAGGTCCAATGTCTAAATTAAATAAATATTCAAAGTCAAATACCTTGAAATTCAATTTAGGATTTTTATGTGTGAAAATAAATTAAAATGTAATTTTTACTAATACTTAGTTCTCGATTTTAAGATTAACTTAACATTAAGGTATTTTTATAAATATTAGCGAAGAAATATTTTGTGGGGGCCCTTTTGTGTGAAGGCCCCGGGGCTCGTGCTCCGCCTACCTCCCACTAAATCCGGCCCTACCCGAAACCGATCCGAAGTCAGTTTTGGCGGTTTCCGATCCATCTCGGATGAAACTTCACTGTTTTGAGGAACGGATCAAGACGAACGGATGAATCTGCACCGCACCAGTGCCGTGAATCGCAGGCGGCTATAGAAGTTCCATGGGATGGTCGAGGAATCGAGGGGAAAGGAACTGATTTGAACCTGATCGAATTGTGAAAGACGCGGGTCGAGGAAGTGAAATAAGGCTCGAGATTCGTGGTTCGGTCATTATGTGGGTGTCTGACACCGTGAGATATTTTAAATTGAAAAAGGTTCTTTGATATCTGATTTTTAATGTGGCACAATTAACTACGAATTTTATTGCTTAGTAGATATTGAAACTTGTGGATTGTTATCATGCTCTACTTTAGTCCGGATATATCAATCTCTTGTTGAATAATATTTCTCCAGTTAATTTTTGAAAAGCTCGTCTAAACTATGATTATTAGTGATCAATTTGGACATTCACTTAATGGCAGTTACAAGTAGGTAGTTACTCATTTTATTAGCAAAAGCTGTTTCCCCTAATGTCCAGCTTTTATTTATACCTATTTAGGAAAAAAAGTTCTCAGTCTCAAACATTTATAGAATATTATAGGAATAGGATTGAGGGTGTATGTACGTACTCCCTCGACTGGTTATCATATCACAGAAAGTAATACCTTCAACAACCTTCAGAATTTTTTAATAATTAATAATTATAAAAATATTAAATAGTACAATAAAGACTTAAGTAAGTAACAAAATATACTTTATCTATTTTTAAAGTTACCTTTGTGAAACGCAACAGAATGTCGCTAGAGCTCACTTTGTGACACGCAACATATTTTTATAGAAGGTTGGTATTACTAGTATCAGATGATATTTACTTCAATTGTTAAACGTCAAACCTCAGAACGGACTAATTTCAGTATGACCTCTAAATCTGTCTTGCTTAATAATTAGATTTTATTCGATAAAATTAATGAATCTAGTAATTGAAAACATTATAAGTTATAATGTCTGCACTTATCACCTACAATAATTCAGTAATTTATACTTTTACAGTGACAGTTAAATAAATGGCATTACCTATTAATGTCAACAACTAAAACATTACGCACTTAAATTTCCCTAAATCGATTTGTGTATATTGTGGCAGTATAATTTAAATTTTAATATTAAATGACACCAAATAGAAAATATAGTGTAAAGAACTTGTCCTTTAGTAAACTCGCCCGAGGGCTCGTTATATAAAATTTGGACGCGTGCGAAAAAATCATGTCTTATAAAACTTGTTCTTTAATATACTATTTTGATTATATAAAACTGAATTTGCGGCTAGCATGACGAGTAACAACGATAACGATTTTAAAACAATCAGCATAATTTTTTTCCCATTGATCTAACTCAAAATCATGTTAAAGATTTACTTATTTTTCTGATTAATAAAATAATAATAAAAAAACACTTAAACACAACATTGTGTTCCTGTTTTCTAATAGCATCATGCGTTGTAGACAAGGCAGTTCTTCGAAACATGAGACTTCCTTATCACTTGATGCTTTTAAGGTTTATCTTTACAGTATGTTAATTAACTAAACCTATATTACATATTAATTTACAGTGATATAAAATCTTATTAATACTAATTTTTACATTCCCGTTTAATTAATTAATAAAACACAAATTACGTCGAAAGAAGTGTTGATGAGAAATAATGAACACGACATGGTACAAAATTGCTTTCTGAATTTCAACTCCTCAGTTGCATGCAATGAATATCAATGAAGTTAAATTGCAAGCCACAAACTAATCAACAAATCAAATATTTCAATTATTTGCACGTATTAATTTCATTAAAACCTCCTTTTCCACATCACTTTATCTTCTAATTCATTTCCAATGATTCGTAATCTGAGCCGGCAGACCCGATCATGTCGGTCAGTATCTTGTTCGTTGCCCCGCCCGCGCGGCGCTAACAAGCAATATATACCGGAGGAGTCTGGTAGTTTTCGGAGTCGGACATCGTGGAATTCGAGCTATTTCGATTAAATAGTTGTTGAACACGGGAGTCGGGAACTGGCCGTGGCCGAGAACGAAGCAGCGAGCTCTGGACTGTGCAGTGTCTCTAAGGTGAATCTGTTTGGAGTTGGAGTTCAGTCCCTCCTTCAAGGGGAGAAGAGCACTTGGGTTAATTATAAAATGTGTTGCTTTATTGTTCTCGCCAGAGTGCACGAGTACTGGTATTGATTCACACTGTTTTACGTACGAACTTCATAAAAGAATTTACTTCCTTTTACACCGTATTGTTTTGTACCGGTACAAAACATACAGGCGTGAAACTGACGTAAAACATTATAAAAAGTATTTTTCTATACGACTGGTATAGAATGTTATCATTCTTACATCATTTTCAAATATGGAATGATTACATTCTATCACTTCTTACGGAATGGATTCATATTGTAACTAACTCATGCAGAGGCGGACTGGCTATAAGGTCTACCGGGCAAAGCTCGATGGGCCAACTTAACTCAAAATTGGGCCGATTGAGAGTTCAATTGATCAAGTTTTGTACATATTCTTGTAGAGTTTAATAAGTCTGTATAAATTGTTGGCTTATGATCTTGAACCCAGAAATTTTTTTCCTTAAGGCGCTACCTATTTTCTACTGCCAGTGGCTATACAATTGGGGCCGATTATTTGATAGCCCCGTAAAAATTTAACTTCCAATTTGCCCCTGAACTCATGTGTTAATAGGCGATTAATAATCTCGACAATAAACGCGTATGAGAAGCGACCGCATTAAAATGTCTCAATTATTAATTGCAGTCTTAACACACTAGATATTTAACTATTTCCGATTGATTTTCCTATTGATTGCATATTATGAGAAGAGAGTAAATTTTTAAAACAAAATGCCTGTTTTGGAAAAGAAAATCAGTTACGATTGAATTTCGGCAAACCTAAAAAAGTACTGACTGTTTTTATTTATTTTCTTATGGAAACCATTCAACAGGATTAACTCTCAATTACAGAATATTAGATGTTATTATAGTAGAATCTAACCACATTGATGATTGACGTTATATTTATCCTAAGAAACAAGTCATTATTATCGCTGTAATCCGACTGTGGTAAACTCATACTTGCAAAATACTGTATGACATAATTACATTGGATGATTATAGACTATAACTTAAACTGAAATCGTCAATTGTTTTGTTGAATCTTGAATTTATTACTACGGAGAAGTTGAAAACAAAATGATTAAAAACAGACTTCATTTTCTATAAACTTTATACTATTTTTAATTACTATTCTCAATATTTATACAATTTTGACAAAATGTCGACTTATAATGAAGTCCATTTTTTCAAATTAGAAATAAGATTTTGTTGCCGTAATTAAAAAAAACGCATTTATTAAAAACAAAAATGCCCAAATCTATTACTGAATAAAAGGTAATACCTATATAGTAATCACATATACAAAAGTTGAGTACCTATTTATATAGGTAGGTATAGCAAACATTTTAATGCAACAAATAGTTGATTGATTTTCGAGGAATTTATGGAGAAATAATTTTCTGCAGCGTTATCAACAATTTAGAAGTGGTTACAACATAAACTCAGCGAGCAATGAAGATGAACTCGTATTGTGAAGCTTAAGAAGATAACCTAAACCGCAACACGAAGTGTGATAAGTATCCTCGCGTGCAAGAGGTTTTGCGTGTTGGACTCCGGCACCGGCACCGGCACCGACGTGGCTCCGGTAATTCAGTTTTCCAGGACCGGACTCCCACCACCTGCCTCACTGTTACAAACTTATCACGTACACGAAACTGACAGACTAAACGAACATCTTCACCAAGAGCAATGCACGGAGATGCCAGAAAACACGTCAACATTCATTTGGAAGTGTTCAACTGATTCCTGAAGAGCTTGTCTCAAGAATAATTTGAAGTGTTTTGGATTTTGTCACCCAAATCACGTTTAATTTGTAAGTAACAAGTCAACAAAATCAAGTATTTGTCATCGGCGGCAATGCGGCGTTGGAGAGCAGCAAAGTCAAACACAAACCCTTGCCGCGCACCTTACATCACAGACTTCTCATCTTTCTGTATCATTATCTTGTAAAGAATTCAGTAAAAACACAAACTAATTTCCCATCCAAACACAAAAAGAAACACAAAGAAAAGAAAAATGGTCCAGATGGAAGAAACCTGACGAGTAACAAAGACGACAATATAGAGCAGAAGCAACAAAAAGTAATCTCCTTATTTATCCAAATTACGTTTAATAAGTGTTTAAATTATAAAGTAAATATCCAAGTGAGCCGTGCCGGGCGGGGAGTCGGGCGACCCGTCGACCTTGGACGGAAGAGCCCCACACACTCACAGACGCACACATCTCAATGCACGGAGCAAAATAAAATAAAATAAAAGAAGGTCTATGGAGAGTGCAGTCAGCTTGCTTCTTCTCTTGTTCCGTTGCTCAGATGTTTTGTTTGTGTCGTTGGCTCGCAACACTCCGAGGCATCGCCGTGGCCGAGAGGCAGAGGGTGAACCCGAGTGGCAATTGTTTGCTTCGTTGAGTGTACCTGGTATACTTGTTGTTCTGGATAATAAATTCGGATGTAAATTTAATTAATACATTCAAATAGAATCGTTGTCTGACTGATAAAACGTGTCGAATATGTCCCGGGCAATTTAGTGCCACACCAATTATTATGTGGAGTGGAAGTGGAGTGAGTATAGAGTGAACAACTCGATTGAGTTGTTCGCCATTGCACTGTAACTTAAATGTTTTTATACATTAATAAAAGCGCTCGTATATGGGCACAGAAATGTATTGATGCAAACAACTGTAATACAAATGAAATGCTCTTACGTTTCAAAATGTTCTTTGCCTTATTATACTACCTTTAAATTTGCCATTAGATTGCAGCTTAGATTGGAGAAGTCATCGAAATTGTAAAAGTATAAAATGTTTTCTCTTCTTCATTAAATTTAAGTTGTAATTTGTTTGTGCGTTAATTAAATGTTGTTCTGAATTATAATTAATAAAATAAACAAGAGGTTTGTATTTGTGGAGTATCTAGATTCTCAATAATCTTAGGTAGGTAGTCATTGTGCTGGCAACAATTACAACAAAGTTCTCGTTTGTTAAACTTCCACTGGCTTCCGTAATTAGTTCCGTGTTGTAATTATTAATTAATGTGAAGTACTGGGGGTGCGCATTTCTTTCAAGAGTCTGCGAGAGGTAGAGTAGTCGGAGAGCCCAGAGCCAGAGCCCCGCCGAGGAACGTGGTGCCTCCACTAATTAGCATCCGTGCTGACTAACTAGAGCCAGACCCAGACGTCTGTCTGTCTGTCTTTCGCTCTGTTCCAAGCTCTCCTGTGTCTGTCTATGTAAACGCCACATGTGCATAAAGGGAACGAAGCCTGCGTTTGTCGTCAAGCACCCTGTATGTAAGTAGCAGCTCATTAAGAGTGACTTGTTAACATTCAAATTCTGGCCACAAAAAATTTTATTATAACTTTATAACACGATCTTCAAACATCTCACAAACTTTACGGTTGCAATCTGTTGTCTGAAAACTATTATATTATATTAACATCTTCATGTGAAGACCCTATTAATAATCAGATCACCATTCAACCTATTTCATTTTCCAAAGGTTTGATGAAAAATCAATATTTGAAAAGATTTTCGTCAATCGTATCACTGGCTTATAAAACAAAATACGACATCGAGGATTTAGCACATTTTGATTAGTTGATTAAAGGCAATACTTGATAGTTGTTATAAATATATACATGTATACACATTTAGCACTTTAAGATAAATTGAGCTAAAGAAGAACCAAACTAGCCAATGCTTGCTTACCAAAGGGTCATGGTATAATGACCAACACAACTGCTCTTTCATATTATCAGATCTACGTTGATGATAACGACGCTCATTTGTGTGACGTAAGTATTTAGCTATTGAAATATGGTGAAACATACTTCACTTATCCATTCGTCACACACGAATAAAAAAATGTCAATTTCGGTTATAGAGACGCGATAGTATCACAACGCCTCAATTACAAGCAACAATAGCGCGATAATCTCAACCCAGCCTTCTTTTCATAACCACATCCATTATACCTACATTAAATCCAGTTCGAAAAAACGAACCAATACAATCAGCAATCAACAGTTCCGCTTAATTATCCAATTAAGTTCGATTGTTTATCGGTTCATAAGAAATAGAATGACTTGTTTACGAAAGGTTAGTTGCGCATGTTAGCGGGATAGAGATGCAACATAGGGTACAGGATTAGAGGAAAGGAGATGCAGATACTAGGTTTGATAGCCGGGCAAAGGGGGCGATAATAAATGACAAGCATGAGAGAGTGTCGCCCCGAGATAACTCGCCTCCTTGCGGCCAAAGCAGGTACTAAGATTGATTGCCAGGCGTCAACAATGCTAGCTAGTAGTTCGTTTAGCTGCTTACGGACTCTACTTAGGTAAGGTACTTCTCTAAAACAGCTTTCAATACATTTTGCTTTATCTTTGTTCCTTTTTCCTCTCAAACATTGCATACAAATTTACCTCATATCGCTAGTTTGTTTGAAACAATGTGACTTATCGAGCTATCAATTGTAATTGGTAATGAGGCGAATCTAATGAAGTACGTTAAAGTGTTTTTGTTTAAAAATAGGCTTATCTCAACATCGGCAATTAAGTTAATATGTTGGGAAGTAAAAATAAACGAGTTAAAGATAAAGAATCTTAAAGGAAGTATTAGTTAGAAATAGCAATTCAATGGTGTTAACAGGCGAATTTTCCCGACTCGTTCCGATGAAAGACGAGCAAGCACTTGTGTTCTGGGTGTAAATCATCGTGTTAACATCCGTCATATTTATATCCACATTACAAACTTAGTTCATGGACTAGTCTAAATGCAGTATTTCTAGTGTGCACTATTTTTAAAATAGTAACCGAGAAATAGAAAGAGCGAAAGAGAATGAAAACAGACAAGGAAGGAAAGAACAGAGCAGATAAATGGTGCGCATTAAACGTGCCCATTAATAAATTCCTTGGCGTCTTCATAACAGCACGTTAATAAGCCACTCTGAATACGACACGTGGGTTGACTATTTTTGAATCCCTGGATGTCTCAAACACATCCGGCTTTCAATTCGCATTTCGAAATCCATATTACGGTCCTGCTTTGCCAATCTTCGAAACTAATGTAGATTAACTGATATTAATGGCAAGTAGAACTGCAAATTTAGATTGTGCATCTGCATGAGTACGATTAAAATAACTTTGTCCTTAGGATTTCCTGGTCGCTTGAATCATTGTGCAAGAAGAGTAATGTTGACGTTAATCGTTCAGCTGTTGGCTCATTTTATAAGAATAAAATATAACCCTAAGGATTTTCCGTCTAACGAATATACTCACGTTTGAAAAATTAACTTCATTCACATTTTTATGAGTAGACAAAAAGTTCACCAAAACTCATTTTTATTCTTGCTGCTTAGCTTCTGTGGTAATATTTCACAACAGACATGAGGGCCTATAAATTTAATTTTGACAATTCAAAAATACATGCGTGTGTTTATTTTCATCTATGATTTGTCCTCAATTTTGTCCTTGAGTCGGATTATTCTATTTACAGTTAGACTATTGCGACTTACGATCAAAAAGCCGGCGAAATTTGAAACCATTCCGAAGTGTAATGTCATTATTTTCCATAGTAACATAAAAGCGTAGAGCGAATATCTTTATGAGACGCCACATGGTATTAAGTCACATTTGATGAAGCTTTATAAGCCTTATAAATATTAATACACTTTCTTTACATTCAAAGTGACCCAATAGAAATAAGTAGAAAATCGCAAACCGAAACTGAAGCATTTCACAACTATAACCTTTAATTGTGATCAAAATAAATGGAAAATTACTTTTGACAACACTGTGGCACAACAAATATAATTCTCTGATTTCTCATATTCAGATGCATAATACTATAATAAATACCTACATTAAACAATCATCCCTAACATATTCCTACGGAGCTCGAACATGTATCTCCCCGTTGTTTAGACTGTACTCATTTTAGGATTAGGAATAGCTCGGTTTTGGTATATAAACTTAGATATAGGAATGGGAATAGCTTTTGATCTAGCGACGTTTTGATGCAACGTCTTTTTGAAGCAACCAACGACGATTTGGTACAACGTCTACTGCTTAAAATGGTGAAAGAATTTTATGAAACATTATAATTTTGGATATTTACTACCATAATCTATCTTGGATATTTTGCTACTTTCATTTTTTATTTCACTTAATTAAATGTTAATGGCAATTTGATTTTTTATTGATTTATAAATCGTCTTATCTGAGTTTTGACTACCTGAATTCATACACAATACTGAAGGCTGAACTTTACAGGTCTTGAAATAGTGGTTTTGTTTATGCAGAATTGATAGCATATTATTTTAAATATTTTAAAAATTGTGTAAGGTTTAAATTTTGATATGTTTATTAATTTGTTCGATTTATGACACAGTTAAATAAATTCTTAAACTTGAATAAGCTTTTTGTTACTTGTGATTGTGAATAAAATCAGCCAATTTCTTGTAAAAACGAATAATAGATAGAAACGTATATTTCGATGAAAATCAACCTGTCTATTTCAAGACAAAACACACTTCCCGTATAAGAGTATTTATGTTACACTGATTTACTAATGTATATCGCTTTCCTTGAGCACGTCGTTGCGTACAAGGAGTGCATGCCGGGCGGCCTAAAACCACGCCGCCTAAAACTCACGCGGCCTAATTCCACGCCGCCTAAAATCCATAACGTCAAATTTTACCCCCACCACAATATAAATTGACTACGATAAACCACCCCGCCTCATACCACAACGCCTAATACCACAACGTCTTTCCACAACGCCTAATGTCCATGCCGCCTAATACCACAACGCCTAAAACCACAACGCCTAATACCATATTGCCTAATTCCACGCCGCCTAATACCACGCCGCCTAATTCCACTCCACCTAAAATCCACTACGTCTAATTTTAATCCCACCACTATGTTATGTCCACACCGTATTCACTCGTTGTGTGTTGTATGTCTCACGAGTTTATACGGCGTGGACATAGTGGCGGGAGTAAAATTAGACGTTGTGGATTTTAGGCGGGGTGGGATTAGGCGGTGTGGAATTAGGCGGCGTGGTATTAGGCGGCGTGGAATTAGGCGTTATGGTATTAGGCGTTGTGGTATTAGGCGGCATGAACATTAGGCGTTATGGAATTAGACGTTGTGGTATTAGGCGGCGTGGTTTGTCGTAGTCAACTTCTATTGTGGTGGGGGTAAAATTAGACGTTATGGATTTTAGGCGGCGTGGAATTAGGCCGCGTGGGTTTTAGGCGGCGTGGTTTTAGGCCGCCCGGAATGCTACGCGTACAAGCATACAAGCAAGATATGGTATACCTAAGTTTCTAATGCTGAACAATTTTAAGTTCATTTTAAGAGTCCCTTCCAGCTCTTAAAATGCAGCATAAAATGTACTAAGGTAGCGAGTGTTTTGCGGCCAGTACAAAAATGGTAAAATTTTATTTCAACAAGGATTATATACTTAAAGCATCAATTAACAGTTATATACCTTTTTTAAAATTTGAATAAGAAAATTATATCTCATGAATGACAGAAATTTATTTTTTAAATTCTATCTTTCTATATTAAATGCTTATTTATTTTATTTATTTATTTATTTATTTAGAAACAAGGGAAGCTGACAGTTGCCCGATTATGAGCTTCCACTACATAAATATACATATTTGACATTATAATATTTACAATATTATGTTTAAAATATGTTGTTCAAATACAAAGATCATAAAATAATAAGACAGTGTAATATTGAGACAGTGAATAAGTAACAAAATAAATTGTAGATTTATAGTTAAAGGTACGTTTACAAATTTTACAAATTTTTGAAATGGGTTTTAATTTCGTTAATATTTAAATTGAAGAAATCAAGATGCTGATATAATTTATTATATGTTAACATAAGTCTGATTATTGGAGAGTTTAGATAATTATTAGAGTTACAAGATGGAATGAAGAATGTATTAAAATGCCTAGTCGTTCTTTGTGGTACATTAAAAGTAAACTTATCAATAAACAGTTGGTTGTTAATTTTATTATTTAATATTTTGTATAGTAAAATCATATCAGCATTTGATCGTCTTTGCTCAAGTGTTGATAAGTTGAATACTTTTAACATTTCAGCATAGTTAGTATATTCTATGTTAAATTTATAACATAGAATATGCAAGAATTTTTTTTGTATGGATTCAATCCTATGTATATGTTTATTGTACTGAGGATTCCAAATGGAAGTCGCATATTCTAATTGAGGACGAACAATTGATTTATACAACAGAGTGATAACTGTTATATTATTAAATGCTTTAGTAGAGCGTAATATAAATCCTAGAAGTTTATATGCTTTATTTGTAATGAAGTCTATGTGATTGTAGAGAATTAATTTAGGATCAAATAAAATGCCTAGGTCGCGAATGCTTTCCTTTCTTGGTAATAAAGTGTCATTTAACATAACATAAAAACATTATCTTAAAGTCAACAATAAACTAATAATTTACCCGTAACGAAAACACTTACAGTATTTTTCAACTTCAAAATGTAAAATTTAAAGAACTTGTTATAAGTACTCATGCACATATATATTTGTGTGGTAAATAATTAAACAAAACTAATGAATAGTATATTTTTATGTTCTTTATTCCATGGAAAAAGTAATACGCAATAACAATTTTAATGTCTGTGTCAACTTCTGGATTGGAGGTGAACATGCGTGACAAAACTTAATTACTTCCAACTAATTATTTCAAATCCCCACAATACATAACTTATTTACCTCTATAACAAACCACCCGCATTTAAAACAAAATTAAATTTCTCATTTAGTCTGAGTGAGAAAAAATCATTAACTCGTTTTAGTATTATTATTTTTTACTATATATTCATTTGGGCGCAATTCGCCACACCCTCGCGTTAATAACAATAAAACGTAGAAGGCGGTGATGGAATTCGCGGGGTGCAGGGGGAATGTGACACGCAAGGAGGGGGAACACGGATAAAACGTAAATGAAAGATGAAGGATAAAAGGACAAGGCAAGATAATTAAATACACTGTACGGCATTAAATTATCTGTGGGAGAATCGCGCACAATGAACGACGGTGGGTTTATGGTCAGTAGCGTACGTCTTCGCAGGGGCATATGTAATATATGTATCCATAAATTTTGCCAGATGTAATTACCCATACTCGTTATTCCGTTAATTGCTAATTTCACTATTTATAAAATACTACGAGAAATGCTAAATTATAGCAATATTACTACATAAAATAAATTCCTGGATATTACCGCACATAATTAAGAATAATAATTTCAATAGAACATCTTCCTAACGAGATGTAAACTTTTCTTTTTAACAATAAAATTTACCATTATGCAATATTTTTGAAAAATTGTAAGATGTTTTATGTTGGTGATGGACATAAGATTCCTTCAAACTAGATACCAACAAACTGTTTATTAATAGAAATTAACTAAGAAATGTTTTCTGAATAGAATCGTATTGGGGGGGCTCGCTTTCGATAAAGATGACTCCTCGTAGTCTTAGAAAAATAAATCTAGATATGTATGCAATATAAAAAGAAGTTGAAGGTTTATTGATAGAAATGAGTTGTATACAATACGGTTACATTAGAATAAATCATGCCGGGATAAAAATTTGTTTGAATTTTTATTGTTTCGACATACCTAATTGAGATTTAAATTTTTCAGGACATAAATTGTCTGGATTTTGATCAGATCATTTCTGTTGTTTATCTCTGACATTTCATAATTAATTGCTGTAAAATATTATTCTTCAGACAGCGTTCTAGTCTAGTGTTCATTCGTCTTTGATCGTACACTTAGCTTTAATTTACTGGGTGATCTCAACACGAGTTTTCGAAATTTTTTAAACCTCATTATGCAATATTTTTCACTACGTTACAAAAGTCTAATGGAGATTTAGTAGGAAGTTATTTATGCAGAGTTGTACACATGTATTTTTTTATGTTTTCAGAGCATGTTAAATTTTTGCAAAAAGACTTGCATTGCAGATGAGACGACACATTAAAGTGAAAAAAGCTGTCAGCTAATTTAGGTATTCAATTCTTCAGCAAGCAGTTCGCATTACAAAAATGTAACATGAGTGCAGAGCTGCAGAGCAACAAACAATTACATTACAGCATAGTGCATTTCTTTATTAGCTCGGCGCTAGTGCGTGCGGCGTGCAGCTAGCCTAGACCAGCGCAAAGGGCTGGAAAGCTGGGGCAGGGGGGTCAACCAGCGGTTAAATCACTGTATGTGTACGTCACTGCACACATACACACAAACACGCATGCGTGCGTGTGGACATCACATATGCACAAAGCATTCCACTGCTAATGAAACCCCATTAGCTAAAGCGTTTCAACTACCGTCGCCCCCCACCGCCCCCTGGCGCCTCTAGCCGCGCATGCTCCCCGCGCCCGGCACCCGGCGGTACTCAAAAGTTCGTAATCAGTGCCATTACGCTAACTAGATGCATGTGCCCCACGGCAGCCCGCCTGTCTCTTTCACCGTGATGCCTGATGCTGCGGTTATTACTTGAGAGAATGTTTAAAAGCATTGACGAGTCATCATCGTTTGTGTGGCGGTTTGACAGCGTTGCTGCTGATTTGCTTTCCTGTAGGTCTTCCTTCTGTTCTCTTCAAGTATGCTTTGCCCCCGAGCACCAACTCAACCCATGAATGAATTGCATTGATGCTTTCTGCTAATTATTGTTTGCAGACTCATTTTTACACTTTAACCATGCAGTTAGCACTGTCAATAATTGCTTCAAAATACTTGGTCACTTGTTACCAGGACCACCAGCTATCTTCACACACGAACACCTTTCGTCAGTGCCGCTTTAACATGGGCTGAGCCTCCCGGCTCTGGAAAATTCGAGGCCACTAAAATTTTTATGTGAAAATCAATCATGTGTAAAAAATACATGTTTAATAAATTATAAGGTAATCTGTCAGAAAATTTGCTTTTCTTTTATAAAAGTTTAGGTTGTTGTCTACTAAAATCGATGGCGACAGAAATAAATATATTTTTATAGGGCATTTATATGACAATAATACACTTTAAAATAAATTATCAGGACAATCATCAGTTTCGTTTGGCCATTATGAGGCTGTAAAGTTGACCTTTTTACATTGCGTGTGTCTTTGTGGTGCCAAATTTGTTATTTTTTTACGTTCTCCAAAATAAGCTACACTTTATTAAGCTTACCGTTCGATGTCACTAATTTCGCTAGACAACTCAAGTTACACTGTCACATTTCTCGTCAAACGATCTTTGATGGTTTTATAAATTTTCTGTCATTTAAAACAAACTGTTAACTGTTATCAAAATTTGCTTCATCGAGTAACAAACTATATATTTATATTTATAACGATGGATCACAGCATATAAAACAAGACGTACCTAAGTAATAAAAATGTAAGGATATAAACCGTAATTAGTAATATAACTATCACGAATGCATTGAAAGAAGCGTTAGACTGCTGTATAAAAATTGCTACATTGAAAAATTAAATGTGTTAAATTAGTATACCTACCTATACAATATTATAAAATATTCAAATTTTACATATAATCAACAAGATACTTAACACATCTTCTATATTCAAATTAATAAATAAATTATAATGCATATCTTAATTACTCACTACCTACACATTATCTTAAAATTGATCATTAATTTAAAAACAACTAACCGTCGAGTAAAACTTAATTACGCTCAAAATTTCATTCGGGCGACAGAAAGACAGCTTTATCTTTATCTTAATTACCCTGCTACAATTAGCCATTAAGGATCAAATAATTTTTTCCGGAATCGAAAAAAAAACTCAGTACGTTGTTTAGTACGTCTACATTGGCACAAAACGCCCAGCAAATACGAGTAAAGTGACTTTATATCAACTGGCTAATTAAAGCTGCCGGCAGCACAACATGAGCGCACCATGCGGACACGAGAGATTTTATTACTGTTCATTTGTGTCCCGCGGCGCGCGGCGAGGATTTCTCTCGTCTCACTCGCCTCCCCCTCAGTCCGACCCTTTGTCCGCCGATCTATCTCCTCATGTGATACTTCCAAACTTGTTATCGCAATTTTATCAGAATCAGAAAACTATATTTTATCCTTAATCATTAGGAGATAATAATGCCCTGAATATAACATTCAGCTGCAAAGATCTCTCCTTTAGTTAATATCCTAATCACTACGCCACCGGGATCAGCACAAAATACGAATGAAATAAAAATTAAGACGCAGAGACATTGACAAGATAGAGGATAGGGAAGACGATTAAATTTTGATCCTCTCTTCAAGGATATACATATTCCTTGTTGAAATAAAATATAAATTATTATTATTAAGTCAACAAAAATTCAAGATTTTACCTAGTTATCTTGTTTTATTTTTTCAAAACACCCTCACACAAATTTTTTCGCACTTCTCTAGCCAATAGACTGCTGTATTTTCGTAAATATGTTAATTTTGATAAGTGAATTTTTTTTTATGTTTTACTAACTTCCTTAGCAACATGCTATTTAATTAGTGTCAAAATTGACTTTTTCATTCGTAAACTAGTCATCCGAATATCATTCGTGATTAAATTTTGTTTTGGCAAAATTTTCAGATTGTTCAGTTTGTTACCAATTTATTTCGTGCTATTGATTAAAAATCACTCGCTTGACAGCTCGTGAATTTTTTGTCAATGTCACTCATAAATAAGTAGGCAACAAATCTCGTAACAATCTGAAATTTTTCCAGCAAAATTTAACCACTTATGATATTATAAATATTATGAAAAAAATGCACTTATATATCTGTTTATCAGTAAAAAAATGGATCTCCTGCGTAATTTTTATTATACATTTTGAGTTTGCCTACAGTTTCCGCATAATTTGTACCACAGAAATCATCATTTTGAGATTTTCAAAATTTTGACTACGTGTAATAACGGGAAATGAAAGTAAAATCTTCAGAACCCGCATCAAAATTATTAAGATTCTTCATATGATACCTACTTATGTTATGTACCAACTAGAAACTGGATCATCTAAAGTCAGAACCAAGATTGTGTTTACCTACATTGCTTTCTTTGGTTTCCGCTTTTCCCATGACAGATATGAAAAATGGAATTAAAAGGAGTGAAGGGTGTAAGTATTACTAATTAAATCTAATTAATAACCTTAATCAAAAATGAAACTAATTATAATGCTAATTATACAAAGCTTGAGACAAAATACTTTAAATAAATTTAATTTCCATTTGTACAAAATATGCTCGTCATATATCAAACAGAATGACAGTTACGCGTCTCTAGAAATATCCCTTAATTAAGCAGTGAAATTAAGGAGTCCAATTAATTTAATTAGCACCAAATATCTTGAAGACATCAGTGTTCTAAAAATACAACGGGAGAGCAACGCGTGCCAAGACTATTCACGACCTCTGCACGGTTATTGGAAGCCTCCGAACTCTCGACGTTGACTACCGATTCCGCAGTAAAAACTCGGCTTGTTGAACAAATACGCTCCACTTTAATCTCGAAATTGTCACCGCTTAAGCACCCACTTCTTAAAATTCCTCGCCGATGTTAACAGGTTGATTCCGATCGATACCGACGCCGTCTTTGTCTGTTCAATGCCCCCAACAACGATTTCTTGTCTTCTGTCCTTTTCTTCTACCGTGTTTAGTCGAATAATCAGGTTGTCTCATTTCTTTCAATTGGAAGAACATGGATTTTTACATGTTTCGGATTACTGGCTTTTCGTTACAGATAAAGACAAATTTTTCGGCTTACTGGAAAGAGACGAGATAAAAGCTCACTTTATACACACTGTCACCTCCAATTCTTGTAATCTCTGTTCGGTGACTCAACACATCAACAGGATAATTTTTGGTCTGCTAGAAAACAACTTTTTCTTTTTTTTCTATGAGCTTAAATCACTTATACTAAAGTTATTTTTAATACTCTGATTTGTGAGTAGGAGTAGTAGATGAAAAATCGGTTTTTTGTTGAGAAAACAAAAATAAATTTCGTTAATCCAGTAGAAAACAGATCTTCTTAACAAATATTATTGTAATCGTAATTTTCATAAAACTTGAGAGTTTGATGAATCATTTGTTTTAGAATAATACAGAACATAAAAACGGATTCTTAAAAAGATCTGCCGGGATGTCTGGATTTCCGATAACGTCTAGGAGATTGCCAATTACCTGTTCTAAAAGAAAACCTTTTAAGAATAGTATTTAATAAAAGTTCTCTTTAAAATGTAACTAAAATTAAATATGATTTAATAAAACAGTTGATAAAAAAATTTAAAATTTGAGAGTTTTCTTAAAATTCTAACATCAGATTGTAATTTTGTTACAAACTGGTAACTGATAGATTGACAGTCAAATTTGAAGAACATATAGCAAGCTAACAGCAGTACTGTTTATTCTTTATTGGAACCAAATCTTAAGGCGATAACACTTGTGTCAAATATATAGTGAAAAAGTGACCTCGCTATATTACAAATTGTGCCGCTGCTATAACATCTACACTATTCATATTTTATATATGGTAACTTAAAAGACGACTCTAAAGTGCTATGAAGCTATATTTTTGAAATACTTAATAGTGTTTTGGTAAAAAATTAGTAAAAACTGTGAATTGTCCAATTTTTCCAACTTTTCATAACACTCTTACCAATGCAATGAATCGACTATTTAAAAATTAAGTCCACGATTTGTAATATTAAAAAACAAAAATTAATTCTTATTTTCTATAATTGTTTTCGCAACAATATATTGAATAAATTTTTAAATTAAACATTGCTTACTCATGTAAAAATTCAGATTTTTTATTTGAGCAATATTGAAGTCAACTAGTGTAGCGCCTTAAGTCAGAATAAGCTTCTTTAAAAAGTATGAAAATATTATGCATTTCCTTAAAACTGAAATGATGTTGATATCGAATCAAATTTACTTGCTGAATAACTTTTAACCTCTGTATGAAGTATCAATACGAAATTGAAATTCTTGAAGTTATCGTAAGCATGAAATTAAATTTGTATTCCATGAAACCAAGTGCATAACTTTGGCAAATCCTCTTTAATAAAGGATTCTTGTTTCACAGGCCACAAACGATATCCAAAACGCTAAAACTATCGCCGATACAAACTACCGAAACGCCGATGCAAT
Organism: Agonum fuliginosum; assembly: GCA_947534325.1. NCBI lineage: Eukaryota > Metazoa > Arthropoda > Insecta > Coleoptera > Carabidae > Agonum > Agonum fuliginosum. The sequence goes on from OX384041.1 coordinate 23,235,303, forward strand.
ATCATACAAACAACTTCATAACGGAGCGATCGACATAGAGCATGGACTATATCGCATTGCTTGCTGCTAGTTCCGAACTACGGTTCAATAGCTGCGAGTTAATGTTCGATGTTTGAGCAGCCCCGAAGCCGAACCAATCAGGTGGCTTAATATAGATTTTATGAGGTGTTTCTTGATTAATTGCCCTATCATAATAGTCTTATTAAATTGATAGATGTCTTAGCTATCAGACAGTTGTAATGTGTTGATTCAAAATCACTATATTGTTTCTAGTATGAAGGAAGGTTATAATTCAATTTAAAACAAAGTCAATAAATTGATAATTTAACTGTCAATAAAATTGATAGTTTAATGTTTCATTCAAGGTTTATTTCTAGTTGAGTCATTCGTATTGCAGATTTCAGATTGCATTGCACAGATTGAAACATTTTATCTTTTTGTGCTTACCTACAATATTTTCGTTGCTAATGGTGGTACATATTTGACTAATTTGATTGGCTGAAATAAGGTAGTAAGAGGCTATCAAATCGAAGATATTTTTTATCATCGCTGTTACACGTAAATTGTTTTGTTTATTAGTTACAAACTGTCAGTTTCTCAAACTGAAATTGCTGTTTGTCAAAAATCAGACTTAAGATGTGTCAGGATAGAGATAATAGGAAAGAACACGCCAAATTGAGAAAGATAAATAGAATTTAAAACGTTTTTAACAGCTATTGAATTTGAAAGAATATAACCAAACATTTTGGACTCATTCATTAAAATATTTTTCACAAATATAACTCGGGCCATAATTAATCATAGGTAGCATTCGTTAGTCTTCAGAAAATTGAACTCGTGCTGCACACTCGGTAAATTTTCATCGACCAACTCATGCTATCACCGATGGTAATCATAGAACTTGTTATTACACCCGAAAATATGTTTTGATTATAAAAACAGTATGTACACATCTTCGTATCAAATAAAACCTATAATCTAAACGAGGCATATTCAGTCAATATCTTAAAAATATTTTGTTTACAGAATTGTACCATTCGATCCGATTCGTTATTTGCTAGTAAAGTTTTAAGTTTTAGCCACTCTAATCTAACATTAAAATCAAATTTGATTGTATTTGACAAGTGGTTTAAACTTAACGAATGAATTGCTGATTTGGACTGATTTATTAGACAAACATACATTAATCAATTTTGTAAGCTTTTGTACTATTTAGGTTTGTTTTAAAAAGTACCTACAGAAAACAGTTGATCATGCGATAGTCAATAACATTATTTTATATTTACAGCTTGCGCTTCCCATTTTTATAACTTTATAAATTTTCGTCTACAACTATGTAAGTATAGGAGGCTCAATTTGTAAATTTGCTGGAGAAATCAGGGTTCTATTTAAAAAAATTAAATAAGTACCTATATCAGAATAATATAAGACAAACAAATTAATGAAGAACATTAAGTAGGTACCTAATAAGTAGTGTCATGGTAGTTACGCATACCTAAGTACACATTTAGCGCGGCCGTGTTTTGTAAAATAACTACGATAAACATTTTATTATTTAACCAAAAATAAATTATGTAGAAAGGTTTTAAAAAAAGTAAGAACAAAAGTACTCTTCACTCATTTTCATTTCCACCTTCTTGTCATTTAAAGCATAAAATAATACTCCGTCAATTAATACGCCATTGAATAATTCAAGAGCGCCCCACGAAAAAATCAAACAGATAAAGTGATCTGATAAGCCCAGGGAAATAATGATTTAAAAGCCATTAGTTAATTATTAATGTCTGTAAAAGTGGCGAGCGCTGAGAACGATCAGGCGGAGAGACGCTAATCCAGGTCCGGGCTCAGGGGCACGGAGCACGGCCCGTTGAATGGCACGACAAAAAAATACAGAGGAAGGAAATCAAGGGAATGGAAGTGCTATCGATCAACTGGGGTTGTCCCTGCCCCTCCGCACCGCCCCGCCGACATCCCACGAGGACGAAATGTGGAGTGCAGTCTCTCGATGGACCAGTTAGAAACTGAGACTCTTACCGTTTGCAGTTTTTTCACTGAGAGTGGTTTAGAATGTCATGAATATGCTTCTACGTACCTGAAACAAACAAATTGCATTTAGTAGAATATACGATCAAATATTTACGAGTTTCTTAAACAATATTTATTCATTCGAATAAGCAATTGCCATATTTAATAACAGCAGTATTCTATACTCCATCTACGGATGCATCTATTTTATTTTATTATTTATTTACGGACATTAAATAATATTCATTATGTAGATAACTAGTAAGATAAATAAATCCATAAAATACACTACGATATTGTACTAGGAATCCATAATTCAAAACTATTGTATATTGAAATGATGAACTGTCATTTCATTACACCAAAATGTAAGGTTAGGTTAATATTTTAATGAATAAATATCTGTAAAGAAATATTTTAGTCGCATAATAATTCACTCAAATTATTATAGAGTACATTATGTTTATGTGTTAATTTATTTACGTGCGGGGGTGTTTGGTGTAATTTTGTGTAAGTCTATAATCTCGTCGAAAAAATACTACTACCGTTGATTAGGTACCTACACAACTGTCTTCAATTATTTTCAATTTGCTACCCTATAAAATTAGATATTTGAAAATGAAAATAATGGCAAAAATATGTCTGTTATGCCATTATTAGAAATCTTTAGCGAAGATTGTTTGCTGGTTGGCTTGAATGTTTGAATTTGAATATGCATATGTCAGTATTTTGTTTTCTTTTGTGGGATTAGTCCAATTTTATTTTTATAGGGAAATGGCATAGAGATTGATTCTAAATGAAAACTTGTTCTGGATCTCGTTTTTTAATGACGTAAAAACAAGAGTAAGCAAATTTTGTTCTTGGGGTTACTGTTGGTTAGTGTTTGATTTTATGTTGTTACTAGAGACGTAATACATCTAAAGAGCCAAAAATGGGCCACATAGCATACCCATACTCTAAAAATAATAAAAATTTAATGAGTATAATGTACAATAATTGTTTTTCTTAAGTTCATATATTATTTTTCTGTACGTATTACTTAGTAATAATATTGAATTATGTTTACCAAATCTCACATAAAATAAATCTTTTCAGTACTCTAAGTTCAATAAGAACTCAACAGATGGCCACGTGTACAATTTCAAGACTTTCTTGTTTTAGATTACAACTTAGAATTTAGAATCAACTTCATGATTAAACTAGTACCCTTATTTTATCCATTTTACCAAAATCGTAGACTCGTTTTCGAAATTTCAATAATGAGCCACATACCTACTGTCATGTTTTAACGTTTTGAAAAATGAAAAAAAGATACCATACAAAATACAAGCAATCATTTTGTTGAACGATTAACAAAAGGTAAATTTAAAATTTTTGCTATTTTTCAAAATTTGTTTACTACCTACGCAGATGCTTCAAAATAATAAAAAGCAAAGGAAGTTGTTATAAATTTTGATTGATAGTTATAATTCCAAATAAATTAATAAAAGTTAATTGGAATTATTGGAATAATTTTATTGTTACAAATATGTGAAACTTCGGTAACAGAAATAATTAAAATTTATACATAAATAACTGTAGTTTAATTAACGCAATCTATACAGACGGATTGAAACGAGGCCGATTTTTTCTCGATGTTATTAAATTTATTTATGGGCTAAAACAATTAGGCAATAATGAGAATTTCTTAATTTCGGAACCAATTATGGAAAATGATAAAAAAAGCGGTGTATTAGTGCGTAAGGGTACCAAGTACCGAATTCTTCTCTTGTAATTAACGCAAATTCTTTGGATTATGAAATTTTCGAAGCGTGAAGAGAAAAACACAGTGGCTTCACAGCTCACAAACACTTATTAATTTGACAAATTTTAGGTTGACTGTGGAATGCGACAAGGGGTTGAGGGGTGCAGTTAGCCGTGCTGTTAATTACCGAAGGTATTAATTAAAATTTTGATGAATTACCGCGATTGTTACCAGGCTCGTTGGTTATTAGAAATTTAGCCTTTTGTCTACGATTTTACAATATTCATCATGTCTCCAGTGTTCTCTCGCGAGCGCTATCTCTCTCTTACTACTCATTTCTATCCTACTTCCTTCTCTTTCTAACATAGCCGGTACACTCAGTTTTCTTCCCCGAATTAAATCCCAAACAAAGTATGTGTCATAAAATTAGTTTGTAGTATATTATTATTTTCCGTTTCATTACACCTAAATATTTAACATCACTTAAACCTAAAACGATAAGACTAATTGTTAAGATTTTGAACTTGTAGGGAAGAATTTGTTTTGTACGCCACTGGCAGCTGAATATAGCTAAGCACGCGTTACAGCAACAAAAGGCCACCGATTTTCTTACCGCTTTATTATTTCATTTATTAATTATTGTTTGATTAATTAAACGGTGAAGTTGTTAGCGAATTTATCAATTAAAAAGTTTGGATGGAAAACAAGCGTTCATTTTAGTAGTCACGTGTATCCTCCGTCCTGGAAAAATGTCACTGGTGGAATTTTGATGATGACGACGCTAATGATTCGGTTTTACTTGAGAGAAGGAGAATTAGTGAGTTGGGACTTTTTACTCGATACTCAAAACTTTGCGGTACTTTTAACGATTATGTCACAATTTAATGCACCCTAAACCGTCCTTTGTTTCACTTTGCTATTTATCTTAACGTTTTATAAATACTTTGACACCGTTTAGAAACAAAATTTTCTAAGGGATTGGATTGTGCTGGATATAATATATGGACAAAATAATAAACAAAACAGCTTTTCAAAAATTATGCCAAAATAAAAAGTTTTTGTGTAGAATTATTATTAAAAATTTTCCTGATATTTTTGTTCGAAATAAAATATTATTAGTTAGGAACCGTAATTTTATAATACCTTGAAATTAAAATACGCAACTTGAAATACGCAATCTGTAAAATAAAACATTTTTGAATTTGATACAATTGTTACACAACACTTAATATTTAGATTGAAACATACACAAAAAGTATTTTATGGTTCTCTAAAAATAAATGTAAAACAATCTAAAAGCTTTCAATAAATAAGTGAACATCAAGATCATTATAAATGCTGGCTTAAAGATTAAAGTAAAGTAACCATACATCAAGTATCCTTGCGTGTCATATGAACTAGACATGTCTACTTTATATTTCAATGTATATTTCACTTTTCTCGTGCACTTAGAAATTCATTTTTAACTAAAATCTATTTTCTTATCTCATGAATGAATCTATAATACCTACAGCAAAGTACAAAATTCAAGTAGCAAAGTAAACAAAAAATCATATTAAACCTATACAAAAATTGCAGCCTCAGCCTACTATACATTGATCACTATATTTTTGTGTACCACCTTAATATAGGTATGCATTTTTCAACTTTCCATTATTTTGTTACTATTATGCAGGTGTGTATTTATGTGGGCGGGGTTGGGGAGGGGTGGTAAGGGCTTATATACCGCACCACCAAACGTTTTAGAAATACTTTTTTTCAGTAATTTTTATTCAAATTCATCATAAAAATCTGACGTGGCCATCACACAACCTTCCGCCATATCTAGACTTTAAACAGAAATATATACGTACAATCCGGTGCCCATTTAAAATATACAAATAAAAATCTAAAATATTCAAACACAGAAATTAGTATCACCTGAATCAAAAGATTCATTCGCACGAAAAGAAGAATCCTCCGTTCAGTTACTACATTTAATAGCTTACTTATGACTTATAGCGCTAGTATGCCAACTTGTCACCCGTCTCATCTGTCAATATTTTTTATGCAGAAACAACAATCAACCGAACATGGATTACAAGATTTCAACGTTTTATTTGATAAATTTATTTTTTAAATTTTACTTCAGTTCTTTAATGCTACCAGATAAAGACAATTTTTTTATAACGTAAATTGCAAATAACTTTTTCTCTTATTCTTATTACAAATAAATACCTACTATATTTATCCAAATTTATAGACATTTTTGACATTTAATCTTTTCAATCTTCAAAAAATATCACTTTCGGTGAAGATATTTGTACCAAAATCTAATGAGCTCTTCCTATTCGTATACAATTGTAAAATACCAAATATTAAAATTTGTGGGTAATTCGTATTTGAGTTATCCGACAGAAGGCATCGACCCGGACCACACACATACACACACACGCACGCACACACATACATACATACAGACATCATCGGGAAACTATCAAAAATGAGTTGTAAGGACCCTAATTCGTGCTCATCCACAAAAAAACTCACTACCCGATTTTTTGCATGATTCCAATACCTTCCTTTAAGGTAAGGAAGGTAAAAATGTACAATTTGTAAATACTGAATATAAATACTTAAATTTGCATAGTTTTTATTTATTTCGCATCAGCATAAACGAGAGAAACCGTGTTGTTATTTATCTCTGAAAATTCATTTTAATGTGCATTTTCTTATGTTACACTTTATCATTATTGTAAATACACATCACCAACACTGAAAGGACAGGAAGATATCCGCAATTTTTTAAATTTTGTAAACCGGGTACGAGTTTATAGCAAGAAACAATATGATAACCAGAACAAAACCAAACTATAGACATAGTGAACTGCGAACCGAACATGAGATTTTGTACAATCCAAATCACTGATGTGGTGATGTGATTACAAGTGAAAAATATTCCATATCATAACATTGTGATTTTGTTTAATATTCATTCAGTTTAGCAAAGATTCCCATCATAAAATGTGTTAGTTTACTCGATGATAAAACAGATAGCAGTAAAATCTCTGACAGTCATATTTAGTCCTCATGTTATTATTTAAAGATCTGATCTGTAATAACTTCCATTCCCGCGTGCACAGCTGGACAAATTCTTTGGTGGTGAGTGTACCGCCTGCCGCAAGTATTTATATATAAATATCGTGATTTACAATGTCGGTTAATCAAGTCGCCTAGGTTTCTATTTAAAGTGACTGTGCGTCCATCTCACTCGCACTGCTCGCAGACTATCGGTGCCCGAAGGACGAAATGGTTTTCCACTAAGGTTTTCCTAAGTGTACGCTTAACTGAAACACGAATTATGGGATGGAGACTTTTCTTCTTGTTTCCCTTTAGCGGATTCTGTGGAGTCGGTTTGCGAATTGTAACGAATGGAGACTGCGGACAGGAGTTGTTTACTGGGAAATTAATAGAACAGAAGTAATTCCACATACTGCATCTATTTATTTTTACATCTAATGTGGATATTTAAAGAGCAGACATATACAAGTAAAAATAAAGTAGTCATAAACTATTAACTATCAAATTACAACTTATGAAGTACTTTGTAAGGGTTATTTACAGATTTTTGATGGAGTAGAACATGTGGATTATCTATTTTTTTTAAAAGCAGAGAATTTTATGTTAGTAATATCAGTACAAAAGTGGTTTGATATTATATATAAATATAAAATTCAATGATAATGTCTCAATATACGCTTTGCATAATTGTAATACTTATTTAAACTTCAAACATTTATTAATAGTAGTTTTAATTTTGGATTATCCTTACGACACTTTTTCCAAATCATTACCTCCAGTGATTTTTTCCCAATATCCGTTTTTTCCGCGAATTCTTTTTTCCAATGGCATATTTCCGCGAGTTATTTTTTCCCAATAGGTATCCATTTATTCCAATTTAACCTAACCTAACCTAAATTAAATGATAATTTTATTGGAAAATATGGCCCATTGGAAAAATGCATCATTGGAAAAAAATATATCATTGAAAAAATGCATTACTTATCTTATTAGAAAACATTAACATTGGAAAAAACGGACTGGAGTAAACAGATTGGAAAAAATGTATTGGAAAAAGTGACTTAATTGGAAATGAATTGGCTTTGACCTTTTGTATCGGGACATTTTTATTTGGAGATGTTTTTTATGAAAAGTAGGTACATTTAGCATTTACGTACATAAAGTCTTAATTATTATTTTTTTATTAGTCAAGAAAAAAAAACTTGAATAACCATATTTGTGCTTTCATTCATGACTATAATTACCCATTCACTTTTGCAATAATTATTTTATGTGCATTCTAACAACGTACTAAGAGGCCCGAGCGGAGTACGAAGGCCTCCTTACGTTGTTGTAATACAAATTTCCTATACTAAAATAATACACGAGTGCAGATTCGCGAATAAAATCGTAACAAAATGTTGTCCAATCCTCCATTATATTTTTGATTCCAGTTTGAGAATTGAGATTCTCTCTAAAGTAAATAATATGAAGGCCTTTTGGCTGGCAGTTCTGGGCCGCAGCTCACAACACAACGCTCGGGTGCTCCGGAGTACGCGCGAGCAGCAAGTGTACTCCGACATCACACTGACGTCGTGTAACACTCGGCGCGCTACGCACCGCATTCCGCATCCGCACTCACAAAGTGGCGCGCGCTAAGACGATGACAGATGTGCAAAACTATTTGTTTAGTGTTTAAATTCGAAACAACATTTATTTTCAGTTGTACAGCGCGTTCTTTTTATTCGAGGGCTGTCAACGCGCACTTGACAGATACTCAAAGTCACTTTCGTGTCCGGTTAGCGCTCGTGTTGTCTCACTCCCTCTCCACAAGTACAAGGAAGGTATAAATCATGGTGGTATGTTGGTTGTAAATTAATTATTAATAAACCCGTTTGCTAGGGTCTTATAACCTATTAATTATTTTAATTCATTTTATATTGCTCGTAAATTATATCGCACAGCTGAACGAGATTTTTGCTACTTTGGTTTACAGTGCTGAACTGGGACATCTTTTTTTAGAAAGAATGAGGATTTTTTTTCTTCTAGATGGAATTAGTTAGAATTAGAATTATTAACCTATAATATACCTATAAGAAATAAACGATCCTGCGTAAAAGCCAAAACTTAGAATATTGCCCCGTTTTATGTGCAGAAATAATTATACCTTTTGCCGTAACTGAATATTTATGAATGACACAAACACCTAATCTAATAGCGTACATAAAAATTTTCTTCGCTTTTCAGTAGTAGTTACTTGCTTCGAAAATGTATAATTAAATGTCACAATACAGCATATTATGTTAAGAAATGAATGTACCTACATATTGTACCTGGTGGCTATAACCGAACTATTTGTCGCAAATTAATATCAATACGCTAAAGTAAAAAATCTGATGTGGCCAGCATAAGACCTCCCGTCATAATTACTTTATTCTTTTTATTATACTTATTGTATAGGTACTTCTATACTATATAATACTACTTCTCACAAATATATTATTATATTTTATTTAAACTGCAGAAGAAGATATAAACGATATTTTACTATTGTCACTGTCATGTCATAATCATTTAAATTTAACACAAACGTTTGTCATGGTAACTTTTCTATCTATAAAATTAAACCAAGCGCAGAGAATATTTGATTTGTATTTTCTTTTTTTTGATCTAGCAGACCTATATTATATTAGAAATAGCAGGTTTAATTAAAATTATTATTTTAGTTTGTGTGTTTATTGTTTGTGATGAAATACGATGTCGTGGACCCGAGAGCAGGTGACAATACCATTGGAATGCAAACATATCAAACCAGAATTAAGTATGTTTCAAATTAAGCGTCGTGAACCAGAAAATTTGTCCACAAAGTTTATAAAAATTATGTACAAAATTCTGTCCAGAATTATAGATCGAGACAATCGGGCTTTAAAATAAAGATAGGTACTTGTGTCCAGTACTAAGAAAAATATTCATTTACATACTTTTAGTATTTTTAAGACACGCGTAACTATGTTAAAAGCTCGGTTAAAAGCTTATTTTCAAACTTGTTGCCCAAATAGGTAGATAGGCATTATTTTTTATTTTACCCATTTTATTACAAATCGCATTCTCGGTACTCATTAATAGCTTCAGAAATTTTAAATTACAAACGTCACTTAGCATGCATGTATTTGAATATGCATGCATCCTTGCATGTAAAGTGCAGTAATACAGTGTTACTATCTGTTGCTATAATACAAATCTATTCATTACAAATCAATACTAGGTTAGGTACCTACGTATTAATGTGTCAGAGGTCAATGTGAAATGTCATACGACCATACGAGGCATGTTAATGAATGAAAACGTATGTAAATTTGGAATCGTAGAAAAATATAATGTGCAGCACGTGCAAAAATGTTCATCATGGTTTTCTTTTTTTAAAGAATGAGATACATATTCCCTCGAAGATTTTTATGGATTCCAAAATGTCGCGGGATATTGAAATCTGTGATTACTACATTTGAAACTGGTTATAATATTTTGCTTCTCTGCGAATTTAAATATTTAATTACATTAATATGATGGAAGGAATTAATTTCATTTACCGTAACTAGAATATTGCATTATAATTTTCATTTGTTTTGATGGAAAGGTCTGATAGTATTAATATCTGATTTACCCGCATATTTTTTACATACCTTTAATCAAACTTGAATAAAATTTTTATTTTAGCAATAATTTTCGCAGCGAATTTTTATACCTACCATTTTCATTTATTTCATCAAAAGACAAAACGAAAATTACAATAAAAATTACATTTTAAAATTAATTTTGATTAAATCCGCAAAACAATACAATTTTTCGTATTGATTTAAAAAAATATATACATATACCGCGCACCAATACAATTACGTCGCTATTCTTGTTAGTCTGCGCACATGTGTGCGTACGTACAGCGTGTATGCACAAACACGCATTTTTCATTAATTACCAAAAGGGGTCCGCTTCAAATTAATTGGTAACTGTTTCAGGCAAAACAATTAAACGTTGCAAAACTATATAATTAATCATTAAAATCGAGAGCGCGTATCATCTGCCAAAGCCCACACGTCTCCCCTGTCAAATGCCCCCCGCGCGCCCCACACCCCCGCCCTTGACAGAGCGGACCAGTCAATTAGGGCGCTATTTTTAAGCCCGAATTAAAATATTTTTCAGCAGTTTTTATTCTATTTTTTAGCGCTCGAGTGTGACATTATTTTTAAGTTATTACGATTCTTAGAAAATAAATGTTGTGAGCCAGACCCAATTAGCAAATATTTATGTGTAATTTTCTACCAGAAAATAATAAGAGTTTATTTAGATAAATTAGATGTTGTTGGAGATTTTATTACGTAGACTGAGTTAATGAAATGAATTTTTTCATTAAAGTTTTCCTTGCAACTGAAAATAATTAGGTAGTTTAATTACGAAAATAAGTAACTTTAAGACCATTTTCGATTTCTTCATAAGTAATTAGCGTGTTGAGAAACAAAACGTTGTTCTAATTATTAAATACTTACAAGATTTCTAATTAAACATTACAAAATGTTTTCACAGTTGTAACAACTTTGTGTACAGTTTTTAATTAGAAACAATTTTCTGTTTCACACGTAACCACGTAAGGAACTTATTTTACTGTCAAGTTCAATAATTACACTTGAAGCTTGAAAAATAGGGAAATTATTTTGCATATGTCTGAGAAAGTAGTTCGAGAAACGTACTAGGACGACATACAGAGTGTCTCATAAAATAAAACTATTTCACTTCATTTTTCCTAGTAGCCCAGTAAAATAAGACAAAAATTTGCTCAAATCCCACAAAAATTGAGGAATTTCATTGTTTTAAAAGATAGGTATTGGCATATTCTTTAAGAATAGCCAACATCTCGAGCTCTACCCTCTGTGCTTCGTCTCCCACTACCCTGTTCACATTTTTTAAAATTAACCCGTGTCCCTTAAGGTTAAATTTAAAAATCAAGAGACCAATTTGTAGAGCGGAATATTCTATTTAAGATTTTCATAAAAACGCATAGTTTTATTAATAGGTAGGTACATATAATAATAGTTTTTATTATGTTATAAAATATAAAAGTGTCATATGAATGTTCTTAGTAATTATTTGAAAACCAAAACCAAAAGTGATGTCACGATATCGGCTTCGTTAATCGTTAAACTTGTGACAGACGATAAATTTTTTATCAAACTGTCGGTGTATAAAAGACAAACTTACAAGTTAGTAATATGACGATCGGTGCTTTTACATATTGTAACTTTAGTTGAAATCTGTTGAATTTTACATTCAAACCATTGACAGTTAGATTAAAAAAAAATACTGACCATTTTCCATCTACACTTACGGTTATATAAATTGAAATAAATCAGTAGAAATAAGTGAGAACATTTCTGTTTTATTTTAATCAGACGTCCTGTATAGTGCCTGCAGTACATAAATGATTTTGCATGTCACTTAGTTGAAAAAGGGCAATAAAAGTATCCTACAAATTCACGTAAAACCGTAAGTAAGTATATAACGATGTATCTGAAATGCGTTTCAGTATAAATAATAAACGAGGCTGGTGGAAAGCGGGATCCTCACCACACTAGAGCGCAGAGTGGCACAGAGCCGATTCTCGATCTCGGCACAATACATTCTAATCGCTAGAGATAATGGCAATTATATCAGCGCCGGAGGTTAGACTATCGTCTTCTTTTTGGCAAGCATCGTTGCTCGCCAAGCCACCTTGATCGCTACACGTTCATTATATTCCGGTTGAAGAAAAAAATCTGTTGACCTCTCATTAAAATATAAAAGGCAATGGTCTGTGGCTGTGGCCAGACAGCCGGTCGCAATCTTGTTTTTGTTTTGTATTTAAAGTTTTTTTGTAACTGATTTTCGAGTTTAAGTCTTGTTTTTTAATGATATTGATACAAGATTTTGTTTGGGAATTAATAGCTTAAAGATCGACTTTCAATTAATTTTACTTGTTGCATTCATTATTTTTGCCTATTTAGCAGGTTGACGAATGGATTAGCAATAATACTTACATCTGTCACATAAATAGTTAAATATGTTAAATATGTATAGCGCAGTAAAAGAAAATGAAAAAAATGCGAGGATGTTGATAAGGAAGCGAAACCAAACAGAGATTGCATCCTGATTACTTAAATTTCTTTAAAAATGTTTACCGATTACAAATATTTATTTATTAAATTGTTAATATTTATTATGTTATAACTAGAGCGAACTGGAATATGTAAGATATGTTGGTAACATTAATTTATTGAACAGCACAATCATTTCAGTCTTAAGCTTAGATTCAGACCTACCCAATTACTTATAAGTTGTAAGTGGCTAATTTAACCAACCAGCGCTCAATAACGTTCGCACTTATAGTAATTGAAATTTAAATTTTGTGGCAGCGCTGGTTGGTTAATTTAACACTTATACTTATAATTGGGTAGGTCTGAATCAACTCTTCTGTCATATTTAGTTTTAGTTACCTACCTACTTTTACAGTTTTATTTTTTATAAGATCATAATGAAATGGATTACTTAGTCCTATAATTTCCTTCATTTTTGTAACGATTTTTCTTCTTTTCATTAAGAATTAAAAAAAAAAAATTTAACCACAAGTATTATTGACTGCTTCTCCAACAAATCCTCTTTTTATTCAACATCCAGTCAAGAAATCAAATTTCCAAAGGATTAAGTAGGTATGTAATTATTAACAAAATATAAGCAAAGTCTACGATACGTTAGATTTGACATGTTTGCTTGTGAAATTTTATGAATCTGGCAGTGTAGAAATTCAAATGCAAAATTTTCATTGCCATTTGTTTATTGGTTGCAAAATTTATTTATTGTTCTAGGTCAGTAATAAAAGCATGTTATTACAATGATTAGGTACAAATTACAACCTTTGTGACAACAAATAATTATTTTTAAATAACGGCAATTTTGCTTTATCTAAAACATCGGGATTTTTATGTATTTATCTGAAGGTAAGTAGTATTTTAATACCGATTTCGAAAGTCTTCTTCAGTAAAAATACTGCGTTTTTGTTGTATTAAATGCACTATGCCTAAATTTTAAATAACATTTATACAAACTATATACATCTCTAGGTGTATAGGTACATAAAATACTACTGTAGGTATTCCTCAAATAAAATTGATATCAAGTTTCATCTTTCATAGTTTAATACTACTCTCGTCTTTAAAATTTCATTGCAACCAGGAAACCGCAAGTGTACGGGTAACAAGAGTGTAGAAGCGCAGCGGCAAGTGGCATCCACATCCATATCATCGATAATGCAAAGATGATAATGTCACAGTTTAAATCTCCCTGTAACTTTTTTATGCGGGAAATAAATCTAGGCGGGTGACAAATATGACTGATATTTTCTTTGCCGATGTTAACACGTGCATGTGTGGAAACTTTTCCAATATCGAAGACGAACGTCCGCATATATTCGCTTCACCCGCGCCCGTGGATGTCTGCGATCGTTTTCGACGCCACAATGAAAAAAATATGAAATTTAGTGGCACTGGCACCGCCACCAAAACGGGGGAAGGAGAACCCCACACTAGAGGATTTTACACGCGAATATCATAAGACACTCACGGGAATTTCATCACCAAACTTTCAGATCATGTCATAGAAAACTGTTCAATAATAAGTTGAAACTGATATTTGAGTATATTTTTCCTATATTTAGTTAAATACTCAAATAGTGTAACTATGATAATTATAATTTTTTTTTCGTTCCTGATACTGTTGTCGTTTTCAGTCTTTTAAGATAAAGTCACTGGTATTCACAAAATCTAAGTTTGCCGCGAACCGTTCAATTCTGTTCGTTGCAGAAAAAATCAATTAAATCGAGTAGTGTGATTTTCGTGAGATTATATGAATGTCTACTGTATGTATGTAATGTATGCTTAAAAGTACAAAAATTGTTTTAGTGATATAATATAAGTGTTTGACTGAACTTAATGTGTGTTTCCAGGTGAAACTATACGAACTTTCTATGATGGGACACACAAGGAGCCAAGCATGGACCATGGAGAAGATTTTATTTAAGTACATAGATAGTTAAAATAGAGAGAAAAACCGCAGCTTTGCTGCCTCAATGGCTTTTACTGGCAAAGTAAAGTGATGCTATCTAGTCTAGTCTAGATACTATAACAGCAACAGCTGATAAAGGTGTCATGAAAAATTTATGTTCATTTTTAATGTAACTCAAACGTCACTCGTATAGCAAATTATACAAAAATAAGATCTGCAACTCCTAAGAAGTCTTGTTATTTTTCTTTTATTAATTTTGTTTTTCTCTTTTTGCAGGTCCTGCGAACCTTGAGAAAAAAGGGGAACCTCGGGTTAAAGGTCAGTGCGTCTTTGGAATTAAATTTACTAATTTTGTGTTAAACGTATTTACGTTTTTTCAGCCCCAAATTTTATTCCCAGCCTTATCCTTTATCCTGTCTTATAACCATACAAGTTACTAATTTTGTGCCTCTATTGGAAGCGGCAAATTTAAGTTTCAGATTTCAGGCAATTTCATGGCTGAAGGGATGTTGCAGTTTGCAATATTAAAGAAATATCGGTACAGAACAGAAGATCGGTTCATACTAATTAAATTAGTAAGTGTATATTTAACTTCATTGTTAATTTTGGGATTTTTCATTATTCTATAAATTTTGTAAAAATAATGACACAAATTGCAATTCGATATCGAATTCTATCTAGCATATAGTTTAGTAAAATCAAAACCCAGCCAGCCAATAATTCGAAATTTTAGAATTAAGTGTCATATTTATTATGGCTAACCTATATGGTCGTAGAAAAAAAAGATTTAAAAATATTTAGATTAAATTATATCTTCATAATATTATGACATTTAATTTATGTATGATGGATATGTATATTAAACCATATTTTATTTCAAAATGATGTTGTTCCTTTTGTAAGCAATTTTATTGTTGCTGCTATTCAACTAAAACTATAAATATTCAATCAAGAAAATTATCTGTGCTATTGGATAGATCACAGGAATTACAGTAGAAATGGGAAATAAATTTCGAATTTTAATTATGAGAATACGGATAACATGCAGAAATCAATAACTTTTCTAATTTACGAGCCAATTTCCTTAAAATTTATGATGTGGAAAGTACGAGATTATTAATTTTATACTGTTTTCTTCGAAAGCAATCTCATTTCTTTAATTTCGTAAAACAGGACAATAATGATCGATAAAACAGCAAATTTAATCAAATTTCAAATTACATGATTATGGGAACTTAAATGTATCTTGCAACTTGTACTTTATTTGTACGAAATAATAACTAACCCATACTGTCTGCATAAATAAGAAAAATTGCTGACATATTTTATACAGCACAAAAATTATTTGTAAAATAACACACGTACGTTGAAAAATATTAATTAATAAAGTTTGCTGCAACAGCAGAGGGTAACTCTTAATTAAAGAAAGGCGTGATGATATATTTAATTGCATATTTGCTAATTTAAAAAGATGAGTTTCAATTTAATTGATAATAAAAACTGTTGTTATTGAAGCACTACAGTGAAATATTCTTTAATAAAATTTAATTAACAAACATTAAAAGCACCCGAAAAATTCATGGCACAATACTTCTAAACCCCATCTTAAAACAAGCTACTAAAAAAGGGTTGAAAACGCTAATTCCGTTTTAAAATTCATACCAAATTTAATTTAATTAAATCCCCCCCACCAAGCAACATTACACGAAGGT
Source organism: Agonum fuliginosum (assembly GCA_947534325.1). Classification (NCBI taxonomy): domain Eukaryota; kingdom Metazoa; phylum Arthropoda; class Insecta; order Coleoptera; family Carabidae; genus Agonum; species Agonum fuliginosum. The sequence goes on from OX384041.1 coordinate 23,251,908, forward strand.
GAGATACAAAAACGTTTCTAATTCTGGTGCCAACTTTTGCATACCGAATACCCAGACCCGCGGAGTGTGGAGTCGTAGTCATGTCCATGTCCACCCTCAAAGGCTTCCTCCCACCCCCCAGCCCCTTCGTAACGAGAGGGTGTGGACACTCTTGTCTCGCGTTTTATTAAACTGACCGAAGAAAAATGGCCGAACATAGGGTGACTTTTAATTCATTTCATTAACAGCTTTACGGAGAGTTCGTCGCTGAATGGCCGTATTTAAATATGCAGTTTGAAATTTAATTTGTTGAAAATCCTCGCGCTCTTTTCAGGACCGTAATACGGCAAATTGGTCGCTGTTGTCGCAGACGAAACGATCACGAAGCAAAATACCGAAACACTGCACATTGTTCAATTGCTGTCACATCTTTTTCAGAATACATTTCCTACAATTACAATGACAGGAATATTTTAACTCTGTTTCTCAAAAATGAGATAAAATTGAAATACAACTACCTATTACTTACATAAAAGCATAAAACCACGTTAACTACGGCACAAAAATATAGTACGTTGTAGGTACCTATTGCATTAACTTCAATACAGCCGGCGATATAATGGGTAAATTATTAATATGCAATAATATATTCTTGAACATTAATTTAAAAAATATAGAATTAAAAATTGATTCATGACAAAAATTAAAAAAGTATTTTGAAGGGAAGAATAATCAAAATTTATTTTCATCGCCAGCGGTATGTAACGCAGTAAACGTGGCAAATACCCTGTTAATGACGACCTTTATTCAGTAAAATTAATGTAATAAATTATTAAATTAATGTAATAAACAGTGGTGGATCTCGGTGGATCTATAGAGATGAGGGGTTAAGGGGGTAATTATTTTTTTTCTAAAATTGCATAGCTATTCTAATTTATTCTTCAATATTATTATTTATTCTTCAAAAATATTATACTATTTTTACTAACGCAGAAGTAAAACTTACATATTTTTATTTATTCTTGCTCATATAAAAGTGTTTTAAATCTCTGATAATTCAATTTGAGAGTATTTGACCTTGAACTAAAAATTTTCATATCATTAAGAACATCATATCTAGATCCGCCCTTGGTAAGAAATTAATCTATACTAAAGATTAAAATAAAGCACATTTAGATTTAAAAAAAAATTATTTATTAAACGATTTCTTCTACTCGTATACCTATATCTAATAAATAATTATGAGGTTAGAATTTAATACCATTTATTCATATTTTTAGGTATTGTGTTTTTTTAAGTTCATAAATTTATAATATAATCCAATCACTGACAATCATACATATTTAGAAAGCTAAAAACATTTTCGTCAATTAGAGGAAAACGTAAATTACAGTCAATATTATTTGTACTATTACTTAAATTTTAAACTATAAAAATGTAACATTTATATACGATAGGTACATATATTTTTAGTGAAAAGAACAACACTTTTCTTTTCAAATATTATAATGTTGAAGACACTAATATTTGAACTAACTTCACAGTAGTCAGGAAAATCAAATTAATTACGTTTTAAGCCTGTAATTAATAAAATAAGATACTGCCGCAATCCGCTGAACTATTCCATTCATGTCTATTTTAAAACGATCTCGTTTCACCCGCAGCAATCTCTTTGAAGGCAATCCGGCCCTGTTCTCCATAAAAGAAGGAATTTTGATTGCGATGTATAATTAAATGCATGTGTTGACAATTGTCTGTTCCCCGAATCCTGTCCCATCTCCTAAAGTGCGGGGTAAGAGGACCTATCGGCATTTACCAATCATAAAGGCATCTGTTTGCAGTATGTTGTGTAGTGTTGTTTTCCCCGAACCCCACCCTCGCTAAAACATGCAGATTTAGGGGGTTTAATATGCCCTCTTGGAATTTTTCGACCCTCATATAAAGTTTTATTATTACCTTGCTAAGCAATTCATGGATGACGCGATTTCGTAACTGTTCAACGAGAAATTTTGTGTAGCACAATTTTATTACGATTATTAGAACTTTCGAGCATATGGAGCAGACTTCAAATTTTTGTGTTATTAAAACTATTTTAATTTAAACAATTATTACTAAAGTTGCAAGTTTTGCTTCTCGACTTTTCGGATTATGGTTCATTTAATTTAAAATTTAGTTAAGGCATTAGAGCCAGTTGTAAGCACAATGGTAATTCCAGTAACCGACAAAATACCACTGGATTCGAGGGGTTTGATGCCATTATTATATGTAATTCAGATGATAAATCCTGTTAAATGATTTTTCGGGAATTTAAATTATTTAAATCGCATTTTCAGCTTAGGAATCACTGCTGTCTTAAAAATGTTTTATTAAAATCATAAGAAGGAGGCGTGCAGTAACATGATTCGAAAACACTTAATGAGCGTGCGGGAATGTACAAAAGTGCATGCCTACTTGTTACTGTTATATTTATTAAAAATCAACAGTAGTAAGAGGGTATTATTCCTAACATTAATCCCGAACTTTCATTCTGACGAATTCAGTTTATCCCTCTACCTTCCTGCTAAAACGGTCAGAAATTTACGTCAGAGATAAACACAAGTTGAAACCTCGCCCTTTTGTGACACTATCATGAGTTACGCTGTAAAATAGGCAAGATTTGTGCAAAAAGTGATCATTTTCTGAAACAAAATACAGCCGCAAAAACAAACTTACAAGCTTGAAATTTTGTATACTACTAAATAAAGGTTGTGTACAGTTCGCTATCTCAGTAATATAATTATCAATATTTAGGTTTTTTATACACTTAATTTATTGTCCAAAATGGATGTATTTTTTAATGCAATTAAACATTTTGCCAGCATTGAACAATGAATAATTTGGAGTTAGTGGACTATTTTCTTTTATATTATGCACATAATAGTAAAAAAATTGTACTATATGTTGTACCATGCAGTCAGGATTTGTTCCAGAAAAATAGTCTATTTTTCGAGTGGAATTATGTCCTCTTCATGTGTCTGAACGAAAATGTTGTAAAAAAAGTAAAACGATATGTGTGGCTCAAATTGAACACTCGCATGTAACATGCTATTTTCGACACTTAAACAAAATACTATTCTATATAAATAAATTGTTTTCTTTAAGTTCTGTGATTTTTATTTATTTCAAAGTTTCTTCACTATATTAAAATCAGGGACAAGAACCGCACAAAATAACGGTTCAGGTTAGGTTCGCGGTTCTATATATGGTTCGGTTTTGTTCCGGTTTTCATTTTTCTTTATAAACTAAACCGGTGACCGGTTTTCAAAAAAACGATTTAGATTCCAGTTTGGATCAATGATTTATTAAATAACAATAAATTGATTAAAATATTAGGTCCAGTTTTGGACTAAAATGTAAACAAGTTTCTAAAATCTTACAAAATTAGACTAAACTGAAGAAAATTCTACAATTTTGCAAATTTTTTTTTAACAACAATGTTAAATTTTTGGTTCGGCCCCGGTTATGGGTTTATAAAAATATTCATGAACTTTCGAATTCACTAAAATAGCATTGGTTCGTTCCGGTTCCGTTCTAGTCCAAGTTCCTGATTAAAATACTATTCTATGTTCTTCATGAAATGTAAAATTATTCATTCAAGAGATAAATTTTTCATAAACCTATTTTAGTATTATCGAAACATAACAGGTTCCTGTTCATGAGCAGCAAATTTTAATGTCCCAGTTTTATTTTTACCTTTATAATTATGGTTATCGTAATAAAGAAATGAATTAATGAATATTATTAAAATTTTCCTTTTACGTTTTATTGCATTGTATGAATTAAATTGAAAACTTGACAGCAATAATTATCAAGATATATAATGCAGTGATGATTAATTACTGCGAAATATTAATTACAATTACTTGTATTGTGCACCAGGACCGTATCGTCATTCATTAGCATAGTGATGTAAAAGTGAAATCAGAAGAAATTGCAGTATTTTCACCTGGAATTAAGCGGTGTGATATTTATTATCACGTGCGTCACCAACGCGGGTGATATTTATTACCTTGTCGTCTTTACGAAAGTATTCGAACATGTTTGAGTTTTTATAATTAATTTGTGATTAGAAAATGTTGTCCGCAGATTAAAAATTTGCATTTTGGCGATGTTGCGAATTTATATAATAAATTGCGGACACCTGTATTACATGTTTAAAATTAGGTACTTATTTTAAATACGACACCAGTAATTTAATAATCATAATTAATTAATTGATTATTACTATTTTATTTTTTACGATTTCACACGAAAACTTCGAATCATAATATTCATTGGTATGTTTCACTGAAGATAGCATTGTTAAACATACGAATCTGGTTGCCATATTTGTCCCAAATGCAGTTTACTGTATTGGCTATTCTAATCATGACGTCATAAGAAATAAGTTACAATTGTCATTCTGACATTTGGAAACATTCAATTTAATGCTGATACCGTGCTAAATGAAGATTTGAACAACGATAAAATAGTAAATTGTAAACCGAATAAAAATAACAAAAACAAATAATTTATTGTAGTAATAAAAAAAAACCTGTGTATAATTAAATCAAACGTTGAACTTGAACAGTTTGACATTGGAACAAATATGGCGAACTCCACTATTGTCATCACTCTAGTTAATAATGTTTCTACTGGCATTTGCTTGCAATATAAGATATTAACAGAATTTATTATTATATTTTTGAATAATAAAAAAAATTATAAGAAAACTTTTACTCAAAATAGACATATTATGAGGCGTATAGGTAAAGTTTTTTTTTACTATGTTGAGACTCAAGAATACGAGAATTATCTAGGATTTATAATTTCTTATTATTTGAGTATAATTTAAATTTTTACAAAATATCATATTTTCAAAACGGAAATAGGAAAAATATTGTTTTAGTCAGTTAATAGATAACAGATAAAATAGAGGATACAAAATTACAAAGTGAGATATGATTTACCACAAAATTGGAATTGATAAACTTGCAGGAAATGTGGAAATAATAATATCCTCAAAATTGGAACAATGTTTTATAAAAAAATCTATTTGAAGTACCTGCGGTAAGCCATAAACAAGCGTGTAATTTTAAACAAATTAAGCGCTAAACGGAACACCGCCTTTATTTAATCGGCTGTTTAGCGTACGGCGAAGGTGAGTTCAGCGCTCGTCATGACGATTTTTTCTCCGTCGAAATCGGAAGTCTGGAGCGTTTTTTAGACAACAGCGTTCATTCATCGAGATGACGAAGCAACTTCTAGGCACGTTATTCACCAAACATTCACCGGCGACCCAAGAGGGAGATTTAGGTAGTCATCGTCTTTAATAATGGCATTCGTTACCTACCAAGAACTGCTATACTCCCATGCTATACTCTCCTATTCGTTTTTCCACGAAAATTGTTGTCGTAGAACAGAAAAATTTGGGAAAGGAAGGCACTTCTTTAGTTGTGCAAACAATATAATCTCAGAATCGAAACCCTAAAAAGGCAGAGGCTTGGCAAGAAGGGTGGAAGGCCAGAAGGGGTACGTGCCGCTATTTTATAAAAGCATCGCTGGTTGTGTGTATGTATGTACAGGTTCTATACTTTCCCAAAATACTGAACATTTTTTAAAACTTTGTATTGAACACTCTAGTAGTAGTAGGTAGTAGATCTGCTATATTTTGACATCATACTTAATTTTATTATTATGAGAATTTATGGTTAAGTATTGTAAAAAAATTCAAATAGTAAAAACTGCAACTTGTTTTTTTCTTCACTAAAATAAATTACGTACTACTGAACTATTTTACAGAAAATTAAACAGTCCACCGGAGTCATCTTAGGAAGGAAAATAATCATTGACCTCAAGAAGGATTAGACCTACTTGAAACTATAAATATTTTAGATTTAAAAGACACTAGATAGTTTTTCTTCTAAGGATCTATCATTCGACATAAATATACAAGAAAATGGATATATAATCTATTGTTTATCAATTTTATAATTCCATGTTATAAATTATTAAGATAAGACTACTCACTCCAATAAGACTTTATACATTTAAAATACAAAGGAACTAAATGATACAAATAGTGCTTGTATAGGTTTCTAGCTTGACCAAATCTAATACTATTAATACCATTTTTTTTAAATATAAGTGAATTGGGCCAAGGCAAAGGTTAAACTAATACAGTGAAAATCGAACTCGTTTAGCGTTCAGTAATAGCATATAGCTGAAAGATATCAGGATTAAAACAATTTGTATTTATGAATTAATTGGGATAAATAAAAGAACAGAAAATGCATTCAAATTAAAAGTTACATAATGAAGGTCAGTTTGACAATTTGACCATGTAAATTATCTATTTTTAAAAAACGTACTTCCTCTACAATTCTAAACAAAATTGCAAACAATTTTCTATTTATAAATATAATCGTTTCCGCAAAAATTGGCACAATAACAAATTCATAACCACAAAATAAACTCAGCATTTAGCGGAAAATTATATGTCAATATGTCCGATAAAAAAAATAAGAACAATACGGAACAATATTTTTAAAACAATGTCCACACTCTAGCTCCTTTCAAAAGTGTGCATTGACCTTTACATGGTCCGGCCTGGCAATTATTCTTGGATATTTAATAATATTCAATGCTGAGAACTAGAATATAAATAATCAAGAATTGACTTTACAGTCTATCATTTAGGAATTCCTAACAGAACAAAACAGAATGTCATTGTCATTTAAGTCCACAAATTGTTTCAGGATCAACCCTTAAGAAAAACTGTTCCAATAATTGATGTCAAACCAGTAAGGGTTACTTAAGAAAATATTTTGGGCAATTGTAGCACAACTTACATCTCTCGAGGGTAGAGGAAAGAGACAAGGAATGAAAACACTAGTGTCTGAATGTAGGGAGAAAAGTGTATGACAGAGACAGAGATATGACAAGGCGTGCGGACCCAGCACGCTTCTCATTCTCGTGTCCTTGTTCCACTGCCGGATGTGTGCTTCGGTGGAGAGCGGACTCACAGACCATGGGCGCACGTCAAAACAGGGAAAATATTATCCATAAACATCGACAAATTGAGAAAAAATAACTTGGAATTTAATGTTCCCACCGTGAATACAAATTTGAAATATTTATCATACAATATTTGTATGTACAAAAAAAACATTATAATAGGTAACAAATCATGTTAAGTAATTATTAAGTAAAAGTTTTTTTAAAGCATAGCCAGTAATAACTACCACTCCGTATTAAATGCATACAATTTTCTAACAAATTATTCGTATTTTCCGAAACAAACAATTTGAAACAATTTCACTAAGCTGAAAACAGTTAGGTATCTAAAATTCACAAAACTAACACATATGCATGAATCAATCTATAAATGAGAATAATATACAAGATGTTTGCTGAATTATTAAACTTTTACAATAGAATATAGAGCTACCGGCCAAAAAGGTTACAAATTGTCGCGTAAAGTACCTACAGTTACAGTAGATATACAAAAATCATTATTATTAGTTGATGCAACCAACCAATAAGGTTGTATAACAAACTAACTTACCCTTAACCAAGGTTGGTAAAAATCATGATTTGAAAATAAAATAAAAAATCAAAATGATCGATTATTTTGATTTTTTAAATTTTTATTGAAAGTTCTCAAAAAGCATCAACTTAAATTGCATATTTGCTTCCTCCTTTCTCGGACCACACTGCAAACTAATAGAAGGATCAAGGATCTTAACCAACATGATCTTATCAAGTATGTATTTTTTAACTGTATTACTTTTCACGAGATATGTATTTTTTATAAAACAAGATTTATGTAAATGTAGGAGTATGCATGACGAATAAAACAACTTTTAAATTAAAATTGAGAAGATTATAAGAAACCAGTAAGCATACTTATCACAGCTTTATTTAAATATTTCGGTACGCGTTAATGTGCTCTGAAGTACTTTCTTTCGCTGGCATTTAAGTACAAGTGACATTTATTACCACACCTACACTTCGATAATTGAAATAAAATTTAGCGCGACTAAGAATTCAATTTGGAATGATTTTGTACGCTGCAGGTAATGAAAATATCATGCATGTTAGTCGTACGAATTTACAAATCAACTTAATAAAATCTCTCTTTGTCACTGCGGTATTTTTTGCTTGTAAACCAGTCTGTACGGTACAAGCAGTACGTTGTAATATCTCAAAAAGCGTAGACAAGACAAATGATTATTTCAAACAGACAACTGTAACGAATCAGGCAATTAAAATCTATAAATCATACACTACACTCAAAGAAACATAATTACTAATATTAACGGGACTCGAAACAATTACGGTCGAATTTATTTCACTGGCAATAGCCCTTCACTAAAACATCTCAACACGTTTTCTTCATTTTGAATATAGGATGGTCAACACCAGGAAAGTAGATTTTCATGCACTGATTACTAAATAGGGCTAATTAAAATTACACAACTACTTAAAAAAAAGAACTTTTGTTTTATTTTAAAACTAATAAATGTGATACCTCTTATTCAGAGGCTCGCTGATAGTCTAAAGTGCTAAATAAAGAAAATACTATCTTCAAATATTATGTTTCATTGAATAGTTTAACAAAAGCAACAAAGCACAAAATACTACATCGCATGTGAGTAGATTCATTGATTTTTAACAGAATAAAATTTTATATTTTATTACTAACATTGTTATTATCATTCACGTGCTACACAAGTAGTGTGAATCATTATAAAATTAAATTAGAATTGAATTTATGTTTTATGATTCACTGATTGTAGGTACAATACAACTATTACCTACTATCTACGTAAGTAACCTATCTAATGAGTAATGACTACCAATCAGGGTTGGCCTGATGATGATTTTTATTAAAAATATCACTTGACTTAAATCAAAAAGTAGAAAATACTAACACTTAGGTAAAGAATAGTTAAAATATCTACCCTGTAAAAAAGGATTAATACCGGGTGTACCATAACTTGAGGTGAGGTAAATATTGTAATAACAGTATTTAACGAACTAATTCCGAAACAAAAAGATTTTTTTACGAAATTCCTATTAATAAGGGTAGATAATTTACTTGAAGAACATTTTTAGTACATTTTTAGTACCAGTGGCTACTATTTATTTTGAGTTATGTGGTCGGCTACTTCTATTATTGTATTATGCAAACATTATAGGTATATTAATTGGGTAATATTTAATATTAAAACTACCTATCACCCAGTACCCAGTGGCCCAAAACTGTTTTCTTCATAAACCTCAAAAACTAATTTTCGAATTTAGAAAAAATTCCTTTTGTTCCGCGATCAGTACGTGAATAATATGCCATTCGAATATGTATCTCAAATTATGGTAGGTACCTACCTACACTTTGTATTACGAATGTAGAATATTATTTTTCAAGGCACTGGTCGAGGAAAATAACCACGTAAATAATAAAAACAAAATATTATTTATTATTTAAATTATAATATATGTTCTTAATATTAATTATCGCCAATATGCCAATACAAGTTTTATCAAAAATATACCTAGTTTAAAGTTATCAGAATACTGGCATTGCATCTATTTTTTATTAAGAAAATTTTAAACATCAAAATATAATCATGATATTTTTTATTTATTCAAAAACATCAATGATTTTTTTTATTATGATTTTTGCCAACCCTGTTACCAATTATTATCAAATCATAAAGATAATGAATTTTAACTAAAAAATTAAAAGTAATACTTTTCTCCAGCAGTAGGCATACACAAAAGTTGATTTCTTCTTGTATTTATTAGTAAATGTAAAATATACTAATTAAAAGTAATAAGTAGGTACCACGTATTTTGGGTATGTAAAAATTTAGTTAAAATACTGATGAGATATCAATTCGAAAAGTTTTTGAGAAATCTTTGATGAGCGAAATTTGAAATATACCCTGTTAATCCCGTTATTTCTCAATCATGACAGAATCAATGTTAATCAAGATTAGATTTTCGTACGTCGCACCCTCATTTCCTCCACCTTGCGGCGCCCATGGCCCCGACATGGGTCCCACTGCTTTGTGAAATATATATATCGCATACCCCCTCCCCTCGACGCGACGGTATTCCCCGCGTTCTATTCTTTTGCATGGAATACGAGGCGACGTACAATGGGGTGGAAGAGAGACGACACCATCACCCTCGGTATAAAACAGAGAGAGATCTCACCACTGGCTCAGCAAACCGTGAACGGACATAAATCTCTATTATATATGGGAAATTCCGACAATTGCTTAATGTTTGGTCAACTATATAAAAATTATTATTTAATTCAATGGATGATAAGGGGGGAGCTACTACCCCACAATTGGGGTGAGTTTGAGTTGCATTGTAACTGCTGAGTGTCACAGAGGTTGGATAAATGCTCTATGGATCAATTAAATGGTGTGGACTTATCGACAAACATTTATAAAATCATATAGGTGACGACAGATTCATTCCAATAAATTTGTTCACCATCGTTGACAATAAATTTAGAAATAAATCCTATTTGATATTTGACGCATTTAACCACGTGTGAAAGTATTGAAAAAGTAACGAAATACGTATTACTTTGGTATTAGATTTTACTTAACTATCACACATTCATTCCAATAAATTAGTTCACCATCGTTGACGCATTTAACCACGTGTAAATGTTAATGATGAAGTAACGAAACAATACAAAAAATCTTGTTCTGTGCGAGCTTACAATAATTTATAAATTAAGGCGGAAATAAACATTATCAATTCCTTCCTATTCCATATTCCAGTATCTGAAATGTAAGTACCTATACTATGTCCATCGAACACATAGAGTAATAAAACTAGTGGGCAGAGCCAAAACTGCGCAGTACAATGTGCGCAGAAGTAGGCTTTACAAGCAACAAATTTTAAAAAGCAGAAAAATTAAATAGTTTTATTTGAAATAAATATGGAAGAATTATATATTTTATCATTTATGTATAACATAATTTTAAAAGAAATATGAAGTACAATTTTTATTTACGAACGATTTTTTTGATGACCGATCTCAGCAGTTGAGTTTGCCTAGCAGTGTAAAACTGGCTTACCAATAGCAATACCGTATTTCAATTTCACGCACATTTGTGGAAGGAGCATCTACTCTATCTGTTCGGTGGACATAATATAGGTACTTTGGTTCAACCGAATGGTATTATAGACAAATAGCGATGTGGTTATATACTGGTGGTACATCACAGATTTGTAATTTTGTTCTCAGGTTCCAATGTTTTAGGATCTTTATAGAAAGATACAAGTAAAAAACAAAGGCATAGCTAAAATAGTCGACTAATATAGTAACTTGTCTAATTAAATATAAATAAACCACCTATAATTTAGTTCTTCTTGTGTATTAAATTATGATGCATTTTTTTTGTAGATGTTTATTTATTCTTGAATGCTAGTTTAGCCAGGTTAAAAAATTTGGCAGTTACGTGAAACGTAAGTATAATGTAATAAGACAGCTGAATATATTTTTTGTAATTGTTCAAGAGCATGACACAAATAAACGTCAGAATACAAGACAAGAACACTCAAAACGATTTCTCAAAGGATGTACCGATGCGATGTTGGGTTTATCCAACTTGCATACGAAACGTGTAATCTAATTTTCAAATTTATTAACTTTCCATAGTACACAGTAGTCTGATTTGATATTGTTCGAAGTAATCAAAGTTTGAATTGAAGTATTCTCATCGCAGACACCCATTTAGCGTGCTATTCACACGGCATATTTGATCGCTGATTGGCCGTAGCCTATCCCTCTAACCTAACTTCTTGCACACCAGTACGTCCAACGCTTCACTAGATTTAATTCCCACTGCTCCCACCGAACGAGTTAGTGAATTAAGACTGTAAATTTCCGTGGCTAATTGTGCGAGTCAGACTGGAAGGAAGAAGAAATTCAGAAGTATGAGGAGAAATCGCGAAATCGGAGACAGGACAGTCGTGTTATATTTATATTCCCTCGCAAAGAGAGATACACAGAGGTTGAAGAGAGAGGCCAACAGGGTAGAGTATTAATTAAATAAACCCTTTACAGTGTTGGTACAGGCTGCACGTTGTAATTAGCATTACATTCAGTTAATAATAATCTGCGCTGGTATTCATTACCCTGGAATACTCATTTAATTAGCTCATTAGGCCCTTAATTGATACTACAAGTTCTCGAACGAAGACGAACAAGAAAGAAGAATAAAGAAGCCGAGAGAAGTTGTAAATAAGTTCCTCTTCTCCTTCTTCTGTTCCGTTCGGAGTGCTACAGGACCGCACTAAACCAACTTCACTATTTTACACTGTTACGATTTTTCAACAGCAAGAAATTTTAATTACTAATTACCATATTTCAGAATCGATTAACATAGAACTTTATTTTAATAATCAAGATTCGTTTACATTGACAAATAAAAATAAAGATACAAAGAAATAAACTATGCGACTTAATATAATGGAAGACTCCACCATATTTCGCGAGTAAATTATTCGATGATTTTCTGAATCGATTTTGTTTATAAGTAAATTAATACATAAATTTATTTTGAAACACATGGCGAACGGTTTTTAAGTCATATTTTTTTAATCACAAAAAAATTTGAAAGGGAAATCTTAAAATAATTACTTAGTTATATTTAAAATATATTTAGTTGACTGTTTAGTGTGTTACAAGACGATCGTTTTAAATTTAAGTGTAATTATCATTTAAATTTTCATATAGGAGCAAGCACAAGCACACACCAATTTTCTCTAATACTACAACGAGTGTAGATAAAATTATGAGTTAATTTATGAGTATATTGGAATGACAATTATTTAAAAAGTTTTTACTTTTCATTCACCTAACCTAACCTAACCTATTTCACCTATAACATTTACATACACTACACACTCTCAAGTTACCCATTTCAAGCATAGACAACCCACAATAAATAGGTACATCAAACGTGAAACGTCAAACACTTCACGCGATTTGTGAACATAACCTAAAAATTTTTAAATAATAAAACATGAAAGTGTTTCATGTATACTGATATATTAATATAAATATGTAACATATTGATATAAATACTAATAGTTATATTTAAGAATTCAATATTTCAAAGAAATAGCGTAAATAAACATAGTTCAAAGTTTGTCCGCAGGATTGGTAAGTCTATAGGTAAGTCATGGGGACTCATTCGGAATGCTTCGCACGTGCTTTGTAAATATGAAACATACACCCAATACACGACGACTGGTGTATCAGATACGTCACTCAAAGAAGATTTGAAATTTGAAGTCATTTAAAAAAAATCATATTTCTTGAAATAATCCCTTATGGAACAAAAAATTTACACCTACTTATCAAGTTCAGCGTATTTTTTCAAGAAAAAAATAAATCAAAAATTGTGAAACATCTCCATTCATACAAGTGTAGCCCTTCATTAAAAAAAAACAACTAGGTATTCATTAGCATGAAATTTATTTGTATAGGTATATCATAATGAAAATATGTATCGAAATAAGTGTCATTAAAGTACAGATGACACGAGATGACAGATATAAAATAGAAAAATAATATTATAATTATTAAGAATAAGATCTATTTATGTTAAAGATTAAAGCTGAAAAATTTAGCAGGATCTTGATGTCTTTGATTATTTTCCTGGTAAGTGTTCTCGCAGTACAATGGAGGTGAATGATCCTGCTCCGGTCCTGGATCTCTCGCGAGGCATTCCACCCCGCAGAACCGTTCAAGAAACTCGCCCAAGTGGCAAACGGTGGGGGTGCGGGTAACTCTAAACGCGTCCCTCCCCTAATTGAGACAGAAACCGTCTTGGAAAAATTTAATTCGAAAGCTCAAAGGCGTGAAATGCCTTCTTTATTTACTTGTAATTATTCGATTACGCCTTTTTGCGAAACCAAGTTTTATTTACTCCTGCAACCGCGAATTTAAAAAATAACACCGCGTAAAAAGATAAACGTCGCACTGTCGCTCCACGCATCTGCGACGCTAGCGCCGCGTACCGCGCCGTGGAGTGGATGGGAATTAAAAGTGAAACTTGAACGCCTGTGACTATCTCTGAGATTACATTCAGCTGCACATTTAGTTAATTAAACGACTTTGTTGTTATTAAATTGTAATCAGCACTAATGAAGTCGGCACGAAATGAAATGGTGCATTAATAAAATTATTCGACGTTTCAAATTTTGAACGCCCCATTAGAATACATACATATTATTTTACAGGATCAATGAAGTACCCTACATTCGAAAAATATAATCCATTCCATAGGTAATACATGATTGTTTCAAATTGAATCCGAGTGTAATAGCTGTACTTAATAGAACATTGCTTTAATAGGATTTTAGGGTATAAATTAATGTCTATAATGAAGCATTTCTAATTATAGGACAAATTATATTGGCGAAGGACAAAATCCACGCACACAATCTGCTAATTGCTACCTATACGTATCTATACAGGCTGGTTTAGAAGGTAATGTCATCAATTTAAGAGTACATGTGTAGAAATTTTTTAAAATTTACTTGCAGCATTTTTTGAAGTACTGCACTGGATTCGTTTTCGTAATACAATAGAAGGAATTTTTGGTATTTTTGTGTTTTTAAGGCAAAAGCAAAATTCACGCATTAAGGGTACAAATTATTTAATGCTAAATAAATATATAATAAAATAGAGAAATAAATTGTCACGTTTACCATTTAAACATTTTTCGTATCATTGGATGGATAGCTACTGTTTGAAATTGAAAATAATAAAATAAAATGTTTAATTAAAAATAATTTGATTTTATTTGTTCATTGCACGAGTATTATGTGATTCTGGTTGTTAATTACTAGTATATTGTTTGTTTTTAATAGGACAATAAACGAATCCAGTGGAACTAAAACTGAACACTGTAAGGATCACGCTAAGAAACACTGGTATAAAATATCTGACTAGTCAAACTAGTGCCGTGCCAATGTAATCGTAGAATGGACCATCCAAAACAACTGATGAAATCAACAAGCTTATATTAATTACGAACATAGTCTCAAAATTTGACGTAGGTACGCACTTTTCTAGAGTACCAATGCGGACGTCAATACATAGGACAAGATCTAGATAAAAACATAACCTTTTCATTTTTCTTCACTTTAATAAGAGTGATAGATAATTTTAAGTTAAAGTCTAATCTACAGGGTAAATCATCATAACTTGCTTTTTTAAAATGCGTGCCACTCAGGCTGTAGGGATAGTAGTGGGGGGAGAGAATCTCATTCGACAGATGCACTTTTTTTGTTCCCCACCCGGTCAGTAGTCATCATGCGTTGGAGCACGGAGCAGCATCGATGGCTGTTTTGTGGGAACACTTCCCGGGGCACCTCATCTGAATAAGGGGCGACTTGGAGTGGCCAGCCCGCTCGCCCGATTTGGCTCCTTGTGATTTTTTTTGTGGGTATTTTTAAAATCCCGCGTTTACATCAACCGTCCAAGGACCCTAGAAGACCTGAAGGTCAACATCCGTGCCGCAATTGCCAACAAGCTGCCATGCTGGAAAGGGTTATGACAAACGCCAGAAATCGGCTTATTCAGTGTATAGACAATGGGGGGCGTCACCTACCTGATATGAATTCGAAAACGGAGTGAAACAAAACTTTAGATATGTACCTACATTATAAAATTAAAATAAAAAGTTTCTGATTCATAAAATGGGCATTATTGCGTTTTGAAATAAGTAAGTTACGATGAATAACCCTGTATTATTTCAATTTTCAAACAACAACATTCTAAAAGTCTCCATTGTTTGGACTGGAGCTTCGTTCGCCAGAGTATCCTTAATTTGTGCGTCAGAAATTTTGACAATAATTTTATTCATAGAAAAGTATTCAGGAATTTGGATTCTGCAAACCGGAAATCAATATTTTTATTCACTGAAAAATGGCAGTCGTTTTCGTATGATGAGACAAAAACTATTACTTGATCAAAATTTATCGTTATTTTCAAAATACATTTTCACGATTTTCTCGAAAACTGTATCACTTTTATAAAAAATAATTATACCATTTTATATAAATTTGGTGCTCTACAATTTGTTATTAACTGTTTTTTCCATAATATTAGTCATCTACGAGATAAACAAAAAACAATAGATGGCGGCCATTTTTCAAAATGGCGGACGAAGCTTCTGTCCAATCGATGGAGACTTTTAGTATGTTGTTGATATGTTGATAAAGGTATTGGGAAGGTGTGTACCAAAATCCAGCTTACTACTACTTTTTTCCACTAAACTACAAAATATGTTCTAATTTGACTGGACTAGGATATATTGAGTGAGAATCAGTCTATTTTGGTCTTAGGCAATTCTTCCATCTAGATCTAACCCTCTCGTGTCCCTATTTTTAATTATGGCAGATTTATGTCACATTTAAATGAAAGCAGTAATCTCTCGCCAGGCCAATGCCCAAGAAAACACAAACACAGAATTAAATTCAGCAAGGCCACACCTAGTTTGTTACAGTTTGAAAAATCTTGTAGATTTTTAGAAAGCGCGTGCGAGTGATCGGCCTAGCAGCGCACCGCACTCCACTCCATTGTATAATGAGCAATTATCTGTCTGTCGAGCGGCGAAACCATAGATACGGCTTTAATTACTTCCTGTATAATGGTCCATTGCCGCCGCAGGCCGCGAGCGCGTTGCGCAATCCAGGACTTTACTTTTCATATGCGAAGTGCAAGACTTGTTGTGCGCTCAACTTTTTACAGGGTGGCAAATGTTTTCGTCCCGTGCGTTTTCATACCATGCGAACACTCTGGTGTCGAAAACTAGTCGATTCTAGTCCAATTCTTAATAGGCTGGATGTAACCCTGCATAGAAACGAGTACATTTATTTACTTGTTACTCACTTGTAAACGTCATTTAATCAATCCCTGCATTACCTTTGAAAATGAATCTTTACAAGTTACTAACTTGTAAAATTGACAGCTAACTTATAAAAATTTAACAAGTTAGTAACTAGTCATATGTTGCCACAGTAATACTTCCAAGGCTTATGAGAAATCATTTAAGACAATTTTTGACAGACCAGTTGTGCGTGACTGACAGAATTTGGTTATAATTTTCAAATTTGTATTTTTATTTACAAATGAGTAACAAGTAAAATGTTGTACAATACACGCGAAGTAACTGTTTTACTGCTTCAAGGATGTGACAGGCTCGCCTAATCGGCTCGTCGATCATTTCCTCCTTTGAGCAGTAAAAACTGTTTTACCTTGCTATTAATGTAATATACTATTACTTGAATTGAATACTGTCAATGGACGAGATACAGGCCTCTCGTACAAACTCTTATTAGATTCACCATAGCTTTGTGGTTGCCAAGATAATTGTATCCCAACTTGTAATGGTGACGAGAGTTATAAAAAATTTCACATCTGACTTGGATTCGAACCCACGACCTCTGTAACCATAGCCAATCTCTTCCATTTAGACTAGATCTAACCTCTGGCACAGCCGGTGTCCGATAGCTTTGTGTTTGCCAACATAATAATTGTATCCCAACTATAAATGGTAACAAGAGTAGATATTGATCAGAGTCAAGCCATGGAAATTTAACACCTGAGCTGGATTCGAACCTACCACCAAGCCCACGAATCAGAGCCAAACACTCTACCACTGTGCTATCTCGCTAATATGGTACGAGTCGCATTTAGAAACATGTATTATGCAGTTTATTTGTCAACAAGTTTTCAACAAGATAATTGGCATATTTCAAAAATATGCGGAGCCGTAGATATGGCAGAATAAAAACATCTCTATATTATCTGCGAAACTTTAGAATAATCCTCTGCTAATTGGAAGTTGCATTTATCCTCCTACCATTCTTCACTATATCTTTGGACGTTCTATACCTAGGTTTAGGTTTCAGCTGAAACATGCTTTCCAGAAGGGCAAACTTGGACATAGCAGAGTACCAAATCCGATAAAAATATTGTCCTCAGACTATGGAACCAGTTTGTTAGCAAATAAGTCATCAATTAAATTAAAAATATATGAAGTTGTACGTATATTTGACATTCAAGTTAAGAAGTAAGACCATCCTTGACCACTATAAGAATGTTACCAAAAATAAATATTGTAAAAAACAACAGTTACTGGTTATGTAGGACCGCATTAGAAATAATAAGAAGTTGTTTTTCAGCGGTAAAAACTGTTTCTAAATTGTTCAGATATGTAAACCCCAAGAACGAAAACGAACAACTACGAAGCTGGTCTGAAAACGCACGGGACGAGAACGAACGTCGCTTTTCAAGAAGATGTGTCTGCAGATTTCACGCGTTCAAGTTGTTGTTGAACTTTAGTCTAGGTAGGCTGGGGATGAAACGATGAAAGTGTAAGCAAAGGCGTGAATCTAGTTAAGAAATGATTTGTGCTTAATTTGACATTCACTTCGTACTTCGTGCTTCATTTCCGCTTTTCTAAGCCTTTGTTTTCTTGTGATTTATTATTGAATTTCAATTGCTAGTAAATTGAAATAACTTTGCAATCGTGTTTTAGCCTTATCGTTGGAAAAGGGATAGATGAGATATTGAAATGTAATTAACAAACAACGAAGTAGTTACCTATTTCCTTTCAACAATGCTAACTCGTTATAAGGAATATAGTTACTGCAGTGTTTTTTGACCAATAATCCTTATTTCTCAATGATAATATAATTAAATAGGTAAGTAAATTTAAAAATATTTATTCACACGAAAATATTTACATACGTATAGTGAATGTATGTTCCACGTGGTAATTACTATATTATCTACTGTAGTAGTTTGAAAAATTAAAGTTATCTACATACTAAACTAAACGTTTATCGTCCTCGCTAATTATTAACGGCATATTGTGAAAGAAATTTCAGGACGTATGCAAACATTATAACTAATAAGAAGTATTGTCATTTAGATAGCACATATATGTATAATATTTCATAATTACTACTCAACCACATTTATTACAATTAAAAAAACTAGTATCTATCATATTGTGTAGAATTAGTGAGATATTTACCTACAGTATAAGCTTTAATTACAAATCGTAAAGCAGCAATGAAGTCCAATTATTTCGATAGAGAATTCCGATATCCACTTAAACGCTTATAGTATAATCTTTGTTAATAGCAGTTAGATCGTTAGCACCCCGCCTAAAATCGAGTTAATCACATGAAAATTATGAACAATTACTTCCACACCTGCAGAGAGTAACACAATTAAAAAGAGAGTTTCCAATTGCATGAACATTACATTCCCATTTAGCAACCAGAACAGCAGCAGGTAAATTAACTTGGAAATGGCGTTCGGGAAATTCTTCAGCACTCGTGAACAATATTTCAATTTCCCCATGGGCTCCGGGCTCGGCTACAAGGTGAGGGATAAAACGGGATGATGGAAGGGTGGATGAGTTGCTCAATTTCCATTTCGGACATTTACATTTTGGACAATATTAAGATTTGATCTTATTGCTGTTATGCTGTTATCAGAATTATGAAACATGGGCTCAGATTTTTAATTACAGTAGGTACCTACTTTTATTTCGCCAAAAAATCCCGTACGAAATTGGTTTATTGTGTAACACCTAAAGTGCCACAATGTAAAAAAAAAGTGCCAACAGTTATGGCCAAGCGAGACCAGCAATTTTTGGCCAAGCGAGACCACAGTAGTGCTACATTTAAAAATATTTTTAAGACCACCAGGCCACCTACTTTACACGCCCATATGCATTACATTGATTTGCAAAACCAGTGCGATCTCGTTCGGCCGAATTTCAATTTTCTCCTATCGAGGTAGCGAGACCACATTGGTCTCTTGTGGCCAAAACTTTATAAAAATCTGCAGGACCACGTTTATCTCGCATGACACTGTAGGTGTTAACTTAAATTTAAACTGGCGATTATTGCTAATTCTGTTATTAAAGTAAAAACGCGATCCAAAGAATACCAACTAGCATAAGATAGAGAGCCAATATTTTAAAGTTTTAAATAGTACATATTTTTGACCAATACGCTAAAAGAGCATACATATTCAGTTCAATAAGTAGTGTAGTTACTTCACCATAGTTTTTACACCAACACATAGAAATTTCTGATTCGAGTGCCATTTTTATGTTTACTGTCAAAATATTTTTCCGTTTTTCCGCGCAAATTTTAAATAACCAATGAGTCTCATTTGAAATTCAAAGGAATTGCGCATAATCTCATATTGTACTTTATCTTACACTTAATATATGGGAATAGACAGTCCACGATATCTATATTTTTGAAAAATGCACAATAATGATGAATTAATAAGTTTAGTATAACCGAGAGTATAACGAAATATCCAGATATCGGATTCCCTTTAAAAACCTGATCACTAATTTACAACTTATAGATTCATAATATTGATATTTATATATTCTATCTGTTTGAACATGAATACAAAAAATATAATACTGGCGTAGGTAAGTTAAAAATTATCCAATACGAATTTCATAATTTTGTAGCAAGATGACTTGCATATGCTACGCTCTGTATTTTTGTTATCTTAAGTTATTTTTAGATACAAAAGTTCAGAGGTCATATGCATCCCCTTGCACCCTTTAGGCCAGACGTTCCATAGATTTTGGGCGTTTGCGACAGTTCTTCGATAGCCGAGTTCGAGATAAGTCCAAGATGTAGCCCGTTGCTACGGACATTACACTTTTGAGCGTAAATTTTAAGCGTATTTTAGTTATAAATTCATATATAAGTTAGTGGAAACGTATAAGTTCTTTACTTTTAGCCATTTATTGTTTGTATTCGTGTTTATTCGGAGTTTGTTTGTGTTTAATTAAATATATATTTAACTAAAGTGCTCTTTAACGTACATAAAGTTGGCATCCCACTTGTAGCACCCAGCAAAAAAAATTGTCTGGTATTTTGTTACTTTTTTGTTGCTATTTTGTTACATCAGAATCAATTTTGTACCTTGAGCCGTTTTCTTATAACGCGCATGGGTGCTAGCTTCAAATTTAAGTTAGCACCCAACGCTGTTACTCAGCTCCTAATACACGTACAGTAATGAAACTGGTATCAGAATTTGTTACTTCTCAAGTACTTTACGAAACCAAGGTCAAATTTTAACAAAGGGTTATTATCAACCCCTCAATTGTAATTATTTGAAAATGACAGCGCTACCAAGTAAAATGCATAGTTTTGCGCATATAAAAGCTCATAAATATTTATTTATGCAAAAAATAATTTGTTACATAAAATTCTATAAAGCAGATAAAAAAAATTGCTGTGACATTCATAGAATACCGCTTCTTAATCTTATCTTTGCCCTTACAAGTTGTTTTCCATTTAATATTATAAAAAAACTAGTAACAATATCAAATTCTATAACAATATAATATAATTAAAGAAGATCTAAATAAACTATTTACTGCATGCTGGGTTCTAGGATTAACAAATTATAAACAGGGTTAAAATATGGAATACGCGATTTTTAAATACTTATAAGATTTAAACTTGCTTTACTACAAAAAGAAATTAGTAACAAATTATCTAATTGTTCATAATACTTAAATAATAGTATAACAAATTATTTACTGTAATATCAATTTACTGTAATGCTAGGGGTAAAAAATTAAAAACAGGGTTAAAGAATGGAAAACGCAGTTTTTTAATACTTCTAAGCTTTAAACTTGTTTTATTGCAAAAATAAATAAGCAACAAATTCTCTAATTGTTCAAAATATTTAAATAATAGTATAACAAACTTATTACTGTAATATAAATGATGGGTGCTTGGAGTAACAAATTTAAAACAGGGTTGAAGAATGGAAAATGCAGTTTTTTAATACTTCTAAACTTTAAACTTGTTTTATTGCAAAAAGAAATTAGCAACAAATTCTCTAATTGTTCATAATACTTAAATAATAGTATAACAAACTTATTACTGTAATATAAATGATGGGTGCTTGGAGTAACAAATTTAAAACAGGGTTGAAGAATGGAAAATGCAGTTTTTTAATACTTCTAAGCTTTAAACTTGTTTTATTGCAAAAAGAAATTAGCAACAAATTATCTAATTGTTCAAAATATTTAAATAACAGTATAACAAACTATTTCCTGTAATATCAACGATGGGTCCTAGGGGTAACAAATTTAAAACAGGGTTGAAGAATGGAAAATGCAGTTTTTTAATACTTCTAAACTTTAAACTTGTTTTATTGCAAAAAGAAATTAGCAACAAATTCTCTAATTGCTCATCATACTTAAATAATAGTATAACAAACTTATTACTGTAATATAAATGATGGGTGCTAGGGGTAACAAATTTAAAACAGGGTTAAAAAATGGAAAACGCAGTTTTTTAATACTTCTAAGCTTTCAACGTGTTTTATTGCAAAAAGAAATTAGCAACAAATTCTCTAATTGTTCATAATACTTAAATAATAGTATAACAAACTTATTACTGTAATATAAATGATGGGTGCTAGGGGTAACAAATTTAAAACAGGATTAAAGTATATGGAATACGCGATTTTTAAATACTTATAAAATTTTAACTTACTTTACCACAAAAATAAATTAGCAACAAATTCTCTTATTATTCAAAAAACTTGAATAATAGTATAACAAACTATTTATTATAATATCAATGATGGGTGCTAGGGGTAACAAATTCAAAACAGGGTTAAATAATGGAAAACGCAGTTTTTTAATACTTCTAAGCTTTCAACTTGTTTTACTACAAAAAGAAATTAGCAACAAATTCTCTAATTGTTCATAATACTTAAATAATAGTATAACAAACTTATTACTGTAATATAAATGATGGGTGCTAGGGGTAACAAATTAAAAACAGGGTTAAAGTATATGGAATACGCGATTTTTAAATACTTATAAGATTTAAACTTGTTTTATTGCAAAAAGAAATTAGCAACAAATTCTCTAATTGCTCATCATACTTAAATGATAGTATACCAAACTATTTCCTGTAATATCAATGATGGGTACTAGGGGTAACAAATTATAAACAGGGTTAAAGTATGGAATACGCGATTTTTAAATACTTATAAAATTTTAACTTGCTTTACCACAAAAATAAATTAGCAACAAATTCTCTTATGCCTATGACACACCGGTCGAGGAGCATCGAGGACCATCGAGTAACTCCTCGATGAAACGATAGAACGCACCCCGTCCTCGACGAAAAATAGGGGCGCCGCTATTTTCATCGAGTTGTTCCTCGATGAAACGAATGTATCTCATTTCAGACGTATCTTTTGTATTTGATTTCGCGCAAAACTTTGATGTATTTGTCACCGATTAAATAGAAATCCATCGTGGACGGGTGTGTTCTTTCGTTTCATCGAGGAGTTACTCGATGGTCCTCGATGCTCCTCGATCGGTGTGACATAGGCATTATTATTCAAAAAACTTGAATAATAGTATAACAAACTATTTACTATAATATCAATGATGGGTACTAGGGGTAACAAATTCAAAACAGGGTTAAAGAATGGAAAACGCAGTTTTTTAATACTTCTAAGCTTTCAACTTGTTTTATTGCAAAAAGAAATTAGCAACAAATTCTCTAATTGTTCATAATACTTAAATAATAGTATAACAAACTATTTACTATAATATCAACGATGGGTGCTAGGGGTAACAAATTTAAAACAGGGTTAAAGAATGGAAAACGCAGTTTTTTATTACTTCTAAGCTTTCAACGTGGTTTATTGCAAAAAGAAATTAGCAACAAATTCTCTAATTGTTCATAATACTTAAATAATAGTATAACAAACTTATTACTGTAATATAAATGATGGGTGCTAGGGGTAACAAATTTAAAACAGGATTAAAGTATATGGAATACGCGATTTTTAAATACTTATAAGATTTAAACTTGGTTTACTACAAAAATAAATTAGCAACAAATTCTCTAATTGTTCATAATACTTAAATAATAGTATAACAAACTTATAACTGTAATATAAATGATGGGTGCTAGGGGTAACAAATTTAAAACAGGGTTAAAGAATGGAAAACGCAGTTTTTTAATACTTCTAAGCTTTCAACTTGTTTTATAGCAAAAGAAATTAGCAACAAATTCTCTAATTGTTCAAAATATTTAAATAATAGTATAACAAACTATATACTATAATATCAATGATGGGTGCTAGGGGTAACAAATTAAAAACAGGGTTAAAGTATATGGAATACGGGATTTTTAAATACTTATAAGATTTAAATTTGTTTTACTACAAAAAGAAATTAGCAAAAAATTCTCTAATTGTTCAAAATATTTAAATAATAGTATAACAAACTATATACTATAATATCAATGATGGGTGCTAGGGGTAACAAATTAAAAACAGGGTTAAAGTTTATGGAATACTCGATTTTTAAATACTTCGAAGATTTAAACTTGTTTTATTGCAAAAAGAAATTAGCAACAAATTCTCTAATTGCTCATCATACTTAAATGATAGTATACCAAACTATTTCCTGTAATATGAATGATGGGTACTAGGGGTAACAAATTATAAACAGGGTTAAAGTATGGAATATGCGATTTTTAAATACTTATAAAATTTTAACTTACTTTACCACAAAAATAAATTAGCAACAAATTCTCTTATTATTCAAAAAACTTGAATAATAGTATAACAAACTATTTACTATAATATCAATGATGTGTGCTAGGGGTAACAAATTAAAAACAGGGTTAAAGAATGGAAAACGCAGTTTTTTAATACTTCTAAGCTTTCAACTTGTTTTATAGCAAAAGAAATTAGCAACAAATTCTCTAATTGTTCAAAATATTTAAATAATAGTATAAGAAACTTCTTACTGGAATATAAATGATGGGTGCTAGGGGTAACAAATTTAAAACAGGGTTAAAGTATATGGAATACGCGATTTTTAAATACTTATAAGATTTAAACTTGTTTTACTACAAAAAGAAATTCGCAACAACTTCTCTATTGTTCATAATACTTAAATAATAGTATAACAAACTATTTACTATAATATCAACGATGTGTGCTAGGAGTAACAAATTTAAAACAGGGTTGGAGAATGGAAAATGCAGGTTTTTAATACTTCTAAGCTTTCAACTTGTTTTATTGCAAAAAGAAATTAGCAACAAATTCTCTAATTGTTCATAATACTTAAATAATAGTATAACAAACTATTTACTATAATATCAACGATGGGTGCTAGGAGTAACAAATTTAAAACAGGGTTTAAGAATGGAAAATGCAGTTTTTTAATACTTCTAAGCTTTAAACTTGTTTTATTGCAAAAATAAACTAGCAACAAATTCTCTAATTGTTCAAAATATTTAAATAATAGTATAACAAACTTATTACTGTAATATAAATGATGGGTGCTAGGGGTAACAAATTTAAACTTGTTTTATTACAAAAAGAAATTAGCAACAAATTTTCTAATTGCTCATAATACTTAAATAAACAGTATTCCAAACTATTTCCTGTAATATAAATGATGGGTGCTAGGGGTAACAAATTTAAAACAGGGTTTCGGTTTTCAGCTATATCTTTTTTGTTTGAATTAGTACAAGTTTCTTATTTGTACGTTCTACATGTAGTTTTGAACAGCAGTCCTCAAAATTATTTATCTCCTACAGATTTTGAGAAATTCAAACCAAATTCAAAGTATATGGAGCTCATAGGTGGCTAGTCGTCTTAATAGAGCAAATTAAAAACTTTCTAAAATGGCCCCCTAAAGGGGCAACTTTTGTATAATTTAACCAACTAAAAAAGTTTCATAGGACACCCTGAATAAGATTTTTTCGGTTATCGATTTCGGTTGCCATATCCCTGATGAAACGATGTATTACTATAATCATGGATATTTATCACAGAAAAACATATTTTAGAACCAGAGCTGGTCCTGGGGTAGTCGGTGCCCTTCTGCGAAGTTCTGTTATAGCGCCCCACCCCTCCAAGTGAGCGAAGCGAGTATAATATGCGCCGCAAGCGTTTTTTTACACAAAAATGCGATATGGTACTCAAAATACATGGAATTTTATTCTCTACAAAATTGATGCACTTGCGCTGCAGTATAGCAGTGCTGCCGTGCTACGTAATACCGTATACAATACGAAGTGAAACACGCTGCACACGTAGAGTAGTCGCAAAATAAGATGGAACCGGATATGCGCGAACTGTGGTACTGCGTTTTCCATTTTTTAACCCTGTTTTGAATTTGTTACCCCTAGCACCCATCATTGATATTATAATAAATAGTTTGTTATACTATTATTCAAGTTTTTTGAATAATAAGAGAATTTGTTGCTAATTTATTTTTGTGGTAAAGTAAGTTAAAATTTTATAAGTATTTAAAAATCGCGTATTCCATACTTTAACCCTGTTTATAATTTGTTACCCCTAGTACCCATCATTCATATTACAGGAAATAGTTTGGTATACTATCATTTAAGTATGATGAGCAATTAGAGAATTTGTTGCTAATTTATTTTTGCAATAAAACAAGTTTAAATCTTAGAAGTATTTAAAAATCGCGTATTCCATATACTTTAACCCTGTTTTTAATTTGTTACCCCTAGCACCCATCATTGATATTATAGTATATAGTTTGTTATACTATTATTTAAATATTTTGAACAATTAGAGAATTTGTTGCTAATTTCTTTTGCTATAAAACAAGTTGAAAGCTTAGAAGTATTAAAAAACTGCGTTTTCCATTCTTTAACCCTGTTTTAAATTTGTTACCCCTAGCACCCATCATTTATATTACAGTAATACCTTTGTTATACTATTATTTAAGTATTATGAACAATTAGAGAATTTGTTGCTTATTTCTTTTTGTAGTAAAACAAGTTTAAATCTTATAAGTATTTAAAAATCGCGTATTCCATATACTTTAATCCTGTTTTAAATTTGTTACCCCTAGCACCCATCATTTATATTACAGTAATAAGTTTGTTATACTATTATTTAAGTATTATGAACAATTAGAGAATTTTTTGCTAATTTCTTTTTGCAATAAAACAAGTTGAAAGCTTAAAAGTATTAAAAAACTGCGTTTTCCATTCTTTAACCCTGTTTTAAATTTGTTACCCCTAGCACCCATCATTTATATTACAGTAATAAGTTTGTTATACTATTATTTAAGTATTATGAACAATTAGAGAATTTGTTGCTAATTTCTTTTTGCAATAAAACACGTTGAAAGTTTAGAAGTATTAAAAAACTGCATTTTCCATTCTTCAACCCTGTTTTAAATTTGTTACCCCTAGCACCCATCGTTGATATTATAGTAAATAGTTTGTTATACTATTATTTAAGTATTATGAACAATTAGAGAATTTGTTGCTAATTTCTTTTTGCAATAAAACACGTTGAAAGCTTAGAAGTATTAAAAAACTGCGTTTTCCATTCTTTAACCCTGTTTTAAATTTGTTACCCCTAGCACCCATCATTTATATTACAGTAATAAGTTTGTTATTCTATTATTTAAGTATTATGAACAATTAGAGAATTTGTTGCTAATTTCTTTTTGCAATAAAACAAGTTTAAAGTTTAGAAGTATTAAAAAACTGCATTTTCCATTCTTCAACCCTGTTTTAAATTTGTTACTCCAAGCACCCATCATTTATATTACAGTAATAAGTTTGTTATACTATTATTTAAATATTTTGAACAATTAGAGAATTTGTTGCTTATTTCTTTTTGCAATAAAACAAGTTTAAAGCTTAGAAGTATTAAAAAACTGCGTTTTCCATTCTTTAACCCTGTTTTTAATTTTTTACCCCTAGCATTACAGTAAATTGATATTACAGTAAATAATTTGTTATACTATTATTTAAGTATTATGAACAATTAGATAATTTGTTACTAATTTCTTTTTGTAGTAAAGCAAGTTTAAATCTTATAAGTATTTAAAAATCGCGTATTCCATATTTTAACCCTGTTTATAATTTGTTAATCCTAGAACCCAGCATGCAGTAAATAGTTTATTTAGATCTTCTTTAATTATATTATATTGTTATAGAATTTGATATTGTTACTAGTTTTTTTATAATATTAAATGGAAAACAACTTGTAAGGGCAAAGATAAGATTAAGAAGCGGTATTCTATGAATGTCACAGCAATTTTTTTTATCTGCTTTATAGAATTTTATGTAACAAATTATTTTTTGCATAAATAAATATTTATGAGCTTTTATATGCGCAAAACTATGCATTTTACTTGGTAGCGCTGTCATTTTCAAATAATTACAATTGAGGGGTTGATAATAACCCTTTGTTAAATCTTGACCTTGGTTTCGTAAAGTACTTGAGAAGTAACAAATTCTGATACCAGTTTCATTACTGTACGTGTATTAGGAGCTGAGTAACAGCGTTGGGTGCTAACTTAAATTTGAAGCTAGCACCCATGCGCGTTATAAGAAAACGGCTCAAGGTACAAAATTGATTCTGATGTAACAAAATAGCAACAAAAAAGTAACAAAATACCAGACAATTTTTTTTGCTGGGTGCTACAAGTGGGATGCCAACTTTATGTACGTTGCTCTTTAGTTCTTCTATGTCATGATTAAGTGCCGCTCCCTAATTCATCCCTTCCCAATTCAAGCCACGACTGGTTAACCCCTTTCCCTTAAAGTAAACTTCCTTTCTTTTTATCCTATACCCCCTATTTCACTCTTCTCGTGCTACAATTTATAAAAATTGGTACTCAGGAAGAAATACGTATCCATAAATTCCTAACCACCGAATCAAAAATTAATAAAATAAATCAGAATCTTTTAGCTACCAGCTACCAGGCTAAAGGCTGAATTACATATTATATTTTTTTCATAGATTCATGCTTAGTTCAATTGCCATTCGAGATTCGTTCGAGTTTCATACTTTATTTTCGAACTACTCGTATTTATATTCAATCGGGAATCTTCGATTTTTTCCGAACCATAACTTTTAATAGTTGGTCAACTGACTGAACTGAGCATGTGTAGACAAATTCTATACTAGAAATAAGTATGGAAATCGAACGAAAATTCCTGATTTACATTACACTAGAAATGGCTATGAACTTCTCGGATGAATCTCGACCTAGAAAGTAGACGAAAAAGTGTAATGTAATTCAGCCATAAAACTTATAACAATTGTCACAAATCACCCATTATTAAATACAGAATCAAACAAGTGTCTTTTTCTAAGATTGTTCTGGGAAAGACCGAAGTAAAAAGCTTCTCCGTAGTTTAGCGTCCCAGTTACGCCCGTAAGCGATCCGTAAATTACATCGTTAAAAAACGGACAAATCAATGATCAGCCACCCCCAGAGGGACCTGGCGCTCTCGGTGGGAGTAACTGACATGTGATAGCCCGAGCCCTGGTCCCTGACGCGTGCAATTACCCATGCCCACTTAATTTGGTTGCGAATGAAACGCAACGCACCACTCGACGTGCTGTGTACACTGCGCGGTGCGTGTGTCGTCGAGATATACAACTCCCTGCGAACGATTCCAGCGAAATTGTTTTCAATTTGGTGAAATCGCGCCAATAAACGCCTAAAAATGCTGTAAGATATGTGTCAGAAGTTCAAATGAACTGTCGTGCTGTTTTTATATTATAACATGCAGCATTGCTTTTGGTAAATTACTGTTATTGTACGCAATATTTTTTCATTGCAACATATGGAACAGGAGTATTCTGAAAATTGATATAATTTACAGAAATAAACATAAGGCTGACAAAATCTGTAGTTGTTTTGATGTTTTGTTGTAAACAGACGTGTCTGTTTGTAAATCGACTCAATAAACCACAGTTTTTATATTCGTGTTTTTGAAAATTAACCTTATGCCTAGCCTATGTCACACCGGCGTGGCATAAAGCACGGTGCTCGATGTGGTATTTTGTCACATGAAAAATTGTTAGTCAAATCGGTATAGCAAAATGCCATACGAAAATTTGTATATTACTATGTTCATACCTCGTACTTTGAAGGTTTTTGAAAATTATTTTTGACAGCTGAGAATTAAAATTCATCAATTCTTTGTTTTAATGAAACCAATAATTAGTTCATATGTATATTAACAAAAACTTAATCTATTTTAAAATTTTAATTCAATTTTGTATTTTTATATTTGTATTTTCTTACTTTCGTATCGGCAAATTTTATGTATCAAGTCCGAATACTTAGTCAATTTTTGAAGTAAATTAATGTTCAATACAATATACGACGATATATTAAGCCCAATACATTTACAGGACCTTGTATCATATTATTGTATTCATTTTTCATAATTAATATGTGTGCCCAATTTGAAAATAATCATTTTCCTTCGATTCACTAAATCTACACTACGCAGATAAAATGTAATGTGCAAAAGATAGCAATTATAAAATTACAAGCACTAAAATATATTTTTCAAATCTATAGTTTGTTATGCCTGTAAGTTAGTGCGGCATATTGGAATAGTAGAATTAACCCCGCTGTTGGGAATAAGAATATTGCCAACCGACCCCTGCATGGATGAAGTTTGATGCCTATATAAAATATTTTCACTTTTCAAATTACCTATTTTAAAATAATTCCGCTGAATTATACATCATAAACATAAAATAAAATTATAAAAAATATTATTTTAATTTTTTGCCGACGCTGGGGAGGGGGCCCAAAGTCGCTCCCCTAGGCACGTGCCTATTGGATAATACGGCACTGCATGCCGGTGTGACATAGTCATTAGTCTGGTAAACAATGAACTGTGGGCGAAACTACTTTAAATATATTTTGTTATTATGAAAGTTTTAATTTGTTACATGTAGGACCAAAGAGGAATAAATAATGATGCAAAGTTTGTAAACTATCCAAATTTGCAACATGATGATGTTGTTAGAGTTAAAAAGCTTTACTTTTAGCCTCTCGCACGCAATTAACTGTGCAAATAAGAAGTCCATCAACAAATCCACGCAATTTAATCTCATTACAGTGATTACAGTGGCTAAATATAAGCCGAGCGGAGTGCCACGCACTTGACCAGAGCGTCCGCGGTTGCGCGCTCATAAGTCTCCAATCGTTTAAGTAAATAATTTCTCCATGGAAAATTGGCGTCGCTCAAGCAAAGCCTAAAGGTACCCAGATGAACAGGGGCCATGTAGATTGCTTTAAATTGATCGGCGCGGCGCGGCAGAGGCGGCGGTTTTTGCGGATTGCCCGGACGATTCCGGCGCCCGTTCCGGGCTGATTAAACATGTGGTGGGGCGCGCCGCCGCCGCCGCCGCTGGCGATGCTCGTAAACGGCGTTTTAATTACGGACAGCGTCCGGCGACAATGCCGCCCCTCCCCCCGCACCACCGCTGCCGATTGGATTTGAATTTGCTCGCGCTGGTCGAACTAGGATGACCACGCGGGTAGCGGAGACAAAGATGAAACTCGAAATTAATTCAATTTAATTTTAACTCTGGTAATTACGACGGTAATTGAAGGGCGACGGCGGACGCCGCGTCCAGAGTTTTCGATATTTTATTTAGTTTTCACAGAATAGACTGTATGTGTAGATTAATATTTGACCAAGTGTACTTTCATTCATTCATTTTCTGTATGACTGGATATAATTGTTTTTAATTTTAATTAAATTGAAAATAAAAATAACGTTCATCCAGAATAATAAAGATGCTTTTTAATAGATCGTATCGTAATAAATTAAAAAACTGCCGCAGTAAAGCTACCCCATCACATAATTACAAAATCTACGCCAGAACAATTAAAAGTAATTATGTCAATTTTAAATTTACAAACGATAAATGTAGTGGTTGAACAATTCATGAAGCAATCGAAATTAAATTTACAACCTGCACTACAATTTAGCAATTTATTCTGCAGCCATTCACAACAAAATTCAATTCCATGTGCCATCCATCACTTGCACACCCCTGAAATAATCAACCAAGCCATGGATTATCCAATCCACATTCTTCAAATGACCCGGAACGATTTCGAAAAAAATTGATCGCACACGCGTCGATATAATATACGTATATATCGGATATTTGTACATACAAACCTATTCGCAGCGATATTGAAATACATGCGGCACAAAATAGGCAATGTTTCACGGGCGGGCGGTCAGTGGCGTGCTAGCAGGGGCGGCAGGGCGGGCGGCGCGCCGGTAGATTTGAAGAGGTCATATCAATCTAATATTTGACATTCGTGTCACGTCAAAATTGGAAATAACCAACCTGATATGTTTTATTACGGAACCCTGGCTGTATGTATGAGAGTTTGCGGTTCTCTGTCCATTGCTGGTGCCTTCCGGTTAACCGGAACTAACATTTTGCAATATTCGATACACACCTACCGGACACCATCCCATGATATTACTTTATGTGCTTATTGCTTATTTTTTTATTATCAATCGTAATTACACTTGAGGTATTTATTTTATCGGATAAACATTCATTTTTAACAAAAAATTTCGTTGTCTAGTCATTTGAAGGAACAAACTGTCTCTGATATAAATTCGAGTCCGCAGGACGATAATTTTTATCTGACAGTTTGTTAAGTCAAATTACTTATTGGAAACCAAGTTTGAGTTTATAAAATGCTTGTTTATTCAGATAAAAGATAAAATAAATACCAATATAGCCTTTAAGTAAGTTGCAGACTGCAGCTTCCACAGAGTTTAATATTTATAAAATGAAACCGATTGAATAGATTAATAGATAATAAAATATGATTTATGTATGATATAAACATAATTGTCGTATTTATAATAGTTTTATTAAAGTCATAATTCCTGAATAACCGCATGATTAAAACCTAAATTACTAAAGGATGTAGCGGGATATTGTTATTAAATTTCTCTACTGAAAGGATTTAATAAAATATCCTATCTAAAACTGTCATTAAATACAGCATTAAAAAAAAGCAATTAACTCTAGAAGTGTAGAACAAAGATAACAAATTAAACTATTACATTTTTTACAAACTTATCCGCCTGGGGCAATTATTCCAGCAAACTTTTTGCTTGTGTTAAACTAATCAAAATCCAACCAAAGCCTTCAGTTCAAAAGACAGGCACTCAAATATCAGTTTACTCAATCCCAAAATTAAACAAGTTTTCTTTCCCGAAACGGCCGTGTTCGAACATTTACAATTAGTGTCTCAATACTTCTGGGGGGAACAAACGAGCGAGAAGAGCGAGATGTGCTGATGGTGGATGTGTGCGAAAGAGAGAGATGCAGGAGGCAAGTGCCAGCCGAACGAAGTGAGTTTGCTTTAGAGTAATTATTTTTTTAATATCCTAATTAAGAGCAAGAGCCAGTAAATCAATCGCGCGGACGTACGAGCGGAGAACAACGCTACTTTACATAGTAATGAAGCCGGGAGCGGGAGGCATGCTATGTTGCATTGCCAGTCAAACCTACACCGACCCAACCAACGAACACCAACTTCCTCGGCTTTCACACTGTGCAAATTTGAGGAGAAATAACGGATACCCTCTATTGAGTGAGTGAATTTTTTTAAATAAAAATGGTCCTTTCGGTCTAAGTTGAGACATTCTTCAGGACAAATTCAATTCGTATAAGAAAAAAATCATCTATCTCAAACTAGATCTAGATCGACATTATGAAAAATACACATATTTGTATCTTACCTAAAATGACCGATATAAACATTATTTCTTCTTAATTTCCATTATCAGTCTAAGATTTTTTTCAATATTCTGCAAAATATACAAAAAATATTATTTAAATTAGTAGATATTTTACAGAAAATTTATAGAGTCCTGCAACCATAGGACAGGAGTCCAGAATGTTCATCTTTGTTACCATTTTAGTGTGTGATGATAGTCGCTGGTAAAGACAAAGAAGAGAGTAAAATAGGAAACGATTATCAAAATAAGATTTCCGGTCTGCTTTTCTTATTTACTAGGATCAATCTTAGTTTGTGTAAGACTAATGAGTTTGTTATACTTATTATATCTAACTCATAGTAGGTAAAATAATATTAATAACTGTTATAATGCAAAATATCAAACAATTATCCATAAATCGTATCAATCTTACAATAAACCATAATTTATTACAAATAAGTCTTGCCTTCTAATTACTATGTAAAGTTTTACTACCATAATTACATAAAGTAGTACTTATGCAATTATACATTTCCTTGAGAATAAATCCATTTTGGGCCGGTGATAGATCGTTAATTTTAGTTTTATTTATGTTTTTAACGCGAAACTTACAAATTCAAACGTAATTTATGAAATATTCAAACTACGTACCTACGTCACATCAGCAAGTTTGACATTCAAAACAATTTAATGACAAAATTAATCATTTGTTATAAGCTTTATACTAGACAATGCTTATGCTAGTTAATATTAAATTTAAAACAGTACAAAAAAAATCGTGTAATGAACTCATTAAATACATGATTAACACACCATTATTTTACTATTACAAGCATCTGTCAGATAAATGACTTATGAGCTCATTATAAGAAAAAAAGTACAAATTGTGTTTAAAATTAATAGCAAAACTAGTGTAAAGTGGCAGTTAATACTAACAGATAAATTATAAACATTTTTTATCACAAATAATTTTTTTCACTTCACAAAAAACGGTCGGAATAAACTGGATAAATCACCTCTCAATATTCTTTCAATTTCCAGTGATCGAAATAAAAACGTTCACACCTTCAGATCCGCGCATTTACAGTTTATCAACGCAAACACATTTTCATTATCACCAAAACCGCGGGATATTCAACGCAAAATAATCCAACCTGAATATATCTCGCATCATTACATGATGTATGTCCATACGTTGTACGTGTGTGTGTGTGTTCGCGGCTTTGGGGCCGCGGGAGCCGGGGCGGCGGGGGAGGAGGGGGAGGAGCGGTCCGCGCGTTCGTTATAATCACATATTGGCAATTAGTTAGGGGGACCAAATTGACCGTCATCATTATACTTGGATGATTTATTTTAAGCGATCTGACACCCGTTAAATTAGAGTCCGGCTGATTGTGTTGGCCTCGTGGCCACGACCCCTAGTCCGGACCTGGTTGGACAAGTGATGCGATATGAGATAGTGCCGTCTCTGTTCTCTTCATTACTGCCCACTGTCCACCACAACTGAATTTGGGCGATAATAATTTCATTACGTTTACCGTAAATAGAATCATACTGCACAACAGTCTTCATGATTTTTTTTTATATACCTATACATAGTATTTTCAGGACCTATTCTGTCCTGAACCAATTAACAGATAATGATTAAACCAAAGTGGATCTGATCTTATACGGAAACATCAATCTTTTGAACCAATTTTGTAGAATTCTACTAATCCCAACAAGGCTATAGTAGAAAAACTTTGATGCTTTATTTTGAAATTTTTCTACACAATAAAGGCAAAATTTCTTCTTTCTGTCACAAATATAAAAAGTACTTAAGGGTATCCACGTCCTATGGTATCGCACGGAAATATTCGCCTAAATACGTCAAAGCAGTCTAGCAATTCTTAAAATTCTCACGAAGTTTCACAGATAAAGCAAAATTTCATAAATTTATTTACAGACAAAGAATGGAATCCGTCCGAAGAAAAAGCGTCGACATTGCCTACCTCCATTGAATACATTGTCACAGTTTATTTTACACTACTTTACTCTGAAACTGTAGGTACGTTAGATCACTTTCGACGTTTGACATATCATTCGAAACATACTAAACTACTTTGCATTATTATTTTATTAATATATCAAGAAGCAAAACGATGCTTTCAATTAAAACGTTAGTTTTGATAGCTTCCGTCCTATACAACAACTTTGTTTGCAACTATATTTAGTTCTAACTTGCGACACCGAGCAATAGGCTCCTTCACTGTATTTTTATTATT
This sequence comes from Agonum fuliginosum, assembly GCA_947534325.1. Taxonomy (NCBI): domain Eukaryota; kingdom Metazoa; phylum Arthropoda; class Insecta; order Coleoptera; family Carabidae; genus Agonum; species Agonum fuliginosum. Next base: position 23,287,844 of record OX384041.1, read on the forward strand.
TTTTTTTTTACAAAACTACATAACATATTATGACAATTAGTAAAAACGCGATGAAAAAATTGCGCTTAATGACAGATGGTAGTTACATTATCTGCGGCATCATGTCTCATCTTCTTACGCCCTATTGTATGTCATGGAATCTTAAATAATAATTTATATCTTTTAAATGAATTTATTTAAAAACTTTTTCTTCACTATTAGGCATAACTGGATATGTAGTTTATATGTTTTTATCGTTAATATTCCATATTTAGATTATGGCGGAGAATTCTATTTCTGTAAAATAAGAAATTTTTTGAATCTAAATTAAAGTGATACGGTCCTTTATGCGTTTGAAATTCCGTGAATGTAGATCTAGCATTGCATATTTCAATAAAAATCAATTTTAAAGTCTGTTTCAAATTATTAATGACTGTTCAGTAACGATAATTATTTCATAATGACATTTAACAAAAGTGTGTAAAAATTACAAAATAATAAACTATTCATAAAAATGGTTTTAATATCTGAATAATTCAATTTTAAGTGCTCGTATAATAATGAAAAATAATTTCAAATTATACAACAAAAAACAGCGACCAACTGCGTAAAATTGAGAACAATAAATCATTTTTAAAATTTATTATTAAATTCATTCAATCCAATAATAATAAAAACTTGCGAAACAAAATACTGCAAACAATACAACACTGTTATTGAAAAAGTAACAATTAACTTTATAAAAATATTTACCTAATAAACGTTGCAGCACTAATACCTTTGGCCTTAAAACTAAACAATTGAATTATTTCCTAATTTTATTTCAGGAACGTAATATCCGACTGTATAACAATGATTGCTTTTTCCCATGAACATAAAACGGCCCGTAGCCCGTAGAAATGCAAACTTATTGCATTATTTTCATTCTTCGATTATTGATTACTTCAGGCAACATGTACATAAAATCAAGAAAATTAAGTAAGTCACTGCAAGTTGTTTTGAAGACCTAGATTGCTTGGTTGCTGCTCAGTATTTATTGCTTGTTATTTATTACGATAATCAGAAATCAAACTTCCTTGTTAATGAACACATTTCTGTGGTAATTGCTTCCCCGCTTGTGATTTAAACAGTATGAATTCTAGAAATGAATTAAAAAACTTACCTTATAGTGTTTTGAACAACAACATCTGGTGTTTGTGAGAAGCAGAAAATCTAACTCGTAATCCTTGATTGTATCCTAAAACAATAAGAAACATATTAAGTTATGCGTACATTCACATAAAGATTAAACAAGGCAAAATCAAACTATATTTTACTTTTTATTCCAAGACATAATGAATGCTTAGGTAAAATGTAAGATATGAGAATAACTTATGTATATTTTTTCATGAATTTATAATTCGATGACATCAAGAAAGAGGCGATAAATCAATTTCTTATACAAAATATTCCCGCATATAAGTGGCACAAACAATTAATTAGCTCAATAACATTACTAAAAACCCCATACACTTTAATGCCTCTAATTCATTTACCAATCCTTCAATTAAAACTAAATCTACCCGCATCACACTTTCAGCAATTTTTCCTCCTGTCTAAAAAACAAATAAAAACCTGAGCGGGGGAACAGGAATATCTTTCATTCAGAGCTGGATTGAAAAGAAAGCGCCCACTTAAATATTAAAATCGAGGGCCTAAAGTAATGTTACCTACAATTTATGAGAGTAATCGTTAATCGATTTACCTATATTATTTTAAATGTTTTGGTTTAAATAAAACTTAAAATATGTATTAGAAAGTATTTATATAAAACAGGCAGGGGAACAAAATTGCCACAAGCAAAATTTTTATTTGTGTTAGGTTAAATTAAAATAAAATTACTTTAAAATGTCAATATGGAAAAGCTACAAGTTTTGCATCGATTGATGAGCAAAAATTAACAAAAAGAAGTTCAAAAATCACAAAAAGCAATATTTATTTATATTCTCTTAACTAACTTATATTATAGATAGTAACTGACGACTCTATTGAGTTGTTTCTAGAAGGGGTATCGGGTTCATATTTCACAGTTTTCATTATACGATAACCGATTTTAAATGTTACAAGGTGCGAGTAGCCAGCTCACTGTCAAAAACGGACACATAACTCACAGTTGTAGGTTTCGAATCACACAGTCCAGTTATAGGTACATATTTTTGTGTCGTATCTGATTATGATTTCCAAACTCTAGTTAAATTTTCGAATGGAAATATTATATTACAATGGTTTTACCCGGTTTTAGTTAACTAGATATCGGCAGTAGCTGTAGCTGTGCGAGTTTAGACACAGCGCACAGCTCACTCCATGTGGTGACGTATCAACCCGGAGTTCCGTGGTTCAAATCACCCGGCCGGCAATGTGTGATTGTCATTAAATTGTAAAACATCTTGCAATTAAGGAGGTTGGGGACTCCTGTAGTGGCGTACCCAGTCATTAGCCTTGGGGCGGCTATGAAAATATACATATTTTTGATAATTTATAAAACATAACTCGCTCAATGCGCGTTGACTGTTATTGCAATGCATTCAGTTGCGGTGATATATTTTTACAATAATTACTAATTAACTAATCAAAAAATACTTGGCATGCTTACATTTTTTGTAAATAACTTGAAAATGTTTTAGAAAAATCTTCACGAACTTATTTTTAAAGGTTTATAGAAAATATTAATACAAGTTCTTTGAATTTTTCATCATTTTATCACATAGTTTAAAGCATGCAAAACAAAAATTTAGTGAATTGTTATAAGAGTCTAATATTCAATTACTCAAAAACCGGATAGACGAAAATTAAAAAAAAACATTTTTAGAATCTAAATAGTATAGGCACTGTATAAATTTCAGCCTCTCACCATCATTTTAATATATGGTCACCAACCTCCTTAATCGCACTCGGATACTATACAAAACGGACCACTTGATCATATAAAAATGTAGTCCTGGTTGCAAAAAGGATATATCGGCTGCCACTTTGTATTTCAAAGGCCATCGCACGGATTAAGTTTCTGATTGCACCAAGACGCATCGGCCGAAGTGGTTATATAGATTCCACTATAATAACATCTGCATTGTATAATTGGGAGTAAATCTTGTTGAATGGATTACCAGCAAAATGAATAAAAAAATTACCGTAGGTGCGTTAACTTACCGATACCTACTCAAGCTTGTTAATGGAGTATGCACTACAGGAAAGACTAGTGTGCAGTTATACTGTAAACTGTGTGACTAAATTCGAACTTGAGTTGTTGTTCACAATCACACTCTTCTATCTGCTTTACAATAATTCCAATTGAAAAAATCTGACGTGGACACCACATGACTTCCTTGTACGCCTTGTGTGTTCATACTTTTCTTAATAACTAAAATGTAAAATAATATTAAAAATTCTTTTAACTTATTATACTAGTATACTCACAAATATATTTTAGTCATTTGATTTAAACTGCAGAAGAAGATATAAAGCATATTTTAGTATTGTCACTGTCATGTCATAATCATTTAAATTTTACGTAGTAACAAATGTTAATCGATCATGGACTACAAGATACCGAAATACTATAAATTATAAATATATACTTTAATTATTTTTAAATGATAGCAGATACAAAAATATTTATAAAATACCGATTGTAGGTAATAATCACATAATCTTTCATTTAAAATAAAAAAAATTGTCTAAAATTAAATATTTATCGAAATATTTTTAAAAAGTACTACTTCCGGTTTGTAGACTGAAACCAAAAATAGGAGGTGCACAACTAGATGCTATAACAGTCCTAAATACAAAATTTCAACTTTCTACGTCTAACCGTATTTGAGTTATGCGACACACATACGTCCGTACGTACAGACGTCACGTCGAAACTAGTCATAATGGATTCAGAAAAGGTCAAAACGGATATTTCCGTCAAAATCTGAGAACCGAAATTTTTCGCGATTACAATACTTCCTTACTTCGTACAAGGAAGTAAAAAGAACCCAGGACCTAACGTAAAAAAATTCAGAATCTTGACGCATTAACTCCGACCCTGCCTCAACCTCACGTTATGCTAAGCTCCTAATGTAAAAACTTTGTCAATTTCACGACCCAATTATGTCAGGAATAAAGCATTTTCCGCGACATCTGAGTGACACCGAGTGCGTGGGTGTTGGGGTGGGGAAGAGCAGGTATGGATTAATTAAATCACTCCTCTGACGTTGTAAGAGGGGAAGTGCAGTTGTAACGCGGCTAATAAGAATGAGGTGAGCGGAGTGAATCCTGAGCTGTGGTTTGGAAATCTGTTTCATTTCATTTAATTTGACTGCTGATATTAATTGGACTACTAAGAGTTGAGAACAAGGTGTAGGAGATACCTAGACACTCTGTTTTTAAATGCTGTTGAGATAGAATATAATCAAATTTTATAAATTGATATTCTTATGGCTCCGTTTAGAAATTAACGAGAAAATTAATTACTTTAATTAAAAAATTTGCTTATCCAACAGAGATGATCGTTTTTTTTATTAATTGACAATTGCCTTAATGAATGTTATTTTTAAATCTCTACTCATAAATATTTTATCCATATTCGATATGATAAAGCTTATACCAATCGGTAAAGATCATAAATATTTCGAACAAAACATTTGCAAATAAGAAATAATTTATCATATTTTTTATGCATACTCACTATCAATTATAAAATAAACACTCTATTCATCTATTGACACCAAAAGGTCACTCATAACAGATTCAATATCATGCCATCATGACTACGAAATAAAATTATGTTAAAAATATACTTTCAAATATACTTAAGTAGTATAAAGTACTTAAAATACATTTTAGTTTTTAGTCATACCTGCACGAAAAGTAACCTTTTTCGTGCTTGTTTTGCGGGCGCAAAGTGGTTTATTTCTTAACTATGCGTATATGCGTGCGCAAAGTAGAAGGTGCGAGAATAAGCGTGCGCAAAATTTTACTTTGCGCTCACGCATCGTATAGGTAATATGCGTTCGCAAAGTACAATTTGCGTGCTTAAAGTGAAATTTTCCGCACGACTATTCTTTACAAAATTGGGCCACTTTGTGCACACGAAACAGTCACTCAAAACAAAAGATTACTTTTTGTACACAAATAAGTTAAAATATATCGTGTGTAACTTGCGCGCATAGGCAACTAGATTAACATATAATACTTACACTATTTTTACTTAATATTAATAACTTTTCAATATTAAATAACTCTTGAAAAAAGTAATTAAGTACTGTAACTTAAATTACGCAATGTATTTAAAGTAGTTAATACTTCAAGTATTTTCACTAATATATTCCTCAGTTCCATCCGAGCAACTGACAAATGACAATAATACTACTGGATCTGAGTGGTTGGATTCCACTATAACAACAACAACTATTCTGTATGTGGGAGTTAATCCTTTTGAATGATTGCCATCAAAACAAATAAAAATAAATAAATACAAAAATTTCCCATCAAAATTGTAGCACCCACCGATAATTAAATTTATGTAATGTAGAATGAATTTGCTATGTTCATTTTCAGAATACATAAATGCAAAACCTCGTTTCTAATACATCAATAAATGCAGCGACACCTCACGTTGTCGTCTAACTCCGAGTGAACTCGCGAGTTGCACTTATTTTAGAAGCTTTCGCGCCCTCTGACACCCCAGCAGTCGCAGCATTACCCCCTTTCGCTGCCGCCCGCGCCGCGCACCCCCGCCAACATCCCCTCACAGCCGGAATGTTTATATATCATTATGGGCCATAATGCTGCTACACGAAACTTCAATTTATGTGGATATACGCGGTATTAGTTGGTTGTCGGTTTAATTAAACGAGCTTAATTACGCTCCGCAGATAGTTTCGCTGAAGAATTTCATACACATATATCAATATGCTCTCTCTTCTCTCTCTCGCCATCGTCATGTGTTGTTCTCCTCTCCGAAAGCCCTCTCAACGTGTGCTTGTGTTTGTTGTCTTATTTTAGGTTATTCTGCGGTGCTAACATTGATATAGATTTTCTGTTATTAATTAGCAAAGGACATGTTCAAGCACAGTCGTCAGCATAGTTCAAAATGTCACTGAAATAAATAAATTGTCTAGTGCTTCATAATTCCAGGATAAAATATAATTCGTTTTTATATTTATAGGACCTAAAGCATATTCAGCACTACCAAATTACAGAGCTGGGCAAATATCGAAATCAAAATACTTAAGTATAAGTAAGTACCAGTACTACCTATGATCAGTACTTGTTAACAAGTACATTTTCAAGTAGAGCTTCACAGTACTTGAATATAATATAAGTTTTTCTTGTCAAAAGTACTTAAAAATAAGTATTAAATTAAATTTTATTAAAAAAATTGAATTTTTGTAACTTTAATTGTAATTACCTATCCCTGAATCTCAAAGGAAAAGGAATATATCCCCAAAGTATGTGACATAACCTACTTCTTCTAAATAATCATTCCTACACATTAATTCATTGGATACAATACTAAACCTAAACCATAAAGTAATCACAGAAAATAGGAATTAATATAATATGTACCTATGTGTATATTTTCAAATTAATTTCACGAATAAAAATTATGACTTACTTACTTAAACAATTTCAAGAGTAAGTAAAACGCCATAAATTCGTGTTTAATTGCTGTAAACTTAGTTAAAACTTAACCATTTAATTACTTCAACATCACATTTGTTAAGCTTAACTAGCATAACTATAAATCTAAAATATAACTCAATCATTTAGTAATAAATCACCCACATGGTATGAAACAATTTATTACTACGTCGTGCAATATCCTGATAAAACAATTTCGTTCGTAAGACGTGGTACGTTTCAATTCACATGTACACGCATTTTTACAGCAACAATATGAAAGCTAATAAAGTTTTTATATGAAACGCGTGAAATCCTCGCTAAACGGACGCTAAACAGGCGCTAAAAGGCACTAACGCACCCCTAGCGATATTAAAAAGCGTACGACGATGCCCTACTATATATGTTTATTGTAGATTTAGTGGCGGAAGCGAAATTTTGACACGAGAATAAAAATATTATTTTTGAAATATATTCTCTGGCATATTTGTCCTGTACAATTTCCTTGATTAAAAACAGTAAAAACATGGATATTCCATTCTGAGACACTTTTATAAATAAGATTGAAAGCAATATCTTATTAAATTAATATTGTTTCCGAGGGTAGACCAATCAATAAAGTTTTCTAATTTAATTTAGATCAAGTAATTGGATTTGTACATTGTACTAATTTAAGAACGAGCAAACTTTGTATATTGAAACCTTACAATTTTCCTAAATACCTACTTTACAAATTTTTAAGGTCAAGCTTTAAAATAACAAAAACAAAGAAAAGAAAGTTATTACGAATATTAAGAATCATTCGATATTATTTATAATAGGTAGGTGCTTACAATTGAACCGATTTGAAACCCTGGTCAAAAGTTTTTAAATTTTGTATTTTTTATTTAAATGAAGACAATATAGGTACCTACTGTACTAAAATCTTGAATATTATTTAAATATAAAATATAATGTAATATAACCATGTAGGTACAATAATAATTATTATTCTACCTAATTCTGTAAGTAAAAAAATCCCAGAGCTGTCGTTTCTTCCCGCAGGCTACATTTTAGAACAACGAATAATTATATAAAGCTATACTTTTGTATTAGGTATTGTAAGAGTTCCTTTAATGTTGAAGCAAAAAATTTGCTTGAACATACCATCCTACATGCAATCCAAGCAACGTCTGGTACTTACTTATACTTACTGCACCTATGTATAGGTACAGAGTGATTCACAACTTCGTCCATATATTTTAGTACCTATTATACTCAACTGTCTTATTACAGAACAAAAGAAATTTGTAATTTTAAGGGCAGTTTTCGCAAAAAGTGCCACTACGCCCCCACTAGATTGAAGATTACACCATAATTAATTCTGACAAACTTTGAATAGGATAAAATTAAATTTTAATTAATTATACAATAGCATTAATATAACTAGTGCTTAGTAAAATGTAGATCAGCGGGTTTTTACGTCCATCTGTGCATTTCATCGCAGATCAGCGTGTCAACGGTCAGCACTGATCAGCGTTTTATTCCTACAATGTGCCCAAAACATTTTGAATAAAAAAAACAGTTCCATGATCAGTACAGTTGAGAAGTCCCCTTGTCACACCTGTAATACCCTGTATCATGTATGATCAAACCGGATCAAACCTGTGTATGACGAAAAATAGCAGCGCTGTTATTACAAACGTCATCCCGAATCAGACGAAACCCTTTGTTGCTTCAAATCATTTATATAATTTTTCATATTATTTTTATCATACAAGTGTGACATCCAGTTTCGACAGATTTTCGTCACACACGACAATTTTTACCATATACATAATATAAGTATTGAAATGGGCATAGGCTATGCCGCATAGCAATAGTATCTACCATTAAAATATATATACGGAATTGTGAATTACCCAGTAGTATACCTATATAATATAGTGGAAACACGAAAATGTATGTGTTATTCAACCAACAATTCATAAACAACGATTGCGTCATTGTGTTCAAATATTAGCACTTGACACTTGACTCCTTCGGTATCGCATAGGTATTATTAAATCTGATAATCTTATATGCTATAAGAAAACAATCGCTATTATAACGCTCAATTATCACACGTTACCGTTAATAATTGCGAAACTTGGTCTAATTTCTCTGAAAAGAATCGAATTCATATCAGCCACACCTTCCACATCTACTAATCGACGTAAAGACAGACACACAAACGATTCTGTCGTTTTTAACTAGCACAGATCTCAAATGAAATTGCATTTGTAATTACGGAACATGCGCATGTTCTCCCCCGCCCCCGCCGATCTCCTCACCCGCGCACTTGTGTGTGTGTGTTAGTGTGTCTGTGTACAGTTACAGCGTGTCAAGCTCAACGAAGAGAGAATGTGAATGTGTCAGTGTGAGTGCCAGAGTGTGTGTATGTAATGACGTTAATATCAAACTGACATTAATTAACTTTATAAGTATAGTTTGCTATTTGGATTTAATGGCGTTCATTGGGCCCGCCTTGCTTCCAGCGACGCCTTAGCGTGGGGAGATACCAACCAAACTTGCTGAGATTTCGACGTGAACTGGTTTTGCCTGAACAATTTATTAAACATTTTTGTTACTCCAACTCTAAAAAGTAAATCAAAATCATAATCATCTACCACTGAAATTAAAATAGGAAACCTAACCTATAAGAAAAAATATTGCAGATTTTAAACAACCAGTTAAATTCATTAAACATTTTTGTTAATCCAACTCAAAAAAATATATCAAAATCACAATCTTTTACCACTGAATTTAAAGTAAGTAGGAAACCCGAGAGGAAACCTAACCTATAAGCAAAAATATTGCAGATTTTGAACAACCAGTTAAACAATTCGGCTATGCATTTCATAAAGCTTTTAGAAATACATTTTTTTCCAATAGCTGATGTTAGAGTGCAACTTGATCGACAATCTTAATTCGATAAAATAGCACTTTAATCGCAACGGTAGATAAAATATACTTTTAGTCTCGCTTTTAGTTTTACTTATTCAATTTCTTACAATTCTTCTTCAAATTAGTTTTCACATATTTTCTGTATCCACTTTGTGGAAATATAGTGAAAAATTAAACTTATTTAAAAAATAAGCAGGAATGCAGTCAATTGTTATTGCTCTAAGGCCAACAACAATCTGTAGTACCTACTTGTTATTTAATATGTGTAGGTATTTTATTTATTCTTTTATTTTTTGACAACATCGTTCCATAACATTGTACTTGTACTGTGAATATGTTTTAATTATTGTATGACGTAAGTTGGTCTTTCGCCCTGATGATACTGCAAGTGGTAACGAAATGTTGGCCTTACAGCAAGTTTTAACAATATTATTGTCTGCATTCCTGCTTATTTATTTTTATAAATCATCAGTCGCTCAGTCTCATCTTTCATCAAAATGAAACTTGTTTATGTATAAACAAACTTCAAAATTGTGTAGGTATTATTTAATAACAATTTAATTCATAATTGGATTTTCTTATATTACTCTTACGAATGATTACGAAGTGGAAAGTTTACCAGAGGGTTTTCGCAAAGAGTCACAATGGGTACAAAAAAATTGTGCTCCAAAATTACCGGTTATGGTACTTATGGACCGCAGGTTGTAATATAATATTTTGTATTTAAGACGATCCTCTATACTGCGCCAGAAAACAGCCAAAAATATGGATTTGATTTTAAATCGAAATATGATAATTTGAATTTTGAATTTTTTTTTATTTTTTGGACACAAATATAATTTCTTCTAATTTTAAAAATTCGATCGGTTATTTCGCAGACCCAAATTTTGTTGACAACATATTAAAATTTCAAGTAAATTCACTTACAAATAAAAGCTGTACAGTGGCGGGCGAAAACCCTCATTTTTACAAATAGGTATTGCAATATTTTTACAAATATGGGTGCCAACATTATTTTTCCCCTCAAACATAAATTATTTGTTATTATTATGTTCAACAAAACAATAAACGCTATAGAATAACGTGCGGAATCAATGTTAGAGGATCATCTTAAGTAGGTACTGATTTTTTTTAAATACACCTATGTCGTAAATTCTTCTGCAGCATATATTATTAGTAAAATTTCTTGTTTATTAGAATATTTAATAACAAACGCTAATGTTTTCAAATTTCAAAGTGAAGTTAAATTAATCTGGAACATAAAAAACAACTTTATAGTCGTCTAAACTTTAAGTGCTCACTAAAAGGTAAATAAATCTTCAGGTTAACAATGGATTTATAAAGAAACCTTTCTTATAGTTTTTATAATTGAAGTCGTCGCTTAATGTGTTGCATATCTTGGGACATGCGTTCCTCAATTACCGTAACAGGATCACTCAATCCCATCTAACTTCTCAATCCAGCCATAAAATCCCCCATAAAAACACGTTCCAGGTGTTCCGTTTGGCTCGGAGCCGTGTTCACCCATCTGCACCCCTTGTCAACAAAACAAAGACAGAAACAAAACAATAAGCGGCAGAAAAACAGGACGTAAATAGTCCCATCATGATAACAGACAGAGACAGCACTCTGACTCAACACCGCATTTAATTACGAGAATTACTCCGCGAGACAAGGACACAATTAATAGCAGTAATGTAATGTACGGTAATAAACCAAAAGAGGCAAAAAACTCTGGCGAGAAGCAAATGCTCCCAAACAACGAGATGGGCGACGCGCGCGGTCTATGATCGTAGTCCAAGGGCAGCGGAGGCGGTTGCTTTGGCAGTTCCGTGCAAGGTTTATTGACACCATCACGACAACTATTGAGAATTCAATAAAATGGAATGATTGATTGATTATATTAAAGTACCGGCGAATGGCGAATCTATTCAAAATATTCAACATTCGGTATTATTTCATAATGAAATATTATAAGAACTGAAATAAATGAATGATATAAATTGAAAGTTGCACAAACAAAATGTAAAAATTTGTCTATTTCATATTGCTGTCATCATTTAAATGCTATTATATTTATACACAACTTGCAACAAATTTATTTCAAAGAGTATTAGTTATACAGGTTGCTTGTGTTTTTGTAGATTGAAATATACTTAGGGGAAAAAAATTAAGGGTATATCGTGGTATAATGACGTGCTCGGGGTAGGTATTGTAGTAGATTTAAATAAAATATTGGGGAAAACTATTCAGCTTATTTTTGCAAATTTTTCAAAAATTAGTTCTGTTTCAGGCTCAGTACCTATGTCATGTTCATGTAATATTATATCCTTATTTATCCTCCATTTAATATAGAATCCTTGAGTATAAGCAGGGGAAGAAGTCGGTTTATTTAACCGGTTAAAAATCCGGTTAACCGCAATTTTTGGTGCCCGAATGTGATTTTTAAAACGTTATTTAAATTTACTAAAATACCGGTATCCATTAACCAAAACAAATTAAAACCGTTTATAAATAAGAGAGCAAAATAACTGTTTCTTTAGAATAAATAAAAAAATTGAAATAAGAAATAATATTTAAGTCGTAAATTTAAGTACAACTTTCATGCTTCGACATGTCAAATTTAGTTCAGCATTTTTGGCTGGATGAATCTTTAATAAAATATTAGTTTTCTTTAGTTGATAATCTTATATTAACCGGTTCAAGAGTAAAAATAACGTTCTCGACTTTGCTTAACCTTTAACCGATTTTTCTTCGGTTGCATGCCCTGAGTATATTTATTTTTTAAATGAAAACAAATAAGTTTATTAAATTAAGACAATGATAGGTACATTGCAATTTAAACGAAATACAACCTACTATAAGCTCTAGGTCACTTGGGCCAGTTCTTGTTGGTAATATAGGTACGAGTAGTAAGTTGACCACCTGCATCATGCATGATTCAATGTGTCATAGTTATACTGGTCCTAATAAATTGGGGTATAAAAGTATAATATGCTACTGACTTTATATTAGTAATACCTACCTATTAAAAACAAAAGTGAGATTTTATTTTTAATAATTTAATTATGATTTTTAAGACATGTGGGACTTTGAACAGACATTAAATAATACAAAAATAACATAAAAAACTTTTTAAATAATAACTTACGAACAACATAAGATGCATTTGATTTTTTTAAAAGCAAATCGTTGTAAAATTAAATGAATTTCATAATTTTTTTCATTAAGTTGTCAAAAACCTTAAAGATAATTTAAGACTTCAAAAAAATTGAATATTGTATGTTAAATTTCATTAAAAATGCCTTGAAGAAGAATTACTTTTAAACATCAATTTACAAACCAAATCAGTGTACCGTAAAATCAAATACAATTATGTTAAAACACCACAAAATAACACAGAATTCAGAAAGAAATCTTGTTTGCAATTTTTATATCTTAATAGAATTCTAAGGTAGAAATAAACACTATTAATAAATTAAATAATATGTACTGTCATAATAGTATATTATTTAACGAGTAAATAATGTAGGCTATAATTAATGAGGATGAAAGTTTGTTCACGAGCCGAAGGCGAGTGTATAAATCATCCGAGTTAATTATAGCCATTATTTTTGAGTCAAATACGACGTTTTATCTACAACTTTTTAAATAAAGCAACATTTTCTTACTACAAATTTGTATTGATATTAACCTAACCTCAAACTTTGGAGTGATGACAATTTATCCGAGTAATTTAGAACTATTATGGGCTAGTTATATACAGCGTTTTAAATTTTTTTATTATTTTTACTGTTTCTGCTTACAACGTCATAAAATGATAACTTGATGTAACACTAATATTAAAACAGATGTGATGGCAGTTTGACAGTTCGAGAGAATAAAGTACTCATTATTTAACAGTGTGAAATAATTAATTCATTATTTCATAATGTGTCCTTATGGAGGGGTTTATTATACTACTTTCACGTATATAATGAATAAATTATTCTATTGTTGTAGATAAACTAATTTTTTGTAATAAACACGGGTAACATGGGTTTTCCCAAGCGTTAGTTTTTTTTAATACATTGAAAATAGCTTTTAGCTTTTAATGTAAAGTATTAAAGTATGATAACTAAAACTAATTATTGCAGATTTTTATATACACTACATACATTCCTATTTATTTTATAGTTTCTTTGTAAATATTATGGTCGAGACAATAATAAAAGGTTTGCAGGACATAAAAGCAACTAAAAATACACAGAAAATGTTACTGTGCAGTAAGCAAGTAATTAGCATAATATCTTCCAAGAAGCTGACGCCATTTTACATTAAATTCATTTACAGATTTGCAGCAACAACAAACAAACATTACGCTGCCATTGCAGTGCAAGGGGGCGGAATGGTGGGGCTCAAAAACGCCGACACTACGCGTTCGTTCTTGGAAACGGTTCCACTGTGGTCTAAATCAGAATTACTGAGAACACAAGTTGAGAAGGAATATTTACTTAAAGCGCGACGAACGGCAAACATTTAAAGCAGCTAAAAAATTATTTACCAAAGCAAACTTGCTTCGCTCTGCCGCTTTATGTTTGATATTAACGCCGCGAAATGACCCCTTCCACTTATGCGCGCCTTTAGACTCTTCAGTAGATTTTTAAGAGTGTTATTAAGAGTCGCAAATATTTTGTTTACGGTACTTCGAAACTTACACACCAGAGTTTGTGTATTCATACTTTATAATATATTATCTAATAATTTGAAAATTATAATCGAAATTCGTAATCAAATCAATTATGTTATGTTTTTGCTTTGACATGAACGTAGGTATAGGTACTACATGAACTAAATTTTGATGAAAGATGTTATTAGCATAGGTACCTTTTTATTATACAGACTGTATCAAAACCTCGAGTACCTATATAATACATAAGTTATGGGTATATACAGTTTGAGTTTGCATAGGTATGTGTACAGTGTATAGATTATTATACATCAAAAATAATATTCCAATAAATTTTTGAAATCGTGTGTTATTAAATTAGTGTATCTAAACCATACAACAGATTTTAACGAAAAACTAGGACAATATTATTGGAACATAAAAGAAGATTAAATTAAATTTTCAAGAGAATAGTCAGTTTTTATAAAAATGATAATTAATTTTAAAGTCAATTTATCGAAGAATTATTATGAAGTATCATAAAGGCAACAATATTTCTATTTACAACGCATTTCAAACGTAAAACATTTCCTCATTAATACTATATCTAATAATAATACTGTTATACGGTAAAGCCAAATTTGTTTACTTTTTTTACCCACTCCGAAATAAGCTTACACTTCATGAAGTCTACTGTACGATGTCGCTAGTTTCGATAGGCAACAACCTTAATAGTATTTATTCGAATGCAGTGGTATTTGAAATGGACCATGTAAAGCTAAAGCTACCTATACCTTTATTAATTTTGAGAATTTCGAATCATTACATCATTCTAATTAAAATTTTTATTTTCTTAAATGATTCACCGTATAACAATAAATTAATTAATAGATCAATAAATTTTTCAAACTTAAATAATACCTATAATAAATTTCTTAATAATGTGCTAAATGTAAAAGCTTATTAAACGTAATATGTATATAATTCTGTTTTATTATCTTTGTGATTGACATATAGGCAAATTAAATTACGATATTTGAATGAGTAATCCTCATATCGAATGTTTGACGTAACGAAATTTATCAGGACCGTACTGGCAAGTGACATACTTACTTAACGTCAGGATAAATATGGCGACCAAAGCCATAAATAAATGTTATCTTAATTAGTTTTAACTGGGAGATATATGCCAACTCATTTGCATATATTTTGTTTCACAGTCGTAATGCAGAGCAAACCCCTATTAGTCGCAGAGATAAAGTTATGTTTTTAATTTATTGAACAATACATTTACGTGAGCATGTTCATTGTATCCTTGTCAATATTTCCAATAAAATTAAAAGTGCAGATCGTTACTATAGATTGAAACTGCGACGTGTAAAATTTAATTTATTATTAATTAAAGTGAATGACGAACGTAGTTGTGGTTACTGAAGTAAAGGTAGTGTAGTGTAAGTTTAATTAGTTATTAAATGGAATTTACAAATGACATTTACTGTAATTAGGAAAATCATCAGTGAAGAAAGCAATAAATAAATTTATATAACAACTTATTACACGGAAGAAATAAATAACAATAATAGATACATCACAACGTTAAAAAGAATACGATAATAAATGTGAGCTAAAGCAGGTTATACGAAGATAAGTGCTGGGAATGAGATTAATAAATAAATAAAGGTGTTTGTATTTAGCACAGGGTGCCGGAATAAAACAGCAATAATTGTATTTGGTAAAAATTAATAGGTAATTAGATAAAGTTCAAAAGAAGAGTTTCACATTGTAAATCATAAGTGGAAAAACAATAAAATTCTAATTTACTTTAAAATTACGTTAGTTGCTGTCATTGATAAAAATAGTAGAGTTGAAAACAAATATTGATGGCCGCACGCATATCAGCATAGTTATAACAAATGAGCCACTTTGCCCACGCAAAACAGCCACGAAAAAGGTTACATATCGTGTAGGTAAGACAAAAAACAATTGACCATCGTTTAAATGATGATTTTGATTCTTCTACTAAAATTCTTTCGCAAATAGCTTTAGACAATATTTGAATAATTTTTGGAGAAACAATGACAATCGTATAAATGTCATTTTTTACTTTTCTACTAAACTTTTATCCCCGAGAGCTTTAAAATGATACGAAACTCGATATAATTTGAATAATGTATTTGAAAAAACAATTGACGATCGTTTAAATGATATTTCTATTCCTCTAAGTTCAGTTTATAAAGTTGGTATCTACCACTAATTGAATAAAGCTCATTAACTAACTTAAATAGGTATAAAATTTCAGTTCGATTTCAGTTCAATATTCAATATTTTTAGTTTAGCTTGGTCTAAATCGTAAAGATTTATCAAAATCTCGAACGAACTGTCAAATAATCACAATTTACAAAGAGGGAAGTAAAAATATACGAATCGAAGAAATAATTTCTTAAATCTTTATAATGATGAGCTTTATAATTATAATAAACAAGTTCTAAAACATAATGAAGAAAAATCAAATTTCGCACAATCTGCTGGAATATTAAAACAAATCATCATATTAATCTTATTTAATTATTAATCCGAAACATAAGAAAATAATGATTGAATTTTTAATAAATTTGTCTTATAGCGTTTAAGTTTTCCATTTTGAGACAAGATAAAATAACAATATATCGTGGGGATGTGTACACACTAGGATATCCGTGTATGTCCAGACCCCGGGGTCCCAGGTTCTTATCAAGTGCGTATTTTACTCAAATCCGTTATCAGACGCCGTGACGTGCCTTTTACACACCGACAGATAGCAGCACAGGTTGTCCTAATAGTGATAGCGAGTTATCAGTGAAATATCGTTGTGGGAATTTAAAGCGTTTGTGCGACTATACCGGGTGTTTCCGGTTACACGTCCGATAGGGAAAACGTTAGTGTGGTTTGTTTCAATTTTAGATATTTCACCAGGGGAATATTTCCTGGGAGAATATCAGTCATGTGTTCTAATAATATTTAAGGAAGGAAATAAAAATTATTTAGACTTCACAATACCTAAAATGTATGATAACTCTATTTAGATAATATTTAATCAAACAATTACCTCGATTTTAAATCCAACATAATTTCATGAGCTTCGCACATTTAATTTCAAATTTCAAACATACCACAGTATACTATAACCATAAAATCGTTCGCTTTATATAAATATCCCAAAGTTACAATCGGTATTTTCAAACATGATTGTTCCTGTTAAGGCTAGATTTAATAGATTTAATGTAACCGATGACTTATTCTGTGTTCAGAAAAGTTGAACAAAGGCATTTTCTATGTTACAGCTCTGACTCCTTATCCCTTATGAACCGTAACATAGAAATTGTGCCATAAGTAATACAAGAAAATTATATTTAAGGCGATCCTCTATCCATGACAGAAAGCAGCCAAATACATTGATTTAACAAATAATTTATGTTTGCGGAAAAAAACCCTGCAATTTTGTAAAGAAGAGTGTTTGCGACCAGCACTGTTAAAAAAAATTGTTAATATGCAACCGTACTCAACCTAACATATTTCGATTTTAAACAAAAATTTTAAAATTGTATTACTTGTATCTTGAACAAAATATTTAGATAATTATATTTAACAAAACAATAAACTCTGTGGAGTGAAATACATGTTTTTTGCAGTTTTCTGGCACGGTAGATGATCGTCTTAATCTGTAAGGGGTAGGTAATGTAACCTACAAGAGTGAAATGACAGAATATTTATGTCTGTAAACCAACGTTAACAGAAATTATTATCTATATAGGTACTTTTGTCTACTTATTGCAAATTTGACACGTTATGACACTTCAGAAGTAGTATAGAATCCGCACATTTCTAAAATATAATAAGGATAATTTTAGAAGACCACACAAATAAAATAATTAGTAAATAAAAACTTTGTTACGGACAATTACTTTCGAATTACTTAAACTACCTAAAGTTCCTTGCAAGAATCAATAGCGAATAAAAAAAAAAAAGAAAAAAACCAATCCTATTATACAGTTTATTTATAATACACCTTTTATGCTTTTAGTTTTAACTTGACTTTTTACGTAATATTACATTTTTAAATAATTAAATATCTTTAAATAAAAAGGTAAATTTATTTCTTATTACATGTAGGTTTATCTTAAAATAATCTGCTTCCTGTACAATACAAAAATTCCGTCAAGGTTTTATCCAACTATACAATTTAAAATATCCAAATGTTACGGTCAAACGAAATCTCCACTTGACTGATTAGTATAACGAAAGCATAAATTAACAGAGTTCAGACAGAAGAGTCAAGACACAACATACGTGTTGCGTCTAGGTGTCCAGAACAAGAAGAACGAATACAAAAAGCGGAAAACCTCACATCGAGAAGATTGAAAGTCATGGTACTTAAGGTTGGATTATTAAGATAATGTTCCGGCACTAATCGATAATTATTAGGTGTAAATAAAAAATTATATCGGCATCGAGATAAAAAGACAGCAATGAGTCTTTCAAAATATTAGTGGGAGGATAAACACCTCCATAAATAAGATATAGGTACTAGTTTCCGCTAGATTCTTAATTAGTAATAGACATTTAAGAATAGATTAGGTACTATAAGTATTTTTTTAAATCCCAATCAATTTAAAACTAAAATATCTAAAATATTCTTACAAACCAGATACACCCCACAAGTGTCAGTCTTTCACGGTCTTTCAGTGGTAGAACGAGTCAGGGAGTTGTTCATGATCATGAGTATTGTGTTGATAAGCGGGATTCATAATGAAGTAAAGTAGTAAAGAAGTAACGCGGTAACGCAGACGCAGACGTAAAGCAAGAAATCTTTGTATGATTTATAATAAAGTACCTATCGATAATCACTTGCAGCCAATCATAGCACGTTTTGAAGATCTTCTGACTGCATTATTACTAGGATATTTTTTAACTGTTACTGTTGTGTAATTTATAGGTACAGTTAACAAAGGATAGTGATGATGAAATGACTGTTTTAATAGTGGGTATATTTATTTCTGAACAAAATTAACCAACAACTATAGCGACCTCAAAAATTATAAATTTAGTACCTATTACTTTATCCTTAACCTACTCCTACCTTATAAAATTGTTCTTGTTAATATTATTGAAGTGTACGAAATAATTTGGTTGGAAATCGTAAGAAAAGGTAAACAAAAATACATAATTTTTCTATATAAGATTTAAATTTCACGTTACTTTAGTGCTACCGCGTTACTTCTTGCATTATTTTATTATAAATCCTCCTTAAGTTGTAGGTACCTCGTTCAAACGTTTAAAAACGTATTACTTATTAAAATAAATCTGTGATGGTGATAAAGTGTATTCAATGGAAGAGTCCTTACAGGATGATTCAGGCCTAGTGTAAAAAAATTAAACTTTGTATTGCAGACAGTATTATTTTAAAAGTGAATAATGACATTTAAATGTATTTCGGCATCATTCTCTATACAGAGTAACATCCTTTGAAAAATGAATCTTATCAAACACATTCATTTTATTAGCTTTGATCAAGGTTGCAATATAATTTTAAAATTTGATTATGTTCCTATGTTCTCACTTTTTTGCAAATTAATTTTTTCACACTAAATCTGAATAATCTTTTATAAAGCTTATGCCTTTTTCCGAAAGAATGTGATACAATATAAACACCTTATGACATAACTTTAGCTAGGTGAGATTTGATGATTATTCGTATGATTCAAATCATTATAAATTAAATAAATATTTTTTCTACATAAAGCCCTGTTCAACAAGGATTCTTTCATGCTTTTAAATCTTGGAAAAAAGAAATGCACTGTTTTGAAGCTATCCATATGAATTGGAAGTTCTTCTTTTCCAAGACTTATAGAAGATTCAATTTAGTGGCGTCGTTATTTGACAGGTAATTCTCACTAGAATAACAGGGCATAAGTGGGACAAAAATGATAGATACTTTGTATGTATGCATGTACACTTGCAACATTAACTATACTTGTAAATGGGCAAAAATACAAATTAATATCTAGGTACCTAACGTTTTACAAAAAAATCCGTACATTAAAATTTACAGTAATTTCGGTTGATTTCTTTGAAGAAAAATAGAATCTGATAAGTGGCAGAGTAGGTAATACACACGCATGTAAATACTACATTCATATAAATATTACCTACAGATAAAAATTTACGTACTCAAACTCAGATCGAATCTAATCCCGCAAAGGCTAGCATTAAATGAAGATAACATAAAAGCCCACGATTCTACTATATTTCATTTAAAATGTAATGATCATCTCATACCTACCAACAGTAATTTATTTGTTATCACCATGAAATCTATTCATATTCAAAGGAGAGTAAAAAGGAAATTTAAATAGCAATTAACAATGAGCGCTGTTAAGTGCACTAAGTAATTAATCGAGTACAGTGAGAATAAAACACAATAAATTTATTTGGTGACACGAACATTCATCATAAAAATTCATAACAACTTCCGTTCTTTTATTTTAAATGCAGAATTCAAATGCGAGGCCCAAACCTAACGGAACTTAATTCTTTGTGTGTGTTTATAAATTATGTGTTAATTATTTTTACAATTCTTGTGTCAAATCTTGGTTGAGTTATGGAAACAGATAACATTACTTAACATTATCTAGCACCATTCATATTACACACATACACTTTCAGCAATACATTAGCGAAGCTTTTATGAATTTTTATGTATTTACCTCAACGATTATATTGTGCATTTATGTTGCAGTGGCTCACGAGAGATATTTTCTAGGGGCACCTTAAAATGAAATTTATGTGAATAAATTATTATTATAAATTAGTATTTTACGCTTCTCTATAGCTTCAAAAAAGTTCGAATCAATGTCATTATAATGGGCTACTTGCATGGTATTGAAAATGAGATATCTATTACTATGTACCTAAGGTTAGATCGAATATAGTATATGTAAAAACAAAAATTGTATTTAAAAATTATTATATGTTTTTTGGTAAATTGAGAAAGAAAAATCTTGAACAGGAGGAGGAAGCATATTAACCTTTAACCAGGTATGTGGGGTGTTCAAAACACCCCACGACTTTGAATTGTATTCAATTCTGAAATGCTATTGACTACACTGCCCTGTCTTTGTTTATCTGTCAATTAGAGTTTTTTTTTTGGGAAAGTAGAATTAGAAAGCGAAATTGGGGTGGTGTAAATGGTATACGAGTAGATAAGATACGTAGTTACGATACACGTTTTTGTATTGCAATTTTTTATTTAAATCATAATTTGGTGTAATGTGTTCTTACTTTTTTGCATGATAGTAAAATATACGAACAAGAGCTGAAAAGCCTTAGAAAGTTACTTTTGGTATGCATCGAAAAAAAAACATTTATGTTGGCTCAACGCAAGATCATGAATTGTGGCAATTTCTTTTCAAAGTACAGTAAAGACTTTCACAAAATTTATTATTCGAATATAAATTTTTTTCATGTTGATAAAGATCAAGTGAATCTATAAAAGATGTGCAGTTAATTTTTTATTAAACATATCACGAGCAGCAAATTGTTTCTTATGGGGTGTTGTGAGCACCCCACCTACGTACCTACGTGATTTTACCCCCATACCTAGTTAAAGGTTAGGTTAGGTTGGCCGTTTTAACTTACAGCACTAGTTTGTGTCGGTACTATGGCTTACGACCAGTCATTGGTTCTAGCCGTTTCTACGTCACTCTATATTTATATTCAATTTTCATAATTTTTTTTTGACTTGCTGGTAAATTTTTTGTTAAAAAAATACGTGTCCTAAGTTGTAATCTCTTCTTTAAAAATATTTAATAAAAAAGTTATGCAAGTAGCCCATTATCAAAATTAATTTCACATACATCACATTTTCTTAATATGTGTCTGTAAATGTAATCTAAATGATGCAAAGTAATTTAAAAAGATTCATCGTAATTGATGTCATTATAATAAGTATGTGGGAATTAATTATGAATAATAATTAAGAATACATGTACGCCACTGATGTGGCTGTGTGCGTTGGTGTACGTGGACATGCGGGCACCGGAAATACGGAAGGTGACCACGAAAAATGGAAAATACAGATTGAACCGCCGATAAGTTTTAACACACACAACGGGGTGAATTAAAACATTACAGTTGTGTTAAAACAACCCGTTAATGCGTTTTAAATTTG
Source organism: Agonum fuliginosum (assembly GCA_947534325.1). Lineage (NCBI taxonomy): Eukaryota > Metazoa > Arthropoda > Insecta > Coleoptera > Carabidae > Agonum > Agonum fuliginosum. The sequence goes on from OX384041.1 coordinate 23,310,247, forward strand.
CTTGGCGCATTTCAGGTTTCAACAAATGCTCGATTCAATGATTTAGTAAGATTTCACACTCTCTTTATTTCTTTTTGCTGCAGGAACTAAAATGGAAATACATATACAAAGGATCAAAAACTACGCAATATTTCGTTGCGATGAAGATATAATACTATATATATATATATATATATATATATATATATATATATATATATATATATATATATATATATATATATATAATATAAGACTTTAGGTCGTACAAACATAATAACAAATTTATTCTAATGAGATAGAAGAAAATGCAATAAAAATTAAAATATCTTTCTACACTTTCGAAAGGGCCAATTATACAGTGCCTGGCTAAACTGTTGATTAATAGTATCCATGGTTACTACTACTAGTTACTATTTATAATCTTAATCAAGGTTAACATAACCGGCAACAGAGGATTGTGAAACAGAGGCCGTTTTATACACAGTTTATATTTATCAGTTTACTTTATAATGAACCAATTTCACTTGATCCGCAAGATCCAAACTATTGAATTTAAGTTTCCAAGTGCATTTCAAGTTGAAGTAAAGTTAAAGAACATTCAGAAGATTCAGATAGGTATTACATGAATTTAAGTAGTATTAACATTCTTGAATAGTGAATCTCTCATAGGTCATATCATATAATATAGCTATAGCTTATTTTACGCGGAATTTTAAGCAAAAAGTATTTTGCTTTGACAAAAATCAATAAAAAATCTGAAATTATAAATACAGTGGGCTGGTTATGTGAATACTTCATTATATGAACAATCTACTATAGTGAACAGTCAAAATTTAACAAATGGGGTTCTAATGAGTGAACACAGTCACTTTTGATTATGTGAACAGCTCAACAGTGCTTGGTACAAAGTACAGATCTACTTGGTACCTTGGCATATAAACTGAGACTTCCTCGAAATACGAAATTTTAAAACATTTATTAACTTTAAAACTCCATTTTCTATTTATTAGCCCATGCGAAAATAATAATTTTAATCTTAATTATTTACTTGTGTTGCGAAAATATAGAGATATGGCCGATATGGCATAATATGCTTGAGTGCTAAGACAGTTCAAAAACTAATAGGTAACTCATAATTATCTTAATGTATTACCTATAAGTAAACTTTAATGTGTTTCGAATAATATTAAATAGATTATTTAAAAATTAAAATGCATTTTCGATTAAACGAACAATTCGATTTTATGAATTGCCCTGGTTTTTATGAGTTCACATAACCGAGCGCCTACTGTATAACCTATAATACTAAGTAGGCTTCTGCTTCTAAGTACAAAACCCATTACTTACTGATCGAAGGCCCAAAAGACCCAAGTGTTATTTTTTATCTTAGAGGAAGTTGCAAAGATATAATAGCCTAAAAGAATAATTTGCCTGTCACGTGATACAATGCTTCGTTCTAATACAAGTATTTTATAGCGAAAGTAAATAAAGGTATATAGGTAACGAGATTTAAAAATATTTCTTAAATTCACAAATAAGATTTTAAAATTGTTTTGAAACTACTAATTTGCCAAAATTGTGTCTAATAAAAGACAAAAAATTATCAAAGTAGTAAATTATAGTTACTTATCGCATTTAACCTTAATAATAACGAGACCAAAAATAAACCAACAAAAAATTGATACCAGTTTTGCAATAAACAGGTTAAGAATTTCACTTCCTGCAATTATAACTCCAAAATCAATTTACAGGATCATTAAAATCCAATATATCAAACCTCACACTAAATCAAAAATTATTAAACCAAACAACAAAAACTCCGACCCTGCCAATTTCATACCGGATGTTTAAAAACCTACGCAAACACCTGTCTACCCCTAAGCTATAAGCACTACTCCACTACTTCACCCTGTAGATACCGGGTGATCTGTATCTCACCCCCAATCATAGTAAACACACTTGCATTCAGCCATTCTAAGTGCTTGTAGAACTGCTATCGTCCGTGGTGAGATTATAAGCGCATTAATCAAGTAATCTGGGCAAAACATCAGACGGCGTACCGCAGCTAAATTATTATTTCGTGACAAAAATTCATTAGTCGTCGATGGATTTGGACAGCAGTTCTATATTTGAAAATTTGCTGTTGTTTGCAAAACACATTTCTGATAATGATTATTATATTGTGATTTGAATAAGGCTTTTGGAACTAATGACAAAATGACAAATCGATGATTTTAATTACTTTTTTGGTTTTGTATAGTTAGTATGCAAGGTCGGGTGTAAACTACTATTTATATTTATTCCAGTTAAAAAACGCTAACGGACGTCTATATTGCTAAATTTTTTCGTCATAATATAAAATTAATTTTTTTGGATGATAAAATTTAGTACTTATTTCTATTGTCGAAACTTAATTGTCAATTATATGATTTGAGATAAATTTCCGATAAAGATAATTTTAATTACCTCTATTTTTCTCTAATATTCGTGTAATTTAACTTCAATACAATTTAAACGATATTTTGTACTATTGTACCGTTGTACTAAATCATAGCAAACTATAGGCCAGGGTCAAAGTAATTATTCAATACTTCAGGAAAAATATTAAAAGACAAATACCAACTACATACGACCAAACGTAAAAAGGGGTGGCCATTCAACACCAAAAAATATTCACAGATACACGCAATGAAAAATGCATGCACAAGAAGAATCAAATTTAAAAAAATTATTCCTACGTAATAAAATATCTGCATTAAAAGATTCATTCACAGGAAAGTGCAAATCTAGAATTTTAGATTCGGTATAGTTGTAAATAGATAACCCAACACCATTCTTGAGTCCCACATATTTGACTATTTCTAGATTTGCATGCTCATGTATTTGCATTTATGCAAAATTTAAAATTTATTTTAATTTTTCTGTGATTAAATCTTTTTATGAGATATTTTATTACTTATGAATTTTCTGAATGTGCACCTTTTGGTGTTGCATTTATCTGTATGTATGATTATTCTAGAATATTTTTTTCTGGCGATGAATCAATTTCCAGTAAAAAATACATATTATGTAAGATTTATTATCAAAATACAAATCCAATTAAAAATTGTATAAAATTCGTAATAATTCTTTAAGCTGTAATAAAAAAGTTTGTTGTTGTAAATATTAAGAAAATTTATGATTTAATTTAAAGTGTAATAGCCACAATTAAAGTGAATACCTACTTGAATTTAATTTTTAATAAAATGCGAATTCATAAAGCTAAGTATATGATTGCGAGTGTCCAGCAAGCAGCACATGGCAAATCGGCCCAGTTGCAGGGCTTGAAGATCAGAGCAGGCGGCGCGGGAGGGGCGAGGGGCAGCACGCGCACATCATATGTCTGAAATTGGTCGGTTAATGGACGGGGCCGGGGAAAGCGGGGCCGGCACACATGCCCCAAGTTTTAATTAAAAAACAGGCGAGAGACGTTGCCACGCAACCTGCCGCTTCCGCTCCCCGCCCGCCCCGACCGCCCGTAACGCCTGATCGTAATTAAATAATTCGCCTTTATCGTTTTTATTTTCCCCCTTCGGCCGGGCCTGCCCGCGGCCACGAGAAAATAACCTCGGTACAATTTCTCGATGTGTGTTGTCTTTCTTCAATTTGGTGTTAATCGTGTTTTGTCTTTGTCGCGCCCGTTTGTCCTGTTATTTGATTAAAGGGAGATTGGTTTGAGATGGGCGAATTTCCACCGCACGCCCTACAGCGCCGCAGCCTACTACAACTCCATGTCGATGTGTGTTATGCGTTGGTTATTTTCAGCGCATCGCAGACACAGGTGATGCGCAGTTTTTTATTACTGCGATGCAATATTCGACCCATCATAAATGTTTTGCATGGATTTTTAAATTATCATGTTAAAATCGCCTGTTAATATATTGAAATAGGGGTGGACAGAGAACCAACAAGTATTTTTCGCAATAACACTTTAAATGCATAAGCTAATGTTTGTAATATTCACTTTGATTGTAGGTATAGTATTGAAAACAAGTATTAATTAACTATTTGCATTATTCACATACACATAAAAACAAAAAAATTTTGGTATCATAATTTTGGGAAATAATAGGTAGGTACCTATAGTATAATTATTAATTAATGATATCTGAATTTTCAAAGTTCATTGTCAGTGTCACAATAATAAAACAAAATCGTTCCGTTCGTTGATGAATTCGTCAATGTGTAAATGTATACAGATTAGTATATGATGTCAGGTTTGATCATCATTGAAAAATCGAAACTCGTCGTGATCAACCTAGTGTGAAGTCTTGTATCCCAGTTAGTGTCGTGTTTGGTTTTTTGCATTGAATCATACATTATATCGATCTTTATATCAAACCTAACACTATACACAAATCTGGATACATTACTCAATGACGAATTCATAAACGAAACTTTTTTGTTTTATATATTACCTATATAGTATAATTTGTTATTGACAAAGTCTTTTTTCTCAGAATAACAAATATCAGGAGTTGATAACAAAGCAAAGGTTTTACTTTTTTACTCGGCTGTACAGACGAGAGTGTTATGTGATCGGTTGGCGACTGTAGTTCTAAACACTCAGGTTCGAATCCAATTAGGTACACCATCACTCTGTGATGTCTTTGCTACTAATAACCATGACCATGAGTAATCGTAGTTTCGTATGTTAAAGGGTATTAAATGTACATGCGGTAAAATATATCTATACCGAAGACTCACAGTACCTACTATATGAGGTTACCACACCCAAGTTGATCATAAGGTTAAGACCCGAATGTAGCTGTCTGCGAGAAAATGATAGATTTATACTGATTTAGTGTGTCGAACAAAGGCAGCAATAGGGAACGCGCTCTCGTATAGAGGGGTCAAAATTGGTACTAAATTTGAACGTATCAACAAACAAGGGTTCATTTGAAAGATAAAAGTTCAATCTAGATCCGTCTAATGTTGAAATTTGCAATTTAGTAAATTTACTGAGTAACAGGTAGTTAGCCAAGTTATGACAAGTTTATTAATTGTAAAGCATGTTTTTGCTGCGCGCAACGTTCCTACATTACGCTCTTAAGTATAAAGGGACAAGAAGTGAGAATAGCTATACTATCCTAACAAACACTTCTCTGAACTCATCCACATCTCGATCTTTTCCTACAAACTATTTTGTAGGTACTTGCCATTCGAAATAATTCATTCAAAGACATAACCAATCATAAAACATTAATAATATACATATACACTTACAAATTGTTACAAGGAGTATCCAGGTGTTCACATAGTTGCTCGCCATCCATAAGAATGGGGATATTATATTAAAAACATTTGGCTCGACAACTTTATACGTCCGTTACATACCTGGAACAAAAAAAACATTATTTAAAATGTGAAAATAACATTTAAATTTGAGCTAAAGTGGACTAAAGTGGATATATACTTTATTAATTTAGGTAAGTCTAAAATACCTAAAAAATTAATAATAATATAATAAGTAAATGGTAGGTGGAAAAACAGATTAGAATAATCTAAGGGAAGGTGTTCTACCTTGAAACAAAAATTACATTTTTTGTTCTATATGCTATTTTTAAAACTTCCTTGCTCGTTTGTTATTTTATTATGATACTAAGTACCATACTGGATTCATTATGGTCCTTGGCCTATAATGAACGCAATTATGATCCTCAAATTGATGTTTATAATGTTGTCATTATAAGACGGCATCAGACAAGAACTTTAATGAAAAGCAATTAAATAAAAACTGTAGTGAAAAAGGTACTACGTATGCACTAATTAAAACAAATTATTGATGTAAACGTTAATAAGTACGGGTAATCAAATTGCATAATGTTTCATTAAATATTTTATTAAAACCAATAACAAAATGGAAAACATGTGTAATCATAATGCAGAAGTGTTGAAATGAGAAATTTAAGATTATTATATTTCATCCCGATTTTACATACATAATTTATAATTGCAACGTGAATTAAAGTGAAGGGTGAATTAACAGGTGAACCTGACAGTTAATAAATTGTAAATGAATTAATCGTTTCATTTTCATTTTACTCAATATTAACATAACAAAGATTTAAAATTCCATATCAAATAAAAATTTAACCAAAACAATTTATATTTAATCAATTCAACATTTATACAGACAAACAAAAATCATCTGCTGTCTCTTTTCACTGCAAGCTAATAACTCACAGCGAAGAGAGAGAAAGAAAACAGGAATCAATTTCCTCTGAATTGATTTCGGGAAAGCGGAAAACATAATAACAATTCCCAATACTGGTTCCGGTTTTACATTTCTTGTTTGAAAATTAATTTCTGGAAACGCAACGTGACGACGTAGTTCGCACCCTCAGTGCATGTGCCGCACTCTATGCTCTCCTGTGTTTCTCTCTGTGTATTGGCAAACGAAACTCTGTTGAAATACTGATTGTAGTTTTCTGCCACGTTATTAGCTCTGTGATAAGTTGTGTCTGTTTATTTTTAATGTAAGATCGAGGATGAATAAAATAAAACTGAATTTCGCTTGGTTACATTATTATTTATTGTCTTCTGTTACTTGAAGTGATATTTGATAAGGTATTAAAGGCGCTTGTCTCAACTACGTAGGTGGAATATAATTATTTCGATCTAATAAAAGAAATCTGGGGAATATATTTCTGCATGTAATTTAATCTTTATTGTATTATTTTATGCAAAGCAATTTATTATTCAACCCTATACGAGTAGGTACAGTCAACCAAATTTATAACTACGCAAAATTTATTTTTATTAAAACATTTCAAGTACTCGATCTTCCTTTATGTAGGTACGTAATTATAACTAATTATGCATACATGAAAAATAATGTTAACTAAATCTTTTCTTTTAACCAAGTAGCAATTTATAAATTATGAGCTATACCTACCTAGTTATAAATATAGAAATGTACTTATCATAAAAGAAAAAATAACTTATACTAACATGCTACTTTACTTTTATAAACAATTCAAATAATGGCGTGTATACTGCATACATTAATAATTGAATAAAGACAGAATTGTCCAGCAAATAAAATAAATATATACATTGTAACATTCTCAGTTATTTCAGAATCTGATAACTTTTATTGTAATACCATGTATAAATAATTCTGGTTGTTACTTTTTATTTTTATCAGTTACCTACCTCTAGTTCAAATATCTAATATTATACATTATTAAACAATGTATACTTAGTTTTCTATATATTTTTAATATTAAACACAATCATAGTAATGACATTATTTCACCTATCAAAAATGATTACCTATATTAACATGCATACATTAAAATAGATTAGTAAATAGGACGATTAGAAATATTTTTCTCTCTTTATTTTGGACAAAAATTGCCGTTAAAATTGCAAACAACAATTTTATCACACTCGAAAACTTTAAAAGCTAAAAACTGATCACTTGTTTGCTTTTAGAAAATGTAGCCTTGATGGTAGCAAACGAGGTCGCCACAAGGATTGAAATTCTGACTCCTTATTATAGATGAATCGGTAAAACAAGTAGGTACCAAGTACAATTTTTGTACAATATTCTGTCAATGTTTATCATTATTATTAAAGTTGAATTATAAATTATATAATTATAGAGTAAAGGAAACCGGTCCTAACAATACAGGCACCACAGAATAGATCACATTAGACGTGCTTACTCTACTACTGGGAATATCGACGGTTTTTTCTTCGCTTAGGCTGTTGATACTTGCAAAGATCTTTATAGTCTCTAATGAAATCAATTTCCTATATTTGTCGAATGTCTATATGAAATGTGCGGACACTAAACTTGTATAGTCGTTGCATCCTTAGCTCTTTCAAGAATTTTATGCCAAAAATAATAAGTACCTACTTACGCAATAAATATGTTAATCTACGACCATTGAATAATATTTATCATTATGTAGGTATAACTGTATAACTGTAGTAAGATAAACTGCTCCATAAGACACACTATGGAAATATGAATTTGTAATTCAACACTATTGTATTACGATATCATTATTCAACACTAAATAATGATGAACTGTTATCACACAAAAATGTATGAGGTTAGGTTAATATTTTAATATGAATAAAAATTTGTTAATAATAATGTTTTTATTTAAAAATTAGTAGATAAAACGTCGCTCGAGCATAACCTTTAATCCTCTTGAATTATAGCATATAGGGTGTCCTATGAAACTGGTTAAGCATGAGGATCTCGAGAACCAGAAGAGATACGAAGTTGGTTAAATTAGACAAAAGTTGCCCCTTTAGGGGACCATTTTAGAAATGTTTTTGTTTTCCCACAAAAATGCATAGGTGGCTAGATATACGCAAAAATGTAAATTTTACCAATTTTGTTTTTCACCTATAACTCGTTTGTTTGAATTAGTACAAGTTTCTAATTTGCACGTTCTATAGGCAGTTTTTAATGAGGAATTCACAGCAGTCCTCAAATTTTTTTTATCTCCTACATATTTTGAGAAATTCAAACCAAATTCAAATTTTCATATGAAGCTCCTAGTTGGCTATGACTCGTCTTAATAGAGATTTTTTTATTTTCAACGATATAAAACACAAGTACATTGAAGGTACTGCAAATAAAATTAATTGTGTGGTGAATCTATTTCTAATAAACTGGTCCAAAACCTAATATGTAATTAAGAATTTTGGAGGAAATCAGATTTGACACTGGGGAACACTGGGTCAATATGCAAAAAAAAACTCAACAACGGTGCGCCAAATGTGTAAAATTTTACAAAATTTATAGGTATTAGAATGCAATACCTGACACTCATTTCACAATTTATTTTTTTTTTATTTAACTCAAATTTAATTTCTATTTACATTTTGGTATACCTATGAAATAACTTAATTTCTATAATATAAATCAATAATCTACAAAAAAGTTGTTCTTCACAAGTAACACATCCCTGGCTATACTGGTGAGTTCGGCTTCCAGCATATCGGTTTCGCCGGTCGGCGGCGGCGGTGTAAAATAAATCAAACAACCGAACGCGAGCTCACTTGACGATAAATCAGCGTAATTGTTTTTCTAACAAGCCAGCAGTGGCTGTTGCTGGACGCTCCGCGCCGCGCAAACCAATAATGAAGTATTCTAAATATTTACTTCGCTATTTGGGCTTATTTCATACGAACGCCCAACGCAATGCCAAGAATTCGCACTTTTCAATGCTGACTGATTGCTATATCCGACGATTTGTGATTGTGTACAAAGAATTCCTACAAAATTATTTTAAAAATGTATGCTGTTACAAATTTTAAAAGATCATTGTGTATTACGTTATTACGTATAACAATTTTTAATAAATAAATCATCAAAAGACATCTATGTTATAGGAAAATTTGGCCTAGTTTACACCGCAGACCTATTGACCAGTTCGACGTGTTCATTGCGGTATAAGACCTAAAGTACCTACCTAGTTTACAAATCTTCCGGTAGAGATTGTTTAACGTTTGACAGTTTAGGTAAAATTGACATTTGATTATTTTATACAAAATATGAGTGATAAATAGATATAGGAAAAACAAAAACTGAATTAACTACGGGGAGAGACTAAAGCCCAGTTGCACCGCCTGGCTTACGTAAACCGAATTTAAATAAAACCTAGTTTAAAATTTCCAACTTGTTGCACAACTCAAACTTAAGTGTGGCTTAGATAAGGATGCGTTTGTTTGCTTTGTGTGAATAATAAGAAGCTATTAGTTAGACACTGACAACTAACAAGAATTTACGAAATATACATTTGAGAAAACATCTGTGCAGTTGCAGAATAAAACAAGGCCCAAAATAAAAGATTGCGAAGCACTAATTATTCTTCGAAAAAAATTACTGGTTAACCTCATCAGTGCATATACAAAAATGTATTCGAATGTAAGAAAACTGAAACTGAAATTTAATAGAAAGGCACCTAATAATGTGATTCTTTGAAGAAATACTATGAAAATATAAAAACGAAACTAGAGAACAGGCTAGGGAAGAGAAAATGCAAACAATAATGACAGGAGGTGGCAACAAAAGTGTTGGTATTACTGATCCAACATTTGACCTAACAGTGGCATTTATAATAAAATATAAATTAAAATTTTCCAAAAATTCTAATTCCGAAAGAGAATGAAAATGGTCAGGTCTATCATTTTTTCGTCGTGGTATCCCATATAAAATTAACTCTAAAGTACATATGTTAAGTATCGTCTTCGTCGTTAATAATTTCATCAAAATACATTTTTTTTAAATTCACAACAAACTTAAACCTTAACCGCAGTACCAATTCACAACAAAAAACTTATTCTGACGTTATACCACCTCTAAGAACATTGAAGGCTTATCTTTAAGCTAAGTTTAGTATTTTTAAACCGAGTTTAGTAAACGGTGCAACGAATTAAAGCTACACTTAAATATAAGCTTAGTTTAAAAGTATGTATAGGTGATGCCATTGGGCATAAGACGGATATGTTTATGAAATGATTACTTTAAAATTAAGCCTCTAGATACCCAACAAATTCGAAACTTCGCCCGATATATCAAAAGATATTTATTATGAACAGTTGACTGATTAATTTTATTTCATAATTATAACTTCCATAGTTTACCAACCTACGACGTCTAATAAAATGTGATAAATACTAATTTATTATGCGCAGCAAACATGTTTTTGTAATAATAACGTTCAGTGTAATGCTTTAGTCATATAGATATTGTTGTTCTTTTAAGTCTGCATCTATTCATTCGTTGAGTTTTTGCGGCCTACATTTAACTTTTATCTAGTAGAAAAATAGTGTTAACAATGAAAAAATTGAAAAAACATAAACGAGTCAAAGACACAATAAAGAAATAATGCAAGTAGTATAAATAAATCTAGATAAATGACACTTATTCATGTAGAATAAAATTCTGGAAATTTCTAAACAAAATTAGACATTAAATTGTAAATAAGAGTTAATGATTAGTAAACAAGGTATGTACATTTAAAAATGCATAAAAAGTGTATCAAAATTTAACAAGTAATTAAAGTTTAATTTAATTGTTATATCAGTATAAAATAAAGAAAAACATAATTACATCGATTCTATAATAACCACGTATAAAATAACAAGAAGACAAGAAAGCAATTAACTTGTCAGATTGACACATAGCTATTATTTAGCTAGCTTACCACCTATCGACATATAATTAAACCGTTATTTATAACTGCATGCCGATAAAATAATACAAAATACCAAAACAAATACGATATAGAGTAAATAAGCATAGCACACAGGAAAATGAGCAAGGACGAATCGAGCATGGAACACAGAGAACACAAAATGAAAATACGTGTGTTAGACGAACTTTTCAATTGCTTTTCCGTCCTTTTCTCTCGTAAAACAATCCCCTTATGGCATTCCTAAAACAATGCGTCGATTTAATAAACTAAATGCAAAACCGATCCGTGTTCACGTGATTGACGAAGATAGCGGCGGGAAAAGAGATGGTGATACTGGGCCGAACAAACGAATCTAGTGCATGGGTGGACCATGAACACATACACACACTAACACATGTGGCCGTGGTGTCAGTGTGTGTAGTGTGTGAAGCAAAATGAAAATGTGCACTGATACACCACATGTGCTACACGTACTACGAACTGAAATGAGATTCGATCGATTTCAACGTAATATAAATAAAGAAAATATAAATAGCACATCATGACTCCTATTCTCTTCGTGATCCAGGAATGCCAACAATTTTTAATTGAACAGTTTTCTATTCAATATAAATACCTCAATATTTCCTTTGTTTGTCAAGAAAATACAGGTGCCGATATCGAATTAGATTAAAAATATTTAATATTAATTATATTAATATTTATAATTTTTCCTCATGGTTTCAGGAACAGAGCTTATTCGCAAGACACAATTTAATTAAATTCAAGTTTTAAACAATCACAATGTCCATGCTCTTCAGTGAGATTCGAACCCACGGCCTCGCTGGCCGCTCGGACCACGGTGAGTTGCGGTACGTCAGTCCGCGCGACCATCGTGTTAGGCGGCGTAGATCGATTAGGGGTAAATGTTGAATATTTGTAAAGATTCGTATTAAGGGGCTTCTCTCACAGTAAAAGAAGTATTTAACAAATTACTCCCAACCTATGAAACCTATAAATCTAAAAAAAAACATATAAAGACAAAGACAGTAAAAAACTAGCTACAATGTCGAATTTTTTAAATTGTTGCTATTTTTATTTATAAACTATTAATAAATAATAATTTTGAGAAAAGCTCTTTGTAACTTTTATTTCATTGTAAATTAAAATGTTTGTATCACTTTATTACTAATATAAAATTTTCAAATAGTAGTCGAGTAATTTGTTATAGGTACCTACTATCATTCCAATATAATTGGTAACTAGTACTGTCAACCTTTTTAATCTTAACAGTAAGGTATACAAATATATGCCAAACTGCTTATATTTTGACCTTATAAATTATATGCCACACTTAATATAATTTAAACTTAAATCTCAAACAGATTCATTTGAAGATTTTATCAAAATTTCTATAAGTCGAAACAAAATAAGTGATGTTTTTATTAAAGATTATAAACAAACCATAAGTTTTTACAATAGAAATACTATATTAATATAATCTTCATGAAAGATCAAATTATTTTTGGTAACCCTTTGCCGCATGCAATATTCCTATAGCTATGCGAGTAATTAATTCATCACTGCAACGCAAATAACAATATTACAATAAACAGAATTCAAATTAAAATTGCTTATAAAAGAGGGAGAGCTCATAATAAGAACTAACCCAATTCTACCCTTATCCCTAGCATATTCGATTCAGCACTCAGCAAAAGAGAAAGGATAGGGATAGATTTCCCCTCAAAAACGTCCTACCCCTTATCGCAGCCCCCGATATAATTAATGGAATGTTCACACGAAAGTGCCTCATTTCACGTACATGCAAAACGGACAAGAGAGACAAACAAATTAAAACACGGAATGCGAGACAAAGACAAAATACAACCGCTTTTGGAAAAAATATCATTGTTCAACAACAGAACGTATTACAGATATTAAATGAGTACATGGAAATTTCAAAGCCGGCCCTGGTAACGCAATTCGGGTAGTGTTACATTTTGCGTAAACGATGTTTTAAATATTTTGCTTCGGGCTTTTCAAATCGACTGTTAAAATTTTCGAATGGTGCGATTTTAGCGGTTTGTGTTTAAAGTGAACAAATGACCATTTTCAACAATATTGTGACACCTATTGATATTTCTGAACTAAAGTAAAAGTAACTTTGTGATAAAGCGTCAAATTCATAGTTGTTTTCGTTCAAAGAGATGTAAGTAAAATAAACAATGATTCAGAGTTTAATACAATTTTAGCGAACTTCATAAAAACAAATGTTGGAAGGTGCGTGTGAATGGCTTGAAATATGAACTTTTCGTAACAATCAAAGTACGCTGTCTGTCGGGCACGTGAGTTTTTCTGCATTTTTGTTTTCATCAGAAAGTAGTATCAATATACTAGTAATTTTCTTTAAAAAAAACAAAAAACTAACATAAATAAGAACATTTTCATTTCATATTTTAAGTTATAAATTAGGGCATTACATATTTTTTATTACTAAAATGTTCATATTAAATTAGAAAACACCTCGAAAACACCTTTGCATTATAAGAAAACATTTTGCGATTTGATATTATTCATGCCTTAAGGCCCATCTCTTACTATCAAATGCAAAGCAAAAAAGCTTGTTACAATAAATCATTTTGTGACTTTGGTTTTGAAATCGATGACCACATATTTTACAATGATGTACTTATAGGTTGTGCTTACATGGCTATAGTATGAATTAATAATTTAAATTTATTGATTCACTAATGAATCATGATTCTTCATGTTAAATTACAATTTGAAATTTTTTATAATACAGTCAGAATAGTTCAAATTGTTAATCTTCTTGGTTTACAAGTGTAGCGCATTAATATAAATATTAATTGTCATATTGGTAAATATTACCTACATTATTTGGTAAAGCCGTTTTTCAGAAAACTGCTACTAAAATTGTTCTATTTCTGGAGTGTTTTGGAGCAGAGACCAGGAGCTGAACCCAAACCTAAACCATAAACCCGAAAAAACCTTTATTTTCTTCCAACCTGAACCTAAACCGAAACGTTATATTTGAAGGTCAACGAACCGGAATCGTATCCGAACCGTTTAATTGTAACCGGTAACCCATTTCCATTTCTGTTCATTTTAAAATTATCATTGTCATGCCATTTTCCGGCACAAGATTAGAGAGCCTTTTTTACTGTAAAATGTGACTTTATAAACTCATTATAGGAGTTATTTAATGGAAACCAAGAAAATATGTTTTAATAAGAGCGAATATAATAAATTTTTGGTATGTGGCTTAGCTAACGACTTCTATATTAAAATGTGCCTTTTTATTTTTGAGTTAAAACTATTTATTAATGTTCAGTAAACTAAAAGTATTGATATGAATTTACTTAGTGCGTATGAATAAATTTATGTTTATTTATTAGTTTAATTATTTTTAGTTCCTTTTTACAATAAAACATAAATTTTTTGTCAAGTTAACAAATAAAGTGCGTTACTTAAATAATTATTATTTTTGAACCGAAACCCGAAAAACTTGAAATAATACAGGTTTTTAAACCCTTATATTTTAAAGTTTAACCCCCTTGAACCTAAACCCAAACCCGAACCTATTTCTTTTGTTTGGACCGAAACCGAACCTGAACTACAAATAATAAATATATATGTTTTGAAGCTATTTTCAAGCTATTCGTATCTCATTGTTGTTAAAAAATAAATACATTTATACGAACAATTGACAATAAAATAATGCTTTTGCTTTATCTATGACTATTAAATAATGTTTATTTAGTTAATACATTCATTGTGCTATAATTTTTAATGAATAATGTTTGTATTACTCATTAGTGACATTTTTTTTTATTACTTATCTAACTTTTTGAGTAATAAAACTAATTGCAAGTAGTATTACGATTTTTAGGCAATAGAACTATTCTATAGCATATCCAAGCATAACAGTTTGTAACGTACACGGTACACAAATTAGAGTTTCTGGCAATTATTGTCTTAAAATTATTTCACTAAAAAGAATTCATCATTTAATATAGTCGTAAAGTATAATACTCTTTTTGTGCATATACCATGTACAATAAATTTTAAATATTTAGAGCAATCTTCCGTGTTTTGTGGTTCCTGTTTATATTTAATTGCTGTTAAATTATTAAATGGAAAATTAAATTTTATTATCATGACATATAATTAAAATCTTTTGTTAATGCTCAATAGATGTAATTTAATTAATATGTTAAATTTGGCAAGGCCACCATTCATTTTATTCATTATATTACTTTCCAACTTTCCATCGTATTGAATTTATGCGATCATTTTGTCTAACATTTTGAAGTAATTATTTTCTAGCTGCATTTGTAAAGTATTAACAAACACGTCAATCATTATGTGCTATGTTTGCTGTCTTTTTGCGATATCGCTAATTTTTAATGGCTAACAATAATTTACAATTTGTTTTGTAGTTCGTAACTTGCACTTGATTATTAGTTTATTTATTTCTACTCTGACGTCATAATACTGATAAACGACCAATAAGTTTCCTTAGAAATGGATGTATTATAATTTAGTAACAATGTTATCTTGTAATGTTATACTTGTAATTTAAAATCTAATTTAATAGGTATTAATAATAAATTTATTTCTTTACTGCAATTATTTTACATTTTGTAGTCATGTTTGTTTTTTCAATGCAAAAATATCTGATGTAGTCAGCACATGATCGTCCGCTATACTTATATACTGTAAATTATATATGTATATATATATATATATATATATATATATATATATATATATATCAACAATAAATAAATATAATATAATTTAAAAATTTCTTGTAGGCCAATATAATCTGCAAATTCAAACATAAGGTAAAGAACAGCTGATATTTTAAATTTGCCTTTATAAAATGTTTTCGACACGCCTTTGCCTCGTTAAGTAAACATTTATTACATTATAACTTTTTCGTCAAATTTTATGGTGTCCCTAAAATCGAATTGCACGTAGCACGCAAAAAACTGTTACTTTTGAATTTATTAGACTTTTCGAATAAAAATTTAATTTTAAAGCTACTAATAATTATTTTGGTATTTTATTGTGTTTTATTTATCTTCTCAAGAGCAAAAAATCACAACATGAGTGGAAAGCATCTTACCTACTAAATAAAAAAGGCTTACAGAACTATTTAACACTACATGCACTATCGTTGCGCAAAACACTATTGTTATACAAAATGTGTAATAGAATATTTTACACCTCGTTTTACACATGCATATTTCATTCAAGCTGCATACGTTTAATTCATGTAGCACTGTGTTATCCGACAAGTTCAACATTACCTTCGACAAGTGCTTTCATTTACATAAATAAATAAACAGTTTAAAAGATAAATACAAATAATAGGTTTTCCGGCTCATAAGAAATGTACAATTTAATATTTGTTTTCTAATTTACGAGTTATGTAAATATATTCCCGTATTTATCATAAATCCTCAAACTCAACTATTAATTATTAAATTGCTACGCATATTATATGTAAAATTTATTATAAAGTTTAAATAAATGGCTGTAACATTATTTACCAAAATTTACAAATCCTATAATAATTTATCATCATACCTATCATATAGTAAATCTTCTAGCAAATACTAAAAACAAAAAGCGCTGAAGTAGATCTGCAATAGAAAAAGGCATGTAGGTATACCTAAGTGGTAATATGAATAAAGTTTGATAAAAGTTGTAAAAATGAGATCAATCAATTACTTGGACGAACAATAATTAATAGCTAATAATATGGGACGGACAACCGGATGCTTTATGTTATCGACTATTTTTATTATAATTCATAGATTCAAATCATCTGGGCACGTGCCCCCTCTGTTACTAATACTTACTGTGTTAGTTTTTAAAAACAATACAGAAAGACAGACATTTTACATTAAATTAAAACATAAATTAAAGGTATTATCTGAATTTGAACTAAAAAAATTTCGGCTGCGGCGCATATTTCATTTAAGATATATATATATATATATATATATATATATATATATATATATATATATATATATATATATATATATATATATATATATATATATATATATATATATATATACTTACGTAATTTAAGCATATTGCGCTATAATAGAATAAATTTAATATTTTTATTTAATATGCATATAATTTTATTACCAATTTTTAGTGTTTTGATTTGTGCCCCCCGTCAAAATTTTCTAAATCCGCCACTGCCTGGTAAAGGCGATTGTATAATGTATAATAATTAATGTGCGAGGCAAATACGGCATTTTATAATACAACTTTTAAAAAAATAATTTTTTTTCATTAAAATATTAGCTCATATTTCAGAGTGATGGCAGTTCGTCATTATAGAATAGTGTCTAATAATGGACTCATAATACAATTGTGTGTCTTATAGAGGGGTTTATCTCACTACAATCAGCTATATAATTATTATTATTATATATTATTATTCAATGGTCGTAGATAAAATCTAATTAATTACCTAACATAAATTACCTGAAAATTTTTCCCTTCAATATTATGCTGTCTCAAAATTCGGAGATCATTACAAATGTGACAGTTGTTTTATATGTGAGAATTTCTGAGTTTAAATTGTTATTGTTATATAATCATATATTATCAACTTCATTTAATGTTATGAAAGGTTTGTTGAATTTTGCGTGATTCAAATTTGCCGCCAAACTACACAAATTTTGAATGAGACTTCTGTAGATGATCCACCAATTTTTAGGACAAAGTACAGACAAGACAACACGAAACAATTTTTTCATTCTTGACCATAAAATTAACTCGAGTTAAAATCATCGCAAACCTCCGCATCTCAGCGACTTCTCTAGATTTGGCGGAGTTGTGTTGGGTAGGGGGGCAGACGCAAGGGGCGCGGAACACGCTGCGGCGCCAGCGGCACTAGCAGCCGGGGGCCGGGGGAGGGGGGCGCCGCGTGGAAGGGTTGCACCGCGCAGGACGCCTGAAGGGGTACGAGTTTAATCAATTGTACGTACAGCCCTGTACAAGATTCATATCAACACGCACTGCAACGCAGACAGGGGATTGTCACAATGTGTGTGAGGTGGGGGTTAAGCAATTTGGAGACACGTGCGGTTTAATTTTTTTTTAATAAAGTTGGAATTTATAAGTTTTCAGTTTTTATTATTTGTATTTTATCAGCACCCTGATGAAGACTGGTCTGAAGTCAAATCGTTGGTGTTTTATTATTATAAAACTTTTTAGTAAAATTGATTAAACAAAATAAAAGGATAAACCTTGACAATGATTAATGATAATGATTATTTTATTTAGTCAATTCCACTTCAAATTTTATAACAATTTCATTATTGCTGAACATAAGTCACGCTGACTGTTGAATGATAAAAAAAATAACGGATATGCCGGCAATTTTGTTTATTGAACACATTAATTTTTTTTCTTAATTTTGTTTAAAATCCTATATTTTGTATCAATTTTGATACTTCATCAGGGATAACTGCAAAACGAAAAGCAATGTAGCTCAAATGTTTGCAGTGACTATATAGGGTCCTACATATTTTTATGTGTAGGTATAATAATATTAACTTATTTAAAAATTTGCAAAATATCCAATGCTAAAAATGTAACTATGAATTTGATGTACGTATTTGACCTTAAACTAAAAAAAATTCTTATTACAACAAAGACAAATTAAAAATTTGCAATGGGCGGATTCGGGCGGACTTTACTGTAGTTACGGCTCTGAGTACGTCATGAAATATATACCCTTCATTTTTTTTCAAAGTAGAGAAACACCCTGTATAATAATGTGAAAAGCAAAAATTAAACATTAGCATATAAGATTAATCAAAGAAATTAAATTCGCCTAGAAACAATTTTTTTTAGTATTTGTTATTATTGCAAAAAGTAAATAAGTAAATCTATTCTCGATTTCAATTGATTTTCATTATTAGTTCAATCGTTAAAATTTAATGAACTATATAAATCATTTTAAAGTTTACTACCTATTCGAATCAACATTATTACAGAATAGAATTGAAATAAATATAATTACTTGATATTACGGTCCGTACAGTCGATAAAATAGTCGACAAAATTTTTCAATTAAGACATAAAACAACGTGAAGAAATACATACCTACATAGAGTATAAATGGGAATAAATAAATAGCATATCTGCATTACGTTGAGAATAACAGAAACTGAAACGTACTTAATGGATTTTGAATGTCGAGGAGTCTGGAGGCGTGCAACACACATTCACTCTTACCATTATCACAGAATTAGCAATAAATTCTCAAAATCAAGATTATACATGAACATATACAACAATTTCAAATTTATAATTTACAAGAACCATAATTTGAAAATATCTCAAATGTAAATCGATGTTACTGTGCAAAACATAAAATATTATTCAGTATACAAATATAATTCAAATATATTCAAGAGAGATACAGAAATATGCAGTTATTTACAAATTACGAGTAGTTTAGCTTACACTTGTATTTGTACAAATCTGTAGTTTAGTATATTTTAATGAAAGTGTAAGAGGTCAGTTTTTCAACAAACTGGATATTTGGTTGTGGTATTTTGTAAATTATATTAAGTTGGAAAATGCGATGGTTCTCATGAGTTTTTGTAAATAATATATTCTTGAAATTTTGAATGTATATTTTGAATTAGATTAATAAATTATAATTATTTATTATTACAACCACAAGATAAAACTATTAGCTAGAAGGATAAAGATAATACCTAGGTACCTATTTTTTTTAAATGTAACATAATTTAGATTTTTATTAAACCCAAATTTGTAGGTAAAGTATTAACAATTAATAAAATATGTACAGCTTCAGATTATAATTTTTTTTTCAATAGTAAAACAATGAGAATTATAATTTAAAACCGGACTAAAAGGCACTCGAAAGGCACGAAAAAACCGAAACAGACACTTAAAAAGGGAACTTAAAAATATAAAGAACACGTAAGCTTATTACTAGGAACATTATAAAGTAACAGGTAAATTTTGCTGTGAAATAAAGAAAAGTGTTTTATAGTAACTGTAGCTTATTTTAATATTTAATTTTAGGAGAAATGAGTAAAAATCGGCATGTTTTATAAACGGAATAATGAAGATGAATAGATGCACTACGAGACTGTGTCATATATATTGTGAAATTATTTATTTATAACGACAATCTCCCTCGTAGAAAATGGAGGATTTCCAAACACGTTTTGTCATAATATTTTCGATTTAAAGGTAAATTACACTTAGATTATCTAAATTACAATTTTAGTTACTATTTACAGATTAGGTAAAGTGTATTTTTACATTTATATCAGTGTCCTCGTCAGTGTCTATATTAGTATCCCTGATACAACTATGTAGATCATTACACATTCTAAAATAGATCATGTTGACAAACCTAATTATTCTTTAGCCGTAGGTAAAACCAATAATGGTCATTTTAGCGATATACATTTTATATTAAACAATATGTTTATTAAAATAAATTATCATAGTATTGGAAAAAAGCACATGTTACTACAACTCATAAGAAAATTTGCAATGGCTTTATGTGACAAATAATTTTATAAATCGCACATAACCACAAACAATCAAAAAGTGAAAAACGTCGACTGACAAAAATATACCCCATTAACTCCTCCTAACCCGCGCGATAATCACTCCACCGCCGTACGCATCCAGAATTCTTCATGCTTCTCTCCGGCGCAGACAGCATGACTCCGGGCCCGGAATTCGAGTTGTAAGTCCGGGCACGGCCGGAACCGGACCGCACGAGTGGCCCCCGGATTAACCGACCACAATCGTCCCACACCAATTGAATTATTCGAACGATTAGCAAGGCGGCTGGTAATCTGCACTGCCGTCGTCACCGGACTAACTGACCAGACATCGGCCAACAAGATGATGTGTAAACAAATGTGTGCGTGTGTGGGCGGTTGAAAATCGATTGAGTTGGACGGAAGGCAGGATTTAGAAAATAAAATATGTTACAATTCGCAATGTTTGTTACTTTTTGTTTATTTATTAAAGAAAATAATTTAAACATTTTTTAGAATAATTTGTCTTCGGTTTTAAACTTAAACTAAACCTCATTTTTGTATTAAGTAGCTATACAGACTGATGAATTCAAAATTTATTAGAAAGAAGTTCTACTTTTGTTATTTATTAGGACTTCTGAAATAAAATCAAGTATATTCTTAATTAAGCGGCCCGTCTATGTTTTTTCCGAATTCCTATATAATACTCTCGATTTAACTTATATTTTTCTATTACTCTTTTTCCCGCTACTACGGTTGCCTGAAACCAGCCCGAAACTCGTACTTTGCCGCATTCTAGCAATGCAATGTCATTTTGAAGTTGAAAAATACTGTAAAATTTTTTCGGTGCGAGTAAACTGTTAGTTTATTATTGACTTCAAGTTAATGTTTTAGTAAACATTTAATAGAGAAAGTATGGATATCCAGATGTGCCTTTTTAAAATTTTAAAAATAAATTTTTATCCTGAGATATATCCGTGTAAAGTTTGCATCAATTTGAAATTATATTATTAATTTTTCGGAATTTTTATAATCATGTACAATTTTTTAATAAAAATTTTAAAAGGGCACAACTGTTAATTATTGATCCTGTACGTATATAATCGTCGTTGAAATTAAATTTTACCATTCTTGTAACTTGTACTAGCCGCAAAACACTCGCTACGTTAGTACATTTTATGCTGGAATTTAGGAGGTAGACGGGCCTCTTAAACGTAACCGCAAATGAGAACGATTATCTTTTTTTAAGACCTTCATTTTGATACAATCTTGATTTTAAAAATTTCGAGTTTTATAAAAATGGGCTACTTGCATGGTAGGTACTGAGAATTATTTTTAACACTATAGGAACCTAATGCTAGATCTAAAACATTGGTAAAAATTCAAATTTTATTTATAATTATAATACGTTTTTTTATTAAATAGCTGTGACGTCATTACTTTGTAGGTACAGAAGATATGGCAGCTTTCTATGTCACATCACATATTATTCAATTTTCACTAATTATTTTTGTGCTTGATGTTGATAAAAATTTTATGAAAATAAATAATACGGGTTTCAAGTTTTTATCTCTTCTTCAAAAATATTAATAAAAAAAATCATGCAAGTAGCCCACCTACATATATAGACATAAACATTTCATTTAATTATTTTAATTAGATAAGATTGTTTAATAATTTATTCATTTTTTAAATGTTAGGTAGGTATTTTACAATAAAATAATTGAATGCAATAAATTTAAAAAAAAAAAACTTGTTTCCTATTCGTAACATTATTTGCACTACGATAACATTAGCAATTATAATAATTCATTCACTTATACCTACATAATTTATAAACAAAGTAGGTACATTAAAAAACATCAACACCTACTTATCATCGTACATCACAATCACATAACCTCTACTCCTCTATCACCAGCACAATGCAAAATAAGCCACCGCTGGTCTTGAGCGTCGCTGCAGACCATAACTCAGGGGTGGCTCTAAAATAGCCGCCCCCACCCACCACCCCTAACGGCAATAATTCAATAAAAGATAACGCTTCATACATATTCATCGCTTGATTACACCACGTCCACGCAGGTACATGAAAGCTTCGCGCCGCGACACAAGAAGATGAACCATTGCGGGTCATGCAAAGCTGTGACGTCATGCTGACGGTCAGGAGTTAATATTCACTTGATTATATCGTTATTTGTATAAGTAGATGCGAAATTATGTTCTGCTCCATTTATTTAATGAAGCTGAAGATTTAGAACTATCATTTTGCATAGTATTCTTTATACAACACTTCTTAAAGCACATCTCTTGCTATCAAATGCAAAGCAAAAAAGCATGTTACAATAAATCATTTTGTGACTTTGGTTTTGAAATCGATGACCTTATATTTTACAATGATGTACTTATAGGTTGTGCTTACATGGCTATTGAATGAAATTTACAAAAAACCTTTCCGTATTTTGTTAAATAATTTCAAAAAATTAATAAAAATGCGAGTTTTACATAAATTATTACAGTCAATGGGTTAACTGTTTTAAAAATCTCTCTATACCCGTCTTCCAACTAATGTATATTATCGATTTCAAAATAATTTTTTTATTTTTGTGCATTAAGGCTCTATACTTGTTGAACGCAATATTGCTTCAACAGAATCAAAATTCAAGACTCTGGCTACATTGCTTAAAATAAAAATCTGAAATTTACCATAACTAATTACGAAGAATTATTTTATTGAAAAATTCATACAAAACATTGTTGCGACAACAATTAGAGAAAATAAGAATTTATTTATGTATTTTAATATTACAAATGATGGCTTTATTATTGCATATTTATTAATTTTGTTTTAAATAGTCGATTCCTTGCATTGTTCGTGAGAGTGCTAAGAAAATATTTTTTTCAAAAAAATTACACATCTGACGAAAAAAAATAGTATACAAAATCGGCCAAATTGACTATTTTTACTAATTTATTACTAAAATACCATTAAGTATTTCAAAAATATAATTTCTTAGCACTCTAGAGTCATGTCTTAACTATGTATATATAAAATATGATCAGTGTAGGTGTACTAACAAGAGCTCAGTTTGTAATATAGCAAGGTCCCTTTTTCACTATATTTTTGGTACAAGTGTAGCGCCTTAATCAACGTATAATACGAATTATTAAATGATAAAAATTTGCGCCAAGTTTTGCTAATTGATGTCACAGCTCAGCAAATTAATAATTTGCATTTATTGATTCACTATGAGTCATGATTCTTCAATGTTAAATTTCAGTTTTTAATTTTTTATAATACAGTCAGAATCGTTCAAATTATTAATCTTCTAGATTTAAATAAACATAAATATCATAACTATTGTGATTTTAAAAGAGCGAAGTAAAAGATTGCCCACTAGTGGATTTGATCAAAATTATACTTGTTACTTTGCTTGTTGGAAGTCACCATATAGTAATGAAGTTTTAGGTAGGAACCTTATTTTAAATATTTAAGCAGTTATTAAGAGGTGTTGGATAATACTTCACATGTGCACAAAAAGGGATGACCCACTAGAGAAAATTATCTCATTTAGCCTTCGGCCTCGTGAGTTAAGATTTCCCTCGTGGATAATTCCTTACTTTAGTAAAGTAAAAGTAAATAACTATTTTATATTTTGGATAGGATAAGTATAAAAAATAGACCAAATCATTGAAATAATTATTGGTCAATATACCGCATGTCTGTTTGAAATCTGTTATATAGGAAAAACAATGCAATATTTTAAATTTTACTGTAGTTAGTGACCTATACATTTTAGAAGAAATAAATACAAAATATGTTCCAAATTAAAAACTACACAATATGAGACCCACGCTTGGTCGTATTGCTTTGTAAATAAAATAGGCATTTAGCATTATTTCGGAGTGCTGTATTTTGTAACAAATATTAACATTTTATTTTTTTAACTTAATAATATTGCATAATTATTAAAAGTGGAACAAAAATTCAGAAAGGGAAATATAAAAAAACAAAATAAAAATATTACCTGTTCTATGTACCCTGAAGATGATCGAGCGTAATTTCATATTCTATAGTTTTTAATTATGAATAAGTCTTGTATTTACAACTTTCGTCTAAAATGTACAGGTCATTAACTACAGCAAAATTTCAAAAATTGCATTATTTTGCCAATATATATAACAGATTTCAAACAGACACTCGGTATGTGCCGGTATATTCTCAAACAGCCTATATAATGCCCAGAAATTAAAAACCATCCGTAAATGCGAAGCTCAAGTTGTACTTTTCACTACAATTTTGAAAAGGTAAAATAACTCATTATTGTACTTTATCTAGTACCTATACCTAGAGTATAGGTAATGACAAATGAGTAATATTAAGATATTCTTCCACATAATAAAAGACTAAGTATATATAGAACTAAACCAGATAGATTCACCAACACACTTACTAAAAATTAGATAAGAATTTTATCATAATAGTTCAGCTGCAAACTACTGGTTATATCTTAACTTATATTAGGCGTTATTGCATTCTAAGAATTAATGATAACAAATCTTTTTAGATATACTGTATTGAGTCATGTAATTTTTATTAGTTTCCTTATATACGTCAGTATATTTTAATAAATGACAGACGTACATTACATTGCCTTATTCTACAATACAAATAAAATTTAAATTGAGAATTTATTTTAGTCGATATATCTGTAGGTACCTACTCGAATGTAATGATAAAATTTTACCTGGCTTATCAGTAACAAAATATTTATCTTACAGTGAAGAAAGATAAATTTGTTTAGTAAACAGTTGAAAGAAAATATTAGATATCCGGTGCTAAAATTGCATGTAACGAAATTTTATAGCCCAGTTTTATTGGATATAATTTCAATTTAAACAATAATACATAAGGTACAGGCACAATGTTAGAGTTCATATTATTTTCTTTGCCTTTCTTTCTGTAATTATTTTCTGATGAAGTCCTCGTTAAAAGTGGGTTTACGACAGTTAAGAACACGTAAATGAATTGGCGTAATAATTATAGATCAAGACGCGACTATTTCGTCACGTCTATTTTGAACGCAATTCTATTTAAAAAATCAGTCGGTCATCAAGTAAAAGGAACAAAAAATAAATTACATACACGCGAAACAGATGAAAATTAATTTCTTCATCTTCAAAATTCATTTAAGAATGCATTAATATTTGTCAATGCGAATTATTCTCATTTTTAATAGTATTTTGCATCTCACATAAATAACAAGCACATAAAATTTATTTATTTATAAACATTTCTTTGGATGAACTTTAAATGTTCTAGTTTTAATGCTGCTTCCAAGAAATATGAAAGTCACATCAAATTATTATCAGTTTCACGCACAAAATTATTGCATTTTTTTGCAAACTAAAAAATAATAAAGGGAATCACTTACTAATGTATACTAATATTACAAAACTATTTCCACTAAATATAATATTAAGAATGTTTTTAGTAAATAGTTTATTATTAAAACTAATGCGTAGGTACGGTTCGTAACACATATTCTCCCTTTTGTGCCTTTAATAAATAACAAATAAGTACTACATGAGTTTTCTAAAGATTGTTGTACCTATAGTATTATAATCATTATTTTCTATTGCTATTGGAATATACAATACAATAATGTTATTAGGAAATAGGAATCCAAGTACCATTTAACTCACAAAATAATACTGCACTACTATCGGAGTAATAAGTATAGTCACTCGGATGTAAAGTTGAATAACTTGTTTAAAAATAATCCAAAAAATTTAAATAAAACTTTATACTAAAGTATGCACATTTCTACGTTATTGTATAGAATTTCAAATTTTTAAATGTATATGTGTAGAAATAACAAAAATTTATAGCAAAAATGAGCTATGATTTTGACACATTTTTAGAAACTGTTAACTTTAATGACGTCTACTGTCAACATACATCATGCAAAAAAAATCAAATTTTGGTATAATATAGTTATAAGCTTAGTTAAGTTATTTGCTACTGAATTTTTTTTAAATATTTATATTTTGTTTATAATAATAAAATAAGGGAACATGTAATATCTTTGTTACTGGTAATCTTATAAGATTCAAATTCAGGTTGCCGATGCCTTATATAATTTTAAAAAAGAATTGTTAATCATTTTTATTTTAAACTTATTATATGAATTATAATAATTGTTTTCTGAAACAGTGATACCTCAGGTTTCATAAATTTCAGAAAAAAAATTATTAAAATCCAAGTAGGTAATATTTTTTAAATAAAAATCTTTTTTATGGCACGTCTTCTTAAATACCTATGGACCATACGGTCGCTAATCCAGTATATAAAAAAAAGTAGGAACTGCCTCTAACATTGGTAGGCTGCTTTTATCGTTATGAAGACATTTTTATATTTTTTTATCCTACGATAGTTGAGTGCATTATGTACTGCAGAACTGCACAAAAATTTGCCTTATAGTGAATTCTCCGCTAACAATCCTCAATATATTCAGTTGACGGCTGGTAACCTGGCATACATATGTATATGTTAATTTAATTACACAAAATTCTGCATTTATTATTCAATAAAACGTACCTATATAAGTACATTGAAAAATAATCAAAATAGTAAGTCTAGTTACAAATTTTATACATTTATTATCATCTTATATTTTATTTGGTACACGCAGCTAAAGAAAACTTGCAGCTGGTTGATGATACAAATTAGCACTAAGTTTTGCTAATCGATGTCACAGCAATTAATAATTTGCATTTATTGATTCACTAATGAGTCATGATTCTTCATGTTAAATTTCAATTTGAATTTTTTTATAATACAGCCAGAATCGTTCAAATCGTTAATCTTCTGGATTTACAAGTGTAGTGCCTTAACAAATTTTTGTAACCGTTTTATTTTATTAGTATAATTTACCAGTTAAATAAACTGATTTATTAATCCGGTTAAATTTTAAGAATTTGTAAACCGGTTATAGATCAAAAACTGTTAAACAAATTTTCGTTCTCATTTCCGAATTTGTTTCGGTTTCTTGCCCTGCATTAAAGTACCTACAGATGACACATAAGTATAAAGTAACAAAATTGTAGCATGGGAATAGAAATAAGTATATTTCGATGTACTTTCAGATGATACACCTTCACTTCCACGGTCTCTCCTACTAGGTACAATATAAACTCATTCACATCTAAATGTAACCAAAAAACCGCAACAATTCACAAGCTCCCACTGAAATTACACTAATTCCGCTGTCTCGTTGAGCGACTATAACCACAAACCGGTAACCGGGTAACATCAGCGGTGATATGACTCGGTTACGATGTCGGCGGCGGCGAGGGACGCGGGACCTGGTAATATAAATAACCGAGACGTTTAGCGTCGCGACGTCTGTACGCACGAGAAGTTAGGTGAGGGGTGGAGGAAGTAAGAAGCGGGGAGGGACGAGAGGGGAAGGTCTTTGTATCGGGAATGCCCGAATGCCACAGGTCGGCTCAATGTTCAGGGTTCCATTCAATCCGGTAATGCAGGACCGTATCGAACATGATTTTACACTTTCGTTTTAGAAAGTACTTGGCTTTAATTTCAAGTTTGAGGTGAATACCACAATAATTTCAAAATATTACACACAGTGTACAAATGGTTTAAATGGTAAAACCAAGGGGTAAAATCTTTAACTCTTTGATCAGAAGTCTTTAAATTATTATACAAGTAGGTATACGTCATTAGAATATTATTTTCTTATTAAAATCTTTAAAGTTTCTGTAAAGTATTTAAACTCTTTAAAAAAATCCGTTAAATTATATAAAATCTTTATAATACTGATTTGCATGTTTTATAGCATTCCCATCTATAATCACATAATACTCAAAATATGGTAAATTCTTTATATCGCTTAGTAAACTAACTTGATATCACAGTGGTTTACCCTTTAAATGCGAGAATTTTTTTTTTAGAGAAATTGAGACGGGACGAGAATTGAACAGTCAATAAATGACCTACACGGGAATATTTTAGTTTCTCGTCTCGAAATTCGAGAATGGAAATTGACTAGATATATCTCTATCACTGGTCGTTTCTGATTTAAAAATGTAAATACCTACGTAACTTCCTAAATTGATCTAGTATTTATAAAAATATGCATTGTTTTTAATGGACTATATTTTAAATATTATGTAAGTTAAGTATTGGTTATGTATGATAGGACAGTAGGTACCGAGGTAGGTACTTATCTATCAGTAACAATACTTTAAGAGGAAATTTCGGTATAAAAATTGGCTTTGCTCGCCTTAGTTCTACTGAAACAAGCTGATAGATGAAAGCAGTCATTAAAAGCTAATTGGGTACCTACGTACTATATTATTTTAACTGTTAAAATAAGATTAAAAATCTTATGGTAATAAATAAAATAATATTTTGTATAGTTTTAAATATCTTTTGACAAGATAGAATTTTTTTCATCGGTATATTTTTTTATCTGGTAAACCTAAGGTTGCCTAACTATTGCAGTTGGCAAATTTAAACAAAATAATCAACAACAGTAGGCACAGGTGTCTAAAATGTTGTTAGTTCTTATAAAATGTAAACTATAGAAAAAATATGTACCAGCCGGTCCTGGTCCAGTGCCGAAGTACAGCTCAGAAGAAACGAGCAAGCTACAGGGGTCGGTCAAAGAAAGAGGTTCGGCAATTTATGAGAAAATATAGCGAACGTTTTAATAGAATACAATCACAACTGACTTTTTTTTAGGCAACCGTTTCTTTGGCCTTAGTAGACGTGGGTCCACAGCAACAAGATAGAATGAGAGAGGGAACACTTGAATAGACCAACATCAACATCACATGGACTAGCCCAAAAGGAAATATTCCAATATTGAAAATTTAAAAAAAAGTTGTGAGACAACAACCGATGCATTTGTAATAAATATTTTCAACTAATAATATTTTTCTAAAAACTGTACAAATAAAAAATGAATGTGTTTGTATAAAAATCCAATTAATTTTTCGCATACAAATATTTTTTGATTATGAAAACAATAACAACAAAAATAATAATAAACCTGTGTTTTATACGTAGGTACGAAATAAAAAATTTAATTATTAATAAATAATGTAAAAATCGCGCTGTGTCCGACAAAAAATTATTTTTATACGTTTATTCATAGTGTGTATTGTGCTTAATTAAATATAAGCCGATACTTTGTCTATAAAAAATGGAATTTCCTGTTAATCCAATCCTGCCTAGCGTCCCAAAATTCTTTCACTGCACGAAACATTCTCAGAGGTCTATCCGCAGCAACACGAAATAATAACATGTACAAAAACTCTAGTCTATAATAAACTAAACGAATACTAAATACCGCATTTGTAAGAAATGATTCACAGTAATATTTAATTTTCAATCAGCACTTATGTAAGACTTGTTTACCGTTAAATAATTACTTACTATTAATTAATTTTTCTCTGTATATGGAAATGGAATTTCAATGTTACAAACAGCAATAGAGACTTAACAAATATTTTCAATTTCTAAATTTTTATTCGTTGAGATTAATGCTCAAATGGTCTTGTTTAATTAACTTTCCTTAAGAATTTTTACACATGAAAGAATATGCTAAAATTATCTTACTTTCGTTATTAATTATAATTATACAATATCATAGAAATGGTTTTCTTCTTATTTATTGAACTCTATTTAGAAGGTTGACAGAGGAAGACTTGCTGTTTTACCAACTGATTAGGAACGTCGTTACAAAATATTATAAACGAGTATAAATGGCTAGCGATGACTAATTGGTTTTTGAAATCATAACTGTTATTTTTCTTATCTCTAATGGTACTGTGTGTTTTTATTAATATGTAATAATAATTTAATATGCCAGGGTTGGTCAGATTTAAATCAGTTAATTTAAATCAAGCTATTTTTTAATAAAAATCATTGATTTAAATAAAAAAGAATAGTTAATATATCTACGCTGTAACGGATTTTTCAAGGCACTGGCCGAAGAAAATAACCACGCGTACGCACGCGTATAATACAAAAAAAAATTATTTAAATTGAAATACATTATAGTATTACATAAATAAATTACTGTCAATACAAGTTTTATCATTATGTTTAAGGCTGTTTTACACAACAAAAATATACTTATTGTTTATAAAGTACCTACCTAATCAAAATAATGACACTATCAAATTTTTCGAATTTTCATAAGAATTTTTAAAAAAGCAAATTGATCATGAATTTTTTTATTTGTTCAAAAAAATCAAAGATTTTTAATTTTTTTGAAAAAAATCATGATTTTTGCCTACACTGAAAAATGTAGATCTATATAGTACAGGCAGAATAATTTAATTATTAAGAATATTAGTCTTTTGATCTAAATGTATCACGGAAAAAATATACAGGCGCATTTAACTTCAATGTTATTGTAATTTGGTTATGCTATTTTTTTATACATTTGCTGTAATAAATTTAAAAAAATTCAATTCATTTCACAAAATTATACGTTATCAACACAACCATTTTGTGATTTATATATTGATGTTAAAGTTAATAAGATGCGTTAATAACCAGCATATCAACATTGTATATTTTAGCGCAATATTTGTGGTAAAAGTACAACTAAATATAAACAAAAAATTTCACGTAAAATTTACCACAATAAGTGTAATTTCCAATATTTGCTGAATTGAAGTGTTGAATTTACCACAATGGTTTGTAATTTGTAACTATTTTCTTGTATAGTTTTACTGCAAGTTTGTTTGAACCGGCAAGCTTTATTTTTCTCATTTGTGTATCAGCGTTTGTTGTGTGCATACGTGTCGAAGAACTTACTAAAGAACTCACAAATATTTGATAAATAACTAATGAAGGAATAGCTGATAAAAATGTTAAGGAGAAGTTAATTTAAGGGGATTCAATGGGATTGTCCCGATTTTTTAAACGTAAGTTAATTATGTATTATATCAAGATATTCTAATTCTAGGTACATTACCAAGTATCTATATGGTAGGTACATATAATTTTTATTTATGGTTCCTTTTTTAGAGTCGCATAACTGTTGCAGGGGATGTTTCTTCATATTGAAAATATTTAATTTAAGAAATAATCTATATGAATTGTTCTGTATCTCAGTATGTCACATAGTCGTATTAAATATTTTTGTTTCCTAACCTAACCTAATTTTCTTTATAAAATATATTATATTTTAGTAAATAATGCAGTGTTCTTTATTTTTTCTTGTTGTTAATTTAATGTTAACCTCATGATCCTATTTTTTATTTCATATTATGGTATTATGGATACAATGAATGCAGTAAAAGTAAGAAAAATATTTTGTTATTACTTTATAATTTGTAAGAGCACAGTGTTAAAATGAGACACCTTCGTTACTCTTTCAAATTTAGCAATGCACTATATTGCTAAATTTGTAATACTTAGTAACGAAGGTGTCTAATTTTAACACTGTGCCCTTACAAATTATAAAGTAATAACTAAATATTTTTTTACTTTCACTGCATTCATTGTATTAATAAAACCATAATAATTATCACTAAAAGAAGTATTATTAAAATCTGATATTTGTAAATAAAACTAAATATAATTTTGATTTTTACAATTCATTGTGGTAATATATAAATATTATATGTAGTAATTATTTCCAAACGTGTATTGTGTTCTATACCACAATTTATTCTGTATATTTTAAATCTAAAATTTAATCGCAATATTGTGATAGAAAGTAACATACAAGAACTACCACAAAACGTTGGTAACTATATCAACACGTTGCTGCTGTCCTAATAATAAACCGTGTTTGTGTAAAATAAAATCACAATTGTGTTAAAAATGTCACAAAATTTCTTTGCGTGTGCAGTTCGAGTAGTTTCTATCCACAGTCCAAAACATGCGTTTGTGACCTACTATAGATTTCTCCTAGAATATTATGTACTTATTATGTGTGATGATTAGTTTCCATTGTACCTACCATTAAAAAGTTTTGCTATTGCAAACTGCTAATAATTTTAGAAATAACAAAATTTGTATTTTTATTATTGAATAGTAAATTTTATAGTAGAATACAATTATTCGGACCAAGTAATATTTTTTTAAAAATAAGTAACTGGGATTGATTTTGCTTCCGCACTAAGATTAAAATCCAATCAGATACACGTTTTAGTTACAAATAATATCCCCTGTAAAGAACAATCCACTGACAACCATGAGTATTATAGGTGTCCGTAAGTTGATGGCTGGTAACAGAACAAAAATGGTAAAAAAAACTTGTATATTTTATACCGATACTTACTTAATACCTCAAAACAAAAAACGAAAGCTACGAATAAAACTATTCAGTTTTTTAAAATATAACACAAAATTCCCATAACTGCTGCTGAAATGCACAATATGAAAAGATTTGATAGAAAATGAGAAAAAAAAACGAAGAATATTGTGTCCTTGTTGAATTTAGGGAGACAACGAAAATATACAAATTAATTTAACCCTAAACCTAGTACCATTAGACCCAAGGAATGGAACTATTGGGACATTTGCCACATTTTTTTAAATAAATTAAAAAAATTGGAACAACGTTGTTACAATCGTCCAACTACCTACTATATTATTTAAAAAAACGAAAAACCAAAAATAATCCAAATAGCCCCCAGTCTTCCCTATACTCCAGTTGATAGACGCTTGTCGTTGATGTTGTTGGCTGGTAACTAAAAGTAAAAAACTATAGTATCTTATGTCACACCCAAGTTGGATAAAAGACATGATGTATGATTTATTTTTTATTCCTTCCTAGTCCTATTACAATCCAATTTACTTTTCCCAGAAAACATTTAATCAAACAGAAAAGTTTCAATTTAAAAATGAGCCACTTCCTACAACTCCTCTCACTAATTGAATCAATAACATGACAATAACCAATCCACTCAATCCCCCACCCTAGTTTTATTTACAAAAATTCCCAATTTCCAAGAAAACATAAACACCACAACGTGCTCCCTTCTTCCCGACTTTGCTCCCGTCTCGCGTCCAGAGGTCCCGAGTCCCATTTCTGGAGCGAGTCCCATGTGGTCCGCAATCCCATTCAATCAGGGCGTCTTGTATATCGATCCAGGCGGCGGGGGCGGTGGGGGAGACACTCGGTGAATGAAGCGGCGACTGCGGCGGCGGCGGACCGCGGAGGAAAAACCAGCGGTGAACCGAGGCAGAGGTGGAAGTTGATTCACCGACGCCCGACAATTAGCTTAGTAGCCGCGACGCCAGGACAATTGTGTGGTGAGGTAAGGCTGATTAAGTGGGCGCTGGGGACTACTTAGTACGAGTCATAATTTTTTAAGGACTATTTTACAATTTTAACAGAACAGATGAATTTGTAATAGGTAATAATACAGAGCTCAGAGCAGTCCTTGTACAATGATAATAAAAAGGTTAACTGGCTTTTCAATTCATATTCATTAAAATCATATATACGGATAATCAGGATTTGAACCCAAAACTAGTTAGATAAAAACCTCTAGGAGTAATATTTTGTAATATCACTTTCTGTTTACAATTCTTCTTTTAACAGACCCGTCTACCTCCTAAAATCCAGCATAAAATGTACTAACGTAGCGATTGTTTTGTGGCCAGTACAAGAATAGTCAAATTTTATTTTAACAAGGATTTTATAGCGAAAGAATGGATCTAGATGTGTCTTTCTAAAATTTTGATTAAAAGATTGTAGGTACCTACATGAAAAAAAAATCCAATTTATGCAAACTTTACAAGGTTATATCGGTTACATCTCTTGATAGAAATTTATTTTTATAATTTTAAAAAGGCACATCTGTAAATCCATTCTTTCTCTGTTAAATGTTTATAAAAACATTATCATGAAGTCAATAATAATGACAGTTTACTAGCAACGAAAAGACGAAAACACTATTGCAGTATTTTTCAACTTAATTGCATAACTAGGATACGGTAAAATATGAATTTCGGGCTGATTTTAGGCAGACGTATAGTATCGGGGAAAAGAGTGGAGTAGAGAAAAAAATGAAAACCGACAGTATTCTAGGAATTCGGAAAAATCGTTGACGGGCCGCTTAAGATATTAGAGGTACTATTATAAGATAACAAGGCAGAAAGTAACCTTTTTCGTACCTATTTTGCGTGCGCAAAGTTGCTCATTTTTAACTAGGTACCTATGTAGACATGCGTACGCAATGTAGAAGCGTGCGAGAATAGGTGTGCGCAAAATTTTACATTGCGAACGCAAATAATTTTCCAAAAATCTGGTATGTCGCACAAAAAGTAAATTGTGTTACTGTTTAAAAAGTTTGGATACACTGATCTACAGCATTACCTACAGAATTCCTGTCAAACCAAGCAATCTTCTAAGTTGGTACCATTTTTCAGTAGGTATTGGTTTATAAAATTACGAATTAGACTTACTTGAACTGTTGAAATTTAGATAATCAATAGTATCTACTTATTTGGTCTCTGTATACTTTCTAATTCGAGTCCAAATATCCAAATTGGTTGGCCTTTTATCGCCTGTGTAATTCTACGTTGAAAATCTTAGTGATCATCTTTGTCTCAAATTAATTCCAAATAAAAAGAAGAAACAAGCTTTTATCAGATTTTTAAAACGTTCTCTCGAGCGGTCTGTTGCCTTCTTCAGAAAGATGCCAATTTTTTTCAACTATTTTTACTGCAGTGTTGTTAAACCACCGTGTACGCACATTAGCAAACGTTTACGTTTTCGAACGTTTTGGAACCCACTAGGACCAGTAAAGGAGTCTATTATGGTTCAAAAGTAGCAACCTGTACCATAAGCAAGTAAAATTGCCAAAAAGTTGTACAAACTGGTGGAACCGGTTACCAAACTGGAAACAATAATAGCGATATATGCTTGGTAGGTATCATGGTAGGACTGATATTTTTAAAATTACATTAGGCAGCAGGGTAGGGTAGACTGGGTACGGTTGAAACAATTTCGCTTATATCGTCCATAGTATTGCCATTTATAAGCCGAACGATGATAATGATATGTTAAATACAAGAGCGTGGTTCTATCTACTAGTAGGAAGTACCATTTTAATATCCGGTGTGTTATATTTAGTAGAAGATCAAATTTAAAAAAAACATCTGATTTGTTTCAATCGTCCCCATACCAGGGGCGGTTGAAACAGTGATTGGGGTCAGTTGAAACACATGAAAATAAATCAAAATATAATATTGTAACATGTTTTATTCATTACTTATTCTAATTCTAAGAATAATTATGGCACCGTTTGACAATATTATATATATTTTTAATCAATCTTTAAGATTTTTAGGGTTCACAACTTAAAATGTATATTATCAGTCGTCTGTGACAATATGACTACTTACATTGATATATAATTTACGTAATTAACAAAAACAGGAAAAATAATCTGACTATAAACTAAAAGAAAACATTTCTTTGATTTTGGTTAGTCATAAATCAAACAAAAATCAAGCTTTGGGATCATTCCGAGTTGCAATTGTGGCAAACATAGCCAAGACCACCTTATGTGCAATCTTCGTGAGCCTCATAAGCATGGTATACCTCGACAAGTCGACCTGTCCTCTCGAAGTCTTCATTGTGCGTACTCTCGGCATCCAGAAAACAATAAAATAAAATAAATATATTGTTTCAACCGTACCCACAAAAAATGTTTCAACCGTCCCCAACCCCTCCTTTAGGTAAAAAATAGTTTATAGTAATGATTACAATAATGATACATTAAAACTTGTTACGATGCCGTATTTTACAAGCTTCATTTCAAACACAAAAATACACTCAATACTCTCACTTGAATAAAAACCATAATAATTGGAAAAATCTTTAAACAAAAATACTTACTTTTGGTTATCAAAATACAATAGGACCCCCTATAAACAACTGCAACACGCGGTGAGCGACACAACACTGAGTCTCGGGTTCAAACCTGTTGTCTGCTTCGTTCGCCCTTGGACCCCTCACCCCACCGTATACGTTTCGCGAGATATTTGTTTTGTTTCAACCGTCCTGTGTTTCAATCGTACCCAGTCTCCCCTAAATCAAAACATATTCCGTGTACCATAAGCAAGTAAAATTGCCAAAAAGTTGTACACACTGGTGGAACCGGTTACCAAACTGTAAACAATAATAGCGATAGATTTTTGGTAGGTATCATGCGGTAGGACTGATATTTTTTATTTTTGATTGCAACCAACCGGCAATTGGAAGGTCCTGGGTTCAAATCCCAGCTCAGTCAGAGATTTTCAAACTTCTAAGCAATTACCTCTGATGATATTCTCACAATATTCATATCATTAACAGCAATATTTTTTGATCTAAGTATTTTATGACTAGGTACCTAAATAATACTGCATTATCTATTATGTAGGCAGGTAGGTACCTACTTAGAAAAAACCAATGATATTTTAATTAAAATTAAAATTTTGCATGGTATAAAATATTTGCCAACTAACATACTAAAGTTTAGTTTTGTAATATTTTGTAATTTTTTTTGTTTACTTAGCGACAAACAATATTTAAAACTGAGATAAAACATTATAAAATCTTTGAATCGAACTTTATCAATAATCCTATTTCTATTTGATATTTCTTTTCATAATATTATATGAATAGCTATAAATACAAAATAAATAATCTTTATTGGGTCGTTTTTCCTATTTACCTTCCTACTCGTAAGTTTCAACTGGAGTATCTTTCACAGCAAATGCAAATATTATGAAAGGAAGTATGAATTGAAAATTATAAATCAATATTCATAACTTAATCTCAAGTAGGTGTGCTAATATCAACCTGTACAGTTATATACCGGTAAATCTACTGTCATAATCTTATTTTTATAAAAATCTATTAGCACTTACAACGATTATTAATTAAATAGGTTTCAAATATGTAATTTCTCCATAAAATATATTATGTACCTACTTATGGTCACGATTTTATTACAAGTAAAATAATTGCTTCTTTTTCTCTCAATAAAATCATAATATCAACAATTATTTAAAAAATAACTTTGTATCAGATATAATCTAACATCTAATAAAAATTATAATTACACAAAAAATAAGATTCCTTATATTTAAATTGAAAGAATTAGTTAATTAATAAAATTAATTACTTTATACGTAAGCATTTTCTATTAAAATAATTGCTTGTAGTAAAACGTGATTATAATGTATCTATCTATGAGGAACAACAACCATAGAGGAACAAGGAAATTTTATATAAATTTCTATTCTTCCTCATCAAACCAATTGGTAAGCCATAATTAATCACATACAAATTAATTTTGATATAAATTTTCTACAAAACACATTAAACCATGCTGTCATGCTTTACGAAAGCAAAATTATCCCAACAAAAACGTCAACTTAAATGCATGATGAATAATTGCATGAAATATCAGTAACATGAAATTGCTCTCGGAACTTGAACACAAAAGTAGTTTTCGTCTGCAATCTCAATCTCAGTTAGTTATTTGATGGTTACTAAGGAAACGGAAAATTCATAAGGCTACAAATTATCCATGTCAAAAAGAAACAAAAACTATATTCAATATATGCTTCAGAAGAAAATTGCATTCCTCCGGACTATAAAGGCTACATATGAAAACTGAATACTCGCAAAATTTAATCAACATCTCTTTGGGAACATTGAACAATTAGCCACGCAATATCTGGCTTATAGAAGATGCCAATTATCTCCAGGATAATTAAAATCTTTGGAATTTACAGCATAACCCTTTGCTATAAAACCAATAAGCAATTAGTGTAGCTTATTAAACATGGTAAATCGAAAACGAGTGTTTATAAAGCGAACTAACCTCTCTGTAGTCGCAGTGTCGCATGTGACAATACGGACAGCGTTGAGCGTTGACGAAACCGCGTGGTAGTTTGTTTATCCGCTGACGACCACACAAATCATACGCGGTCTTTCAGGCATTTTCAAACCAAATCAAAAACACAGTCGAAACAAAGCACAACCACGAGCACTTCCCAGTTTTCCTTCTAAATATCCCGAAAAACAACACTCACTGGTCAAAGTTTACACTGCACTTAACGTCAATCAAAAACGGAAACAAATTAGTCCCGAATATGTAATAATATCAGTAATAAATCGGGATAAATACAGAACGACGTTGCAAATTGAATGTAGAGCAGACCGACACAGATGTTGCGTCGACGGCAACCTAACTTGGACTGGCGCGAGCAATGTGGAGAGTCGATTGTGCTGCACGTCCGGCGACCCTCCGCGGTCGAATGTCGAACGGAGCGACTGTGCTGCCGCGAGCGCGAGTGTACCTGGCGGCGCGCGGCCGAACTACGGCGCGGTGTCGCGGCAACATCGCGACCCGCAATGTCGAGTCGTGGGCGGGTCCGCGCGGCGAGTGCGCACGCGGTTTGCCAGTCAGGAAGGAGGTGGGCGGCGCCTGGGCTCCGCGGACCGACAGGTGACATATCGGCTGCTGCTGATTGGTGGCTGCACCGGTGACACACGCCCACCTGCACCTGGAGCACTCCGCGTGGGCATCGTCTTCGGCTCGACTAGCTCCCGACTGAACGGTCCAGAATATTCCACCGGCAACTCTAGCAGGGGAGACGTCGTCTAATTGCTCCAAATACAACGTCAATCTGCTAAACAAACACAACGGGGATGGACCATTTGTTCAAATGACTCATTATTTTATTCTCTTCATCATTTCATTTTTGATAAAAGTTCATTCTTAGATATTGAATATTAAATTTCAAAATATGCTATTCTTCTATCCACAAACTTTAGTAGGAAATAATATGGTATATACTTCGGTTCATTTCTATATTCCTGACTTTATAATCCCATCATTAGAGGCAAAAATAGGGCAAAAACACAGATGGCAGAATAAATAGCAAAGGAAAATGACGGGTTCCTACGAATCTATCTGAAAAATTAAGGATTTCGTAGCCTTGTCTATTCATAGTTGCAAGAACCGTTCCTTCGTTATTTAAGACATTTCTTAAAATCTCTACTGGTACTAGTTTGTAAAGATTTTTTGTAAGGCACGGATTATTCCAATGTGCCTGGACACAAAATGTGCAGTGGAAAAATAAAAAGTGCAGTTGAAATTTTGAACTTGTGCAAGATAAATATACGAAAACTTTATTTTTCTATTGTTATTATTCAAATTCATCATAAAAATAGTCAATAATTTGTGAATAGTGATTATGAATTGCGTAAATTTGCTAAGTATTTATTTAGTTTTGCACATA
This sequence comes from Agonum fuliginosum, assembly GCA_947534325.1. NCBI lineage: Eukaryota > Metazoa > Arthropoda > Insecta > Coleoptera > Carabidae > Agonum > Agonum fuliginosum. The sequence continues at coordinate 23,350,314 of OX384041.1, forward strand.
AAAGAGAGAAAAGCGTGCTGTTTTTCGTCTTTAAAAATTTATTTTAAGGTATTTGATCTGGACAAAAAAAAATTTTCGTTTGCGTTTCAAAATCCAGTAATTAAAAAATTACTCTAAAACTCCCCACAACAAATTATTTATTATAATAATCATCAAGGAGAAAGAAAACTGATACCTTGATATATTTTGCCTATGACCCTGACCCTACATAGGCGTGAAAATTTATAATATTGTTTGTATGTCTGAAAAGTCTATAAAATATGATAATCACGTTATTTTATCATTGAATATCAATATGGTGAAACTAATAGAGGCTTATACAATTTTAGCGAATTTCCCTTATCAAGAAAGAAAGCTAATGAGGTTGTCATCATGATAACAATTTCATAAAATCTCCACCGATCCGACCATTTAGAACCAAAAAATACCATCTATGTTTGACATTGTAGGTACATAATATGTATCTATTTAAATCGTAAACAGATTGTAAAATTAGGCTTTTTATACATACATATAATAATACATAATACCTATATCCTAATGTGTCCGTTCGCGCTCTAGCGGCCGTAAAAATTTACTAATCGCAACAAAATTTGGCTGAAAAATTGGTCATCACACAAGTTTGGTCAAGTTCAAAAACCAGTAAGATCGGTCAAAAAATAGTTCTGAAAAACCATTTTTTCTACTATCGGTATTAAGTAGGCTTGTTAGATTTCACTTGGATTCTTGAAAATGAACAATTGCAGATCAGTGCTTCTTTGTAGACCGTTGCTAATAGTGACGGTCTGAAAATATTTTCAGCCTGCTGCTTATAAAAATGTGTTCCGGTAATCATAAATAATTTGTTAGGATTTGGGTTAAATTTATATTAATATTACAATTTCTATTCAAAATTATTTCCAAATGTCAAGTTTGTTGAAATTTATATTTGTTGTATTGTTTTTCTGCATTCAAAATTTTAGCTTTCGTAGATATGCTGATATACCTATTAAAATTTACAAAATTTATGTTTATTGTTTATAAAAATGAATAAATCGTAGAAAAAATATTGTGTATACTTCTGGCTGAAAGTATTTTTGCAGACTTCGACTAGTTGCAGAAATCGCTGCGCTCGTGCTACAATTTCTATAGCCTCAATATGCAACAGGCTACTTTCAGCCCTTATATAGCATACAAAATACAAATAACTATTTTGTAATTTACATGAAAATATTGTTAAATAGGTGGTCGGTTTTATTTACTTTTACCCAAAAAATGAATTTTGTTAACTCGAACAGCATTAAAATAATTGTGAAATTTATCAACTTTCTGCAGAACAGAATATTCACAACTGATAACTATTCTGATGATCATCCATATGTAAGTAATATATTAAATTGAATTTAATTTTCTTGACTGGTTAGGTAAATGAAATTGAAAAAAATATCAGAGATTAATGTTCGATTCTGCGCTTCAGACAGAGTTTGAAAAGGGCCTATTCGTTTCTCGTAATTGAAACAATATTAGATCAATATTTATTTGATGTGAGTATTGTCTCTAATCCTTTCGGATATTTAGCAATTCTATGTGTAGTCCTTTAATCTAAACCAAACGCTGAACTCTTTGACGACAATATTTATATTTACTTAGAACCTGAGCTCAAAAGTGGTTCAAGCAAACGCCATATGGAACCAGCTAACACAATTATCAAATCTGTGTTTGTCCGGTCCGATGTCACTCGGAAGACAAAGACAGCACTTGGGGGGCAATCAAAGCCATCCACTGGAGTGAGAGAGACATCATTAAAAGACAAACACACCACACATACGTCTGTTTGTACATCTAAGCATCTAACGTACGTAACGTATGTGTGCGAGTGTTGTCGGTCGGCACAAATGGAATAGTAAAAAGGATGTAATATCGTTTTTGTTTAATTAAAAACAAACTTAAAGGGTCTCTGTTTGCGTAGCTGGCGCCTGTTTAGTCTTAATTAATTGGCTGCTGAGTGAAATGCGTGTGCCGTGTGTGTTCTGACTCTCTGACGTCATACGCTGTGCTTGAATTTTATGATGAGGGTGTATTTTCTAATGATATTTTATTTCTTTGATTATAACAACCACCTAAAGGAAAGATACTCATTAATTAGGTATAAAGCAACCCTGAAATTACAACAATATATCAAGGCAATGAGTTATTTTAATTGGGGTTGGAAACTCATATTTACTTTATATCAAAACTCACAAGAGTACTTTGCTTTATTATAAAGTGAATCATAATAATACATAGCAATCAATTTTTAGAATAACACGTACAATTTGCGTGGTTTCAAACACGCAGACTTAGTCGTTGGCTCCTACATCGAATTTTTTTATTCAACTGTAATTACACAAGAGCTTTTTATTTCGCCGGATAATTTTCTGTTTGTATTGAAACCTTGTTACCTAGCAATTTGAAAAGAAAAATTGTTTAATAAAATCACGACACCCGTGAAGTGATTTTATTTTAAAACAATTTTTCGAGTCAAATTGCTGTCAGGTGACAAGGTTTAGATGTCAAACAGAAATATGTATTCGGAGGAAATAAAATGTTCGAGTATAATTCAACGAGATAATTTAACGACTCCTTTGGTTCTTCTTCACAAATATTCCTAAAATCTATTCACTTCACTGACAAATATTGGAAATATGAAGCAAATGACATTTTAGTGTTTTGTTTATGGTTTGGTTGCTAAGAAAAAGGTAAATAAGGTTTTATCATTTGCAAAAAGTTACCTTCCTTTTTATCCGCCGTCAAAGCGATAAAATTGTGTTTTGTTTATGGCTTATTTTATACAGGAGTGGAATTATCATATTAAAATCATACTTATTGTATTACTATTATAAATAACATAAAAATTATTTTGTAAACTCAGGAAACCAGTTTTATAATGTATAAAAATACATTGAGTAGATTTTCGCATCTTAAACATGAAGACAAGGACAATAAGCGGCAAGAAAAGGACATAACTTCTATTTTTAAGAAATTAAACTTATATGACATTTATAATACTGAAGAGCTGCCAAACATGACGAAACTCATGGTATTCCGATCAGCTACCGGAGTCCAGTGGCGAGCTGGGCCGGCGGGAGTCCGGGAACTTTTCCGGTAGACCGGAGGTACCGAGGCCGGCCAATACTGTCACACATTTTTATTATGAATAAAAAATTATTTTTCCGTAACTGTCAAAAAAAGTTGACATTGACGTTCGCAATTCAGGCCGCGAAGTAAAACACTAATGGCCATTTGCACCGCTTCCACTTAAATTTTAAGTATAAAAAGTTGAGGTACAAAAATGTAAATTATATAAATTAAGGTTCTGGCATATGTAGAGGTGGAAATAAACGATATTTCTTATTTAAAAAATCTGCTGTGTCCACCACAGTACTTCCCCGATTATAAGTTTTTATAACTTACTTTCGTAACGCCGTTAATTTTATGCTTTATTCTGCAAAATTTAAATAAATTTATCATTTTTCCCCAAACTATTTAAGTTGATACCAACTTCGGCATAATTTAAATACCATAAAAAATCTGATACTTATTCACTAAAAACTCACACTCGAAAATTTTAACCCGTCACAATACCTTATAGCCTTATAGAATATAATGCGGAAAGTAAAAACAACTGACCATTGTTTAAATGTTGTTATTGATTCTTCGACTAATATTTTTTCCAGAAAACTTTAATTTGATAATACACTTGAACAAATTTGAATAATTTTTTGAGAAACAATAATTGATTATCGCATAAATGTCATTTTTTACATTTTTACTAAACTTATCTCCCCGAGAGCTTTAAATTGACACCAAACTCGGTATAATTTGAATAATGTATGATAAAAAAATTGACGATCAGTTAAAGCTTTAATTTGATACCACACACGATAGTATTTTAATAAAAATAAAATAAGATATGTTTATAAAGTTGGTACCACTGGTTGAATAAAAAAATTTGAGTAATTTTTTGAGAAACAATTGAAAATCGTATTAATGTCATTTTTTACATTTTAAAAAAACTTATCTCCCTGAGCGATTCAAATTGACACCAAACTCGGTATAATTTGAATAATTTATAAAAAAAAAAACAATTGACGATCATTTAAATGTTATTTTTGTTTTTCTACTAGAATTATTTTCCCAAGACCTTTAATTTGATACCACACACGATAGTATTTTGATAAAAATAAAAAAGTTTTGTTTATAAAGTTGGTACCACTGGTTGAATAAAGCTCATTAACGAACTTGAAGTCAGATTTTGGCTCAAGATCTTAAATATAAAATTTCAGTCCAAAATTCCAACGCGTTTTTAAGTTATCCAACATCCAGACAGACTAACAGACCGACAGACCGACAGACCGACAGACCGACAGACCGACAGACCGACTTTTTTTAAAATTATGTTTTTTGGGTTCAGTAGGGTCTGAAACGTGAAGATTCACCAAAATCTCGAACTGTCAAAAAATCACGATTACAATACTTCCCTCTATTACATAGATCGGGGAAGTAAAAACATATTGCCCAGAACATTTCTACTCTCCAATCTTAAATATACCAAATAAAAAATAATAATGACATCTGAAATTTTCATAAATGTCAAAAATTTGCTTTTTATCAGTGTTTATCTGCTTACCTATGCAAAAAAATTAAAATATTTAATAATTTAATCATAATTGCTGATAACCGGAAAACAAGCAAATTTTTGACAGTTATGAAAATATAAAATGTCATTTATTATTATTTTATTTGAGGAAATCTAACCGGACATTCCATCTTCGGCAGATATGCAAGACCCAAAACCCTTCAATTTCACGACTAATAAAATGTCCACACTAATTTGATTGACCGCTACCTCTTGGACTATTTGTTTGTGAAGTACGATACATTTCGCGGCTGCGTTGCTATTAATAACAGCTGCGAAGTAAATTTATTGAGTTGTGCATGTCAATTTCAGATAGTTTTGACAATTGTTACAAAAACTAAAATGTGTGTCCTCGAGAATTTGAAGCCTAGGTATACAAGTAACTATTTTCTACAACTGTCAAAAAAATTAATATTTTTCAATGATTAACAAAGCGCGAAGTTGGTATTTTTTCACAACCTTTTTGTTTGTTATTATTACCTACCATAAAAACCAAGAAAAAAATTGTTTTTACGGTTTTGATAAACGTATTCTCACAGTTATTGAAAATGATTTAAATATTTGTGAATTTTATTTAGAATTTAGAATTAACTATACAGTTGCAGCAAAAATGTTTAAATTTTAGTGCGTTCGAATAACTAATTTAACTCGGCAAGCTTGGGTAAATATAATATATTTATAGGTAATCTAAATTTTTATATTTACCTTATAGGTAGCTAGAGACATCTATTGAACTTTTTAGAATTATTTTAACAGAATAACTAAAAGTGTGACTAAAGATTTTAAGAGACCGGTTACTATCAAATTTCACGGTCTGGTTACATTTCCCAGTCCGCCACTGCCGGGGTCCTAGGATCGAATCTCATTGCGGATATGAATGTTTAAAATCTGATAATATGTATATACTAAATTCCACCAGAGATATCATTAAAGGAACACAAGTTTATGTTTCAAGCGTCGTGATTGGTTTCTCGAGCACGTGTTGTAGTCGTAAACCAATCATAGCGTTATGCATACGTTTGAGACCCAATCATGATGAACGATACCACGTAGACATGTGTCCCTTTAATGAAAGCTCTCGTGGAATTTAGTATAAAGCTCGTTTTACATTACACAAAATCTTGAGCAAAATATTGTTTAATTTTTGAAACAATCTAAATTGTGTAGTATCATAGGTAGGTACACCAAATTGTGTGAAATATCGCATTGCTTCGTAAATTGTCTGAAAAAGTAGATAAGCGCGACTGTCAAATTATTAATATATGCTAACTGCGCCGAATCACAAACTAAATATTGTAGGTAGGTATATAAAATTGTATCTGTATAAAACAGAGTTCATTAAAAACAAAGCAATTTATTGCTCAAGATATTGTTCAATTTGTTGCGCAATTTTTTGTTCAATATTTAGCGTAGTGTAAAACGGCCATAAGTCTATCGATAAGGATAAATTTAGAAACCCAAGACAAAATTCAAGTTTTTTAAATATCTAGACAATAAAATCTCTACGCTACGTAAGTACCCACTAACCCTGTTTACGTTTCTTATTTACATAAAACATAGATTACAGTATATTTTTATTGCACACACACTACTAACACACCTAAAATAAACTTATCATTATTTACAAGCACGCAATATTACTACTGCTGTTTGTACCATATCTCCAAGTGAGGTAGGTACAAATTACTTAACACACATGTAATACAGAATTAATCCAGCACCTTTCAAATAACTATACTTACAAATATCCACCACACAACACACCACATAATCTACACCTTCGCCAGGCGCCAACAAATTCCATAGCGCCCATTTCTCCATTGGCAGTTCTGTAAGATCGCACAAGTCCGATATCTCGCATCCACCCACGAAATCCCCGTAATAAGCACCTGCCTTGGCGTGGAGCCGAGGCCAGTGATTCATGGCGCGTAAGTACAGGGCCGGCTCGCCGACGATGGCCCGGTGCCCCCAGGCCCTCGAGGAGACGCCATCTTGTGCCGTGTGTTATTGTGATAATGTATGCTGATGAATGAGAGGAATGTTGTGATGGTTGGTATGTGGATGAGGATTATGTTAGTGGATGGGGTTAAATTGCTGAACTGGAGTTTAGATTTATCTATGCACTATACTCTGGTTTGAAACGTGTGCAATAAAAATAGTATGTATGAAGTGCTATTTTAGGTGTAATATATGCAGTGTTGTAATAGATAAAAATATTTTTTATCTAGATAAAGATAAAGATAACATATTTTTTATTTATCTAGATAATATAATAGATAATCATTGAAGAAATTATCTAGATAATAGATAAAAGATAAATAATTATTATCTAGATAATTATTAGATAATTCATAGATAATACAAAAAAATGTTCTAAAATATTAGCGGTACCAGGTAGCGAGTCGGCAGCTTTGCAAGCTTGTGCGTTTGTATGCTTTCATAGTTAGATTACATTTGATTTCGATTAAAATTACAAATGAAAAAATGATTCTAATTTTACAAAAAATATTATCTAGATGATATTTAAAAAATAGATAAAGATAATTTGTAATTTTATCTAGATAAGATAATAGATAAATTTGAAAAAAATTATCTAGATAAGATAGGTAATAGATAAAAATATATTATCTAGATGATTTATCTAGATAAAATTATCTAGATAAGTTACAACACTGAATATATGGTTGTTTCAATAGTCCGGCGGATTACTGTAATATATTAAATATATAATGTGAATTATGCACTTCGAGCCAAATGCAATTTTTTTTCATTTAACACACCTTTTTGAGTATTTTAAGGGCTGGAGGCATCACCGGAAGTGTCCAGGTCATAGCCACCATTTAAAAAAATTGTCCCCGTTTTTAGTTTTTCGCGTGTATTTTGCAAATGGTTTACATTACGAAGAAAACTGTTAAAATGAATTGTAGAGCACAAAATTCTCTACAAGATAGATTGATATAGATTTTTGTCTCAATCGTAAGGCTCTTGTTAGGAAAACTTGCATGTATCGACGAGTAACTGGACGATCTCAGAATAAAAGGTAATATGTCAAAAAGTTAGTTTTGCAGGAATCACCGAAAACTATTTCGCATGTAGGTATTGTACAAAAAGAAGCAAGTCACTTTTACTTTATTGACAATAGAAGTAGACGCCATCTACCATAAGAAGAACCTACCTAGGTCAGTACACATTTTAAAAAAATTGTTATGTTTATATACCTATTGCCTTTATTACATCCCGCATCCCTGCCAATAGTAACTATAATTATAATAACTGACAAATTTAGGCACTTGTCTGGTCCTGTCAAATTTATAAGAATTTGATAATTTAATGCTGAATGCAATATGGTCAGTTAACTGAAATGATACGATGATAAATTGAATACTGAATACAACTAAAATACTAACAGTCAGTAATGTAGAATAGCAAAACTAAGAAGAAATGAAATTTTAATACCATAATACTTACGTTTTCGTGGTTGTCATGTGCAATCAAAACAGAATATAACATATGCATTTCGAGTACCTACCTACTTTATTTTTTCCATAATTTTAATACCAGTCGAATTATGTTCATCTTTCTTATTTTTTTTATTATAATACCGGTAGTTCCACCTTCGGATAACGATTTGGCCGTAGGGAAACTAATAAGTGGTTAAATATATAGGTATTTATGATTTTTTTAAATTCATAATCATTCTCAATTATTTAAAGCATCAATATGATATGTCGAAAATTTGCATCCAGTATAATAAATCCATTTGAATGATCCATAGATTTCTAAATTCATTGTATTTTTTTTTTAGATCAACATCATATTTTTATTTCGAACACCATATCAATTTCTCGACATAATTTTGGGTGGCAAAATAGCACAAGTACTACCAAATTTAGAATCGACTTGAGTAGATAATTGAAATAGCCGTCAACCGAGTTGAGCTAATTCCTGAATATGCAAAGTGCAAGACCTGATTAACCAGTGTTAGAGGGAGGACAAACACTAGGAAAGAACCATGACAGGACACAACGAGGAAGAAAAGCGCTTTCAAATATGTGATCTAGTGAACACAAAATATAATGTATTAAAGCGCAAAATGGTACATTGTCGATTGAGATGTTATTGACAGGCGACTTGAGAGCTTGACATTATACCGAAAGACGCACAAACATTTTTCTATAGTCGCCACTAGTGCGAAAAAACACCGATCTGATAGATCAATATTATAGATCAATATGACCAGAGGTAATCATTTAATCGATCAATCGATCAGTTCAATTAATTTCTCTGATCGATCGAATTAGGATGATCGATCAGATTTGATTGATCGCTAATTTCTCTGCCATTAAACCATGTAATGTTAACATATGCTCCTAACTTTTGTAATTAACATAAAAATGTAAGAATACTATTTTATTTGCGACAAATATCTAAACAAATAATTAATAACATTATCAGTCCTTCAATACCGTGAGTTTATTTAACGTGAAACATGGGATCTTTCATATCCATGGTTACGAATTTGACAGCAATGTATTAGAGCGTTTCATTTAAAATAGAACATAGCAAATGAAATATGTATGTATTTCTAATCATTTTAGAAATGAAAAAAGTTGCAAGAAATATAAACATTTAATAGATATTTTTTCAGAGTACAATTTAAGTATAACAAATTCTCAAATACACGAAATAAATCATATACTTGCCTGAGGCTAACATCTGCATTACCAACGTATCATTTTTGCACCTTTTCTTCAATTGTGTGCCTTATTTTCAACAACACAACCCTAATTGACAGGTAATATTTACATGACAATGACAGCCTATGTTCTATTTTAAATGAAACGCTCTAATACATTGCTGTCAAATTCGTAACCATGGATATGAAAGATCCCATGCATCCCATGTTTCAAGTTAAGGGTATGTTCCAAAATTAATCCATGTTTACCGTGGTATTATGTTACGGTAATTCTTTGGTAACTGAATGTGACGTTTCTCTCACAAACTTGTGAAACGCTTCGGTAAAATTTTGACATTTAGATTAGAGTATTTATTGAAATGGAAGCACAAAAGTCACAAAAATATAATTTTTCATCCTTAAATAAGCATAATATAATATTACACAAATAATACATGTTTACATACAATTTCGCAAATTTTTCGAATAGATAAATCCGTTTGTATATAATCATTTCCAACAGAGAAAAATCAGCCATTCAACAGCAAAATAAACCAACATTTTTAAGTTAAAACTGTGAGATCGCGATACACAAAAACAAATTTATCACAAAAATCGTGCTCTCTAGCACGGTGATCGTGGTAATGAATATGTGCGAAAATTTACCGCCGTTTTCAGTTACCGCGTTTCAAATTAGTACTGACATCCTGAAAAATATTACCATGGTAAATACATGTGGTTTAATTTTGGAACATACCGTAAATAAAACTCACAGTATTTTATGCAGGTATCTGAACAATTAGATCGATAACAAAATGATCGATTTAGATTGATCGATCGATTTAATCGATCAAATCTGACGATCGAGGATCGATCAAAAATTTTGATGATCGAGGATCGATCAAAAATTTTGATGATCGAGGATCGATCAAAAATTTTGATGATCGAACAGCCCTAGCCGCCACAATACATTTAACATTATTTAGAAATCTGTTTTACAAGTTTTCTGCATAAAAAATAACTGGTGGTTATCACAGCGTTCAATGAACTTTTGATTTAAAAATGATCTGATATTATCCTTTTTAGTTAGATGGGTACCCACTCACCACTCTAGTATATTTGTTAATCCTTAAACAATATTGTTCGAAATGTTGCAAACTACACGATACACGTCCTTCATAAACAAAAAAAGAAATTGGCCAAGCCAAACGTTAAGCTGATTACATATTTTTAGCAAACTTTTTGCATCCACAAATCAAAGAACCGTAAAGAAACAATATTTAGCATAAATCCAAATAGCAACCTCTGACGTAACTAATTACCGATGGTGGCCCATGAAGCGTGCTCAGCTGGACCGCGGGCAAGGCGTTCTTGACTTGTTTGAGCACACAACACACCACACCATGCTGCAAGTTTACTCACAGGCCCAGGTTCGAACCCCGCCTTGGGCCTTATGCTTCGCGTATTGTAAACAAAGGCTACTTGACCGTGTTCGATAATCCTTTGGGCAAGGAGATTTACTGATCTATTTGCACTCTCATAACATGTTTGATGCTTGGAGTATTTGAGCGTAATGAGCACAAGCGTCGAATTAGGGGATGGAAGATGAATTTCTGAATTTCTCCAGGGATTTACATAATTATTAGTTAATAGGGGATGTAAAGATTGTAATGAATCTATGGATGATCAAATAATACAAATTTAACATAAATATTAAATAGGTCTTCATTTGTAGATACATAATTATTTGTGGCAACCTTAATACAGTCATTTTAGGTTTTAATCTTGCATACTAAATAGTGTGAAGCTGAAAATTTGCACTTTTGTTCTATTTGATGTCCTGAATAACATACTAGAAGTCCCAGACGCTCCGTCGTCCGCATCCCTTATTTCAGGGGTATTTTTTTGAGGTTGCGTACGTTTTTCTTGTTTATCTCGTAAGTGGAAACATTACGAGATAAATTGTTAGGTATGAAATTGTAGACACAAAAATTCTGTATAAAAAGCTTCTTATCAATTTTCATGTAAGTGTTATAGCCCGGCGGCTTACTGAAATTATTAAATTATTATGCATTTCGAGCCGAAAGCAATTTCAATTTTTTTTTCTCATTTAACATACCATATTGAATATTTTAAGGGGTGGAGGCATTACCGGAAGTGTCTGCGTCAGCCGCCATTTTGTAAAAATGGTCGCTATTTTTTTGTTTTTTTCGTTTATCTGGCAAACTGTTTAAATTACGAAGAAAACTGTTAACAGAAATATAGAGAACGAAATTATCTACAAGATAGATTTATATAGATTTTTTGTAAATGGCACTGTTTGCTAGAAAATCGAGAAAATGAATTTTGCATATTTTCAAACTATTTATAAAGAAAATGGCTGTAATATTTTGTCAGATGAAGATAGCGACTTCCGGTTTTAAGCATTCGATTTCTGAAACTTTTTTTATGAAAAACATAATTTTCAAAACTTTGGAGGCTCTGGAGTAGCCACAATTTAATTATATTCTACGAAAAAACAATATAAATATTAGTAATTTTTGTTTTTATTCATCTGTCATTTCTAAACGGATAATTTCCATGCATTATTCCAAAATTAAGAGGGTCTATGTTGAGCCGAAATTTAAGCATACGAGTATGTTTATTCATATTTTGAATTTAATTAGCTGTAGATTTCGAATTCTACTTTTTTGAAATTCCATACATAATATCTTGTTGTCCATAGTACAGTTGACATCTTTTGCTGCATCTTGGTTTACATTATCGTTTACATATTACATAAACATGAAACTATTAAAATGTTAGTAAAACTATTTATTAGAATAATAAAATAAGCACAATTAGGCGAGAGGTCGTGTGCTGGCCACATCATATTTTTTAGTAAAAACAGGACACTCTTAATTTGTCATCCTGTAGATAAAACCGAAACATCGTCCTAAACCTAACCACATCCAAGTCACGACGTACGTACAGGAATCGCGAATGCCCCGTGTGTACATGTGCGAATGTGTGCAATCGAAAGGTAATTGTTGACTTTCCATTACTCAGTATCTTTATGTTCGCTACGCTGGCCCACCGACACAACACACGGACGCGACTGCGACTGCGACTCTGTATTTGCAGTCCCGTACCAAGCAAATAGTGTCTCAGAGTCAGAGTCCGTGGTCGTGCTGTGCACACACGCAGCAGGATGGATATGCTGTATGCTGGTCGCGTGATCAGTGACAGCGACACGGGGATTGATATATTCATATATTTCATTATTTAATTACTTATTAATTAGCTATACCATTTCATAGTAGTTTGCATAATCTTTTTAATAATGATTGTAATTTTATTGTAGCGTCTGATTTTGATTCCATTTAAAGTGCAGCATAGAATTAAAAACAAAAATAATGTAGGTACCTGTTTTAAATCCTGCTGTTCTGTTCGCATTTTGTTACACTTATTGTGTTCGGGTTAATATGACCCAAGCGTATTTTATTGATGTAAATATTGGTGTTTAATTAATATGATAAACATATGATTATTAAATAATAATAATAATATTTGGGCACAACAATTCTCAACTTACAACAAATTGTCGTTCGCTGCTCAAAACTCAAACACATTTTATACATTTTCAAATTGAATTTCATACTATTTCTATTAAAATATGTCATAACTTATAAAATACTACTATTTGTGAAAATAATCCGTTGCTAATTTCTTAAATATTTGCCAAATACTTTGTTCTCGGGTCACATTGGCGCGATCGTCAGTGTAACAAATACAATTTTTAAAAAATTACAAACTTTTTTGTTAATATCTATACATTATGTGCACTTTCATTACGGTAAATTAGACAAAGTCAAAAAACAATATTTTAATAAGCGATTTACAAGCAATAAAAAACGCGTTCGGGTCTTCGGGTTAAATGAATAAATAAATAAACAGTTCAGTAGTGTTAATATTGGTATTAAGAAATCAAATTAACAATAATCAAACTCGCTTAAGACGAGAAGACGAGTAGTTATCATTTGTTTCCAATATTTCTTAATTTGTACCAAAGCATAAGAATGATTGTACAAATCAAATAATTTTATTACATATTACATTAGGAATTACTATTATTATTATTTAATCATTTATTTAAATTGCCCATTTCTTGTTTCTCAAGACTTTTGATACCATGAGTAAATTAATTGTCGGGATCCCCCCGAGTTAAAAAGTCGGGATCTCGAGATTAAAAGTCGCGATCCCGAGTTTAAATGTCGGGATCCCGAGTTTAAAAGAAATATTTACCCAGACCCTTCTACACCGTCGTAGATTTGATATTAAACATTGTGCATTTATTAATTTTTTGAAACCATGTTAGATCCCTGGTGTTTCACCTTTTATTATTAATATTTTTTGATTATATTCTTCTTTAAGAAAATTGAAGCTATCACTCATTTATTTGTAATATTCGTCTTTTAATTTAATAGTTAATAATAGTTAAACAACTAATACAAAGGATTTGGTTTGATGGATGTAAGGAGTAAGGTAGATAAATAAAAAGTTTTTTTTCTCTCTCGTCCAGTCTCAGATGCCAGGAATATTGTTGTGTAGTAGTCTAACTAATATAATATTAATTCTGTACAACATGAAACGTTGAATTTAGCGGTAATATCTATTATTAGGCATAACATACATGTAATTGTATAATTTCTTAATGTACGTCACTGAATTTCCTCCTAAACCCATCTACAAATCTACATCTGTGTGACAGCTCACCAGTTAACTTAAATAATTCACAAAATCCAAACCGAACAGGTAAATATTACAAGGCAGGTAACCCGGTTGAAAATCAAACATTTAACCAGGTCCTGGTCACAGAACATGTTCCATACACAGCAGGCAGACGCAGTTACGGTTACAACATCGGAATGACAATTATTCTTCGACAATCAAACACTGATTGAGAATTAACAAACGAACGTTCATCAAGGAACTGAATTCATAATTAAGGGGTTCAATATTTAGTTTAGTTTGATTGGTTACTGGTCATATTGACTCGATATTGAGGTGATATTTGTTTAGGAGAAATATTAATTATATCAGTTAAGAAGAGCTACAGTATTAGACATAAGAGTATACATTCTTTATATACCTACATAAACATTTACTTTTCTGTGGAATTTACACTCTTAACAAAGTAAAACCGTTAAAGAAAATATGTAGGAAATGTGTGCCTTCGTCTTTTGCGAAACTGCTACCCTACCAGCATATTTTAAATATTTAAACATAAAACATACTTGGTAAAATATGAGGAATGAGGAAATCTAAATAGGGGACACATTTTAAACGAAACATGTTATAATAATAGTGACAGACAACGTTTTGCTCATGTCTCTTCATTCGATTAAAACACAAATGTAAGTCAAAGTGTTTCTGATAAATTTATCAAACAGTTAACTTTTGCTGCAGAGTAAAAATAGGTATATTATTTATGTGTAATACATAAATTCAATTGTATCATCCATCGGCTTTAGTTTTCATTTTTATTCAATTAAATATAGTAAAAATAAATGATCTATTCCAATCATAGCATTCGATCAAATGATATTAAACTCAAGTAGAACAGTAGTAGTAGATTTAATTTTTACTGAATACAAACCTGGAACATAAGGTAGTTATTATTGGCTTTGTGGTTACGTTTAAAAATATTTTTCTACTCCTGGTATTAAAACATCATTTAACGAACTGATTTCCATGGCGCTAAATAACATTTTAAACACATACCTCGACCAGCCGTGTCTTTGGCCGTTTTTAGTCATTGGACTGAACATACCAACTGACATATAAAGCACGGGGTGAAGTTGGCTCTTATATTTCATATTTAATTTTTGTGAAAAAATGTGAAATTAATGATTTCTTTCAATCAATGTTAATTTTGTTCCAAAAAAAACAGTTAAATACACTTGCCTAAGTCGAATTTTGTAGCTGTCTATGTATCTATCATAATGATTTAACTTAAATGTTTTCTAAATGAAATTTTACATATTTATTATGTTGTTTAGGGCTCTGGTATACCTACTATAAAAGTGTCGTTCGTACTTTACTAATAACTTAATTCAGGTGCACTTTAGAGAAAAAATTTATTTACAAAAAATGTCTATAATTTTATGCTTAACATCGGATTGATTCAAAAGTTTAAAAATTCTCAAAAAACAAATTTCAAAATTTGATATTTTTTTAAATTAGAAATTGGGAATAGTTTTTGAAAAAATATTGACAATCCGATGTTAAGATACTAATGTAGATTACGTGTAATTTAAAAAAAAAATCTGACGTGGACACCACATGACTTCCTTGTACGCCTTGTGTGTTCATACTTTTCTTAATAACTAAAATGTAAAATAATATTAAAAATTCTTTTAACTTATTATACTAGTATACTCACAAATATATTTTAGTCATTTTATTTAAACTGCAGAAGAAGATATAAAGCATATTTTACTATTGTCACTGTCATGTCATAATCATTTAAATTTTACGTAGTAACAAATGTTAATCGATCATGGACTACAAGATACCGAAATACTATAAATTATAAATATATACTTTAATTATTTTTAAATGATAGCAGATACAAAAATATTTATAAAATACCGATTGTAGGTAATAATCACATAATCTTTCATTTAAAATAAAAAAAATTGTCTAAAATTAAATATTTATTGAAATATTTTTAAAAAGTACTACTTCCGGTTTGTAGACTGAAACCAAAAATAGGAGGTGCACAACTAGATGCTATAACAGTCCTAAATACAAAATTTCAACTTTCTACGTCTAACCGTATTTGAGTTATGCGACACACATACGTCCGTACGTACGTACGTACGTACGTACGTACGTACGTACGTACAGACGTCACGTCGAAACTAGTCATAATGGATTCAGAAAAGGTCAAAACGGATATTTCCGTCAAAATCTGAGAACCGAAATTTTTCGCGATTACAATACTTCCTTACTTCGTACAAGGAAGTAAAAGATATTTCAATCGTAGCATGAGTTACTAGTAAAGTGCGATTTTTGATGTTTTTCTAGACTTTCCATTATTAAAAACAAGTGCGAAAAGTCAGAAAAGACGATACATATATTTAGTATACTGTAACCAAAATTTGATTCATAAAGCACTCGAAATGCACGAGTAATTAATTTAATAAGGAACTACTACACGCTAACTATACTAGCACCTTAATTTGTGGTCATAGAAAAGTATAGTATGTGACTCGTTTATAAACTATCTGAATACTCGTTTTTCGCTGCGCTCGTTCCTAAAAAAAACTCGTGATTAAAATGACGTTTATAAAACTTGATACATAATAGTATAATATTATATAAAAAGCAAAGACACTATTATGGTTCATATTAGCATGTTGATGATGTGTTTAAAATATCACACTGCTTTCAAATTTATTCAGTTTTGTCGTAACTAAGGATGGACCCGAGTGGACCATTGCACACAGTGCACACCCTTAGTCCACCTAAAAAAATCCTGGTTACGTCCTTGCTTGATTTGGACAATATAAAGCCTATACGTATTTCTATTATTCCGTCACTTTTTGATAAGATGTTCATGTAGTAATAGCATGATCAAAAGAATGAGTGTTCTTTCTTTTAATTGACTGATGACAAAGTCCGCCATATTTGTTCCAGTGTCAAAATGTTCAACGTTTGATTTGATTACACACAGAGTTTATTCATTGCTACCACATTTATTTGTTTTTGTTATTTTAATCCGGTTTACCTATCGTTGTTCGTCATTTATCACAGTATTAGGAGGAAAAAAATCTGACGTGGCCGTTACAATACCTCTCGCCTTGACATTGAAGTATTATTATTTAACCTCGGATTTAACCAAATATTAAGCTTTAATTTAAATAAAATACAACAACACCGTATAACATTTGATATAATAATATAAAATAATGAAAAATTATAGTTATTTGTTAGTTGTTTGCTAGGTTTTGAAACTCACTCTCGAGAGCACAGATACAATTCAACAGTGGATACGGTTCTTGAGATTACCATCTAAGAGTAAAATCTCGCAACTGAGAGTAACTGTCGATAGTAACTCTGGAGAATTACTCTCAACTTCCTAATGGAATTATAAAGGTTATAAATTATATATTTTACAAATCTAATCAGCTCTTTGTTTAATAGATAATATTATTTTATAAATACCGTATTTACATAACATTATGTCCAATTAATATTACCTATACTATATCTAACATTTCAAAAACTGTACACCACATTCCACACATGCCCTACACCACAGAGAAACCTTCTTGCTATAGACATCTGTTTATCTGTCACATTGACAATTTTATTTTTGTTTTCAATTTTTTTTCTATTTTGTGATTCACAAATCGTGGTAGGTAAAATTATATATTTAAAAAATTAATATTTCTTTATTGGTAAAATATATAGCACAAAGTAAAGTGAAATATTGTACAATGTAATTTCTTCTTTCATGTGTTGTATGCCAAATGGTAACAATCGCATTATTTTATACGATTTTTGCAAAAATGTTATTGTGCTTCAAGAAAAGTACCATTTTCGGTTGACAGATTTTTACCAAAATCTTTTCAGCTCTTCTTTAACATGTATAAATGTATAATGCAAAATATTAGAATTTTCTGTTCAGTAGAATTTGAGATAATGAATCAGAACGAAAGAACATAGTAGGCGCACATACACACACACAGACACACACACAGACACACACACAGACATCATCGTGAAAATAGTCAAAATAGGTTCTAAAGGTGCTAAAACGTGCTTATTGACAAAAATCTCGACATCGAATTTTTTCACGATCCCTATACCTCTCTAGGCGAGAGGTAATATATGTTTGCAAATGTCAGAATTTGAATAGCCAATAATTTCAATAGCCAATCCAATAATGTTTATTTGAAACAAATGTGGCGACCAGATCCGTATGCCTTCACTTTCAATCATAGGCACTCTAGATCAAACCAGGAGCGGATCCAAAAGGAGGGCTATAGAGGCAATGGCCTCCCGCTTGAGACTATTTTCCAATATAAAATTCTAATTTGGCATATCTAAAAAAACATTAATTATATTTGTTTAAGTTAATTCAAAATGAGAAATATCATTATAAACAAAATTATTAATTAATATTTTAATATCAAAAATCTAAATAAGTTGATAAAGAAACTCATTTAATTCTTCCATAACACAAACAAGGACTAACTAAAATTTAACACACAATCAGAGGAATCCAATTAATTCATTCAATTAATAATTAATAATTTAAATAAGAACGTAAAGGTCTGCAGTAAAACTGTGCTGAAATAAATACCCGATTGTATAAACAAGACGATCCCGAACGGTAACGGCAAGGGCGAAAGCAGACATTACTCTGAACGCACCGAATCTAAATTAGTAATTAAAATTAATGGCCACTTTGTGATTCGGTAAAGTTTATATTGCGAGAAATTATCTGCCTTGTACAGATACAACGCACGCTCAGGCCCGGCTTAAGGGAAATTGTTTAATGCGATTATGTGAAGTGTTTCATTCTAGCATTGTCATCTAAATTTAGAAGACGGAGTTAATAGTTTTGTTTTCAATTGATTTTAAGTAAACACTGCAAAATTTGTTTATTGTTCTTAATATTATTATCTAAAAATACAGAGTAGCATCTACTATTCATTTTCAATTTAAATATAACTATAGTATAGAAAATAAATTTTACGAGTATTCTATTACTTACCTAATTTGCTATGAAATTCAATGCAGAAAAATATATTTCACTTTGTAACAGTTTTTGATCTGCAATTTAAAAAATAAAATAAGTAGGTATTTAAAGATTGTTCTTACATAGGACATAATATGGTGTGGTGATATTTTTTTAAATAAATAAGAATTGTGTTTGTATTGGTTTAGAATGATTGTTGTTCTTTCGTTAAAAACTTGAATTTAAATGATTTGTCATACAATGACATTTCCAATTCTAACAATAATATTAAAAACCACAAGTTTTTATTATGTGCATTTCATACATAAAAGTTAAACTATAAATACTAAAGTACAGATAACCTCAACCTCATGTAATGTAAAGTAACAGATGACTGCGTTATGACGGAATGGGATATTTGAAATAATAATTATATAGGGTTATAAATTGTCATTCTTTCATCATTTTGAAAAAGGCGTATATTATTCTCCTATTTCCACTACGAAACAGATGTGCACCAAGTATTTATTTCATATTACCTATATTTAAACATTATTATTCTACAGTATTTTTATCAAAATTGTGGTTATGCGACACAAAAACATATAAAGAGTAATAATAATGTTATTAAAATATAATATTCTTAACAATTATTCGAAAACTCACAATATCTTTAAAATGTAGCACACGTTCGACATATTGAACTTCTAAGTACATACCTACGTACAATAATATACAATAAAATAATTATTTTGATCGAATCAGGTTCTTATGTTAAGTCTTGCACTAATCACTAATGATAAACTATTTTTACATACGGTTATTAACAATCTACCCCTCATATTTCACCCTACAGTGAACTACAAGCAAAGGTGTAAAGAATCCCCTTTCTCATCACATGGCTGGTATCTACAAAAGTCAATTCCAACTCTAAAGAAAGTAGAATCCAAAGTGTTCACTTTTTTGAATTTTTAGAATTGTTCAATTTATCAACATTGTGATTGAAAATTTCCTGTTATTATTTACATTTACATGGATAATTTTGATATGATATAGTTCCGTAAAGGTGTATTTATTGGACAGTTGAATTACGGCGGACTTTATCTACCAAGTGTAAGTGTGACGTCAGTAGTCCAGTGGCTACTAGACTTCGGTTTGTACATGCTGCTGTTTTCACTACATTTTTCGAATAAACAAAACTACTTAATTTGTATAATAATGTTACAAAAATGTTGTGATCCAGCTTGTAAAAGCAATTATGAAAAATTTTGAAAAAAATTATTTCATTTCAATTTATTTCGAAGAAATATTTAAATGAGAATGTGTAACTACTACAACTACAACTTTTGAACGCGTCAAGATATCGACTTCCGGATTGAAGCATTTGTTTCTATTAGAAACATATTTCATTAATTAAAGAAGTATTTGGTTAGTCCAAAAGTAAAGATTTTCTTTGCAGAAAATATAGAATCTTTTGTAATTTATAAAAAGAGTTATGTTTAATCATTTGCAACTTTAAAACGCATTGAGATATCGACTTCCGGTTTCAAGCATTCTATTCGCCGAATATTTTTCTATCAGTTACATATTTATTTATTTTAATGGGCCTTATTGTTCTAGTCTGAATTTACAGATTTTCTCTGAAAGAGCGCATATAGAAATGTAAAAAGAATATTATCTCATATTATTGAGAGAAAAAACACATAAAGAACATAAATATTGGTTAATATAGTTAAGATATTAAATTTTATTTCATTATTATTAGAAATACGGGCTATTTGCGTTTTTCTTAGTGACTAATGCGCCGCGATAATCTATAAAAACAGCGTATTTCGATCAATTGACAACGAAAGGGGGGGGGGAAAGCCAGCAGGTGGCAAGATGTATTTTTATGTTCCTTAGGGTCTCAAGTATACATATCAGTCAAAATTTTGCGGTCCTCATATTTTGCATACTCAACTACTTCCAGCGCCCGGTCTACACTACAAAACTACATTCAGGTACAAATGTATTATCTTAATTGTTGTTTAGTAAGCCAAAGGCCAATAATCGTTTCTAAATAAAAATCAAGGTTCCTAGATACAATATTTTAATATGATTAGGATTACATCGCATGAAACTTAATATTAATCCGACATACTGATGTGATGAAAATGCTGTGATAGTAGGGATTACACTTCCGCCTGGTAAATAGAGTTTGCCGTTGGTGAACATAAAATAATATTCTAAATTGGTATTGAATTAATGTATTTGTTTACGGTCGTCGTTTGTGGCGAGGAGGGGCAAGGAGGGGCACTTGTCCTCCCTTAGATAGTGATACAAAAACTCAAATTTCATACATGACATAAAAAGGACCAAACACCTGTAACAAAATTTTTAGAAATATCAATGTATGAAATACTCGAATCATTTCATGAATAATGCCCCTGTACTCAGAGTACTGCGGGGCGATACGCAAAAAATGAGTTTAAGTATGGGGGTAGTATTGATGTATGTGTAGATGATAAACTGTGCTTTTCTTGCCAGAAATTGGGTAAATTTATTATTAAACAGGTAGGTAGATATTTACAAGAAACTGTATTTAAGGTTCATTCTGAATCTTTCATATTGGTAATGAATATCAGAAATTTAATATGTTTAATGTAAGTATTTGCTTTCTATGAATTTTTTTTGTGTCACTGTTTTGTACTACTTTTTATTAATATATAGTTGTAATCAAAGGAGTAACCAGGGGGTTTGGGCCTTGTGGGTTGATTCTCCCCTCCTGCGAACAAGATTTACCTATACTTTATTTGTCTACATACTTATTTAAATGCTACAACAAAATATTTATTTCATGATTTTTTTGAAATGCATTATTTAGTTTCATTTTTGTAGGTGATAGGGGGTAAAATATGATGTAATAACCTTAAACCCAAAAAAAATTTCGTCTTCGGCACTTGCTTGTCTATTTTCCGACGAAATTTTTTTTTTATGGTTGCAATGGAAATTTAGGAATTACCTATTTATTTAGAAATAAAAATAAGTGTGATCCTCCCTAGGAAGTTACGTAACGTAGCTCATGTATTTGTTCTACAATAAATAAATTGTGTTTAAATTTATGCTACTAAAAATGTCTCTAATTCAACTCTGCCATGATAATATAAACCACTTTGGGGTAGGCACTCCCCCGCAATCATTTATTGCGTATTTACAACAGCGAGTCAGAGTCGGTTAATAACGTGAGCGCAGTTTGGCTTTACGTTACGTTGTGTTGCGAGCCGAACTAGATAAGGATCTCATTCCTGCCTCCTGCCTGACTCGAAAGCAACTCTATACTTTGTTAATGCAATTCATGTTGAGCTATTACACCAGTTATTCAATAAAATGTCGCCTTCGCCTGATATCACTCCCCGTCGCATAATTTAACACAAAAAGGTGATTTATCACATGTGGATAACTTATGATTATGGCTTCATTATCTCGGTAGTTTAGTTTATATCTGCAAGCACTGTACTGCTGCAAGCTGCAATATATTATGTATATTGAAATTAAAATGCAATTTTTGCAATCAGATCAAGGCGATTTCTCGGACACGTCAGTTATAATTCGGATACTTTATTTTTAGTTTTTAGGAATTCGTTTGATTTATCATTATTTGTTATTAGTGCTGGTATTAATTTGTAGCGTTGCAATTGCAAACATGAATTTTTATGAATAACTGAGCTGCTATCTCTATCTCTACTACTGGAACAAATAGTTGCCACCCACGATATTTCAATCATTCACAGATTAAACAACATTTTTATGCTAAGGAGGTTGGGGACTCCTGCAGTGGCGTACCAAGACATTCGCTCAACGAGCTTTGACATACTATATTGCAATTCGTTTAGTTGATTCATTCAATTTATTTCATATCGTTTACGTGTTTTTAGACATATTTGATTTTTTTAGATTTTGTTTAGTCTTGAGACACTTAGTAAAATTTTTAGTAGAATTTTTATTTTTTTGATTATAATTTATTTCATATCGTATACTTTTTAAGATTTTCTATGGTCTTGGGACACTTTAGAAAAAATCTATTTCATAGATTAAAATTAAAAAATAATAAAAAGCGCAACCCCTTCCGCCTCCCTCTAGCACCCCTGTGAAAAAAAATGTTTTTAACGGAAAAAATGTCCAGCTTTGACGATGTGTACGGAGTTGAAATTTTTTTGACTCGATCCACCAAAAGGGCACTAAAATTTGTTCAATTCCCTGTGCAGGACTCAAAGATCGAAGTTCCTACGATGATTTGGCACAAAGTTATGGGTGCTGCGCTTAAATTCGCATGCATGACTTTAAAGTAGACACTTTCATCGAAATCGATTGAAAATACGTCGAGTTATGGCGGTTTGAAAATGGTCGAAATTTCACGAAATTCAAGAAGTGTTTCATTTTTTTTCCATCAGTATATAAGTGATACTCTAGGAATTTTCTTAAAAGTTGGCGAATCTTACTGTTACGATCTGAGTAAACGTCAAATCCAGTGTCATTATGATCCGTAACATAGAAATATCAGATATTCTATAGCTCTTGTTAACAGAACACAGCAGAAGTCACCGGTCACCAGTTACATCTTACATCCATTATAAACCAGCCTTAAGGAGGTTCCCTAGATATTTTAAAAAATGTTCTAATGCAACCAAACTTTGAATTTATGTTGTCTGTGTCATAAAAATGATACCTGAATTTTGTGGAAATTTTTAACCACGTAGTTTGAACGAAATTAATTGATAAATTTTAATATTTTACATGGGCTCTTATGGCTTTCCATTAATTGATTAAATAAAAAGATGTTAGAAATGTTCTATTTACTTAATTTTTGGTATATAAACGTATGCAAGCACGGACATCAATTTCCCAAAATTTGAAGAAGGTTGACCACATAGTTGTAACAATATTGTTGTTGTTGTAAAAAAATCTTCAAGCATTTTTTGATTAGTGAATTAGAAATTATTGTAAAAATATATCACTGCAACTGAACGAATTGCAATATCAACTAACACCCGTTGACCGAATTTTGTTTTACATTAATAAAAATATTTTTATTAATTAAAGGCTGATATCTGAGTACGCCACTGCATGTGTAGGGAACCTCCTTAAGACTCGGTCTAAGGTCTATACTGCAAAGAAGTATTTTTTATTACCAAAGTGGAGCCCGCCGAGGAAAATAACCAAATTTCATATTTTACAGATCGTTATAGAAAAATTTAAGCGAGAAACCGATGGCAGAAAGCGTTTGAATTACATCCATACAACAATTTTTAAAATTTTTGCTCTACGGCATTCAGTTTAATTTGATGTCAATGCACATGCACATTTTTGTTCATTAATTATCTAGTTATTAGACTGAAGAAAGATAAGATACTCCTTATATTAGATTTTACAAAATTCCTGTTCATATTCCCTTGCATAAATTTACAAAATTCATGTTTTTTAAACATGGCAGAGTAAAAATATTAGGAACAAGTTTTTATTATTGTTATAGTTTACATCCTATTTAACTTAAAGTGACGAAACTAGTAAAATTTATTCATCATAATTATATGAAGTGACAATTTATTCCTTTGTTAAATTCGTACCTAGAGATCTCATTTAAAAAACCGGAATATCATGTGCTAGCCACATCAAAATTATTTAGAGGCATATAGAAAAATTGTTAACATTGTCAATTTACATAAGTGCTATTTTCACAAAATGTTTATGATCTAGTTATTGGGAAGAAGTTAATTGTAGAAAATATTATGTTTTTATTTTTAATATTTATTTAATTATTTTTAAAAGGCTCTGAGATTTATATTTTCAACAAGTAAACAAATTATTTTATTTAGGTACTATATAACAACAAAAATTCCTCTCTACATTTTGTATCAGACGCTATACAAGACAGAGAAAGCATGCTTCCCTTACCTACCTCATTACTACATTCTCTCTCTCTCTCTCTTCTTCAGTAATAAAAATTTCTATATACTTTAGATACATTGCGTTGGCGTTCTTGTAGTAAATTATTTATTCAAAGATAATATATTTTATTCCTATAATTATTCTATTAAATAATTTCCAGAATATTGTGGTTGTGTAACTTTTAATTTAATTAAAATTAAAAACATGTAATAAATTTGTTTAAGCGCGGTTTAATGTTTATATTTACAGAATCCATCAAATACCAAATTGATGAATAATTAAAAACTAAGGGGTTAATTTTGCTTTGGCCACACCACTAGTAAAGGGTTAGATACATGAACATGACAACATGAGCATGCAACATATTTGTTTGTTGTGTATTCCACATGGAGAGGAAAAAGTAACCAAAATAGCGGTTGCTACGAATTCAAATATTTAAAAATTAAATAAACTAAAACAACGCAATTATGGACAGGGACACAAACAAATCCACATAGAAATAATTAGTACAACACGTAACAGCCCGTGGCTAGTTTGCCATTGTTTCCACTGTGTCATTTATCTAGGGATGACGTCACCTGCAAGGGGAGTCCTGTACTCCTACACGCTACACCTGAGAGCGTGTTTCCATATGCCACTTGGCCACCTGCTACAGCCAACGCACTCGTATTAACAAATCATTTATTCAAACTATTGCTACTATTTTTTCTCTACTATAAAAATGTTCTATTTAAGAGACCCGTCTACTACCTAAAATCCAGCATAAAATGTATTAACGTAGCGAGTGTTTTGTGGCCAGTACAAGAATGGTGAAATTTTATTTCAACAAGGATTTAGAGAAAGAATAGATCTACAGATGAGCCTTTTTAAAATTTTCATTAAAAATTGTACATGTAACGTATATAAAAATTCCAAAAATTAAAAAATTTTATCCAAACTTTACACGGTTATATCTCATGATACAAATTAATTTTTAAAATTTTAAAAAGGCACATCTGTACATCCATTCTTTCTCTATTAAATGTTTATAAAAATATTATCCTAAAGTCAATATTAATCTGACAGTTTACTCGCAACTAAAACACTTTTACAGTAGATATTTTTTCATCTTCAAAATGACATTGCATAGTTGGGATGCGGCAAAGTACGAGTTTCGGGCTGGTTCCAGGCAGCCCTAGTATTGGGGAAAAGAGTGGAATGAAATAAAATGTAAAATCAAGAATATTTTAGGAATTCGGGTAGAAACGTAGACAAACCGCTTAAAATGAAACATGATGTGTTCTCAAATTCAACCAAATTAATGGTAATGCTGGTATTACTCCTACCAAGCAACAAACTTATTCCGAAAATATTTGATTGTTAATGATCTTTAACGAAAAACGATCTTTTAAACGTTATTTTTTACCATAGAAATTGTGTATCCTATGTTTCACATAATATGTACAAAAAATCTGCTGTGGCCACCACAGTACTTCCCCGACTATAATCTTTAAGGTATCTGGAGAAAAGGTCCCCCGGCAAAATATCTCCAGTAAAACGTCCCGAAACACGTATGTCCCCACTCAAAAGATCCCCTCGGAATTGGTCCCCGGCAAAACGCTCCCAGCAAAATGTCCCCACGGAAAAGGTCCCCATGCAAAAATGTCTGCATATAAAAGGTTCCCAATTTATTTTTACAAGTTCGTAAAGGACATATTTTTGGTATCCTGCAAATTCATTGCAAAGAAAATTTATCACAGGAAAATTCATCGCAAGAAAAACCATGTAGGTATGTGAGACTCATATAAAGGATATTAGGTTCTTTATTTAGTTTAATCAGAGTTTCTACCAAAATCGAGTATGTGGGACTCAAAAATGGTATAATGTTCTTAATTTAGTTCAATTAAATTAGAGCTTCTACAAAAACCGAGTATGTGGTACTGAAGAAGGGTATTAAGTTCTTTATTTACTTCAGTTCAATCAGAGTTTCTATCATAATCGAGTAGGTATGTGGAACTCGAGAGGGGTATAAATTCTATTATTTATGTCAGGTTAGAGTTTATACCACCAACATTGAGTATGTGGGACTCAAGAAAGATATAAGGTTCTTTATTTATTTCAGTTAAATCAGACGAGTTTCTAAAAAAACTGAGTATGTGGGACACAAGAAAGGTATTAGATTCTTTATTTAGTTCAGTTCAAAATCGTGTAGATATGTGGGATTCAAGAAGGGTATAAGGTTCTTTATTTAGTTCATCTAAATCACACTAAAGTAGCATATTGTATTAAATAACATAATTGAAATGAATTGCATGGGAACCTTTTGTATCGGGACATTTTTGTTTGGGTACGTTTTGCTGGGGACTAATTGCATGGGAAACTTTTCCGTGGAGACATTTTGTCGGGGACATTTTGCTGGGAATAATTTGCCGGGGACCAATTGCGAGGGGACCTTTTTGTGTGACGACATTCGCGTTTGGGGACGTGTTACCGAGGACATTTTGCCGGGGAAATTTTGCCGGGGATCAATTGCGAGTGGTCCTTTTTCGTGAGGATATTCGTGTTTGGGGACGTTTTGCTGGAGACATTTTGCCGGAAACGTTTTGCTGGAGATCTTTTCTCCGTGAATCGACATTTGAATAATTGTTGCCAACGTGAAAACTATATCCTCTTTTTGTAATAATATAATGATTTTAAACATAATTAATTATTAAATAACAGTTAATTTAATGTTTTTAATCATTATCTGTCATGATAAAGCATAATTTGCACGCATTCATAATTTTTTTTACGTATTCGACCTTGAATTTCATATTCACACCTGGTATGGATATAAAATGACATCCCTATTTCATACACAATTTTTTGCAATTTTCTTATTAAAAATTATTCTGACGAGATTTGTGTTTTAGTTTTAATTAAAATAATCGCAATACATGCGGCTTCTAACTGTGCAAACAAAATTTTATTTTGCACAGTTCTTCTAAACTGTCCAAATTTTATTTTTGAACAGTTTGCAAAAAAAAATAGCTTTATGTGCTCTTGGCAGTATTAAAATATTAATTATTTATATGATATATTGCAAAAAAAATTAATCATAACTATAGAAATTTATTATAACCTAATAACGGTTCGTGTTTAAAAAATAAATGGTTAACTAATGTACTACAATTTTATCCAGTCAAATATGAAAATTAATTTGGGTAGGTATGTCCAAGTAAAAGTATAAAGATGTGAATGTATAAGTATTTTTCTAATTTTTTACAAATTAAGCATGTTTTTCTTTAAAACTAATTTGAATTATTTTGGTTAATACTTGCCGCATCGGTATCAGTTTCGGTAAAAATCCTCTACTTTAGCAAACTTTGCATTACCTACACACTTAAAATATTTTGCAGTAGTCACTGATAATAAAGTAAACTATTTCAGATTTTAAAATGTTATATAAATTAGATAGGTACCTATACTTATTTATTTTATAAAATAATAAATATTGTTGTAATTTTTTTTTATATACCTATACATTCTTTACTTTGCTGTGTAAAGAGATAACGTACAATTATGCATCCAAACATCAGCAATGTCCACGTATGAAAAATCAACATAGAGTGCGTTGGTTTTTTTGTAATTTTCCGTCATGCGATACAATAAACGGCCCCGAGTGCGTTCGATTTTTTAAATATTAATCAAATCGCCCGCGGAACAACTGCAATTTTCCAAAAAAAATTCATCGCAATTGTTTTAGTTTGACAATGCAACAGACTGCAGTGAACAAACAAATGCCTAGCGTAATGTTTATAAAAATGTACAAATAACATCGCTTTGCGCAACGTTTTCTATGCTTGGAATTTCTTTGATATGGTAAAATAAAATACAGATCTAGAATGGTTTGTTTATTTGTGGGTTTCATACAATGCAAACATATACATTTGATTAAATGTGAAATATTTTATTTACTTTTCACATTTTCATTCCCCATTTCCTTAAAAGAATATTTTGTTTACCTATCTATAATTATTTATGCAGTGTAACGAATAACAGAAATATATTTGCTTTATATTTATCATTTATATGATGAAATATAGGGCCGCATTTAGGGGGAACAGGCGGGGCCCGAACCCCGAGGCCCCCACAAAATATTTCTTCGCTAAAATTTATAAAAATATCTTATACGATCTTAAAATCGAGGTTCGAGAATTATTAGTAAAATTTACATTTTAATTTATTTTCACACATAAAAACAGTGTTATTCACATCAAAAAATTGAGGGGTCTATGCGCCAATTTCTCGATTTTTAGATTTTGTTTGTTTTTAATGTAATAAAATTCGCCGGATCATTTGGTGCAACAACCGTTCATGTCAGTTGTACAGTTTCGGAGATATGTGATCAATGTTAAATATTTTGGTGCAAGAATCGTACATGTGGTACACATGGATCAGGGTTGTCGCCAATGATGAAGAATATTTTATTTAAAATGTTAAAATAAACATACCTACATTCTCTTTTTACATTATAATTAAATTGTATTATATTGCCGATTACAGAAAAAAAAGCATGAGTTTGGCATGCCTATAAAAGTATTTAAATATTGTTTTTATTTATTAACTTAATCATTATATTAGTCAGAATGACAATAAATAATAAAATGTAAAAGAAATAACATAATTATTGATTTAAACACTTTTTTTGATTTATCTCGAAACTAAGTTTTTGCACATAGACGGTTTTTACACAAAGCCCTTCAATTTATTTCAAGGCATTTCACCTTGAAAAACCTAAAAAACTTTCGCCTGCGGCGCTATTTTATCAATACAGTATCTAAAATTGACAAATTTGATATTGATATTGATTTCATTTGTAATTTTTGATTACATCAACATGGGCCCAAACACAATAATTATTGTCCCGGGCTCCCCACAACCTTAAAACCGGCCCTGATGAAATAAATTAAATACCACAAGATCACAAGAATCTATTTCTCTGTTTAATTTAATATTTTTTTTATTATATTAACATTTTTATTTAAAAACATTTTAATCAAAACATAGAGATGTTTTTTTATAACAACCAAAACATATTATTCATGTTACAAAGTGGCACAAAAAATAAAAGGTAATTAATATGGAACTTATAGAAGTACTTACTAACTACCTATAAAATTATGTGTTTTAGAAAAACATCAATTTTACTCCTACACAAAAGAAATTAAAAAGAGTGCTTAGTGGGGTTATTTAAATCCACTATACCTGAATATTTTGTTATTCTCGTATGAAGTTGTTAGTAGCAAAGCTTTCAACTTAGAAGAAGAATTGTTTTAAAGACTTGAATCGACCTAATAAATTATCAGGAAAGCAGGATTGTTCAATTATTATATTATATACCCTATATGAAAATATCATATCTCGCCTTTAATAAATGAAGATATTGAAATTACTAAACTTATTTTTATATTTAATTAGTTAAAAAACTCTTAAATTCTGGATAAACTAACGCCCTCAAAAGTTTTTAAAATAATGCACCTATTCGTAATAAAAAATAATGGTTTGTAGAAATCATTTAGGTAGTTGTTTAAAATTTTTCATAATTAATAAATTATTAATTTATGTTTCGTCGAGATATATTAACTATTTGCAAAATACAAGTAAACGTTAAATAGCTTTTAAAGACCGACATTTCCAAGATAATGGCAATTATAGGGTATAATTAACAATAACAACTCAAATATCTTGCGAATTTCTTAAAATTTATCACCAAACTGTAATATTACACAAGAGTTTTTTATTTCGCCGGATAAATTTCTGTTTGTTGCCTAGCAATTTAAAAAGAAAAATTGTTTAATAAAATCACAACACAGTAGGTGTAGTGATTTTATTTGAAAACAATGTTATTTCTGTCAGCTGACAAGGTTGAGATGTCAGAAATTTATTCGGACAAAATAAAATTCTCGAGTTTAATTCAACGAGATAATTTAACTACTCTTTTGGTTCTCTTCACAAATATTCCCAAAATCTAATCATTGCACTGACAAATATTAAAAATATGAAGCAAATGACATTTTAGTAATTCGTTTATTGTTTAGTTGCTAAAAAAAGGTAAATAATGTTTTATCACTTGTAAAAAGTTATCGTCCTTTTTATCTGCTCTGTCAAAGCGATAAAATTGTGTTTTGTTTATGGCTTACTTTATACAGAAGTGGAATTATCGACAAAATTTATCCAGGTCCAGGTATGAATAAAAATATACAGGGTGTTCATTTTAAGTGGCGTACCATTGCTATCTCGAGAAGTATAAGAGCTACGAAGTTGGTTAAATTAGCAAACAATTTCTATTTTATATGACTACTTTAATGAACGAAACAAAAAAATTTTTAGACCAGTGGTTCTCAAACTACGAGGTGCAACTTTCTTATTTCAAATAGGGACCTATTTTTTTTATTCGCTTATTCGATTCAATATTTTTTTCTGAATTCAACGAGATATTAGTTTCATACCTTTGCATTACAAAAACATGAGAAAAATGCTAAGGAAAAAAATGGCGGGTGCCTGTAATGGACACGTGTTTCGGCCTTATTTGGTCTCATCAGTGTAGTATAACGGTTATACTAGAATCTTTTCACTAACAATTAATATGAAACAAAATGTTCAATTGTTTTGTTCCACAGCACTCTTGTAACAATAGATTTTAATTGAATTATCATAATTTTTTCTCATGTTTTTGTTATGCAAGGGTATGAAACTAATATCTCGTTGAATTCAGAAAAAAATACTGAATCGAATAAGCGAATAAAAAAAATAGGTCCCCATTTGAAATAAGAAAGTTGTACCCCGTAGTTTGAGAACCACTGGTCTAAATTTTTTTTTGTTACGTTCATTAACGTAGTCATATAAAATAGAAATTGTTTGCTAATTTAACCAACTTCGTAGCTCTTATAGTTCTCGAGTTAGCAATGGTGCGCCACTTAAAATGAACACCCTGTATAGAAACATTAAATTAAAAAATAAAGCATTTTAAAATTTATTAACAGTAATATTAAATTTAAAAAATCAGTGTTCGTAACTTGACAGTCACATTTTGTATTTTTTTGATCAGATGAAATGTAACTGCCTGAATGCGAACTTAGGTTGTCGGTACTAAAATAAAATTACAATCGTAAAAAATAAAAATAATATAATTTATAATTTGTATAACATACCAATTAAAGTATCTAAGTTATTTAAATCGCAATACTTTATTTTTACCATCACTGTCCGCTCACAAGTAACAAAATATTAATCCCGGTGAATAATAAGAATAAAACCGTAATTTAACACTTGAGAACTTCGTCAAGAATCGGACTGATTCCATTTAATTCACCGCATGAGAGCCATTCAGTGCGGTACGGCCGCAGCAGCGGACAGCTCCTTGAGATGACAGTTGTTCACTGTTCATGAACATAACTCGGATGCTTCTCATATTTGACGCCAAAAAATAAAAAACTTAATAACCTGTCATTGAAATTTAGTTATTCATGCGTATGTTATGCATGAGACTTATTATAAATTGGACTGCCTTTTTTGTTAATCAGATTATGTTTTTTCTGCCTTATTAGGTTCATCTCTTGTAATAAAACAAAACTTTGAAATACTACTCGTAGTACATATTATGAAAGTTATTAGATATACTTTTCAAGGACGTAACTTAGGGGGGACACGGGTAGCCATGGCCCACCCTAAAAAGTCTTGGCCCATCCGGTGGCCCACCCAAAAAAAATTACATTAGTTTACGGAAGAGATACCTATGTTTTAAAAATTTAATAATGTCTAGCGAACAGATATAGATTTACTTAATTGAGACAAAAGACATGATTATGAATATATGGATAGCGGATAGGTATAGATTTGTTGATGGTAAATTTTGTATTTTTGAATAGATATAATATGTATTAGATTGTCTATCTGAGTGATCGTGCAATCTTTATCTTTGCATACATATTTGATATAATATGTTTAACTGGCCACTGTTTTTGTACGAAATTAATTTCAGGAAGAAGTAAATCAAATCCCTTCATTAGTGAAAAAAATTTCCGTCTCGCTTCGCTTCAAAACGAAAATTTTACTATAAAAAGTGTAGCCCACTTTATTTTTTTACTGACCCACTGTTGGCCCACCTAAAAATTCTACTTACGTCCCTGATACTTTTATATTTAGTATACATAACGGGTGATTCATCGTAACTTACTTATTTCAAAACGCAATAATGCCCATTTTATGAATCAGAAACTTTTTATATTTATTTTATAATGTAGGTAGGTACATATCTAAAGTTTTGTTTCGCCCAGTTTTCAAAATCATATCAGGTAGGTGACGCCCCCATTGTCTATACACTGAATAAGCCGATTTCTGGCGTTTGCCATAACCCTTTCCAGCATGGCAGTGGGTATGTTGGCAGTTCCGGCACGGATGTTGGCCTTCAGGTCTTCTAGGGCCCTTGGACGGTTGACGTAAACGCGGGATTTCAAAAATTCCACAAAAAATCACAAGGAACCAAATCGGGCGAGCGGGCTGGCCACTCCTTCGAAAGTCACGCTGGATTGCGATCACAGAACATCCATTGGAAAATACGACTCAACTAAAAACACACGCTGCTCCGTGCTCCAACGCATGATGGCGACTGACCGGATGGGGAACAAAACTTTAAAAGTGCACCTGTCGAATGAGATCACTGTCTCCCCACTACGATACCTACAGCCTGAATGGCACGGCACGTATTTTAAAAAAGCAAGTTATAATGAATCAGCCTGTACCTACATATAGCATATAGCTATAATTTAACACTGCTGTTTAACTGTTGGCGTAGCGAAGGAGGTAGGGTGGTTGAGGGTTAAACGACTGTCGTCTTCATCCACTTCGCAATTGTCCTGAAGTTCTTCACCAAAAACGTGTTTACTTGTCACTTTGACTAGTCTACGATTATAAAAATATATTTTTTAAATTTCACTTCATATGTTTCGTTATTATTTCAAACCTGTCACATTAACCTTGCTGAAGAACGCATTAGGGTGCGCCGAAACGTCGTTGATTTAGAAAAATAAATATATTCAGACTGCATTTCTGACTATTCAATTCCCTTAACCACCTTAACATTCCACCAGTCAAAAATACTTCTTGATCGTATTTATATTTGTCTATGTTAGACGGAATTAGTTATAGTATATTTCATACCGAGCAGGGAAATGCTGCATTACAGCCGAGTGTTGTATTAAGGTTGGTTTATAATGCATGTAATCGGTTACTTGTTCTGTATTATGTAAGATGTATCATGTGAGTTAGAACTGCGTGATTCATAATCATTTCAATAATCTGCTAACTTGACGACATAACTGTGAAGAGAAATGATTCCGTTTACATAATTGGATCTGCAATGTGTATGACAATAAATATAAAATACTCATCAAAATGTAAACAAAGATCAACAAAGAACAAATAGGACTTGCTTGCTATTTGTAGGAAAAAGAGTGGAGAGTGAAGTATGTAATGGAGTGTCTTTATACTGAGTATGGCTGATTTTAGTAAAACTGTATTTGAATAAAATAATATGTTTGCGAATACCTGAAGAGTTTCTTGAAAAGTTACATAGTTGTGTCTGCAATGTTTATGACAATAAATATTGTGGCGAAATATGAAATACTCATCAAAAAGTAAACAAAGATCTACAAAGAACAAATAGGACTTGCTTGCTATTTGTTGGGAAAAGAGTGAAGAGTGAAGTGTGTAATGGAGTGTCTTTATACTGAGTATGGCTGACTTTAGTAAAATTGTATTTGAATAAAATAATGTTTGGGAATCTATGAAGAGTTTAAAAGTTAGATACTGAACTAATTTTTGTATGTCATATTGGTACAGTTAAACATTAAATAATTCTACATTTTTACTTCCTTGTACGGAGTAATAAGGAAGTATTGTATTCGCGAAAAATTTCGGTCTTCAGATTTTGATGGAAATATCCGTTTTGACCTTGTCTGAATCCATTATGACTAGTTTCGTCGTGACGTCTGTACGTACGGACTTACGGACGGACGTATGTGTGTCGCATAACTCAAATACGGTTAGACGTAGAAAGTTGAAATTTTGTATTTAGGACTGTTATAGCATCTAGTTGTGCACCTCCTATTTTTGGTTTCAATCTACAAACCGGAAGTAGTACTTTTTTCAAATATTTCGATAAATATTTAATTTAAGACAAATTTTTTTATTTTAAATGAAAGATTATGTGATTATTACCTACAATCGGTATTTTATAAATATTTTTGTATCTGCTATCATTTACGAATAATTAAAGTATATATTTATAATTTAGTATTTCGGTATCTTGTAGTCCATGATCGATGAACATTTGTTACTACGTAAAATTTAAATGATTATGACATGACAGTGACAGTAGCAGTGACAATAGTAAAATATCATTTATATCTTCTTCTGCAGTTTAAATAAAATGACTAAAATATATTTGTGAGTATAGTAGCAGTAGTAGCAGTACTTATATATTAATATATTTGTATAATATAATTCTACATTTTAGTTATTAAGAAAAGTATGAACAGTTTAATAGGCGTACAAGGAAGTCATGTGCTTGGTCATGTGGTGTCCACGTCAGATTTTTTACAGTATGAAACCATGGCAACTTGTTTATAATAGGTACTCTAGGATGAGTTTTTAAAAGTTAGCGATCATTACTGTGACAGTATAGGTAAACGTCAAATCCAGTGTCATTATAAACCGTATCCGTAACATAGAAATAATGTTAACAGAACACGAGAGAAGTAACCAGTTACATCCAATATAAACCAGCCTTATATTATTATAATACTTATTATTATTATTTAGCTGA
This sequence comes from Agonum fuliginosum, assembly GCA_947534325.1. Classification (NCBI taxonomy): domain Eukaryota; kingdom Metazoa; phylum Arthropoda; class Insecta; order Coleoptera; family Carabidae; genus Agonum; species Agonum fuliginosum. The sequence goes on from OX384041.1 coordinate 23,386,150, forward strand.
TTGACGTGCGCAGCACCGACAGGAATAAGCTTTCCCGCGATGTTTTGGTTTGTATACTATTTTACTCACAATCCAATCGACTAATAATATCCGCTTTATAAACATTAATTTTAATAATAGTTTTGACAGTTTCATCATAATTTATCCAGTTTGTTTGGTCTACTTGAAAATAACTTTAGAAATTTTGTACTCATTTTGTCAATTTTATTGAAAAGTGGCATTTAACTAGCCGGAAAAATATTCCCAGCTGTGTGTAAAAGTTAACAATTACTCGCTTCCCAACTGTCTAGAAGGATGAAAACGCACATATTACTACCCGATTGTGAGTAAAAATTAATTCACTTCTGCGATTTCATAAAAAATATACACCTCTGCTGTAAATAAATAACTACACTCGTAGAACAAAATACATAGAGTTCTGGAATAATAATTACAAATTCCGTCGTACCATAATTCACTAAATACATATTATTAAATTTATCCACACGTTCAGTACTAATTACTCGTACACAAAACCGTAATCACCATTCAATAACTTTAGAATTCAATACAATATGCACGCATACAGCTATGCTATAGCATTCTGTCTAAGTATATAATTGCATACCATTTCTTACGGTCTCTAATAAATACAAAATAATTTGAAATAAACACCCAATACTACGTGGGAAACAGCCCAGTTAAGTCTCAAAGAGCGAATGTGAATGTAAGAGTCGAATGCTTGCGAAATCTCATTTTGCAAAGCTCGAGCTCGTCTCTGTATTGCTAAGTCTCCTTTTGTACGCGCAACTGCCAGAACGTGCCGGTAAGAACGGTTGCCGATCCATTCAACCGAATTTGATTTATAAGAACGGGAATCGAACAGGTGTCTAAGCTGATATGAATAGATGAGAATCTTACATTTGCGGTTCGTGTTTTAAAAGTGTATTGCCAAGTAAAATATTCACATAATAACATCTTCTTCAAATTGCATGTACAGTAGATGAAGAAAAAAACGTACGTGATATGTTAGTTAATAATACTTTATGTTAACAAATAATTGCAAAAATCTAAATTCGGATTCTGCGTTGCCTCTATCGGAAATGTTTTACTGGTATCCCGTAAGCATTTATTTACCGAACTTATAACTAATACTAATAGTCTGAGTTTATTTTAACGTAAAATATGAAATTTTCAAATTTATTAGTAGTAGTCCAGTCAAATTAGATCATATTTTGCCGTTTTGTGGAAAAAATTAGTAGAAAGCTGGATTTTGGTATTCATTCACCTTCCCAATACCTTTATCAACAACATACTAAAAGTCTCAATCGATTGGACTGGAGCTTCGTCCGCCATTTTGAAAAAATGGCCGCCGTCTATTGTTTTTAATTTTTATCTCGTAAATGATTAATATTACAAAAAATCAGTTAGTAACAAATTGTAGAGCACAAAATTTGCTATAAAACGTATACATATTTTTTATGAAAGTGGTACAGTTTTCGAGAAAATCGTGAAAATGTAATTTGAAAAAAACGATAAATTTTGACTAAACCCGTGCGTCAAAAAAATTGAAAATAATTTTACTCATAGAAGAGTATTCAGGAAATTGGATTCTGCAAACCGGAAATACATATTTTTATTCATAAAAAAATTACAGCCGTTTTCATATGATGAGACATAAACTACTAATTGATCAAAATTTATGGTTTTTTTCAAATTATATTGTCACGATTTTCTCGAAAACTGTACCACTTTCATAAAAAATATGTATACGTTTTATAGCAAATTTTGTGCTCTACTATTTGTTACTAACTGTTTTTTCATAATATTTATCATTTACGAGATAAAAATTAAAAACAATAGACGGCGGCCATTTTTTCAAAATGGCGGACGAAGCTCCAGTCCAATCGATTGAGACTTTTAGTATGTTGTTGATAAAGGTATTGGGAAGGTGTATACCAAAATCCAGCTTTCTACTAATTTTTTCCACTAAAAAATCTAATTTGACTGGACTATAGGTGTTTCTGATATCTTGCGAACATTATTTTTATAAAAATTGATCCTTTAATTGTTGTGAGCAGTGTAAAATTGCGGTCATTATAACACCGTTTATGTTATAATAAAATTTATGAATTTTTATTCGTCTATGTTTCGCAAAGAGTAATTTCAAATCCAATGCTTGTAAGAAGAAGAAAATTCAAGACATTGAATATATTTTGAAATCATATAAATCAAAAATCAAGTAGAGAATTTTGACATTTTTATACAAAACAGATTTTTTGAAATACCGTCACCGTATTATACCTTCCAAATTACAGCTTTTTCTATTACCATTTTTTCCTAATAACATCCCTAAGCCCCTTTTTTTTAAATAAACAGACACCGGTGTCTGCGCTGACCTTATGATAAAAGTTTGGTATTCTACACCAAAGCAAACACGTTTTGCAGATACAGCTATCACAGGGCCAAAACAGACATTTTTAGCAGACACGTAATTTGTAAGCAGACATGTTTGAATCTGGAGTTTTGAGCGTAGATTTTAATTAGTGAAATAATTGTTAGAAATAAGTGCAGTCGTAAAGAATGCGCCAAGATGAGCAGCAGATCTAATAAACTGATAGAATTATTAGCTTTGCAATACTGTAGGACCGCTTGCTATATTGAATTCGACACCATAACCGCATAACCATATAAGTAACAACAACAACAATAAATAGAACACTGAACACAGTACAAAACTATCAAAAAAAATTCATTAAGAGATGCAAACATCAGTACCTATGAGAAAATATCTTACTAATGTTTCAGAGATAGAGAGTAGAGAGGTTTTCTCTTTCTTTCATCTATATCTTTCTTTATGACCAAAATTAGTAGTTCGAGCAACCGATTCCTCATTTCCATAGAACTATAGGACTAGGTAAAATACTACCATTTGATCAACCCAAGAAAAAAGCGAAATAGGTATTGCGAACTATTTATTGCCGACAACCAAAAACATGGGCCTTCTATTTAATTTTTTTCCTGCACTAAATTCATGCTGGATGCCTCGTGAAAATTTACCTTGATTCCAGGTTTATACCTCATAATTACGTATATAAAAACTCCTCAAACACTCCGAAAAAACTTTTCTACTAAAAACCAGGGCAAAACAAGAGATTTAAACCAGCAGTACCTAAACAAAAGCTGTTCCATGGACCGTAACTAATTACCGCGAAATGTTAAACGAAACAATTAGCCAACAGGGCGATAGGGGTGCGTCCCACCCCCGGAATCGCATCGCCACTCACTACCGCCGCCACTGCGGGCCCTGCTAATTAATTTAGCGGGCGTAGCACAACACCCCGCATAGGAGCAGTGCCGTACCGCACTCTTGGATCTCTCTCGCGGCAGTTAATTGCCCGGAATTTTACAGCCTCTGGGCGCGCGTCGCATAAATTTACCCGGATTTCATTGCTTGTGGTTAATGAATAAGTTGTGTCGAGCCAGTGATTTGTTCCTCACTGTTTATGTTTGGATTCGGTGATGGATTATGGCTGATTTGTTGTCATGTGATTCCGTGTTTCATGAATTTTTATTTTATGTATACAATGTTGAAGGATCAAGAGATGAAAAGTAAATAGTCATGTATGAATGAGATTTAAATGTGATTGGAATGAAAGAAACACAACAGTATTAAATGTGTATGGTTTAATTGAATTTTGTTGTTCGAACCAAGAGATTTTAAAGTGTTACGATAAAACATTTTCAACGCGATTTAAATAAATACAAATCTAGATCATTACAGTTCCATTAATCTAGTTTCAATTACAAAAAACCTTTTATTAGTAATTTGTAATTGTACCCTTTAAACTTGGCTTCCATATTATATAAATAATAAATTACATAGGAATATTTGATATAATTCATATTAATTATTTTTTTCATATTTAATTAATTCAGTGGTGAATTTAAGGAGTGGTACAGGGATGGCATATGGACTAAATTTGAATGATTATTTTCTATTTGACTCAGTGAAAATCAAGTTTAGAGTAATGCTCTAAAGTCTAAATTCAAGCTTTAAAATAATATTATGTATACTAAAGTTAATAATAAATTCATGCATCGGGTCGGCTAGCCGCGGGCACCCGCGGTTTCCCCGCATTACGGGTCGGTTCTAGAAAACTTTTGCGGGTAGCGGGTCGAGTTCGGGTATAATAAAATAAAAATATGAGGGTTGCGCGTCGGGTGTGGGTTTAATTTAAGCGGGTACGAGTGGAGTGCGGGTCTTAAAAAGTAGACCCGCACAGGACGTATATGAAGGGATTAGCAAGGGAATTTTCAATTACAGGGCATTTGATCTTGGATGAATTTGAGTTTTTTAAATCTTTGGACCCCTCCCGTCAAAAAATCCTAGATCCGCCCCTGAATTAAGCACCTAAATATAGCATAAAGGATTGTGAATAACAAAATTTAAATTTTACTAAGAACTACATTTTTAACCAACTTCAAAAAAGGAAGGTTCTGTCGGTGACGGTTCTGTATTCGACGTTGTATACGTATGTATGTATGTATGTATGGGTCCGCTATTATCTCGAAAACGAATAGTCCGATTAAGATGAAACTTTTTACATACTGTTCAGAATAGATCAGGTCAGGTTTGATGCTATAAAAAAATTATATTCGCTATATTGAAAAGCAAAATGGTGCCAATGTAGGTACTATTTCAGAAATAGCTCGGCAAATTGTCAAAAAAAAGTGGAATGTAATTTTCTAGCTATGAACTTTAATGGATAGAATATAAATTCTTGTTCGCCATGGTGGAGACGTATCTCAAAAATGTCTCGATAGATTTCCACAAATATTGAATATAAAGAAATTATTGGTATAAATGAATAAAATTATATTGCATAATATCTGCATATATTTGTAAAATATTGCATACTTGTTTCAATGCATATAGCATATTTTAATCACATTTACAAAAATGGTAGGTACTTAACACAATCTACTATTCAATAGAGTCTGAAATAAATAAAACAGATTAATTTTAAATGTGACATTTACTGGCGCCATCTCTTTGCAGTTCAAGAGTTTACTTATACACCAAGATGCATTTCAACATGCAATACAATCTACTATTCAATAGAGTCTGAAAAAAATAAAACAGATTATTTTTAAATTTGACATTTACTGGCGCCATCTCTTAGCAGTTCAAGAGTCTACTTATACACCGGGATGCATTTCCACTTGCACAAAACTTTTCCGAAATTTTCCACCCTTGGACCAACGAGGACTGCATGTCAATTTGGTTATAGGTGTTGTATGACACAAATATTAATTCTTTTTGGGCCCTTTGGGATCCTGCGAATCGTATTCCTATAATTTTTAAGACTTTAAATGTGTTTAAGTTTCTTTTGATAAAAGGGCATGCATTATTAAATTAGAGAAAAACACAACATTTTTGTGCAAGTGGAAAAATGAAATTTTCCATATAACCGGAAAGCGTGCAAGGGTTTAATACCCGCTTTTCTTGGTTGTCATAGGGTCAATATTCTATCCTCCAAAAGGCATGCTGTATGAAATCGGAGACCATCTCCTGTCATGAGCTCCCGGTCTACTAACAAAAGAAAATTTTAGTGCAAATGTGAAATGCATCTCTTTAAACCTCAGAAAATACGATATTTTATTTGACATTTTAAATAAATTGGTATATTAGCCAAAAATATAATACGACTTACACAATCTGTGCATTAGGTATTTGTACATCTCTGGGATTTATTAACGCACTCCGTTTCACATCGTACTTTAATATAGAACTTCCGTGTTGTAAAAAAAACAACCGTCCTTATAATGTGCCGACATAAATATCTTTTGGTTATTTTTGTTTCGTCAATATACAAGCCAAAATTTCATACTTTTTATTTATTTTAAATATTTTTTTAAAATATTTTTTATTCTATGTTTCAAAGAGTAAAGAGTGCAAACTTGACATTTAAAAACCCATGTCCATATCAATTATTTATTTTAATCTATTAATTAGTTATATTTTAGTAATAATAGTATATAATATATAATAATAAGTATATTTTTAGCATAAACTAATAAGTACATAAATCATAACATCATTTAAGAAAGTTTAGGTAGAACAATTACAGTCTTGCTTGATAGTCCATGGGCCAGCTAAGATGTTGGTATAATTTGGGGGTACTAAGTTTCCTTTTAACCATAGTTATATATGAGTATAAGGATCACTAAAAACTATGATTGCCATCCTCAAGTGGTAGCTAATAGAAATGGCGGCCAATACAAGATGGTCGGCGTTGCTTTTAAAAAACGGCTATATCTATGAAGCAATGGTCCGATTTCAACAAACTTTCGATCGTATCATTTTTAAAGTACATTAAATTTGCAACAATTTAAGCCCAACCGCAGCTCTGTACGTCCAATTGTTTCCGAGATATGGCACTTCTAAAATTAGCACTTTTTTTCAAAAAAATGAAAGTTGAGAAATTTGAGCTTTTTTCGTAATTTTTGTGTTTAATTAACTGTAATTTCTGAATGAAAAAAAAAATTGTGTTCCGGTTTCTTTCATTAAATTTTACAAACATTTCCCTATAAAATATGTTATTTTAGAAACTTTTGAAAGCGTTTATTAAGCCAGAATATCATTTTTTTTCGTGAGAAGTATTCAAATATTTTGTATTTATTGTGTTTAATGAGCTGTAACTTCTGAACGGTTAAAGTTATCGACTTCTGGCATTAAATTCTACGAACATTTCTCAATAAGATAAAGTATTTTAAAATCTTTTAAGGTATTCATTAAGCCAAAATATCAAATGTTTTTCCGAGAGAAAATGGGGAAATTTTTAAATTCTTGTATTGGCCGCCATTTCTATTAGCTACCACTTGAGGATGGCAATCATAGTTTTTAGTGATCCTTATACTCATATATAACCAGTGTTGTGACTGATCTAGATCAATTGATCTAGATCACTGATCTAGCTCAATTTACGTGATCTTTCATCTGATCTAGATCATCATATTTTTAAGGATCTTGAGTTTGATCTAGATCAAATAATTATGATCTACGATCTTAAAATAAGATCATATTTTTAGATTTTTTCTACACTATACAAGTTAAAGTATGAAATTGAAAATTTAACAAGAGTAAGAGTTTCATATTTATAATATGTTTTAATTTCAAACTGCAGATAAAATCGCTTGAATACTACGTATTTTCTTCTTTTTTTATGTAATGTAATACAACAATTAAATATTTTGTCTAATATTGATCTTTTTACGATCTAAAGAAAAAAGATCACTAATTTCTGATCTGATCTAAAAAAAAAGATCCGATCATAAAAGTTGATCTATGATCTGGTCTAGATCATATTAAACGAGAAGATCTTGATCTTGATCTAGATCCGTTTTAAAATGATCTGTCACAACACTGTATATAACTATGGTTAAAAGGAAACTTAGTACCCCCAAATTATACCAACATCTTAGCTGGCCCACGGACTAGTTTGAATTCTAGAATAGTGTCTGAGCATTAAATATCATCTATTAAATTATTATACATAATAAAACCTGTAATAAAAATTGATATACTCGTCTTAACTTTATTAGTTCTCGGAACAAACAAATACTGATCTTGGCGAGTATTGTACTTATGAATTTCGTGAACGAAACTGATGTTACGCGATAAATATGACGGTAAATTATAATTTGTGTATAAACACCAGAACATTAAAATCAATTAGATTTTTAATATTAAGCCAATCTACGGTAACTAACATAGCGTTAATACTTGTGTATGTACCAAGTACCACATTTCATTTCATAATTAGTAATAGAAAAAATTACAATTTCTTGTTTGTTTTTGTAGAAATATAAAAAATATGTAGATATTCTTAATCCTATTTAAAATGGAAAATGTAATATAAATATAAAAATTAGTTAAGTAATTTTAAATTCCATATATCGTTGTTTTTGTGTACGGCGTATAAACTGAATTGGAATTCATAAATATTTATTTCGCTTCTAGTATATAGATAGCATTAAAATTTCATCATCATCAGCAAACTGTGCAATCTAGTTACCTATGCACGCTCAAACAAAAACTTAAATAAAAAACGTTGAACATCTAGTGTCAGTTTATTTGGATCGCGAAAAAACTGACAGGCGGAAATTTCTCCATATTCTTCGCATCGCAAAAAAACATGAGAGAAGAAACAGTATACAACACGGGCTGTCACATTCGGAACATAAAGTTAGTAATTCCGTATATTGAGGGCGTTTCTGTTAAACTGTCATACTTTGAAAATTTGCCAATTTATTATTTAACTTCAGGTCGCTCTAGTCCCGCAGGCAGCAGCCGCCACCCCCGCCGCCCCCGACCGCGGCGCTTCGCCCTTGGGGCACAACCCCCGGCTAAATTGTAATTTCTCTAGATGTCTCATTCGATATTCAAAACAGCATAAATGCATGTAAAACGTACGCGGATTTTTTGCTTGCGATTTTTACATGGATTTAATTTTTAAACGATATTCGCTTAGCTTGTATCGTTGTAACGAAACTAATATTGGTACAGATTTTTGTTTTTTTGGCAAATGAAATTAATTCGGTAATCAGTAGTATTATTCATTTAAATGATTTCATACCCCGTACACATGTTTTATAAGTAGACGTATAATAACATAACATACCTAATAAATGTTTATATTCGACTGCATAATATTTTCATATTACCTTGTTTTATGACACTGTTTATTTATTTATACAAAAATCTACTGCCCATAAACGAATACCTACTTACTTTTTTGTACTAGTACGATAAAAATGCAAAGTCGTACTGCTCTCAATATCATATCAAAATAAATGACATAATTTAATGCATTTTTAAAATTTAAATACATAATTTCTTTCACATTCTTTGAATATTGTTCAAATTCGTGGAATGCATAATCTTGAAATTGAGCTAATGGCGAAGAATGAAGAACTAGAACATTTTTTTCACAAATTTGAAAATTAAAAAAACTACACAGTCATTGCAGATTGCACACTATGCGATGCAAATTTTTCAAATATATTAACATATAATAAAGGAAAATCTTATCTTGGCAGTCGAACATAAAGCTTTGTAAATCCTACAATACGCACTTGTTGCATAAATAGCCATTTGTCTACCGATACTTAACAATTATTTTATTGTAGTATGTAGACGTAGGAATGTAGAGTACCTATAAAAGTCTGCTTCTAATTAATTTAACGATTTTTGTAAAAGTTTATAACTAAGAAAATTATTTAAAAACTAATAAGTAATTATGTTTCAAACAACATTTTAGCAAACGCTTAAGTAAAGCACATTTTTAACAATTATTCTGGCAGATAAAATAAATATTTGTATAAGTATTTCTGCAACTAATACTACTTATAGACTGGTTTTTAGCATAAAAACTAACTGAAGATTTACTGTGAAGATTTTCACGCGCAAATTATGTTATTATATAAGAATTTATTAACAGAAATTATCCTAAAAATTTTGGCTTTCGGAATTTTGATTGTCTAGATTATTTGTTATTGAGTTTTTGACTCTGAACTGAACTGAAAATTATGGTTACGAATCAAACATATTCTTGCACTAAGCATTGTAATAAATAAGACATAGTGAAAGTGAATAATATGGTGTTCGTTATTTTGAAAAGTTTCTAATTTTAAGCTGCGTTTCTCCAGAATCAACATACAATAATAAAATAAGGTTCCTAAAATGGCGAGCTTTTTTAGTTGTATTAATCCATGCTGCAGTTTTCAACTGAAAATTGTTCCAAAGAAGTATAATGGTAGTCCAGTCGGCAGGCACTTTTACCTGGAAATTATTCCGAACTTACTGAAATTTTTACACGTTATTTAGGGATACTCTGGGATGTCGAATCTGAGTTTTCGACCTCGAGGGCCCTGTGGCTAACTTGGAGAGGGGGTAAAAACCACGATTTTTATTACCTTTTTTCGGTTTTTCGCCTGTAACTCAAAAACTATGGACCCTACGAACTTTTTGTTTTCATTTTTGGAAAGAACATTAAATTTCCTTCAAATTTCACTGGTCGAACGTATTTTTTGACCCAATAGGTACCGAGAGACAGGCATTCAAAATTAGGAAATGTTTCTCAAAATGACATTTTCAGCCACACATTGACATTTAGCAGGATATTGCAAGTTTTTGGCTCATAACTTTAGTTCAAATAAACTTATCGACTTCCGGTTTCTTTTATTAAATTTTACGAACATTTCTCTATAGAATATGTTATTTTAAAAAAAATTTGGGTCGTTCATTAAGCCAAAATATCAATTTTGTTTTTTTGAGTACTTTTCAAATATTTTGTTTTTATTGTGTTTAATGAGTTGTAACTTCTGAACGGATAAAGTTATCGACTTCCGGTTTCTTACATTAAATTTCTACATAAGACACATTATTTTAAAAACGTTTTAGGGTGTTCATTAAGCCAAAATATCAAATGGTTTTCCGAAAGAAAATTGAGAAATTTTTAAATTTTTAATATTTATTGTATTTAATGAGCTGTAACTTCTAAACGGATAAAAATATCGACTTCCGGTTGCTTTTATTAAATTTTACGAACATTTTTCCATAAGACACATTATTTTAAAGACGTTTTAGGGTGTTCATTAAGCCAAAATATCAATTGTTTTTCCGATAGAAAGTCAAGAAATTTTTAAATTTCTAATATTTATTGTGTTTAATGAGCTATAACTTTTGAACGGATGAACTTATCGACTTCCGGTTTCTTTTATTAAATTTTGCGAACATTTCTCTATAAAATACATTATTTTAGAAACTTTTTAGGGTGTTTATTACGCCAAAATATCAAATGTATTTATAATAAATACGAAAATTTTTAATACTTTTCAATTTTCTCTCGAAAAAAATTGATGTTTTGGTTCAATAAACGCCCTAAAAAATTGTTAAAATAATTTATGTTGAAAAACTAAAGTTATGAGCCAAAAATTTGCAATATCCTACCAAATATCAATGTGTGGGTGAAAATGTCATTTTGAGAAACATTTCATAATTTTGAACGCCTGTCTCTCGGTACCTATTGAATCAAATTCGTTTGACCAATGGAATTTGAAGTAAATTTATTGTTCTTTCCAAAAATGAAAACAAAAAGTTCGTAGGGTCCATAGTTTTTGAGTTACAGGCGAAAAACCGAAAAAAGGTAATAAAAATCGTGGTTTTTACCCCCTCCGCAAGTTAGCACAGGGCCCTCGAGGTCGAAAACTTAGATTCGACATCCCAGAGTACCCCTAAATGTCGTGTCAAAATTTCATTAAGTTCGGAATACTTTCCAGGTAGACTCCTTTTTTTCGTTCTGCCGACTGGACTATGGCGTTGAATTACTGCGAAAAGCTCTAATGTGCATGAAGAATTTTTTATACGCTTTTAAAAAATTGTGGATTTTTAGCATTTTAACAGCACTTTTGACAACCATTTGATACCTGTAAGTCGGAAGTTATTTTTGACCATTCCATCGTGTTAAGCGACCCAAAAAATATAACATATATGTTAAGGAAAAAAAAACTTATTGAAAATGTTTCACAGCAATGTACCAATGTACCTTACCAAAAAATACTTAAAATCTATGTTAAAGACCATTCAACATTCAACTACTTGTAGATACGGGCGAATACAAGAGAAAAAGCTCGTTCTATTGGGAATCTTTTTCTTTATTGTTTGTCGATTCTATGGGAAGCGTGCCTAAACACTCGAAACTTGGAGATCTTTATCTGAAATTTTGTGTTTTTTGAAACAACAACGAAGAAAGGAACTACCGAGACCATTTTCTAAGAAGTACGCAACAAGTAAAAATTCCTCACAAGTCCATCTGTCACCATCCCCCACCACCAGCACTATAAATACATAATCCACATCAAACTGACAAGATGAAATTACCAGGTCTGGAAACAAGCAACAAGGCACGCGGCGTCTAACTCCAGTGGCAGCGGCGTCCGTCACTGTTGGGCAGGGCGTGTATAGTTCATGAGCCGTTTCCCGCCAGTGCATTATTAACGAGCCGCACATGTCGGCTGTCCTGCAACAGTGAGAGCGAGAGCAGGACTCACTGTCTGTTTGTCAGAGACATGCGGGATGTTGTGTTTATAGAGACCGCCGCTAGGAGCGCTGCGCGCTGCTGCTGGGCTTGCGGTGGAGGTGGTGGCTGCTGATGCTGTGCTGATGCTGACGCTGACTCAAGTTTGATGCAGGTCTCCGGAGATGGGTTTGATCTGACGCAGGGATGGAATGTTGATTTTTGGTGGGTTTATTTTCATTAATTGTTACGGTATAACTGCGATGGCACATACATATGGACTCTAATTTATATTTTGCATTTTTGATAGCTAAATAAGTTATACTTAAATTATTTATTTGTTAAATATTTATTATTATGAACTCTGAAGATTTCTTTCAATCTATAAATTATAGATATAGGTAGGTACTTTGTTTCTCTGGAACTGAATTTCATAGATAAACATTATAGAAATATAATATCAAAATACACATTACGCGTACAATACAGGTTGCACCACTTAGACCTACAAGAAGAAGAACATATTATTTTCTATTCAAAAAGCCGCGATATTTAAAACTTAAAGTTAGTGGGCTGTTTTACACGATGCAATTTGTTGATCAATAAATTGACCGTTTCGTTTTCAATTTATTGTTGTAACGCCGATTTTTCACAATTCGATTTATTCACCAATAAATTAATCAAGTTGATCATCTATTCCTTCAACAATAAATTGCCAAGTAGAAAAATATTTTTGTTTATTTTTACACACAAAGTTTTTCTCAATCACTTTACTGTTACTGCCAACAGTGCAAACAATATTTTCCTTTCATAACATATTAACTACAAAAACGCTTCTAAACGAAATGAAACTGAATGAAATGTGGGAAACGTCATGAAAACGTAACATTTAATGAAAATTAAAATGGTAAACACAAAGGTTGGCAACGACAAAACTAAGAAAAAAAATCTCTAGAATTCCCTAAAATATTGTAGAAAAAATAGAACACGTTCCATTTCGTCAATAAATTCATCAATTTATGGGCGAAGAAACAATTTATGAAACATCATGGAAAATTTCCCTCAATTACGTTTCGGGAAATTGTCAGCTGATGTATTGTGTCGTGAAATTATTAGAAATAAGTTACTGTGGAAACGACAAAACAATTCTCAAAAAATTATCATCTCTTATGACTTATGATATTACCCCTGAAAATTAAATGAAATAAGCATTGAACCAAATCGAACAACCGGAGTATCACAGACTAATGAGACTATAGTCAGGGGTAATACCATAAGAGATGAGAATTTTTTGAGAATTGTTTTGTCGTTTCTACGGCAACTTATTTCTAACAATTTCACGACACAAAACATCATCTATCAATTTCCCGAAACGAAGTTGAGGGGAATTGTCAGATGATGTTTTGTGGAGTGAAATTGCAATAAGTTGCCGTGGAATAGACAAAAATTCTCTCAAAAAATTATTATCTCGAATGGTATTTAGGAAGAATATTTTTCTTGTTGAAAATACTACCAAAACGACTCATATTGCTAAACACTTTTGACGTTTCATGTGACAAATTAATTTATTTTTTGTAACTAAGGTAACAAAATAAAACCTAATCTACATAATTATGTTGTCAGATACCTAAATCATTTTACGTCATTTGACGTCATCATTACGCAATATAATTGGTTAAACCATCTGTCAAAAAATATTCTACTTAATGCACTAGAAAATGAAATGAGAAATATATTGTACTGTCTAGTTACGAACACATTCTTTACTTTATTGTTTTAAAATGTCTTCAATAAATTCGTTTACCAACCATTAGCTTTTCCATTCCCTGCTATACGATGTAAAATAAATGTAAGGAAAATTTATGAAATGAGGACTAGGTATAAGAAAAATTTTATTTTTGAAATTTGTGTATTTTACCTACTTAGAAAGAAGCAATAACAGATATTTATTTTAGGTTTAGTTATTAATTATAGGATTGAAAGAAAGACTTTGACCATTACCTAACTAGTTGTCAAAAAGTTTTATGCCTGGGTAGTGGGTAGTTGGTAGTAAGCTTAAAAGAATCATTAATGATCGTATTTTTATTATTCGTAGATAATGCAATTTTCGTTTCGGGAAAAACCTATACTTAATTAATAGAAGCAAAACCAAATTATAAATGAATACAACTAACGAACTAACTAAACCAGTACTATGTTTCATTCATACAAATAGTGCAAAAGATAAAAAGAATCAGCACAACATAAACATACTAGTTTTAAATATTTAAAAGTGTAGAAATGTCTTTTTAGTTCGTAGAAACTACATTTGCGGAATAGCGTCCCAATGCGGTCCTGTGAAGCGTTTAGTAGTAAATAGTTTGAGGTGAACCACTAGCTTGTACAATTTTAAAATATATTACAGGTGGCTTTGAACGTGAAGACCAAAACGTGAATACTGCAACGGTCGTTGCATTTTTAAAACATTCCGTTTTGCGGTTTAAACACGGGCATAACGATGTCGCGCGGTTACCGCCGCCACCGGAGCCATACCGGAGCGGTTATAATAAATAACTTGACCGGTCGTCACCCGGTCTTGCTATGCCAGCCGCGGTTACGACTGTTACGATGCATAAAGAAGTCGCCACTTCGTGAATTTAATTTTAGGTGATATAAATTTTAGTTTTTTGCTCCTCGGTGAGTAATAACTGTTATAGTAGTAAAATATTTTGTCGTCTGAAGTGTCAAGATATTTTATCTTTTTTGCCAGTTTTAACAAATTGGATTTTAATAATCTATGTGATATATACAAGTATACAGGGCGCAGAGAAGATGTTTTCACTGAAGTTATAAACTACAAATTGACAGAATGTTGCATTGAATTACATGTGTAATAAATTATATTTTTTATTATTTTCAGACAAAAATATAAAAAGCTCCTATTTAGTCTTCAAGGTAATAATTTAGATATAAAATGTAATAATCTTATTTAATAAAAACGCATTGATTTATCTTTCGCCATAAATATTTTATATTGTTAATTATTTTTCGTTGCCCTTCCTGGAGCTGAAAAGTGTATATGTACCTATTTTCATCATTTTACAGATAAAAAACTTATACTATATTATTTATTTGCAAAAAAATATCGACGAAATACGAATTAAATCTTCGAATCGGAAACTGGGGTTTCACAACAAACTCAAACTGGCATTGGCATTAAGTATTACCCTCATATTTACCGTCGCATCAGGTTTCGCACGTTGGCGTTACGATTTGATTTCCTAAAAAAAAAGCCAAAATTTGAAAATAGTATATTGTAAGAGTGGATATGATGTCTATATCATGATCCCATAGGGGGAGTGTCTGCAAACGTTCGCGTGCGTTATAGGTAATCCACTCGAGTTGTGCAGCCTATTTTTTACATATTATGATATTTGAATATTTGTTGCCAACGTAAAAGCTCTTTTTGCAATCGTTTTGCAATAAAATATTGCTTTTAAATATAATAATTAATGATTAAATAACAGTTAACTAAATGTTTTTTATTATTATTTATCATTATAAAAATATAATTTGCATGCATTGATAATTTTTTGACGTATTTGACGTTGAATTTCAGTGGTTATGGCATTCATATCTACACACGTAGATATGATACAATATCCGGTAAGGAGGAGAAAAAATAAATTTTGTTTTCTAAAAGTTTCTATGCTTCTGTTACCCGGTAATGATTTATTTTTACACCTGAATTAAGTGATAACCATGCAAACAAAAATTCATCTTGCTTAGGCTAGGTTTATAATGGATGTAACTGAACTGGTGACTGCTTCTGTGTTCTGTTAACATGAGCCATAAGTATTTTTATGTTATGGTTCATTATGACATTGGATTTGACGTTTACCTATACCTACTGTAACAATAAGGTTTGCAAACTTTTAAGAAAACTTCCTAGAGCAGGTATCACTATACTATGTCCATCGAACACATAGAGTAATAAAACTAATGGGCAGAGCCAAAACTGCGCAGTACAATGTGCGCAGAAGTAGGCTTTACAAGCAACAAATTTTAAAAAGCAGAAAAATTAAATAGTTTTATTTGAAATAAATATGGAAGAATTATATATTTTATCATTTATGTATAACATAATTTTAAAAGAAATATGAAGTACAATTTTTATTTACGAACGATTTTTTTGATGACCAATCTCAGCAGTTGAGTTTGCCTAGCAGTGTAAAACTGGCTTACCAATAGCAATACCGTATTTCAATTTCGCGCACTTTTGTGGAAGGAGCATCTACTCTATCTGTTCGGTGGACATAGTATAGTTATATAAAGAGTAAACAAGTAGCCATGGTTTTATACTCTAAAAAATGTGGAATTAATTAACTGTAACAATAACTGTAACAATATAACATCCAAAAATTAGTTCAGTAGGTATCTAACTTTGAATCTCTTCATGTATTATCAAACATATTATTTTATTCAAATACAATTTGACTAAAGTCAGTCATACTCAGTATAAAGCTACACTCTATTAAATACTTCACTCTTTCTCAACAAATAGCAAGCAAGTCCTATTTGTTCTATGTTGACCTTTGTTTACATTTTGATGAGTATTTTATATTTCGCTACAATATTTATTGTAGATCCAACTATGCAGATACAACTACGTAACTTTCAACAAATTGATTCATTTCTGTCAATTATAAGAAAGGTTATTTCGGCAAGTTAGCAGATTACTGAAATGATTATGAACCACACACTTATCTTTCACATCACACATCTTACAGAATACAGAAGAAGTAACCGATTACATCCATTATAAATCAGCCCTCATGTGAATACAGATTCAAGAAAATAAGATGCAGCTTTATCCAAAGTGAATTCATGTACAGTGCAATATTTAGGTACTAACTTATTTTTCATAGAATAACCCGATTTATATAGACTAAAGACTAACGGGGTGTGTTATGGATTAAGATGATCTACTGTTGACTCATGAAATAAATTATGAAAATAATAGAACTAACCTTAGTAAATCTGGCTCAGTTCCCTGCAAATATAATGAAAGAAATAATACTTTTATTTATATTACATACCTGGAGACCTACAGACGAAGAATCGGAGTGTTTGACGGATTTTTGTAATAAATTAGTAACTGTCATTAGACACAATTTACTATAATTAAAGGAAACTAATAATATGTTATAAAAATTTACATGCAACGCAAATATTACTATTTTCACTATTTCATTTAATATACAATAATAATCTATGCATGTTTGTAAACACCACCTTTTATAATAAAATTTGCAGAAATAATTAGCCAATTTTGACTGTTTTAACATATTTTACTTGGATTTTTAAGACTACAACATGAACAAATCACTCACGAACAATTTCCTCTTATTTACAATATTATTTACCACGATTTTTCCACTAAATTATTAATACAATAAAGTTTGCATAATTAATTAGACAATTTGGACTATGTGAACATATTTTACTCGAATTTTTTTACACTACAACATGAACAAATCACTTACGAACAATATGCTCTTATTTAAATTATTATTCACCACGATTTTTCCATGAAATTATTAATATAATGTACACAAAAACGCCAATAAACTGTTTGTCGAACGCCAAAAATCAACTGACGCTACAATGCGGTAACATGTTCAGTTTCGCTCGTGACGTCATAACGTTGAAAATTTTTAAATATCATCTATTATGTTATATTATTTATCTCGTTGTCTTTGAATTAAACAAAATTGTTTATTTTGTATTATTGAAACTTTACTTTTTGTCCTACATATACGTATATTTTAATGAAATATATTTTTAAGTTTGCTAATTATTGAATTAATTGCTTGTTAATTCAATAATTAGCGGCACCTGATTTTTTGTCTAAGGAGAGAGGTAATTTTGAATAATTTCTTAAAAAGGACGGGGCAACGCAAAAATGGATTAAAAAATATACCTAGTATGATAATAAAATATGAACGAACGGTTCTAAATTATATAGTTTCGTAAATACGAAATTTATAATACAATACATAATATCATACTCTCGTACTAAGTATAATGGATAAGGTGGTACAATATAGTACGAATTTTATTACGTTACGAGTTACGTATGTATCTGGAGAATACGTCTCCAGCACTCAATCTCGTTCCGTATTCGTGGTATAAGTAACTATAATATTGTGGTCGAGAATCCTGGAATGTAGTTTTGGTTTTGGAACCAAAATACCTACGGGGATAAGAATACAATCATGTATTATTTGTATTACTGTTTGTATGAGGAACGGGAACGAAAACCGAAACGAACCGCAAAACATAACCTGAACCGATTAAAAAAAATTGTTGAACTCATATACGTAACCGAACCGATTAGTTTTATTGCAAAAATGTAAAAAATATTTGAAATAAATAGATCGTTATATAATACATCATTGAACTGAAACCGTCTCTTTAACCGCTTTTCTGAAAACCGCTTACCGGATATATCAAGAAAGAAAAAATGAAAACCGGAACAAAACCGAACCATCTGGCGTTCAGTTCAGAACCTGAACCGTAATTTTGTGCTGTTCGAGTTTCTGGTTTGTACGAGTATATTAAATAAAATTTCTATACTGTTAACTTAAAGTTTATTATGGTCATAAAAAAATATTTATAATTTCTCGATCTATTCCCCTTTTATTAATAATAATTATAACCTAAAAATATCGAAACATAAGATATAAGTACCTACCTGAAAAATATTTATGTAGGCTTGATAAAAAAAATAATTAGGTTAATTTTGTAATAAAAAAATTGTAAAAAATACTTAAGTGTAAGCAAAGGAAAGTGAAGTAAAATGAGAAACGTATTAGCAACAAATTGATTTTATTATTTTGTGAAATTATTAAAATCTCATGAAATAATTAAATCGTACATAATAAAACTATTTGAAGTTTATACAAATTGTATTACAGGTGTCTCACAGTAATAATTAATTATAATAATAATAATATAGTAATAATCAATAGATAATCGATACATTTACATTTACAATGTGCAAATATTTTAATTTTTACCTACTTATGGTATTTCGCTTACATATGCTCGATTTGTATTTTTTTGTTTTTATTTTCGAAATGCGCGCATTTAAACATAATTCTCTCTGTCGCATGCGCATTGCAATACTTCTTTATTACGTACAAAGTAGTCTATCACTTCTCAAAGTGTACACTAACTCGTATAAAAATCCGCTATGGGTTCTAGCCTATACTTATACACTCATGTACGAACTGTAGCCAATTCAAATTCACCGATTTCACATTAATTATTTACCAACCGAGGGCCGGGGGTCAAAGGGTGTCGGGTGTGGGTGTCACATGTCACATGACGATTCGCGGGACTTCCCAGGACCGGGCCTAGGCGGGAACTTCCAAGGGAATTATAGTGAAATTCAAAATCACAGATGTTATACGATATTATAAAGATTCAAACTACATCGACCACCGAGTAACAATGAAATTTTGTAGTAAAAACATTCAAAGGACACGCTTTTATTTAATTTTAAGCTACAAATCGTTGCGATATCCTATCTCACTCCCGCACGCGCTCTAAATCAATCTCGCATCTCTTTCAGTCACGAATATTTTTTTTGCATTCAAATTACAGCGTCGAATTTTCCTATCCGACTGCCTTTTCGAATCACCGTTTTAGTACCGCATGTACGTGCGGAAACCATCGTTATGCATCATACAATTTTACTTTTTTATTTATTATCATTAATAAACACTTAAAACTGACAAACAGGTTTTTGCTTATATGTAAATTTATACTTTTGTCAATTTAAAATTACAACAACTATTTTTGTGATTTGTTATAGAGCAGTTTTTGTTCAATAATCATCTTCATGACTCGAAATAGATTTTTTTGTAAATATCTCTCCATATTTTTAAATTTGTAGGTAATTTGTACTCGATAACACCTGATTTTACCGACATATTTTGTACCGTCGCAGGTAAGTACCTAAACAGGTAAACACGTATTGTGTATGTGTAGCACAGGGCCGGACCTCTAAACATTTCCCAAAATAATATTTTTAATTTCTAACATAGTCTAATCATTCAACTATGTATAATCACAATTTAACAACCGATATAATATAGACTATACAAATTTTAAGGATTCTAATTATTGAATTTTTACAATCCAACCCTGTACGTTGCGTGTAAGTGTTTTGTGGTTGCTTTTTGTAGTGTTATAGGATGTGACAATGTGTTATTTTAGTAAGGTACATGGCAGGTACATTAATACAAGATACCCAACTTGATTTTAGTTAGTATACAACAGTATAGAGACAGTGAATAACGTTAAAAAAGTTTGAGATACACTGATAATAACATCCATCTTTTGCTTTTTCTTCGGCGAAGTTTCTGTCGCATTTTATAAACTTACTTTACATTTATATGAAAATATAAAATGTAAATAAACTGAGATAGTAAGTTAAAATTTAGAATGATGAATATTAAAAGAAAAACGCGTAAGAAACTGGGCCTCGAGCGAGATCACGCAGACGTAATCCCGCTCCATGTTAATTGCCGGGGCTTCTGCCACCCCGTACTACTGAAAAAAATCGACAACTACGAAGTACAGTGCACGGGGTAAAGGCTAACCATCTAAATTTTAAAATTCGTATTGTAACATTGAGTTGCGAATGGCGATCCTTGATATAGATATTGCAATTTTCGTCTTGAGTTGTGCAGTCTACTCTAATATTTCGTTATAATTTATACTTGGGTCTCAATACTTTAGTTTCTTACATACACAAGTTTAGAATGTTTAAATGTAACAGATGTCCCATTTGGGTGAGTGATTTTGTATGTTACATTCATCTTAGTGGTAGTTATGGTAAATATTATTCGTTTGTTTTGCAACCTGAATATTATTTTGTGATATAAATATAAAATTTCGATTACTCTTCTACTTATGATCCAATTGATTACAATTATGACGTCACTTTTAAATTTAAGTATTATTTTAAATATCAACAACCTTTTCAAATTTCTTACAAGAACTAGCGTAACAACTATTGTTTGATTATTGCGACAATTTTAATGTTAACTAAGCATACATTATTTCAAAAGGTTGATCCAATAATCCGTTTTATGTAAAATTCTTAAATTGCATTTTACCTGCTATTTTTCATCATTCAAAATTGGTCCAAATTTAAAATTTCGTCATAACTGTATCCAATAATTACAAACGGAACATTAGTAGTCAAACTGCAGTTCCTGATGTAAAGATCAGGAACTACAGTTCAAAAGAATTGACTTTAAAGTGATTACACATATATTAATGCTTATGTAAAGCAACAAGATGAGATGAAATTATGCAAGAGTAAACTTTTCAGCATACAATTTCAATCCCTACACTTCTTCCAAATAGCCACTTAGGGTACATTATCAAGTCGTGACGGTTCAGAGAAAAACTGCCCAATTTTATCTCTTGCGACATTTACAATGATGGACGGGTTTTTTCAGTGAGATACGGGTCCAGGAAGATCTGACAACATCCAGCGATAAAACTCATTATTGCCAATGATTTGTTTGTGAACACTTGGCAGTGCTGGTAATTTGTATGAAATTTTGTACTTTAGTTGAATTTTATATCTACCTGGTACCGTTTACAAGTTACAGTGTGACCAACTAAATTTGAACTAAGCTATTTTAGGGGGCGAACAACTAACACTAATGTTCTGTAGTTGCCCTACAACATCCATATTAAACACACAATTTCGAACATGGTTTTACAAGTATACAATTTAAGTCATCGTATGACTACTGGGAGTACGGACTGGTGAAGGTACTTGAAGTTCAATTTACACTAGATTTAGCTTTAATTTTGTGACACTAAATCTAGTGGTGCAATTGGATATAAAAGTAAAATAAGGATAAAATAAAATAAAAACAAAGTATGCTTGAAATGTAATTCTTAATTAACGATTATACTCATACGTTTTTCTCAATATGAGTTTGTACATTATTTTTAGTTATGGATATATGAATCATCTCAATACAATAAAAAGAAACATTTCATGTATGTTAGTAATTTGTGACTTCACTATAATTATAGTGAGGTGTAAAAACAATGTACGTGACTGAAAAATCCATAATGCTGAAATGTATTTTAAGAACTAACATTTTGTAGTAACTGGCTATGAGCACTTGATCACACAGAATAATGTACATAAATATTTTGCACATAAAGAACGACATATACAAATAATTACGGTCCACACACGCAAAAATTAATATTGAGGAGGAATTTTATCCTGAGCATGTTAGAATATAATAACAATTAACAACATTGAAGCATTTCTTCACAAAATACATTTCCAATTCTTACTATGACAAAATATTATTTGTTCACTATATAAACATGTACCATAATAATTTTGAAATTCATTCAATAGGAATAAGTATTTTTAATTTTGTAAATACATGTATTTCAGTGATTTGAAATGCCTCTAAAATTTTAAACTACATAACCGGTTGTCTAACTATTCAAAATACCTGAGACTATTTAAATTTAAATAGCAAACGCAAAATGGAGATTCAGAAAAGCTACAAATATTTTGTACCTTAATATTCCTGAGAATTCGAAGTTACGGAAAAGGGCGATATTACATCGTACGATTATGTACAGAAACAATGAAAAAAACATAATAAACAAAAGTAAACAATTAATAATAACATAATAATAAATTGCGGTATGTAACCTGAGGTAGTTTCATATTTGTACTATTTAAGTATTATATACTTTGGCTATAAACTAGAAACTATCGTATTAATACTCCTAATAAGATAGTTTCTTATAATAAATAAATTATAAATGTTATCTACAAGAAAATTGAAGTAAAAAAATACGAGAATCGCTTTAAAAGCTAATATATATTAGTGATGTCCTGTACTTTTTATAAACATCAGATCCATTATAAATTTTGAATAACTTGAAAATTATTTTACGTAAATTGTTCAAAACTTTAACAAACATTTACACCTGAATAAATAAATAATATTATATAGTAAGTTAAAATAATGCACAATAAACCCAAAATTGAAAAAAATATTAAATGTTAAATGAAATGAAATTTCATCTGATGTGTATAAAGTACGTATAAGGGCAAAATGCTAATTTGAAATACATTATGAAATTGTATATCAGACAAGCACAACAAATATATTCCCTGAATTATAATACCTGAGTAAAATATGGCTACGGTCATTATAAAAAACCGTATGCAAAGTTTTCACTATCGGAATAAAAGTGCACTAAACATAGGAGCCAGTTGAACTACAAAATGCTCATTCTATTGCCTAAATAACTTCGTAAATATTATTTTTAACATCAGGTGAATCCTGATCATCATCACATACCTCAACAAGACTGATATTGTTATATAAGATGATTAGTACATTTGGATATTTCAGCCGAATTTTTCTCATCGCATTTTTATCAATCTGATTACTTACGATCTGTACACTGATATCATACAAACTAAAGTTACACACTAATACAACAGAAAAACATGTTAAAAATAGTTTATAGTACATAAATGACAATTTTATAGTCCCTGAAATTTTTGCATGGACTTAACAACTTGACATAACGATTTTTACATACTAATACCATGTCCAATGAAATTTTAAAAGTTCAGATGAATCGACTGAAACTTATTAGCAAGTCAAGCATCATATGCCATTTAGACTGTTTTTAAATTTGTGTCGTTTCATCTGATTACTTTGCCAATAAAAAAATAATAAAATAACAAAACTAAAATATAGAATCCATCAATAAACTATCTTAGAAATTAAGTTAGAAAAAATATAGGTAGGTATGTTTAACATATAATAATGAACACTAATGCACTTAAATTTTAGAAAATAAATTTTCATTCTTAAACCATTCACCGTACAGAACAAAACTCACTCAAAAACAATACTTAAATCACACAATTGAAGCCAAACTGATAGTTACAAAACCAGAAGTGAACCTTCAATTCATTAATGGGGGATGTGAGATTGGTTGACCATTCGGCAAGCACTCAAAACACAAATCAACATTCTGTACCTAAATTGTAGCAGACTACATCCATCGATATTTTATGACTGATCATTGTTTTTACTGAAATTGTTAGTGTACTGTATGAAAAGATTCGATAAATTAAAATCTTATTCATATTCATTCTGGTCGATATAAATATATTACATGTATAAATGAAAATAAAATTATTAGAGTTCGAGGTAGATACAATGTTGCTGTAAATAATAAATAATCAGTCTTGTAGATAGCAATTTCGAATTTTCGTTGACCAGAACTAAATATGTATAAGATTTTACAACTGTAGACACCTATATATGAATGTGATAATCGGAACACAGAAAAAAAACACTAGTTATGTACATTGACATATGAGAAAATGAAACCCGTTTAACAACAATAACTATTGTCACCTAAGTCTGTTGTATAAAAATATATGTTATGTTACCTTGGCTATTGCAATTATTATGAGTCAGTTGATAATAAATATTTATATGAATAAAAACTGTAAATATATAATATATGTATATAAAAGTATCAATATTTATTAAGCTATTGCATTGTACTGTATGTTAACTGTAGCAAGTATAGTTTAATACGTAATGGACCTGAGTTTCGTTTGATTAGTTTCTGTCATGGCTGTGCAACCGTCATTGACTAGTTGCAAAGTCTGGTTGCTTCATTCTATTATGTAATTATGTATGCATGTTTGTATTATGTATAGTTTCAATACTGCTTTATGAGGTATGCATGGTGTAGTACTATGTATAAATATATAGATTATTGTATAAACTATTATTATGCGATAACTTGAGGTATTTGTATTTTCGGTAATATTGACTAGCAGGTACATTGACAGCTGCGTAGAAACTAAACGTTGTAGCAGATTTGTCAAGAGGTTTTGAAAAGTTCTGTTATGATTCAACGGTAAACAATACTTATGTTATAAAAATACAAGCGCGCTATGTTGTAACGGATTGCAATGATATAGTTTGGCACTATGGCTAACTGAATAGTGCTGAAGACTAAATAATTATTTAACTTACTTCTATTTCATTATATGCATTCAATAATTCCTGAGTTTTAAAAAAGGATTGTGTATAAATTAATATATTTAACATTACTATTTAATATTATCATTAAAAATATTATTATTATTATTTATAGTTGTGTTGCACTTCAATGACTAGTTCATGCTTAGTTTTCACTGGTACCAGCACTTGAAGTTGAGGTATATCTGATTCACATGAGTTAAAGGAGCAAAACCAAACCGTAGAAATCAATTTTTGTTTCTGATGTCAATTTCGCTTCCAGCTGAATCTACTAGAGTTCACAAAATCAATCGCTTAAACCTGTTCCAAAATTCTATGAATTCTAAGAAAAAATAAAATACATCCCAATAAATTTAAAATTAAAATAATACATAATTCGTTGCAATTCCAGAAATCTATCCAATTTAAACACTAAGCGATTGATCAGTAAACTGGTTTGATTCAAATCTGGAGCTCCTCATATCCAGTGTGAATTGTGTGTATCGCAAACATTCATCTTTCATTCACTCTCGCAAAAGATCGCAGCACAGGCAGACAACAACGGAACAACAACATCAACAACAGGAGTACGCACTGCTAGGTCACGCACACAACCACTAGTAACAACAAGGTGTGGATTCGTGGATTCCGGTGCAACGGATATCATGGGAGAGGAAAACATGCACCATTTATTCTTCATGGTCCAGCCAATCAAATATATACAAAAACAAGTGTCGTTGCCAAACCATGTAGAATTAAATCAGTACTTGTTGTGAGGGCAATGGATTTTACAAGACCAGCTTGTATGACCAAATATAATATAGGGATGTTAAGTCATGGTTCAGTCCAACAAGTATTACTCCTAATATGTACAAAAAAATCTTGCGGACTGAACATGAAACCACATCCAATTTTGATGAACCCACAACTTAAAATAATACGCTCTCCTAATCTTTATATACCTTGTGGTCTTTTGATAGAACATTAAAATATTATTGTCATAACCAACTATGTTAATATTATTATTATTGTATATATAATGATTGTATTTAAATTCATGTAACAATATATCTGTAAATAAAATACTGTAGTTGCAAAAGGCCTATTGTAAGAGGTAGATTATTTAGTTTGTTACAACAATAAATATTTTTCTATTTTGTTAGATTAGGAGAGACGTTTGGCGGACCAGTGAGGACCGTACTGGAACATAACTGAATTAATTAATTGATAAATCAACTAATTCAACAACAAAACAACTATCTTGTAAACACTAACCATTTGATGGATAGAGTGTAAAAGATAGTTGCGTATTACAGTAAGAAAACTGTAGTAGTACGTAATAATAATTGTAAATAATAATAATAATGAATGTATAAGATCAATAATGAGGTATATGGGTTGCTTGTGCGGGCACGGGCGGAGTTATTGGTTATTGGCTGTGGTTGTGTACTTGCTGCGTTTGCTGGAAAGCCTTCAGACTGAGCTCGGCCTTATGCTCACGCGCGATGTGCCGCCGCACCGTATTGTTGCGAGTAAACGTACGAGAACAGAACGGACACGGTACTCGGATGCCCTGATGCCTTTGCCTGATGTGTGCACGTAAGTTGGTCTCATAGCCATACAGCCGTTCACAGAATGGGCACTTTAACTTTTTACCTACAATCATAAATATATACGTTTAATATATAAAAATACTTGTAGTAAAAGAAATTGGAAATTTAAAACAACGATTTTAAACAGAATGGAGTCATCCCATATTTTCAAATATTTTTTCTAGAAGAGGCCCTGTTAAATTTTACATACCTACATTTTTGACGCCGTATACCTATTTGTTTTGTTTATAGATATAATTTTTTTGAAAATTCACTTTAATTTAAATCTTAGTTGGCTGACGTAAGCAAGACGTCACTCATTCGAACGATTAATTTCACCCTAGCGGCCAAAATTAGCTTTTATTTATCATTCATAGTAAGAGTCATAGATTCTATTTTTACATAAAAATCGGTAACTCTTTTTTTTCGCGATGGCCCCTTCAAAAGTATTAAACCAATTGTCTGCAAAGTTACTGTAATCAATTTGGCGAGGAATTGAATTTGAGGGTTAAAAGGGAAGTGCATTTGAGCAAGATAATATTGTTAAAAGACAACTCGAAATAGTAAGTGAAAATGTATAAAACTGATAATAAGATTAAGAACCAACCGTCTGGTGTAGTAACAGAGCCCGCTTTTCCTAATTTTCCTTGTACGGAACTCCACATGCTAGCCGATATGATTTCCTTGTCCCTGTCATCGTACTGTAACGACGGCGCCACTGTTCCATTTGCCGATCCGTTGCTACCCCCTACTGTGCTACTTAATGGTTCTTCCTGCACTGGTGGTTCCATTTTCATGCGAAGGTCTAACAAAGAATAATTTATTACACTTATGGTATAAGTTTAGAACATTAGTAATTACCTTCAGGCGATGTAGTATCCGTAGATGACGGTCCATGGTGGTCGCCTGATATATTGTTTTCGTCAGTATTGGTATTAGATGTCCGGTCAAAGGTGGTGGTTGCAGCACCAACACCAGCGTCGGGCTCATAGCGGTGGTCAGGGGGGCCATCAGCTTCCGGCTGTGTGGGCAACGATGAGCTGGAGCTGGAGGCGGGGCGATAAGCTAGGCCCATGGGTCCACCGCCCGGTGGCGATCCCGGCTGTCCCTTGCTGCCGTCACGTAACACGCTGGCTCGCACTGATTCCTGCAACATCTCACTGGGACTGGGCAGGTGGCGCTTGCGTGGCGAGTCGTACACTGAACCAGACGCTGGAAGTCTTTGTTCATACTGTCTGTAGTGATGTGGGTGCATATAGGGGGACATAACGGGCGAGTAACTAGGTGACGACACAGGATGGTGCATTGCTTGGGCATCTGAATCATCCTTGTTGTTTAGTTTTGGGTGTTTGGAATTGCGGACGGTGGGAGATTCTGGTGGACCGTCCATCGACGATGGCTGTTGTTGCTGACTATGTGCCACTGCTAACTTCTCATGTTCAATACTCAATCCTTTCACCTATTAATAATTAATAGACATTAATATCTGTTCGTAATTATTGTAAGTAATGTGTGACAGGTGTGATTTACCTGTAAGCATTCTGCGGCTTTGAGGAACGAGGACAGTGCGTCTTGCGACACGTGTACCTCGCCCTTGTACATGAACTCGAGAAGGGCGGACATGTTTGCCGCTGACGTGCCATCGAGAATGACCAGCAGGTTCTGATGCAGCGGCGCCGTCTCGAACAGATCCGCCAGGTGTTTGCTGCATGCCGCCAAGATCAACTTGTGCGCTTTAAATGTTACACCTGCACAAAATATCAAATCATTAACATACACTTGTAGAATATAAATCAAGATCTAAAATTGTAATTAAATTTTTTTCTATATAAAATATGATCAACAGTAACTGTTGATGTTAATGAGAAAATACCATCTATTCAGTTTTATTTTTGGTATCAAGTGAAAAATATTTTTTGAATGAATGAAAGTCATACAGAATATCTACTACAAAAGTTCTCCCAACAAAATCGGAAATAAATCGTTTACAGATCACAAAAACATCTTTAAATTGTAGATAGAAGCACATGGTGCGTGTGTTTGAAAACGAGAAAAGACGACAAAAAGAAAACAAGATAAAACTCGGTGATTCATAATTTCCAATCGAGGGCACCTTATAGGTTTTCCGCGTTCGAGTCTCGCGTCCAATTCAAGCAGCACATAGAACATCACACATCTCCAGTGGAGAGCGAACAACGTGAGAGCGTGCGAACGTGCAAACGTGTCCTTTCGATAGCGATGTGTGCATTTGTCTCCCATCAAGAAGATCTATCGCCTCAGTCCGCAATAAACCGGAGAAATACGTCGTCGTGTGTCGTGGTGTTTCCTGGCGCCGCGGCGCTGTTTGCTTTGTGGGCGCGGGATAAGGACGGGAAGGACGTTAGGGTAGGTTCAAGTTGCCTGGATACCGCACCTGGTTATACAACGCCCGCGGCCTGCAGACTCTATAGTGCTCAGGAACTTGAAACATGAGATTTAGTTTAGTTTGCACCTGCTAAAATCTACCTAGGTATCATTCCTAACTACTAACAAGGATTATCCATACCAATACCAGTAACTTTTCAAAATTTTACAAACATGTTATTTTTACTTGCATTGTTATAAGTTAGATTTATTAATTCCCCTAGGTCGCTCTCACGTGTATCTACATCTACAGTACTACACTCCATTATTCGCACACCGATACCGCCAATACCCAGTAGTCATTAAAGGTTCAGGGTGAACATAAATGGAATAACATGGGAAATCTGTCTTTTCGTGCTATTGGTTATTAAGTGAAAGTAATGAAAAATAAATTCTACATGGAAAACCTGTTTTACCTCTCGCCTTATATTCTATAAAAGAGGTATTGTGTATTGTAATGGGTTAAAATGTTCGAATATGAGTTTTTGGTGGATAAGTACGTTTCAGGGTAGGTATCTAGAATACGATTTTACTATTTTCACGATGATGTCTGTGTGTGCGCGTATGAATGTATGGACTTATGGACGATTTTTCGTCCATGATAACATAAAAAGTACCAAACCTTTAATAACCAAATTTCTTATTTAAGATTTGAATAAGGATCTTAACAACTCATAAGATTTTGGTAGAAATCCGGAAACCGGAGGTAGTATCTACTTTTGAAGCTTGATATAGTTTTCCTTAAATAAATTGGTACATTTATGAAAATTTTTGCAATTAAAAATAATTAAAATAAAATAATTATTTATGTGTACAAATAATTTTAAATACAATTTGCTGAATCTGGTAGTATTAAACAATAAAATAAAGTACAACTAATATTCAAATTTTTTGAAATTCCAGTATTTTTTTATTTGACAGTGACAGTACGTACAGTTGACATCTTTTGCTTGCATGTTGGTGTACATTATCGTTTACATATTACATAAATATGAAACTAATAAAATGTAAGTATAATTATTTATTTGATTAGTAGAATGAGCAGAATTAGGCGAGAGGTCATGTGCTGGCTGCTGGCCACATCAGATTTTTTTAAAATGAGAAAATAGCTTTTATAATTAAACCTGTAGTAACATTAATTAATCAGCATAAGTGCTTAATCAAGCAATAACAGATTTAAAAAACTGTTTCTATTTTGTTTTCCACTTCCACTGTTCCACTTCCACAATATCTGATATACTACGACTCTGACATTGTATTTAAGTATTTCCTTTGTTAAATAATGAAAAAGAAAGTGAGAACTAAAATATAAAGCATCATCGGGTGGTAAGACAGTCATCCCCAGACAAATTCTCCAGCAAACTTCCGCCGTGTATCTAGGTTTGCCACGGTTTCCCCACGTCCCCCTGTGCCTGTCTGTCAGCCACATACTCTGCCTCTCCGCCGTCTTTCACACCCGCAGCTGTGGAAATAATTTCCAGAACTCAGAAACTCGTGCTTGCAAGATTCCTTGTCTTGGCAGACTCGAGCCGAGTTTATAGTTCTAGATTGATACTGTCTTCTCGGCTGATTTCCTGACGTCATTTCAGACGGAGGGATGATGTTGGCATGTTCCCTTGGGAACTTGTCAAATTATTTGCTACGTGCAGGTGAGAATGGAGAAAGTCAACTTGTGAACATGGAAATATTTATGATCTTAATTCTAATCACGGAAAGTGGGTAGTGTTCTAATTAGCAGTTCTGCATAAAACAACTTCTTGTGAACCTAAAATAAGTCGCAAGAAAAGTTTTTGTCGTGAACACGACGAAGTATCGTAAAATTAAATTATGTAGGTTGTAGGTAGGTACTTTGTGTTACGTTTTTAAGCTCATACCTGAGGATATGATTTCTGCACTTTTTTTTATAAAGATATAGCACAGCAGAAAAGTACTCTATAGTGATGGTGGTGCGGATGATTCAAATGATTTAGAACGGATAAAATACTTAGCTTAGTACTAGACGCAAAAAGGTAGCGTTCTGAATTTTTTTATTGGGAAAATTTCGCTCTAAACAAAAATGATGATAGCCTCTGGTCTACGGAGCAGATAGCCGATTGCGTTATGTGACCGATTGTGGTTCTAACGATTATAGTCCAATCTAATACACATGTCTGTTTAACAGTACAGAAATATCCATTAGTGTAGTTAGTGATGAAAAATGAAAATGTCAGTACCGTTATGAAAATTTCAATATTTCATGAAATTTTTCATTTGAACGTTTTGTTTTATTAATTTCTTAGATTTATAAAAAAAAATTAGGAATTTTGACTTTTCGTTGGTATTTATTTTGTCAGTTGGTGGGCTCATCAACGATAATCAAATTATGGTAATATTGTATCAAAAATAGTAATTAAATTATTATGATTAGTAAAAGAAAAATTATTAAAAGTTGATATAGTTCAAAGATAATAAAGTTTATAAAAGGCGTGACGCCATCGGTATTAGCTTTGAAATGAAGCTTCTCATTGGCTAATCCTTGTTTTCTCGGTGTCCGACATTCATTCAGAGAAGGCAACTATGATACAAATTTAGTTAGAACTGTCAGTTTTATAGGTTGGAGTAATTTTTTCGTATGTAAATATAATATTAATATAATACAACAATACAGTTTCCAGTTTATTAAAAACATCTTAATCTTGCAGAACAAAGTTTCAAACTGATTATTCTACTCTAACAAAACAGGGATGAAAATGCTGACTATGTAGGTTTTAAAATTAATTTTTATTTTCGTATTGAAGATAATTATTGAACAACTATAAGATTTAATCGGATTTAATATAAGTAAGTTTATATTTTTCACAAATATAAAAAAGTAAATACAATACACATTAAAATAAACTGGTTAAGTGTCACTACTTAATACAGATGACGTCACAAATTAATTTTCAAATTTAAAAAAATCATATCTGCGTTTAATGATAAATTTCAAGCCGGATTTTCACTGTTCGATAAATATTGTTATGAAGTTTCATTAAAAAATTAAAAATATATAGTTGATGAGCCATATAAAAAGGTTTTAAAATTTCATTACAGAAAAGGCGTGATAGATACTTACATTTATGTATGAAAGACTATTTTTCTTAACTTACTCTTATATTTCTCTCTTATTTGGTTCATTTGACAGGTACGTATTACTCAAGAAAATGAAAATGGCCTTTTAAATTTGAAACATGTTTTAAAATCATAACCGTTCATCGTGCAGTTATAGCCTATATCTTTACCGAGGTACCAATTAGGTATTTCGTATTTCCACAAAATCACCATGCATTTAAAGTACAATAATCAAAACACAAGAATGGCACGGCACATCAGACATCGCTTCCCATTGTCATATTTGGATATAATGAGTGACGTTGGCGGAGGGTGGCGTCCTTGAACCCTGACCCGTGTCCGCAGCCGCAAGGTTGCCACGCTTCACGCGCGCCGCCGGCGCAGGAAGAGGGGAAGCGTCGCGACGCCCGCAGAACAAGAAGAAACAAATGAATGGCGTTAGCCCACTGACTGTCGAATTGGAACGAGTGATGAATGAGATATTTTTGAGCCGCGACCGTCAATCAATCTGACAAAGTTGTTGCATATTTACATGTGAGAGATATTGCTTTCTGGGAA
The DNA here is from genome assembly GCA_947534325.1 of Agonum fuliginosum. Classification (NCBI taxonomy): domain Eukaryota; kingdom Metazoa; phylum Arthropoda; class Insecta; order Coleoptera; family Carabidae; genus Agonum; species Agonum fuliginosum. The sequence goes on from OX384041.1 coordinate 23,418,964, forward strand.
GAAGTTTGCGATATTTATTGACTTGTGAATTTTATTTGATCTTTTAAAGTTTCTGGAGTATTGGTAACCTTATTTATTTATATGGTTCACATAAACTTTCTAACTAGCAACATAATAGCATACATATTTTCTACTGACAACTATTGCATAGAGATATAATTAAAATTACGTACCAGTCATTTTAAAATAAAAATAATTAACACAACATTTACGTCTCATTTGGTAGTTTACATTTTTACAATAGGTATAGTTAAATTATAAATTAAGAGCATGTTTCTGTTGCAAGGGATTAAAAAGAGTATAATAAGGCAAATGCCCATCTCAAAAAATATATTTAAACTTAAATTAAAGTTCATAATGACAGATAAAACATAAGAAAATTATATTGTGTCTGTAATTTCAATTTTTATTGATATGGTATACCTATACCCAGGTAGGTACATTTAACCAGTTAGGTTACTACCTACTTAGTCTAAGAGACGACACTATGAAACTCTTTGTCATAATATAACCGGCTGAAAAAATTCTCAATAATACTTTAAACAAGCGTCAATAAGATGCGTTTTGTCTATAATGTAATTAATTTTTGCTGTAATTAAACAATATCTAGGTTGTAACTTATACTGGTTATTAAAGAATGTCTAGGCTTTAAGAAAATGTTGGTCTGAAAAGCCACGATATCGGTTCGGTAAACTTTTCAAACCGAATTAAAAGGGTTCAAAATTTCGAATCTTATTTTATCCGTATATCCAAAGAATAGTTAATACCACTTACTACAAGTTGCAAATTATCTAATAAATTTTATTAGTGCAAGTACTAAAATATATTGTTTGTTTACCTCATTTTCAGTTACCCAGAACTGTCATGATATATTTATAAATAATTGAATCACCAGTTTACTAGGTTCTTTTTATAGTTGACCCGATTACACAAAGTATATATTTATGTACAATGTCAAGGGAAATTCAAAATATAAACACGGAATTATACAAATATTGGGTCATTCTTATATCTAATATCTTATAATATCAAATTTAAACATTTTTATTTGATCAGGTGATTGTTACGAAACATTCTCCAAACCATTATTTCCCGTGATTTTTTCAATGCATTTTTTCAACGAATTCTTTTTTCCAATGGCATATTTTTCGCGAGTTCTATTTTCCAATTTAGGTACTCCTAACTTGACCTAATCTAACCTAACCTAAATTAAATCATAATTAAAAAATTATCATTGGAAAAATGCATTATTGGAAAAAATTATCATTGAAAAAAACGGACTGGAGAAAACAGATTGGAAAAAATGTATTGGAAAAAGTGACTCCCTACCGATCAGGTGTAGATCTTGTTGTACGCATGTATACTTTATATTTAGTGTTATACTTATGAAGAATGTACAAAATTGTGCTGAATTTAAGAGTCTAAAACTAAAATGAGCTAACAAATAGAATAATTTAGAGATCAAAGGAATATAATATAACTGACCTGAGCATAGTAACAACGAATTGAGCCCGACACTTTCAACACTGAGAAAATTAAAAACTTCAGACGCATTTTAAATTAATTTCCCCACCTCCCTGACTTGTCAGAGAGCTAAAACGAAAGAGAAATAACGCTGAGGAAACTTCTTTCAATCGCCACTTTTCTACGCTGAAAAAATTGTTTAATTACACGATATGTAAATTAAACAACGGATTTTAATTTGGAAATCTTTAAAAGAACTGGGGGAAAATTCGCTTTGATTATTTTTTTTTTGTTCAAACATGATTGCTAGTATTTAGCCAGAAAATTAAGTTATGAGTAATTATTTTAATTACGCAACCCTTTTCCTTCACATTAATTTTGTATTAAATCCTCAATTAATACAACGAACTTAAAAGTTTGATCAACATATATTTTCCCTTTATTAAATTGCTTGTAACATAGGATCCAACAATATTTTTTTACATACTTAGTTAAAAACAAAAATAAATATAAGGAGAAATTTTCTTGACTGGAAAATGGATGAATGAAAGATAACTTCTGGAATTCAGTCGGTTTTTATTTTACTTAATAGGCCTCTACTGGTATCAACCCCATTTCAGTCTTCTTCAGGAGTTTTATTTAACAAATTTTATTTTTTACTATTAATAATAAAACATTAACCAGAAATATTTCAAAACAACTTACGTGATCAGTCACAATTTTGAAAATAATGTATATGAATGTAAAATGCATAAATAATGTAATAACATTGTAAAAAGTCAAGTATAAAATAAAGAATTGCACTCTTTTTACCTCTGGCCTCATATTCTATAAGAGAGGTATTGTGACGGGTCAAAATGTTCGAGTGTGAGTTTTTGGTAATTAAGCACGTTTTAGGGTCCCTAGTGTAAGAATTTAACATTTTCTAGATGATGTCATTAAAATCGTAATTTTTATATTTAAAGAATTAAAATACGAATCTTAATAAACTAATATAATTTTGGTTAAAATCTACGAACCGGAAGTATAACTTTTTTTAAATATTTTGATAAATAATTAATTTAAGACAATTTTTTTATTTTAAATGAATGATTAAATGATTATTATCTACAATTGGTATTTTATAAATTTTTCTGTCAGGTATCATTTAAGAATAATTAAAGCTTGTACTTATAATTAAGTAAGTATTCCGGTATCTTGATCGTTTAACATTTGTAACTACGTAAAATTTAAATAATGCTTATGACATGACAGTGACAGTGACAATAGTAAAATATCGGTTATATCTTCTTCTGCAGTTTAAATAAAATGACTAAAATATATTTGTGAGTAGAATAGAGTAAGTATGGCGGGAGGTTTTGTGCTGGCCACATCCAATTTTTTATTTTACATTCATATACATTAATTTCAAAATTGTGACTAATCATAATCACGTACCTACCTAAGATGTTTTGTATAATTTCTGGTTATTGTTTTATTAGGTAATTGTAAAAATAAAATTTGTTAAATACATCTCCTGAAGAAGGCCCAGATGGGGACTGATTGTATTCCAGAAGTTGTTCTTAATGCACAAAAATAAATGTAAATTTAGATAATTTAGCGTAAAATAATATAGCTATAGAATTTTAGAGGTCGTTGATTTTTCAACTGATACAAAATTACTACTATAACAATGGAAATCTCTGAAATTACAAAATCACTAACTTGACGTGTTCTAGAGATTTTTTATTTACTTTGCCAATTGACTTATGTCATATAAATCAATTTTCTTTGATTACTTACATATTTTTCATAACGGCTATCGACGATGTTTGTTAATTTTGATTTTAAACAAATTAAAATTTACAAAAGATAAATTTGGTTTGTTAGAACTTTAGTTGTATACCAATATCACTGAAATTTCTATGATTGTGCACATTAATCCTAATTATTTACTGATAAATATCGGACATATATATGTGATTTGAGCTTTGTTTCTAGTTAAGGTATCGAGAAAATAAATATTTTAACATATGGATTCTTAGCAGAAAATTGTAGCAGAAAATTTTAAATTTTCAATTTATTTTCTTCACTCGTGCAAAACCTATACCCGGGACTTTTGGGAAACCCTGTATTTGATTATTAGTAGAAGTGGCATAATACAAAAAATGTTTTATATTTTATTATTTTATGTTTAAAAAGCTAATATTATGTTCTCTCCTATAAACAGTTTTCTTGTTAGGAGAAATACAACGTATAGCAAATGGAAAATGGAAACACCACGAACCACGATAGCATGTCACGTTTCTTCTTGGAAAACACGCACATTTGGCGGAAATGCAAGATAAACGGAAGAAGCTCTACTCTAGTGTTGGCAGAAGTGCGTGTGGAGTTAACCTAACGATTGGATGTTGATTTTACCTTCGCAGAAGAGCGTCACGTCGGCCAAGCTCTCCGACTTGAAGAGGTTGCTGAAGGCGGCCGCGAGGTTGCTCCCGAAACTGTTCCACTTCAGACAGAACTGCTGCTGTGAATCCATGCCCGGGCCTCCTGTATGGAATGTGTTAGCTGGAAACAAAAGAATCATACGTTAGTATAGACTATACAGTATTGTTTATTTTGGATATCAAAACACATGAAACAATTTAATTTTAATTGAATTTTCTATTTAAAACAATACACTTTTATTTGATTTATTTAAAAAAGTTTCGTTTAACCTGCCCGTGTCACTATTTCCAGAAGTAAAAGTTATGTTTCAATTTGAAATAAAGGTACACCCTAGTGTAATAGTATTAATTTAGGAGTAAAGGGAATGGATAAAAAATCCTTATGTCTCGGTCGATGTAGAAATGTAGATGAAAAAAATATAATAACATTTTATATTAGTTCTAAAATAAATATAAATTGTTATTATATTTTTCATCTACATCAACCGTCTCCTGTAGATTTTTTTTAAAATTTATTTTACATTTTGCGCTTTTCTAATTTTAATTTTTCTGTCTTTGTAGTCATCCCGGTTTTTACCTTGAATATGATCATTTGAATAAATGATCGCAACCAATCGGTAAATGATTAAAGAACAGTGTAATGAAGACAAAAGGATAATGTTTTATTTATCCATTCCCTTTACTCCTAAATTATGTTTAAATATTTCAGATATTAGTTCTGAAAGTAGTTAAAAGGTTCAATTTATTTTGAGTATTAATATGTATTTTATAATACACTTTTTAGTTAGTAGTTAGTACCAGTGGCGGATTCAAGGGGGGAAGAATGGGGCGATCGCCAGCCCTCCTTTGAGAGAATTTGTTCTTTAAAAGTTTATGAAAATGTTGTCTGACATATTACAGATAACAAAATTTCCCAATATTCATTTCATATGTTTTTTAAATTTGTTATTTATTTTAATTTATACTCGTGAAAGAGCGTAAAATACATGTAGGTAATTTCGCTTATATGGAAAAACTTAACTTCTAATAAAACAGCCGTTCATTTTGAAATGAAAACATTTTTCACCGTTAGTACACATTTACATAATCCATTATTATCCAGCAATTTTGAAAACTGAGATGGCAAAATAGTTTGTAAAAATAAACCGTTCTGTAAGTTTCAAGAAATTTCACATTGAAACATGAGATTTTTGATAATTTACTTTTTAAGTGTGTAGGTGTCCAATATGACACCAAGTAAGAAACCTTCTTTTAGTTTAATGTTTAATAATACTTATATTGTTCATTTCAATTATACCTTGATTTTAAAAATAATCTGCATAGTACAGTTTTACAGAAATTAAAAATACATGAAAACATAAATTATTATTTTTATAGAAAATTGATGTAGCAAAAAATTCGAATTATCGTTTTATTGTAGTGGCAAAATTTTTAAAAAATATTTTAAAATTAGTCTTTTCCTTGGTCTTCTCTTAAGACCAAGTCCAGTAGTCAAACATTTTCAATTAATCATTTTTATCTACTGCCAACTGGCGTCACAGTATATAACTAATGAATTCAATTAATTTATGTAAATATAATTAACTTGAAGCCCTTTTATGTAGAAAAAAATATTAAGAAATATTTAATAAGCCTACAGAATTTTTCATATCAAATTTACACGAGAATTTAATTAATTCGAGCATAATAAAATTTTCAATGTTCACTTTTGTTAAACGATCATATTCCCGTTTTAATTAATAGAAGATTGGCAACTAGGAAATAATTATACAGGTAGCTTGCTTTAATCACAGTAATAATGTAATAAAATATTCACTGAATGAAAAAGGTGTGCCGCCCATAAATTTCCTTCCCCCAATAGTGCCCAAAGTGGCAAAGTACGTGATGATATCTCCCCATTGATAAAATAAAGAGTATTCCAGCGGTAGTAAATATCAGGGTTCAAATCTCGAATACCCACGCTATGGTCTAAACTCATTCCAATAAATTTTCGTCAAAAAATTAGGGCGCAATTTCTCGCACGTCCGTTTGATGCACGTTTTGGTAACGGCGAAAAGACATCCAACTCCAACAGGCGGTGGAGGAAGACCGAAGAAGGAGAAGAAGAGGTAGAAGAAGCAACTGCAGCAGGAACGAACTCACGCAATCGCAGGAGGCGGTGTAAAGTAGAGACCGAGGGGCTCATACATCAGATGCTGAAATATTCACGAGCAAACGTACACGTGACAAGGCGCCCGAGGGGAACCATGAAATACAGAACCGAAATGAGGGAAATTTCAGACGAAAATTGTTTCCGATTGTATCCCTACTTGTTGCAACCAGCAGTGGAAAAACAACTTTTTAAATTTATGAATATGCAGTCTTTCATTTATTTAGACAGGCCCGTCTACCTCCTAAAAACCAGCATAAAATGTACTAACGTAGCGAGTGTTTTGTGGCCACTACAAAAATATGATAAAATTTCATTCCAACAAGGAATATATACTTAAAAGGGTGAATTAACAGTGGTGCCTTTTAAAATTTTAATTAAAAATTGTACATAAAAATTACAATTTATGCAAACTTTACACGTATATCTCATGATAGAAATTTATTTTAAGAATTTTAAAAAGGCACATTTGCAGATCCATTATTTCTCTATTAAATAAAAAAGCATTATCTTGAAGTCAATAATAAACTGACAGTTTACTCGCAACGAAAACACCTTTACAGTATTTTTCAGCTTCAAAATGACATTGCATAGCTAGGATGCGGCAAACTACGAGATTCGGGCTTGCTTCGGGAAGCTGCAGTAATGGGGAAGGGAGTGGAATAGAAGAAAAAGTAAAATCGAGAGTATTCTAGGAATTCGGAAAAAACCTAGACGGTTTATAACTTTTTGTTTAACTAAATGCCGGGATATAAAAATCATACATCTACCTACTACAAAAATAAATAAATTTAATATTTTTGAATTCATTTGAAATTTAAAAAATATTTACTAATTTTTTGATGCACTGTTATTGTTCTCTTTATGACTAAAAACTTTAACAAAGAGCTAGAATAAACCTTACTGAAGAGTATGCTTTTGTATTAATTAACTACGAAATAATATTACGATATAATTAATATAAATCTAATCAAACTAGAATTCAAGTACAACGATATAATTTAATGCGTAGGTATACCTACCTACAAAATATTTTTATTTATAAACACTGAATTTCCCTCTGAATGTGAAAATAATAATTCAATCGGGTTCATCAACACAGTAAAGTAATGTGGGTTGTGAACAAACAGCTTTTCAGGGAATCTAGAGCTTAAAATGAAATCAAGCTTGTGTGATTCAGTTTTATTTCAGTTCGTACAAATTTCATAGCACACAACACATATCTGTACAATAATGATGCATGTGCTTTTTTGTAACCTTAAGCGTTTCTCTAAATCCCTCTCCAACAAATTCATATTCTTCTAATAATGTTTTTATAAACATTTGTTCACATTATCTGATTATTTTATTTTTCAAAATTGCATTAATTATTAATTATTGTCAGGTTGAATTTAAATTTAATATTTAAAATATAGTTTATCATAGGAAGTAAGTAATAGTTATTTACGCCTGCGAACGAAGTTTGAGGCCCGACAGCGGAGGGTCTTTATTCGTCCAAAGGTATAATCTGTCTTTCGGCCGGAGAACGTACAACGTTTTACTTACACACAACTTTATACAAAATACCTGTACATTTCTCGTGATTTGTTTTTAAAAACAAGCAAAAATACTTATTAGTAGAATATCATGGTGGCGTATGACAACAAAAAAACATTTCATGTGTTAAACATTATTTAATTTTAATTGGACTAATAATTCATTACTTTACCGCCGCGTTTTTTTTTACTTTACCAACCATCTTTACCAACCAAGAGCGTACCTAAAGCAAAAGTTTCTGCTACTTAACCAAGTTGTAAACAAACAATAATGATGATGTGATGACAGTTGTACATAAAAATACATATAAAATTAACATTCAAATCTGCATCCATTATAAATTTATATTAATTTGTACTAATTACCTACTTAGTAGTATTTTAACTAATTCAAAATCCGGTAAGTTTTCTTTTATAGGAACAGTGAGCAAATTTAAAAGCGTCGTAGACGAGTATTCGAAGCCTGTAAAGTTTCCTGGAAATGTTACATTTACGTATACTATTTTCTAGATATTTATTTTTCATTTCCAAATAAGTAATTGTTTTAATAAAAAAACGATTGTAATTATCCCCAAAATTATATTCTAAAGAAGACGCAATATGAATTAGTTCATAATGGTCTATTTTTCTTTCGTTGTTCATTCTTTTAAATGAACGGTAAATAACAATTGGCAGAAAAATTAAAGATATAAATTATTTCAGTAAAATGCATAACAATAATAACTGTTGCTTGTACCTGTAATTAATGCATATTTGAACATCTAAGAAAATGTTTGAAAAATAGAATTAATTATAGACTTATTATTGTGTAATTATGAAATGACAAAATACGTCCCTGCATCAGGTACAGACAAACACAGCAACACCAGCACGTCGTAGCAGGACGTATGAGAAGTTGACCCACCCATACTAGCCTACCCTGTTAAAATCTATCGCAATCGTTAGTTTTACGTTAGTTGAGTTTAGTTTTGTAGAAAATTGCGTTAGTTTTGAATGTTTATACGTATTTTTTAAAAATAATATTTGGGTGGGCTAACTTCACAACAGCCCAACCCTTAATTCGAAAGTGCGAGGAAAACACATTAATACCTTTTAATTGATTAGTTGATGTTAGTTGTTCTACATATTACGTTTGTTTTGTTATTCTAAGCTGTCAAATTTGAGCCGAGTGGGTGGGCCAAAATCACGGTTCCCCAGCCCATTGCAGAATTTCACGCGTAGATTTTACATACGTTGTCACCGTGGTTAGTTGAGAATAGTTTTGACGAAAAATACGTTAGTTGTGCCATAATTTGCCCGCCTTAACCAAAATAACCATTTTCGCTAACCGTCCGGACTTGATGCTACTATATATCATTGTTTTCTGTAAAAATAGGAGGCCATTCAGGAATTGTTTATGATTATAATAGCAATTGTACAAAAAGTAAATCATTTTTTAAACTAATACAAGAAATTGTTGTTGTCATGGTAGAAACAAATATGTGGTTATGTATGGATGAATTTTTGCGCACTTTATTTGTCATTATAATTTTATTATTATAATCTCAATTTCTACACCAACATTATATTATAATAATTTGCATAATACATTTGTACGTCTTATAGAAGAACTGATAAGATTTTTGTAAAATTCTGTTACCGGAAATAATACTTTACTTGAATACTTGTTGCAAAAATCTTTTTAAAAAAATCTGATCTCAAAATGACAATTTAGCCAATTTTTAATTTATATATCAAACTGGAATGTGACAGAAAAGTTATCCATTAATTAATTATTATAGTTAGGTTCCTCAAGCTAATTGTAAAAAATTTCCGCTAAATTTTTATATAATCCTTGTTACTATTTTATAATCAATTCTTCTAATTGGATGTTATTTGTGTCATGCGATTTTTATTTTATTAATTCAATATTTTATTTTTAGGAACTAATTTAATTGTTTTCGGATAATTACATAGTTCTAATTTGATTTGCTAATACCAAAATTTTTTCTTGTTTTCAACAAATATACCTAAATATAAATTGTAAAAAAATGTATTACTGCAATTTTTTTATTTTGCAATAATTTATTTTAATAAATTGCTTCATTGTTTTTATTCAGTACCGTTTGGCTTACTGCATGCACACTGAAAAAGAAAAGGTAAATTAGATTTTGGTAAATACGTCCAACTATTGCATTCTTTAAGAATTCCTCACTTTGAAAACTATTGTACCATATTATTTGTCAATCATAAACTAAATTTTAAAAAATCTGGTAAATGTCCAACACTGCTGTTGGTTGTTGCCGGTTGTTGCCTTCTATTTTATTTCCAATTTTATATTGTAAAATTACAGCAATCAATGACATAATAGCATCAAGTCCGTACGGTTAGCGAAAATGGTTATTTTGGTTAAGGCGGGCAAATTATGGCACAACTAACGTATTTTTCGTCAAAACTATGCTCAACTAACCACGGTGACAACGTATGTAAAATCTACGCGTGAAATTCTGCAATGGGCTGGAGAACCGTGATTTTGGCCCACCCACTCGGCTCAAATTTGACAGCTTAGAATAACAAAACAAACGTAATATGTAGCACAACTAACATCAACTAATCAATTAAAAGGTATTAATGTGTTTTCCTCGCACTTTCGAATTAAGGGTTGGGCTGTTGTGAAGTTAGCCCACCCAAATATTATTTTTTTAAAATACGTATAAACATTCAAAACTAACGCAAATTTCTACAAAACTAAACTCAACTAACGTAAAACTAACGATTGCGATAGATTTTAACAGGGTGGGCTAGTATGGGTGGGTCAACTTCTCATACGTCGTAGCAGGGGTAAACCTACCGGAGCAACTCCGGGAACATCCGGGGAGTCACCGTCACTCAACCTGCTCAGGAAATCAATAAATACACGCGTACGCACGCACACACGCACGCAGCGAGCACGAGAGTTGTTCCGCGAGGGGTGAAGGACACGCGCGACAGGTAAATGCCAATTACCGCCGTGTAACTCTCTATCAACCGATGTTGGACGCTCACAGCCCGGTTAGCGGTAGCGAATAGCGGTTACATTGCTGTATTGCGAATTTTCCAGATGCGGATTGTTAAACAAAGAACTCATGCCTACGGTATTGTTTGTGGTACGTGTTATTGTTTTTTGCGGATCGAAAAAAATTCAAAATTGAAACATGAGTTCGAATAAATATTAGCTTACGTGGAGATCAGAATGATAAATAAATATTTCGTAATTGCTAAATACTCATACGTGTTACTAACAACATTAAGTATTGATAAAATATTAAGTATAACTGTAAGAACCAATTTATAAATATATAACTTTTTTTTGGTATTCAATTTGTTAATTAATTACAACATTTACAGCCAAGACAAACTGAAATAAGTACTGCACCAAAATTATTGTATCCTAAAGTATCTGTACAAGTTCTTGCACATGAATTTGTCAAAATGATTTTTCTGTTTTGCACCATAAAAGTATGACATTTGTGCAAGTTTTTATCATTGTTTCAATAATTATAACACACACATAGCAAGAATAGAGTCAATAAAAACAAATTACATATGTTCTGCTACAAATTTCAAATAAATTACTTCAACTATGATAGCATATCAGAAATGTTTAATTTAACAACACTAAAGCAAAGAAGAACAAAAAATGCTCACATGATTTTCTTGTATAAAATATTGAATAATGTGATTGACATTGAAAGACTCATTGACAAACTAATATTCAATATACCGCAAACACCTTCTACTTACCATCATGTAATTCAAATAATTTTAAAAATTCTCTATTAATAAGAATCATGATGTGTACATACATATCAACATTTAAATCTCTTTGATATGAATGTTAATCAAATCAGAAACTATTTTTAAAATTCTTTACCTTAATTTAAGTATCACATTTTAATTTTAACACTATATCTTTCTTTTGTTTAATGTAAATTTATTATTTCTTCGTAATTTGTACTTATCTATTATCATTTTTTGCATTGTTATATTATGTATTCGTATTATATTGTATTCTTTTGTATCAGTGGAAGCTCATAAGTGGGTTAGCTTCCCTTATCCACCTATTAAATACATACATATATTAAGTCGAACTTAAGTTAAGTCATCTGCTTCAAATTTAAAAATATATACTGACGTATTACCTAAAATTCCAATTTTAATATTTATAATTTATATACCTACTCGTGTTTAAAAACCATGATCATATTACTCTAATTATTATAGTACCCACTAAAACAAATAGTGATAAGGTCTAATCTCAAAGCAAGTAAATTGTGATTAGCTTTAAAAGAAAGTGCATGAAGCTTTTTTTGCTAATGCTGCGCTATTTTATCTAGTATTTCTTTCCCTTTCCGTGTCTTGCGTTTTTCTCAAGGAAGAAGCTTAATGGTTACGCCAGCACGTACAGAAAATACAGTAAGAAAACTGGCAAATTTCCAACTGGAAATATATTGCTCGTAGGTGGAGTTCAAAAGTTGAAAGACCTTAACTTACGCACATTTCAAAATGGAAAATATATACGACGAATTGTATGAACCAAATCGCCTTCTTATACATGATAATATTATATCAGATTTTATTCGGAACACAGAATTTATTATTTCAAATGGAAAAATTAGCTACTAAGACGGTCGTCAAATATTCATTTTAAATAATTTATCAAGTACCTACTCGTATTAGGGCTAATTATATACCTACATTTTTCCCATTATATATAAATTTCGACGGATGATGAAAACAGAAAAGCCCTGTTAAAAATATAACATAAAAATAAGATAAAATCATTCAATATTTCAGTTCCTAGGTATAAAGCAATGTTGTCATATCTCACCACCTACACTCATCTACAATAAAATATAGGTAGGTAATATAATATGTAATAGATAGTAATTTTAATTGGAAATTATTATGGGTTAAATTAACATACTGGGGTGATCTACTGATCGTCAGTTCGATTCTTCCTCATAGAAATGAAGACAAAACGAATACTAGTATGTCGATTTCTATAATACCTTCTGTCTGCTATCAAAATCCAAAATTTTAAGCAAAGGAAATGCAATCTTGGTAATAGAAATAATCGATTTTGTCTTGGACTGAGATTTTTATTTATTATTTGGCAATAATTATTTAAAAATTATGAAAATCTATAAATAGGAAAATTATATTTCTACTAGCACCTATCTAGTAAGATGTTTTTTATAATATAAACACGTAAAAGTGTTAAAATTTTTATTGTCATTCGTAAAATACGCGAAAAAAAGTATGCAAATAATTGCATGTACGGATTACGAATATTGAACTGTTTACCTATATAAATTGACATTCTTATAATATCAATAAAAAGCCAATTTAAGAAACTAGTTGTATCATAATTCATAGCAAATAAAACAAATATCTTATTATACCCACATAAAGTCACTTATTGAGTCATATTTTTACTAAACCACAACGAAAATATACTTAAAACTTGACATAAAAATATGTAAATCAATATTTCAAAGAAAAAATTGTTTCATCAAAAATCAATGGGTGTAACAACGACGACGAACGTCTTTATCGGCTTAATAAATATCGTTGGAGAAACATCTCAATAATCGTCAACAACCCAATAAAACTGTCATATCTCCTTCATAAAAACAGTAAGCACTTCCCACCCACACCAGTTTGCGACGCCAATTACAATCTGATACTCACAGAAGCAGAAACTCAACTTTAATCCGTTATGAATGGGACTGCTTATCCTGTCGGTGTTAGGAAAACAAATCGAAGCCAATTATGTGTTTTTTCTCGGCTACCGGAAGCTTACAAGGGGCTGATGTAATGTTACTGGCGATAAGCACAGGGGAGTATCAGGAAATTTCATTAATTGCCTGTTTGATTTGATTTCTGATCTCTTTCAGGTTATATTATAACACTGCAGGAGATATGATCTTTCCAATTACATAACTGGGGTATACATGAACGGACTCCAAATTTCACTATTTTAAAAAAATGATTGTTGTATTAAGGCTGCGCGGTTTTAAGTATAATAAAATCTCTGCATGTGATATGACGTATGAACCCGGATTCGGAGTTCCGTGATTCAAAGTCTCTCGACTAGTAGTGTGTGATTATCGTTAAATTGTACAATATATTGATCTAAATCGCACTCGGACGCTTGATTGTCTTAAATGTAGTCATCTCTCCGTTGTCGCTTTGAATTTTAAAGATTGAGATTGTGACTGCACCAAGACGTAGACGTATCGTCGAAGTGGTTGGATTCCACGATTCCACCTTCCACTATAATAACATCTGCCATTCAAGAATTGGCACCATAATCGAAATAAGGAATATTAACGATAAAACATATACTAATTACAAGCCCAGTTATGTCAAATAGTGAAGAAAGAAAGATTTTAAATAATTTAATTTAAAAAACATACATTATTTATATAGGGCGTGGTTTGTTCTATATGGAACGTTGTTATTGGCCGCGGTGAGAACATGAGAAGAGACATGATACGGCAGAGAATGTAACTACCATCTGTCATTTTTACATTATTCGTGCTTATTTCATTTGTGTTTTATTTTATTTTATAATTTTAACTGCTACAAAATATGTTTTAGCAATGCAAGACGACTTTTAAATATAAAATAAATAAATAATTTGTTTTAAGAAAATGTTCCTGTAACAAACTGATTGAGTGCCACTGGAGATACCACCGACGTCACCACTAAATACCAAAAAAATAATAAATCGTTTAATAAGAGGAATATTTACATCGTGTTTTGAGTAAAAGGCATAGTTTCTTATGTAGTTTTGTAGTTAAATAAAATTTAAAAAATCCAGTGGAGGAGCCTATTGGGAATACATCATGTTGAATGGTTACCAGCAAAAAAATCTTGACATATCAATCAAACAAACATTCATTTTTCTTTTATAATCGACGTAGTGTATTCTTAAACCTTCTTCAGGGTTAGTAAGATCTTATAACTAGTAACTAACCTACTACTAACTTCAAATTAAAAGTTATTATTAAAGGTGTGAAAATCTTTACGGATAAGACAAATATTTTTTGTAACACAAATATACAAATTTTATGTTAGTTATCAAATTTAATAATATAAATAAGATTGATATTAAAGCATAGTTAGATTACTTTAAGACCAAGTATCGAGTAAATTAGGAAATGCCAAATGCACAAAGACCAATTAGTACAACTCACGAATAAGGTGATAAATGTGATATTGTCTTATGATAAATGCCTGGGTAACTTTTTATCTGACCCGGTCCTGAGTTCAGGGGTGAACAAAACACGGTAGATCGATACCGGGTCGCTAGACCTTACTTAAGTTACCCCGCATTGTCCCGTTTCTTTCAACATAATAAAATTATTCGTTCCCGTCCCTGCCAGAAATGTTTTCACAGTTTTCCGACTTTTCCGCCTATCCCAGACGGCGCCGAAATAAATCACAACTTTGCCGGAATTTTCTTTCAGGAATTTCGACCCACTGTCGTCTCGATTGTCTGTTTCCCTCGCACTTATGAAATATGCGTGTGTCTATCTCGGTTTGCAGATTTCAATGTCTCGTTATTTGGATTTGCTGGGGGATGTCTGCTGTTTTCAACTAAGTTTTTAATATGTCATAATATAAATCGAAAGTTTCAACTTCCAAAATTTATAACTAAGGAAGTCTTCTTTAAATGTAGGTACTTTTACTTTTACATCTTAGTCTTAGTAAACTTTAAATTACATTAAAAAGTAACTGTTGCTTTTTGCTACATTTATTATCCTTTTAACTGTCGCGCTAATTCATATTTAAATTTATTGCGAACATTTAAGGTACAGACAGATACATAACAAATATTTATTCGTTAATTAAATAAAAATTAGTTATGAACGATAACGGTTATATTATTGGAATCCAATTAATCGAATACTGATATTTTGTTGGTTTCTGGGATGGAAGTTTAGGTCGCTAGAACGCCAAGTGGACATTTAACCATTGCGCAACCACTGGTCGAATATTTTACGTTGTCTTAGACTTAGAACTTTAGATTCTCAGACTAGGTTTGCAATGCATAGTACCTACTCGTAATTCCAAAGACAATCTAGGAAACAAAAAATAAAAATAAAACTAGGTATATAGTTATTAATTACTTTATTAGTGTGCAAAACTTGTAGTATTGGTAAAAGTTCATTTAAATTATAACATTTTAACCAATTAAGTCGAAAAATCTACCTATACTTCCCCACAAAAATCAAATACATAAAATGAAAAATAACAGCAAATACTTGCAATAAATTGTTAAGTAACCAGAAATTAAAATTAACTGCGAGAAAAATTTTAGACAAATTATTTTAACTGTTGACATTCTAATCCAAAAGATAAATTT
Organism: Agonum fuliginosum; assembly: GCA_947534325.1. Classification (NCBI taxonomy): domain Eukaryota; kingdom Metazoa; phylum Arthropoda; class Insecta; order Coleoptera; family Carabidae; genus Agonum; species Agonum fuliginosum. The sequence continues at coordinate 23,434,933 of OX384041.1, forward strand.
CAGAAAGCCTAAAATTTTTTCATATACTAAGTATAATAAAGCTATAAGATTAGATCGCATTTTATATCAAAGCAATTACAGGACATATAAGAGAAGTCTGAAATAGGCAGAAAATGAAAATGCACTGCAGTCCTAATCAAATTATATTAAATAACTCTTCTGTATTAATGCTTGAACTAGAACTTTTCCTCCCACTAGATTAACATAATCCCGACATAATCCTGTATTATCTTATTTCAGCATCTAGAATCAGTTTGAGAAAATATAAAATTAACGTCAAGGTAATGTATAACAACCCGAATTCGTGTAAAATCTTTAAAAAATAATAAATCTGAATCCACTAAAAATTACACCTTTCTAATAGCATGCATATTATCATTATAAAGACGATATCTTCTGAAAAATCAAATAATAATATCAAAATGGCGTGCTATAACCAAGGTTAAACGTTCTTGTATGAAAAGGAGTGAATCTTTTGGCGGCAGTTTTCCAGACTGATTACAGAGCATTAGTCAACAGATTGTACAATACATGCAAAGTAGACTTTTCATGCAGGGAATAAATTAAGCGATAACGAAAAATAAATGCTTTAACCAACAAAATATACTTACAAGTAAATTACCTAATGAGATAAACAGTATAACAAGATCTTGCCTATTAGCCTAATATTTGTGCGTTTTATTAACGCTCTTTAGTACGTTAAAAATTATATCTGTTTAACATTTCATTAACTATTAAGCCAGTGTTTCTCAACCTTTTTGTATTGGCGTCTCCCTTTTTGTAAATTTTTATTGCGCTCCCCTCCACCCTTTGTCTCTTGAGATTTCACGAGAAATTTGTCCTAAAACAAGGGAGCGATTTGAATACTGCTAAATGGACGCCAAACGCTTATTTTGTGATTTTGCTTCAAGTTTACAAGATAACAAGGTAAGAACCTAATAAAACTATGATTTTAGAATTTTGCAATAAGCGAAAGAACCAAACAAAAGTGCACCTTTGTTAAGAAAATTACAGCGCCATCTCTTAGTAGTGCAATATCCCAATACCCGAATTGCTTCGGAAGGTGTATGCAAGTAGAGTACGTAGAATATTTTTATTTTTTGTTGTTGATTCAATCAAAAGATTTTTTTTATCAATTTTTGTATTTTTCTCACACCTCCCAGATAATCGGCTAAAGTAAAGAATACCTATATAAATATTCAATATTAGGTAATTAGCAATTTATCTATAATGTGAAAGGTAAAACTTCCTGTCTCGGCACATTTCTTTTACATCGTCCACATTCATAATATTTATTTTTAGACAAGAGCTCTTTATTCTTCCTTTTTGGTAATGCATTCGCACCTGTACCAAACTATTAGCAGATGTCCTTATCCATGTCCATGCAAACGCTCACTATCTTTCTTCTTTCTCATCCGGATATAAATAATAATCCTCTTCACAATATTTTTCATTTGACACTGACGTCCTACATGTCTTGCATATAGGTACGGTGCATGTAACAAAAGTATTCAAAAAATATCACTGTAAAACAATGAATATCTATTCGATTTTTACTATCATTGCAAGAGTACAGTAGATTAAATAATTACATGGATATTATTATTTAATTTTAATGCTTCCGCATAAGTATATAAAATTCATATTACACAAGCCAATACGAGAAGCACGCATTTAATACTCAAAATACGTATAAAGAGTATTAAAATATAATTAAAATGATAATGGTGTATTTTCCACATCGTATGTTCCTGAATTTGTAATTCCGTTAATTAAATGAGTGTATGAGAATAAAGGCATGAAGTAATTTTGATGCTCATTTCCAGATTTGAACAAATTAATTAATTAGAATTCCTGCGTTTGTCACAATTTCTAATTTAATCAATCACTGAGAGAATATTTTCCATTCTCGATGAAAAAAATCACTGTACAAACAAAATAAACGACGTAACCAAAATTTCGTTAATACCAAAAAAACGAACGAAAAAATCCCTCACAATTAAAAAAAATTCAAAGCACGAGCCTGGGGCACAGGATATCATCGCACGGGTCCACGTATGCACATACGCACCCGCCCGAGCGCACACGCATGCGGTGATACAAAGCCTACGAGCGTCGCTGTGTTCGGTTCGCTGCTAATTTCGCAATCACGGGTTCGTTCGATACATCACTCAACCGTGGAACCGTGCGGTGCATATGCCCTCGCCCCATCCTCAGCACAACCCTTCAAGCTACGTGTTGTTATGCCCAGCCCATTAATGTTGTCTTGTTTGGAATAATTTGATCAGGCTGGTATGGTTTATAAATAAATTGAAAGTACCGTAATTGAATTGTTGTGAAACATGATACTGCTTCAAATTGTTTCTATAGTTCGATTTTCGAATATATACGATTTCAAAATAAAAAATTTGATGTGGCCAACACATGACTTCTCGCCATACTCTACTATTTTTATTTTACTAATACTTACAAATATACCATTGTAGAAGGGAATTCGGGAATTGTAGTTTTCATAATATTATTAAAGTTTATCATAACCTCATAAACAATAAATGACATTTTATATTTTCAATTTCAATTTGCCAAAAGTCAAAAATTTATTTGACATTAACACTCAAATATTTTATTTTTTGTAGAATTTTTAATTGGAAAATGGTGTTAAATAGAAACAACGTGTTGAATACAAATTGTAGATAGTAACATTCAGTATACATTGTTATTTAAAAAATTCTATTAATCCATAAATTTTGAGGATATTCCAGAAAAACTCATCCGATCTTCAAGAAAGGACCACTTCCGGTTGCACGATCAGCACTAAAATTTAATCAGATCTAATCTAGGATGTTAGAATATTATATGCAAAATTTCTAATTTTCATATTCAGTGGTATTTGTGTTATCGTACCTCCAAAATCCATCCATCCACCCATCCAACCACACACACACACACACACACACACACATACATACACACATACAGACATCATCGAGAAACTATACAAATCGTGTTCTGGGGACCTCAAAACGTGCCTATCAATTAAAAACTCACTATCGAAATTTTAGCATGATTACAATACCTCTATTACAGGGCTGAGTGGCGAGAGGTAAAAATGGATGTGAAATGCAAGTTGACAAATATGTACCTACAGAAATTGATCCGCTTTTGTGCTTGTATGTGGTTCTGAAATAATAATGACTGAAATGCGTGATGTTACAGTACAATTGTAACGACATTACCTTGGAACTTCGTAAATTTGTCCTATTGACGTAACGACGTAAGTATCAACAAAATTATATTAACGTACTCGTAAGTAGATAGGTAGTTATATATTTATAATACTCGTAACAAATAAATGATGTGTTATGAATGTTTCATTTATTCAGTTAAAACCTCGTGTTGTTTTTATATAAAAAGAAATATAGCGATTACAACGCGATAGGCCTATAAATAACTGGGGAAAATTTATGGACATTGACGTTTGACCCCGAGAATTTAGGGGTCAATCCCGTAATCGCAAAAAAATGGAGAAGTGGCTTTAAGAGCAAAAACTTTCTTTTGGTTCATATATTACTAACACCATTACCTAAGAAGCAGCTACCGACTTATTTTTAGATTTCCATTCTATCTACTTTCATTAACAAATCATTATTTTCAACTGTTCTTTCATTATATAATAAAAAATACTTAATATTTTGATGACGTTTTAATATGACATCTAATGCCTTCATTCAAACAAATCCTGTGTAGAAAAGAAAATAATAAAAGTGGTCAGTCTTAGGAAACTTTGTTTTAATTCAACCCAAAACTCAATTATGTACTAATTTACATCTACATCTACATCCTCAAAAAATTGCAATATAATATTTACAAGATAACCTAGAAGTTATCTATTTATAGATAGTTACAATTTTCTTAAGTTTTTCATTATAACAATTCATTATACAAAAAAACCCAGAAAACTTCGAAAAAATTAGTTTCAATTACGATAGATATGTTGTTACAATTGAGAAATTTTTACCTTTTAATAATTGAACTATACGTAGTTGCTAGTTGCTGAGTAGTTGCATTAATATGATCATCGAAAGTCTTTAATACCTGCATAATATAAATTTAAATGGAAGAAACGAATTACTCAGGACTGAAATCATAAATGCTTTATTTGAAATTTAACGTTTTTACCTCTCGCCTAGAGAGGTATAGGGATCGTGAAAAAATTCGATGTCGAGATTTTTGTCATTAAGCACGTTTTAGCACCTTTAGAACCTATTTTGACTATTTTCACGATGATGTCTGTGTGTGTGTCTGTGTGTGTGTGTCTGTGTGTGTGTATGAAAGTCTGTATGTACGCCTACTATAGCCTTTCGTCCCGGTTCATTATCTGAAATTCTACTGAACATAAAATTCTAATATTTTACATTATATATTTATATATGTTAATGAAGAGCTGAAAAGATTTTGGTAAAAATCCACCAACCGGAAATGGTACTTTTCTTGTAGCACTATAACATTTTTTGCAAAAATTGTATAAAATAATGCGATTGTTACAATTTGACATACCACACATGAAAGAAGAAATTACATTGTACAATATTTAATCTTACTTGTTTCTATATCTTTAACCAATAAAGAAATATAATTTTTTTAAATATATAATTTTACCTACCACGATTTGTGAATCACGAAATAGAAATAAAATTTAAAACAAAAATAAAATTGTCAATGTGACAGATAAAGAGATGTCTGTGGCAAGGAGGTTTCTCTGTGGTGTAGGGCATGTGTAGAGTGTGGTGTAGAATTTTGAAATGTTGGATATAGTATAGATATTAAATGGACATAGTATTATGTAAATATGGTATTTATAAAATAAAATTACATATTAAACTAAGAGCTGATTAAATTTGTGAAATATATAATTTATTTACCTACATAATTATTATAAGTCCATTATGCATTTTAAAATAATATAATGTATGATTATTTTATATTATTATATCAAATGTTATACGGTGTTGTATTTTATTTATATTAAAGCTTAATATTTGGTTAAATAATAATACTTCAATGTCAAGGCGAGAGGTATTGTAACGGCCACGTCAGATTTTTTTTTCAAGTTTCCAGGGTGGGCGGTTTTCATTTCGTTGCAGTGTATAAGAATGGAGTCATAAGTAATTTCTATCCATCATATATCCTAATTAGTCGCCCAAAACCTAATTTTGACATAATTACAGATTGTAGCACATTTCTTAAAATTATTTCTACTCCAGCATGTTTGATGTACCTCTTAGCAAACTCATCCCCTTCCTAATTAATCTACAACTCCTCTACTATATCAACTACTCTACGCATCCTCATGTTCACATCTTCATCTTGCCTGCAAACAATCACACCATCGCATTCTCCATGTCACTGCAGAGATATTGATCACACGGGTGTACTCTGCACTCCACCAAGCACAGCATACAAGGTAACCAACCAGCGAACTCAACCAACCAACCGGGGGACTCCACAACTCAAGTGCAGGAAGCGGGGTGCAGGACAAGGGAAGCGACGTGCAACGCACACTTCGCTGAACAAGTGAGTGAAGGGAGTCAGCAGTGCTTGAGTGACAGGGGATGCAAAGTTGAACGAGCGCAAGGAGCTGAGGAAGGAAAATTCAGGGTGGTCAACAAGGTAAGTGGGAGGAAAACACAGGAAGAATGCTTTGTAAAGGTAAAAAAGTTACAGACGGGGAATTAAGCACAAATTTGGTTGTACTTCCGTAGGAAGTTAGGGTTCTGTATTGTGTGTCTTCGGAAGAGAAGTTCTGTAGTAAATATGTTACAGTATTCTACACTCTAGATTCAGTCTGTACTCTTAAGGCTGGTTTATAATGGATGTAACTGGTGACTTCTTCTGTGTTCTGTTAACATGAGCTATTATGGTTCATAATGACACTGGATTTGACGTTTACCTTTACCGTAACAATAAGGTTCGCCAACTTTTAAGAAAACTTCCTAGAAAATCACTATACAGAATGTGGCCATAGACATTATATTACAAACAAGATGCAATGTAAAAAATGTGGAATTAATTATTAATGTTTAACTGTAACAATATGATATCTAAAAATTAGTTCAGTATTTAACTTTTAAACTATTCATGTATTACCAAACATATTATTTTATTCAAATACAATTTTACTAAAATCAGCCATACTCAGTATAATTACTACTTCACTATTCACTCTGTTCCCAACAAATATCTAGCAAGTCCTATTTGTTCTTTGTTTACATTTTGATGATTATTTTATTTAGCTACAATATTTATTGTCATAAACATTTCAGATCCAACTATGTAACTTTCAACAAACGGATCTACAAAAGAAGTAACCGATTAGATCAATTATAAACCAGTCCTTATGGAGTACAGTGGTGTAATATCTCATTTATTTCAATCTGCAAAATAGAAGGAGCAGAACAGATGCCCGAAGAGATAAATGACAACATGGTACATAAAACGTCCATAAGAATTGCATTTCCTTTTCTTCCCACACTGGACCTAGTAAAATTGGAATACTACCCAGTGAACATGTTACCTCCATGAGAGGTTACAGTCCATTCCAAAGAGATTACATTTGTGATATCACAAATCACAATGTAATGTAGGTACCAGTAATCATTGAAGGTGGACATTCACAGTAATCGGTACATCGCCGAGAGATTCTTGAGCTTTGTTAATACATTGCAACTTTGATCACTGGGAAGAGTTTTCATGAAATACCCAATTTCAATAAGAACTAATTGAAAATTGCGATAAATATATTGGTTAATAAATAATTGACAAGTAAATCGTTAATGAAGATGAGAGAAGACGCACTAAAGCACAATTCAGTTTTAGTTCGACCGGTAAAAGTTTTTTCAGGAATCTTATTATAACATTTTAGGAGTTTATGACGGTAAAACTATAAATTGATTGCAGGTACCAGTTATTAAAAGTACTTACAGTGTTACAGCGATCTATAATTGGAATTTGAGATTTAAAAAAACGCAAGATCAACTAGCTACGAAGTTCATGGCATGACAATCATAATAATTATTATAGCAGCGAAAAGATATGTGTATCTCGTGTGTATCAGAGTGTATCTAAAATGATGGTGATTGTAAGGCCTGGTCCCTTGCTGGTTGCTATAGAGACATAAACACCTTGACATCTTCTCAGGAGGTACACGGTATATTACATACATACGATTCACGATTAAGTGTATATACTATAAAATATTACAAATTACTTACGTACTGTACCTACTTAATTTTTAGTTAATAAAGTCATCAATAAAATAATCAATATCCCAAACTTTATAGCTTAAGATTTATAATGTCGTTATAATATAATTGTATGTTGTTATAAAAATTAAAACCAATTGTACTAATTGATTATTTTTTGACTTGTTATAATTGTAGTTGGTCTTTTTTCAATTCATGAGATCAAGTAGATATATTGGTATATTTTAGGACTTGCATGTATGCCATATTAGGCAAAGTAAATAATAATATTGACACGTAGCGCTTAATAATAAAGGTTACGGCGAACACTGATTTTGCATCATTTCATAAGAACAAAGAAAAGAGTCTTATTACTAAAAATATAACATAAAAAGAAATAAAACTACATCTCTTAGAATTGTTTAAATAAACAATGTTCCGGAAAATATGATGAAAAACTAAGAAATGGATACGAAGTTACCAAGTCGTGCGTGGGTTGAACGAAGAATACCTACGCAGATATTTTTGTTTATTGAAATCTATTTTAGGCTGCGTAACAAACGAAATTGAATCATGCTATTTTATGGAAGGAAATTCTATTCTATGGAAGGAAATTACACCTGCTATAAGCAAATATAGGATAAATTCATATCCTTGTTGCATCCTGCAGTCAAACTCACGGTCGCTATATGATTTGTGATTTCCTACGCGTCTCCCAAAATATAGCAGAGGTTAATAATAACCACCCAATCCTTTATAGCGTGCAATAACGTTTGGTGTCCCCAAAAAAAACCTTCAAATCAAATTCCGTCCATTCTGATGTCCGCTAGCCACAACGAGATCCGAAATTCGCAAAATTCCCGAAATTCGCTCAGCACGCAAAACCATCTCTTGTGCTAGCCGGCAATGGAGGGGCAGGGGGGGAATGTTCCTAATTACCTGTGTGCTAACCGCGGGGAACCCCAATGGGGCGGCTGTACCTGGGCTCGGGATGGCAGGAGCTACGGCTGCTGAAATATGTTTCCATAATCGATATTACATGACGTGTAACGTGTTACACAAAGTCTGCGAATGAACGACTAGAACGCTGCTTGGTTACCAACTAGAACCTACTAAAGGGTTGCAGAAAAGGGATGGTGATAAATTGTTAGGTTATTAAAATTTCGTAAACAGAAAAGTTCCGGATACTACTGGCACTTCCTTATTATCTCTTTGAGACTTGTTCTAGTCTTTTATTATCTTCCGTCTTCCGATCATATTTCCTGTTAGGAGCTTTAGATTTTAATTTTTCATCAATCACAGAATTATTTGTTTTAAAGTTACGGCCTTCCAACAATATAAAATTTATAATAAATTATTATCATTATATTGAATGTACATACATGTTACATCTTTTATGGATCTTAAGTGTTGGAAGCCTCGCATTCAGTGAATGTATATTTTACCGTGTGATCTGTTGTCAACTTATGGGTAGTCATGGTGGATAGTGGAGAGTAAACCAAATTGGATTCGAACATGCTGAGTTGTCAGAACCACAATCGATCACAGTGTACTCTGCCATCCACCCCCGAGTACATAAATATATCTTAAACTATTGGAACTATTCAAGATTCAATCAGTACAGCACAATAAATGGTGATTCACAACTTCGTGAATATATTTAATGGCTTGTAATACTTAACTTACTGATCACGGAACTGGAAGAAATATTTAAAAATTCGCCACAGTATCCATTTGGAATTTAATAAATTTACTTAATTTAAACTGTATATAGATTTAAGAAAACACAATCCATTTTGCTCCTTGATCAATGATCATGATCACTAAGTTGACTATACTATATGCCATTATGATAATGCACGAAGTTATGAGTCATTCTGTATAAGTAAAATAAATTATGTATAGTACAGGTTAATACATATACCTACACTTATATTAGGATAAACGACACCATTGTGAGATTTACCATAATACATAAATAAGTCGCAATGAAATTGATTAATTCTAAGGTCTAGCTTCAGATATTATGTATTCTATATTATTATTATACATTTATTTTGAGTTTGACACATTTTCATACTTAAAAACAATATCAAAGTTAACAAAATACTTCTCAAGGCGAAGAAGAAAGGAACAAGAGAAACGTATTTTAATACTGTTCCCAAACAGAACGTAACATAAACAAACCTCAGATTCAAAGAGAATACTATAACGAAGAAGTTAACAACCCTGTACAGTGTACATGTCATTCTCCTTCCTGCTTTAGACCATATTCGCTTATAATTAACCGTAAGGTTCACATTCACCCCCACACAACTTAGAACATCACCTGCCTCAACCGAAATCAGAGAAATATTGAAACAAGCTCTTGCTTCCAGCAAATACAACATCAAACAAGCTGCGAAATCAAAAACAAAGACCAACAAAAAACCTCCCTCCACGCGGTGGTGACCCTCGGAGCGTCTGGTGGAGTCCTCCCGGAACCAGGGCAGTGACCCCGGAATAAATCATGACCCGGGGTCGTGGAGTCGCGAGGTCAAGGCAAGGAAGGTAGACACAGCGCCAGGGTGGAATGAACACGACTTCGGGCGATCGATCTCGCTAACACGCAGATGGAATATGTTTATTATTTCAGATGGGGCTGATGGCTGATGGGGACGGCAGAAACTGCTAACTGGACATGCGAACTAGATTGGCTAGGGTTACACTGTGCACAATTCATGTCGTATTTTTAGCACAAAGCAGCAGTGATTCACTTTGGGAAAAAATGTGAGGTGTACAACACACGGCACATAAATTTTCTCACTTTTTTAGCAACTGCAAAAGCTTCTACAGGGTGTTTTGTATTCCGCCAACGCTTACATGGTGAATAAGAAAGAATTAAATTTATTTCAGTGCAATTGTCAACAAATTGTAATTTTTTTATGCAGTGACCTCACAAGAATCTGTCAGTTTGTTAAAATTTGAACAGGATGGATGCAGGTTGTTTAATATACTATGCTGATATGCATTCAATTTATGGCGAAGTACGCAGATCAATTTAAATTTCGTGTTAGTTTTTTAATAAATCTGTTTTTCTGTAATAAAGGATTATAATTTTGTCACGCACTAGAAAGAGATAGAAATCAAAAGTAAAATAAAAACTGTGTCACCATAGTTACCGTTCGCCATCTTGATCTATCTGTCATTTTGTATGAGTGGAAATAAGAGGGTTTTATGTTGTAATTGTAATCTGAGTTTAATAGTTCAAATAATGAGTTTAACATTTTCCATATTGCGTTTATAATTATTTGTATCACAAATCACTGTTTTAAACTCATACATACATTTCATTTTGAAACTGTCATCTTGACAGATACTTGTTTGTATTCTACCACACGTGCTTTTCGACGTAGTTCGAATAAAAATCGGGGCACTTGAAATCTGGTCTGGTATAACCCTCTATTGTTCCTACTACTGTGTCACGACACTGATCTAAATTTCAAATTTGACAAGTAATACAATTGACAATAAACATGTTACTTGATTTCTGATCTTTTTCTTAAATAAATGCAGCAATTTAATTGGACGAATTAAAAGACATCTTGCACCTAAACGAAACACAGCAGAAATGAATCAACCGTGAATTACTGTTTCTTTTGCTCTCTTGACTCAGCAGTTAAGCGTTGGCGGTATACTTACATAACACCTGTATATAAAGCATATTTAGCATTAACCCTTAATTAGGCGCCGCTGGTGTATTTCGTACACCACGCAAAGCAAGAACTTTGCAAATTCGACGAATCTTCCAATACTGCAACAAATATCCTACAGGCTGTATGTCTTCTACTATCGCTGGGATTTTAGCGTACGACAATATTTCATAAGGTAGGTACCTATAGTTATAATATTGCAGTTTTTAGAATTTAGTGCATAAATACACCGCGCGACCAATTATAATAGTATAGCTACTATTTTTATTTATTTTTTATCTTTGTTTAGACGAAATATGATAGACATGTGTATGTATAATGCAGCCTCATATTGTACATCATCGACATAAATTTTTGTGTAGTTAAACTGAAAAATCTATCTGACTATGGATGCTGGATAGGTACGTGACTTGTTTATTATAGCCATAATCGCTCACGTAAAGAAATCCGATATCTACTCTATAATGTCAAAAAGAGTAGATTATAAAATAGAAATAAATTAAAATTGTTAGTCTAGCATGCAATTTTAGCATTCAATTTGTAAGATTAGATTATAACTGGTGATAACTGCTGTATAGAAAAAAAATTATACAGCTATGTTGCTAAGTGCAAACTAAGTTTCTGAATTTAAATTTCATGCATACTACACATAAATATTTATTTTTATTTATTAATGACATAAGCTTAAAAATACCTTTGAAGAAGCTATTAATATAAGACTAACATATTAGGACATAAAGTGTGCATTGCATGCAATAATATTTATTTGTGTATTAAGACCGTACGGCAATTGCAGCGCAAGAAGGCGAGAGCTGCAATAGTGCATTTTACGCTCGCAATGCACATATAATAGTATTTAGTTAGTTCAATCTACGTTTGTAGCTATCATGATACCAATAATATCGAAATAAATAATAATAAAAAATTGTTCGCTTTTGTCATTTTATTTTATTTTATACAAGCAATAAAATACTTTAGCGCGCGTTGTCATAGGAGACGCACAATAGTATTTTTTGCTTGGTCCTCAGTAACAATCAACTTTACGTTGACAATTGAAAGCATAAATATAAACTTTTCATAGTAGTCGTAGATAAAATCTATTATCATAATTACAGCAAGATATTTAAATTTTTAGTGCCATTGTTTTTCTCAAAATTTGTAATGATCAATTATTATTAAAATACTGGTAATGACACTAACAATGAAATGTTTTTTCTTTACAATTTAAAAAAATGCAAATATAAATACTAAAACAGGTAAGTAATGTTACCAAAGAAATGGTAGTAGGTAAACACATTTTTTTTACAAAACAAATAATAGCAAAGCAACTCATAAAAGGTAATTCCCGAGTAATTCCTAAAAGAAAAACGTTTAGTACTGTTGTAATGTAAACTAAAATGCTCATTTATAAATAAATTAATAATGCGTTACTTATAAAATGCACTTCCGACAAGCAAAAATAAAATTAATAATTATGGGAGTATATAACAGAGTATATAACTTTCAAGACCAGTGATGAATTTGTTAGATTTGAATTTCTAGCATTATTGTACATAATTACGGAAAGTTTTACTCAGAAAACAAACACTGATTTCATGAATTAATTTCAAAATGAAATCAGTTTAGTTTAGTGATTGAAATGTAGCGTCAAATTCATTATCACATTAGCAATGCGTACTTAATGATGTAAAGATATTCCACATATTTATAAAAATTATGAGAAGTCTGTATTTTTTATTAATTTTCAATTAATTCTGAAAGTGACAGAATCAATAAATTTTGCTAATTACTAAAAAAATTAATCAGGTATAAAAATGTTTATTTTCCTCTTTATTTAGTACTTTACATCAATTTGCTTTTGATATTTTTATGTTTCATTTAATTATAATATTAATTCACAATTACCAATTTAAGGGATTACAATTTAAAAATATATTTTATCTTCATGTTGATAATTAATTCATACCTAACAAAAATAATTATTTGTTATGAGTTCAATTAAAGCCTTTTACGAATTATGATAAATTTTGTTTATTTAGAAGTAAATCACTCACATTTTAATCCGTTAAAAAACGCGCAATTAATAAAAGACAAATTAATTAACGTATTATTTTATTTTGCATAGAATAAACAAAAGAATTCGTAATGCGTGATTATAATACATACTTTTACACACGCATTAAAGCAAAATTTAACAGTAAAAACACAACAAAATAGTACTTTGTACTTTGTACATTTAAAATTCTTAGATGCAACCAGTTACACAGTACTGCGTATCACTAACTTTAGCAGGAAATTCAAGACAAAAAATAATAAGAAGCCTTTAAAATTAAATAAAAACTAATACATATTAAAACTTAAATTATTTCCTGAGTTAATTTAATATTGTTCTTATAATTTACAATATTATCAAAACAAATTATGTGTACTAATTTTGTAGTAAACAATATTATGCAACTTACAATCTTGAACTTTGGTTGGTGTTTAATAAATACTGCCAAGGACGTCTCATAATAACAAATATTATGCAGTTGCAAATAAGTGTAATCAAATTGTGTTCAATTAGCCAATGAAATAAATAATATATGCAAATTGTTTTGCAAATAAGATAATGTTTATATTAGCATTTATATATGTATTCTTTTTATACACCTACGAACTAACCAGTCGATGGAAAATTCATAGAAAGCTAGATTTTTCATTTAATTAACTTCAATCATAAACAATTACCAAACCTAATTACATCACGGCGATAAAAATAATTTCATTTTCATTTATAAAATTAAATTTGAAACCATCAAATCAAAACTTCGTCCAATTCACTTGAAAATCAAATTTTTCGATTGATTTGATTAAGCTACGTCATCTATCCACTCCAAGTACACATTAGAATGTAAATTGTCTATAACGCATGCAAAAAACACTGTACGAAAATGTTTCTAAATATAAACGTGTGTATTGGCATCTCAGCGTTGAAGGTCAAGTCGGTTAAATAACTTTGTTTATCGTTGCAAAATGACATCATGAGGAAGTGCAAATAACACTGCAGCACGCAAATTTCGACTGTGCATTCGGCGCAAAAAACGACCAAAAAATACTTGCACAAATAAACTTATCTGATGTATTGCGCATAATTTTTATTTTCAGAGGACGAAAAAAAAACACTAATCATAACTTTGCAAAGATTTAATAATGTGTTATGTTTTTAACTGCGGAATTTATGTTATGCAACTCTATGCAAAAAATATGCATTTGAAGAATGACTCTGACATTTAAAAATAATAAATATGCAAGTCTTTCAAAAATTAAAATTTAAATTACCTTCAGACAACTTTCAGAACTTAATTATAAATTTAGAATTTGGTAGGTACCTAATTATCTTCAAAATAATTAAAATACAATTGCTGTAAATACATTTTTTCATTATTTTGTTTAATTTCAATTGTACGAAGGTGCGATATATTCTTATAATAACAAAAAAATATGTTTCATTTAAGCAAGACATTTTACACAGTAAAAAAGTATTTAACCTATTAAACCTATAAATCTAAAAAAATTACCATAAAGACAAAGACAATAAAAAACTAGCTACAATGTCGAATTTTTTAAATTGTTATTATTTTCATTTATTCAATTACAATTTTTTTGAGAAAATCTCTTTGTAACCCTGATTGCATTGTAAATTAAAATGTTTGTATCACATTATTATATAATATTTTCAAATAGTAGTCGAGTAATTTGTTAAATAATTTTAAATATTGCATGGGCGCTAGCCAATCAAATTGAGTATTTTCTAAACAACTACGGAGCGAAACATAGCAATTAGATAAATATAAATAGACACAAGATGTACTTATAGCACATAGGCTGTCAGCGCGAGTACTTGAAACACGAATACTTACATACTTACCAATAATAATTTATATTTTAACAGTCTATCTATGCCCACAAAAAATGTTAGCTTCCGACTGCTCAAACGCATTACCAGCACAAGGATACGTTTGATCACCGATTCCATTAAATTCTTTAACAAGAACCGAGTACCTACTGCAGGTCATAAAATAAAGTTGTGTGGAAAAGCCCAAAGTGGTATATTATAGGTAATTAAAAACTTTACTGAAAGAATTTCTTATTTTATAATTTTACAACCTCTTAAAAATAACAAAAATTAAACATTAATAAATAAAGTTCAAGTAAACATTGATACGATTATTCCTGCAATAAATATTATTTCCGTAAACACGTTAAACTATTAAAATGAAATAGGTATGTATTTGATTTACTATTTACTCGTAAATTCGGTGTATAACATTTAATGTTGAATAACTGCGTGCAAAAAAATAAACCTAAACCGACCTAAACACAAAAATTATGATTCGATTATTTGCCTAAATCGATTTAATTCTTTTCCTTCGTCTAACTCAGTTCGAAACGCGCTTACTTAGATATATTTGAAATTTTGTTTGAAAAAATTAAATAAGTCTTAATAAAATATTATTGCATAATAATATATTTTAGCAATCATTTTTTCTCATATAACACAGCTACCGCTAGCAAGCTCATTTAGAATTCGTTTCACACATAAAAAGTCAGTTACTGTGGGGGAAAAGAATCCTTCACGCTCCTAGTACGATCAAAGAATTTCAATCATTTTCTCCCTGACATAATCATATCATTTAAATGATAAATACAATCATAGCTTCTTAATTCTCATGTGGTACTGTCCATAGTAAACATTGCAATGAATGGCGTTCAGTTTTTTAATCAGACCAAGACAATTCATTACAGTATCCTACTGATCCATATTTATGAACATTACGAGTATGACAAAATTTTGTAAGCGATCAAGGAATATTTAATTTTAATTCCAAAAACACCAAATTTCTTAAATATTGTATAAGAAAAAAAAATCTTTCAGGTTATATTAAAAACTTCCAAATTATAAATAATTACAAATACCTAATTCTATTATAACTACATTGACGAAAGAATTTTGACAGGTAAATTCTTGTAATTCTATTGGTCTATGTCAATAATTATTGTAAATTATTCTGATTTCATTTTTTGTTCACTATTTGTAGTTGTTTTCTCGTTTCTAAATTTTACTTGACTATTTCTATATATAATTCTCTGTGGACTATTGGCGCTTGTTTTTAAACATTGAAAATATATTGGTGTAAATCATACTTCTAAGTCTTAAATTGCGCCCCAATTAACTGTCAAAATTCTTTCGTTATTTCAAAAAGGGTATAAAAACTAAATTAGCGTTTATTTAAAGCGACAAAATTAAAACATTAAATTATCCTTCTATATTATATAGATAATGCTATAAATTACGCAATTTAGATATTATTCGATAGTAATAGTATACATATAAGCAAGGTAAAACTAACTTTTTATTTCAGTTAATTTTTATAATTATTTTATTTTATGATTAATTATGAGCTTGACGGCAACACTACTATTGTGTAATTTTCATTATTAACAACTAACAATTTGATTTATTTCTCATTGTCCAGTCAACTATTGTAAAATTTTAACAGGTTGTTAAAATTAAACGACAATGTTTATGATATGGGTATAGGTAATAATGTGTAGACATTAACAAGGCTAATAATTCAAGATTACATACAGGGTGCTGGAAATAGTACCTAACCTATACAACATTTTACGAACAACAAACATAAATGTCATAATAAACGGATCCACAAATAAAATCGTTTTAAAGATAATAGGAGGATGTAGAAACTTAATAATTATTTTTTTTATGTTTCCCCTTGTCAAAGCATAATGTAATTTTCAGTAGAAATTACCCTTTAAAAATTCTTCTAAAACCTGGCAGCCTTGTTTAATTAATTTTACAGCCTTTAACTTTGCAGGATGTATATAAGTGCACCCAGGTGCATTTATTTTGAAACAGTTCATTAGGTGATTCAAAGACTTTGATAAATTGATAAATATTTTGTTAGCATCTTATTTCTAATGTCCTATATCCTATAGTAGGTACTACACTGTACTGATTTAAAAGTGTTGTGTCTGTTCTGTATGAAAAGAAAACATCTTATAAATTAAGGATATATTTATTTTGATTTCGAATACCTAGCGAAGAAAAATTATGACAACACTGACAACAAATAAATTATGTTAGGGTACATTGTTATAGTTAAGTTAAAATATAGCGAAAAAGTAACCTCGCTATATTACTATTATACCACTGCACTGTTCATATTTTATATATGGTTAGTTAAAATATGATTCTCGAGTGCTATGAAGCTATATTTTTGAAATTCTTAATAGTCCTTTTTTACTATTTTTAAATCAGTTGTGTACTTTTTCTGACAAAATATATTTTCATAGCACTCTTACGACCAATTCAAGAAATCGACTAGGTATTTAAAATAAAAGTAATTAATACACATTAATAAAGCCAGAATTTGTAATATTACAATGCAAAAATAAATTTTCTCTAATTTTCTCTGATTCCATTGCAGTCAACAAGAGTGACGCCTGTATTTATGTCTATGATAATACTGCAATCTCTTTGATATAAATAAATGAGACATCAGCAATATTGAACAACACAAATATAAAACACGTAAATGTAGTCAAATTTCAAAACTACTTGTGTGTGAAGAATGCACAACTATTTTATTAGAATCTGCTGTAAAGCTGTAATTCTATAAGATAGCGGCAGGTACAGTACAATACAATACAATACCAATAGCATTTGTTCGTCTTCAATCTTCAGAGGTATTTTTACTTTCAAGGTTCCAATTAATGAGACTTACTGATGCAAGTGCCCATGAATAACACATTACTTAATTATAAAATGATTTTTATTACAATATACCTAAACACATTCAGATAATTTTATAAACAAAATTTCTTAATCAAAAGCTTGCAAGATTTTTGTAAAAACTTGTAACACCTTACATAGTAAAAAACCACAGGTGTTTACAGAAATACATACACTCAGATCTAACGGCGTTTGGCGTTCAAACACAAATATTCTAATTAACAAAAAAGAAAAGACGGTAATAAAGAATATTTCTCCGGGCCACCTGCTCGCAGACCCTCACAGCAAACTCGTTCTTATGTACGCTTCCGTAAGGGGCATTTGGTTCGAGTTTCGTTTTCATCGAGTGTACGCACCGGTTCGAATCTTGCATGGGAATCGTAATAAATTAACAGATAATGCGCTGGCCGAAAACGAAACGTTACAAAACAAACAGGCGAGGGGGTGGGGGGAGCGGCGGGCGCGGGCAGCGGGCCGATTTCAAAATACGTCCTTGTGACTTTAAAAAACTGTTAGCTAAACATTTGCATTTGATTAGGCGGGTTAGCTGCTGCCATAGCCGAGCTGCGCGCAACGCGTGCTACGTAAGCAAACACTAGGAAATGGAACCTCAACACACAACTCGGCTGGAGAAGTCGGTACTACAGGTTTTTAGTGAAGTTTGAGGTTTACGAGCCTGACATGTTTATGAGGTATTAGCTATTGATTAACTTTTCTATGAAATGCTTGTTTGGTAACTTTGTAATTTGCATGTAAAAAATACATATTCGTATAGGGAAAAACATTGTAATAACTTATACATTCATATGTAATTAATGTTTTTGTTTAGCTCAATTCTCAATGTCATGGAAATTATTTTACTAATTTCCTCTTCACGTACGTAACAGTCGAACAAATTGTCAACTACTAAGAATAAACTTTTTGTATTGCAAATATATTCATACAATACAAGCAAGATGGTAGTTTATTACGGTGATGCACTTTTTAACATTTGAAAAAAATGAATAACCATTTGAAAACAGTTATTACATTCCTGTTAAAACTTCGTTCTAATTTTAAACTGCATATAATTTAAAAAGCAATGTGTAGTTTAATACCTTGATACCAAAAACAAATTAATTCTTTGCAGGAGGATAGATTCTCGGATTCTGCGGATTTTTTTATATGAAATAAAAATTGACCTATATATGTGTTTAGTTCAGTAATTACCGCACACTTTTACTCTACTGTTGTTTTGGAAAACAATAACGAATAAGCATACTCATTCTAAACTAAGGCTCCACGCACTCGTGCAATCCAGAGCAGACTCAGACTAGGATATTACAATTTACAATATCAATATTATTGTGCCTTTGCTTCTAAAACCAATGCAAATACTAATATAATTTTTATATGTAAATATATAATGATTATCTATAGCTTGCTAAGAAGTGATATTGTGCTAAATAATTTGGTAAATATAGTTCATTTCCATAGGCGCAACTAACTCTAATATTTAAAAAATTGTTTAAAAAATTTTTAGTGTTTTTTGAGACATTAAGCTTTAATTATTTTTAATACTTTTTATAATCTCATGACACAAATGAAATGGAATTAATTACAATATTATAGTAACAATGTTGACATTAATTTTTTTTAGAAAATAATTTAGGTATAGGTACTACTAGCCTGAGTAACTGAACTGAAATTAATAAGTGGAAATTTTTCTGTCATATGTCATTTCAATTAAAAAGTGGCTATATTGTCATATATTGGTAAATACGCAACCAGTAAATATTTCAAGTTTCTATTGTAAATTGAACTCAAAAATAGAGTGGCGGTGTCAGTATGTTATTCATATCGAAATTGCACTGGTTTATTAAATCATTGATTAAGAATTAAGACGTTGATGGAAAGCACTCAAAAAATTTCCGGTAAGAATTAATGCACATATGAGATTATAAGTGGAAATTACCAAAATATTACACAAATTTAATAACAATAACATTTAGTTTGAACCGCGTTAAAATATATGTGTTCGAAATTTTGTATTTTGGAGAAAATATTTTCTAATTTTTATTTTGGGAGGCTAATTCCCTCCTAGCCCTCTCTTTGTTCATTTCCTGGTCATTATTTTAAATTATTTTAAATAATATTTTTAGCCTGCTGGAAAATTTAAAAAAAAAACCTTTCAATAAGTTTAATTTCGGGTTTTTTCTTTTAAAAAGCCAGAATTAAAACTCACTAAAACAAATTTAGAGCTTTCACAGTACTAGCCGATATTTTGTATTATCACACATATACATATTTTATAATAAGTATTATTCTACTACGGAAGCAGACAATAGCGCATGCACTGCAACACACTTATTTATTTAAATGTGAATTCAAAATGAAAAATGTCGCAGTTAACGTCATAAACATACAATGCATTTACTTAGTTACCATAACACATAAATAGGTGCTAGGTCAGCGTTAGAGCCAGAGGTTTCACATTCCAACAAATGAAAAAACTAAACCTTAAATATCATTTGCAGTCACACCTTGTAGAGTTACTTGTCATTGTGCCTGAACAAAAAAAAAATGACATATTGCTATTATAACTGACACTAATTAATCAGTGTTAATTTAAACACCAAAACTAATTATGATAGTGTTACTATCAACTAACAAGTGGTGTGAGAATACAAATAATAATAATAAAAGAAGGAAAGAGATTTGTTGTAACACACCGATCAATCACAGTTGCTGTTCCCGTCACATTCAATTGTCTAAGAAAATTTTCGAACGAAGATTTATGACCACAGGATAACATTCTTTTCCCTTCAGTTTCGCTTTTGTTCGAAAGTGTAAACATCTGAAAAACTAAGAGGAAAACTTTTACCCTACAAGGTGCTAAGCTACACCAGTTACTCAAAAGAAAGGAGCACTTTTCACTAATTCTTTCTTTTCCAGAAACATTTTCTAAATTGAATTTCACAGAGAGAATATTGGCAACATAAACAAATTATCTTCCAAAAATGTAAACTCATTGAATAATTCGTAATTAATTTTTCTTTATTTTTTTAACTCCTTTTAAAGTAAAATTGTTTTGAGTGGTTTTCCTCATAGCTTCTTTAAATGAAGGCAGAAAGCCGGAAATGTTTTAATTTTCATTACCTACATTTTCTGGGAAGCACATAATCTAACCATTATCACACAACACACTAACCATTAAAAGTGGTCAAGTTAAAATGCATTATCAGTCATTTTAAGGTAAATGTTACATAAAAGATTTTCAATGATAAAAATTAATGAAAACATAAATTAAAGCTTCATATTGATACTACTTATTTTATAAGATTATTTATAATCATTTAACGATTTAACTATAACGAAAGTTAAGTAGTCATAGGTGTTGTGACAACAACACAAGACAAATTTGTATTGTTCGTAAATTTAAACCAAATCTGATGAAATTTTTTATAGCCCTGCAAATGTGCAAATTGAAATTAATATTCCGGCAGTTATAAATTGATACAAATACCTTTCTATAGTTCTAGTATTATATAATATACGCAGAGTGCATCTAGATTTTGCCTGCTATTGTTGGAATATCTAGAAAACACAATTTTATTTGGCTATTCATAACCAATCTTGTAATTCTCGAGATCCCAATTATGGTAGCCACATTTTGAACACACTATAATGGTCACATCAATCACGAAAAAACGATAAAACCTTAAATCGTACTAACTACATTTTTATGTTGACTATACAATACTATAAAAGTAGAGAAGTTCTTGGAGAATTCAGTCAACACACCAACGTTTCGACTTCAATTAAGTCCTCTTCAGGGTGATAATAGTCAAAAACTAAAATATAGAAATTGTCATTATATAAAATTTGTTACAGAAAATGTTCGTCCAAAGGAGATAAAATAAATTGAAACACACACACATCATTCAGTCAAGTACAAACAACTGAATTATCACCCTGAAGAGGACTTAATTGAAGTCGAAACGTTGGTGTGTTATTGTATTTTAATAAATTGACTGAATTCTCCAAGAACTTCTCTACTTTTATTCATATATCCAGTCGAGTAATCTCTTCCTCATACAATACTATACCCAATAATGCTTATGGTGAATATAGAAAATACAGGTAAATTATAGTTAATTCCGTTATTTCGATACCAAGCAAGGTCGGTAAATGAAGTTGCAAAAACTTACATACAAAATATCTTTAACTCATGTTTATTCATGTTTTGTTATAATAAGTAACAACAATGTCAAAAATAATTTTACCGTCCATGGGTGGTATGAATTCCATTACATTCCTTACAACTTATGAGGGATGTAAGTAAGCATCAATATGCTGGTAGTGTAGACATGATTAAAATTTTGTTCATTTTTCAGGTAGGTATACCTATATTTTTTGTATTAAATAATTAATCAACTTTCTTATAATTTTTGATTAATAGTTGTAGTTGTAGTGTAACGATCTTTAACATTGTTTAGCTAAAATTAGTTGTAAAAGCCATGTAATTTAGATTTAAAGATTTAAAGTTGCGTGCCCTGAACATTGTTCTGCGTTGCTACGAAAACAGCAAGTTTTTAGCGCGCGCAGTTTAATAAACGAAATGTTGACCCCGGTTGAAAGAAACTGCAAGAAATTATTTAGTATTTTGGAAACACGATTTGAATACATGGTCACGCTACCTGGTTGCACGCCACTGTGTCGCTGCACACGATAATGTAATAAAAACTATTATTCGTGAGTTCAAAATTTACATTCGGTGAAATTAAAAATAAAATAATAGAGATTTATCAACTCCGATGTAACTTACAAACATTACAAACAAAAATTCTAACTACTTTTTAAATTATTTCCTGCATTTACAATTTTATAATAGTGAGGTACTATTTTAGTATGCGATTTTATTATATACAAATTATTGTTGAATTTATTTGACATAATTATGCGTAATTTTGTTACAAAGTTAAATATCATAAACTATTTTATAACGCAGAAATTGATATAGTCATGCATCATAAAATACAACGTCTTGTAAATAAATTTCCTATCAAAATAAATATTATCTTAAAAAATATGCGTATCTGCTATTTTTATAGCTAATATTTTTGTTTCTCCAACAGCAAAATAACGAAAAAAACGCACTCAAAACAATTAAGTAGCGGTAGAAAAAGAAAAAATGCAAATAAGCTAAACTTGATCGGCAACACGGCTGAGGTGGTTCTGTCACCAAACTAGTTTCTAGCCATTAACATTTAGTTCCTTCTATTCTTTGCGGTTCGTTCGAGCCATTCTATTCGTGAAACTATACCGACCTACGAAGGATACATAATGTGAAAAGAATTTTAATAATGAGACCTTTTATAACTTACAAAAAGTTGAATGTATTAGAGAACAATAATAGGTAATTAAATTATAATAAAAACATAAGGAAGGTTTAATTTCGATTTAATTATTATATAATAAAAGGTAGTAAACAAACCGACGTATGAAAAATATATACACACACAGTACAATCATTCTTTCTTAAATGATATGTTATTCAACAAGAATATAATTTTTAGATTGTAGGTAGGGATGGGAAAATATCGATATATCGACAAATATCGATATGAACATCAGTCAATATTACTTTTCGTTTGGCATCGATGTATCGATAACTTGATATTATCGTTATTATCAGATAATTATCGACATATATCAACAAATGTCCAGTTATCGATACATCGATACCAACAGAAAAGTGATTTATCGATATATCGATATTTTTCCCATCCCTAGTTTTAGGTATACGAGTACTTACATACTTGCTACTTACGAGAATGAAAGTTTAGGTGGGTACTTACTGCACAATACAAAAATATTGGCAACTGGCGAATGCCGTTGTTCATTCAAAAGAGTGATTGATAAATTTTTGCCCGAATTATTAAATCGAGTAAAACATTATACCTACTTCATGTACGACTATAATTATGTATTAAATAGATTACCTATATATTTATTTTGTACAGTCAAATGACATCTGACAGATATCTACATTTAATTTTGGATAGGTGTATTTTATGTTATGTTACATAAAGTTCTATTAGCCAAAATAGTATTTTGTGAAGTAAATGTCGAAAAAATTACTTACTACATGCCGCAAAAACATTAGCATGTAAGCGCATTTTCGCAAGTATTGCACACTTAACTTTTCTACAATAGTTTAACTAACATTTTAACACGAAACATGCACTGTGTGACATTTAAATATGACAAATTAATATTATTGACTTGTGATTGTGATAAACATCGTACGTAGTAAGCTACATATATGTATTTGTGCATTGCATATGCATTTGTGAAGTGTTTTCGATTCATACTGCAGCACCTTGTGACATTTGCATTCATAAATTTTCGGAAAACTGTAACATTTAATAGTAAATAAATATTTCTAATCCACTTCATTCAAATCTCTGAAACATTCTCTTGATAAACTGTCATTCATACGAAGCCATTCACACTTTAAACTGAGGAAAATACCGTGAAAAGAAGAACAAAACACTTTTGCAAAACTTCATCTACCCCATTACTCACTCACTCCTGCACGTGTACCTCACGCATGAGAGCGACAGAGACGGCTGCATACATGCATGCGTGAAGGACGCATGTTTCGTCTCACTCTCTCCCAAATTCTCTTCCTCTTTGCCCCTCCCTCCTGGATATCTGCGTCACGCGTTCAGCCTCACGCATATTATTCGCTATTCGCTTGTTTTTGGCACGTGTTTTTAATATTTAGCATTATTTTCTACCTTAATTAATAAGAAAGAGCGTAGAAGAATCATAGCGTAACTGATTACCCCATTACACGTTAGAAAACAACTATATTGTTGGTAGCTACGAAAGTTACCTACTCATTAGAGTTCAAGTTTTCGTACCTGATTTATTTTGGAACGAGATAAAATCAGATTTAATTTGATGTCCACGGCCGATAATTAGTAAGTACATAAAAATAGTGATATTACACATACTTACGGCTTATACTGATAAGATAAATTTTTATTGAATTTAATTAGAATTATAGTTTTTATATGCAGTTATATGCGTTTCAAATTAAAAAATAATTATCTTTGTTATTCAATGTTCATTTTAAAGAGCCTGTAATTTGTTTGTTCTAAGCTGTTAAGTAAATATTTCCCAAATTACATAACAATGTAATATGCAACATAACCTCAACTTCAAGAACACATGATGACTCTCAGTTCGAAGAATATTTCGCTTATTGGTTAATTACCAAATCAACAGGAAGATAAAAATTCATAGATTCATTTGCATACCTACAGAACACACCCAAAACAAAAAACAATGAGTAAACTATAAATTGCTAAAAGAACCTAACCCAACTTTTAAAAGTGCGCACCCTGATGTAAATACCAACAAGTGTAAACTTAAGAAAAAAAAACTTCTGAAGCTAACCCGTTATTGACAGATGATGACACAGAACGATGATGATGACAAGTGATGATGAACACTCATTTCACTTACATTTTCAAAATTCTTGAAGTCCACACGAATCTTCGCTTAAAAAAACAAAAACACAAACAACAAACAGCACAAAGCGGAAGTGAATCTCTAGATTTAAACACTTGTCATGTAACGTTTCGCGCACTAATTTACACCTTTCCGGTCAAATAAAGAAAAAAAATATTGTGGCGCTGTTGAAAGTTGCCGGTGTGGTGTGAATCACTAGCGCGACCTCATCGTTCGCTCCTGCCTTCTGCCGTATGCCATTGCAACTGAATTTCGGCAGTCGCCAGCGTGTGGGCCAAACGCAACATGCGCAACGCTCGCGCACGCACAGCCGCGCGCACCGGGCCAATTCCTCGGTGTGCGGATAATGGAATGGATATGTTCTATGCGTATGACTCTATGCATGCTGCTGATGCTGGTTTTGCAGCGAGGAAGTATGCTGACTTCATTAAGCCTAGCTTTTGTGCGATCGATTTAACTAGCTTTCCCTGCTGTGCTCTGCCTGTCTGAAGTTTTGTTACTTCATTCCTGCTGCACATACAGGATGTGGTTCTAATCAGAACTTGAATTTAAGCTTGCGTGTGGTATTTCATCACACATTTTAAAAACAAATTTATGGAATTCAATATTCAATATGTACTGTTTGCTGATGGATTTGGCACTCGCACTCGCTTATGTGAACAGTCAAAGTTCTAAAGAATTTCAATTATGTGAACTTGTGAACAGTGCTTGGTCAGTCGAGAGGTCTACTGGTACCTCGGTTAGGGCTGTACGATTTTGATTTTTTGTAATCGATTATGAGAAAGAATTGATTTTTTAGATTAATCGATGATCGAAAATAAAAAAAATATTATTATACATAATTGATTATTAATAGGTTAGAATTCGATAATCGATTTTCGATAATCAATAATTATTGCGGGTGCGAATAATTCCAAGTGAGATGAATGAAAGAAATTGTATGAAAAGGATTATGAAAGTAGTGTTAAAATTAAAAATATTAGTCTTTGTTTCAAGTTCAAGTGTTCGTGTCCAGCCAACCCAATTTATGGAAATGACTAGGTGTATGTGTACAGAAACAACTTTGAAAATAATTGAATAAACTATAATCAAAGAACCGATAATCAAAGAATCGATAATCGAAAAATCGATCATCAATGAATACATAGCTGCAGTTCGTTCCGGTATTTGTTCCTGTTTTCATCTTTATATTAAGGTGTACAGGACAGGTGTGCAATTACATTTACAATTTGCATCACACTTCACACAGTTGAAAGATCCAAATTCAAACAGTTCCACGTCGAACTTGCAGGAATCATTCTTTTTGCATTCTACTGCTACATCAAATGTTCTTTTTTTACACTACTTTCGCTGATTTCGCCTTTTTCTTAATTCACTACTATGCCGTTGGCAGTTCTAAATATTTCAATAGGTTATTTTTTACGAACAGTGCTTTGTAACTGTAAATTGGTACCAAAATCTGCGATCTGAACAATTTACATGTATAAGCGAAAATACTACCTATTTAATAAATAATGACAGATTAAAAAATGAATTTTTCTGTTATATTTTCTTTGTACTTGTGACATGCGGATGTATCAACTTTTAATAAAATCAAAGTCTCATATACAACTACCCGGAACCAAACCTGAACCGATTTAAAAAATGCGGTGGAAGTCATAACCGCTTCAGAAAGGCTTTAAGCATTAACTAAAATTTGTCATTAAAAAAAAATCCTATAATTTTATTCAATAATTTGATTCATCATAGAATTTTTTTCCATTTTAGTTCAATATTTTTATTTCAGTGATTGTTATTAAATGCATTATTGAACCAAAACCGTATCTTGAAACACTTTTCTGAAAATCGGTTACCGGTTAATTTCAAGAAAAAAATTGAAAACTGGAACAAAACCGAACCATCTAGTGTACAGTGAACTGCGAACCGAACCTGAACCGTTATTTTGTGCGGTTCGAGTCCATGATTTTACATTTTTATAAAATATCTTTTAACAATCATTATTATTTTCTTTAGTTTTTATTAGCATTATTCGTATAATAAATACATATAACAAATAATTTATGAAAATCAAAGGAGACTTAAATTCGTGCTAATACTTATTCTAAATCGAGACTCTCATTCAGTTTCTGTAAATAAATAAATACAAACAAGATTTGTGGAATTTAAGTGTAGGTAACTACTATTTGCGAAGCAGGAACTTTAAAATTACTCATCGTTATTCGGCCGCAGAATAAAAACATAGAAATAATAAACAAATTATGAAAATTACTCAAGTGAAACAGATACGTTTTTTCGGTATCAATGACGTAGTCTCTAGTTCACACGAATAAAAAATTAATACACCAGAAATACGAGTAACAACTTAAAATCCAGGTATAAAAACTGTTTATATTACATCAAAAATTCTCACAAAATATTTTTTTAGCCTGAACATAAATGTTTGTCGAAATAATTTCCGATAAAATTTCGTTAAAAACTAAAAGTATATTTTCTATATACGAGTTATACAACACCAGTCTCGATTTTTGACACAGTTCTTGTACCGTAATTTTTTACTATAACCCAAATAGATAACGACTGATAATTCTATGTACATTAGGAACAAATATTGCTTTTTTCCAATCTAGGAGGGTCAGTTATACATGATAATGTTAGTTTTATAGTTCTAAAATGAGTTAAATGCATTCTTGAAACACTATTTTTAAAATATTCTGCGTAAGTTGTAGCCTTGTTGCTATTACAATAGTAGGAAATTCCAGATAAGCAAAGTTACATGAACCTTCCATTTTTTAAAACTTTTATCTTAGAAAAATACGTCTGCTTAATTATTTGCATTACTTATGACATGACATTTAAGTACCTATGTTTTTCGTGCATATTTGATAATTTACGTTACCTGTAGTTGTAACCATTTTTTATGAATCGACGTCGAGAACGTACCTGGAACAGAAATATAAAATTAGTTATATGTTTACATTCAAGATCAGTTTAAATATGAAAATTATTAAATCGTTAATATATCCACATGTTCTATTTTATAAAACAGCTTGATTTAATATAATCAGTGCTTACAGATTCTGGT
Source organism: Agonum fuliginosum (assembly GCA_947534325.1). Classification (NCBI taxonomy): domain Eukaryota; kingdom Metazoa; phylum Arthropoda; class Insecta; order Coleoptera; family Carabidae; genus Agonum; species Agonum fuliginosum. Next base: position 23,463,268 of record OX384041.1, read on the forward strand.
ATGTAAATGTATAAGTAGTTCTATTTATATAAATAAAATTTCTTGATTACCAGATTACCACTTCGAGAGCAAATATTCTTGAAAACGAGATTAAGAGTATGCAGTAACCTACATATCGAATAATGAAAGACAAATTATATTAAATAAAAACAGGTAACACATTTTTATGTTGAATGTATGATTATTAGTTTGACTGTGAAATACGTCTAAGTATTTGGGCATTTCATACCGGCATATAATGAATGTCATATCATACAATAAACCGAGGGTTTTGATAGAAGCTCTGAACTAAATAATTAAATAAACAAGTCAATGTTCGTCTTGAATCCCACATACTCGGTTTTAGTAGAAACTCTGACTGAACTGAACTAAATGAATAACCCAATACTCTATGGAGTCCCGTCCCACCAGTCCCACTTACTCAGTTTTGATACAAACTCTGATAGAACTGAACTAAATAAACAAGCCAATACCCTTTTTGTGTCCCACATAATTGGCGGTTTTGGTAGAAACTCTGACTAAACTGAACTAAATAAAAAATCTAAAACCTTTCTTAAGTGTATTAAAATAGTGACATTATATGCCGGTATTTCACGGAATGCCCAGGTTTTTCCTGAAAAAACGTTTTCCACAATAAATCAAACGACAACATAATATGCACAGACCAAAAATTACTTAGTAACTAGGTAATGGGTAGGTATGGAATGTGTAGGTACGTACTTTGGTTTTCAATGAAAATCTTCTTGTGCTTATCTGTATTTATTATCTCCCCAAATTTTGTCATTTCAACAGCAAACCCACTTCATGTTATCTCAATACAATTTTTTTTATCAAAACGCATAATTCGGAACTATGTACAAAAAAATAAAAATATCAGTGTGTAACCAACATTTGGCTTATCTGAGAACAACGAATTGAATTTAATTCAATTTTTGGAAAACACTTTCGTGTGAACAGATTAGATAATATAGTGGGTAGGTCCCTTTGCCAATTGTGACCAATTAAATTTAAAAATAACGGAGTCGACTGCGCGTTAAATGATGTGATTTTAGTTGACACGGATGAAATTTGTTAATAGCTGCCAAATAACAAAAGAAATTAAAACAATCGGATATTTTCTGTATACGAAAACAAAATTTCAGTCGCTTTTTATTTCAATTTAGATTAGTCTTATAACATATCAATCAACAGGTAACTTAATCTATCAATGACATAATGATGTGGCTCACCTTATACTTGAACATAATAATTATTGAGTTTAAATTATAACTATTTGATTAACTCTTACGACCTACGATACAAATTAAAGATTATTTCTATTACTTCAATGTTTTATCTAAAGAACTTTTTATAATTATTGTAAGGTAGGAAATTACAAAAAAAAAAATTTTACTTGTTTTCAAACAATTAAATCTACTATTACGAGTAGGTATACTATTTTACTCGCGAATTCTAAAAAGAAATTAAAGTTTAATTTTACTGTACAAAATTTAATTGTGTATTTAAAAATGTATTTTTAGTACAAATTATGAGCAGTATACCATGGGTACAGCTATTTTTGTCTTACGAACTCAATTTAATTCAATCATATAAGTAACGTTACACACATAAAAAAATTCACTTTATATAAACTGGGGTAAAAATATACCTATAACCCTATAAGACATAAATTATTTTTAGAATATATTATAAATCTGTTTAATATTTGATTTAAATATTATTATATTATTAAACAACTAAAAACAAATAATTTTTTCGTTTTAAATATTTTTCTTTTCTTGCGATGGGTTGGATAGCCGAATGCATTATTATGTGACTGACTCGACTGTGGTACTGCAAGTTCAGGTTCGAATTCAGTCAGTAGGTAAGGTACACAATTTCAGTATTCCCTGTGGTGTACTTTTCAGAAACAACCATGAGAAGCCGAATAAAATATATTATAAGTACCTACTGATGATGCGCAATATGTGAGGCTCGCACCCAAAGTTACAGGTGCGTATACGATAACTTGAGGTACATATTAGAATGGCTTATAGTACTGACCACGGAACAAAAAGAATTTTTTCAAAATTAGAAAATTAATTTTTGAGGTTTGTCAAGGAAACAGTTTTGCGTCGATGTATTTTTGTTATCGATGTATCGATAACTCGTATCGATACATCGATGCCAAACGAAACGTAATATTGACTGATGTTCATATCGATATTTATCGATATATCGATATTTTCCCATCCCTAGTTTTGGGCCACTGGTTGAAAACTACTTAGTTTCAATATTAAATATTAATATTACGTTGTAACTATGTTCTCCTGAAACTATCCTTATGTATAGGAATTTCGAAAAAAATCTTTTTGTTCCCGAATCAGTACGTGAAATACTATATATGCAATATGTATTTCAAGTTATGGTACACTCTGCATTTATGTTACATAGGTAGGTATGTATATTTTGTTTGTTTTCTACAAGAGATCTGTCTTTATCTCCTGTATATCAAAATTGGTTTGCGTTTTTATTTCGTTTATATTTTCTCCTGCATATCCAAATTGGTTTGCTTCCTTATTCCTTTTTCATTTTTCAGAAAAAACAGCAAAATGAATATACGTATGTTCATAACAAAATAAATCGCATGATGAACTCCTCGCAGCTTCCAAATATACAAAATTAAATTCGTCAGTAAGTCTAAATTTATGCTCAAATCCTGAATTGCATTTAAACCGAACAATTTCATTTGAAAAAATGTGATCACGAGAGAGCAGAAAAAGACATTGGTACGCATCTTTGCGTAGAAAGAGAGACGAGGAGCATTGTCGTGATAGGCAAGAGCAAGAAGCAAGTTCTCGTATCTGGGTTACGATTCTGGGACATTTGCATTCGGCCGCAGTTGACCCAATTCGCGGACGGAAGACGCAACGATGCATTGCGTAGACGCTGATGGGCGCGCGGCGGGCGGGAGGGCATTGCGTAACGCACTCAATGTCACACGCAGTGCGTGCGTGTGCGTGTGTGCCGCTGCCGCTCTAGCTCTAGAGCTGTAAAACTCACGGTCAGGAGAATATAATGTCGGCTGGATCTTGCCGAAGGTTGCATGATAAGATTTATTGTCTGTTCAAAGTTGTTTTCGAAATTTTTTGATGCTGGAGTGTCGCTGTGGGAAATTGAATTATAGATTTGGTGTTTACGTAATTGACAAGATTTTGATTTGGACATCAAACGATAAATTTATATCTCTTGCCAACAAACTACGATTTTATGGCGGCCCTCTTCTTCTTTATTGGATATTGAATTTATTGTTCTGATTTTGATCTTACATCATAACATTGAGTGCTGGTCAGCACCCAACACTTAGCATTATATTAAATACTAAAAGAAATCAGTAATAACAACAACAACACAAGTAGTATTCCAGAAGTTATACGTTGTTTTGTTTATTTTATATGATATTCTAGTGCATTTTTTATAAAATGTTGTTCTTTTTCCGATTTATATAAAAAATTATTTATAAAAATTAATAAAACTATGTTGCACATCTACATAATCTGTAAAATATTCATATTTGTTTAATTTTGTGCATATATTGAGCATATTTTGGCCTTTTTTCAATGCATATTGCATACATATTTTAATTACATTTTCTTGCATATAATCCGCATTCTACTTATAGCATTTTAAACTCTACCACTAACAGGCATTTTACTTTATTAGTATAAATAGAATACTTCGCAGCAAAGTCTGTCAATTTGCTAAAGCGATAATATTGACGATATTTAAAGCTTCTTAGAAACAATAATTATTTATTGCTTTATTATTTCTTTTCTCCTATATATTTCTTTTTCCTAATATTTAAGTATTCTAAGTCTAAGTTAGATAAATAAATCTTGAAGTATAGATGCAGGTAGGTAAAGTTTAATTTTTTTATTACAAGAATCATTATCTAGTTATTATATTATGCGTAGAGCAAAGTACAAAGTGTGTACAGATATTTCGAAGTTTCGTTTGTGTTTTAAATTAATTACCTCATTTTGAAGGTTTATTATTTAATTTTATTAGGAACTTACTAATTATTAGCGGTAACCATAAGGAATAGATTCCAATGTAGTATTTAATTAAATACTTAAGCCTATTTTGAATCCAATAAACTAACAATTGTTTTTGTTCATGAGGTAATATTAATAAATAATATTTACCTACGTTTAGTACCTAAATTATAGATTTTATATAATGTGAGATAAAAATAACTATGTAGGTAAGCAGTACTATAGATATTTTAATTTGTCTTTATCACGGTCATGATAGTAATGAACAGTAAAGTGTTTCTTTTTACACATCTAAACATCTAATGATGTTTGAAAAAGTGACGTCATATCAGTGCAGGAATGAATTGCACCGTTAATTCTACACAGTATAGTCGTCCAGTTAAATAGTTAATATGAAAATTACGGTCCTTACAGTTGCATAATAAACAATTAAGTACTTATTTAGTTTTTTATTTGAACTGTTCAGCTTTAGCCATGACTTATATTTCAAACGCAGCTGTGCAGTTAACCTAAAAGTTACATAATGACACAATGCAAATTCCAAATTGTTAGATAAAAATATTCAGTTTAAAAAGAATACAGTAGGTTTGTTATTTTATTCGTAGAATTGATTTTATTTAAGTAAACATTGGAATCATGCTTATTTTGTAAAAACTGTGAAAGTGTTCAAAGGTCAAATGGCAAAGTGCTTTTTAAATTTCTGGATACTAAATAGAAGATAAATGACTAACCCAATTCTTATTTTGTAATTTGTATACCTAATATCATATCTGAAATATTTTGATAAAATCAGAATAATTAATAAGCAAATCAACCATTTACAACGTTATTTAATAGAATAGGTAATCCATAGTAAGTTATCACAGGGCGGATGGCGTTATGTTATGTTATCCTTAAAATAAAGAAGTAATATATTATTTAAATCACTACTTTGTTTTCAATTATTAGAAATAGCAGTACTTTGTTCTACTCTACATTAGAGTCCTGCGCTGGTCTACTTTTAAAATCCGCCCCTGACCCGTACCCGTTTAAATGCAACCCGCACCCGATTCTCAATCCGCATATTTTTATTTTGTAATACCCACACTCGACCCGCTACCCGCAAAAATATTTTAGATCCGATACGAATGCGGGTACCCAACCCGATGCAGGACTAGAGTCCTGCGCGGGTCTATACTTAACCTGTTTTATGACACAAATATTAATTCTTTACATGTTTCTTTTGATAAAAGGGCATGCATTATTAAATCAAAGAAAAATACAAAATGTTTGTGCAAGTGGAAAAATGCAATTTTTTTCATATGCCCGGAAATCGCGTAAGGGTTTAATACCAGCTTCTCTTTGTTGTCATACGGTCAATATTCTATCCTCCAAAAGGCAATGAAATCGGAGGACATCACCTGTCATGAGTTCCCGGTCTATAATCAAATATGCAAATCGAGGTCCAAATGTAATTCCGGAATCAACCAATAAAAATTAATAACCACTAAACTTCTATCGAATTTCAGTTTTGTAATGTTGGTTGTAAATCTATTATATTTGAATCATTTACTAAAATTTCGATAATTTTAAACTTAGCCTTGCTCCCTACTTCATGCTTCAGATAATCTACAATAATGTATACAATATAATAAAAGCAATTCAATGTTGCTTTATAAACATGAATTACATTAATTTTATGCATCTGCCATCCACGACCGTGAAAGAAAAATCGTTTAAAATCGGATTGATTATTTGATTATACAATGTAACCACCACTACCAGTGATTGAAAATCTCAAAAATAAGTTCCTAAACATAGCATCTCTTTACGAGTCCACGAGAAAATCAGCTCCAAAAACGAATCAGCCTGGTAAAAAATTGCCATATTAGTCTGCAAGAATTCGCGGCCACGCACAAAGTTCCTATCTATCGGCGATCGCCTGCGGGACACAACACTACTCAAGCCATCAAACCGAGGACACGCACCAGGGGGGCGCCAGGGGGGCACGGAAAACTCTTTCGCGTCTCCACTCGACCGCGTCTTGCCTAACGCAGCACACTTTGTGCGTGAACGCATGCGGTGTTGCCAACTCTAGCCACTAGCACGTGTTACTCTTTCTTTTCCTTCGTGCTTCGTTTTTGTTTCCCTGCTAGCAAAGTCGCAGTTCCCATTCCGTGACAAAAGCGCCGGAACAAATGATCGACCAGAAGATTGGATTGGGTTTTAGTAAGAAATTAGTTGTCACGAATTATACGCGATATTGTTTTGAATTATTTAGTTTTTAATGTCAATGGAAAAGAAATTGTTTTGCTAAGAAGAAGAAAAAATGTTACTTCTGCGGTAACGTGAAGACAAATTCTTTTAAAAACGAATATAATGGCCAAAGATTCCTAGGCGCAAGTTCAGATAGCCTACTACTAAAGCCTGTTGCCAATAATTGCCATTGCCTGGTCGTGGCCAGAATCCTGAAGCTGAAATAAGTAATTCTCCACTAACTAACACTAACACTCTATTACTAACTACTCCATACTTATACTACAAGCTTGTATTAGCAAAAACAGTTCTAAAAATTATTTTTTTCACGACATACAAAGAAAACACAAATTTTCTTCTCGCGAAATGGTGAGGAAAGCAAGTTTTTATTGCAAAAAAAAAACTTTGCATCACTTTCCTTACATTACTTGAGTACTACCTACTCTCCACTAACGACCTGAGTTTACGGCTGATAACCGCACATAATATGGTACCGATGACTCAGTATATGAGACTGTCTCAGAAGAAGTTTGTTTTTGTGAAAACACCAAAAAGATAAAAATTATATTTGCAAGGCTTGGTATTTCAATCTTTTGGTAAGATGACAAGCAACTCTAACTGCTAGGAAATTGAAGATAAATTTCAAATAACAAGTTATAATAGTATTTACATTCGTTGTGAAACTTCCAAACGATTTTTGCCGGCTTTCTTGATAAATCAAATTATTATCAGACCAGACACTTACCAGCAGATTGAAATGCCAGACTTTATTTTTAAATAGACATTCATGAAATGTATCAGCAGTTATTATCAGTAATGTTATACATATAACGTTTTTTTTAGAATATGAACAAATAGTGCTGAAATGATTTTATATTATTTCAGATGAGATAAGTATTTCTTATAAAAGATCAGGAAAACTGCAATGATGTAATTTCCAAATTGTTATCGTTAAAATATTTATAATATTTATACATATTTTACCATTCTGAAAACCCAAGTGCAATAAACTGATAACAATAACATTTTTTGAAAATAATTTCCTCTGAGATAATATTTCATGTTTTCCTACCTTGACAGTTGGCAAGAAACATGAATGATACAACCGGATGAGGATATGTGACAGAATTGGTAAGGAAACGGAGAAACGTGGAATTAAAAATATTTTATCACACAAAGGAACCAATTTTCGTGGTTAGTGGTTAAAATGCACGTACAGATTCATCAGATTAAAAACATGGTTTCAATTTGGACTTTGTTATCTCTCATCTTAACCACATACGTAGCTTTATGACGATTTGAAACAAATAATTTTTAAGCAAGTAAACATGTAGGTACCTATAATTAGCAATAAATAACCGCTGTCACTCATTTAATTTTTAAGCAGACTAACTTTTGAAGAACTCCCATTTCCCCTACAAAATCACATTACGTGTTGATATTGTTGATACTTCGAATCGTTCAATACTTGGCAAAGTTAACTTAAAACTATCTAAATTTCCTTATGTCTTTTGACTTCCTCTTTAGGAATTCTCGTATAAAAGCATAATTTAGTATAACGAGTCATTGTCATTCGGCCTGTAAAAATAAGCATTTGGATAATAATTCTCTTGTGATCGTTGTAGTCAACAAATCAAGCAATGTTACGCGTGGTTAGTTCGAATAAGCGATGCAACAGCTAAGGCCGGGGGATAATACGTTTCATTTGTATGTAATTATGCACAAAATGTTTGCTACATGCATGATGTTTAGAAGTATAACTATAATATATTTTGTATATGAGATAAAAAAGTTATAAAAAAGCTACCACTCCTCCTTACATACGTGTTCATAGAAGCAGTAGCACTGAATATAAGGTGATTTTTAACCAAAACCTTTATTTAAATTTACTAAAATACCGGTAACCATTATCGAAACAAATTTAAACATGTTGGTAAATAATAAATTGAAATAAGCAATACCATTTAATTCGTAAATTTAGGTACATCTTCGACATGTCAAGTTTAGTTCACCATTTTTGGCCGGATGAATATTTAATAAAATATTAGTTTTCTTTTGAAGGAATGATGAAGGCTTCAGGAATCCATGTAAAATTGTTAATTCTTAATTTAGCATTCTCCGTTGCTTTTACATGTGTATTGCTTCTTTACCAACGTTTCGTGTAATACGAATATCTTCGTTCGATGTTCCCTGTTCAATTTGTGACTTTTAATGTTCCAAATATTGTAATTTTATGACAAGCTGATAATGGGCAGAGTACTCTTCCCGAAACGTCCAATAAATTAAGAATTAACTAATTGTAAACGAATTCCTAAAGCCTTCATCATTCCTTCAAAAATTATTATTAAATACATTTGCATTTAGTTGATAATCTTATATTAACCGGTTTAAGAGCAAAACCCGATTTAAAAATAACGTTCTCGATTTCGGTTAACCTTTAACCGATTTTTTCAATTGCATGCCATGCTTTAAAGCTGTAAAATTTGTGTTATTGGTATGATTTTCCAATTGTTTTTATTATGTTAGTATACAGTCGTACAGTTCATGTCAATTTTAAATACTAACTTGCCACAATTCTGTGCCTTGATGCGTAATGCCACAGCTATCAATAATATAACAGGAATTAGAAATATGTACGCAAATGCTAAAAACCTATATAAATTTTGTTAATAACCCTCAACTCTTATACCAGTTTTTATTTTTAACTCTTAATCTGTGTAATTAGCGTGAGTACTTATTAACTAATTAAATTAGCAGTGATGCTGTTATATTCAAATTAGAGTGTATATTTAACCTCTTAATAAATTCAAAAGATGGTAATCATTTTCCAACATTTAACCAATTTCCCATCTCCATCTCCGCCACTGGTTTTCAACACCTACTTAAAACTTCTAAACAAAACAAAACACAAAATACTTAAAACATTCCCACGGAGAACAATACCAAAACATAAGCAAGCAAAGCAAAGCAGCAGCCGAGAAACGAAATTTCTCCTTCAGCGCGAACTTCAAATGCAAATGCACAGTGCGTGGCTCGTGAAGGTCCCTGGTTCGAGTCCCGGATGTGGCAGCGGAGTGCGCACCGCGCGTTAATGTGCACATTTGTATTCACGAATTCGCTGGTGACGTCACAGCTGAGTAGAGAACAACGCCGCTGTTAAGAAGAGTGTTGCACAACTGTGCACGAGGATCTCGTAACGTTTAGGTTTTAATGCTGCAATCATCTGGAACGGCGCGAACATTGCCAAGATTTGAATGCCTATATTGGCCGCTTCGTGTTTCACGATGGGCGCAAACATCTGGGACTGCGACTGGGATTTCAGGTGTTTCTAAATATCTCTTTTATAGAAAACTCTTTGTGTTTGCCCCAAAAACAACAAAGGTACCTAATAGGTAGGTAATTGGTGTGCTGCAATCACTGAAATATATACAAAAGGCGGGGTTACACGGTTCCAGTAACTTGTTTAAGTCACTAAAATTCAGTACTAAAACAAGAAAGTTGGTGTCTACAATACAACAAGCAACTTGTACAAGTAGCTGCCTGAATCGTACTTTCTGTTTCAAGAAGGACGTATTAAATTTTCCTTACTAAAATCAAGCGATGGAAACATTACTAAAAATCTGTCACAGGTTCAGTTCAGTTCAGACAGAATAGTAGGAATGGGAATTCTACTTGTACCAGTAAACAGAACTAATTTCTATATTCACTTGACTGGAATCATTACTAAAACCAGTGATGCAATTTAGTGCTTAAACATCTGTCTACACCAAGCAAGTACTAAAATCCCTCGCTGGATTTTAGTGACTTGCACCGTGTAACGCTGCCTTAACTATTAGTATATATTTCAGTGGGTGCAATAGAATTTCAACGGCAAATAATAATAATTATTATTTCGGCGAGATAGCGTAGTAGACAGGGGTGAAATTTTCAGGGCTTGACTTGGATAAATATCCACTCTCGTCACCATTTTTAGCATTTTAAGTTGAGATACAATGAATTTGGCAAGCACAAAGCTATCGGTCACCGATTGGCGATTGTAAATGCGGATGAACAACCGTAGGAGACAATTTTAAAAAATTACTCAATAAACCCAAACTCTCAAGTAAATATTAATTGCTGCGACTGCGATATAAGTGTTTATGTTTATGATATTTTTGATGATTATGCGCAGTTATTCAAACTCCCAAATTATTATACTGACTAACAACTAGCATATCATCTTACTGTTTATGTAAATGACCACAGTGGACAGTAATAAAAAATATCCCAGTTTGAATATTGTACTTAAAAGTTTGTAATTCTTTGTCAGATTAATTACAGGATAAAAAAGTACCTAGGTGTTATTGAATAGGATTGCTAATTTTGTCTAACACTTCTTAATACATTAAGAATAATTAAAATTAAACATAACTTAATGGTTAAAATGTAACTAACCTAATAAAGGTTACAAATGATGTAAAACTATAAGTAGGCCATTGTAATATTGTCCATTATTTATTATTAAATAAATATTTTAGTAAAATTTTCAAGGTAAACGTATTTGATAACATCAGAAACAGTAATTTAAAAAACATACTCGTAAAACAAAATATCTTTTATTATTATAAATCATTCACAAAATTATCATAAAATGCGCCATACAAAAAATAATTTATGTATTAACATTGATAAACAGTTTTGCTTCAAATTACTAGCACATTTTACTTTTAGTTAATTTATATCTTCCGCAGTAAACCAGAAAACCAATTAATAATCAAATTTAAAATACTTGATTTCTCACAAGCTAACGGCTTTTACCTTTGATGATTTGAAGATATTCCCATAGTTGTGCACCTAACTTTGCTCTACTAACCGAAATACCTCTACGGTATCAGTTTCCGGTACCGGAACTCGAACCGGAAGTTCTTATCGCCCGATAATCGTGCGTGGAGGTCGCTCACATAATCAACATACGCGCACACGCGCTCTTCATCATACTCCATAAATTTCGCATAATTCATGCTGGACCGAGTGGCGAACGAGTACGGATACGTGTTTACAAAATTGTGAAGTCCAATTAAAATGTAATAATTCATATCCCCATATGCGATGTGTATTTGTGTACTAGCCTTGCTGAAAATGTTGCATGACGTAATGGGTCCAGTTTTCGGACGCCTGAGCGAATGCAACCAGTTGTACTAGCATGAGCTGCATTTTTATGCATTAGTTCCACTCGTTCTTCTTTAGAAAGGACAGATCTATTTTCGACACTTTGTTGAACGCCAGCCATCATTGTAGTGTTTATATTTTGACTCGATTGTTTTATTTAAATATTTTGATGATTTCTTTAGAGATATTCTATTTTTATTTGTATTTCTGCTTTTACGTAAGAAGTCCCTAAACAAAGTCCTAATTAAATCACCTATTCTTTTGTTCATTCTATTAAAAGTAGAAATACAATTTTAGTTTTGAAGGTTTGATAAAACGATCACAATCGCATAAATTTAGGTCTTTACTTGTAAATGTATGAACTTGAAGTTTTATGATACAACGAAATATTTTTAATAAACTGACATTGCTCAATTCTGCACCTTTTATAAGAAATTAGTATATTATGAAAGTTCTGTAGGTAGGTACTGATTTAAAGAAGATATTTCAGTTTAGTATTTTTATAAACTTTAAGTTTAAGGTGTTAACCTAATCAAAAAAAAATCTACCGAGAGCTAGCTGTCAAGTTAGTGTGGAAACTTTAAGAATTGCAAAATTTAAGGGTTTGGGCCTTACATATCTGCTTAAGAGGCAAGTCTACCTCTTAAAATCCAGCATAAAATGTACTAACGTATAGCGAGTGTTTTGTCGCCAGTACAAGAATGGTAAAATTTTATTTCAACAAGGATTTAATAGAGAAAGAATAGAGGTACAGGTGTGCTTTTTTAAAATTTTAATTAAAAATTAAACATGATTATAAAAATTCCGATTTTTTTTTAAAATTCCAATTTATGCAAACTTTACAGGGTTATATCTCAATAGAATTTAATTATTAAAATTTGAAAAAAGCACATCTATAAAAACATTCTTTCTCTATTAAATGTTTACAGAAACATTATCCTGAAGTCAATAATAATCTGACAGTTTACTCGCACCGCAAACACTTTTATAATATTCAAAATGACATTGCATAGCTAGGATGCAGCAAAGTACGAATTTCGGGCTGGTTTCAAGCAGCCTTAGTAGTGGGGAAAAGACTGGAATAAAAAAAATTAAATTCGAGTGTATTCTAAGAATTCGGAAAAAACTATGCAATCCTATATGGGCAAAACAAGAATCATGTTGAGTGCTTGTTGTTCTGAGACTGAAATGTTAAATTTTAGTTTGGTAACTTTGTAGTTAAACGATTTCTATGTGTTTACTTTCCTATCACTTAAAGTTGCGTAAATATTTATTTTGATGTCTCATATTTGTGTAATGAAAAATAAAGGTAGTTATTGATAATACTTTGTTTTTTTGTGGAAATGATAAAATGACACTGAAATTTTGGAGATAAAGTCATTCACACTTCCGGTTACACAATAACTGACTCACATTTCTGGTTTTCGTGCAAATTGCGCTTGTTACAAATAAATGTGTAGTATGTCATTTCTGTAATTGCAATAGTTTTCCTTAATACGTATTATACTACTATAATAATTTTGGTATCGATTTCATGCAATAATAAACTATGAATAATTTAAAAGCGAGTTGTTTCTTTATACTTACATCATGCATATGCATATGACAACTGTTTTAAATAAAACCTAAATAAAAGTACTTTTCTCGAAGTTTACCTACTTATACATACGTAATGTTTAAATGTGTTTACTTTTCACATATGTAAAAAACTGTTAGTTCCTGCCTCTACTACTTATTTGTAGAAATTACATTAAAATAATGAAAAATAAGAATAATTATTGTTCAATATATAAATTGTTTAATATGGTATAAAGAATAAATGTATATACGTAAGTATGTGCTTCAAAAACTTTGAAACTACTGGAGAGATTGCTACCAAATTTTGCGTGAATACTTTAGTACCAGAGAAAAAATATAGGAGGATCGCGATGTCAGTCCGCCATTTAGTTATCTCCAAATGTACTGCACCGATTGTATTCATATTTGGTAGGCACATTAATAGCTAAAGATGTAACTAGACATTGATTGGCATATTACAATGTCAGTTCTCTATCTTGAAATCAAATGGTGGCTAGCTTTTTCAAAATGAACTGCACCAATTGCGTTTAAATTTACTATAGTAAAAGATAAGGATCTAACTTAAGACATAGGTATATTACAATGTCAGTCCGCCATCTTCATATGTCAAAAAAACCTACTTAGGCACTTCAGACATTGGCATATTACAATGTCAGTTCGCCATCTTGAAATAAAATGGTGGCTAGCTATCTCAAAATGAACTGCGCGGATTGCGTTCAAATTTACTATAGTAAAACATAAGGATCTAACTTAAGACAGATATATTACAATGTCAGTCCGCCATCTTAATATGTCACAAAACCTACTTAAGCACTTCCGATGAGTTCTGCACAGCTAGCCGTTTTGCCATTTTGAGCATTTGAGAAAACATAGGAGTAAGTACCTGCCAATAAATACAAAATATTGTAATTTACAAAGATTTATTTCTACTGTGTACCATTCTGTAATTGGGAGTTAATCCTGTAGGATGGTTACCAGCAAAAATAAAAAAATTGAAGTTCAACCAGGAACCAGGGCAAAGCTGGGTACTTCAGCTATAGTTTTTAATTAAAAATGTAAGTATCCACCATATGGATTTATCAAAATATTTTAAATTATTTGAAAAGTTTCTATGTAAATATCATTGCAGACACTGAATAAAATAAAATGTCTCAAAATCAATTAAATTTTGTGTATGGTAGTTAGGGTTAGTATAAGTTAAAACATGTAATTGAAAAACAAAATTTTCCTTCCTGGTAAAATAGTTAACGTATCTCCCCCGAAACTTCCTTAGTAAAAAATATTTAACATTCCCCAAACTTTCTTATTACATCGAGCAAACTCTTTCACATCCAATGAAATTTCAAGTTAGAAAACTAAAAAACTGAGAAAATGGAACAAACACAAACATAACGGAAGACAATGTCTTAAAGCCAGGATAACAACTGGCGCCATGTCGCCTATCCGTTATCCCCCTCCGCGGCTCCGGAAAGCCTGGAATTACTCCGGGCCGGCTCCGGAGTCGCCTAAGACGACGCGTCAGCCCTTGAGGTTCGACGGAATGACGCGAAATGCGATGGGAGACTTTCATTTGCTCTTAACAAGACAGCTAACGACGACAATTATTGTTAATCGAATTTATCTTGAGACCTCGAGGATGAAATAGTAGGTGAGCGTCTTGATAAATGGTCAGATGAAATGAAAGATTGGTTATGTGATGGAATATGGTCAATATGACGTCTAATCTAATTTTGGAATACGTAACACTACGTTCATGAAATAATAAGGAATAAAAACGAAATATTTCTTTGAGTTTGTCTGATGACGTATGTAACAAAAGTTTTTAATCGTTAATATTATGAAATTTTTTAATTTGAGGATATCATATTGCGAGCACAAGAAAAAAAGGTTCGTAGGATATTAAGAGATTGAGGCAAGTTAATAAAAATGTATTCAAATTTCGTAAAATATGAATTCGTTTGGATTTTTCATTTAAATAAAGAAAAAGTTATTTACTGAATTTGGACAGCATAAACTTGTAACTAGAATGTAAAATTACGGTAATTTTTTTTGTAATTTTCCGATTTTTATTACCATATAAATTACTGAGTAATTTAAAAATATACGTTACTGAAAAATATTTTAAATTACCGTAAATTGCAGTGAAATTACCGTAAATTACCGTGAAATTACCAATATATTACCGAAGAAATTTAAGACAATGAAAGATATTTATGAACGAATTATTTAGTGAATAATTGTAACAAAAACAAATATTAAATAGCTATAGATAGAAAATAAAAATAACATTTGTAAACTTTTTCAATAAATACAAGAATAAGAATACAAATACAATGGGGTCGTTTCACAATTTTTGATTTATTTTTGTCTTGAAAGAATACGTCGAACTTGATAAGAATATGTGTATATGTAGGTACATAAGTGATTAGTGAAGAGATATGATTTTTTTTAAAACGACTTCAAATTTCTTTGAAATATCGAATTATTATTACCTAAGTATAGTTATTGGTATTTATATCAATAAATTACATATTTATATTAATATATTGTGTACTGTACATGCAACATAACTTTCTTGTTTTATTATTTAAAAATTTGTAGGTTATGTTCACAAATCGTGTGAAATTTTTGACGTTTCACGTTTGATGTATCTACCTATTGTGGGTTGTCTAATGTCAATGTTTAAAAAGAGTATCTTGATCAGGGTTGTTATGTTTAAAACAATTTGTTTTAAACAAACTGTTTTAAACATGTTTTAAACACGGCCTAATGTTTTAATGCATGTTTTAAACTGTGTTTTAAATCAGGTGTTTAAAAATGATATCCAAATCCATTCACGACGCATAACACAAACAAAACAAATTCAACTACCGACCATCGGTGACTCCTAGCTACGCAGCTAGAGCGATGTAAATCCCCGACTTCGCACAAAAAGTAGCATTATCGACATATTTCGATGAAAATAATATTTATTTAAAACAGATATCCTGTTTAAAACATGTTTTAAACATGCTTTTTTGTTGTTTAAAACATGTTTTTTTGTGCAGAGTTAAAAACATGTTTTAAACCAAAAAAACAGTTTTAAACAGTAAAAAACAAATGTTTTGTTTAAAATTGAAAAAAACATGTTTTTTTTCAACCCTGATCTTGATAGTGTATGTAAATATTATAGTTGTGTGCATATGAATCAAATACGTCATAGTAATAGACCCGCGATACTTCATTAAAAAAATTATGAATGAAAAGTGCAAATTTTTTAAATAATTTTCACTCCAATACTCATAAATTGATCCATATATTTTATCCATGCAATAAAATCATCAACATTTCTTTTTTTGAACCTCATTTACAACAATACAGCACGCCAAACATTATCAAATGGAATTTATAAATTTTTTTGTAATTTATCCGTAATTCCTTTGGTAATTTACGGTACTACAAATTTGGTATATTACCGTAATGCATTTCGTAATTTACACATTTATATACTAGGTCATTAAAATTCATTAAAAAATTCGCGAATATTGGTAGATATATATTATATATTATTACAATAATTTATTGAAAACATTCATACAAAGGTAAAATTGACGCAAATGTTTGTATAATACAGTTGAAATTATTTAATGGTATTTGAATGTAAAATGTAAATACAGAGTTATTTGTATATCGCTGCAAAAGTCAACATAGATTAGCCCCAATGAAATATTCATTCATTCGCTTCAGTGTGGCGCGCTGTGAAAGTTCAAATGTCATACTGGCCACTGCCACTGACGTTATGACTGCCAAATGAAATAAAAAATGTCCTTTCTAAATCGCAAGGATGTCAATAACCTCCGTAAGAATAAGTCCTTCAACAAACCGGAATTTCAAAACTAAAAACGCATATTCATAATCGTTTTCATGAACTGCAAGTTTCACACTTTTTATATTTCACAAAAACATAAAAATAAAATGTTATTTTTAGATAGGAAGAAAAAATAAATAAATGTCAACTAAATACGCCAAATACGAGCAAAAACTAGTATAATAAATTATGAATGCGAATTTATGTTTCAGAATCGGGATAGAAAGATTTTGTAACAATTTCAGTGACCGTGAAATGCTCAAATGACGTTTTAATTGTATTAAAATGTCAAATTTGAATTTGCAATTGTAGTTTAATCGATTGCACAACATGATAATACTGAAATTCAATGAAACTCCTGCAGATCGTGTCAAATTTAACCTTGTGCAAAATTATTTTAGCTGCATCTGTGTTATTTTAGTTACGCATGCTGCAAAAAAACAAAAAACAAACATTATATAATACGTTGGCTAAATTTTGCAGTTACACTTACGTATTACTCCACATTTTATATGTAATCTAACCAGATGTTACACTGCATCTGGTTTTTGCAGTCGAAATTTTAAAATAATCGACACTATCATTTTTATTTTTAGATTATGAATATGCCGGACAGGACGTTCTGCTATACAGCGGATACATTATTTACTTCCAAGTGACTAGACAAACTTGCAAATTTGGAGGGCGGCCCAACTCTAATGGCCAGTTGCATCGCTTCCTTAAATGAACAGTATCGAATCAAAATCAAATTGTCAAACGGAGAAATAACATTGCTGTCATGAGTTCGATTCGATATTTTTCATTTAAGTGGAAGCGGTGCAAATGGCTATAACGCGCATGTCCATTCCAGGTACGTAGTATAGAGTTCACTGTGTGCAACACATAATTACTTAAGGCGCTACACTAGTAAATCCAGAAGAGTAACAATTCTGATTGTATTATAAAAAAATTTTAATTGAAATTTAACATGAAGAATCATGACTCATTAGTGAATCAATAAATGCAAATTAATAATTGCTGGAACATCAATTAGCAAAACTTGAAGCTAATTTTTATCATTTAATAATCCATATTATACGTTGATTAATGCACAAAAATAAAAAATTTCTTTTGAAATTGATAATATTAGTCGGAAGACGGGTTAACCCATTGACTGTAATTATTTATGTAAAACTCGCATTTTTAGTAATTTTTACAAATTATTTAACAAAATACAGCAAGGTTTGTTATAAATTTCATTCTATAGCCATGTAAGCACAACCTATAAGTACAACAATGTAAAATATGAAGTCATTGATTTCAAAACCAAAATCACAAAATGATTTATTGTAACATGCTTTTTTGCTTTGTATTTGATAGCAAGAGATGGGTCATAATAGCCAAAAATCTGTAGTACCTAATTCGTATATTTGATTTGATATGTACCTATATGTATTTATGTTATGTTATTATATGTATATGTATTTATTTATGTTATTATATGTATATTTGTATTAAATCGCATTACTGTTATTGGCCTCGACTGTAGATTAATCAAACAAATAAATAAAATGCCATATGTTTCAATGTATTATAATAATAAAGAATAAATAATAAGTCGAAGAATAAGACGGCGTGTTATTATGATGATCTTACCGAATCTGAATTAGAACTTTAACAACATATTATAATATAGTCGAGATTTTGTATACCACGTTGTTGCAAACCAAAATTCCGGAAAGAATTAATACACATGCCAGATCATAAATGATTGATATTATTGTTACAAAAAATGATAATAAAAATAATTTTAAAATGCAATTTAAACCACAACTGTCAACACTGGTATTATAAAATAACACAAAACATTATTTTTTGTAATGTCGACTTTGTGACAGAAATAAATATACAAAGTACATAGACCTTCAATCCCAGATATGTACTATATTATATCCCACATCCTTGTATTAATTGCCAAATTACAAAAACTTTATGAATGAAATGATACATAAATTTTATTGATGATCTCAGGTTAAAATCCCAGTATGAAATGAAAATATCAATTGAAAAGTTTGGTTTGGTCATTGCGTTGCACGTTTGCGGTAATGGCACTGACGCTAGGAAGTAGTAACTCAGGAGAATTAACCCATCGACCCCTAGCCCGTGAAGGTCAAGCCCTGAAGGACAGTCCGAATATACCCGCGGTCCTAGTGTGAGTGGCAAGCACGAGGAAGCGCGTGCATTGTGCGGCGTGGCGGCCAAGAGCAGCAGTTAGAGTGCGAATCAGCTCGCCGCCCACCGCGCACACCGCGCGCGAATCTTGGTTCAAGGACGGTCGAATAGTTGCAAAAAATATCTAGCTGCGATGCTGCGCGTTGCGCGACTGCTCCACGCAACACGCACTGAGATAACAATGTGCGCTAATGCAGCCAGTGGCGCCGGAACTAGTCATAGAAAAGGGGCACATGCATTTGTATAATTGCGATTTTCTGCTATTTGTCAAACAGTGATTAGAAAATGGGAAGTAGTACGAACACAGAACGCAGTCTGAAAATTAAAATATTATACCTACAACTAGAACACGAAACCAAAGCCACGATAGCCGACAGGACCATAGTCAGAATCACATGCGAATTTTTCGAGTGAGGCAAAGAAAAATAAATGAAACAGGCGTGACTTATAATAAGTAGTATTAAAATAGTTAAATATTTTGATTTTTTTGAACAATTTAAAATAGGTAATTTTTTTTCGTATTACGGCAAATACCGAAATGTTTTCACTCAAAGTATCAAACCTTCGAAAAAAGAGACCGGACCCGGACATCAACCCTAAAAAAGAGAACATGTCCGGGAAAAAGAGGACGGCTGTTAACCCTACCTACAGGTAACGTGAACATTTCTGTTACATCCTGTCCACCGGTTTAATTATTACTTAATTTTTTAAATATTTATATTCACACAGAGATTTACGCGTTTTAATAGACTAGGTATTACTAATTACATAGATATGTTCCTATGTAGCAAAACCAAAGACGTATACGCATTACAAACCAAATTTAGTTTAAAGTGACAGGTACATACATTACGAACATATTTATACCTACTATATTCCACAGGACCTTTCATTAAAGGGAGTCATGGCCACGTGGTTTTGTGCATCCTGATTGGCTTTCAAACGTATGCATAACGCTACAATTTTACAACGTGCTCGAGAAACCAATCACGACGCTCGAAACAACATAAACTTGTGTCCCTTTAATGAAAGATCTCGTGGAATAGAGTATAAGTAGTAAGAAATTGTTGTATCCTAGGTACAATTTGCACGCAGCCCAAACGTATAATGTAATACTACATGAGTTGCTAATATTTTTTATTTATTTTCTTGCTAACCGTTCCAGAGAATTAACTTCCTATGACGCTATGCCGGAATAGTAAATTTTATTATATTGAAATCTAACCAATCGGACCCAGTACCCAGTAGTATTTTTGTTGGTTGCTTGCTAGGATTGAACTGCGAATTTTTAACTGTTGAGCTAACCACTGACCGAATTAATAATATGAATGCAATAATATGAAATATCATATTCCACACAAATCCACAGCCTGTTTCCAACCAAAACAAGGAAACATTTTTGTGCTAGCATTTACGTTGGTAACATTACATTTGTTGATCTATGGAATTTACATGTAAGATTTTGTTATTTTAAATTACAAACTACACTAAGTAGTACCTAAAAGTACCTAATGTAAAGTTTGTTTGATTTGTAATTATTGCTCAAATAGAAATATACAATTACAATTCAACTATACGAGTGTAATTTGTAATTTTAATATCACAAAAACGAATCAATGTATTTTTTATGCAGAATTATATTCAAATAAAAGTTGAAAATCATTCGCATAATAAAAAGTGCATTAACCTACGATTAAAATTAAAATTAAATCATATACGAGTACCGGTGTACCTACCATTTCACATAATGCAATAGGTTAGTTAATAAAGATATGTAGGTAGGTATTCGAAACTCACTTGTGTCGATTAAAAATTTAGTCAAAGAAACAATAATGGCAAACAATAGAAATCTAAATTTTAAAAATGCTGTGCAAATTTCGGTAGCACCGCCCCTGCTGTAATGCGTTTAAGTACATTGCGTTTTGCACGCGCTAACATTTCACCCTCTTTACCCGTCTCCTGCCGGTCCTGCACTCAAGATAAGATACGTTATCATACAAAATAGGTGCGTTGTGTTTTGCGCATTCAAGGGTCATAATAGTCTAGCCGAAAATAAAAAAATACGAACAGACGAAAACATTTTGAACTTTATTTATATCAGCTGATAAAGTTAATTGTTGCTTTTATGGCTAAAAAAATTGTTTTTGGCAAAATTTAACGCATATACCGCTATTTTTTGTGATAATATTTCAGCGAATACAATCAGTTGAAGTATAGTCATTTGTTTTTTCCTTTAGTTTGCAAATCATTATTTGAGAAATCTTTTGACCTTTATTCCTTTTAGAAATTATTATAACTACATTAATTTCTTGTCATATAAAAACAAGTAGTTCAATGTTGACTTAACATGTTACCTAACCTATATATCATATAAAGTACGTAGATTTAGATTCACACAACAGAATAACGTTATTAACACTAATTTTGTTTTTAATGCCATATTTTTCAAAAACAAATTAGTTAGGTTAACATAAATAAATGTGTGAATAATGTTTATTTTTCCTGGTTTATTTCTATAGCTCATTTCAGTTAAGAAAAAGCGTTTGGTAAGATAGGGTGATGATGTCCTTGAATTTGATTGGTCGAGATGAAAGTGGATGAACACCAGCAAACAATTTTATTTCCGTTATTTTGAATTTCATAGTTCATTTAAGTACTACATTATTCTATAGATGACAGCTTTATTCATAAAAAATACCTTCTTTAAGTTTGCGCCAAATGTTGAACGAATAAAATGTGTAAGTGTAAAACGGACTGCATTCGCAGTGCCATTTGTTTTTTCTTGAACAATTTTATTTTGTTTCCTTTCAAAAATGTACGTCGCCGAAACATAAATATTGAGTTACGGAATTTGACAATTATCTTGTTCAAAATTTTGATATGATTTTATTTATCTTATATGATATTAATATTTAGAAGGGTATAATTTACTTAAATATCCTGGAGCAAATAATGGAAATAAATATGTTAAAAATTTGTTTATGAAGTTAGCGAATAAACAACAAAGGGTTGGCACGAAATTTATATAACAAACAATACTAAACAAACAGCTAATATTCAAATGCCAATGAACTCCACACTTGTGCAGTGTTTTATCAGAAATACTTTGGAAAATTACACAAAACCAGCTGTGTTTTTTACACAATCAGCATATGATCAATAGGATTTTTTTTATTTTCAGTTATTGAATTAAAATTCAGTGTACAGCTTTTAAATTAGCGAAGCCCTATTATATCCACATCAGTTAAAATGGAAATGTATGTTCTGATAATCCTCAAATACCGAAATTTGAAAATAATTGCCCTGAGTACATTTTAAAAACATGCATATATTTAATTACGATCTGCAGCATTATTTTTTTGACATCCATTAAATTTAAATACATAATCATTTTGCTATGTCTCTAATTAAGGGGTTTGCAAAACCTTTAATCAAAATGTCAATAATGGTTCATAAAATATTGGCACAATCTGATAAATATTTATGATTTATTATGGATTTACTAGAACGAAATGTGTAGTTTGTGAGATGAAAGAAGTCTGGTCATGGTCATCTGAATCTTGAACAAACGGCGTAGGTATATATTTATCTTTGTCGTTCTTGTATTATCCAATAATATGCATAATAAATAAGGATTAAATACGCTTGTCTTTCAAAAATTCATATTGTTTCGAGTAAGTTACGACATGCATAGCATGCTCATTTACTCAAAACTATTATTGTAACTTAAGTTCTTTATTACTGAATATGACAATAAGGGCGGAGCTTAAATCTTACTTCGTACTGTTTCAAGATGACCTTTATCAGACTTCTTTCATCTCACATCTACTATTTGTCAATAGTACCTAATATACAAAATTTTATTGAACACTATTTTCGCTTAAGTTATGTATTATTTTATTACTTGGCAAAAACATTTATATAAATTACAATTATAAATTAACACTGTTATTAGAAATATTGAATGGTGCTAATGCTTTGGCAATTTTACTTAAAATTGTTCTTTTCTTGAGGATGATTATAAAATATAACTATTAATCACAATGTAAAATGAAACAATAATATACGTTTTTAAAATTGTTTAAATTTTCATTACAAGTGCATATTCTGTTATCATAATTTATGTTAGTACAGTACCTAATACTGAATAAAATGACGACTTTTAAATTTCTGTAGATTATTTAAAATTTATTTAAGTTTTGAAAGTTACTTAACTCAATATAACTAATGTTATAAATTCTAGAAATATTATAATTGATGTGTTAAGTAATAAATTTAAATTATCATTTACAAATAATAGTAATATAATGGTTTATTTAAGGACAAATATTTCTGAAATTTTTCACTTAGCGTACATTAGAATTTAAAAATAGTGTCTTTATAATCATCTACGCAAATAAAGTTTCTTTTAAAAGTCATCGATCTTCCAAGTTTATTAACTTCCATTACATATAATTAAATATCAAGGGAAAAAAGTGTGAGTCAATTTGAATATGATAATATAGGAGTAAACAACAACTGTCGGAATTCTTATAAAAATATAAACATAATATCAAAGCGAGCTTAGAAAACAATAAAAGAAAAGGTCAAAGCAATATTTATTGTTTGAGCCCTGAACCAACTATTTTAATTTTTACGAGCATACAGATTTGGGACGACCATTTCAAAAACAAAAAATAGAAGATAAATTTCTCGTGTTGTAAGAGTCCTTTTACGCCAGCCAAAATAAAAAATAAAACAGCGAGTCTTGTAAACGTTACACAAACAGTTTTTATTTTGATTACCGCGGTAGAGTTATTGCAGTTGAGCATCGGCCAGAACTTGCGCTAAATATTACGCGACTCGCGACTGACTGGCAATTTTTAGACGGGAATGTATGCAATGGCTTGTTTTAGCTTTGTCGTCATCACTGCAAAAATGTCTAGTGGAGCAGAAGAGCAGCGCACAATGCGAAAAAGGAAGTCAGACATGTTCTACAACGTGCTCTAGAATTCAAAATAAGTTGCTTCAGTAATTGCACGACACTTCCTTGTCTCTACAACGGGCAATTTAAATTTTTTCTTGCAAGTGGTTCTTGGAACTGACAGACATACGGGTACTAGACAATTTTATTTTTATTCTAATGTAAAGCAGTCACATTATTTGGCAAGATTTACATTCAAATTCTTATAAATTATTAATTCATTTGAAAATGTAAACAAAACAATGAAGTTATTTTCAGCATGCACGAAAATATACAGTTTGTAATAGTTTTATGCGGTAGGTAGTTTAATGAATGAGTATATATTTCAACATAAAGCGCTTAAGCCCAAGGTAACATACTTGTCAACATGGGATCACAAAGATTTTCGTGTGGAAGAATATCCAATACCTACACTTATTTTTATGAAACCTTCAATAATTTATTATGAGCTACTGTTGCTCCGAAAAATCGTAGTGCAAAATACTCCAATTTGTATCGACCAAGTAGAACACACAGTGGCGGATTTGCAGTCTAGGCCGCCCTAGGCCGTGTAGTACCAGCCGCCCCTTTCTCAGCTCCCATCATTTAGGTACTACATTTATGAATTTACTTTCTTGTCAACTTTTATACATTGTCGGTGTACAACAGACATAATAGGAGTAGGAGTGCATCTGATTGTTATTTCATATAAATACGTCAAAATGTATATGATATAACAGTTGTTTCATTCGCATTCTCATTGCAGCCCAGTATTTACTGACATTAGGGTTTCCATATTTGTTTATCTCCAATTTTTTTGTAAAAAGAGGCGGGGCGACCAATTTTTAACAGAATTTGAACAAAAAAAATCTTAAAGGAAATACAATAATAATAATAAAAATTCAAAACACTTTTGAGAAAAAACACAAAGCTAAATAGCTTACTTTAATAAATTAACTAGGTATTGCAGCCGCCACGAAACCAAAACTATACGATAGCTGACAGGACTAACGTATCGAAATTCATGGTAGTCCGATCTACTGGCGAGTGGCGAGATCGTGGGTTTGTATCTTACTAAGGATATGAATAATTGTATTTTATGCCACAATTGGCCGCCCCTAATATCTGGCCGCCCTAGGCCCGGGCCTTATGGCAAATCCGCCACTGAGAACACAGCCGATTTACCGATAGCTTATGAAATTATAGCCAACTCCAGTACCACAGATTACCTATACTTCGTAATCAGATGCGACACTCGGCAGTTTTGCCGAGGTAAATTCTGAAGCGCGCAGATTGTTTGCGCACGCCGTATTTCACAACCAATATTGCAGATCTTAGAGATTTTAAAACTAATTTTCATAAGAAAAAAAGTGTAAAAGTCGTTGTGCTGTGTAATTGAAATTGTGTAATATTTCACGATATAGAAATAAGATTGTGCACATCTTAACTATTCCTTAAAATTCAGACACGTAAGTCAATAACATTTTTTATAGTAAGTATAGTAAATCATTAATAATGAAATTTTTTCAGATGCAAATTATGGGTTTGCAAATAGTACTACTAAAACCTGAAATTAGTTTTTTTTGGACATCTCTTATACTGTCTGTATATGTAGTGTAATAGATGACATTTGTGTTGTAATAGAATCATATTCATGAAAACACAGATATATAATAATTATTAATATACAATAAATTATTTTGTATTTTATTATAATGTACGTAAATTTAGCCTAATTATAATGATTTAAAAGTTTCAACGACATACTCGTACAACATAGAAAAACACAAAATTAAATACAAAGCCCAAGCCAGGACACAAAAGCCATGAATTCATTTTAAGATTTATATATTAATTTTTTAGTGACTCTGACGATTAAATTTGGTAATACTCGTATTATATAGTATTGAATTAATTTATTTCTTAACTGTATTCTGCAAGCATGTAATGTTTTAATTAGATCTAAAATAAGAAACAGAGAAAGAGAATGGCTGAAAATAATAAATTTGAGAAGAATTTTGGCATGTTTGTCGACCCTGAGAAGATGGTAGTCCCTGACTCCGGCACTGCACTTATTTGCACACAACATGAGCGGGCAGCGGCAGGAGGTAGAGGCAGGAACCGCGCAGCACGGAGCAGCTGAAAATTGCGCCTATTAGCGGGTGACGTAAGGCCAGGATATTGACTCTGACTCTCAAGTTTTTTCTCTCCTTTGGTTTTATTTTAAATTTTTTGCGGACAGAGACCCGCGCAGCCAAATACCGGAAGACCTCGAATGGTCAAGGACAGGTGGCGCCGCGGAGCGGTAAGAGACCAAAGGATGCCTCTGCTTCATTAAGGAGTTTCATTTTCTAAGTTCCTAAGATGTCAACACTTTTTCAAGAGACTGCACTGTAAAATTTACATACAAGGAAACATACTCTACCTACCTATTACGAGAAAATCATCATATTAGATATTTTTTATTACCAACAGTTTGATATGCAGTCACAGTTTTTAAAGTGGTAATATGTGGAGCAGTTTTTACCTTCATTTTAAGGGCAAATCATTTTACACGATTTGTATCCTTAGAATTAAAATATATGAATCCAACTACTCGAACCTAGTAGTATTTTGTAGGTTCATTGCTGCTTGCTGGTATGGAACTCGGAATCTCTACCACACTATACAAAATTCCACGAGACCTTTCATTAAAGGGACACATGGCTACGTGATTTCGTGCATCCTGATTGGATCTCAAATGTATGCATAACGCTACGATTGGTTTACGGCGTTAGCATAAGTTCGAGAAACCAATCACGACGCTTAAAATAACATAAAACTTGTGACCCTTTAATGAAAGGTCTGTGGAATTTAATATATGCGGTTACTCCACCATTGTGCCAATACTGACCGTAATATTAGTCACTGCTAATAGTTTTTACAAATACACAACTCGAAATTCATTTATACTTAAATAATACCAACAAATCTTCAGAACAAAAACACTAAGAGTATATTTTAAAATTATCTTTTTTATTAGTTTTGGCAAGAGAATTAGAAGGATTAATTTAGTTAAAATGTTGTGACATTTTAATATTTCGTCGTATTTCGTCAATGAAAAAATATTTACTTTAGATGCAATCCTAGGTACCAATTTTTGGCGATAACATTGTTGATAATGTTGTCAAAATAAAACAAAAAATAAACAATTATAATTGCAATTAAACTTTTGGACATGGCATGATAAACTAATCTTTTTGTACTAATTAATCAAAGTAATTTATAGGTTATTCACACTATTTGTAATTATTGCCAATTTAATGCAACAAAAACTACAAACATGTATTTAACATTCCTTTTCATATAATGCTAAAATACAGGTTAATCAAAACCTAGCAATTATAGAATTATGATTGTGTATCGTGCATCCTATATGCTACACTATAGTAGAACAGTAGAAGTGACAGATAATTAACTAGAAGATAAAATAAAAATCAAAACTACATCATAAATTGTATAAAAATTATACTGGCTTTGATATGTTGATGATTTTTGTATGACAAGTAAAAATTTACAGTCATTTTGCCTAATTGATCTTCATATTAAAAGTCACAATGTCACAAATCTTTGCCAACAAGATAAAATGCGTTACATGTTTTCAAACACGTGTAGAATCACTGACCACTATATTAATGTGCTAAATAGTTGCTCTTGGTTGTGCACAACACTATTCGGTCACGCTGTAGTGCCTTTAATGTATAACCCTGAGAACGACAAATTTATGCAGTTGTTTACTTCCCGCATGATAAAGATATTCACGGGAAACTTCAGGTAAGTAGCTACTAGTTAGCTATGCAAGCAGGGCAGAGGGCAGATACAGGGTCGTATCAAGGGCTAGAAGTAAGACGGGTTGATTTTCTCATACAAGGGTTTTATTTTTACTTCCCTTTTTATATTTTATTGTAGTGTCGTAGAAATGCAGTTAAAATGGAATGAATTTGCTTGCGGATAAATGAAATTAACATCTCATTCAAGTTGGGTGTAGTTATTTCATATTTACTTTAAAATTTAATTGCCTCCGTAAAAAAATCTATTTGCCTAATAATTACTTATCACATAAAGACAAACAGGGAAGTTATTTTAGTGGGATCGGAGTTAGTTTAGTGGCAGCATGGAAATTTCAATTATCCTTGACATACATGTTATATTTCTTTTTCTAAAAAATTATTTTACTTCAGTGATTTAACAAATAATTTAAAAGTTATGCGATTAATTTAAATGTGAAGAAGGAAATTAATGGGTGCACCAGTCACTGTGATTTTTTGTAGTTGTCCTGAGGAAGGTCTCAATTTAAGACCGAAACGTCGACATTATGAATAAAGAAGTATAATAGTAATCACAGTGACTGGTGCACCCATTATTTTCCTTCTTCAAATTCAAATTTTCACTATTAATTTAAATGTTCCGTCAACAAATTTAGATAAATTGAGACAATCATACAATATTTTAGATTTAAGCATGTCACTCAATCTGAAACAATATTTGGAATAACTTCATGTTGGTAGTCAGCTAACATAAACATAGGACATAGATTTCAAACAAATAATGTTAATAAAGTCTCTAATAATTTTTGAAAATAATAACAAAATCTGAAAGTTTCAAATTGCTTAAAAAGTGTCATTCAGTGTGTAACGAGTGAATTTTTAAGCGAAATTTTCAAAAACTCCATTTTAGTATTATTCATGAAGGACATAATCGTACAAAATATTATGTCAAAATTATTAGAGGTTATTTTAAGTTGTAATTAATAAAAAATCATATTTTTTGTAGATAACTTGAGACAGATTTAAAGCATGCCGTGACAACATAAAAGGCAGCTATAGGTTCCCGACAATATTAAAATTACTCGAATGAGCGTTTTTAACAGGCATTGGAGGAAGTTGCTAATAGGACCTTATCACTTAGACAGGCTGAAGATAAATATCGCGTTCCACGAGCAACATAAGAAGTACCTATCATGGTTTTTTATTCTTAAAGTTTAACTCCTTTTCATTCTCTTAGTAGTAGATTTTTTTAAATATCTTTGATGTATCATCTTGCCTATAAGATAGTTTGAAATTATAAATCTGCAAGTTTTATACCTTTAAAAGGCAAATAATCCCGTTGTCTCAAGAAACCCAATATGATGGTAAGTTGAGACAGTTTTTAAACAAAAAAATACAATAACAATCTGTTTTTAAGGTTTTTATTGCAGAACAATATTTATTAAACCGAGCTGCGTAATTTTTTTTCCTGATACGAATAGTTTTAAAGTTATTGAGGAAAATGTTCTAGAATCGTATAAAGTATTATCCCCAGTTGACGTTTTTAAAAAATCGTACTATTCTTCGAATTCATTTACAAGACGGAATGGCAAACTGGTCAATTTCACGAAACGGAACGGTAAAGTTTGTGTATTTCACCGGAAAAGCGTTCCAGTCCGCTCCGGTTCATTTCGAGTCCTGCTTGGTACATGAAAGCAAGCGAGTCTACATAAAGGCGACTTCTATTTAAGGTTTCCATCTGCGCAACAAAATTTTCTACTTTATTTATCAATCATACATTAATTTTGGCTAGTTTTCTTAAGAAATCAATCATTGTTTATGATGTCTTGTAATCTGTAATGAAAACGAGCATTTCAAGTAATTTTTGAACCGTTTTGAACATAATAAAAAGATTAAATAGAAAACGTAATAAGATTTTAGTTTTGTGAGGAAATTGCTTTATCTTTAAAAATATGCATGTTATTTAAAATTCATAGACTGCTTTTACATTTTTTAACAATCACTAATGGACCACTGAAACGCAAACGCTGATCTGCAAAGAAATGGACAGAAGTACGTACAAAAAATTCAGTTTAAGAAGAGATTTTACCATAACCGAGTATCTGGGACTCAAAAAGGGTATTTGGATTCTTTATTTATAGTTCAATTCAATCAGAGTTTTTACCAAAACTGATAATGTAGGCCTCAAGAAGGGTGTTGGATTTCTTTGTTTAGTTTAGTTAAATGTAGATCAGTAGGTTTTTACGTCCATCTGTGCGTTTCTTCGCAGATCAGCGTTTTAGCGGTCAGCGCGCTGATCACCGATATATATTCTTACCTATCACTAACATGCATTTACTATAGGACTGAAAGAACTTGATCTAAATTGAAGACGGTATATTAAACGTACTATAAATATACTAACATAGGTACTCTTAAAATCGTCTAAAATAATGATATTTTTATAATTTTGATTTTAATTTAAGACGGATAGCCCTGGTCAATCTACCCCAGGTTACGGCCCTGGATCAAAATGAACCCCTTCCCGGATGCAAACCGAAAATTTCCATATCCAAAAACTACCACATAATTCTCCCCATATTAAGGCGTAACAACAGCTACAACCCTATGAAACAAGTTAATCAAGCACATTGTTTCCTTACAGTTACATCTCTTCCCGCTCGAACCGGTAATTCCCGTTTCCGGGTGCAGAGCAGTACATACATACACGTGCTAATGTCTTGGCGAACGATGCAAGTCGCAAGTTTGTGAAACTTCACCTTCCGCGAATTAAAAATAGCTTCGGTTTCTGCCAACGAAATCGAAAGTTAAACAAATTCGCCGCTGAATCTAGGTGGCCACGCAAACAAAAGACAGATGCTTGATGCGGGACTGTTTTTAGAACGATATTACGATACGATTTTTCAATCTGATTTTTTTTCGTTTGATCTTGGCAGGTGGTAGCATGAAGTGAAATTTTGAAATGTTTTGATTTATAAAACATGTATACACATGCGCCATTATTTTTTTCATAAATATAAATATGAGTTTGTTTCTTACATATTTACAGCTTCATATTTAAAATGATTGTTTTGTTTGAAAGGTATTCAAATATTTTTATAATTGAAGGTATTTTCAAACAGAATTTGTTTCTGTTTACAGACTATGCCTTATTTCTTACACATACATACTTAGAAAATTAAACATGCTGCAAAAAATATTTGTATCATATGAATAATAGTAAAAGACTGTTGCCTAAAATCGCAAATAGCTTAAGTCAATCAATAAAATACAATAAATTAGTCTATATGGGGGTTACTTTCCGGTAGGTACCTACTCTTCACCAGTACCTACCTATTTTTAAAACTAATCCTAAAACCAATCAAAGTCACGCCCAACATAATCAAGGAATCAAGCTATTCTTTACTTTAGCACACATTATCATTAAAGCTATATTAGTCAAATTCCAGACAAATCCTTTTGCTAATTTTCAATTTGTTTGCGACATAGTATTTATGTCTCAAATACCCAACTGCCCTGATGTGACAAATAATATATAAGTAGGAACTATACTGTACAATTTGAACTATTTTTGTGTGTTTAAATTAAAATTAAGTCCTAGTATATTAATACAGTAAAATTTGTTACAAACTTGTTAAATTTTTAAAAGAAAGTAAAAGGAAATGATTATATTTTGTGGAATATGAAAGTTTTTTTTAGTATTATCGAAGTAAATTAAATTCAAATAACATCAGTACTTTCAATATTAATTATTTTGTAGATTTATAATTTGTACAAACAAAAATATAATCTGTATTGTCCTTCAGCAGCTAGATAACAATTTTAAAAATAAAATAAAACAAACAAAATATAAATCTTACCTCTCATTTCCATACCAAACAAAATACACAACAAATTATTTGCCGGTGGGCAATTATGAACTTTCAATTGTCCCTCCGAAAGAAAATTGTTCAAATCAAAACAAAGTACAATCAATACACTAAATAGTCTTCACAAGCAATATAAACAATAGAAAACGAATCAGAATAACATCACCAGAGGCGCAAAAATATTTTAGAAAACACGCACAAATAAGTCAATATCATTCGCGAAACATTTTAAGGGTAGTTCAACCAATCACTGTGGAAACATTACATCACTGCGTTGTTCTAGCGAGGATGCAATCGCAAACAGCCGCTATTTCTGTCAACCAGGAAAAAATGTTGCAAAGTTTCCGCACTGCCAAATTATGGAGTGGGACCAAGAGTGGCCCGGGTGCAGAACGGGGCAAGGGACGAAGCGTTAGATAGATACTACAAGAGAGGGGAAACGCAAGGGGGGTAGCGTTACGTAAAGGCCAATGCACACACACACATACAAACACCCAGTACAGAGATAGTTGTGGCAATAGTAATGATACGAGAGTTGTGAGAATGTATGAGTGAGTTCGCGAATTTTCGTGCAGTTGATGGTGGGGTATAGTTTGTTCACTATTATGATCAGTATGCTATAAGTATAATGATAATTTTTTACGTCTTTTTCGTGTTTGATTATTGATAGGGACAAAACAAAGCTCTTGAAGGCTTTTGTAATTTAAAAATTAATATAATAATGAGGTTTGAATTATTGATCGACTTTTTAACACTAATTTGTAAGATATTAGATAAATAAAATTAGATTAGATCAGATAAGATACTATGCATAAGCATTTAAATTTGGAAAAGCATTAAGACATTATGAAAATTAAAATGATTGACTTCATTAACTATTATCTATTTTTAAAATTGAACTCATTATATGTAGGTATTTTATTTCCACCTTCTGTGTAAATGACACTTTACTGGTATTGATACCTAACTAAGTACATGAGTTATTACAAGGTTATACCTGTAAATAATACATTACAAGGCTCATAGTAGTTAAGTTAACTTATCAAAAAACGCTGTAAAGATGAAAATAAAATTTTGTTCGTTTGCAAATAATCTTTACGGGACTTCCTGGATTAAGGAGTCTAGCTCCTTCGTCGCTCGCCCTC
This sequence comes from Agonum fuliginosum, assembly GCA_947534325.1. NCBI lineage: Eukaryota > Metazoa > Arthropoda > Insecta > Coleoptera > Carabidae > Agonum > Agonum fuliginosum. Next base: position 23,496,083 of record OX384041.1, read on the forward strand.
CAAACTTTCCAGCTGACCCGTAAAGATTAATTTACTACGCTCACCACGTAAATTCTTATTAAAGGTTGTTCTACTAAATAGGTAGGAGATTAAAATAAAAACGAGTCCATTTTTTCCAATTTTGTCTATTATGTTGCATTCCGATTTGCATTAAATTAAAATTTAAGAACCAAACAGATATCCCATTATAAAAAGGTATAGTTTTACTATAGTGGCATCCAAACTCCCGGATCTAATGGTATTTTTATCGGTTGCAGGAACAAACTAGTATACCTACTAGAAACTGTATAAGCTCAGCAGACAGACACTGCTGTAATAATAATAATATACGTGTGACATGTAATATTTCATTTTTCCTTTACTCTAGCTACTCGCATATTTGCAGGCACTAGGTTGAATCACTAAATTAGTTGGCTGCAGAATTTTACTAAATATTTTTGTACTTAATTTAAAAGTTAAGTTTGGTTAGTGAATGAGCCTTATTCGTAACAGTTGCAAAAAATATCTGCTTGACGGTACCAGTAGTAGGGGAGGTACCTACAAATTTAAAATAAATCGCTAGGTATAGAAAAGTTCGTGCAAGTTAAATTTAAAAATGTATATACACGAAAATGATGTTCCTGGAGCAAAATAAAAACAAAACCAATGTAGATAAAATTTTAGCTGCCACAGATAGAGGAATATGGCAGAACATGGAAAATAATAGTAATAATAACAGTACTAATTCCATAAAACAAGCATAATACATATTAATTTGTTCTGCGTAATATACAAGAGTGGATCTAGGTGATGTTCTTAGGGGGTAATTATAAGAAAAGCAATCTAAAAATGCGCTGCAGACGAAATTTTTTTAAATATCGAATTTTCGGAGATTAACAAATCTTTTGTGCAAAAATAAATAAAAAATAAAAACATAAGTTTTACTTCTGCGCTAATAAAAAATAATATAATAGTTGGAATATTTGTTTATTTTTAGAAAAAAAAATCTTAGGGGTAATTCCTGTACTCCCCCATAAATCCGTCACTGGTATTTTACCTTGAGTAGCAGAAATTTAGTCTGGAAATTCTATTTTTTTAAATCAAATTTTTGTCCTTTAAATGCCTGTACCCTACTTTTACACTTATTTATATGTTTTTATCATGACCATGAAATCATAAAATTTACATTCCTACTTTAGGATACTGACTGCCCGAATTGCAAACACCATAACAACACTGTTTTGTTGACATTTTTGTATGTATTTTGTGGATTTAAAGAAAGCTTTTCGTCAAAGACGAAGAAATGAATCGATATGCCAAAATATAAACATGCGTACCCCTGTGCAAGTGCAGCCATTCAGATCAGATAAACTAACAAAAAATTCTTGTAATAGCGACGTGTAAACCATTGACTCACAAAGACCATCTTCACCTTCCACAAAAAAACCTCACAAAAACCTTAAACCGCATTTGATTTGCACAAGCTATAGTCTACAATCTACATCACTAGATTATAGATATTAGGGGGTTCGAGAGGCAAGGGGTTCAAATTCACGGCATCGCTCATAGTCATGCACACAAGTTCGACGCACCAGCACCGGATAAAAAATTCGGAGGCCACGCGAGTCAGCGAGCAGATAAATTCGCTGCTGCGTCGAACGTATGCGAGTGAGTGGGACCATCTAGTTATCCACACCACGCCGCATGTTATAACAGAACAGAGAACAGAGATAAATGGTGAGATAAAGTACATGTGCGTATGCACGCACTTCACCTGCCTCGTTGCGTAATTGCACCTAATGTAATTAAAGGCTTTTCGAACGCCACAAGGTAATAGCGTTAAGCTGATCGGAATCATTTCATGTGATGCGGTTTAGGTTACACCCGGTGATCATCAGTGCATATTTAATCATCGGATATTTTGGAGTATGTATTATGGAATGAGGAGATCGTTTTCTTTTGGGAAAAATTTACAAATTGTGAGAAAATTTCAGTGTTTGCTATACCTTTTATGAATCGCTTACTACAGAAAGGCAACGTGTCCACATTTCCTTACTTTGGGTAAAGATATAAACAAACTGCATTTGTTCTGGATTACCTCCAAGCTGCAGTAAACGGAAAATTTAAAGAGTTGTCTTGCATTTCTATATGCTATCCTGCAGACAAGTTTACTTTATGTGGTAAACGATGTATTGCCCTAGTCAAAACTAGGGATGGGCGATATTGAAAAAATATCAAAAATATCGATATTGAAAAAAATATCGATACATCGAAAATTCGATTTATCGATATATTGAATTATCTATTCTTCGATATATCGAATACATCGATAAAACAGTTTATCATAATAATTGTTATAAATCTTCATAGTTTATAATTATAATACGAGTATAATTTAACCATCGATGTATTAAATTGTTGATTTATTGAATATCTGTACAACCTATTACCAAATATACGACACAAGTAAAAAATAATCGAATATTCGATACATCGAATTATCTATCATGCATTTTATTTACCTAACATGGGTGTGACCAGTGAGTGACTGCCTCAAATTTTGTGAATAATCAGTAAAGATAAAGATATAAATAAACGTGTGTGCGATTATGGGTGACGGGTACTCATGGTTGATTGGGATTGCTATAATAGTCAATATTAATATATTTGACATGGATCTTATCACATAAACGATCAATCATTCAAAAATATTTAAATAAACTATTACAAAAGGCGTTATTATCATTCCTATATTCCAATAATACATATTTTTAAAAAGTTCATTACCTTGTCATTAAGTTCGATCATATACCAGTCATAATGAATATATTGGCAAACTTACGAATAATTATTGCGTGGTAACTCATAACGTACCTACGGATATTGAAATTAATATTTAAATCAGGACAGTGACTCGTGTCTATGCATGAATTATGAGTACCTAATTCAATTTATGATTCGAATTATATTTGCTTCATTATTTTACAACAGACAAAATAATACAAATTAAGGGTATGTGCCAAAATTAGACCAGGTTTACCATGGTGTTAATGTTACGGTAATTCTTTAGTAACTGAAAGTGGCGGTTCTGTCAGTAACTTGTGAAACGCTTCGGTAAAATTTTGACATTTAGGTTTGTTTATTGAAATGCGATTAAAATGGAATTGGAAAGTCACAAAAATATAGTTTTTCAATAATATAATATTACACAAATAAAATATGTTTACATACAGTTCCGCAAAGATTTCCAATTGATAAATCCGTTTGTACCTAATCATTTCCAACGGGGAAAAATCAGCCATTCAACATCAAAACAAACCAACGTGAACCAACGTCAAAAACAAAACAAAGCAACGTTGTTAGGTTAAAACTGTGAGATAGCGATACACAAATACAAATTTACCACAAATATCGGCTCTCTAACACGGTGATCGTGGTAACGGACATATGCGAATATTTTCAGTTACTGCGTGTCAAATTAGTACCGGCATCCTGAAAAAATTACCATTGTACATGTGGTTCAATTTTGGAACATACCCTTAGTGTCAATAGTTCAATAACGCTATACTGTACCTAGTGTACTGTAAATGTGGTTTTCTGGTTATTATATAAAATCTTATCGCTGAAGTATTCTCTTCTTCGACCAAATTAAGCATTCTGATTGGTTCAAAATGACGTGATGGAATAATCAATTAAGCAAAATCATGTTTAGAGAAATTTCAACTCTGAGTTAAAATTAAATTATATTAATTGAAAAAGAACGAAATAGTTACAGTACTCGGTACTCCAATAACTGAATTATTTTGTAGGAACAAGGAAAAATGATATAACTCGAATATCGTGGCAAGAAGCCAAGGAAGTGAAGAACTGTATGGATAGTCCACGTTTGTAGTGGATTAATTTCACGTGAAGACGCCCCTGCAATGCACCTTTGTACGAAGAGCCAAATTCCAAGACGATACGATTACCTTGTTTTGTCGTCGAAAGTGAAAATTACCTTCAATCACCTATGTCATCAAACTACGCAATGAAACGTTGCCAAAATAACATAATGCAGTAAATTAGTCGAGAAATGTTCCTTAATAACCACATTTTAAAATGAAGTGACAAATTTCACAAAAATACTATCTGGCGATGACAGGTTGAATAAACATATGGATTTTTTAAAGTAATTCGTAAATTTCAATTTGTCAAGTTACTAATGAGGTGCTAAAACATTCCAATGGAAAGTAATCAATTAAATATAGGAATATATCTCGTAACTTTTTTACAGATCTTGACAAATAAGCATATTTATTATTTACTTATCAATTTTAAGAAATATAAGACGTGACGACGCGTGAAACTTGCTTGCACAAATTAGTATTACCAATTATTGTGTCGTGACTAAACTACTAATACCTATGGATATGGATGAAAGAAATCGCTTAATTTATAATGAAATGTGACAAAACGAAATATTGTTTGTTATTAGTTCAATATCCTTTTTTGTATTTTTAACTTTTAACAAGAGAGGTTAGTGTTCCACGGACAGCAGTATAATTATAAACATTTAAAATATAAATTATACCGCAAATGACAAACACGACTGAAATCTGTGAAATTAAAAATTTAGGTACATATTTTCTCTATTTCTTCGAAGAAACATATTCCGAATACAAATATACCTATATGATGCTATGTTATTGATAAACATGTTGAACTTTAGAACATGCCAAAATTAGTTTTAATAGGTATTACTTTTTTCAAATTAAAATCTTTGCGATTAGGAGGATACTTAGAGGGGACATTGTACTGGGTAAGAATAAAACGCTGATCACCACATAAACTAAATAAAGAAACATAACACCCTTTTCTTGAGTCCCACATTATCAGTTTTGGTAGAAACTCTGATAATGCAATAGCTTATACTCTTATTGAGTAAAACTAAAAGAAACCTTATACCGTTCTTAAGTACCACATACTCGGTTTGGATTGATTTTATTCTTTTTTACGTACATCTGTGCATTTATTCTTCAGATAAACGGCGTTTTAGCGGTCAGCGCTGATCAGCGTTTTATTCTTTTCCCATTGTATTTCCCGAGTATTTCCTTAGTACATGAAATTTGAAGGGTATGCAATACGAATAATATTAATACATAACAATACCTAACAACTAACAACATAGTTGGATAGGGAGTTCACAAGGGTTATTGAGAATAGCTAACCAGTATGATATGGTTTTCAACTTGCTGTACTACTAGTAACATTTCAAAATAAATCGTACTTGGCTAAGTAACGTAAATAAAAATAATACAAATACATCGTTTTATCAATAGGTACATTGGTATATTGATACATCAATATATCAATACACCGAAACATCAATATATCGATATTTATTTTACATCAAGCATCGGTATTCAAATTAGAATATCGATCAGCCCTACTCATGACTATAAAAGTTAACTACACGAGACAAGGACGAGTGTCATAATCAGTCAAGTAAAAGTGTCTCATAATATTCTATTTCTGAACAGCTTCAATACATGCACTTACTGCCCAAAATTACAGTGCGCCCAAGAATCCAACTAGCAACTAACTACTAATAGCACAACAACAAACTTCACTAACGTAATTAATATCTGATACACGACAACAATTAACAAGCATCACTAATAGGTATATTCACTCCACAAATTTAGAACCATATCAAATTAGATCCTAACACAGATACTACGCAATTTTGCACGTCTAAAATAGAAACAGATACATCTTTCCTTCCCCTTGGCTCCCGAAGAGCTCCATTGGGTCGCGGTTATAATTTGCATCAATTGTAAACGTGTTTTCGTAGCGCGATACACGCATGGATCGTATGCACACGTATGAGAAGTTGACCCACCCATACTAGCCCACCCTGTTAAAATCTATCGCAATCGTTAGTTTTACGTTAGTTGAGTTTAGTTTTGTAGAAATTTGCGTTAGTTTTGAATGTTTATACGTATTTTAAAAAAATAATATTTGGGTGGGCTAACTTCACAACAGCCCAACCCTTAATTCGAAAGTGCGAGGAAAACACATTAATACCTTTTAATTGATTAGTTGATGTTAGTTGTGCTACATATTACGTTTGTTTTGTTATTCTAAGCTGTCAAATTTGAGCCGAGTGGGTGGGCCAAAATCACGGTTCTCCAGCCCATTGCAGAATTTCACGCGTAGATTTTACATACGTTGTCACCGTGGTTAGTTGAGAATAGTTTTGACGAAAAATACGTTAGTTGTGCCATAATTTGCCCGCCTTAACCAAAATAACCATTTTCGCTAACCGTACGGACTTGATGCTATTATGTCATTGATTGCTGTAATTTTACAATATAAAATTGGAAATAAAATAGAAGGCAACAACCGGCAACAACCAACAGCAGTGTTGGACATTTACCAGATTTTTTAAAATTTAGTTTATGATTGACAAATAATATGGTACAATAGTTTTCAAAGTGAGGAATTCTTAAAGAATGCAATAGTTGGACGTATTTACCAAAATCTAATTTACCTTTTCTTTTTCAGTGTGCATGCAGTAAGCCAAACGGTACTGAATAAAAACAAAGAAGCAATTTATTAAAATAAATTATTGCAAAATAAAAAAATTGCAGTAATACATTTTTTTACAATTTATATTTAGGTATATTTGTTGAAAACAAGAAAAAATTTTGGTATTAGCAAATCAAATTGAGAGATATTCTTAAAACTCTAGAACTATGTAATTATCCGAAAACAATTAAATTAGTTCCTAAAAATAAAATATTGAATTAATAAAATAAAAATCGCATGACACAAATAACATCCAATTAGAAGAATTGATTATAAAATAGTAACAAGGATTATATAAAAATTTAGCGGAAATTTTTTACAATTAGCTTGAGGAACCTAACTATAATAATTAATTAATGGATAACTTTTCTGTCACATTCCAGTTTGATATTTAAATTAAAAATTGGCTAAATTGTCATTTTGAGATCAGATTTTTTTAAAAAGATTTTTGCAACAAGTATTCAAGTAAAGTATTATTTCCGGTAACAGAATTTTACAAAAATCTTATCAGTTCTTCTATAAGACGTACAAATGTATTATGCAAATTATTATAATATAATGTTGGTGTAGAAATTGAGATTATAATAATAAAATTATAATGACAAATAAAGTGCGCAAAAATTCATCCATACATAACAACATATTTGTTTCTACCATGACAACAATAATTTCTTGTATTAGTTTAAAAAATGATTTACTTTTTGTACAATTGCTATAATAATCATAAACAATTCCTGAATGGCCTCCTATTTTTACAGAAAACAATGATATATAGTAGCATCAAGTCCGGACGGTTAGCGAAAATGGTTATTTTGGTTAAGGCGGGCAAATTATGGCACAACTAACGTATTTTTCGTCAAAACTATTCTCAACTAACCACGGTGACAACGTATGTAAAATCTACGCGTGAAATTCTGCAATGGGCTGGGGAACCGTGATTTTGGCCCACCCACTCGGCTCAAATTTGACAGCTTAGAATAACACAACAAACGTAATATGTAGAACAACTAACATCAACTAATCAATTAAAAGGTATTAATGTGTTTTCCTCGCACTTTCGAATTAAGGGTTGGGCTGTTGTGAAGTTAGCCCACCCAAATATTATTTTAAAAAAATACGTATAAACATTCAAAACTAACGCAATATTCTACAAAACTAAACTCAACTAAAGTAAAACTAACGATTGCGATAGATTTTAACAGGGTAGGCTAGTATGGGTGGGTCAACTTCTCATACGTCGTATGCACGACGCAGTTGAGGTGAATTTCGTTTGCATTTTCAATTATGAGTTACGTTGGTCGGGCTGTTGGATGTGCTATTCCATCGCCGTCATTTCCGCGTTGCATGTGCTCATAACGAAGACGTAGAAGAGAATAGAATGGAAATTTAAATATTTAAAGGGGAGTTGGTAAGTTGGTTTTAGTTTACGTACGGGTATTGTAATTTCCAATTGAATATTAATTTTTGACTTCGACTCCGCTTGCAAATAAACAAAGCCTTGTTGAATATTCAAAAATATTTACGCAACTGCATTATGGGTTATAGTAAAAATTGCAAATCACTTTTTTGAGATTTTACTGCTTTAAATAAGACATCAATACATTAATCAAAATAGTGTGAAACAAATCAATATTTCATTTTGGTGTAGCATCGTAATATGCAAATAAAAATATATTTTTGCACAATTGGTCTTTTTATCAACTTACCATGCTTGTTTCCAAAACAGTATGTTGATCTTACTGATTGCTAGGCTAAACAAAACGGTAAGTAATTTACTTATCGTTCATTGAACGGTAAGTAAATTCAAACTGAACGGTAAGTAAATTAACAGAACGGTAAGTAAATTTAATATTAATTACGAAGAAATTAATATTTGCGTATGGATAAAAAATACCAATAGTGCAAAAATTGATATAAGCATCGCGAACGTTAAGGAATTACCCATGTCAGACAAAATTGTCTTCCATCGGTAAACTGTCCTTTCCGTTCTGATACTTAATATACTATTAACTATGTTTTGCTCAGGTTGCATCTCTTGAAAACTTCATCCGATGATCGTCTTTATCTACTTGAGTAATATAAGATAAACCGATTTGAAGAAAATTTCGATTGGATGCACTGTGCGCTGACTAAGTTGATCCCATATATTTATCTACTGGATTCAATTTACTAAAACCGATGGAAATATTGAGATGTTTTCTTCACTCAATCAATATGTAGATATAATGTAATATTTAGTTCAGATACTGCACGACGATATATCAGTGTTACTACTGGTACAGTGGGGTTATTTCTGACCCGAATCATAGAAAAATGAACATAGAAAGTGTATTATTGGAAATAATGTAGTGTTTTTTCAGTAGCTTCACCAAATATATTTCAGTTAGCCAGTGTTAAAAGTAGGTACACGTGATGTTTAGGTGCCTTGTTTAGCTAATATAAACAATTTGAGTTGTCACCGACTTAAAAATTTAGTTATTCAAGAGAATTAATGAATGGTTAACGAAAAAAAAAGTTGTTTGTCTTTCAAGTTATTTATCATATTTTTTTGAAAATTTAGAAACTATAGTAAAAACGGTGTTTTTCCATGATTTTTTACGTTTTGTTGAAATAAACATTATAAACAAATAAATAATAACATAAATAAATTCTATTTAAGTTTATAAATTATACCAGATACAGCAACAGTATTACTTTAATTTATGTGAAAAAATCACTTTTAATGTCGTGTTTGTCCATTTTAATGGAATAATGCAATTTATCACGAAATATTTAATGACAGGAAATAATTATCAAATGTCAGAAAGATAGCACTCGCCTACTAAAAGATGAAACCAAAATTAAAACTGTGGTGATATGACCTGTTCGATAACACATCGAACGGGTTAAACGTATATGATATTGTTTATTTTCGTAGCTAGGTAACTGTGTGGAAACTGTTTGTTTCATATATGTTCATGGGAAAATATATGTTTAACGATAAAGCTTTGTTTTGCGAGACAGTATTTACTTTTGGTACGTTTCCAGATTACAATCTAAATTTAATCTAACATTTTAATTTAATCAGACGGATCGATTGAGTTTTTGTATTTGACACTTAGATATTAAAAATTCTCTTCTTCTTACAAAGAATAATCAGACGTCAATCATACGTTATTTAAACAAAAAGAAGGATTTTCAAATTTTATTGTCTTAACCGGCGATACTTTTACATTCATTTTCATTTCCAAATTCTTAAGAAGGCTCCAAACTAAAGTTTGAGCCTTCTGGACAACTGGATCATTGAATTTTTTATATTTCGTTTGTTAGGTAGCTCCTCAAGAGGTCAATGGCGATTAACTAAATAAATTTTTGATTGTGTAAACAAATTTATAGGAAGGAAGTAAAATTGAAATAACGTCTTGATCCTAGCTTTGAACAATCGGTTTAGACCCTTCAGCGACAAACAACATCTACATCTAAGTAGGACTCGCAGTTGTTTAAAGCTAGATTCAGACCTACTCTATTATAAGTATAAGTGCTGAGTTAACCAACCAACGCTTCCACAAAATTACAATTTCAATTATAAGTGCGAACATTGATCGCTGGTTGGATAAATTTGTCACTTACACTTATAATTGAGTAGGTCTGAATCTAGCTTAAGTTATTGTTTGTTTCACTAAGTCAGGTGTTATTTCAAAGACTCTTATAATTCGTTCTTCTGATGCCGGGAAGATGAATAGATGCACTACGAGACTGTGTTCATATATTGTGAAAATATTTATTTATAACGACGATCTTCCTCGTAGAAAATGGAAGATTTTCAAACACGTTTTGTCATAATATTTTCGATTTAAAGGTAAATCATAGAAAATAGTATCTAAATATTACAATTTGAGATACTATTTATAGTATTAAAGTGTATTTTTATATCAGTGTCTATATGGTATGACCTTTTACAGCCAGAGACACCTAGATCTATTACACTATTACACATTCTGACCGCTAGAAAAGATCATGTTGGCAAACCTTATTATTCTTCAACCGTGATTTTGGTCAAAAAGTTTCTATTATTTAAAAATATTATGAATTATGGTTGGACCATAACATTAAATACTGACACCGACACCGTTGATGGTATCGGTAACCCAACTCACAAACATATTAAATTCACACAGTCATAACACCCAGCTCTTGTCGCAAAAATACACAAAATTTTCCACGCCAGCTAAAAATATTCCACCCTAAACAAGTGCAGTTGACTCACCCCATCATCACACATACACACACGCAAACACGACACAGTAGCATAGAGTGCGTGGCTCGTAACTCTTCAGGTTGTTTAGTTTCATTAGGCTAATGCTACGGGTGTAATTAAACCCTGATAGGGTGGCGGGGGTGCGGGGGGGGGGGAGGTACGCTAAATAACGAATGACCGTGTTGTTCCCTGACTAGCGCGAACATACAACCTCAAGCACTGCCGTATATAAACCCCATGCAAGTGGTGTGACTGTGTGCGTGGATCGCTGCTTGTAATGCATGGATATTGTAGGTATGGTCCTACGTTTGTGATTGTGTGAGCGAATTGGATTGGGAGAACAGATTGTAGGAATTATTACACGCTGGATTTTGTTAATGTGAATTTCTTGTTACGACTGAGTTAAGTAATGAACTATTGTTAAGAAAAATTAAATTACTTCGCTGAAGTTGACTACGCGAATTGTGTCGTTGTGTGCATATGTCATTAGACAGTTTTAACCTTTTAACAGCTTTTTAGGAAATTATTTTAAGTTAATAGGTGACTAATTTTTTACTAAGTAACTGCATACATTATATTTATATTAGTTCTATTGTTCCATATTATGTGAATGTGACATTTGCTGACGCCATCTCTTGGCAGTTCTTTCAAGGCTAATTGACAGAAGAAAATTTTATTGCAAATGTCAAATGCATCTCACTTAACCTCGTAGAAAATATGATATTTAAAAAAAGGTATGTCGTCCAAAAAATATAATACATAATGTATGCAATAGTTATTTGCACATCGATCGCTCGTATTTTTTATTTACGTATGATAAATGTGGATGAATCTAAGATACTAATGATCTTCTTAAACCTTTTATTAGTATCTAAGCCTTTATCTAGGTGAATAAAATTATGACAAACTATGCCTATATCTAATACCTATGCTTTTTTAAATTTCAGAATTAATAACAATAACATACCTACATTATTGCATAGTCTGTACGGTCTGTATTTCAATCCATATATCTAAATCAATAACACTCCAGACCAGAAACTCAGATTATCATAGTGTTGTAATAGTTATTTTTGTAACAAATGTGAAAAATGAGTGATTCTGAAACGAATGCAAGTTTGCATGGAGTTTTAGAATAACGTTTTCCGCATGTGTCATGTGGTACAAATAAGATTTTTTCTGCAATCATTCTCAAAAACATTACTTAGGTATATTTAAAAAAATAAATTCAAGTTTTTGACAGTATACATATTATGTAACTACTTGTGCCGGTTTGGATAAGTTATCTTTAAGTTTTAAGCATCACGACGATTGCAATGATTAAATAAAACAAAAATTATATTTTCCTTTACTAGTTCCAGAATTAGCTATTTCCCGCACTCATTTAGAGTGACAGAATATCTATTTCCCGCACTATAGCGGAAAAAGATACATATACATGCATCATTTAATTTATAGGTACACATAACAATTAAAGGAATGCGACTAATATAAAAAGTAGGTACGCTTTTAAAATCCGGTTTTGGTCACAACGTTGAGTTTATAAGTAAATAAAAGAATTAAAATCCAATAAAGCTTATTGATTAGAATAACTCTTTTTATACCCTTTTTTAAAGTTAATGCTTTCTGTTTTCTGTATGTAACAATTATGATAAAATCAAAGCAAAATAAAATAAACCAAATTTTTAGCATGCTTCCAATTTGGCAAATGACTCCCAGCAAGTATTGCTTTCATTTAAAAGATACAAAATTCGATTTACTTCTGCAATTCCAATTTAAAATTACAAAAACACAATCCAGGAATAATTCAAACATCGAGACAGATCCAAAAAAATATTCTTCATTACGAAAAAAATTTCCGCGCGTATACATCCCCTCGAATTTTATTTGTTCCAGTATTTTTTCACGTTCAGTTCGAGAGGCAAAACTGCTGAAACGCTCAGACACGGACGAATTAAAATTGCATGTTCATGAATATTGAAAGGGGTGAGCCGATGCCGAGCCACGCAGCTCCGTACGACCAGTCGAGAGCGATTTCAATCAATATCGGGAAATTCGCCCGAAATGCCAACCCCCTTCCCCCTCCCCACCTCGCGTGAGAGCGTGGTCAGTTCTCCAATTTGCCAACTTGTGTACCCCCAGGGTGGCGTATTGCTTTTAGGGGAAGTTTTTTGCGTTTGCAGTTTCGGAAAATCGCGTGTGAGTGGATAATTTCACTAGTCGTTTTAACCATTTCCTTTAAATTATGGTTCTTTTATTTTATTTCTTCTTTGTAAATTGTGTGTGCCTGTGTTAGAATGAATACTACATACGGTCGTTATCCTGAAAACTTTATCCTCTATTTATTTCAGAGGATTCTAGATATTTATGGTGTAATTCACGTCTATATCAATCAGTATACATTACCATACTACCAAAGAAATAATTATTGTCATTGTCAGATTGTCGCCACACTCACAATACATATCCACACCTTGAATACGGAATCAGAAATATTATGGTACCTAAACATGAAAGCATGGAACAAGGGAGCTATATTAGATTTTAAAGTACTGATAACACTGTTGAATTTGCAATATTTTGTGCATAAATTTGACATTTCCTTTCACGTCATTCTTCTGCTACGCTACAAAATATGCATATTGCAGTTTCTCACGAAATGCTATTTTCAAACAACATTAAGTATTACTTAGTTGAAATGTATTACATTATGTATGATAATACTTGTTTGTAATAGGATCGGGTATGATCGTGTAGCTACGGATTACTCATAAGGTATTAATTATTTTGACAACATGAAATCCAGCAAACGACAAATACACGCAAAAAGACAAACATGAAAACTGGTTGAAATGTTTATTTATCAAAGGTAGCACAAAAATTTTTGCAAACATAACAAGAAAAATATGTTATCCAAACAGAGTTTTTAAGTAATATCTTATCAAAACTGCAACCGATTTCAACCAACAACAACAACATCAACAACAGCTAAAACAAGCAAAACATCTTTATCGAAAAAACAGAAAATTGGTAACGTTTTATTTGACATTATTTTCATTTCTCCCCTAACACATTTTGAAACACGGTCAAGATGACACCCTCAACGCTCTACCCCACTGCCTCACACGGCACACTAAGACGAAGCTAGGGAAGAAAAGGGGGTCAGTCGAGCACTCGTGCAGCAACTCGCAACTCGCAGTGGATCGATAAATGCGCTGGTGCTCTTGCCGACACGGAGACAATGGCACGACACTTCCGTTTTTGGTCACATGAGAAACTGAGGCGGCGGTGGCCGTGCAGGACAAAGGACGATCGCAGGACATAGGACAACGAGACAATGGGATGGACATGTCCGATGTCCGTGTCCATGTCCGAGCCAAGTGACAAAAACGATGCTTCAGGAGAGGACGCGATGGATAGATAGAGTGGATAGTTTTCTCAGCGAGGGTCGTATGAGATGTGCAGATAAAAGATGAGGTGTATCAGGTTTTCCTTCTCGATAGCTGTCACTCCGGTCTATTGTTCACTTATATGGAATATTTTGACAGCGCGGAAAGGTTAAACGAAAGTTGATTCATGTGCCCTAAACTTCTCTAAATTACACTAACGTAATAGTAATTTTCGTTAGATCCGGTATATAAGTTTTTAAGGTATGAATAGAATGTACTGCATCGCATTTTTGAACGATGGTGTGCATTTTTAGTTTTCTTACTTAAACATTATTAGGTTGCCTTGATCTAAAAACAACAACTTTAAATCCTACAGCGCACTATCGATTTTGTTGCGGCAACTTAAAAAACACCAAAATAAAACAAATTTAATTATATCAGGTAGCGCGCACAGGCAACTATTTAATCAGAGCAACTAAAAAATTAATAATTATTGCACAAAGACATGCTACTTCAATAAAATCCATCTTGTACAAGATAAGTTAACAACTTGCAAGTGTAAGTACAAGATCACGACAACTATGTAGTCGATAGTGTGCGGAGCTCAAAGCTAGTAGCACTTTTTAGTTGAGAAACTTTTAAATTGGTTACCTACTTAATTTTTAATGTTTTTGGAATACATTTCTAGTAATGATTTAGATAATCTTTAACTGAATTGTCTTGTTTTATTTTGTTCATGCGGTATCGAAATCGGCTGTCTTTTTACATTTAATGACTAATGAAAATAGATACGGTCCTATTCTACATTTAGGAAAAGAATGAAGTAACAAATTATTTATTTTAATTAAATACATTCTAAAAGCTTTTCTTGAATGTTATATTGTTGATTTAAATAAGTGTAACCTAATACTTGAAAGTTGATAACAAAGTTGGTAGTAAAAGTGTTCGCACATCTGTCGTCACTTGCTGAAAGTATTCGTTTAACAACCTCTTGCCATAAAAATCGAATAAAGTTTGACATTATCAGTCAATACACGAATGTATCGCTCACATAAATGTGTACTGAAATGTGGTACTTATTTCTCATTTTAAATGAGGTTTTAAGTGTTTGACAAGTAAAACAATTTCAAAAATTAAATGACCACATAATTTCCTGCTTAAACAAACTTTTAAACTTGTGACAGCTATAAAACCGTCTAAACAAACTCAATCAAACTGAATTGAATTCACCTTCCTCTTCCTGTTAGTGAAGTCTGTAACAGGAGCAGGAGCTAAATCCTTTCAATTCACAATAAACTCAAATCAATTCCTCTGCGTTCGCTTGCAAATTATTCACCCGGCATCAGTTTCAATTTCACTTCATTCAGTGGAGCGGAGCAGGAGCACAGGGCAAAGCAGAGGCAGTAGGTAAGTTCGCCAGTATCGCTTGTATGCGTCAGCATGCTGCTGCAGCAGGGCTGAAACAATGCCCCGGCCCCAATCGGAGCGCCCACGGCCCCCGCCCCATAAAGGGAACCAAGTTTCGACCTGCAGGGAATATGGCCTCGGAATTTTGTTCTGCAGCTTTGCTTGACACTGGCAACGGCAGCAGCGCCAGGTTGAGTTTGTATGCGCGTGCAGTAACGTTTGCGGGAATTGGGGAATATTCGGGAATTCCAGTGGCGTAGCTATAGAATTTTTATGTTATGGATATATCTGCTATAATGCCAAATCGTTCTTTTTTATATTCGTGGTTTTTGTATTAAGTTGTTGTTTATTATAATACTTTCAGGAATACTATTTGTTTGAATTGTAAAATTAATGGGTTAGTATAATGAGAAAGCAAGAATAAAGGATATTCGAATTTCCTTAGTTCCATTATTCTATTTTGGTCATTATTTATCGATGGTATCAAATTTTAGTTCATTAATCATGTTCATCTGATATCTAAATTAAATTACAACGATGCATAATTAAATCTTCACCTTCACTTTACAAAAAGTAAATGTCTAAATTAACTTTTTAACTAAAATTAAGTGTTTATATAAAATTTACTCTAATAAAATAATATCGACACTCCAATGTATGTAAATAAAGATTTGATTAATAGTGTGCTAAACCTCTTTGTAATAAAGTATTTTTTCTGTGTTGAAATTTTAATATTATTTAATGACAAGCATTTCACTTTAACTGCACAAGAAGTCTTATCTGCGATTAGATGTACCTACTCTGTACTACAACCATGGCCCATGAGCACATTGAGATGACAGCTAGTAACTGAGGACACCCGCGGTAAAATATAGGTTTATACTTATCAATATATTTTATGTGCATGTGCATCAAATTAAAACTAACAACAGCACTTTTAAAAAATTGAAAACACGCGGGGAAGGTTTGATAAGTCAGTGACTTTACAGAAATTGTCCCTTTAATTTTTTTTTCATCGGTAATAAGTTTCATCTTACTTAGGCGTGTATATAAAATTTTAAGTATATCTGTTAGTAAGTAAATTTTTGTTACTTAGATGTTTTTATTGCGAAGTAATTGAAAATTACGAATTTGGTGTGCTATTATAACCCTAGTACTTGCGTGAAAAAAACATTGTAAAAACTTAAGAAAAGATTGAAAAGTATAATGAAAAGTTTTCTTTATCGCATGATGGCTCGCAATTGGTTTATAAATTTATTTGTGGTCATATTGGAACAAATGATGTTAAGCGTTTGGAACGTTCAAAAGAGAACACCAACAGAAATGTTCAATAAAATCGTGCTCGAAGATCGTCTAACGAAAATATGAAGATTGTAATCATCTCAACCTCAACTGAACGTGTATTAAATATTTTGCATGAGTATTAGCTATTAGAGTATGAGAAAGTCATCGGGAAGTTAGTTGCCCCGTTTGGTAAAAAAAGGGTGTTCATGACGGCAATGCACCCTCACTCAAGTGCGACTGCAACTGTAAAATTAGTTGAATTACGCTATGAATTACTAACTTATTTCTTGTATTCTCTAGATTGAGTCCTTTGAGACTTTTTAAATTTCCAAATATAAAGTAAATAGTCAAATATTGAGTAGCTTAATTCGTAAATAATTAAAATCAGCTTAAAACAAAACCAGATACATTTTCCTATTATATTTGCGTATAATATTCGCTCCCCTCCACTGCTGCATATGTGTCCTTGTATGTATGCGCGGGGTGCGAGGCGTGGCCGGTGTCCAACTCCTGCACACGGGCGCACGAGCGCACACGCAGGCACCGGGGGAGCATTAGCCGAAACTAAGGCCGCGAACAACGCAGCAGGCAAGATGTAGTACCACTGCCAGGGCCAACTCGTCTTATGTAAGTGTGGGTGGGGAACGAAGCGGTCCTGCTGACTGTTGCAGGAACTGAAATATCGTGTGCCAACACAGAGAAACATTGCTAAGTGAAATTTTTGGTTTGGAAAAAGGAAATAGTATATAGAGTTAGTATGTTTATTTATGTTTTTCTAAGCGATCAGCCAAATTATTAGATTATTAGATAAACTAGTTTTTTAGACCTTTCTACAAGCAACAACAAACAACAAACCCTCAGTTTACTGAATTCATAAATGACCATGAATTTAAGCACCTAATTATTATATTAGTATTGCAAAAAATTTTCCGGTGCTCAATTATAAAAATTTCGTTGCTTATTTAAGAAAGTTAAAAAATCTAGTTCTTAATAAATATACCTCTTTATTAATTTAGCTTAAACTGTATGTAATGTACCACTAAATAATAATATAAAACTTACGTCACGTGCGGTCGTCATTGAGAAACAAAAACGACATAGCTGCTTTTGTTATTTCATTGAGATACTTAAAATGAACTCCTAAACAAACATAATTATTACATAATTTAACAGCAAAAGTGTTTTTTGATGAACAGATTTAAAATCATTTGTCGGAAACCCACAAATTCTCAACAAACACCATAAAATAAACTGTTTTGTTAATGAACCTCAAACAAAGTACCTATTGTAACAATTATGTATTTACCTGTCATTTTATAGATTTAATAATAATAATAATTAGTTACTTGCTAGATGCCAAATCAACTCGTAATTAGTATTTTTATTATTATTAAACTTAAGAAACTGTGTGTTGAATAAGATTTTCCATAAAACTAAACACCAATGAGGTTTTATTGCTTTTCTGCCTTTTTAAACCGTTACAAAAAATATCTAAGAAATATTTATTAATAGAATAAATACGTAAGATATTTCTGTTTTCAAATTAATGTTATTCAATGCAATATTGTAAGACAATGAACCGTAACGAATTGTACATTTGACATTTATAATCAAGGACATAAAAATCAGTAAGATAACAAATAATATAGTATAATTTCAAGGTTACTAAAACAAAACTAAATACGATATCCTTTTATTAAACATATAACATTACTGTATCAGTATAAAAATACATAATAATTGTTTTAAAAATTGAAAAGATATGAATAATTATTTCGGAGAGCGATGCCACTGCGCTATTAATGAAGTCCTAAATATGCTTAATCAACTCGAAGAAATATTCCTGACTCGTTCTTTCAGTTCCTATCCCGAAACAAAGGATCCAAATTTACATATGCATCACTTGTGTAACTAAATTTGGACAGTTCTAAGTTCTAATTTATATTTAGTCAATACCACTAGGAGTTCATTGAAATACAAATTTCTATATATAACTATTCATGTGAATTTGATGCGTTTCTCGAATTTCCTTGTGACTTCACAAGTTAGCAAACTTTCTTGATTCAAGCGATCATTAAGAAAAATATTGTCCCAGTCAGCAAAAAAGCTCAGAAAAACTTTTATATAAAAACCTACTATGCCTGCGTTTGTATGCTACTGGGAAAATCTATTTATCCAAGGTCGCTTCCACCATAGGGTTTCGATCCATGGGGCAGAATTCTCAACATGTTGCACTACTTGGCGCTAGCTTAGCAGGACAACTCAGCATGATCTAGCAAGTGAATAATCTGCCTCGACGCTAAATTAGGACATTAGTAAAGCTTGCTTCAAGGCTCCGATAATCGATGGGACAGGAATCTCAGAAATCAAATCAAAAATCCTTGTTTACTTTCTTTTTGTTCGTAATATATTTTATGTTTGACTGCATCATATTACTTTTTTTATGACATTGTTTAATTGTTCATAAACGGGTGCTTCATTGGACTAGTACGATAAAAATGCAAAATTGTACTGCTGTCAAAATCATGTCAAAATAAATGTTGTAATTAAACGAATTTTCTTAAATTAAATATATAATTTCTTTTACTTTGTTTGAATCTTGTTCCATTTCTTGGATTGCATTTCTTGAAAATTTGACAATTTGAAAATTATCAAAATATTGTTAAACAAAACTACAACACTGCACACTATGAAATGTAAATTTTTACCTCTCGCCTAAAAGGAAGGTTAGGGATCGTGAAAAAAATCGATATCGAGATTTTTGTGAATAAGCAGGTACTAAACCTGTAGAACCTATTTTGACTACTGTCAATACGGTATTTATAAAATAAAATAATCTATTAAACAAAGAGCTGATTAGATTTGTGAAATATAAAATTTATTACCTGTACATAATTATAATAAAAGTCCATTAGTAAGTTCAAATATTACAATGTCCATGCGAGAGATTATGTGAGATTTTTGAAATATATTAACATAATTATAAAAGAAAATCTCATCCAATCGAACATAAAGCTTTGTATGCAACTCGTGCATAATCGGACTTCATAGACTCGCCTTAATGATCAACTCGTTCAAGAAAGTCCTAAATTATTAATTTGTTACATACGTCGCTTTTATTTTAAGTACAATCAAGACTGATTGTGGTTCTGACAACTCAGGAACAAATCTATTTCAATTTTCTTGAATATAAATCTTTCCCGTGGTGATTTCAACAACCATAAGTATGAAATGACGGCTAGTCAAACGCGATAAAATTATGTATCTATAACGATGATTGTCACATATAAGTTTGGTAAAATGCGTGATATAGATTATTGAAATCGAAATTAACAACAAAATTTATTATTTTACAAAATATGCTTCCACAAATCTTCGATAATTTTATAACGTTAACAATGATTTTGCCGTTTTAAATGAAATTAACAAAAGTGAGGATTAAAAATAATTATGTATAAATAATTATTGTTACTTAATCAAAATAAATATAGGTTTAGTTTACAATAGATTTAAGGGCCTCCGAATTATTAGCTTCAGTACCTACTTTTTAAAGGTCTTGCTTTGTTTGCAGTTTACTTTTAAAAGTTAAGAAGTAAACCTACAGAACTTAAGTCCTTATAAAGCAAGCTTAAAATTTGTTTTTATGACGCACAAAATACAGGTTTCATAACTTGTCCTACAA
This sequence comes from Agonum fuliginosum, assembly GCA_947534325.1. Taxonomy (NCBI): domain Eukaryota; kingdom Metazoa; phylum Arthropoda; class Insecta; order Coleoptera; family Carabidae; genus Agonum; species Agonum fuliginosum. Next base: position 23,516,631 of record OX384041.1, read on the forward strand.
TTAGAGCAAAAGTAAGCGCAATAATATAAAAGAGACCGGAAATGGGGTTAGAAAATTTCTGGTTAAAAACGTTTTAAGACAGTAATGTTAAAAATCCACCGCTACTCTAACAAGATCCTGCTGCAAAATCCCTGCGTTGGAGAATTGTCAGCGCAGTGCTCACTGCAGAACAGCGACAAGAAACAGCTGACGATCGCTCCTGCTGCTACCCCCGCGCCCTGCAGCCATGAGACTCTAACAAAGAACCCTCTGGCGGTGGAACGTGGAATCATCGCCTGTTAGCAGCCTCCCTTAATAGAATCTTCGCTGCTCTACCTGATAAAGATGAAACTTTATAATACTAAGAGAGAGTAAAGTTTCAGCGATATTTTAAATAAATTTCAGTTTTTCTTTCTTAGAGTTTGTAATTGTTTTAACAATAGACAAGTTGTACTATAAATGTTAATAATATCAATATCAAGTTGCGTAATTATTAGATCTTTGTTTTATAAACTTCGCATGAATGGATATGTCGTAGGTCGATTGTAAAATTAGGTTTTTTATAAAAGCCATGTAGGCATATTATAAAACACAATCTCACAACATTTATTTAGGTTCTTTATTTAATTCAGTTCAATAAACCAAAACTGAGTATGTGGGACTCACGAAGGGTATTGGGTTGTTTATTTATTCAGTTCAGTCAGAGTTTGTACCAAAACCAAGTATTTAAGACTCAAGAAAGGTATTGGAGTTTTTATTTAATTCAGTGCAATCAGTGTGTCTATACCAAAACCGAGTCTGTCTGTGGGATTCAAGAAGAGTATTGGGTTGTTTATTTAATTCAGTTCAGAGTTTCGACCAAGAGTCTCGCCATATTGTGTAATAAAATGATATGACATTATATGCCGATTCAATTAGAAAATGACTAAGGCGTTTTATTAAACGACTGATTTTATAATTTAGCCTGCGACAGATATACAGCATGACTATAATTATTGTAGAGGTTTTTATGGAAAGATTTTGTTTATTCCTATTTCTTTTTTGTAAAGCTCGCTACTAGACAACAACTCTGTGACCTCTAAAAGAAGTTATCTTGCTACAATCAAGACACTATCAAAAATAAATCATAAAAACAAAATCTTTTACCGATCTTTTACAAAAATGTTCAGTAAAATGCGACGTTCAAAGTACGAAAGAATTTTAAAAAGAATGTCAAGTTTGCAATCTGTAATAATCTTCTCTCAAAAATAATATATGTAATAAGAAGCTTACATGCAACAAAAGATATCTATTTCTGTAAAAAAAACAAAGATATCAATCTTGGCAACAGCTACAGCACTTGTTAAAACACACCATTTAATTAAGTGACTAATTCAAAGTGTGATTTTCGTACAATGAACTTAAAAACAATTATAGATAACCAAACAAAAACTAATACACCTGCGGCTAGAAAATAACCAATGATAAATAGTAAGATGACGATGAAAGAAAACTGTTCTCAGTATTGTAAAAAATTGTATTTTGTTCGTGCTTTCATGTTTACTCATTCAAGTGTGGAGAATAATTACCTATTATTTATTTTCCTGTCAATGTGACAATATATCTACACTTTTTATGTGTTCAATGATCGAAAGAAAATGTAAAAATTAATTATCTTAGTAGCAAAATTAAACATTTCAAATAGCGATAAATAGTTCCTCAAAGACAGTTTTCGATTAATCTTCCATGTGTTATGTTTGTATAATCTTGTTTATTTCAGTATTTTTTTTATTTGCAGTTACATTATTGTTTTCTTTACGAGTATTTGAAAATTATAAAAGTTTTTTTGCATTTTTTTAATGATATGACAAAATAAGCATTTGTAATCATTTTATATTGTTTATTTTTATTGATTTAAATTTAAACTGTACTTTTATTGAAATTTCGTACCTAATAATTAATTTTTTAATATATTTATTTATGTCTTTTCTGCAATATGTTCCATATTTCAAATTTAGAAAAATCCAAAATCGTCGCATATTATAGTAAAATGTAACAAATAAAAGTTAATTGCAACTTCATTGAACTTGAGAGCAAATTCTGATGAAATTTTTTTGAAAAAGATATTTAAATCGAAATCATATTTAGGTATCTATATCTACGCTGTTATCAAAATTTAATTCTATATGTAATTGGAATAGACGAGTAAATATAGAGATAATTAATAACACTAACATTTAACATTAAGTACTAAGAGTAAGCGAGTCCTGATAATAAAACTATTAAAAATATGACACCAAATTGTACATCTAATGAATTAAATGCGATTAAATGTATTAGGTATATTATGAAAAATTTGAATTATAAATAAATAATGCGACTTATGAATTTTGTTCACATATCCTACAATATTAATGAATATAAACAAAATTCCAACAAAAATTTAACAATCTAATATTACAAACCAATTTACAGTATGCAGTTAGTCCCACAACCTCCAAAAATGTGCCCAAACCATCAATCCTTTTTTCCACGGTCGATCCGGTTACTCTTTTCTCATTAAACCTTACTACCGTGCAAATTGCATAACTTCCAATGGAGTTTGTGCGAAATCAAGGTTAAGGGGTCCACGCACTGCGAGCGCTGCCTGCTTGCAGTGGCAGCAGGAGTGTAGCTACAGCAGGATAGCGGGGACAGGGGCGAAACGCGGCCTTCGATATTCCTCTACGATGGAGACCAACGGAAAGGTCACAAGATATGACAGTGCCAGTGCAGGAGTTTTGTTGCAAAGAAGTTAATTTGGTTCATTTTATTTGGAGTTTATAGTAGATTTATTCTGTATCAGTATTCTTAAGCGAACTAAAATTAAAATCATAACGTTGGAAAAAACTAGTAGCTAATTAAAATTTAAATAAAAAATCTGCTGTGGCCACCACAGTATTTGCCCGGCTATAAGTTTTAATAAAATGCTTTCATAAAGGCTTTAATTTTATGCTTCATTCGGCAAAATTTTAACAAATAAAATAACATAGGCGGTGTCAAAGCGACAAGCGTCAATGTCAAAGTGACAGCTGTCAATGTCAAAGTAATATTTAAATATCTAACACAGATTTTAAAAATATTACAAGATCAATAATTAGATACCAGTCAATTAATGATTTATCTCAATGACTATAATTATTACAAACTTAAAACTGCAATATTTGCAAATATACAATAGAAAAGTAAATAAAGTAGTAGTGAAATTAATAGAAATAATATACGTCATTTAATAATTATTATTAAGACTGAAATTAATTACACGGATTATGTTGTTAGAGATAAAGAAATCAGGTTAATTTAGATTTTTGAAGAGACTAAATTTGATAGTATCGCAAAATTTTAATTTATAAATAAAAAACTGAACGCAGATCATATTAAAGTATCAAATTAAAGTTTGTTTGCGTTGATTGAGATAAATTTAAGATATAAATAAATATAAACAAACAAAATGGGAGATAAAACCCAAAATTTTACAGGCCAAGAAAGTAACCGCAGGAAAACCAAGAATGTCATACCGAACAGATTAAATGATAAAAATTTCGATAATATCATATCAATAAATTTCACAATGACCAATTTTTATAATCGAAACAAAGGAGATACTGCAACCAAATTATTTAAAAAATTAAAACCTAAACAAACAAACAAATCTGGGAACAAAAAATGAAAAAATAAAACACTTAAAAAGATAAACATCGGAATCGAGATATGCAAGTTGGTTTTGAAATCGCTGTTAATTACGAAAAAATGCTAAACAATTTCAAGAACAGGAAACAAAAGACGTTCGCAACCGAAACAAAAGGTAAAAGATCGCTGCACTGCCCACACGCTGTTCGCCGCCAACTAGTTTTGTTTTTTCGTCAGTCACTTTTTTCGTTGTACTTTCAATGACATTGCGAGAGTGTATTGGCCTACTGCACACGTGCAGATTATTTGCGAGTCCACTGCGATATCGTATGACATCACCGCATATAAATGCCACGTTGTTTTTGCCAATAGCGCACGTGTGGGGCTGTCCCATGGGCTATTTACCCCACATTATATATTTTTATAAAAATAACTATAGTTTAAAGGTCCACACTTGATACACTAATAGAATCAGAATATCATCGATTCTGGCTGTGTATTCAAACTGAAACGATTCCATGATGCAATTAGAGAATAATTTTAATTTTATGCATAAAGCAATATTCTGTTTTATATAATTGACTCCTTCTCCTTAATTTAATAATAATTTCATAGAGAAACAATGAATTTACAGATGTGCCTTTTTAAAATTTTAAAAATAAATATCTATCATGAGATATAATCGTGTGAAGTTTGCATAAATTGGAAATTTGTATGAATTTTAAAAAAATTTTTTAATCTTGTACAATTTTTACGTATGAGAAGTTGACCCACCCATACTAGCCCGCCATGTTAAAATCTATCGTAATCGTTAGTTTTACGTTAGTTGAGTTTAGTTTTGTAGAAAATTGCGTTAGTTTTGAAAGTGTACGTATTTAAAAAAATAATATTTGGGTGGGCTAACTTCACAACTTACTCGTACATCTACTAATCAATTAAAAGTTATTAATGTGTTTTCCTCGCACTTTCGAATAAAGGGTTGGGTTGTTGTGAAGTTAGTCCACTCAAATATATTTTTTTTAAATACGTATAAACTTTCAAAACTAACGCAATTTTCTACAAAACTAAACTTAACTAACGTACAACTAACGATTACGATAGATTTTGACAGGGTGGGCTAGTATGGGCGGGTCAACTTCTCATACGTCAATTTTTTAATAAAAATTCTAAAAAGGCACAACTGTTAATTGATCTTTTAAATATATAATCCTTGTTAGAATGAAATTTTAGCATTCTTGTACTGACCACAAAACACTCGCTATGTTAGTACAGTTTATGCTGGATTTTAAGAGGTACACGGATCTCTAAAGGTGTCAGAAGAAGATATTTTCTTTGCAGAAAAACATAATTTATATCCTATATCTACCAAATGAGTGTATTTTATTATTTTGCTTGGAATTTCACAGCAAATATATAGAATTCATAAGAAAATTATTATGTAATGACAAAAAACAACGTATAAATTTAATAATACCATAACCTTATTAACATTTCTAGTTGAAATGGTTAACTGGGTATTTCCAACATTGTAAAATTTTGTACAAATATATTGCCAAAATTTCCAATAAATAGGCATAAGTAATAAGTACCTACCTATGAGCTATGATGATTTATATACTATGACTATGCGATATTATTTTTTGAAAAATAAACGTAGAGAACTATTATGCAAAAAGCTGATATTTTTTAAATAGTATTTTTATTGATACGTTAATTTGTCTTTGTTATTAGTGCTACTACAGATCCTTTGGATTGTATTGGAACTAATTTAATAACCTCATATAAATTATAATTTTTTGAATCAAAAATAAATTAGCATTGCTTCCGCTTGCTGAACAAAATTTCCGAGTACGCCACTGCACAAACTCCAGGAACAAAGTGCTTGCGTTGATGGAAAATGACCCCGAGATTCGATCAAGGGTGTTATTAGAGTTTGACCGGTCAAAAATTTTTTACTCGTAATTATTTACAATTGGTGATGTTATTGGTTGAATATACTTTAAACTGATTTAGAAATACACAATGATTATGCACACATAGGCGTCACATTATTCTCTTCCGTACATGAAAAATCGTGAAAAATAATATTTATAAACTACGATGTGAACTAAAACATATTCAAAACTAAACAATTTCTGCTTTAGAATTTCATTAAATCAAAAATTATAAATATAGGTATTATTTTTACAAATCATCAGAAACAAACATTTCTTTAAAAAAAATTAAATTATTAAATTGCTTTTACCCGTTTTTAGGTAGGTACTAAGTACAGTACTAACCGAAAATATTACTCTTAAAAGTTAAAATGATTAATTTGACAATTTGTTTTTATATATTACAGAATGATCACAAATAATTGACCGTGCAACTTTTCTAATTTTGTCTTTGCCGCCTGGATGTATTTGTATTGCATACAGACTGAACTAAGCTCACCTCAAACTGTCAAAAAATTGCGGTAATTTTCAAAAATTACTTAAATAGTGCTCTTCACTTACTTTCTGTTTTGCTGAAAGTAAAAAAAACATGCTGATTAATTCCAAATTAATCATAATGGTACTAGTACATAAAATTAATTTAACAAAAATGAGTATTAATATTTTTCTGTGGATCATAGTTTTGATCAGAAAACGAAGTTTTTAAAGTCACGTAACGGTCAAGCATTTAAGCTAGATTCAGATCAGACGTTCCCAATTATAAGTATAAGTGCTAAATTAACCAACCAGCGCTTAGTTGTTTCAATTTCAATTATAAGT